>CM051237.1:459374049-460622288 GCA_027917425.1 Gastrophryne carolinensis | reverse complement strand
GCGCTCAAAATTGTGTCGCTGTAGCCCAGAGCGCCAGTCGCTGTGTGATTAAAGTCTGTTTTTGAACACATATCCACCAGTAACAAAGCGAAAACTTATAACATTGTGACATGAACACTTTAATGCCAGACATGTAATGACAATTCTACATAAAAATATTAAAAATGAAAAAAATGTTTAAAAATGACTTTTAATAGGCCAGGAGAGGTCACACAATTATTTGAGTAAATAAAAAAAAATTAAAGAAAAGAAAACCCTGTTTAAAGAGAAGAAAAGGAACGTCCACTGACATGTATCGGGGAGCACCAGGTAGCGACAGATAATACCAGGCGCTGAACGTCTGTGATGATGAATTGGCCGCTACGTGTTGCTGTCACCAAAATCGCTTTGATGAATGTGGTATTGCGTACAGCACCCGGCGGTCACCGTTCTCTACCTGGCATTACCTGTCACTGCTTGGCGCTATGGCTTGATGAATAAACCCCCTAGTAACTCCAGTCATTCTAATGCAATCAACATATCACCTCCCTATTGCTTACAGCAGACAGAGGATGTGTGGACAGAGACAGAGGAAGTCTATCTGAAATGAGAAAGCCAGTCAGATGACTAGTGAAACAAGTCCAGTTGCCTTGAATTATTCCTATAGATGAGCCATGGCCTGGATGAATGAGTACCTTCAAACATATATATATCAAGCTAGTTAGAACCAGAGTTGTGATTGTTCTGGTTTTCTGGAATTGTGCAGGATGGAATAGGAGGAGGAAGCCATCCAGGAGCCTAAACCAAGCCAGGATACAACCCTGAGGAACCTGTGGAGGAAGCTAAAGTCCCAGGAGTTTTTTCACTGATAACCCTAAAGGGGAGCTTATCCGTGCCAGGTGGAAGCTACTGGGGGGAGGACTGTATTTGCTGGGATTGTTGAAGAAGTGTACTTCTTAAAATAGTCTACATAAAATATCTGGGAACTACAAGAGACTCTATTATGTACCCCTGTTAAGTGTACTGAGAGTTTGGAAGTGCAGCCTACACCCCCATTAAAAAAAAATGTCAGAAGACACCTCAGGGTCCAGAGGAATTTGCGACCCTGTTACCACCGGGTGTGCAGCACAACCTACCCTAACCTAACCTACTGGCCTCAGTGACCACTGCCGAGATATGTAACAACCAAAGCTTAAAAGTTGTTGGTGTGACAGGGAGCAGGTTCCTTTGGGACCCAAGATGTCTTGTGTATGCAAGTGTTGGGGGGGGCAGTAGGTGGCAGATGCTCTTTACTCTCAGTGTGTTGAAGAACAAAGACAACTCCAATCTTCTAAAAACAAAGAATCATGGAGGAGCTTATGTTATGCTTAAAGTGGACTGAAACCAGACCCAGATCGGCCGGGGAATCTATAAGATTCTCAGGCTGATCCGTTCCCTCCCACAGAGCATCCAAAATCAGGATGCCCCGCTGTGTGAAACCCCCCAGGACGCCCTCTACACTTAATCCCGGTCCAATGACGCATGCGCGGGCCACGGCCGCATCCCCGCTAACCCTCTAGCACTCAGAGCCGCTGAGCTAAGATGTCCATAACTCAGCGGCTCCGAACGCGCTGATTGGACGAGCGGCCGCGCATGCGCCGTAGAAGCGGGGTGAGGTGAGTTGAAACTAGCGATCTTGGGGGTTTCACATAGCGGGGCACCCCCGATCGGGGTGCCCTGGGGGGAAGGACCAAAACCCAGGATAGTGAAAATCCTGGGTTTTGGTCCACTTTAAGAGGGAAGAGGGAATTTTTTTTGAGGATTTGGAGTAAATGGATCATTTATAAAGAGTGGGGGAGATGGAGGTTTTGGTTGCTGGTGGTGGTGGGGGGTGATAAAGAGGGATGAAGAGAGGAGCTTCCCTTTTTAATTTTTTTAATTTTTTTATTTTTAGCTTTTGCATACCTCCCAAGTGTCCTTGATTTGGAGGGACTGTCCCTCTTTTGAGTCCATGTCCCCCTTTCCTTCGTTGTTCTCATTTGTCCCTCTTTGAGGTGTAACATACAGATCTGCACCAATAAAGGATTCATGTGCCTATTTAAAATGCTTCTATTGTTTTAATTGTTATAACCTATCTCCTATCCATCAATCAATGAGGGGGCGTGGCCTAATTTAACAAATGTCCCTCTTTCCCACCTTGAAAAGTTGGGAGGTATGCTTTTGAGTGTGATTGAGTGAATATATGACAGGAAAGTGAAGTGGTAGAGGTAAAGATGGCTGACAGACTGGAATGGAGGAAATGTTTTTTTACGCTTTTGAGCAGAGGAGTAGCTAGGCTTTTTGGCACCCGGGGCAAAGATTTAAAATGGCGCCCCCACCTGTCCACTGGCCCCCCCCCTTTGGTGCCCAAGTAAAAAAGAAATTTCAACCAGCTCACCTGACACTTTGAGAGGCACGGAGAGGAAATCCTCTGGCACAGTTCCACAATGCAATGGTCTCATTCAATTAAAACATAACTTTTAATCCAAAGGTTTAAAATGGCGTAATCCACATAAAGTGCAAAATCAAATCATCAAACCTAATAATATACGTGCCCTGACCTTGTAAACGTGTGCCCCACAGCGGGGACCCTTTGGCGCGTTTCGGCGGTTGCCCTTAATCATACATACGGTGCCCTCCTGACCTGCTTCACCCAGGGCAAGTGCCCCCCTGCTCCCCCTAGTTATGCCCCTGCTTTCGAGCATGATTGGGTGAATATATGAGATGAAAGTGAAGTGGTAGAGATAGATAGGGATAACTGATAAATTGATTGAAGTAGGGGATAGACCTGAAGAAGGTGAGTGGATAGAGTGAGGAGAAGAGGAGGAGTTTTCTTTTTCTCCCTCTTTCTTACTCTCCTCCCTCCCTGAGGAGAGCACCAAAACCCAGGATAATCAAAAGTTTTGACTATCCTGGGTTTTAGTCCACTTTAAGCAAGAAGGCTAAATGACTGGTAAAAAGGTCGATTTATGGTTTTATTAACTTTTTTTTATTTTAAATTCTTTATTTAGTTTTCAAATACAGAATAACAAGGTATCAGAGATACAAAGGTTTCAGAATAAGTACAAAGATAACATACAGGTAGCAGTGGCACTGGCCCACCATATGCATGTATACCCCCCTGTTCCTATGATCGTGGTTCTTTTCAGAGACTATTTATCTCTGAGATGTCCTAGAGGATCCAGGATTTCGCAGGGAGACACCAATAGTGTCCCACCATTGTCTCCTGTCCCTCCAGGAGTTTTGGCTTCTATTCACTTATCTTTGTCAAAAAAGCATTGACTCTGGCTTCTGAACCTCATTCTGCTGCTTGACCGGACATCTCAGTGATTTCCTTGTCTTTCAGGTGGAATGTTTGATTCCGGCCTAGTGTCTTGATAGTTTGGGGGCCAGTTTGGGGTGTTCCGTAACCCAGGCCAGGCCATTAAGAGAGAGTCGGTGTACAGAGGGTAAAAGGGGGGAGAAAGAAAGGGAAGAAGTATGAACAGGTGGTGGAGAAAAAAGGAGGAAAAAAAAAAAGGGGGAAGAGAAGGGGGGGGGAAGGGGGGTCTCCATGTCTCTACGCTCCACCCCACAAGTGTGCATATACCCATATTGGTGCCAGCCCCAAACGGAAGACCACTGCCCATCTGAGGCTCCACACCGGGCCCTAGGGGGGCAAGGGACCAGCAAGACGGGCCCCCAGGGGCCGGAACATGTGGTTTTATTAATTAACATTAATCATTTGTCTAATGGAAGTATATATATTGTATGGAAAGTGTTAGCATCCACGCCATTACATGTATGAGGATTTTGTCTGACATTGCTTCTCACCTTTTTCCAAAATCAGAGACAGCTTTGTCTATAGGTCTATAGGCTGTCTCTGGGTTTCCACTGAGAGTGATTTCTCATTCTTTCCCTTCCAGTTGGTCCCATATGACCACTATGTAGCAGGGGCAGTTCTCAAACTTCCCCCCACCCTGTGACCACCATCTCACAGTTGAAGCAGATAGGCAGGAATTCCTCTTGCATCTCTGTGCTGCATAGGAGCGAGTTGAGTTGGGGCTACCTGGAAAAAACAGGTCTTTGTCCCTCTGGTTCAGTAGTCACTGAACAGAGGAAGCCATGCTGGTGCAGCTCTGGGGTTGGTCCTAGACATCTACCAGTCTGAAAGGGAAGCATGCTTTAGACAATTTTTGAGGTTCAATCACTCCACGACATTTGCAAACTGCTCTACGTTCAAGATGGCCCCTGTCACCACCCCTCTTTTTCAAAGCAGACCATGTTCCCATCTCAGGCAACCTGAATTCTCCCACACTGCACAGACTGGAAAGGGGTTGCTCAACTCTTGTAGCTGTGCAGTGAATCCTTGTGAGACCCAATAGAAAAAAAAGCTTTTTACAAGTGGTGCTGAATCGACCCTATTGTCTACTTTGGAATCGATTCAGCACTATTTTATTTCTCAACTAAAGTGCACTTTTTCTACAAGGTGCACTTTTTGCACTTGGTGTTGAATCAACCTCATCGACTTGCAGAATTTCTGGCCCATTACTTCAAACTAAGAGGAAGTGGTCTCTCTTTTTGTGGGGATGTCATCGAGGTAAGAATCACCAGCGTTCCAGGGTGTTTCACACAGCGAGAGACACAGTCATCAGGATAGTTAAAATCGCATGCGCTGTTGGAACGGGAGTAAGGTAAGGTGAATGGGGCATCCTGGGGGGTTTCACACAGCTGCGCATCCCGATTTCGGATGCCCTGCGGGGAGGGATATAATCGGCCCGGGAATCTATAAGATTCCCGGGCCGATCAGCCTGGGTGTTGGTCCATTTTAATAGCACAAATTTTGCTTACACTTGTCTTTTAAAGAGGATCAAAACCCCTCATGCCCCACCTTGGAGTTCTAAAAGAAAACAGGTCCCAGTTGTCCCCTGCCCCAGAGGCATCTCAAATATCCCACGCTGGGCCTATCTAAATGCCCAAAGGCAGTGGCCACAAAGAAAGCCTGCTGCTTCCAGTGATGTGTGCCAGGCTCTGTATGTATGGAGATGTCTGCAGCTTATTTATATGCATAACATATAGCACTGACTGCATGAAAGCATGCACCTTGGGGTCACTAGCTGCCTCCTGCAAAAAGGGGCCCATAGGGGGTACTTTTAAAAAAAAAAGGGTTTAGGTTCCCTTTAAAGGTAGACACGTCTGTAATGAGTAATATGTCTCAGTTTAGTAGGGGCTGATAATATACTGGTAATTGTACCCTGTGTCGGTCTTTAAACTGTTTTCTTGTAGATGGAGTAGCAGAATGTTGTGTGTCTTTCTTTTTCAACGTGTTTAGGTCCCAGTGGCTCCCTATGGGTCCCTGTCCCTAAAGACCTGGGGTCGGAAGTTATAGGCCTTCTGGACTTGCTTCCGGCCCCTACCCAGTGCTCCCCCCTGAGGCTCCTAGTGAGTAGAGGGCGGCGAACCCCGGGAAAATGGCTTCCAAAGCCTGGCCGAGTAGTCGCATTTGAATCCGAGGAAAGGCAGGCTGCGGAGGCCGCTAGTACTGGGGCTAGCTACTATCGAAAACAAGGGGCCGAAGCCGAAGATCCAAGTACCTGGACGGGCAACCGCCGGGGAAAGGTAGGCTGAGGGAGTTTACACCTTAGTCCATGGGGAAAACTTTTGTTAGTTCCCGAGGGCGAAAGCGACACCGAGGTCTTCGGACTGAGGGGTTGAACGTACCCAATCCTGTCAGGGGGTTTGTCCCCCGGGGAAAGGGATGGGGCTCTTTCCTGCGGGAAGGAGTCAGTATGGGCGCCTAAGTGTGTTTTTTAGTGCACCAGCACTTTTTCACATTTTAGGCTTCACGTTTGGCGGTGCATATGCACACACGACGGCTCCAAAAAAAAGCAGAATGACAGTGAGGCATCCGACATCCCTGCCTCTGGATATCGCCTTTGAATAAATCCGTTTTCAATTTACCTCTGTTGTACTACAGCTAAGCCACCCAAATCATGGCAGTGTGCCTACCGTCTGGCTAGAAACTAGAGCAGAAGAAATGCTATTCTAGCACCACCTACTGCTTGCTAAAGAAAAGGCAGGGCCAAAACATTAAAGGAGGAGTATCTCGGAAAAAATGGCCCAATGATAAAAATCCATATAAATATGCTGGATGGTGGGAGGAGGGGTCACCTATACTCCTGGCATCAAGAAATATCCAGCCAGGCTTGTTTCTTTTATTTTAATGGAAGTAAGAGAAAATTGAGGGAGGGGCAGGTTCTGTCCACCTAATACACTCAAACCTGTCACCCCCTAGATTTTATTCCTACCAGGAGAAGAAAACCACAAGCTTGGGGGGAGTTTTATCCTGTTTGGTTGTATAAGTGACCCCTCCTCTCATTAGTAGTATGGCTAACCGCAATAACCGCAAAGTTCCAGTTCGTACCGAACTTTGTGACATTTGGTTTCCAAATCTGATCACGGATCTCAGCGAGACGTCTGTGCTCGAGTTTGGAGTTCGGCCTGAACCCGAGTTTGAACCTAAAGTGTGCAGCAGCAGGAAGTTGCTGTACAACTTTTGCAATTCTGTTCCCTTCCGGGTTCTGCTGTCAAATAGATCACGGCCGGGGCTTTAGAAAGATGATCACTGCTTTTTTTTTATATAGTCTACGTCGTGCTTCTGCCTCTAGGGCCCCTTGACAGGTGGCTGGGTGAGAAGGGGGGGCAAAGGGGCCCCCAGAAGCAGAATAAACCTCAGTGAAGAGCGGAGTGATGGACTGAGAGCTGGGAAAAGGGATTGATGGGCAGAACTAGAAGGACAGGAATGAATGGGCAGAGCTGGGGGGGGGTAGATGGGCACAATGGACAGGTAGAGGACAGAAATGGATGAGGCAGAGAGACTGGGTTGAATAGGGCAGAGCTGAGGGCACAGGGATTGGATGGGCAGAGCTGAGGGGAAGAGATGGTGGATAGGGACTGGATGGAGCAAAAAGACAGAGAAACAAAATTTGTGTGCAACTTGCAATGCCACTTCCTGTCCATACAATACTTCATATTGCAATGCTAAGTGCCAGGGAGCCATGACACTGGCAGGGAGACAAAGCACTACATCGCTAAACAAAGTGGCAGCTCTGCGAACGGCAACACAGAAGCAACTGAACTGTCATGAACTGTCAAGTGTGCAGCAGCAGGAAGTTGCTGTACAACTTTTGCAATTCTGTTCCCTTCCGGGTTCTGCTGTCAAATAGATCACGGCCGGGGCTTTAGAAAGATGATCACTGCTTTTTTTTTATATAGTCTACGTCGTGCTTCTGCCTCTAGGGCCCCTTGACAGGTGGCTGGGTGAGAAGGGGGGGCAAAGGGGCCCCCAGAAGCAGAATAACCCTCAGTGAAGAGCGGAGTGATGGACTGGGAGAGCTGGGAAAAGGGATTGATGGGCAGAACTAGAAGGACAGGAATGAATGGGCAGAGCTGGGGGGGGGGGGAGATGGGCAAAATGGACAGGTAGAGGACAGAAATGGATGAGGCAGAGAGACTGGGTTGAATAGGGCAGAGCTGAGGGCACAGGGATTGGATGGGCAGAGCTGAGGGGAAGAGATGGTGGATAGGGACTGGATGGAGCAAAAAGACAGAGAAACAAAATTTGTGTGCAACTTGCAATGCCACTTCCTGTCCATACAATACTTCATATTGCAATGCTAAGTGCCAGGGAGCCATGACACTGGCAGGGAGACAAAGCACTACATCGCTAAACAAAGTGGCAGCTCTGCGAACGGCAACACAGAAGCAACTGAACTGTCATTATAATTGTAGATGTGTATAGTCAACACTATGTCTATTAGTATGATTACTGTGATGTGCTTTTCTAACCACAATGTACTGCAACTATGGTTTCATTGCAGTCAGTGTGGACTATTTAAGAACAGATTGTTATATATCATGTGATTTGTTATAAATATATAACTATGAATGTAACAAATGCAAACATATATATTTTTTCTGACCTCTACACTAGGGCACTGAAGAAGCCGTAGTGGCGAAACATGTTTGCCCGGACTGTAAATGTCAGACCAGTAAGACTAATCAGTCGTATGAGAGTCAGTGAACTGTTTAAGTGATCAAGGCATTTCTATTTGTCAAAGATATGTGAAATATTAGACCAATGGAAAAACCTTCTTTGTATTATTGTATATAATAACCTTTTTAATATTTGTAATAAAGAGAAGTGAGAATTCTAATTGTGTAAAGGTGTGGTGGGTGAGCTGGGTCCTTGAAATGAGTACCAGGACTGGACCTAGTCCTGGAATTGCAATTGACAGACTTTAAGTGGACCAGCTTTCTCCAGACCCCCTTGCCGTGTATAATAGGAGGGTCGCCTTACGGCCAGAATGGTGTACCCTTGATGGGACTCTACTCTGACCATTAGAGGGTGATGGGACTGAAGCTTTATTATCGTAGGCGCAGATACTGTGGCAGGAGTGGGAACGGAGCGAATTCTGAAAAAGAGCTTGGATGAGGTGCTGGCCCATTCGGGCCCCAAATCAGTGCGGCCCACCGTGAATACTCTCTGTGCTGTCCTTATTGCCAGTCCGCCCCTGCACATGCTGTCGGAATGCCCCACAGACCCTGGGATGTTTTAGGGTTTTTGTACAAGATAAAAAATGCCACATGCACCACTGCTATTAATTGTATAAGTACACTAATGTATAGCGGTGCTTAGAGCGACCGCTAGTAGATGCTGTAAGTGGGTATCGGGCGCTGTAACATAGCGCCTCAGTGGCTGTAGTAACCTGGCCGGCATTGATGAATGCGATGTGTGTTAGGTGCTCTAACACCAGTACAGTGCTGCAGGGAGCGAGAGGTAGTGCCAGCTCAGTGCGACCGACTCTCGGTGCTCCACACCATACTACCATACCAAGCTACATACACACAGCGTTGGCGCTCTAAATCTGGGCGCTGTAGCATAGAGCGCTAGACGCTGTGTGAACACATATCCACCAGTAACAAAGCGAAAACACATGGAATGACATTATTTAACACTGTGACATTAAAGCGGACCTTTACCCTGAATAAGAACCTATCTTATATGTTTCCCACACCCTGTACATACAGATTGCTCACATTAATCCGGACCTTTACCCTGAATAAGAACCTATCTTATATGTTTCCCACACCCTGTACATACAGATTGTCCACATTAAAAATCATCCTACCTGCATCTACTGCATGTTATGAGCCTTTAAACATCCAAGATGGCGGCTTATGGAAGCCGCCATCTTATCAGGCAGCCTGCAAACAGGAAGTGCCTCCTGACTGTGCTGCTCTGCATTCTGGGGACTGCTGACCTTTACCTGACCCCAGCTCTGCTCTGTCTGAGCAAAGCACAGCTATAACCCGCCCCCCTGTACCTTATCCCACTCTCCTCTCCTCAGTAAGTGTGATGCTTCTGAGTCAAGATGGCGGCGCCCGTATCCTAAATTCCTGAACAGAGTTGCAGCCCAGTGGGGGAAAGAATAATAAGTTAGTGACTAAAAACTTCAAATATATTAATTTTAGATGCTGGGGAACCGTTTTTTAAGAGTTTGGGCTTTTCATTAAATCACGCTGAAGGTCCGGTTTAACTCTTTAGTGCCAGACCTGTAATGACAATTCTGCATAAAAATAAATTCAAATGTTTCAAAAAGTGTTTGCAGCCAGGAGACGTCACACAATGATTGGAGCAAAAAAAAAGTCAAACACGCTGTTTAAACACAAGCAAACGAACGTCTATTGAAATGTATGGGAGAGCAACACTGAGCGAAAGGTAATACCTGGCTCTGGAAGCTAGAGCTCCGGCGCTATACACTGAGCCGCCTGTAATAATACATGTGATGCTACATGGCACTGTTAGAGTCGCTCACCAGATTCGCTTTCATAAATGTGGTTTTGCGTACAGCGCCCAGCGTTCACGAGACGCTGCCTGCCGCTACGAGGCAATACCTAGCGCTATCCCTTCTTGAAACATCCCCATAGTGAAGTTATCCCCAGATATCACAGCCTAGACTTTGTGGTCATTGGGTTCATCTGGACAACTTTGCCTCATCTCTTTTATAGCTTTTGATGTGATGCCATATGCAATGAAGATTCTGATATTAAGTCATAAGCCAGTATTACAGTTGCACCCACTAACCCCAGTACTGCTGGGCATCTCCGGAACTTGTAGACATAAACACGCTGCGGTTGATTAGGAGATAATTCTGCCAGATAAGGCCCTGAGCGTCAGTTGCATGTGACACGGCGTTTCCTTATTCACCCGCATTCATGCAACATGGCAGAGAAGAGGTATTTTATTAAATGGTGGTGGTGTACTGAAGGGATGCAAACATGTGGCCCAGTGACGCAGGCTGCCACCTTTTAACCATTACCCATGCTCTCCTGGCCAATGGGAGTGCTGACAATGAGGCAGAAGAATTTCAGCAAGCCACGCGATGGCAGGTTGAGCAGGTGGCTTGCTGACCCCCTGCATTTTGATCTGGTATAGGGAGGACCCTCGGGCCATTTACCAGGTCAAGGAGTAAATGAATATAAAGACACAATCAAAACTATTTTATGAATCACTATACCTTCTTACACTTGCTTATTCTGTCCTATGCCATGTGTTAAAGGCGAAAGATTAAATAAATATTCTATAATATACCTCCCATAATATGCATGTTATCATATTGTAACCAAGAAATTCATGATCCCCATACATTTCTTAGTTAAATGAACCCAAACACTAAATACATATCATACAGATTCTGATACTCTGCAGATTATCATTCTCTGGCCAATACATATATGCCATGTTTAATATCAAATGAATGGTCTTTTAATTCTGAATAAGACTCTCATTACTATAGTCATACCTGTCATATTATACTGTCTTATCGCTCTCCACAAATATCATCCAATGCTCGTGTCTAATATGTATTTGAATGTCTCGTCTGCATCCAACCTAATTAGGAATTCATGAGGAAATGAGCTGCAGCTCAGAGACACCTCCGTTATTGAGGTACTTTGTTGGCAGCTAGATGTGAATATAGGCCCTTATTTATGAAGGAATAGCGACAGGTAGCCACTGGTGAGCGGCCGGTAATGACGGGCCCCGCCACGAGAACGCCGGCTCCCCACCACAATCACACATTTATCAAGCCAATCCTGCTTAGCGACTGAGATAGCGCCATATAGCCACTCATTCATCATTATTCCAGCCTCAGCCCACAGCGCCAGCGTCCGACCTTGAACAGCGACAGGTATGACCTCTCGCTACCTGGCGCGCTCCAATGCATTTCAATGGAACAATCTTTAAATATTCATAATTAATTGATATTAATTTTTTTTTTTTTTTTTAAATGTGAAAAATTCTGTGACCACTTCTGCCATTTTAGATCATTTTTTTAAGGGAAAAAAAAAATAGTACAGAATTGATATTACAGGTCTGATATTAATGTATTCATATTACTAAATTATTTTAAAAACTAGTTTTTTTTGGTTTCCAAAAATATGGTTGTTTTGGGGTTAAAAAACTACTTTTAACCCATCGCCGCCAGCGCTCTGGGGTTTAAACATGCATTTCACAGCGCGAGAATTTTTTGAGCGTGATTTTTTAATGAATATGGTGGGAGCCGGTCACTAGGGCCAGTTGCTATCATGTGCTCCCATACAGCGCGGAACCTGTCAAATAGCGACTCCTCACCCAATATTCAACATTACGGCAAACCGACTGAGTCGCTATCAACTACCGAACAACGGCCAAGCACAGCGACTACTAGCGGGCACTCTGAAAATGCCGCTACAGTCGCTCAACTGTCGCTACCTGCCGCTGTTAATGAATCGGCCTCAAACTTGATTCAGCGGCGGATGGGAATTGGCGGGGTGAATCACATTCACCCTATACGATGCACAGGCATTGTCCCCCAGCTTTCGGGGGAAAATAAGTTGCGTCTTATAGGGGCGGAAATATGGAGAATATCACACTAATTTACATACATATATATATTTGGGTAAACTGTTGTTGTTCAGTAGATAACACAATTACCTGTATAGAGTTATAAAAACATAATTGTTGCACATGAGCACATAGGAAATTATATAACATATTAATATATGCAGCTCTAATTAGTGATAATTGATCTCATTATTTTTCCTACTGGGTGGGCATATTAGAAAAATAAATAATTTGATAGATTTGGAAATTGAAATCTTTTATGCATATAATTTGATTTAATTTATACCACAATTGGATGTATGTCTTTTGTTAATGAGATTAATGGGACAAATAGTAGTTGATTGATATATTAATTCATTTATTCACTCATTCATATATTTATATGTATTTATTAAGGACTTATTTAATCACACATTTGGGAAATGCATGATATGCTTGATACAGATAATATAGTTATTTAATTATTTTTATATAGTTGAGCAGAAAGTTCTTGGGGATAAATTATTACATATTTATTTATATTTAGTTTATTTTGTATAGGACATGTAACTACACACTTGGTGCAAATATATGAAAAGTATTTAATAGATAATATGGGCATTTAAGCACTCACATTTAGCTATAAAAATACTTGAGGGATAAATTATTATATGTTTTATAACATATTTTTGGAACAAATTGATGACAAGTTAATACATGTAGACATGAAGAAATATGAAGGGACTAACAATGAGGGATGTTGAACAATGACAAACTTATTATGAATGTAGCGTATGTATGTATTCAATAGCTTAAATCCAATAATTGATACCGGGGTAAATAATATATATATTGTGATATACCGTATTTGCCGGCGTATAAGACGACTGGGCGTATAAGACGACCCACCAACATTTCCACTCAAAATATAGAGTTTGTTATATACTCGCCGTATAAGACTACTCCCTCTTCCGCACACCGAATAAAACGTAAAAGAACATCAGATTACACTGCAGCCGCATCCCTGCTCGCCTTTAGTTTGGGATGTGCCCACACTGGCTATTCAGAATGCGTCCCAGCTAAAGGCATAGTAGGGATGCAGCTGCAGTATAATGTGGTTTGGGCTCTGGGAAAAGGGCCAAATGGGGGGTTTCACACAGTGGAGGATCACAATTTGGGATACCCCTGGAGTAGGGAACAAAACCCAGTGGGGCCTCCAAAATTTGGAAGCCCCACTGTGTGAAATACCCCAGACTGGCCTTTTTCCCAGAGAGCACATCAGATTACACTGCAGCTGCATCCCTGCTCGCCTTTAGTTGGGGACGTGCCTGTGCTTGCTATTCAGAATGCGTCCCAGCTAAAGGCATAGTAGGGATGCAGCTGCAGTATAATGTGGTTTGGGCTCTGGGAAAAGGGCCAGATGGGGGGTTTCACACAGTGGAGGATCACAATTTGGGATACCCCTGGAGTAGGGAACAAAACCCAGTGGGGCCTCCCAAATTTGGAAGCCCCACTGTGTGAAATACCCCCGACTGGCCTTTTTCCCAGAGCGCACATCAGATTACACTGCAGCTGCATCCCTGCTCGCCTTTAGTTGGGGACGTGCCTGTGCTTGCTATTCAGAATGCGTCCCAGCTAAAGGCATAGTAGAGATGCAGCTGGAGGGTAATGTGGTGTTGGCTCTGGGAATAGGGCCAATAGGGAGGGTTTTACAGTGGGGCATCTCGAATTGGAATGCCCCAGTGGGTTTGTTCCCTACTCCAGGGGCATGCCAAATTGGGTTTCCTCTACTGTGTGAAACCTCCCAACTGTCCCTGTTCCCAGAGCCCAAACCACATTACACTGCAGCCACATCCCTACTATGCCTTTAGATTGGAAGCATTCTGAATAGCCAGCACAGGCCCCAACTAAAGGTGAGCAGGAATGTGGCCGCAGTGTAATGTGGAGTCTGGGAAAAAGGCCAAACAGGGGATTCAGACAGGGGGGCATTCCATTTTGCTGCCCCTGATGCAGGGAACAAAACCCAGTAGGGCATCCCAAGTTGGGATGCCCCTGTGTAAACTCCCCCAAGTTGGGATGCCCCCTGTGTAAACTCCCCCAAGTTGGGATGCCCCTGTGTAAACTCCCCCAAGTTGGGATGCCCCTGTGTAAACTCCCCCAATGACCCCGTTGGAGTCCACACCACATTACACTGCGGCTACATCCCTGATCGCCTATAGCTGGGGACATGCCCGGGTTCTTTAGAATGTGTCCCATTTAATGGCATAGTGTGTAATGTGTGGGGTCTGGGAAAGGGGCCAGTTTGGGGTTTTACACATTTTTTTTTTAATAAATCTTAAATAAATCACACCTCAGATCAGATGCTGAAGAGTCCCCTTCAAAGTGGAGAGCAGCGAGGGCGATGTCAGGAGTGCGTGCCAGGAGCCAGCCCCCTGCCTGCCCACACAGTGTCTGAGAGCAGGAAAGCTGATCTGCTCGGCGCTCACCCTGCTGGCCTGCTCAGTCTCTCCCTGCTCTGATCAACTAGTGCTGCCTGAGCAAGAGCATCGCTCTGCAGGAGGAGGAGGAGGAGGAGGATGATAGTGCTGCCCAGCTTGGTGAAGGTAAGTACATTTATATGTATGTGACCAAGGTGCACCTGGCGTATAAGACGACCCCCCCCACTTGGAGGCATGTTTTACAGGGGGAAAAAGTTGTCTTATACACCAGCAAATACGGTATATATATATATATATATGTATATATATATATATATATATATATAATAAAAGGGAATGTGCTGATGGTGAAAGGCATGAGCAGGGGGAATGGGGGGGGAGAGACAGGCTGATGGCTTAGTTGTTAAAGGGGGTGGAGCTATAGACCACAGGCAAGACGTGTCATTGGTGGTCTATGGCAAAGGAATGCAGGGGGTGTGCCACTACTCCTTGGCTGGTTTCTAGCTGCAGGAGCAGCTGCGTGCTGACAGGGCGGGAGGGTGCAGCCATGAGGGGGTGAGATGCTGAATTATTGTTTCTGCACTTTGCTTACAGAGTCCCTTTAAATTTGATAGAGACAAACACTTGGAACAACTTGAGAGCTAAATGATTTATATTTATTATTTAATAAGAAACAACATCTATATACACTTTTCAATTGAGCGTTTTACATCTCCATTGGATGACAGGTGATGAAACATGCTTTTTCCAGGAAGAAAATGCTGTACGTACACAAAAAGTTAATCATGAGGAAAGTGATCAGTATGAGATATATGCATTCAAAAACAAACTGGAATATAGGCGATAAACATGTCTTCCGCATTTTTCGCCCTATAAGACGCACTTATTTTTCCCCAAAAGTGGGGGAAAAATGTCAGTGCGCCTTATCGGGCGAATGTAAAAAAAAAAAAAAAAAAAAAAAAAAAAAACTCACCTGTCCCCTCCATCTGCTCCTCCACACGCGAGCACGAAGGTCCCGGCAGTGGGTGGGCGTGGCCTGCATCGGCGCAGGCCACGCCCACCCGCTGCCCGGACCTTCGTCATCGCATGTGGGGGAGCAGATGGAGGAGCGGCAGGGGCTCTGTCTCTGGCCCCGCCGCTGTCACCGCTGCCTGAAAAGACAGCGATCGCAGCGGCGGGCCGGGACAGAGCCAGCTCGTGAATGGGGTGGGCGTGGCCTGCGTCGACGCTGCGGCGCAGGCCACGCCCACCCCATTCACGGAGCCGGCCGCTCAGCGCAGTGGTGTCAGCGGACAGGTGAGTTTAACTTTTTTTTTTTTTTTTACTATGGCGCCTGCCTATACTAATGGGGGGAGGGGGATGGGGATGCCACACAGCCTATGGGAATGGGGGGATGGGGATGCCACACAGCCTTTGGGAATGGGGGGATGGGGATGCCACACAGCCTTTGGGAATGGGGGGATGGGGATGCCACACAGCCTTTGGGAATGGGGGGAGGGGTATGCCACACAGCCTATGGGAATGGGGGGATGGGGATGCCACACAGCCTTTGGGAATGGGGGGAGGGGTATGCCACACAGCCTATGGGAATGGGGGGGGATGCCACACAGCCTTTGGGAATGGGGGGAGGGGGATGCCACACAGCCTATGGGAATGGGGGGAGGGGGATGCCACACAGCCTTTGGGAATGGGGGGAGGGGTGTGCCACACAACCTATGGGAATGGGGGGAGGGGGATGCCACACAGCCTATGGGAATGGGGGGAGGGGGATGCCACACAGCCTATGGGAATGGGGGAGGGGGATGCCACACAGCCTATGGGAATGGGGGGAGGGGGATGCCACACAGCCTATGGGAATGGGGGGAGGGGGATGCCACACAGCCTATGGGAATGGGGGAGGGGGATGCCACACAGCCTATGGGAATGGGGGGAGGGGGATGCCACACAGCCTTTGGGAATGGGGGGAGGGGTATGCCACACAGCCTATGGGAATGGGGATGCCACACAGCCTTTGGGAATGGGGGGATGGGGATGCCACACAGCCTTTGGGAATGGGGGGAGGGGTATGCCACACAGCCTATGGGAATGGGGGGAGGGGGATGCCACACAGCCTTTGGGAATGGGGGAGGGGTATGCCACACAGCCTATGGGAATGGGGGAGGGGTATGCCACACAGCCTATGGGAATGGGGGGAGGGGGATGACACACAGCCTTTGGGAATGGGGGGAGGGGTATGCCACACAGCCTATGGGAATGGGGGGAGGGGGATGTCACACAGCCTATGGGAATGGGGGATGCCACACAGCCTATGGGAATGGGGGGAGGGGGATGCCACACAGCCTATGGGAATGGGGAGAGGGGGATGCCACACAGCCCATGCTAATGGGGAGAGGGGGATGCCACACAGCCCATGCTAATGGGGGGAGGGGGATGCCACACAGCCCATGCTAATGGGGGGAGGGGGATGCCACACTGCCTATGGGAATGGGGGGAGGGGGATGCCACACTGCCTATGGGAATGGGGAGAGAGGGATGCCACACAGCCTATACTAATGGGGGGAGGGGGAAAGCCACACAGCCAATGGGAATGGGGGGAGAGGTGGATGCCACACAGCCTATGGGAATGTGGGGAGAGGGATGCCACACAGCCTATACTAATGGGGGGAGAGGGGGATGCCACACAGCCAATGGGTATATGGGGAATGGGAGGGGGGATGCCACACTGGATATACGGGGAATGGGATGGGGGCATGCTGCACTGTCTATGGAATGGGGGCATCCCACACGGCCTATGGGAATTGGGTAGGGGAATGCCACACTCTCTGTAATGGTGCGTTTTTGATTGAAAATTTTTTTTTCTTATTTTCTTCCCCCAAATCCTAGGTGCGTCTTATGGGCAGGTGCGTCTTATAGGGCGAAAAATACGGTAATAAACAAAAGTAATGAAAATGTATTGAAAAAAAAAAACAATATGTTAGTAGAAAAAAAGCAATGAAAAAAGTAAACTGAGACAATTTATTTCATATTACATGTTTTAGGACTCTCCCTTGAAAAAGCTTTAGTGAAATGCGTTGGGAGCATTTCTTGAATAGAGTGAGAGAATGGTTACCTAGCTCAGCAGGGGGAATCTGTAAATATGGATGAAGAAATGAATCCCCTTGTATATGTTGAAAATATTCTCCAACATGTAAATGTTTTTCAGAAAAAAATCTGTTGGTTGGTGATATATTATCATAAGAAAATGTCTAGTAATTAGAGGAGTAGGTGATAGGGGGGTATACTATAGATACCTGCCCCACCCTTTTTTTCTGGCCAAGCTATAGTATTAAAGTCGATCAAAACCCTACATTGATAGCCTTGGAATCTTTAAGACTCTAGGGCAGCCTGATTACTTGACCCTGGGGCACCCTGATTCAGGCCAGGGCCCATGTTGAGCATTAAAGTGGACCAAAACAAGATTTGGGATGCCCTGGTGCAAGAACTAAAACCTGGGATCATGAAAATCCTGGGTTTTGCTCCTTGCCTGCAGGGCATCCCAAATCTATGTTAAACCAGGTCTCCCCTTATAGCTTACATCCCGGTACTCCCACAATGCATGTGCGGGCTCTGGTCAAATCAGCAGTGTGCACCATGCATATTAAGCATCGGTTAGACCAGAGCTCCGGCATAGGGAGCGGCCACATCCCTGGTCTCCCTGCGGACAGAGATCCGGTCCCACCTATAACCTTCTCCCCGTTCCAATGGCACATGTGTGGATCGGGGCCGCTGTGGATGGCCAGGGTGGGAACATACCCTGTTAGAGGCTAGCAGAGACGTGCCTGCCAGTGCGCTCTGCTTTTTTTGGGCTGATTGTTAGCCGAATTTGTTGAGCACAGCCAAGCACACTGACTGGGCACGCTACATAGGACCAGGGAAAGGTACATTTTACTGGGTGACCTGTGGGGTTTTACATAGCAGGGCATCCCAATACAGGGTGCCCCAGGGGCAAGGGCCAAAACCCAGGATAGTCAAAATCCCGGGTTGTTGTCCACTTTAACAGCTGTTAGTGATCTGAAGAAAATGAATCTGTGGGATTTTAAAATAATAAAGAGGCCGATTCATTAATAGCGGCAGGTAGCGACAGTTGAGCGACTGTAGCAGTATTTTCACAGCGCCCGCTAGTAGTCGCTGTGCTTGGCCATTGTTCGGTTGTTGATAGCGACCAAGTCGGTGTGCAGTAATGTTGAATACGGGGTGACGAGTCGCTATTTGACAGGTTCCGCAATGTATGGGTGCGCATGATAGCGACTGGTCAGAGCGACCGGCTCCCACCACATTCATCAAAAAATCACGCTCAAAAAATTCTCGCGCTGTGAAATGCATGTTTAAACCCCAGAGCGCTGGCGGCGATGTGTTAAAAGTCGTTTTTTAACCCTCAAACCACCATATTTTTGGAAACCAAAAAAAAATAAAAAATTATAAAGAATTTAGTAATATGAATACAATAATATCAGACCTGTAATATCAATTCTGCACAATTTTTTTTTTTTTTAATTACCTTAAAAAAATTAACTAACGGCAGAAGTGGTCACAGAATTTTGCACATTTAAAAAAAAAAAAAAAAAAAACATTAATAACAATTAATTATGAATATTTAAAGATTGTTCCATTGAAATGCAATGGAGAGCGCCAGGTAGCGAGAGGTCATACCTGTCGCTGTTCAAGGTCGGACGCTGGCGCTGTGGGTTGAGGCTGGAATAATGATGAATAAGTCGCTATCTGGCGCTATCTCAGTCGCTAAGCAGGATTGCCTTGATAAATGTGTGATTGTGGTGGGGAGCCGGCGTTCTCGTGGCGGGGCCCGTCATTACCGGTTGCTCACCAGTCGCTACCTGTCGCTATTCCTTCATAAATAAGGGCCAAAGAGTCAGAGCAGTTGAGAACCATCAGACATTGGGCATCCTGCATTTGCAAAGTGGAACATTTAGGTATCCCTAGAGTTTTGGAGAGACATTGGGCCTCAAAGTGGGACACCTGGTCAGTTTAACTATGCGCCACACAGTGGGGAGTAGTGATCCATCATATGGCCATGGTGGGGACCACAATCTAGAAAAAGGTAAACAAGTCCCACCTAAGCATGGTCTAACTGGCTTTATAAGGGGACATTTTTATTTTCTTGAATGAAGACTAAAAAAAAAAGCTTCTACTGATACAAAAAAGGGACCAGTAATAAAATGTTTTTACAGTAAATTTGTTTTCAGGCACCGCAGCAATAAAAGGTCTAATCTTTCTGGTCATCAGGTTCACCATTGCCTCTTTTATTGACTCAGTAAGTGGTGCCAACTGTATGCAAGATTCTCAAATTGGGCCATAGGCAGGTGTTGACTGTGAACCCGCTCACCGCACCACAGATTTTTCCAGAACTGGCAGCTATAAATCTATTAAGGCCAATTCAGAGATATCATAGTACAAAAATGTCCCTGAGTGCCAACTGCATGCAACATGGCATGATCCTATAGTCCACGTACACTACACTCTTTCTTCCTCCCACCTTAACCCCTAATGGGAACTGCATAACCTCAGCCATTTCAAAGCGAAGGGGATTCCACTTTAACAATAGAGCTTTTTCTCCGGGTAGAACAACCTTTTTTATAAAGAGTGGTGCAGGAAAGGAACAAAGGACTGTGGGGGCTTTGGTATTGATCACAAAGCAATTAAGGGCCTTATTTAATAAGGAATAGTGACAGGTAGCGACTGGTGAGCGGCCGGTAATGACGGGCCCCGCCACGAGAACGCCGGCTCCCCACCACAATCACACATTTATCAAGCCAATCCTGCTTAGCGACTGAGATAGCGCCAGATAGCCACTGATTCATCATTATTCCAGCCTCAGCCCACAGCACCAGCGTCCAACCTTGAACAGCGACAGGTATGACCTCTCGCTACCTGGCGCTCTCCAATGCATTTCAATGGAACAATCTTTAAATATTCATAATTAATTGTTATTAATTTTTTTTTTTTTTTTTTTTTTAAATGTGAAAAATTCTGTGACCACTTCTGCCATTTTAAATAATTTTTTAAAGGTAAAAAAAAAAAAATGTACAGAATTGATATTACAGGTCTGATATTAATGTATTCATATTAAAAAATTATTTTAAAAACTTGTTTTTTTTGGTTTCCAAAAATATGGTTGTTTGGGGGTTAAAAAACTACTTTTAACCCATCGCCGCCAGCGCTCTGGGGTTTAAACATGCATTTTACAGCGCAAGAATTTTTTGAGCGTGATTTGTTAATGAATATGGTGGGAGCCGGTCACTATGGCCAGTCGCTATCATGCGCTCCCATACAGCGCGGAACCTGACAAATAGCGACTCCTCACCCAATATTCAACATTACGGCAAACCGACTGAGTCGCTATCAATTACCGAACAACGGCCAAGCACAGCGACTACTAGCGGGCGCTCTGAAAATGCCGCTACAGTCGCTCAACTGTCGCTACCTGCCGCTGTTAATGAATCGGCCTCGGGGAGGCCGATTCATTAATAGCGCCAGGTAGCGACAGATGAGCGCCAGTAGCGTGATTTTCACTGCGCCCGCTAGTATTCGCTGTGCTTGGCCGTTGTTCGCTTGTTGACAGCGACTTCCAAAATTCTTGCGCTGTGAAATGCTTGTTTAAACCCCAGAGCGCTGGCGGCGATAGCTTAAAAGTAGTTTTTAACCCCCAAACAACCATATTTTTTGAAAATAAAATGAAACAAGTTTTTCTAAACATTTTGTAATATGAATACATTAATTTCAGACCTGTAATATCAATTCTGCACAAATTAATTTTTTTTTTTTTTTACCTTAAAAAAAAAAAACTAACATTGCCGAAGTGGTCACAGAATTTTTGACATTTAAAAAAAAAAACAAAAAACAAAAACATTCATATCAATGAATTATAAATATTTAAAGATTGCTCTATTGAAATGCATTGGAGAGCGCCAGGTAGCGAGAGGTCATACCTGGCGCTGTGATGGGATTAGCAGCGGCGCTGTTCGTTGCAGTCCGCTACATGATGAATCCCGCGCTAGCTGACGCTCTCGCCGGCGCTAGCCTCATTTAGCGTGATAAATGCGTGATTGTGTCCGCCGCCTGGCGTTCTGGAGTCGGTAGCCGCCGATAGCTGGCGCTACCTGGCGCTAGTGAGACACTACCTGGCGCTATCGCTTGATGAATAAGGGCCTAAGTCTATGACACAGGCCAGAAAGATATTTTCTTCTGTTGTTCACCTATAGGGAGAATTTTTAACTGGCTCTCACCTATATAGAAGGAATTAACTTATTCACAACAGATAACAGTATAACTTCAACTCGTTATATAGACAGTTGAAGGTGTTGTATAGCTGTTTTGGATTCCGGGCCGGTGCTGATATAAGTGATGCGAAGTATTTCTGTTTAGACAAAAAAAAAAAATATAGGGTCCCCACACACCCAAGAAAATTACCAAGACCAGATGGAAAAATAGGGCACTACCGTCTAAATATATGATACAAAAATAATTTTATTTAAAGTTACATATAGGTATAAAAAGACATAAGACAAAACATATTAAAAAACACACATCACATATAAACAAAACACACCAGGGGGCGCCAGAATGCCATCTCAAAATTCATAATATCATGGTTCCATATAAAATGAGCTCAAGGCTGGAAATATTATATACAGTGCTAAGAATAATACAATTACAGCTTACATTAATTATATACAAAATGTGCAAAAAGTCAAGTAGCCATAAGAAGCAATAATAATAAAGTGCCTATGCAAAACAGTAAACTACACTCAAAAACAACAATCAGGACCAGCCGAGGTGGATAAAAGAGACATGGAACAATAAATAAAGGTATACGAGACAACTGGACCTACCCCTGCTATATTTCTGTATTTCTGTTTAGCACGTGAAAAGGCAGTCCTGAGTTCATGAAGGGCTTGTTTGTATAACAGGAAGTTCTCCTTGGTTTTGGAAGTCCTCCGTAGATGTTCATCAACTCGAGAATGCCGCTACAATGTTAGGTGTTGGCGTTAAGCCAGAGTTGTCTTTTTTTGGGCTAAGGGTGACTATAGGTTAGGTGAGCAACAGAGACAAGGGCAGCAGTTAGTGTATTATGGTAGTATGATGCTTCAGTGTCTACAATGGTGAATGAAAGGAGGGGTGGCAGCCACTCAGACCATTTTATAACTAACCTGGAAGGTGCACGAGAGCAGGGCAATTAGGATACACAAGTCTTAAAGGAGCCACAGAAATCAACCCTGTTAGCTTGCAGACAAACCTATAATCTGTCTCTAAATCTGGTTAAAACCAGAGGTCTCGGTCCACACACATCTCCAGAACTATGCTGATGCTGCACCACCAAGCGCCAAGTTGCCTCTGTGAGGTGCAGTCCTAACTCACTGGCAACTTACTGGCAATGGTGCGGGGCGTTTCCCCTTCGGAAGGAAGAGACAAGCGTTCAGATGGGCACGACAGGCCATGGATCCAGCGAACTGGTAAGAGTTGCAGCCCCGGACCAGCAGTGGTGATCTGTGCAGGACACAAGTTGAGTATAGTGTTTTTCATTTTTTTTTGCCTGAAAAATGTCTTTAAACCGGACCTTCACCATGATTTATCGAAAAGCCCAAACCCTTAAAAAAACGATTCCCCAGCATCTAAAATTAACATATTTTACGTTTTTAGTCACTTCCTTATTCTTTCCACCATTGGGCTGCAACTCTGTTCAGGACTCTAGGATACGGGGCGCCACCATCTTGACTCAGAAGCATCACACTTACTGAGGAGAGGAGAGTGAGATAACGTACAGGGGGGTGGGTTATAGCTGTGCTTTGCTCAGACAGTCAGAAGGCACTTCCTGTTTGCAGGCTGCCTGATGTTCCATAAGCCGCCATCTTGGATGTTTAAAGGCTCATAACACTATTATATTGTTTGGGTTGATCAAGCAAAAACCCAAGAAGCCTATCTATAAACAGCCGCACTACCAATGGGGGCGCGCGTGCTGTCCGGCGCTCCGGCGCGCGGGTGCCTCCTACTGCAGGGGAGTGCGCCTGCGCGTCGGGTGCCGGGGGTGCGCGCGTCCCGCATCGTGCCTTCCGGCAGGCGCGCTCCGGGCGCGTGGGGTGGGTGTGCGCCGCTACGTAGCCCTTGCGCCCTCTGATTTGGAGGGCGGGCGGGGCGCGTGGTGACGCGTTCCGACGTCGCGCACGCCAGGAGCGCGCTTTGCTGCAGTAGAAAAGGCGGGCTTGTCGGCGGCACAGGTAAGACAGCCTGACGAAGTGGTCCACGAGTGACCACGCAACGCGTCTTATTGGTAGTGCGGCTGTTTATAGATAGGCTTCTTGGGTTTTTGCTGGATCAACCCAAACAATATAATAGTGTCCTTTCCACTGATTCTGTGGTAATTGCCTTCTAACTGCCTGCACCCATTTTCTGTATCTTTGAGTGGTGGTGCGGAGTATAATTTGCCTTAAAAATAAAGGCTCATAACATGCAGGAGATGCAGGTAGGATGATTTTTAATGTGAGCAATCTGTATGTACAGGGTGTGGGAAACATATAAGATAGTCTCTTATTCAGAGTGAAGGACCGCTTTAAATATGAGAAATTCGAGAACTGACAGATGTCCAAATTCCGAG
Source organism: Gastrophryne carolinensis (assembly GCA_027917425.1). Classification (NCBI taxonomy): domain Eukaryota; kingdom Metazoa; phylum Chordata; class Amphibia; order Anura; family Microhylidae; genus Gastrophryne; species Gastrophryne carolinensis. Next base: position 460,598,302 of record CM051237.1, on the reverse strand, counting down.
GTTGTTGGGTTTGCACAATTAAGATAACATGTGTCATTGCCACGAGCTGGCAACAATCCGCCTGTTGGTAGGTAAATATTGACTTAGCAGCCAAAATGTTATTTTTGCTCTTTGAGTTCATCCGATTCATCTGTAAAGAGAGATGAAGAGATAAGGCACGGAATCAGCAATATTATAACTTTTATTGCCAAGGCCACTTTGCAATCTGTTCAACCTTCATTTTATACTTCATAAAATATCAGTTTATACCGTCTATACCAAGACAAAGCAAAGAGGGACATCTCAACAGACACGCCTCTTCCACTCTAATGTATGTCAGATATGTGTTAGGCACACACACCGGGCCAATGGTACTGCGTGAGGAGCCTTAGCCACAGAGATGGCGGGAATGCTGACGTGGCTCATTATTGTGCTGTGGAGTCACCAGAAAAGTGAATTTCATGTCGATCACTGGAATTTCACGCACCGGGAGGTCATGGGGGTCACGTGGTACATTGCGATCTGGGGGATTTCATGCATCGGGAGACCACTGACCCTAGTGTCTTAAAGACTGTAGGCTGGTGGTTGCTCCTCGTTAAACACATACAGCAGGTGTCAACCTTGTAGATGTGTAGCAGGTCACCGCTTGCCTTACTCCATCTGCTGGGCAAGTCAGGATCTTATCTCAGCCTGAGGTCCCTGAGGTGGCCACAGGTCTTTCTCACCTCCCAAAGCTAGGTACGTCCTTCTGCTGATTGTCATGACTAGTCACTAACATTAATCTGCTCCCATCAGATGGATCAAGATTGTGAAACAGCTTCCTATGCTACATGACTATAGTATTTAGTCCTCAGCTCCTCCCTGGAACACCCACAGTCTCTCCCTGTCAGGTGTTGCACATGGCCTGGGCCACATGCTGCATGTGATTGAGGGGTCTTACCTGCACTAATTCTAGCTGATTTTATCTAGAATATGTTTATCATTAGTTTCCCTGTTTCTGATGTTCACTTTCACCTCCTATGTGTGTTAGTCTTTGGGTCTGATCACTGTTGCCACCTCTAGAGTATTAATTTAACTTTCCCGTGTGTTGTTCCTATCTGTGTGTATCTGTAGCACACATATACCTGATGGGCTTAGCTACTCAGGCATGTGGGGAGTGGGTTCTTTGTCATGGGCTTGGGGGAACCTCCCAATGGGGGTCTGTATTGAATAACTCCAATGAGACCACCTTTATGAAAATGGCACTTACTTTTTTAGCAGGACTTCAGGTCATATAGTCATAATACAACATTTGTTCCATTAGCAGTTTCCATAGCACAGCATTACATCCAGGTGGACTTGTACAGGTGGTGGTCACGCATTGTGGTCCCGTAGCAGGATACTGAGACCTTAGCTTCCTCTGTCAGCACCTTGGAATTCACCTTTCCTGTGGTCGCTTGTTAGGTATGAATATGGCTCCTCAGCTCGCTCCTTCTTCAATGACTGCTACCAGTAGACCCTGCTGGTGCCTTCCTTCCTTACTTCTGGTTAATACAATAATAAGAAGAGTCTCTCTAATTAAACCCATGACATCCCTGTATAGATTCCCATATGTTATAAAACTAAGGGGGTTCCCTATATACCTTCTTTTATTCTCTATTTATTGAGTTCCAGTTTAACTGTTTGAGAAACTTCATTCAGCAGGGAAATAAAAAAAATAAAAAGGGTACTTACCTTTTGTCCTCCGCTGCTGGTCACTGCAGGTGCTGCGCTTCAGAACTCACCCAATTGCTTTATCAGGGCCCCTGCCTCCCGTGCTGTCAGGGGCCTGAAACTGTATTCTCTGACCATGTCTCTGCCATCAGTCACGGGGTGTGGCCGCGGGCCCTCCAGTCACTACAATAGAGTGGGGGCGTGTAAGGCCTCACCCACTACCTCCATTGCAATGAATGAATAGGGCATGGCCACAACCCGGTGATTGATGGTGAGTCACGATTCCATCCCGCCATAGGCTAACCCCGGAAGGCACAGGAGGCGGTGGCTGCAGTGGGGGCCCGGATAAAGTGATCTGGTATGTTCTGGAGCACCAGACCTGCAGTGACCAGCGGCACAAGACAAAAGGTAGTTTCTATTCCAATTTTGAACACTAGATGGGAGTATTAGACCATAAATGGAAAAAAGAATTTAATTCAAACTCAGGATACTAACTCAGAGTTGCCCTTTAGGATGATTAGGGGGCATAAGAAACATTTTGAGAATAACAGGATAGAGGCTGAGATTGATTGGGAGCTTTTTTGGAGAGAAACTGCAACATTGTACAGAGCAGAGAATTTATAAGGCAATGCCAGAGGAACATACAGGGAGATCATCAATAACCATGCTAAGGGGGAGACTGGAACAGCTTCCTGCATAAGACGTCTAGTAGGGCTACAACAGAGAGAGGCCTGAGAGCAGTTGTAAGCGAGCGAGTGTTACAGATGAGGTGCGGGGAGGTCCATGCTGAGAGGAGAGGACCCTGGCAGGAAGGAGCCCAGGGGTGTCCTGGCGTTGGATGTGACAGAGGAGGTGCCCCTTAGGAGTAGAGAGGATTCAATGGGAACGTCAGGCTGCGATGGAAAAGCCGTGTGCCTGAGACTCCCCGTGGTTGCCCCTGTCTGATGACCCTGTCGTGCAAGGAGGGACAAGCTCTCGTGTTGAGGAATGGTAGGGCCTGTACGCCTGATGAGGAGAGCTTCCCCGTATTTTACCCCCTGGCAGCCCAATGGACCCTCTACTGATGCTGGACAATTCCGCATCCCAGTCAGGGATACCCCATAGATGGTCTCCACTAAGAGGTGCTCAGTTCAAAGTGGGGTGGTAGCCGCCTGAAACCCCCTCTGGAAAAAGGCCTACATGGAATTGGGAAATACAATACTGCCTGGTCTCTATGCTAAAACGTTCTGATAAGCAAGATTACCTGTGTTCTATGCTTGACATACATAAGCCTGTTTAACCCTTTCACTAAAACATTCTCATAAAGCAAGTGTGCCTAATTTGCCATCTCAAAGTGGTAGTCCTCTCAAAGTGGGGTGGTGGAACCCCCAGTCTGCTGTGACTATTCGAGAGCTTTGAACTTTGCTGAAAGAGTTAATACCGTGACGTTGCCTTTGGAAGTTACTGTTTTATCCTTTAAATGGGATAAGTTGATAACGTGACATTGCCCTTGGAAGTTACAGCCCTAAATTATGACTGTGCTACCTTTTCCAAGTCAATAAAGTGAAACAACCCTGTTTAAGCTTGGGCTCTGTGTGTGGATTTATCGTCTGACTGTGTCATACTTGGGATTACAATTTAAAGCTGACCATGACTGCTGCTGGTTAACCCCTTTAATTCCCCTTGCACATTTACTGGGACAGCCTTCCCCATAATGTAAGCCGAGTGGGACATTTAGGTGTAACCAGGGTTTTTAGGGAGACAGTGGAAGGAAAAGTGGGACATTTGGTCAGTTTCCAAGTTGGGTCCACAAGACCTGTGAGTAAGACAGACACAGTTATATTCTGGTGTCTGATAAAAAGCTCACACAAGTATGGTCAGATAGCACCACCAACAGGTGACAAGCCAATGCTGCAGCCACTGACCAAGTCCATTCCCATTACTGAGAGGTGCTTCATCTTGGATGGTAATGGGATGTCATGCCTTGGAGTTTATGGATCTCCTGGTTCTAGGGCTGGGTCAGGGAGAGCACAGAGAGGGGGGATCTATGAGGTTAGTACAACGAGCCTCAGAAAACAGGAGGACAAGACAGTCTCAAATGTGATATCAGTCTGAGACAGAAACTGGGGACACATGCTAGCAATGGTTAGCTAAAGGCAAGAGGGGCACAGACTGGGAACAAGCGAGAAGGGGCACAGACTGGAAACAAGCGAGAGGGGCGCAGACTGGAAACAACCGAGAGGGGCACAGCTGGGAACAAGAGAGAGGGGCACAGACTGGGAACAAGTGAGAAGGACTTGGACTGGGTACAGGTAAGCAGGGCCGGCGTCAGCACCTGGCAAAGTGGGGCAGCTGCCGGGGGCCCCCACTCTCTGGGGGGGGCCACTGATAGGGCCAGCCTTTGGGGTGTGTGACGGCGCTCTCTGAGGGGGCATTGATCCTTAGGGGGAATCCAGATTTGGGATGTCCGTCAGTGATGTGACGCGACTCTTGACCACAAAGGGGCCCACTGAGACCATGCTGCCCATGCAAGCATGGTCAGACAGCACCACTAGCAGATGACAAACTGCTGCAGTGACCGATGAAGACTAAAAGCAAAGCACAGACTTACAGAAAACAAAATATCAGGAGGCCTTAAAGAGGAGCAACACCCCGCTTGAGACTCTTAGGGGGTTGCTCAAGCACTTAATGGGGCTTCCGAAATTGGGATGCCCTGCTGTGTAACCCTCCCGATTGCCAGATCCACTCACTGTTCTGACGTGCCCGGGCCGTGTCTCTGCATCCCCAGAATACCTCTAGCTGTGGGTGCCCCACACCTGGCCTTTCTGAATGGGCGGCGTGGCCATGCATACGCATAGAGGCAGGTGTTTTTTGTACAATATGTATTTATTCAGGTTTTTGCGACATTACAAGGAAACAGTAACAAGAAAGACATGTTGGTCTCCAGATCGACAAGCAAATACATATTTAACAACATAGCATAGCATTCACGCCCCTACCCGCCACCATCCGCCCCCATAGTGTCTGGCCCCGCTCCCCACCCGACAACTATCAATGCAAAATCATTAGGCAGTGCGTGAAGCTAGCATATAGAAAATGCCCTCTGCCCTCCCTAGACCCCCACCTGGAGGCCCAGTGGTGATATAAAAGAACAGCCGAAGAAAGGATGTGTAGTATCAGTGGAGGTCGGGGGTCCAGCTGAAAACCGCAGTTAAAGGGAGATAGGGATGGTCAAGGAAAGTAGGGGGATAGGATCAGGGGGGTATAGACTAGGGGAAGGGAAGAGGGGGGAGTTAGGAGGGCCTCCAGAGACAGGCGAGTGTCCGTATAGTCTATCCACCTGGCCCATGTCGCCATATACATCTCTTGTGCAGGGCCGGCGTCAGCACCCGGCAAGGTGGGGGAGCTGCCAGGGGCCCCCACCCTCCTGGAGGGCCCACTGACAGGGCCGGCCTTTGGGGTGTGTGATGGCGCCTGACCAGCGGCAGACTGGAGGGGCAATGCCACAGCTGGTGCCCACATCTCCTCTAATGGCGGGATTCCACACAACATGGCATCTCGATTTAGATTCCAGGGGAGGAAGTGCTGGGTTTCGTTCTGCTTTTAAGTTGCCCACCCCAGCTGATTTCTTATCCCTGGAGCATCCCAATCTGTGACACCCTACTGTGTGAGACCCCCTGGGATCGCTGGCATACCCACTATGCAAGCAATTCCACCCCTGAGATTTGGTCCGCTTTGCAGTGGCATCTCAGTTTGGGATGCTCCTGTTTGTGAAATAACCCCCCTGGTGTGGCCGTTGACTCAAACTGGCGATCCCACAGTGCATTCACCAGTTCCAGGAACTGGAACAAAGGTCACACACAGGGGCAAAATCAGGAGAATCTAGATTCGTTTAGACTCCGAGGTCAGGTTTAAAGGGGTTTGGTGCACTTCAAAATAGACCAAAACTAGAGTTTTAGTCCAAATAGCATAATCCTTAGTGGGCATTCAGATTTGGGACGTCCCTCGGTGATGTGACGCAACTCTTCACCACAAAGTGGCCCACTGAGACCATGCCGCCCAAGGACACACATAAACCTGGAGCTGGGCCTGCTCTTGTTTATCCATAGATTCCGAGGCCGTCTTCTCCATGCGGTGTATAACTTCTACTTCTCATGCCCATTCCATAAGCGTTGGAGAGACTGTAGACTTCCAATGCCTCGGAATGATCGCTCTCAATGCCGCTATAAAGTGCCGCAGGACCTGCTTTTTATTACTAGAGATGGAGCCCGGAAGAAATGATAGCAATGACAGTTGAGCCGTGTTCTGTATTGACTCCCCTGAAATGGAGTGGTAGGCAGATAGGACATTCCCCCAAAGGGCCTTAATAGATGGGCAGCTCCACCAAATATGGACAATATTGCCGGGCCCTTAGAGGCAGGTTTTGCCATATACTCACCTTGGGGTTTGATCCTGTGGCACATGCCTGGGTGCCTGGTACAGCACCCCTCCATCTGATGCGTGCAACCACATCAGCATATCTGAACAGCCAATGAGAGTTGCTCCTGCAATGAAATTAGAATAGATTGCTGGATATTATTATGCACCTTAAGCTATACTAATTAGACATCATAGGGCAGAAATGCTGCCTGCTGCTAATGCCAGGGTCGGCGCTAGCATCCGGCAGGGTTGGGCATCTGTTTTCAAAAGCTTTCTTTCGGTACAGAATCTTGGTACAGCAGACATGTACTTTCAATACAGCTGGAAACTTGTGGGGCAATCCATACAGCAACAACAGGTAAAAGGACTGTAGCTGAAGAGGTTAGCAGCAGGTGTGCACTTCTTGGATGTCAGAGTAGAATGGCAGAAAAAGAGAGGAAGAAGGGAGGAGTTACTTGCATCAGAGCAAGACTAAGGGAGCCTGGAGGGGAAAAGGAGAATTAAAGGCACACTGTTCAGCCTATACAAATAAACATATATATAAACCATTACCCCGGGTAGAATGAAATGTAAGTCGTGGGGCATGACAAACATCTCTTGTGGAGGAGGCTCAGCACCCAACCCACACAGACGCACATGGAGCACCCTGAGTCCAGAAGAACCTTTTTCCTGACATTTTTAGAGCATGTACAGAGCAGCCTCTATTTTAAAATAATTTTCTGTATATGAATTCCTTACATTTATAGGGAAGGGAGCGAAGTAGTCTATGGGGGTTTTTCATCAAGGGATAGCGCCAGGTATTGCCTCATAGCGGCAGGCAGCGTCTGGTGAACACCGGGCGCTGCACGCAAAACCACATTTATGAAAGCGAATCTGGTGAGCGACTCTAACAGCACCATGTAGCGTCACATGTATTATTACAGACGGCTCAGAGTATAGCGCTGGAGCTCTAGCTTCCAGAGCGCCAGGTATTACCTGTCGCTACCTGTCGCTCTCCCATACATTTCAATGGACGTTCCTTTTCTTCTGTTTAAACAGGTTTTTTTGTTTTTAATATTTTTTTTCTCTCAAATATTTGTGTGACCTCTCCTGGCCTAGAAAGAGTCATTTTTGAAAACATTTTTGATTGTTTTACATTTATATGCAGAATTGTCATTATGGGTCTGGCACTAAAGTGTTAATATCACAATGTTACAACAATGTCATTCCATGTGTTTTCGCTTTGTTACTGGTGAATATGTGTTCAAAAACAGACTTTAATCACACAGCGTCTGGCGCTCTATGTTATAGCGACCAGATCCAGAGTGCCGTTGTGTGTGAGTCTGTTTTTTTGTTGAATATGGTGTGTGTCGCTGAAAGTCTGTTGCACTGAGCTGGCGCTACCTCTCACTCCCTGCAACGCTGTACTGGTGTTAGAGTGCCCAACATACATCTCATTCATCAATGCCGGGCAGGTTACTACAGCGAATGACATGTTACAGTGCCCGATAGCCGTTCACAGCGTATACTAGCGATCGCTCTAATGCCCTTATTCATCAAGCGATAGCGCCAGGTAGTGTCTGACGAGCGCCAGGTAGCGGCAGCTAACGGCGACTACCGACTCAAGTACGCCCGCGGCGGTCACAATGACGCATTTATCAAGCAAAATGAGGCTAGCGCCGGCGAGAGCGACGGCTAGCGCGGCATTCATCATGAAGCCGGCTGGACCGAACAGCGCCGCTGCAAATTCCCTCACAGCGCCAGGTATGAGCTGTCGCTCCCTGGCGATGTCCAATGCATTTCAATGGAGCAATCTATAATAATTCATGATTAATTGGTAATAATTTTTTTTTAAATTTTTTTAATGTCAAAAAATCGGAGAACACTTCTGCAATGTTAGGATTTATTTTTAAGTAAAAAAAAAAAAAAATATGTGCAGAATTGATCTAACAGGTCTGAGATTAATGTATTCATATAACAAAATGATTCTAAAAACATGTATAATGTTACATTCAAAAAATATGGTTGTTTAGGGGTTAAAAACTAGTTAATACAGATCGGCGCCAGCGCTCTGGGGTTTAAACAAGGAATGGACAGCGACAGCACATTCGGAGCGTGATTTTTTGATGAATATGAAGCTAGCCGTTCGCTCTGGCCATTCGTTGTCAGGCGCTCACATACAACGCTGGACCTGTGAAACAGCGACCCCCCCAGCCCGTATTCAACATTACCGCACACCGACTGAGTCGCTGTCATCAAGCTAACGCCGGCCAAGCACAGCGAATACTGGCTGGCGCTGAAAAAATCACGCTACAGTCGCTCATCTGTCGCTACCTGGCGCTATTGATGAATCGGCCTCTAAGTGTCGCTATACAGATGCTTATATGCTGATACCTGGCGCTAGTAATGAATCAGCCTGTCTGTTGTATTTTATTTGGCATATAAATGACTGTGAATCTACGTGGCTGAACCTGATCACCTTGCCTGAAGCGAGGGTGAATTATGCCAAATTATAACAAATACGACAATGTGATTATCTCATTTTGAATCCAAGAGCTATAAATTTTATCAGGAATGTAATCTTTAAAGGCCATAAGAAGATATTCTGTAATGATCCTCAGATAAACAACTTGGATCTGGGCCCTCTCTGGCATCATTCTCCTGCTCTTTCTAGAGGTCACAACTGTGCGCTAGTTTTGAGGCTTTTACAGTGCACATCCAGGATTTTTATCTGACATGGGGGGTCCACCAAGCCACACAGCCATGGTGTTGTTATAGCGTGGCATCAGGGGTGGACTGGCTATAGGGAGACCCGGGAGAATTCCTGGTGGACTGCTCTGCCTTGGGACTGGCAGGGCCACTGCTTCTAACACCTCCCTCCAATTACTATTTTTCTAGTCTCCAACCCTGGGCACCTGCACCCGGCCCCACTGTAAACCTCCAGCCAAGAAACCCCCAAAGCTATAGCCCGTGCATCATGGCTGGGGGTGGGGGGGGTCATACCTGCTCCACCTGCCCAGGGATGAGCCTAGCCTTTCTGCCCCCCTGGGGCGAACTCTAGAAAGATGCACCTCTACCCCTGAACAAAGCAACGCAGAGGGGGGCAGGGAATGGAGGTGGGGCCGTGGATGCTCAACCACCGGTAATAGACTTAAACACATGACAGTGAACTTCTAATGAAATAGAGTGAAAAACATAAAATATATTTTAAATAAAAAGTGGAGAAAGTCCTGTGAATCATTATCTGAGAGTAAGACCAGCTGACTGATCTTTGGCTGTGGATGTGACAGAAGAGAATATAACTGGATGGATGTAAGAACCTGTGCCATGTCTTGATGTTAAAGCGGACCTTCACTCTGAATAAGAGTCTATCTTATATGTTTCCCACACCCTGTACATACAGATTGTCCACATTAAAAATCATCCTACCTGCATCTACTGCATGTTATGAGCATTTAAGCATCCAAGATGGCGGCTCATGGGACATCAGGAAGCCTGCAAACAGGAAGTGCCTTCTGACCGTGCTGCTCTGCATTCTGGGTCTGCTGACTTTTTCCTGACCCCAGCTCTGCTCTGTCTGAGCAAAGCACAGCTATAACCCACCCCCTGTACTTTATCTCGCTCTCCTCTCCTTAGTAAGTGTAAAGCTTTTGAGTCAAGATGGCGGCACCCGTATCCTAAAGTCCTTAACAGAGTTGCAGCCCAGTGGGGGAAAGAATAGTAAGTGACTAAAAACTTAAAATATATATATTTTAGATGCTGGGGAATCGTTTTTTAAGGGTTTGGACTTTTCAATAAATCATGGTGAAGGTCCATTTTAAATGTTGGAGTTAATAAAGAGGAGCTCTGCTTTCATCTATTGAATTGTCTATCGTCTATTTGAGCTGCATAGTAAGTACCAACATCCCCTGCACCCAACCCACACAGACACACTTGGAGCACTAAAAAGAACCCTTTTCATGCCGTCGTCACCAGACACCGGGTGCATGAGGGCAACATGATTATTATGTTCTCTGATACTTTGGCCCTTATTTATGAAGGAATAGCGACAGGTAGCGACTGGTGAGCGGCCGGTAATGACGGCACCGCCACGAGAACGCCGGCTCCCCACCACAATCACACATTTATCAAGCCGATCCTGCTTAGCGACTTAGATAGCGCCAGATAGCCACTCATTCATCATTATTCCAGCCTCAGCCCACAGCGCCAGCGTCCGACCTTGAACAGCGACAGGTATGACCTCTCGCTACCTGGCGCTCTCCAATGCATTTCAATGGAACAATCTTTAAATATTCATAATTAATTGTTATTAATGTGTATTTTTTTTTTTAAATGTGAAAAATTCTGTGACCACTTCTGCCATGTTAGATCATTTTTTTAAGGTTACAGAAAAAAAAAATTGTGCAGAATTGATATTACAGGTCTGATATTATTGTATTCATATTACTAAATTCTTTATTCATTTTTTTTCTTTTTGGTTTCCAAATATATGGTGGTTTGGGGGTTAAAAACTACTTTTAACACATCGCCGCCAGCGCTCTGGGGTTTAAACATGCATTTCACAGCGCGATAATTTTTTGAGCGTGATTTTTTGATGAATATGGTGGGAGCCGGTCGCTCTGACCAGTCGCTATCATGCGCACCCATACATCGCGGAGCCTGTCAAATAGCGACTCGTCACCCCGTATTCAACATTACTGCACACCGACTCAGTCGCTATCAACAACCAAACAATGGGCAAGCACAGCGACTACTAGCGGGCGCTGTGAAAATACTGCTACAGTCGCTCAACTGTCGCTACCTGCCGCTATTAATGAATCGGCCTCTTAGTAGATAATAGACTTAAAAACATGACAGTGAACTTCTAATGAAATGAATTGAAAAAAAATAAAATATATTTTAAATAAAAAAGTGGAGGAAGTACTGGGAATCCTTATCTGGGAGTAAGACCATCTGACTGATCTTTGGCTGTGTATGCGACTGAAGGGAATATAACTGGAAGGATGTATGAACCTGTGCCATGTCTTGATGTTAACTGTTGGAGGTAATAAAGAGGAACTCTGCTTTCATCTATTGTATTGTCTATCGGTTATTTCAGCACCCCACCCACACAGACACACTTGGAGCACCAAAAAGAACCCTTTTCATGCCGTCGTCACCAGACAGGGTGCATGAGGGCAACATAATTATTATGATACTTAGTGCTCAGCCACCAGTAATAGACTTAAAAACATGACAGTGAACTTATAATGAAATAGGGTGAAAAACATGAAATATATTTTAAATTTAAAAAGTTTAGGGCGTATTGGGAATCCTTATCTGGGAGTAAGACCAGCTGACTGATCTTTGACTGTGGATGTGACAGAAGAGAATATAACTGGATGGATGTATGAACCTGTGCCATGTCTTGATGTTAAATGTTGGAGTTAAAGTGGACCAACACCCAGGATTTTGACTATCCTGGGTCTTGGTCCACTTCGGTGGGGCACCCCCGATCGGGGTGCCCCGCTGTGTGAAACCCCCCCGATCACCCGAAAAACTTACCTCTCCCCGCTCCCAGCGCCGACGGACAAGCGATTTGACAGCAACGGACAAGCGACTCCTCCGCCGCCGCCTCCCGCGCGTCACTCTTGACGCGCGCGTGCCCGCGCTGGCCATTCACAGACGGCCGGCGCGGGAGCGCGCACGTCTAGAGGGGTGCGAGGGAGGCGGCGGCCGGCCGCCGTCGAAGACAAGGTAAGGGGATTTGGGGTGTTTGGGGGGTTTCACCCCGCGGGACATCCCGATCTCGGATGTCCCGCGGGGAGGGAGGTGATCGGCCCGGGAATCTTATAGATTCCCGAGCCGATCACGGGAGAGTGATGGTCCACTTTAATAAAGAGGAACTCTTTCATCTATTGGATTGTCTATTTGAGCCACACAATGAGTACCAACATTCCCAGCACTCAACTCACACAGACATACGTGGAGCAACCTGAGCACAGAAGATCCTTTTGTCATGCCATCGTCACCAAACACAGTGAATGAGGGCAACATAGGTGTTCTCTGATACTTAGTGCTCAGCCACCAGTAATAGACTTAAACACATGACAGTGAACTTCTAATGAAATATAGTCGAAAAAAAGAAAATATATTTTAAATAAAAAAGCAGGCCGATTGTCATCCCATCTGCAGTGCCAACTAATGCCATCGCCTCACATGACCAAATTACAGATACAACCCTTCATTTTCCCCTACAATACTAAAAATTCAATACCATCGCTGGAGATGGCGCAAGCTAGTCATGGGCTGGATGAGGGCTGATTTTTGGCCCCGGTTCAGATCTTCGTGGTGCCTGTCTGGTGCTTTAACAATTTGTGACATCCTGAAGAAGGCGGAGTCTGGACACTTGGTCGGGTAGTATATGTGCCCCTTCTGGGCCCTTGTATATATTGAAATTTAAAGGCCCTTTAACACCTGTTCGGTTACAATGGGCTTGATTCAATAAAGGTAGAAAAAAATTCTCATGGTAGTAAAAAATTCAATTCATGAGAAAAAAGCCTGAGAATGTCACTGTTACTGAATCACTAGATAAAAAGACAATGAAAGTCAATGGCAGCTTTTACTACAGTGTAGAAAGGAGTAAACAGTTCTCTATTTTTCTTAGGAGTAAAAAAGTGCCATTGACCTTCATTGTTTTCTTAGTTGGTGATTCATGTCCATAGTAAAAGAGCGCCAGCCACATGATTTGGTTAGTAAAATCATCCATCCTTTATTGAGAATCGTGGTAAAAAGCCATCACAGCAGGTAAAACATGGTACGCATATAGAGAGCAAACCCCGCGTCTACGCGTTTCGAGCAAGGCTCTTAATCATGACAGTGGGGTTGTTCTCATACCCTCAATAAAATAGACCAACAAATTATTTGTAATTTACTACACCTGGGGAAAGAAAAGCAACAACCAGCGCTACTAATTAATGACAACGTCCTACCTTCATCCTCCCGTTCGACCGCCGCAGGAATGCTGAATTGGGCTCTGCTGTGTCCATTAGCAACGTGCGGGAAAATACAAGAAAATTACTTCCGCATTCGGACGGGAAATTCATCCAATCACGTTACGCCGGCTACGTCAGCGCTCCTAATAGGCCAGATGGACGTTAACGTCACTAGACTGGCAAAGCAAAAATACATGTCAGCCGCCATTAAGGGCAGGCGGCGTAACAGATGACAAGTGATCTGGGGTAGCAAGCAACTGTATTAAAGGGCCATATGGGCACCTTACATGCTAGTTTCACTCCGCTATATGTCTTGACACAATACGGGAAATCCAAAAGAAATTATTACCACATTAAGACAAGGGAGACAGCCGATAATAATACACCAGATACATATACGCTAATAATAGGCCAGATAGACGCCACCGTCACAAAACTGGCAAAGTGAAGTTTCATGCTTGCCGCCATTAAGGGCAGGCGGCATATAAAGCAAAACGATCTGGAATAGCGGATGATTATATTAAAGGGGCACAAAAACCACTTAAAGGGACAAGAGTAAATATACTTACTGATATTATTACATAAATTCAAATCAAAATTCAAAGAAAAAAGTCTGTATACAAGAGGGACATAAAAAATAATAATCCTCTATAATCTCCGCAGCCACAAAGTATTACCATATTAGCCCCATAAAATACCGGGCTAAATGTTTGAACAGAGACTGGCCCTAAAATTTCATACTGTAGGACGCAATCGAAAGGGAGGAGAAGGGGGGCAAAAACTTAGTGCAACCATACTTGTTGTGCCCAGGAGTAGAAAAATATATCATTAAGATTCATGGAAACAAACATACAAATACAGACACACATATTATTATGAAATTCCTGATCAAAGATTCAGATCCATGATGACATCAAGCAAAAGATTAATTCATTACACTATACAAGACTATACTATTTGGGAAACATCCTTTGACTAATCCCTACTATCCAAAGAATTAATTTAGGGGACCCTAATCACAAAAATAACTGCGAAAAAAGGCTTCAATACCTGCCAAATAAATCCATAGGCAGGAACAGTTGGAATAAGGGATTTTACTTGACACTAGAGTCCCAGTCTCCAAAGCCTCTAACCCAGGAAACCCCGGAGGGAGGTATCAGATCCCAACCGAGGTGAAAATCATGACACCTCTTTGCTACCCTCCCTATCCCAGCTATCAAATGAAATTAGGTTCTAAGAAACAGATCGACATCCCAACGGGAATTCAAACCCTTAGGGGTGCGAGTATCCAAACTGAAGATCCAAAATACCTCACGTTGGAGTAGTTTGTCTATAAGGTTACCACCCCTGGGACCCAATGTTACTTTTTCTATGGGCTTACATCTGAAACTAGATAAATCACTCCTGTGGCAGTCCCTAAAGTGTCTCCCTGCATTTGATGTGCACGTGGGGCGATCTGGAAAGGATGCTGAAATGTGTTCTGCAATACGCTTCTTCAAAGGCCGGGTAGTATACCCGACATATTGAAGATTGCAAATCATGCATGTTATCAGATATATCACGTTGGCAGAATTACAATTGATAAAATTCTTAATTTTAAACTTTTGATGTGTGACTGTAGATTCGAAATCTGGGCCCGTTTGCATATATTTACACGTGCCACATCTATTGCCACCGCATTTAAAGGAGCCCAAATGGGTTAACCACGTCAGAGAACCCTCTGATTGCTTATTAAATAAACTGGGTGATAATTTCTGGCCCAAGGTGGGGGGTCTATGGCTAACTATTTTTACCCCATTGCTTATGACTTCTCTTAGTTGGGGGTCACATTTAAGAAGGGGAAGATGTTTCCTAATAATAGCCCCTATTTGATTGAATTCCTCACTGTAAGAAGTAACAAATGTAATACCTCTTGTCATGTTGGTATCTCTACTTGTGTCACAGTATTCACTTCCTTTGTTACTCCCCTGATACCGTCTTCCTTTTTTATGGGCTGTTTTATTGAGCATCATCCTCCTATCTCTAGAGCTGGCAATATCCCTGGCTCTTGACAATAAATCTGGAGAATAACCCCGTTCAGTTAGTCTATCGGAAATCAGATTTAATTCTTCTTCAAAGATTTCCTGTTGGGAACAGTTACGTCGGGCCCTGACCATCTCCCCTACCGGAATGGCTCTGATTGTGTGATGGGGATGACAACTTTCAGCTCTAAGCGTCATGTTGCCCGCCGTATCTTTCCTGAAGGTTCTGGTCCTGACTCGATTTGAGCCCTCTATGGTCTCTAGCCTTAAATCCAAAAATGCAATTGAATTTGTGCTGTGTTCTGCAGTGAACTTAAGGTTTAGACTATTATTATTAAGATATTCTACAAACTCAACAATAGTACTTTCCTGTCCTGCCCACACTAGAATCAAATCATCTATGTATCGGCCATACAACTTAATATTCCCAATAAATGGGTTGTCATGGCCATAAATGGTCTCCCTCTCCCACCAACCCATGTACAGATTGGCTAGAGAGGGAGAAAATGGGGCTCCCATTGAGGCACCACATCTTTGTAAGAAATATTGGCCAGAGAATAAGAAATAATTATGCCGTAACAAATATTGTATGGCTAATATCAGAAAGATTTTTAATTCTGTAGAGTACAATGAATAATTGTCCAGATGAAACTGCACAGCTTCTAATGCCTTGTCATGGGGAATCACAGAATATAGTGAAGATACATCACATGTAAGCCAAAGAAAATTGGAATCCCATTGGAAGTCCTCTAATTGACAAATAATATCTCGGGAATCCTGTAAAAATCCAGGAAGTCTGCGCACTAGCGGGAGGAGATACGCATCTACCCATTGCCCCAGTCTTTCATTCAACCCCCCGATACCCGCCACAATGGGCCTCCCAACAGGTGGACGTTGGGGCTTGTGTATCTTAGGGAGGTGATGAAAGACTGGGGCAATAGGGGTGGCAACAAAGAGGGCATCTGCCTGTTGGGCGGTCAAAACCCCCAAAGACATGCCCTCTTCTAGTAATGTAGTGAGGTCCCTTTGGTAGTGTTCTACCGGATTCCCTCTCAATTTAACATATGTAGTGGGATCCTCTAATTGCCTCCAGGCTTCTTTCTCATAATCCAGCGCATCTAAAACGACTATGCACCCTCCCTTATCTGCCGCTCGTATTACAACTGTATCGTTATCGGATAGTGCTCTAAGGGCCTCTTTTTCTTTCCTTGTTAAATTAGACATGTGATGGTTCTTATTTTTGGATTTTACAGCAAGTTCCCTGAGATCAGTTTCTATCGCTTCTTGGAACACATCTAACACTGGAACCCTGGAATTCACAGGGTAAAATTTGTTGTTGGAAAACTTTATGCTAGGAGGGGATTCTATCTTACTTGGTCCTTCCTCAGACATATTTTCTAGCCATAGACCCATTGTAATATCCTGAAATGTAGAGATGGTGTTACTATGATTTGACAACATGTCATTATTTATTTCATCACCATCACTATTTTCACCTGTGCTAACAAATTCATGTTGCTCAGTTGAAGCTTCAGAAAAAAAATGCTTACGCAGAGTCAAGTTTCTTACTAATCTATTCACATCAAGTACTGTATCAAATAAATTGAAATGAAACGTGGGCGCAAACATCAGCCCTCTAGACAACACTTTCAATTCATTATCTGAAAGAGAGTAAGAAGATAAATTAATGACACTATCTAATCGTGGGGTCTCCGGTCTCTGAGCATATATCGGGCGCCTGGGGTGATGTTTTCTCCCCGCTCTGTGGGCCCTCTTGTTGCTTTTTTCTTTCTTGTTCTCGAAGTTGATGGCCCTTGAAAATTTCTGGCCGATTGTTCGCCATCTGATCGATCGCTTCCAGAAGACCAGTCTGACGATTCTGTCAGATTGAAAGACACCATTTTTCTTCCTGAGGGACTTTTCAGAATAGATCTGGGGCGGGAATTCCTGTTGAATCTTTTCCAGGTATACACCTGGTTATTGTTATAATCATCGGTGTCACGCTGGAATTTGCTTTTTTTTATTGCCATGATCTGAGACTCCATTAAATCAATCGATTTTTTCATTTTCTCTAAATGCTCATTAAAGTGTGGATCCGGTTCAAATTCCTTCAAGGCTGTTTCCAATTCCACTATGTTAATTTGTATGTCTTTAAGTTTTTCTTGTTCATACTTGGTAATCAGTCTCATAAGATCAAGGGAGGCCTGAGTTAGAATATCCTCCCACTCATTTTTGAATTTTTCTGAATAGACAGTGGTGGGTACCTTCCGAATCCGCAGACCTCTAGGGATCATATTACTTTGTAGGTACTTGTTGATTGAACTCAGGTCCCACCATGTTTTAAGCTCCTTTTTCATCATATCTTCATATTCCTTGATCTTATTTTTAAGATCTGCAGATAATGGTGTGGTCTGCACAAGTGGGGTGGGTACAAAGACCGAATCAAATTTACCTTGACTGTTGGTGGTATCCCCAAAATATGACTTAACACGTTCCATGTTATAAAAAATACGCAGCAATGTTTGTACTGCTGTATAATATAGCTAGATGGCTCACGTAAATTCTTTAAACAATAAGGATTATGGATATCATTCAAGCATTCGTGGGTCAGGCACGGCCGAGCTGTTAAGTTTCCATAGAAAGTCTGTTGATTGCCAGCCTCCGACCACACAAATATACAATAGAGTCCAAACAATAGGCACCAGGCAAAGAGAGCTCACCTCCTGATACGATCAATGTCCATAGTAAAAGAGCGCCAGCCACATGATTTGGTTAGTAAAATCATCCATCCTTTATTGAGAATCGTGGTAAAAAGCCATCACAGCAGGTAAAACATGGTGCGCATATAGAGAGCAAACCCCGCGTCTACGCGTTTCGAGCAAGGCTCTTAATCATGACAGTGGGGTTGTTCTAGTTGGTGATTCAGCAACAGTGACATTCTCAGGCTTTTTTCTCATGAATTGAATCTTTTACTACCATGAGAGTTCTTTTTCTACCTTTATTGAATCGAGGCCATTGTGTTGAAATTGGAACACTCCGATGCAATAAAAGTCGAACAAAAATCACTAAACTTGAAATCAATAGGCACTTTCACACCTTTGTGCTTCAGTACATTTACGTTTTGGTAAATTAAACATTTAGCATCGCAAACATGGATGTAGCATGGCACATAGAAGTCTATGGATAATGCAGGTAAAAGGTATGTACCATGCTTTCATCCTTTTGGGTTCACATTGTAGGTACTCACTGCAGCCTCCCGGGTCATCACTACTGCCAGCCAGCCTCCTTGTTCTTCCCGCCAGCATGCTGTTCCAGTCTTCAGGGTCCTCTGCCCCTTCCTGGCAGCCGCTTACAGGGTCTTTGCTGGTGCTGCCACTTTTTGATAATTTCGTCTGATACCTGAACCTTCTTGTGTCCTCCGCCCCCCCCCCCCCCCATACTACAATTTCCTTGCCTTCTTCTTTAAAACAGCTCACAACACACAAAATAGGGAGGCACTCTCAACTCAAAATTAACACAAGAAATATATTAACTTGTAATAGATCACTACATATACTCCCTAAACATATTAAAACCAATTAAAAAACATAGATCAGACAATAACAAACAAGACAGACCAACATAGATAGGTGTGTAGGCGTTGGGGAGAGTACCATCACAATTATAGCACGTAAATTCATGCTAATAGATATCTGCACTACATTGTTAGGAAAGAAAACATGAAATAAATATAACAATTGCAAATTACCCTGTGCAAATCCTGCCTGTGATACGGATCCTAAAAATATACTGGGTAAAGTGTAAGTGCCAAACAATCAATCTGATAGCTGAAGTCTATAACCAAAAGCAAATCTACTCCAAAACGTAATCTAACTTGATTCCTTAAAGCGGACCTTCACCCTGAATAAGAGCCTATCTTATATGTTTCCCACACCCTGTACATACTGATTGCTCACATTAAAAATCATCCTACCTGCATCTACTGCATGTTATGAGCCTTTAAACATCCAAGATGGCGGCTTATGGAAGCCGCCATCTTATCAGGCAGCCTGCAAACAGGAAGTGCCTCCTGACTGTGCTGCTCTGCATTCTGGGGCTGCTGACCTTTACCTGACCCCAGCTCTGCTCTGTCTGAGCAAAGCACAGCTATAACCCGCCCCCCTGTACCTTATCCCACTCTCGTCTCCTCAGTAAGTGTGATGCTTCTGAGTCAAGATGGCAGCGCCCGTATCCTAAATTCCTGAACAAAGTTGCAGCTCAGTGGGGGAAAGAATAATAAGTTAGTGACTAAAAACGTAAAATATATTAATTTTAGATGCTGGGGAACCGTTTTTTAAGAGTTTGGGCTTTTCATTAAATCACGCTGAAGGTCCGGTTTAAACTTTAATGAGAAAACCGAGCTTAAAAACTGTCAATAAAATATTTCTTAAAAAGTAGTTAAGAGTTGCTCGACGTGTAAGAACCCAATTATCCCTATGGATTATAAACATAACAGTAAAAGACAGAGCAATACATTTAATAGAGAGTCCAATTGGAAGATGATGAATGCTAAATATCCAAGGCTGATTTTAAAAAATCAGGCATTAACCATCTTCATTAAAGAATTCAACTTGTTATTCCAAGGTGCATGTGCTCATAATGATATCATGATGATATCTAGGAATGATCAGCTTCAGATGTCCACCTCGTGCCCACCACCTGTGTTAATTACTCTTACCAGAAGGTAGGATATTAATGCGCTCCAAATTAAGCCATTTTCACTTTGTAGGTCACGCTCTCTCAGGTTATATAATCCTTGCTGCTCAATATGGCTCTTGATAGTTGTTTTATAATAGGTATCAACTCCAACCAAGCTTCAGCAATTACTACAGCCTACCATACAAGTTTTGCTTCTCAGTGGTCTCAGGAAATGCAGGAATGCCATTCCACTTTAGGGAGCCGTGGTTTGCCAGCGCCCAAACAAAGTAGCTGCCCACTGCTGTCTTATGTGTCAAAATCTGCCACCAGACCCTTTCCACGTCCAGCTTTCAGCACAACACACCTTGCTCAATGCAGCACTACTAACTTGATTCGTTATCACCACAATCTAACAACTAATATATCACAGAACAAAAAAATATGAAACATCACATAAGCAACCCAAATTAATCACTAGTAATATCCTATAATATAAATCATAATATGAATCACCATATAAAATAGAACCCAACAATATCCTAGTGTAAATCACAATGTCAGTCACCATATAAATCACAAGAATAAAACTCGAATATTGCAAATAAAGCATATGGCCAGTCTCCCCACCGCCTACCACACCAGGAGCCACGTGTTCCGTGGCCACGCCTCCCACTTCCTCCCTCGTTGATGAACTCTGGGCCCTTGACACCCCCCAGCTAAGTGAAGGAGCAGGTTCTTCAGGGCATAGAAATGAAAAAGGGTGCATATACTTGACTCCAAGAATAGCTTAAGCAGAGTTCCTCTTTATTTCCATCGTTCGTATCTTTTATATAACAGTGAAAAATGTGCCTGATATGGAAGTGGCAAGAGGATGTTCACCCTGAATAATCTTATATGGTTCCCCCACCCTGTACATACAGATTGTTCACATTAAAAAACATCCTACCTGCATCTACTGCATTTTATGAGCCCTTAAACATCCAAGATGGCGGCACATAGAGCCTCAGACTGCCTGCAAACAGGAAGTGTCTTCTGACTGTGTCGCTCTGCATTCTGGGATTGCTATCCCTTTCCTGACCCCAGCTCTGCTCTATCTGTGCAAAGCATCTATAACTTGCCCCCCCTGCATTTTTGCCTCCTCTCCTCAGTATGTAATGCTTCCAAGGCAACAGAGTTGCAGCCCAGTGGGGGAAAGAAAAAAGTAAGTGACTCAAAACATAAAATATATTAATTTTAGATGCTGGGGAATAGTTTTTGAAGAGTTTGGGCTTTTCATTAAATGATGCTGAAGGTCTGGTTTAAATTGCAACAATGTAAAATCTATAGGCTTGGATCTCTTGTACTGCCCTGATAGTGGCCCTGGGTCCCACCGAAGACTCTGGTGGGCCAGTCCATCACTGTATTCATAGTCTGTTCCTCAGATAACTGTTCCTAGTCTGTCCTCCTGCTACATGTTCTTGGTTTCTCCTCTTACTACCAGTTTTGGTCACTTTCCTCTAGGGGTGTACATACCATAGAGGCAGTGCAGGCACGTTCCCCCAGGCTAGTGGAACAAGGGGACTGGTGCAAGCTTCCCCCACTGCCTTTGTAGAATGTACTCCCTGCATATACTTACACAGCCAGCCTCCTTCCACCACACTGGCTTAAGGTTATGGCTCATTTCTTTTTTACCCCAGCCCGGCTTTACACCAACGCTTGATCCTTGCGCCATGGCTATGGTTTGTGACCGTGCTTTACCTTCAAACCCGGCTGTCCTCACCTTTAGTACACCCGGACCCTGTTTGTGCAGCAGGAGAATCACGATTTCTTCTAATTGCCCGGCATCCCGCACACCCGGGGCCTGACATATATTTTCCTCCTTTCTCTATTCGATTTGCTATGTTCACCATTGCCAAGTCAAGCAATTTTATTTTGATGACCTTATCAAAACACGTTAAACACCAAACCTCATAACAATAAAAAATGACTAATGGAGTTTTCGCCTCAAAGAGGTCGATGGCTTAATTTAGCTCCAGGTTTCATTTTAAAAAGAAAACTATTTACCCTCTGCAATGATGACTTACAACTGCTGCCATGGAAATCAAAAAGTCAAAAGGGTCTAAAAGAAAAAAAAAAGAGGCAAGACCCTAAGGGCCCATAAAAACCATCACGTGTGAAATAATCAAAGCAAAATACCCCAAAGAATTATTGTTTTGAGTCCATGTAATAGGTCATAAGTACGTTAGTAATGTGTTTACATTTGAGCGGGGCTCGGCCATGCCAGATGTCTTCATTTTTTTTCTACAATTACAATGGCTACAAGGCTTTATGATGTAACTAAATGTTCTTTATTAAGTTTTTAGTGCCTATTTAAAGTTATATATGAGTGTACATATGCACAAGAAATTAGGCTGCTATTAGACGGGTGTTTGGTCCCCTGCCATGTCATATATATATATATATATATATATATATATATATATATATATAAGTCACGCGGTTCACAGCCAGTTCACTCTCGGCACTCGTCTCTCCTAGGCCACGCTATTTGGCACGTAGATCAAAGTTTTGAAATGATCAGTCGAGGGCGAGAAGAAATAAGCTGTCAATTTATGGCAACCTCTATGTAAATTCCGAGTGGAAACACCAAGGTCTTGTCACTGGACGGTAAACACTTAGGGCTTTGTTGTCAGGAAGGCTGGGAGAGATTTACAGGGTTAATTTATTGTTGATTTTAGCATATGTTAGTTTACACTAGCGACAGCTGTAAAGCGTCATTATCCGATTGCGGCTTTGTACTTTCGATGATTTAAGGGCTCCAATAGCAAGCCAGGGCTTGCATACCATTATACTTTAGGCCAGTAATCAGGGATGAGCAAACCGATTCAGATGAATCGGAATTCTCCATGAATTTCTGGGAAAAATCGAATGTCCTGGGGTTCATACCAATCGCATTATTGATCAAATAGTAAAGAAAACCCAACAAATTCTCCTCCTCCCTTGTTATCCTGCACTGCGGGTGTCTCACTCCACTCCCCAATCTGCAGCCAGGTGCAAGGCATATACTCTGCCCTGCTAGCTCACCCACCAGCATCAGGGGTGCCCCGCTATGTGAAACTCCCCAGATCGCAAGTAAAAACTCACCTCACCCCACTCCTACAGCGCATGCGCGGCCGCTCGTCCAATCAGCGCGCTAGGAGCCGCTGTGGTATGCGCGTCAATGATACGTCTTACCACAGCGGCTCCGAGCACGCTGGCTGCCGCATTCACAAATGGCCGGCGCGGCACGCTCCCTGCTAGAGAGAAGCGCGAGATGCGCCCGCGACCCGCGTATGAGCCGTTGGATCGGGATGCAGGTATGGTGAATGGGGCGTCCTGGGGGGTTTCACACAGCGGGGCATCCTGATTTTGGATGCCCCGCGGGGAGGGATTGGATTCCCGGGCTGATCACGCTGGGTGTTGGTCTACTTTAAATAAACAATTTAACCCTTGGCGTAGGGTCCTTCCTCTAGCAAAACAAGCCAGAGCACCACCTATGTGGGCTTGTAGACCAGGGCTTGGAGGCTGAGTGGCCGCCCCCCAGCTTGAAGACTACCAACCCAAATAGCCCACCTTGCCACCAAGCTCTTCTGCACTCCCCTGATTGGTGGGGGTGCAGGTAATCAGGTGGAGGGTTTTAGCAGATGACTTACCACCCCCCTTGGAACATAATCAGTGCTGGACATAGTTTGGATGGATGGGAGACCACCTAGAAATACCATGAGTTGTAGATTTATAAAAAGTTTAAAGTATTAAATCAGACCTTCAGTCTAAAATGACTTTAGGGAGGCACATGCGCGAGCCTGAACACGGTGGTCGCATGATTCAGGAATTCAGGAGCTCTGCACCCCGCAGGTCAGGTTCCACTAATAATGCAAAAAAGAAGAGAAATGAAACCACTCTTGACTAAGTTGGTTCACAACAACATCAAATACGGTTTGGCTTTCCCCCTTCATTTAAACTTTACTTTGAAAGGCAATAATTATTCCTTTGATCTTGGCATAATATCATGTCAAGTCTGGGGGAATCTCCTAGAAGCGAGGCTAAACTTTGATCTCTTTCTCCATTATGGAAGAAGAATACATTTTGGGAGATCTGAGAGTTCCAGAGTGAATACCTGATTTGAAGAAGATTCTGTCCTTTTCTACCTGTTTTTTTTCAACATTTAGTTTCAACATCTAGGTAGATGTTCTTTAAGACTTTGATCCTAATAGGAGTATTATGTGGAGAAGAGAATAAATATTCGTAGTAAAACTAAGTTACATTTATGAATACATTGGTATTGTAAATGTTAATATAAGTTTGGTCTTAGCCCCTGGAGCACCCTGATCGGGGATGCCCTGATGTGTGAAGCTGAGTCTAGCCGAGTGACACCAGCACCGCATCCAAGCATTTGTGAATTACAGCCATTCATAAATGCCTGGTGTGGGCACGCGCCCTGCTAAAGGGATAGCGGAGATGTGGCACTGCTCACGCATGAGATGTTGGACTGGGGCTGAAGGTGAGTATACTGGGCAACCTGGGGTGTTTCAAACAGCGGGGCATCCCGATTCTGGATGCCCCGGGGGGATGGAATCAAGCAGCCCGGGAAGCTTTTAGACCTTATGATGCCTATGATAGCGTGTAATGTGATAAGGGTGTGTTTCAGTTCCTGACCACTGATATGCCTGACCTCAATTTAGACTCAACCTGCTCAACCCTGACTCTGCTCTCTAATCGCCCTTGGTTCATCCACCTTCACCTATTCAGTTGGCATCCTTTTTGCTATATAAGACCTGGGGCAACCTTCTCCGATGAGGCCAGCTTGCATCCTGGTGAATGTGGGCTTGTCTAAAGGCAGAAGCAGCGGTGGAGATTGGGGGCTGCCAACTGACCTGAAGGCGGCGTCACTGTTTTTTTTTTTCTTAGCTGATTTTTTTTAGAGACACCCCTTTTGGGATGTGATTAATGGATAGTTTGGTTAACGGACTGAGAGTTATTTAAAAGTTATTTAAAAGAGATAAAGCATTACGTTATTATGGGGTTGACATAGTCATGCTACAGGAGACCCATTTTATATATTCTTCTTCACTGAAATGTTTAAATTATTCTTCACTGAAATTTTTGTATCTTGTTACACTCCTAACAGAAGTCAAATCTCATTTTTGAAACAACTTTTTGATGATGTTTTAAGTAAGGCAGAATGACAAATAATTTTAGCAGAGTATTCCAATCTTGCTCTTAATGTAGTAAGAGACAAAAGCATAAAAATGTATGGCTGCACAGCGTTCCCTTTCTAAGGCCAATTTCACATTTGCTAAGCTCATACAGTGCCAGGTTCCTATAGATATTTGGTGAGAGATGAACCCTAACTCTAAAGACTACACCTTTTTCTTTTAGGCTCACCATACTTTTTCTAGGATTGAGCATATTTTTATAAGATTTTAGAACTCCCAGTGTATTGTCTTGTTCTATAAAGGAAGTCTCTTGGGCTGTGGACTTGATATAGGACTTAAACCATGCTCTTGCTTGAGATGGAGACTAAATGAATCCTTATAAAGTGATCCTGAAATAGTTACTGAGCTGGAAAAAGCTCTTTTCTTTGATCAAAATGAGGCTTCTGATACCTCTCCTTCATTGAACTGGGCAGCCCATAAGGTATATGTTAGAGGGTTCTGATCAAATTGCAGAATAAAAAGGATGCAGTATTAAATAAACAATGAAAAATTATAAATCAAATCAACACAAGGATCTTTTACAGAAAATAAACCAGACTAGACTGGAGTTAAACCTGAAAAATGTAACAAACATATGTTTTATAAGGAGATAATAGGGTCACGTTTGGCAAGGAGATTTACCCCCAGGAAGCAAATTACATTCTTTCCTAAATTGAGATTATCTTTGGGGAATTATAGTAGTAATCATGTAGTGATACTAGATTGATTTTTTTATAACAATTTATTTGCTGCTCCTACTCTTTTTGGTAAATCTAAAGCAGATGCATTTTTTCTAGATATCCAATTTCCTCAATTATCAGAGGTTCATAACAATATTTTAGAAAGAGCCATAGAGGAAGAGGAGATCAAGATGGCAATAAAGCAATTGAATGTCTCCCAAGTCTCCCGGACCTGATGGTTTTACTAAGATTTATTAAAAAACATTCCTACAAATTCACATCATCTTGCTTTATGGCTTGTAGCTTGAGGACTGATGAATTGATATTAGGAGATTTAAATAAAGCACACATCAGTGTCCTCCCCAAGCCCGGAAAATATCCAGGAGTTTGTAATAATTACGGTATATATTACCCATTTACCTGATAAATATTGACTTAAAACTTCTTACTAAAATACTGGCATTAACACTCCTTTCTGGCTCAATATATTCATCTTGATCAGGTGGGTTTTATCCCAGAAAAGCAGGCCTCAGATCAGACCAGAAGAGTAATTGATTTGATTTCTGCAGTTCAAACTAATTGGGGTCAAAGGGAAGCAGAAGCAAGCAATACTTATCTCATTAGATTTACATAAAGCGTTTGACATGTTGTATTATGTTTTATGTTTCGTGAAGACAAGGTTTTGGAACTAACATTTTAAAATATTTAGAATTTTTTTATAGGGATCCTCATGCAGTTATAGGATTTGAGTCGAGGTCTACGAATGTATATGGGGTACTCGACAAGGTTGTCCTTTGTCGCCATTATTATTTGCATTGTCCATGGAACCATCGTTGAGAACAATTAGATTAAGTGGGGATGTTGGGGGGTGTAGTGTGGGGTTTGTTTCCTTACGCCACACATCACTTCCTAATTTATTTCAGATGCTAAAGAAATTTAGCAAAATTTCGAGCTTAAAATTAATCATCCTAAGTCTGAGGGGTTGAATTTGACACTCTCAGACTAAGAGGTTCTTAATGTAAAACAATCACTTAATCTGATTTGGAAAACTGATAGTATTAATTATCTTGTGATCCAACTAACCCCTTAGTTTCATTCATTATATAAAAACAATTACAATTCATTATTTCATAAAGGTGACGTGGATTCCTGGGGCCATTAAAATGAACAATAAAATGTTACCTAGACTGTTATATTTGTTCAGAACACTTCCTATTCCTATCCCAAAGGCAGATTTAAAGAAATTTCAGTCTAAAGTGTTGAGATTTATTTAGGCAGGCTAAAGTAGAAAAATAAATTGGGCTTTGGTGTCCCAAATTGATATAGTTGCTGCTCAATTAGCGCAACTTACACTCAGCTGGGCAATGATAGAACAGAAAGCATGTGATTTGTTTTCCATCGATTCTCACGTGGCTAGCTAAAGGTAAAAAGGCCAGCTACATTATGTCCTGTATTGTCTAATGCATTAGCCCTTTGGGATATTATTAGCAAAACACACAACCTGATTTCCAAACATACACCGGTAGACCCCTAGGGGAAATTCCAGACTTTGAGCATGGGAAAATCCTCGGATACTTTAAATCCTAGGATAATTAAAAAAGGAGATAGAGTTAATATAAGCTTTACTGACTGATAATCACCTAAATACGATATTAATAACACTTTTTCAATAGATTAACATAGTATTAATCGTAAAAACAAAACTTAAGATATCTAGATATCAGCTATTTAAATCAAAATAAAGACCATAACTTATAACCAAAAAAACAATAAACAAATAGTACTAAGAAAAATCTAGAGAATTAAAGTACTCAGAGCCCAATTTGTCCCCCCCCCCTCAGAATTCAGAACAAGGAGTCCAAATCTTCCTAAAATGTGACTCTTTATGGGGTAACATACTACTCAGCTTCTCATTGACCATTATCAAATTTACTTTATCAATAAACATTTGAAGTTTCAAAGTATGAGACTTCCATGACTTAGCGATGGTCAGGTTAGCTACCAAACAAGCATAGAAAATATTTTTCCGCGTAACCTTGCCTATAATAAATACCAAAAGCTTAAACGCAAAACGTTACCACCTCAGGACATTTCCACCATATATGAAACCCACCTGTGCAATTTCTGAAACATAAAGGAGATATATTAGGGCATATTTTTGCCAACCTACCGGGGACCATATACCAACGAGTAAATGCCTTTAAGTAGGATTCTAACAGCGAAGTGTTCAGAGAACCTTTAGAACTACGAACCGGCCATTTAAGTCAGTCTTCAACTTTGCAAGTTTGCTGTAAATCCGCTTTCCACTTTATCATATAAACAAGTTTGGCCTCTTCATCTGTGAAGTATTCATATAAGGTAGAAATACCACCTTTCTCTCCAGGACGAGTTAGGCATAATTTCTCAAAAATAGTAATAGTGAAGAATGTCTCTCATTGGAGGATGTGTGGCTGCTGCATGTGTCCCCATTTGGACGGTGCACTGAAAAAAATGCTGGAGAAGGAAAAGGTACCTCTCTAATGCAGGGGTTTACTTATGGAGTCAAGGGGTGGATTAGGTACATTTAGTGCCCCTGTGAACCATGACTCTTCATTGCACAGAGTTGCCAGTGCCGGGCTGCTTTAAGATGAATATAAATAGCAGCTTTGTCGTCTTGCTCTTACTCTTGCTTAGACCGGACCTTTAGCATCATTTAATGAAAAGCCCAAACCTTTAAAAAAATATTCCCCAGCATCTAAAATTAATATATTTTTCTTTTTAGTCATTTACTTATTATTCTTTCCCCCGCAGGTCTTCAACTCTGTTCAGGACTCTAGGATACGGGCACCACCATCTTGCCTCAGAAGCATCACACACTGAGGAGAGGAGAGGGGTGAAAAATACAGGGGGCAGGTTATAGCTGTGCTTTGCACAGACAGAGCAGAGCTGGGGTCAGGGAAAGGACAGCAATCTCAGAAGGCAGAGAGGCATAGTCAGAAGCCTGAGACTCCATGTGCTGCCATCTTGGATGTTAAAAGGCTCAGAAAACGCAGTAGATGCAGGTAGGATGATTTTTATGTGGACAATCTGTATGTACAGGGTGTGGGAAACATACAAGATAGACTCCTATTCGGGGTGAAGGTCCAGTTTAAAGTGGACCAAATCCATTAAAAAAGCATTGCCCTCATGTGACCTTTTTATAGGGGACATTCTGATTCGGGATACCCCTGTGTTTGAAATCCCCTGGAATCGCTGATATACTCACCAGCAATCCCACGGTGTATGTATGTGCTTTCATCCAATCTGCTCTCTTAGCTGTGTATAATAATGCATGGCATGGAGATATGTTTGGAAACAGAGCCGGCATAGGGCCCTGTGTCCTTCTTTACTCCAAGATGTCCACTGGCATCAGAAGTCAGGAATAGATAAGTAAAAGAAAAATAAAATTCTTTTGGTGGGCCCTTTGGTTTATTTTGTTTGACACTACTTTTGAACTGGTAAGGAGGTGTCCAAAAGACTGTATACTAGTTCAAAGGGCAAGGGACAGCAAGTAAAAACTCACAGCGGATGATACTCGCATGGCTTTCTCTCACGCTCTTGTTTTGCATGTGCCCCCTCATGCGAGAGATTTCCTCTTAGGGTTGATTGATGATTTTTTTTTTTTTACTCGCCCTTTTTCTTTTGATTTTTTTCTCTAAGCGCAATTCAGCACCATATTTAGCTGTGCAATTTTGTAAACAAAGTGCACAGCTAAATATGGTGCCGAATCGCACTTAAACCGAACCTTTAGCATAAATGAATGAAAAGGACAAACCCTTAAAAAAATAATTCCCAGCATCTAAATTAATAGATTTATTGTTTTTAGTCACTTATGTATTATTCTTTCCCCCACTGGGCTGCAACTCTGCTCAGGAATTTAGGATACGGGCGCTGCTATCTTGCCTCAGAAGCATCACCTATTGAGGAGGGAGGAAATTGCAGGGGGCGGGGTTATAGCTGTGCTTGGCTCAGATAGAGCAAAGCTGGGGTCAGGAAAAGGATATAATCCCAGAATGCACAGCGACACAGTCATAAGACACTTCCTAGTCTGCAGGCAGCCTGAGACTCCATGGGCCGCCATCTTGGATGTTTAAAGGCTCTGAAAATGCAGTACAAGCAATCTGTATGTACAGGGTGGGGGAAACATATAAGAAAGACTCTTATTTAGGGTAAAGGTCTGGTTTAAGGAAAAAAAAATCAAAAGAAAAAGTGAGTAAAAAAATTGAATCAACCCTAAAGATAGTAATCTCAATTATTTGGGATTTTTCTGGAGAGGCTGCATTTGGAAAGGCGGTTAGAGCTTTTCTTGTTCAGCACGTAATAAAGAAATAAAAAATCTAAATCATGTGCAAATGTGACGGGGCAACTCTACAGGTGAGCTGCAAATGAGTTCTTCATTGGGTGGAAATATTCTTTTAGGCTGCAGCCTATGGTAAGTCCAAACCCGTTTGGAAAGATTCCCCATAGGCTGCTGTTATTTTCTAACTAATAAAATATGTATCCCATTAAAAAAATATTTGCTCCTCCCCTGTATGTCTGCCCCATCACATGTGCAGCAGATTTTGTTTTTTAAGTGGAGGAAAACTTCCAAGTGGACCAAAACCCGGGATTTTGACTATCCTCCAGTTCCTCCAGCGCTGTCCTTCCCCTCAGGTCGGTGCCGTAAATGAGAAAATCCCCTTCCTCACTCTCGTCTCCGGCCACACCCTGCTGATTCGGGCCACCAATAGTCCTCCAGGACCAATAACGGAACTGCGGCCCTTGCTTGAATGCCGGTCTGAGCCCAGCCCAGCTAACCCCTCCCTCCTTCCTATCCAGCTTCCTGCTAGCGTGGGCCCCGAGGTGCGTGCTGCACCCACCCGCCTGCCAAGAAAGATGGCTGCTGTCCCACCACCCAAGCCTGGGAAAGGGGCCGCCACCCGAGCTGGGTGACCGGGAAAGGAGCTGTAGCCACCACGGTGCAGAGGAGCCTGTCTGCAGGTATAATGGCCCATCCTCTGACCTGTCTGCCCACCTACATACCAGTCTGTGTATCTGCCTGTGGCTACCTAAGTCTGTGAGGCTGTGTTTCAGCTTTGAGTGGGTGCAGGAGCAAATGTAAGTGCTGACAATGATTTGGTATCCTACATGCAGATGAGGCAGGGGAGTTTGGTGGAGTTTTTTTTTACCAAATGTGCTAGGCAGTTGGTCCGGTTTAAAGTCCCTGTCCAGTCACACACAAACTTCCTCCATCCTTACCCCTCTTGTAAACAAACTATATATGGTTATATGTAAATACCTTATTTATTTTAAGCAAAGCTACTTCCTTTTGTTTCAGTTCTCATGACTGAGCTGGGAAAGGCATGTCATAGCACAGCTTTATCAGGCATGAGCATGCTCTGCTCTGGTCAGAGACAGTGGGACCACTGTGGATTGCTGCGCTCGCTCACACTGGTAGCCAAAAAGGACAGAGTGACTGTTAGACCACATTTTGCGTGGTCCTGGAAGAATGGAGGGCAAATTGTGTAGCCCTGCTATGGCATCTACTCTGCATTACAGAAAATGGAGGAGAGACACATTAAACAGACATCAGGTGAGCTGCTTGCTGCCTTATTATTACCCTTGGGTTTATAGTTCTATTAAGATAAACTTTAAAAAGCAAACAAAAGAAGTCATCACGTTGCTCGGTTGCAAATCATGGTCTAACCTCCTCCATTTACGCATTATTAATAATAATTAATAATCCCCTGCCGGGCGGCGACCTTTCTGCTGGTCCGCTAGGTCGAGGCTTTTTTTTGGTCCGCCAGCATCTCTTGAACATGGGGGGGCAAAGGTACCTCCTTCTTCTATGCTGGCTCCCAGCCAGGAATAATGCCGGGCGGAGGGTAGCAAGCTTTTTACTACAGAGGCAGAGCCTCTGTGGAATACCCCCATGTGACTATCTACATCACTGTAGGGGAGTGACATAGAGTGGGTTTTCCTGATGGCCAGTGTGAGGAAATGAATCAAGCGAGCCTGTGAAGTGTCACAAGTCAATTACCTCAGTCCCGCGGTGTCCTCGGTCAGCTGAGCAGCTGGCATGCCTGAGGCCGGGTGGCCGGCAGCCGCTCGCAGCCGCTTCCCCAGCTCATCTGCTAGCTTTCTTATGCCCTCCTGCGGCACTGCAGACAGAGTGCCCACAGCTTATTAGTTTCCGCCCCAGCCAATCCCGTCCACTTCCAGGCTTTTTAGGTGTTCCCAGCTCACTCTCTCAACTGTCCGTGATAGCATGCTGCTGGGTGTTATAGTACCTGTGATTCTTGATCATTTCCGTTGTCGACCTTGTCTTGCTTGACCAGTCCGTGACTGCCGCCTGGACTGACGCCTGCCTGTACGCTTGTGCTGCGTACCCGTAACCTCCCGGCTTGACCTTCGACTCTGACCTTCTTTTGTCTCTCCCTTTGGTGCTGCCCTTAGTGAGGACTGATTACCTGTGTCTCTGGTTCATCCGCCTTCACTCCTGTAAGTTCAGTGCTACTAAGTCCTGGGGAAAACCGTGTCCGGCGAGGCCTGTAAAGCATCTTGGCAAACACGGGCTTGGCTATAGGTGAAGCTAGCAGCAGAGATTGGGGGTTGTGGACTTACTGAGAAGGTGAGTGTCCCACAGGGGCTTGATATGAAGGACACAACCTGTACAGCCATGCAATAAGCTTTCCTAGCCCTGTTCTATTTACCCATCCAGCAGCCTAAAAAGATCAGGCCTGGGCATGGTCACACTGATTTTGTGGTTAAGGCAAACAGACAGCTCAAGTTAAATATATACTCTAATGTTATAGGCACACTAAGCAATTATTACAAGCATTTGGCTATTGTGGCTAAATACCAGTTTGAGAAGTGGGATACAGGTTACAGGTAAAGTAATTACAAAACCAAGATACATCAGAATGCCGGATTACCTTAAATACCTTCAGATGAGTTGTTAGGCAGGGTGGTCGCTGGGGGCATAGACAGCCTGCTGGATCCTGAGACCACTCCTTACATGTCTAGGTAACCCCTGAGAAAATGGAACAGCTTCCCCTGGATAGTGGCCTGGCATTTAACCTTCATCTGGACACCCTCAACGCTCCTCCAGGCAAAGTATCCAGCCCCTTCCCAGCGTACCATCCTGGATCTGAAGTTAGACTTTTGGCCTTGCCTTGCCCAAACTATCAGGTTCAAGAATGGGGGGTAGGGTGATTTAGAACCTGAGAACTACATATCTTCGATTCTGGGGGTTACAAAGATGGAACATCCTGGGGTTAATTCAACTGGTTCTGGAACCATACTGAGTTTGGGAATAGGGGGAATGGCGACCCAGTTATTCCTGGTTTTGTGTCAGCACCGGCTGTCGAAAGATAGTGTGTTTAAAGAGAGGCCGCTCTCTGCATGGGGTCGTTCAGGGCTTGATGGCTCCATCTCAGGCCATGAGTGTGAAGTGCCATAGGGATGGTCTCTGAAGCAGGGCCTCCGGAGGAGCCAGGACTGCATGCATCCTGACACTAGGTCTTGCTATGAGGATTCACACCTGGGCTAGCAGATGGCTATTGAAACACAGGTCTTTTGATGAATCAGGTATAAAATATAATATTTGTCCTACTCTTTTTTTTTTCCCCCGCTCAGATTCGGATCTCCCTTTGCTGTATTCAGATTTCCAGTCTTCCATCAGCTATTAGGGTCCTCTTTTCATCAGGTGCGGGTATTGCCACATTTTTTATTTTTTTTTTATTTTTTTTTCCCCTTTCCCCTCTCCCTCCCTCATCCCTCATTCCCTTCCCCCCTCCCTCTAGCTGAACCACGGGACTGCTTGATTGACCCACTGCAGTCTATTTCATATAAACATAAATACACAGATAACATACCATTTTTCCCTAAGCATTTGTTTGGTGGCATGCTTCCTACTCCTATTATATATATATATTTTTTTGCTTCTATTTTCTTTCCTTGCCTATCCGGGTTTATGATTCTAATAGGATTTTTTGTAGCAGATCTTTACCAAAGTCAATAAGTTGTTTCTTGATCTCTATCTGTGTGTTCACTTCGGCTTCTATTTCAATAATTTCCTGCATCTTTCTTAACCATTTACCAAATGTGGGTGGGGTAGGATTACGCCAGTGGGTAACAATATAATATTTAGAGCCCATAATGATGATGTTGGTCAAAGACCGCTTAGGCTTAGGTGCGTCCGGTACTGGGATATTTAGGAGGATTCTGGCTTTGTCTAAAGTAATATTTACTCTTCCCGTCTTATTTACGTACTGGGTTATTTCTTGCCAGAGTGCTGCGATGTGTATACACTCCCTCCATATGTGTAGTACTGTATTCGGGAACCGACTGCACCACCAGCAAAGCTTTGAGGGCATATTCCTATTGTGATCAGCGGTTAAGTAGTACCTAGTGATGTATTTAAAGGAGAAGGTTCTTAATGGGGCTGATATTAGAAGTATATTTTCCTTATAGATATTCTGCCAGTCTAAGTTTGAAAGAGGTTTCTGGATGTCTCCCTCCCATTTTTTTTTTATACGTATCAGCTTTGTTTCCTTCGTTGAGAGCCAGGTCACAAAGTATACTGTAGTAGGTACATAACTGTTTGGGTCGGGGATCTGGAGTGAAAAATAGTAATTGAAAACTTGATAGGGAGAGCATAATATCTGGCTGGCAGTACGTTCTAAGGGTATTGGAGGTCGCCTTATATCTTAGAAAGGCCTGAAGATTATGGGCCATTTTTTCCTTACAATACATTTGGGTAATTTCAATCTCGTTTGACCAGATATCTTGTATCCTAATGATTTCCCGTGTGAATTCTAGTTTGGTGTTGTGTTTCCCAGTAACCTCTTCTATTACACTCTTCTTTTCCAGGCCTATGAGTCTATGTGGGAGTGGGGATTTTGTCGGGTCCAGAATTAAGTTTTTTAGAGTGGTTAGAGTTGGAGAGACCAGAGGGTGCGAAGTAAGATGTAATGCTTCTGTTAATATTTTTGGATTTAAGGAGAATATATCCTCAATTTTGATGGGTTCTAGTTCCAGTTGTGACCAGGCATCTCGGTTTGCTGAATGTTTCCATCTAAAGATTCTTTGTATCTGTGCAGCATAATAGTATCGTTTAATATTGGGGGCGCTCAGGCCACCACAGTGCATTTGTCCTATTCTTGACATTCAGAATGAAAGGAGGGGGGACCTGTGTCCCCCTGTTCAAGATATGCCAGCAGGGCATCTTATTCTGAAGCCGCCACTGGCATCAGAAGACTTCAGTGCTGAACCAGAAGGAAGACTCGATCCAGTGGAGCAGCTAACAGGGCGCGGGTGACAGAAGGGAAAAGACGCGGAACAGTGAGTACAGTTAAATTTAGATTGACTTTGCTTGTGTTGCATCTTCTTTTACTACTTCCTTAATCTACCAAGGAGTAGATTTAACACCAGAACACTATTCATTTATTTTTTACCTAAAATATATCTGTATAGTTAGAGACTGACCTGGAACAGGTGTGCACAACACGTTCCCCTTGAATAGAATAAAGCACAATTACAATGACCTGGTCGTCCAACAGATGGCAGCACTGCACTGATTATAAAAGAAATGTACTTAGCTGAAAATGTGAAACATTCTAAAAATCACTGTGTACAATTTCAGCTTGCAATGACTCTATCGTCTGTCAAATTCAAACTAAAGCCTATAACACAACGCAATAAAGTGACATATTTTCTATTATTGTAAAGGTGTTTTCTTGAGCTTTAAAATATTTAAAATATAAACTCTGCACGACACACTCAATATATATAAAAATAAAGGTCAATATCCTATAATACCAGCGGCCGTGCTTGTGATTGGAGACTATTATTCCCTAAGAATAATCGAATATTATTTAGTGGTGAATCCAGCAATCACCCAAATAGTACCAAACCACACTACCCCCTCTGCGGTAATCAATACATTCAACAATATATCAAGAATTCATATATTATTTATTAAATAATACCCATTAAAAATCACATAATGACATACAATTAAAAAATCACTAGACAGCACATTTTATGGGGTATCCCAAACAGATCCATAATCCCAATTTTATCCAATTCAAAAAGTTTATTAAAATTAATTAATTCAATAGTGGAAAACCGCAAAAAGTGCAAAGTTTTGTGCAAAGATATATGAAGTGCAAATAATAACCTTAATACATACCAATACAGTAATGTGGCAAGATGAAGAAAGCGCAACAGTTTTTTTTTATTCCAAAAAGCAATGAAACACATCACCTAAGTGTGGATCCCCAGGATGTCCCCCAACGAATGTCAATGTCAAGTAGCAGTCTTGCCATAGAACATTAAAGTAAGCCTAAAGCTTAGTTTACGGTCCTCCCCAGCTCGGGGGCGAGGCAGGATGGGGGTTTAAAAGAAAAAAAAACTTGCTTGGTTCCTCAGCTCTGTGTGCGCTCACGAAGCTGATTGAAGTTAATGGGCCATTGGGGAATGCTACTCGGTAAAGCTGCAGCAGGTGCTGGATTCTGGGACCAGGTGAGAGCTTGCTCTTCAGTTTAATGAGTAGGGAACAAGGCAGACTGGCTATAGGGCGACCCGGACAATGCCTGGTGGGCCGCAGTGCTTTGGGGCCAATTGGGCTGCTGCTTTTAACACCCACATTTAATCCCTGCCTCCATGGAGGCTGATTCACTACTAACGCCAGGTATCGGCAGATGAGCGTCTGTATAGCGGTGCTTAGAGCGACCGCTAGTAGACGCTGTAAGCGGGTATCGGACGCTGTAAGTAACATAGCGCCTCAGTCGCTGTAGTAACCTGGCTGGCATTGATGGATGTGATGTATGTTGGGCGCTCTAATACCAGTTCAGCGCCAGGTAGCGCCAGCTCAGTGCGACCAACACTAGGTCCCCCACGTCATTCTTATCAAAAAAGGACACACATAGCGTAGGCGCTCTGGATCTGGTCGCTATAGCATAGAGCGCCAGACACTGTGTGATCAAAGTCTGTTTTTGAACACATACCCACCTGTAACAAAGCGAAAACACATGGAATGACATTGTTTTAACACTGTGACATTAATACTTTAGTTCCAGACCTGTAATGACAATTCTGCATAAATATATAAAAAGTCCAAAAAGTTTCTAAAAGTGTTTGTTTGCAGCCAGGAGACATCACACAATGATTTGAGCAAAAAAAAATAAATAAAAATTGTCAAACACGCAAATGAACGGCCATTGAAATGTATGGGAGAGCGACAGTGAGAGACAGGTAATGCCTGGCCGGCGCTATACGCTGAGCCACCTGTAATAATACATGGGACGCTACATGGCGCTGTTAGAGTCGCTCACCAGATTAGCTTTCATAAATGTGGTTTTGCTTACAGCGCCCGGCGTTCACATGACACTGCCTGCTGCTACGAGGCGCTACCTGGTGCTATCCCTTCTTAAATAACCCCCTTAATCTCCCTCTTAGCCCCCTGTGCCCACAAGCCAAGGAACCCCAGCCCCCCCAATGCTATAGCCCCGTTATCATGGGTTGGGGGCCACAGCAGGGATGTCTTGGGCCGGCCAGGGCCCACTGGTGGGGAGTCTTAATACATCACAATGGATTTATAGAGAGTCATGGGGGAGCAAGTTCATTCAGGAAAGGGTGAACCAAGTAAGTGTCCATCACTGATATCAGCGACAGGAGCCGAAGTCCGAAATGTGGAGAGTGTGGCAGTCGGATTATGAGTCAAAAGTTTTTTTAGACTCCCCTTGGCCTTGCTTACTACCACTTAGTAGAGGGCTGGTAATGTGAGAATCAGGGGCATAACTAGGGGGGAGCAGGGGGGCACTTGCCCCGGGTGCAACAGGTCAGGGGGGCGCCAAAGGGGGGCCTGAGAACAGGTGGAGGGCGCCATTTTGAGTCTATGCCCGACTGCCAGAAAGCCTAGCTACGCCACTGGTGAGGATAATATGTGGCCCAGGATAATAGAAAATCCAGTTACACTGGATGAGCTCTTTGGATTTTTTATGGGCCTGACAATAATAAGGCAGAAAGAACCTCTTCCATTTTCTGCAGCACACTGTAGATGCTATAGCAGGTCTTTGAAGTTTGCCCCTTCCTTCCTTTGCTTTCATATACGACAACTGTCCAACTGCAGTAACTCCTGTCCTTCAGTGATCCCAGTGTAAGCAGGCACTGCTAGTGTGACCACTGTGGCTTCCTGGGCTTGCTCATGCTGGGAGCACTGAGGGAAACAAGCAGCTGTGTGACCAAATTTGGGATGTGGTTGTGGATGAATGGAAAGGAAAGGAAAGGAAAGGAAAGACTGTTACAGCACATACAGCATACCTACCAACTTTTCAGGGTGGGAAAGAGGGACATTCGTTAAATTAGCCCACACCCCCTCATTGGGTGAGGGATAGGAGATACAGTGTTACAACAATAGAAACACTTTAAATAGGCAAATGAACCATTTTTTTTAGGCAGATCTGCATGTTACACCTCAAAGTGGGGCAAAGGAGAACAACAAGGGGCCCGGGGGACATGGACTCAAGAGAGGGACAGTCCCTCCAAATCAGGGACACTTGGAAGGTATGCTACAGTGCACTGCAGGAAATGGGAGGAGAGACATGGGACAGGCTTCAGATGAGTTCCTTGTTGCCTTATTATTGCCATTGCCTGGACTGTATCTTTTACATGAGTATCCCAAAGGCCATTCTGGAGCATGTGTTTTTTAGTAACCTTACTAGCACTATCACCCTATTTTCGTAGGCCAAAAGAGTAAATTTGAGGGACCCATGCAGGGCCGGCTCCAGGTTTATGTGGGCCCTTGGGCGGCATGGTCTCAGTGGGCCCTTTTGCGGTGGATAGTCGCGGGTCAGGGGCCTATATATTGTATGGCCAAAACTAAGAAGGACTGCTTGCCCTCCGACCCCCTATTGGAGCTATTTTTTAGTTTGGCCCCACATGAATAGGGAAGTATTGAGGAAGAGGGAGGCTAAGGGTACATATATGAATGGGATAGAGCTAAGAGAACAAGGATAGATAGGTCAGGGCTCAGGGGATAGAGATAAATGGGGCAAGGCTGAGTGGATAGGGAAAGATGGGTCAGGGCTCAAGGGATAGGGATGAATGGGTCAGGGCTCAGGGAATAGGGATGGATGAGGCAGAGGTGACATACAACCAATGGGGCAGAGCTGAAGAGACAGGGATGGATGGAGCAGAGAGACAGAGAAAGGAAGTGTGTGCAGTTATTTAACCACATTGTGCCAGCTGTCAGTGGGCCCCTCTGATGGGTGGGGCCCTCGGCAGCTGACGCCGGCCCTGGACCCATGCACTGTAATTTATTATAGCAGTGGGTGATTTTTGTACAGTGTGTAAGATGAAGGAAATGGCATGGAAATGTGCATCGGCTAGACCATATAAGAAAGTTGGGGACCACGTCTCTAAGGTGTACAGTAGCAGAGGTAGGTGGAATCAGAGGCTATTAATGGAGTGGAAGGAGATTCAGATTGTTTGGTGCACACAGAGCTAGTGCAGAGACTTGGAGCAGGTGCTAAAGGCCAAGGACGATTACTTGGCACCACGTGCCACAATAGTGATTAGTTGTGTCCAGGGATTCAGCAGGTTCTCCCTGATTCTGCAGAACCAATTGTTAAAATTGTAGCAGATCTCAGAATCGACGAGAACTTCCACAAATAAGTTACAGAATCCCTTAATATTGATTAGTACACAATTTCCTGTTTATTAGATTGTATTCAAACATTTATTATAAAAATATAAATATGTGAAGCTCCGGTAGTTAATATTTTGAATCCCACCTCTGGTTGTCAGAGCCGGATTAAGTGCGTAGCAGACCCCCGGGCACAAAATCTGGTGGAGCATAGGAACAGAAATCAATATGTATCCTCACAGTAGGCAGTAGCACTTTGATACTAAATGATGAGTCAGAGGGCTCTGATAGGCTATTAGTAGCAACACAGTTTTTTAGCATGAGTCATAGGGCTCTGATAGGCTGATAGTGGCAACAATGTTGGCTAGGGGAGGAACTAATGGGGGTAAAAAGGGAGATCAGACAACAAGAGTTGTAGTTACCTGCATTGACAAGTAAAGGGAGCACATAAAAAGGGAAAATGAATCCAGGGTTTTACCGTCAAAAGGTCCAGGAAGAGAGCTTGAGGGAGCTAACGGCACAGCGCCTGCCCTGAAAGCCTTCTTGGAGAATAGACTACATTCAGGGTAGGTCTAAAATTTTTCTTCCCTGCTCCCCTTTGCCACCTGGGATTACCCCCACAGCATGGGTCTTCCTTTGGTCATCAGAGAAGCTTAACCTGGTGGTGTCAGTATAGTGGGGTGTTCCCCACTGCTCTTCTTTGTACAATCCTAGGTGGAGTTGACATTGCCCCGGTATTAGGCTGGAAATGTGGTTATTGTGAAATAAAGGAGTTGGGACTGACTTCCACTTGCGCTACACTTTGCAGGATGTTATACCTTTTTGTCGGGATTAATAATCTTCCCCTAGCCTCCTGGAAAACCTTAAGGGAAGTATCACTGCCCCAGGCAACCAAGGCCTGCACTGGCCCCATGGCTTACAGTTGTGCCTAAATCGGCGTTAGTGCTGTTATAACATAACATATAACAACATTATATATATATTAGGGGGCTCAGGACATGCAGTGACTAGGTGGGCAACAATAGCCCAGAGATGTCTGGATTAGTATACATGGTATAAGGCCGGTGGAGGGAGGATCTGATGTAGTGCAGTTCATTATAACTGACTCAGCACTGCCACATACATGAAGAAGGGATAGTATCCCAAAACGCGTAGCTAGCAGCATGATTATCTTTTGTCCTAATGTTGCATTGCGTTATGGATGGATTTAATCTGAAAAAATAAACAAGATGGACGGAGGCTGCTTTTGAAGGTGGGAGTCACCGACAGCTGTGCCCCGATCATAGACCATATAATAGTTGAATAGTATAGAACTTGGGGCCTTGTCTTTTTGTTAAAGCTGACCTTCACCCTGAATAAGAGCCTATCCTATATGTTTCCCACACCCTGTACATACAGATTGCTCACATTATAGACTTGTAAAGTAGTAAAAGACATAAAGCAATAAATTAATAAAGTGCACAATACTCACATCACTCACCATGATGGGTTCCTTGGAGGTGA
The DNA here is from genome assembly GCA_027917425.1 of Gastrophryne carolinensis. Taxonomy (NCBI): domain Eukaryota; kingdom Metazoa; phylum Chordata; class Amphibia; order Anura; family Microhylidae; genus Gastrophryne; species Gastrophryne carolinensis. The sequence goes on along the minus strand of CM051237.1, from coordinate 460,557,538 downwards.
GTATTGTTAACTTTATTGCTTTATGTCTTTTACTATTTTACTATGAGAATAGCGCAGATGACGCCATTCGTGACGTCAGAAGCGATTTAGCGAATCTTCTGAGGCCTGTGATTGGCCCCATTTTGCATGTATATGCTGGCATCTGCTCCTGTTCTGTTTGTATGTGTTTAGTCCTGGGGAAGGGGGATCTAGTGCACCCCGAAACGTTGACCAATAACCATTCCTGTGTTGCACTTGCTTTGCACCTTGGATATATTTGGATGCATTAATACATATGGTCATTTGGAGTGCTGGTTCTGTATAGGGAAAGATCAGGGTCGTTTTTCCTCTGAGGTTTATATTGCCCTGATTATAGAGCATAATATGGCCAAAGTTGAAAGTATACAGGACCGTTTTGGCGTATGTAGGTCCTCTTTAGATCTAGTGGTACTCTATACCGTTCTCAGAGAGCAGTTCCTTTAGGGTCCGATTAAAAGCAGTGGTACACTACAAAGTGGGAAGAGGGGGGAAAGGAGCGTGCGCTAGGCGGCGTAGCCCGAGTCATGTTAAGCGGTAGAAGTCTGTGGCACTCCGCCACTGCAGCTATTAAACACCAAAGGTAGACCTGTCTTTGAAAATAAGTAACTCAAATATTTTCTTTCCAAACATCTGTATATAGTTAGTTTGATTTATTTTGATCTAAAAAATCTCTTCAGTAGACTGACAGCTTATTTTAATTTTCAGCTGTTAGAAAGTTTCTTTGAGATGTGAACAGGGAGGCAGGCAAAGGCTTTGATGTCACGGGAATATGCCCTCCATTTCAGGTACACCTGGGCTCCTGACCAATTTGTGGTGGCGTCCTGCCACTGCCAGGATGGGCGCTAACAGCCAGATTTCCTCCGGCTCGGATGGCCTGGCCAACTCTGGGGCCCCGCATGGATTCAATGTGTGAGCCTTAGATTTCGCTAGGGCAGACCTCCCTGGTGGATTGCTGGGATGTATAGAGAGCGGCCCAATGCCTTGCTTGATGTTTGCATACAGTTCAAACACATTCAGCAATGCTGAAGCACATAATATTAAACCGGACCTTCACCATCATTTAATGAAAGGCCCAAACCCTTAAAAAACTATTCCCCAGCATCTAATATTAATATATTTTAAGTTTTTAGTTGCTTACTTTTTATCCTTTCCCCCAATAGGCTGCAACTCTTTTCAGGACTCTAGGATACGGGCGCCGCCATCTTGCCTCAGTAGCATCACATACTGAGGAGAGGGATGAAAAGTACAGGGGGCGGGTTATAGCTGTGCTTTGCACAGACAGAGCAGAGCTGGGGTCAGAAAAAGGACAGCGATCCCAGAATGCAGAGCGGCATAGTAATAAAACACTTCCTGTTTGCAGGCTGCCTGCTCCATGAGCCGCCATCTTGGATGTTTAAAGGCTCATAACATGCAGTAGATGCAGGTAGGATGATTTTTAATGTGAGCAATCTGTATGTACAGGGTGGGGGAAACATATAATATATGCTCTTATTCAGGGTGAAGGTCCGCTTTAAGTATTGATAAGCCAAAGACCCCTTATTCGGTGCTGTGGTAATGCAGGTGCCTGACAATTCATGTTGTTAGAATCCAAAGCCAAACACAACTTAAAGTGGACTGAAATCGGGATGCCCCGCTGGGTGAAACCCCCCAGGCTGCCCGCTACACTTAGCTCAACCCCGGTCTAACGGCAAATGCACGGGCCGCATCCCTGCTATCCATCTAGCAGGGCGTGTGCCCACGCCGGTCATTTGTGAATGGCCGGTGCGGGCACTCTTCCTGTTAGAGGCAAGCGCGAGATGCGGCCGCCAGCGTGCTCGGAGCCTCTGAGCTTAGACGTCGAATTAGACATCCATAGCTCAGCTGCTCCGAGCGTGCTGATTGGACGAGTGGCTGCGCATGCGCCGTAGGATCGCGGTGAGGTGAGCTGATCCGAGAGATCTGGAGATAGCAGGACACCTCCGATTGGGGTGCCCTGGGGCAGTGGACCAAAATCCAGGATAGTCAAAATCCTGAGTTTTGGTCCACTTTAGGTCTATAAGGTTAATACTGGATATATTATTTTTTATTGCCCCTCCCCTCCCCCTGAGTCACAATCCTAGTGCACCAAGCATGGGGCTGGATTGCCCAGGGCATGGAGGCCTCTAGCTTGGATATACTAGCCCCTATGCTCTGTTCTACAGCATGGGTCTGTTGCTCCTTCAGTGGTGGTGGTGGGGACCCCAGAACCCAGTGGGACTCCTATACCAGTTCACATGTTATGTAACATGTAAATAAACAACAACAAAGGAGGGACCAGGAAGGAATGGAACCTTCTGAAGAACACAACACTGATGGGAACCACAGCCACTACTGCACTGGTGGTGGTGGGGGCACTGGTGGTGGGGGCACTGGTGGTGGGGGGCACTGACACTGCTTATGTTGAAGACCAGTGCTGAAGTGTGCTCGTATGTAGGTCTCCTACAGCTTCTGACGGACAATGGAGATGAGAGGAAGACACTGACATCGGGGGAAGACACTGCCAGTAAGTTTTTTTAAAAGCTTTTTAAAATGAGACAGAGGAGTTGTGTTTTTTTATTTTTGTTATTATTTTATTTATTAATGCAGTATTTTTATTCTATTATACTATTCTAATCATTCCTTGTATTATATTATGCTGTTATAGTTATTTCTTTTTTATTATTTCTTTTACACTAGTTGAGAATTAGTAGGGATTCCTAAAGTGGCCCCACTACATTAATTCCCAACCGCTCCGATATGTTCACAATATCCCTCCATTTTCTTTTCAACTACAGCTTTCTCGCCTACACACCTGTGAACATTCCTGCATGCCCTCATCCTAAACTTATATTTCTCTCTTCTTTATCAATATTGGCCCAGGACTCCTCCATGTGGCACTTTGGATTTGGTTGCCCTGGGAAGCAGCTCTCATCTCTCAACTCTTTCCCTACTTAGAAACATAGAAGATTGACGGCAGAAGGAGACCATATGGTCCATCTAGTCTGCCCTTATGTGTATACTGTATGTTCTCTTTATCTTAGGATAGATGTGTGCTTATCTCAGGCATTTTTAAATACTTGGTGAATCCCAGCTAAATCACTACCTACTGTACTACCCTGGAACAAGCCTCCTTCATGCGAGGTCTAGGAATGGCTGCCGGAGTAGGTAGCTTCTGTTTCTAGGGATCCTTCACTGCCTTTTATGCATAAGTTTTGTATCATGCCTGGCCTTTTTGCACAGCCATTGACAAGTAATCATTGCTAGATTTATCTTTAACTAGTTCTTTCCTATCTCCCACAGAAGCAAGCATCTGGGTGAAGGAGCAGATCATTCCTGGAACGGGCCTACAGTCAGTGAGAGCTTTTATTCACATTTCAGCTCTGGGCAGATTCAAGCAGATCTACATACTGTAGTACTTTTGGTCTAGTAGCCTGCCGGTGTCCAGGACAGGCTTTTTGCTTATCTTTTAAGTTAATATATCTCTTGGCTTCCCTATGGAAGGCCCTTGCAAACTTGTACCTCCTGCTGGAGCCCTTCACCTCCACCACAAGTGGTGTTTTATTATTCTTGTTCTCTGTGGAAAAGACTGATTTTCAGTTGGTAAATACTAGGACTGCTTCCTTATCCTTGAATTGCTCATGGGAGAAAGGGACTAGGGTCACGAGAACCCTCAAAACTTAACCTGTGACTATGATGTCCTTCTACTCTTCCACTGACCCCAGGTCCTTATGAATCAAAAGGAAGCACATCTGTGTGACATAATGCTTACATGGTCTCAAACAGTATGGACCAGGGGCCTGGCTTATAATATTAGGGGTTAGACACCTTGAAGGTTTGGACCCTATAGGTAAATAGAGTGGTTCTGTGCTGAAAAGATTCCATGGACCTTTTAATCTGGAGAGCGTAGGAGATCTTTGAATTCTCCAGGGCTTTTGTCTCAATCTGAACAGTAAATAGAACACTATTTATATAAGTCTGTGTTTTATCATTATCATTATTTGACGGAAATAGAGCAAAGTGGAAAGAGTTAAAACACCCTCTCAGAGAACTGGGAAGATGTACGTTTCTTGGGTCAGTGATTACTGGATCTGGATCAGTTATTGCCTCTGCTGTATATCAGGTTGGTATGTATTGGGTTCCAGAGAGTAACTTTTCTGAGGGAGTGTTTTTTTTTATAAATAATTGTTTTTTTATTCATCCACATTGGAGTATGGTGCAACTAGATCATCTTGTCTTCTGGAAGAACAGATTTTATACACCCAACCATCCCAAAAACCGAACAGGAGCTACATATTGAGTGCAGGGCTGTCAGGGCAGGGGTCTGGAAATCTGGTGCCGAGGTCCACATTCGGACCCCGGTCCGCCAGTTGAATATTGCTGTGCTAGACCCTAGTAGGATGCCACCATTCCTCCAAGACTGAATTTCTCTCATCTGCTTCAGCTTGCAAAACTAAAGAATTAATGAAAGACCCTCAACTTCCTCTCCTACTACTGTCTCTAACGTTATATATGCAGTTGCTCTGCCCAAGATTAACAATGTACCTGTATGGTCACATGTATCACATGTACTGAACATGCTTGCCATGTGTCCAGACTTTCCTACAGGCCAACCTTGATTCAGATGTACCCAGTTCTAATTTGTTTATTTCTATGTATACATATGGCCTACTCTAATACTCATCCTAACTAACCACTAGGTCATACACTCTCCCAGCCTAGCTAAGGCCTTGGCTTCTATCTAAATACCTATTATAGTTGCTAATTGTCTAACACACTAGCTAACTACTGTAACGGTCTACCTGTCACAAGCTTACACTATGCACATTTTCTTGCAAGCTTTCCATGTTAATGCATTATTCCCCCCTCTAATTCTTTCTAGGTACATAAATAAAGGAAGGCTAGTTTACCAACTGTATTGGATATGTTTTATTTTACTTTCCATGTATAGTCTGCCCTTTCTGCTGGCAATATTATAACCTTTATTTTAAACAAAAGGCCTCCTTCTCCTTAATACAATATCCTATTATTTTCGAAATGTAGGGGAGCTGTTACTTCCTCCTGTACTGAATAGCCCAGCACAGCAATGGAAAATGTTTTAAGTAATCAAACCCAACACGTTGGAGCATACCTTGACAAGCTCCGATAATATGCTAAACATGTGATGTTTGAATATGGAAAGAATTCCATCCAGATCTTCCTAGAAAGTCTTGTAAATGTTTCTGAAACTCTTTTCTTTCTGGGTGAAAACAGATGAAGTTACATGGGGGGTCCAGATTTCATATTTCTAAAACTATCTGCTCTTTAGAACGTCCTGTGGGGTCAGATAATGGGACTGAACGTTGAGTCAAGTGGCGCAGGAGGAGAGCAATTCAAGGAAAGTCGGAATCCCACTTCTCCTTTTATTATTATTATTACGAAATATTCATAACAACCAGCCAAAAAAAGAAAAGGGCTCAGAATCAATCAGCAACAAGAAGAACAACTTAAAAGAGGCAAGAAATGCTAAGGTTAGCATGTGTGGGTTCTAGTAGTTGGGCTAATTGGAAGCAGATACAGCCATCTCAGTATTCAATCAGGCTCTCTCCAGAGTCATTTACAGTTCTGACTGTTATCAATGCATTGTGAACTCTCTGAGATGTGTCAGATGGGGGACAAGGTCATTTAGCACCCAAGAAGAAGATACTGAAATGCACCCCCCCCCCCTTATCAGCAGGCCAGGTTAAACTGGACCAAAACCCAGGATTTTGAATATCCTGGATTTTGGTCCTTTCCCCGATCGGGAGTGCCCCACTGTGTGAAACCCCCCAGGTCGCCCAGAACAAACTCAACTCTTCCCAGTCCTAAGACGCATGCGCAGCCACTTGTCCAATCAGCACGCTTGGATCTGCTTGAGCCCCTTCATCCAGGAGCTCGTCTAAGGCAAGCGGATCCGAGTGCGCTGACAGCCATGTGTGGCAGATGGGGGACAATGTCCTTTAGCAACCAAGAAGAAGATTTGAAATGCACCCCCCCTTTTTTCAGCAGGCCAGGTTAAACTGAACCAAAACCCAAGATTTTGACGATCCTGAGTTTTGGTCCTTGCCCCTGGGGCACTGCGATCGAGGGTGCCCCACTGTGTGAAACCCCCCAGGTCACCTGAACAAACTCACCTCTTCCTGGTCCTGTGACGCATGCGCGTCCGCTTGTCCAATCAGCGCGCTCAGATCCGCACGAGCCCCTGCCAGTCCAGGAGCTCATCTAAGGCGACTGGATCTGAGTGAGCTGGTTGCCGCATCCTCTGCTTCCCTCTAATAGGGCGCTGCACCGCCCATTCACCAGTGCCTGACATGGGCACGCGGCTTGCTAAATGGATAGCGGGGATGTGTTCCCTCATGCACCGTTCTGCTATCCTGCTCCTCGATGCCCTAGAGGAGAGGGAATCAATCTCTGTGGAGTTTAGTCCACATTAAAAACAGAACAGTTTAATTAGAATAATACCAGGCAGCACACAATAAAGCTGAGACCTGGTTTGGGCACCAATGTATCTGCTGAATATTAGTGGAGCAATATAAATGAATAATGTAGTACAGTACATCAAGGTGGATCCAGGGGATAGGAAAGTTGTAGCCTGGCACGATTTGTAGACTCGTGTAAGTGTTTTTTGGTAATGCCGCCTAGAGTTCGGGGGGAAGGAGGTCTGCTTTGGCCTCTCCAAACAACCACAGGCCAAAAATGTAGAGCCTTTAATCAACTGGGCAGCATGTCAGGTTTAGCACAGATCTGTCAAACTGGTTGGATAAAAATTAAAGGCTGAATGTGAGCAAAAACAAAAAGGATTAATTACAGTGCAGATCTAACCTGTTAGGGAAACGTGTAACACCCAGAAATATACAAAATCCCATACCATAGCTTGATATCATTGAGGTTGTTAATGGCTGTTTAATGAGTGATATGCCAAGTTGAATGCACTTGGGCACACACAAATCATCAGCTTTACCTGCTGGCAACTAACATTGAAATTGTCAACTAATGATGTCATATATGTACTCAATGGGAGACAAGTCCAAGGATGCTGTGCTCCATAGAAGCATGTTCAAGCTTGAAAAACATGCATTCTAGTGTTGTCCTGTTGAAAAAAGGGCTGCTGGACACTTGAGAGTAATAGCTTTACTACTGGTTCCACCACCCAATATATTTAACACAGAACTGTTAGTCTACTTGACATTGAAATTGAGGGGTCCGACTACTGAACATTATGCCACCCTACATCATAATCCCGGAGGTATGACCTCAGTGTGCATTAAAGCCATGAGGATGCAGGCTTAAGGTGGACCAAAACCCATGGTGATCGGCAACGGAAATCTATAAGTTTCCCGGGCCGATCAATTCCCTCCCCCCTGGGCATTCAAAATTGGCATGCACCGCTGTGTGAAACCCCCCAGGTGGCCCATACACTTACCTTCCTGTCCGGTCCAACGGCGCATGTGCGAGCCACGAATGCATACCCGCTATGCCTCTAGCAGGGTGCGTGACCGCACCAGACATTTGTGAGTGGCTAGCGTGGGCATGCTCCTTGTTAGAGGGTAGTGGTGGATGCAGCCGTCAGCGTGCTCGGAGCTGAAGGGCCGTCCATGCATGCGTTGTAGGACCGGGAAGAGGTGAGTTTGTTTCGGCGACCTAGGGGGTTTCACACAGCGGGCCACCCCCGATCGGGGTGCCCCTGGGGCAAGAACCAAAACCGGATAGCCAAAATCCTGGGTTTTGGTCCACTTCTCAGTCGGGGGCGCACCTCTTTGACTTGCCCTCAGCATTGCATGCACATATACAAGCAGGGGGCAGAAGGAACACTCTAATATTCTGAAACAGGATGACTGCAGCCAGGGCCAGATTACAGGCAGAGCCTGGGGGGTTTCTCTGTCCAAGGGCCTCTACCACTTGACGTAGCCTCCAGCACTAGTACCAGAAATGTAGGAAATTCTTGCAGCAATAGTGTTTAGACAAGGTGTCAGGTGGAACTGCCGATCCACAGGCTATGGCAAGATGTTAACTTGAATGGGCAGACGGGAGCAAGAATAGAGCGGGGGATGGATGCAGCTTCGTGCACCCTCTGTGTGGCCACTGCAGCAATGGCCTGAGTGGCCCTGCAAAACCTATGTACATCCCTACTTGTCTGTCATTTAAAACTCCACAGAAATGACTGAAATTTTGTTTTTTTTTCATTAAGGGATAGCGCCAGGTAGCGCCTCGTAGTGGCAGGCAACATCTGGTGAACGCCGGGCACTGTACACAAAACCACATTTATGAAGGCGATTCTGGTGAGCGACTCTAACACAGCGCCATGTAACGTACGATTCATCATTACTGGCGGCTCAGTGAACAGTGCCGGAGCTCTAGCTCTAGGTATAACCTGTCGCTCTCCGATACATTTCAGTGGACGTTCCTTTTCTTTTGTTCAAACAGGGTTTTTTGTTTTTAAATATTTTTTCTCTCAAATAATTGCGTGACCTCTCCTGGCCTAGAAAGAGCCATTTTTGTAAACTTTTTTGATTTTTATGCAGAATTGTCATTACAGGTCTGGCCCCAAAGTAATAATGTCACAATGTTACAGCAATGTCATTCCATGTATTTTCGCTTTGTTACTGGTGGATATGTGTTCAAAAACAGACTTTAATCACACAGCGTCTGGCACTCTATGCTATAGCACCCAGATCCAGAGCGCTGACACTCTGTGAGTCTTTTTTTTTTAATATGGTGTGAGTCGCTGAGAGTCGGTCGCACTGAGCTGGCGCTACCTTTCGCTCCCTGCAACGCTGTACTGGTGTTAGAACGCCCAACATAAATCTCATTCATCAATGCAGGCCAGGTTACTTCAGCGACTGATGCGCTCTGTTACAGCGTCCGATAGCCAATCACAGTGTATACTAGCGGTGGCTCTTTGCGCCTCTGTACAGATGCTCATCTGCCGATACCTGGCGCTAGTAAGGAATCAGCCTCCACGTCAGAGATCACCTCTGCTCCCTGCTGCAGTGCGCCCGGACCCATGTGACTGATGGTGGCCAGTGGTTAGTCCTCAAAGGCCACGAGTTTTCTCATGGCCCTGCATCACCGGCTCTGGGCAGCCACTGTGAGACCATGAAGGAATGAGACTCCTTCCCATATTTTGGGCATTTCCTGGCAGTTTCTAAATTCCTAAATCAGGCCCCTTGTTGGGTTTAGATCAACTAAAGGGAAAGCCATCATGCTCTTTAAATAATAATCAATGCTTTATTGGAAGATTCAAATACCATAAACATCATGAAATTCACATCCTTATGAAACATAATTTTATTTAGATGAAAAAAATGGAATAACACCAAAGCACAAGGCGCTTTGGAGCCAGTCCACTTATTCTTCAAAGAGAGAATAGAAAGTGCTAGAAGATTTAGATGGAATAATTTATAATATGCAAAGTAAATTAGAACCATTTAAGGGGCAGGGGGAATGCAGATTTACAGAAAATTAAAAATAAAAGCAAGAACTGGATGTAGCCCTACAAAGATTAAGAAGAGGAAAACAAAGCCCTGCAGCCTTCAACATTTAGACCACAGATAATAACTTTAGTTAAAAGAACAATAAAAATAGAAAGCAAACAAGAATCCATTACGGCTTAACCTTATGTAACCTAAACCCATGCTGTATATTATCTGCAATGTCTCCTGAACTCGACTTATTGCCTGTTTATGTGCAGATGGGATTCCCTTTGGTGGCGGTTGTCATCAGGCAAGGTTAATGAGGAGCTAGGGAAGGGGTTCTATGAACCTTGGGGTACCCAAGGTACTGAAAAGGGCAGCCTTTGGGGTGTGCATGGTGTGCTTTCTCACAGGGCGCCAACCTCTGTGTGAGGGGGCACCAAGAGCTCTCGACTGGAACAGCAGGCCTCTCTCTTTCAAAATACCCCCATCTGTCTGTCTGCACATTTATAATTCTATTTTCAGCTTTATTTCTATTCCTCCCCTCCATCTATATTTTCCATTTCTTTCATTTCATTTCTTTCATTTCTTTCATTTTCTTTCCCTGCATTCTTATTTCTGTCCCTCTCTTTTACTAGCCATATTCAAATCTCTCTCTCTTTCTTACTTTCCATTTCTCTTTTTCTACTTCTCTCTCTTTCCTTCTTTTTTTTTATCTGCATCCATATTCAATTATCTATTTCTTCCTTTCTCTCTTTCTTTCATTCTATTTCTTTCTCTCTACTTTCTTTTTCTCTCTTTCTTCTCTCTCTTCCTTTTTCTCTCTTCTTTCTTTTTTCTATTTCGCAATCTCTCTCTTTTCCATGTTTCCTCTGTTGCTCAATCTCCATTGTGTGTGTCTCTAGGGCTGCCATCCTGAAATCTTGCTGAGGGCGACACTTAGCCTAAGGCTGTTCCTGGTGGTTGTGGTGTGGTTCACAGTACTTATAGTTCTGCTGCATTAATTTAAAGGTAGGATTCCACATACAGTACAGTAGTAAAACAAATGAAGTTCCTCCATTTACTCCTTTGGAGAAAACTACAGCTGCAAACATTGGTTCTTCATGTACAACATTTAGACACGTTCCTCAGTTTGGTTTGGTCACAGCTGTACTAACTTCTCTTGGTTGGTTACCCAGTTACCATTTCAACCCTGATTAAGGGGGCTCTATCTTTTTATATGGCAATTGCCCTGCCCTCCTTTAGTAAAGTAACTTCTGGGTCACATGCCACACATGTCTCAGTCATGTTAAGCATGTGAATCCCCTTCTGGAACCTTCTGGAAGACCAGCCCAAACCAATTTATACTGCTTTCTGTTATTCACCATCTAGCTAGTAAAATCAGGTTCACCTCCTGTTCTATACTCTCTGACTATAGGCTCTAACGTCTTACCACTGCCATCTTGTGTCTAAGTTAAGTCTAAACTACAACTAAAGTCGATCTCCTAGCCTAACTAAAGTATGTTTAAGCAAGGGGGAGGAACTAACCCTTCATAACTGTATGAGCTGACTGACAAACCCCACACAAGGACAAGCGTGAATCCCACATCTTTGGTGGTAGAGAAGAAAAGAGTTTCTCTACTGTGTAACTTTAGGAAGAACTACCCAAATGTACTTCCCAGTGTAACAACACAACACAGACAATATAAAAATAACTAGTTACATGCTGTGATGTAAGCAAAGGATGGCAGCTGGAGCTGGTAGCAGCACTAAGCAGGCGTGCTACAGCATGGCCCACAGGTAGCAGCCGATGCTGGAGACCGTACAGGGTGGAGTGGGTCGGCTATGATGGGACTCATGGGAAGCAGCTGGCACTGATAAGCAATCCTTGAGGCGCCCAGGCAAGGAATATAGGCAGGCTGGGGCAGTAGCAGTGGGATATTTAGAAACTAGCTAGGGTACTCTGGCGTGGTCAAGTGTAGCAGTGGTCAGCGGCAGGGCTTGGCATTTGGATCTGGTGAGACTTGGCAATGGTTTGCAACAGGGATTAGCTATTAGACATGGTAAGTTATGAAAATGGCTGACAACAGGGTTCAGCACATATATGTAGTCAGACAAGCAGTGGTTGGCAACAAGACCTGGCACAAGAACATGGTAAGACAGGTAGTGGTCAGTAACAAGGCTTGACCCATGAACATGATCAGACAGGGTCAGTAAAACAGCTTGCCACTTGAACCAGGTCAGACAAGTAGGGTCAAAAACAGGGTAATCAGTAGAGGCAGCATGCAAACTGAGACAGGGACAGGTCTGGCAAAACATGAAAGCCTAGATGTACAGTTGGCATCCTTCTGTAGGAGGAGGCTTTTGAATAGTCACATGCTGATCAGCGGCTATTCCACAGCTGGAGCTAGGCAATGAAAATGCCGGGTGTGAGGCCTTGACTGATGTCACTGCCACTGAGCTCATGTGGTGCATTTCCTTGATGGAGGCCTTAAAGACCTGTGACAGGTGGTGGGTCCATTTAACTACCACCAGGGAACCAAGCCCGACCAGCCCCATAAGATTGCCACCAGGTCTGTTTGATATAGCCCAGTCCTATAACTTTATTGGACCAAAAGCTGGCCTGGTAGCTTATAATATATCTGAGAAGCACAAAAGAGTGAAAGTTTGTGCATCGAGATAACAGAACTGCCCAGGATTAAGTTATATATTCAATGGCTTTAGGAGTGCTTTAGACAAACTATATACATACAATGAATGGTTACAGATACAGGTCATAAGGGCAAATACAAGTGGGTAATTTACAATGAGAATAAGCAGATGAAATGTATGTCAGTTACCATAAGTTGCTGGTTATTACTGGGGCATGTAGAGATTGCTGGATCCTGGTCCCTCCTGACATGATGCTCAGCATGACCTGGCATGACTCTCAGACCTTTATACACAGGTGGGACACTCCCCTTTCCCCCTGGGGATGGATCTCTATCACCTCCCCCTGGTAGCTCTCGAAAAATGAATGTGTCATAACTTTTTGTTGGAAGGTCATAGAAAGATGATCTTAGTGCTAGCGGACCAAGTCGGGTGCTGTGCACACTATGAGACCAACCACCGGCTCAAAACTCAAGTTCTCAGAAACCTAGTCCCTGTGCGTCCAGGAATGACAGGGGACCCATGTACGCGTGCGTTATGATTTCCAGATTCTAATATTGTGTTTATAATAATCAGTTTATGATTAATGTGCACAGAGGCTTCTTAATTCTTTATGAACCACTGGCCCCAGCATGTCTGGGTGTGTACTTTGAAGTGTGGCAGCCAGAGCAGGCTCACCCCCAAAAGATGGTGTGTCCCATTTTCTACCTTATGTCTCTATTCCTTCTTAGGTGAGACTCTTCAAGGAGGAGCTTTTGAAGCCAAGGGCCCCCAGGGTGGCACTAGAAGGCATGAGCTAAGCATTTTAAATATGTCTTTTGTTTACAGACATGAGCAGGTCATAACTAGTAATTATGTCTATATTTTCCTCACAACAATATTTCTTGGTTGCACAATCTCTAAGGACCTGACATGTGCTAAGAAAATCAAGAAATTGACGAAAAGGGCCCAGCAAAGGCCTTTGTTTTTGAGACAGCTGAAGATGTTTGGCTTGTTCAAGATGTTGGTGTTATTTTTATATACAGTCAGAGCTACCTTGTGTTCACCCTTACTGTTTGGTATGGGGGTGCCCAAGTGGCAATAAGAAGAAATTACACTGGCAGTAAGCATAGCAGAGTAAATTATTGGTTAGCTGCTGCCCCTGAGGTTAAAATCTAGAGCATTGATAATCGCCAAAGATCCATGCCATCCATTTAGAGCACTTCTCTTCAGGACCACAAGATTTCAAAATAAAATGTATCCTAATTCTAGTAAGAGCAAATTTCATAGTTATTTTGCTCACTAATAATGCACATCAATGTCAGTTGATCACTTACCACAGGATGCAGTTGTTAGAATGTGTAGTAGGTGGTAGTCGGAGGGAGCAAGTAGTGGCAACATCAAGACTAAGGGGTCAGCCTGGGATGGTAGATAGTGCTAATGGTACATCTGATCCGGTAGCAAAGATGGCATGGTGTGGCAAGGTAGGTAGCAGGGCTTGGCAAAAGGGGTTGGCATAAGATGTGGTCATACATGGCAGGGTTGGCAACAGACATGGCCAGATGTGGCAGGGTCAGCAGCAGGGCTTGGCATCAGAGTTCAAGAGCCAAAAGGTATGCAGTCAACCACCTGAGGCAGGGAAATGGAGAGGTGTGCCATGCTTTGGTGCCATGCCTTGGTGTGCGGAGTGGCAGACTTCTGTCTTGGAGGAGGCAGCTATTCCCTCCTCAGTGGAGAATGGTGCTGGACAGTGGGTTGTGCAGTCTCAGAATTTAGTACTCTAAGCAGGGCCGGCTTCAGGTTTATGTGGGCGCGTGACATCACCAAGGGACGTCCCAAATCTGGATGCCCCCTAAGGATCATGCTATTTGGACCAAAACTCTAGTTTTGGTCTACTTTGAAGCGCACCAAACCCCTTTAAACCTGACCTCTGAGGCTAAACGAATTTAGATTCTCCTGATTTTGGATGCCCCTGTGTGTGACCTTTATTCATTACTTTCCGGGAACTGGTGAATGCACTGTGGGGTCGCCAGTTTGAGTTAACAGCCAAACCAGGGGGGTTAGTTCACAAACAGGGGCATCCCAAATTGAGATGCCCCTGTAAAGCGGACCAAAATCCAGGGGTGGAATTGCTCGCATAGTGGGTATGCCAGCGATCCCAGGGGGTTTCACACAGTAGGGTATTACAGATTGGGATGCTCCAGGGATAGGAAATCAGCTGGGGTGGGCAACTTAAAAGCAGAACAAAACCCAACCCTCCCCCCCCCCCCGGAATCTGAATGGGATCCCAGCCCCATACACGAGCAGCACACAGCATCACTCGCATCCTTTCGCTATGTGCGGCTACGCCAGCCATTACGTTGCGGTGGGTGTGAAAGGAAGCCAGTGAAGCCACGGCTGGCCGTGCATGCGCTGTGGGCTCGTCAAACAGGTAAAGATAATGGGCAACTGGGGGGGTTTCCAATAGCAGAGCACCCCGGACTGTGGGAGCGGGAATCAGCCAGCCTTGTAGTCTCATATAGTCCAGGGCTGGTTTTGGTCAACTTTATTTTGAGGGCCTAGTTGAACCCTTAGACTTTGTGTATGACCACTTCCCATCGCCAGCAAACCCGATCATAACCCCCACCACCTCCTCGTGGACTTGACAGGAGAAAAGAAAAAGAAACCATACTTATCTCTACAGGGCTTTCCCTCCATGGATCACACTCACGGTCTCCTTGTTGCTGCCTGCTGCTTGATCGCCCGCATCCCGCCGGCACGCCTGCCACCTGGTAGCGAGGCCCCTTCCTTTCTTCCCGGCGGGGACAGCACAGGCAGCAGCAGAGCCTTATTGCTGCATAGTGTTGTCCCGCAAAGGCTGGCCCTGTCAGTGGAAGCCAGGGGCCCCCAGCAGTTGTCCCGCCTTGCCGGGTGCTGACGCCGGCCCTGACTGTAAGTTTTCACACACCAGAGCTGGACTTAAGAGCTACCAGGGATAGATGCCTTGGCAGATTCTTTAAATAGAAGGTTATCCTAAACCGGGGTCAATGGATAAAAAGACCAAAACTCATTGGCTTGAAAGCTTTAATTTTAATCCACAAGATACCACTATGGAGAACATTAACAGCAACATTTTATTACAGAACTATAAGGGAAAGTTAGAGGGGAGCTTTTTTTTTCATTTTGCTTGTAGCTGTCCTAAAAAAAATAAAGTCAAACAATCAGCATGTATCGACTATCATAAGTGATAGAATAACATATATATAGGCATTACCCAGAAGGCTTTCTTGTTCTGAGTTCAGGCGAAGATGAAAACATTAATTGAGGTCACATCTGCATAGAATTACAGGGATAGTAAATATGGGGTTCTGTTACATTGATGTTCCTATAACTTCACGGTAAAGGCCAATATTTTTTTACTCTCACTTTTCCAGGGTCTCTTGATCTGGAGTAAAATACTGTAGCTCAGTGCGTGCATTACAAAGTTCACAAGTTCGCCACCTTAAAAAAAAGAAAACCCTCCCCATGGCCATTTGTAATTTGTACAGTTAATGAGGTGCGCTCGCTGGGACAATATATATTTGTCCGTGGAGCGAAACCTCTTCGACTTGTCATGGATCCCGTGCCCCGGTGTAGAGTATCAAGTTATGAACAGAAGAAAGATGTATTTTGATTCCTTTGACCTGAGCGACTCCGCCAAGATATTATGACATCCAACCATGAAGTTGCTCTCCTGTGGGGGGTGTCCTATCTGAGCCTCATTATGCCTCTCCGGTGTGACTGGAAAACCCTTGCTTACACATATGTGTTTATTTTCATGCGTTCCATGCCTGGAATTACATTCGTCCATCTCTGATGTTCACACAGAGAGCATCCATCTTTTTAATAAAAATCTGACAACGGTCAGGACCTCGGAGACCCAACTGGCTTCATACTTTTTTGTATTTTTTGCCAGTAAACTAAATCATCTGCAGATTTTTTTCGGTTTGCGCGTAGGGATCCACACAGATTTCAAAGGAAGATAGTAATATGCGGAGGCTGTAATTTAATAAAAATATGACAGTTAAAAGAAAAGAGGGAGAAGGGAATTTGAAATGTAAACTTGGATGTTTTTTATTTTTTAATAAGAATAGAACATCAAAGTGGATTGATAGAGGAATGAACCAAACTGGGAGGGAAGTTTAACAAGGGTCAAACTTACACCAGATGTGTAAACACTGCAGCTAAAAGTGTATTCCATGCAGGCATTTTGGGTTAAAGGAGACAGTGTGTAGCCCCAAGGAATCCAAATGGGTGTTCCTCCTGGAGAGGTAGCAGAGGCAAAGTGCATCCTGATGAGGATACTAACTTCATAGGAGGAAAAAAGGTGAAGCTAATATAAAGTCAAACCTACAACAGATGTATGACTGTTACAATAGAAGTGTATGTTCAATTGAGACAATGGGAAGCAGGGGAGGACTAGGTGGGCTGCCTGGTGCCAGCATTGGTAGTTTGTAGTTATGGACTCCTGATCGGGGTTGAAGCTAAATTCGACTCGATCTTGCCCATTTGGTTGGTCCGGACAGGCTTCATAAGATCTGGATTTTTTTGGGGGGTGTGTGTGCGTTACTATTTCTTGGGCTCCGTGGCCTGCGCACGAGACACTACTCTTATGCCCCCTATACCGTATTTTTCGCCCTATAAGACGCACTTATTTCCCCCCAAAAGTGGGCCAGTGCGTCTTATCAGGTGAATGTGAGCAGAAAAGAAAAGGAAAAAAGTCAACTCACCTTTCCATCCTTCCTACTCGCGCTGTCCCCACTGTCTTCACTGTATCTGCCGCCTTCTCCGCAGTGCCTGCACACACAGACATCCGGCTTCATACAGCAGGTGGACGTGCCGCATAGAAGAAGCGGTGGAGGCAGTTGTATCAGCTGCCTTCTGTGCGGCGCCTGAACCCACTGACATCCAGTTTCATTCAGCAGCAGCATCGGCCATGCCCACCCCTATACTGAGACGGGTGTCTGTGTGTGCAGGCGGCGACATATACAGCGAAGATGGCAGGGACAGCGGGAAGGAAGGAAAGGTGAGTTTACTTTTTTTTTTTTACCTATGGGGATTGGGAGGGGGGAATGTCACACTGCCTTTCGGAAGGGGGAATGCCACACTACCTATGGCAATGGAAGGGGGAAATGCCACACTGCCTATATGGCTATTGGGAGGGAGGAATGCCACACTGCCTATGGAGAATGGCAGGGGAGATGTCACACTGCCTATGGGAATGGGATGGGGGATGCCACACTGCCTATGGGGAATGGGAGGGGGCATGACACACTGCCTATGGGGAATGGGAGGGGGCATGACACACTGCCTATGGGGAATGGGAGGGGGGATGCCACACTGCCTATGGGGAATGGGAGGGGGATGCCATACTGCCTATGGGAGGGGGGAATGCCACACTGCTTATGGGAATGGGATGGGGGAGGGGGAATGCCACACTCTCTATATGGGGAATGGGAGGGGGCAATGCCACACTTCCTATATTGCTAACGGCAGGGGGAGTGCCGCACTGCCTATATGTGGAATATAAGTGGGGGAAATGCCACACTGCCTATGGGGAAAGTGAGGGAGGAATGCCACTCTGGCCATGGGGTATGGGGGGAGTATGCCACTCTGCCTGTAATGGGGGGATTCTGCACCTTGACTAATATTTGGTTCTTGGGGGGAAGATGTTTTAGCACAACATTTGGTTCAAAATATTTATTCTATTATTTTCCTCCTCCAAATCATAGGTGCCTCCTCTGCGCAGGTGCGTCTTATAGGGTGAAAAATACGGTACTTGTAAAATGGTATGGGGTCCCAGGGTTCCTTAAACCAGTTCAAAGGTTAGAGGCTCGGACAGTCATCTGCCAACAGGTAGCTAGCCAATACCCCCACCCAATTTCCTGCACCCCCCCGGGAAGGGTGGGGCAGAACAGCGCAGTGCCTTTGCCCAGGGTTACCAGATCCTATGCCTACTGCACCGTTCTGGTAGCCCAAGGCTAAGAGTCACACATTATTTATTAAAAACCCTAAAAATGGCCATTTAGTGTGGCTGGATTTTCTCTCCCATGGACCATATGGGAAAGTTCTCAACTGGATAGATCCCTGGCCAGCTCATCTGTACTTGCCATTTATGCAGGGGGAGCCAAATTCCCAGAGAATGTTAGGCTCAAGCTTCCTGTTATATTAGGGAGGGATCACCTCTGTTGCCTAGCAGAAAGCAGCGGGGGTCAGGTTTTGGGAATGCTAGGGTTTGGGAGATGATAAAGCCCCATTGGCAAAACCATTCAATACCCTAGACCAGTGTTGCCACCAAAAGTTCATGTTTTGCAGATCTCTACACAGATTCACATTTAATTAGTGTTCAGCAGGGCCAGCTCCAGGTTTATGTGCGCCCTTGGACGGCATGGTCTCAGCCCCTTTTGTGGTGAAGTGTAACGTCAAATAACAGAGGGACGTCCTAAATGTGGATGCCCCCTAAGGATCATGCTATTTGGACTAAAACTCTAGTTTTGGTCTATTTTGAAGCGCACCCCTTTAACCCTTTTGTTGCCAAGCACGTAACACCTACGTGCTGGCTTGGCTGGGCCTTAAGTGCCAAGCCCGTAGGTGTTACGTGCTTGACTTTCCTCGCTTCTAGTTTAAAAAGTAAAAATAAAAAATACTCACCTGACCCCTTGTTGGATCCGGCCGGGTCTCCTCTTTAATTTGGTGCCATCCGATCCCCCGTGGGGGGTCGGATGGCTCCAGGAGAGCCCCCGGAATAGGCCGCCCCCCCCGCTTCTGCAGCAGCAGCTTCTAACTGTAAAAAAAAAAAAAAAAAAAAAAATGACATTCACTTACCTGTGTGTGCGCTGGCTCCCGCTGTCCCTCCTCTTCACCTGGGGGGCCTCCGATCCCCCCCCAGGACTTACCGATCTTCAGGAGAGAGCCTGGGAGGCTCTCTCCTCTCTTCTTCTCGATGGCGGCCGCCATCATGCCTCTAAGCCCCGCCCCCTTGGGGGCGGGGCTTATGAAGTCATCCCGGCCCCGAACGGGCTTCAGCTTTCTCAGCTTCTCAGATGCCGGTGATCGGCGCTGGGGAAGGAGGTGACAGGAGATCCTCTGATCTCCTGCCTTCTCCTTCTCTGGATGCCGATCACCGGCATCTGTCAGCTGAGCGGCGAGGGACAAGAGCTTGCAATCGAAGGTAAGTACAGTAAAAAAAAATTTTTTTTTTTCTAATAAAATACTTTTTATTATTGTGGTTTTTTTAAGTTAACCCTTTGTGAGCTGGTAAGGGGTCCATGAGACCCCTTATACCAGTTCACAAGGCTGGGGGGGTGGCAAGTCACCTGCCCTAGCGGGTGGCTTGCCATTAACCCCCGCACCCCCATTACCTGCCTCCCCAAAGGCCAGGGGGGGGCAGAAGAGCCCGGGCCCACATAGGCTATGTGGGCTCGTAGGCTGCAGGGTGGGGGGGGCCACCAAAGCTGGCCCCCCCACTCTGTGCCTACAAGCCCCCATAGCTGGTCCCGGGCTGGTTACTTTGGGTAAGGGGGACCCCACGTCATTTTTTTTTTTGGATTTTTAAGGGTTTTTAACCCTTAAAAATCCAAAAAAAAATGGGGTCCCCCTCCCCGGGAAGGGGGACCCTATGTCATTTTTTTTTTTAATTAACCATTTGTCATCCAGCAGCTATAAAAGGCTTCTGGGCAGGAAAGGGTGTCTACCTATACATATGTGGTATCGCTGTAACCGGGAGAAATTGGGGTTTCTCACGCAATAAGATTTTATTGACAAACTTACATTTTTTATTACAAAAAAACTCTACAAATTGTAAAAAAATATGTTTTTTTTATTTTTTTTCACACATTTCACCCAAAAAAATTGAAAATACACCTAAAAAATACAAACAAGACATTTCATGTTAAAGCCCAGACTCTGTTGAAAAAAACAATATATAATTTTCCTGGGAAATCCCTGGAAATCCTTTCAAAAATGACAGTTGAATATGTGTAGCGCAAAATAGTGAAACATCGTCTGGCAACAGGGAGTGGCAAATGCTGCAGGTAGGCTGGCAGCGAAAGGGTTAAACCTGGCCTCGGAGTCTAAACCAACCTATATTCTCCTGATTTTGGATGCCCCTGTGTGTAACCCCTCTCCCTTTGTTCATTACTTTCCTGGAACTGGTGAATTCCCAAATTGAGATGCCCCTGTAAAGCGGACCAAAACTCAGGGGTGGAATTGCTTGCATAGTGGGTGCCAGCAATCCCAGGGATTTCACACAGTAGGGTATCACAGATTGGGATGCTCCAGGGATAGGAAATCAGCAGGGGTGAGCAACTTAAAAGCAGAACAAAACCCAGCACTTCCTCCCCTGGAATCTAAATCGAGATACACAGTTGGAACCGTGGAACCCCACCATTCCAGGAGATGTGGGCACCAGCTGTGGCAGTGCCCTCCTAGTCCAATGCCAGTCAAGTGCCATTGCACATCCCCAAAGGCCGGCCCTGTCAGTGGGCCCCCCCCAGAGAGTGGGGGCCCCCGGCAGCTACCCTGCTTTGCCGGGTGCTGACGCCGGCCCTTGTGTTCAGACAGCTACAAAGATGCCTATGTGGAGATCCACAAAACATGAACTGTTGGTGGCTCTGGAGCAGAGGCTATCTATCCCGATCCCAGAGTTTTTAAGGAGTCCCACTAGGGCTCCTAATAAATCAGCCACCTGAGACAAACTCAGTTTATTTTTCAGTTAGGTCTCTGATGGAGGAGCTTGGGTATGATTCACACAGATGCAAAAGCACAGATGGTGCAAAATATAGAATAGGTCAAGTCAAACATAAACTTGCATATTCAGCCAAGCTGGATCATGAATGGGATCAGATAGTCAGCCAAGTTTGTTATACACTGGATTGAATAGTGATCCAAACATGGCTTTACAAGGGATTAGGTATTCAGTCAAGACAGGCTGTAGCAAGGAAGAGATGCAGTCATAAATCTCAAGGATCTACTGACACCTTCTATTTATTCCCAGTAGCCTTAAATGCAGGATTGTGAGTGACACCTGTCTCTAGACACTCACCTGCCTGATAACAAGCAGGGTTGTTTCTAGGGGAGGGCGATCAGGGCAACTGCCATGGGTGCCAAAGCCATTAGGGGTGCCTCAGCGCCTAAGAAAGGCCCCTCATCACCCCATATTGGGCACAAGGATGAGGTACAGCATGGCACATACTTGCATAGGACATCAGCCTAGAAACTGCTAGGAGAACAAGGCACCAAAGAAACCCCCTATGTCACACATGTGTGCAACAATGCACATCCTTGTTTGCAACCAAATTTGGGGGTTGACATGGAAACATGGAGGGGCAAACTTTGGAAACCTGCTACAGCATCCACAGTGTGCTACTGGAGGAAAGGTTTCAGGTGAGCACCTTGTTGCCCCAAAATTGCCATCGCATGGACTGTCCTTTTCACCATGTAGTTTACTAACCAAACAAATATAACTTACTAATGCAGAAATGCCAAACTCACAAAGCACATTAGGCAAACCAGAAATACTGTGTTAGTCTTGGATGTCCTATCCTGTACTGATGGTGGCCTTGGGTCAGTGCCTTGGGACCATCTGGGCATCCTGATGCTGTTCCCACCTAATTATTTTAAACAGTAGGTCAACAGTGCCTTTCCAGAAGAATGGAGTCTGAAATTGCTATAGAAATCGTCTTGGGTTTAACAAACATACCGTTTTGCCCATGTAGTGTTAAGTACTTAAATTTCAGGTGGATTAGTAGCATGTGCAACAGGAATGAATAGAAATATCTCTAAAAAGCAAATATAAATGATACAGTTTGTAAATCTTATAGCATGGGTGGCCTGAAGCTCACAAGATCCTCTTGAAGCCTCTTTTTGGGAAACTTGTGTTTATATTTTCACAATCAGTGTCCAAACCTTGAACATTCTCCAGAAATTCCATGACAGAAGTGAATGACCTTAGAACAGCAGACGCATTTCAGCGGTGGGCCGTGGAGACGATCTTATGGAGGTTTCCATGTGGTCACACAAAGTGTCAAATCAGTCAAGGCCAATGTCCAACCCCCCCTATTTATCCTTTTATATATTTGCAGCAAGCTATACTTTAACATGCCTTGCTCGGGCTTTGTAGTCCGGGTAATTACAGCCAGACTAAAAAAGGCTTAGAGCAATCATGGAAGAGCGAGAGAGAATTGCGGGAACTTTAAAGGAGTGAAATTATTTTTCCTTTGATTGTTCTAAAGGTTGCAGGGTGGATGGGGTTGTCACGCAACAAACCTGATGGTTGAAGAGGGTTACTGAAAACAGAGCCACGTGTTTCTTTGTAATCAAACAGGTTTGGCAATTAGAGGGAGCAAATGACTGTTTGACTCGCCGTTTAGCATGCCATGTTAAAATATAAAATGTTCTATGTTCTCTATAAAGAGTCATTAGCTGAACCGCCTGCAAAAGACACAAGAGACAAAGAAATCATGTGAATATAGTTTGCAATTAAAGTGGTTAAATGACATAAGCCCATGAAAATTTCCAAGGAAAAAACCTGTGTATGTGGTCCTTATGTCTCCCTATGTCCTACTCATGAGTATGAGTTAACTAGCTGATCTTCAATTTCAAAATATCAGGTCTCAATGCAAAAATATGGCAAACATGGACAAACACCCACGAATGGGCAAATTGTATGATAAATCGGGCTGTTAGACCTCGGTGACAAGATTTTTCTCTATTTTTCTAATGGCAGTAGGGACCAGTTTATTCTTTATTTAATAGGTTATGATAATTAACATCTGAAACCTTCACTTTCTTTCACTTTTTGTAACAAACCTCAGGAGTTTAGAGACACTTGATCTTTTTACCTGCCTGGAGTAAATGCTTGAGGTGTTAATAAGCAACATATGAGCACTTTCAAAATGTTTATTAACTTCTGTTACATACTTTTATTTTGGTAATGCCTTTTCTTGACTCTTGAAGTAAATCATAACATGGTCTTTTAGATTATTAGATTGTTATTATTGCATTAAGGCCATAGTGTGAACGTATCCACCATGGCCCTTTTCATAGCTCAAATTTAGGTTTCTAATTTAAGGGTATGGGACACTCATATAGAAATACATTCTAGTTAGGGTTTGTTTTGTAGGATTTGTAACAACAGGAAGTTGCTACAGTTTGTTTAGCAACAGCAGACAACTAAACTCCTCAATGTTGACAGAGCTGTCGTCATGGCTGATCCACCTTGAAAGTTCTCAAAAGGGCCCCTTCATGGAACTCAGATGCTGTCCAGCCCAGTTTTTATGTAAATGCCCCAAGGACCTGAAGCAATAACTCAGTGGGTGCACCCAGTGGCTGTGGCACTCAGTGGGAGCGTTGGGGCCCCAGGGCCTTTAGGGGTCTGACAGCTCTCTTCCTTCTGTCCAAGTGGCTGCAAGTACCGATGAGGGTCAGGAGATGGGGAACTGACAGAAGACATGGCCATCTCCTCAATTCTGGCAACATCCAGTCAGGGCTTTCAGGTGTTGCTGGAAGCTGATGCCCTCAAGGAACTCAGACACAGACTTCTGTAATGGGTGACAGTCTCACAGGGTTCACTGGACGAGTGGCCTAGGGACCGACAGTTGGTGGTGCAATCCCCATTCCGGGCTGGGTTGTAGCAGATTGCACGTGAAGATCCGATGGCCGGACACTTGGGGATAACTAAAACCAGAGCCAGGTTGGCACAAGCATTTCTACTGGAGTCTGTCAGAGTATGGGGAAGATGAGGGCTGCGCCCCCAAAGCCCCACTGGTAACTCTGCCTATTATAGAGGAGCCTTTCAGGAGGGTGGCTTTGGATTTGATTGTGCCATTGGCTAACCCCAACAGCTCCAGGAAATTTATAATATTTACAGTAGTAGACTATGCCACATGGTACCGCAAAGCTGTAGCCTTGTCATCCATTCGGGCAGACAAGGTGGCCACTGCCTTACTGGAGATCTTCTTCATATTGCAGCTGATGAAAACCCTCTGTAAGTGAATCCAGATGCAACATCTGGTGACCAGCTCATACCACCCCACAGACAAATGGCCCCCTGTGAACAGTATAGTGGCACCCTGAAGCAGATGCTTTGAAGGTTTGTTGATGCTCTCGGGCAAGACTGGCAGCGATACCTCCCTCATCTGCTATTTGCTTACAGAGAGGTCCCCCAAGCCTCAACTGGGTTCTCACCCTTTGAGCTCCTGTATGGTTAATGCGTGGGGGGGCCCTGGTGAAAGAAGCGTGGAAGAGGAATGTGGTTGTGTTAGTCGTCGAGTATGTTATGCGTTTCTGGGAGAAGACGAAGGACTTGGCACAGGTATGGCTATTGGTCCCTGTGCCTCAGGACAAGCTTCAGGCTGTCTGGCAAGGCCCCTATCCAGTGCACCAGCAGCTCAATGCCGCCACTTACCTGGTCACCCTAGACCCTGCCTGTGGAAGGCGGAAAGCCTTCATGAGCGGAAGGCTCATCATGAGTAGAAAGCATGTGCTCTCCCCATATGCAACCTGCCAGAGGAGGGTGAAGCAGAAACCCTCCTAGACATGCACGCCCAGGTCAGAGAGGGAGGGAGGGACCAGAGAGTATGTGAAGATCTGCCCTCTGCTCTCTGAGAGCCAATGGTCCAAGCTATGGGCAACCCTGCAAGCCCAGGTCGATGCAGCTGATTGTCCACCCAGACTGTTCACCCAGTGGACACAGAGGATCACAGTTTGGCGGCCTACCTATTGAGTCTTCCTGGAGGTTCAGCAGCTGATGCATCAGGAGATTGATGGGATGCTGCAGCTGGGGGCCATTCGAGCATCCAACAGTGCGTTGGCCTCCCTGTGGTCCTCATTCCTAAAAAGGATCGGACCCTCCAGTTCTGAATGGACTATGGACTACAGGGGACTCAATGCCATAACAGTGGACGACGCATACCCCATGCTGTGCATTGATGACCTGCTCGATCAGTGGGCCGGGGCCAAGTGCCTGACCATTATGAATCTGAGATGGGGCTAGTGGCAACAATTGGCTTTCATCACCCCTTTCCGGCTTTACAAGTCCACCATAATGCTCTTGAGCATGAAAAATGCCCTTACCACTTTCCAGCAGATGGTCGATATGCTGCGGCAAGGACTGAAATGGTATGTGGCCGCGTACCTGGATGACATTGCAGTCTTCAGTCCCACGTGGGGGTAAAACACCTCGAGCATCTGACGCAGGTGCTTTGGCAGATCCTTAAACATCAAGTTGACAAAGGGCTACCTGGCATCGGTGAGGTTTACTACATGGGACACCGGGTAGGTGGGCGACTCTGAAGCCGGAGCTTAGGAAAGTGGACGCCATAATCTCCTGGCTCACCCCCAGGACCATGATCTTGGTACAGTACAGTATCTTGGTACAGTATCCTGGGCATGGCAGGATACTATAGGAGATTTACCCTCACTATAGCAGCCTGGCCAAGCCCCTGAGGGACCTCACCTGGAAGAAGCTACCCTGTGCAGTTGTTTGGACTATTGACTGTGAGATGGCCTTTTGGGCATTGAAAGCCTCCCTTTGCAGCTTTCCTGTACTACAAGCAGTCGTTTATAGTACAAACCGATGCCTGTGACTTTGGCCTTGGCGCCATGCTCCACCAAATTGTCTTGAGGGGACAGGGGCACCCTCCAATCGGTGGCAGTGGGGCCCCCCGTGCCACAGGGCAGGACGGAGACTCTAGAGCAGCAAAGACACAGTCAGCAACGCTACAGCGATGGGTGCGTGCAGAGCTGGCAATCAGCGGCCGCTCACTGCACATAAGCCACATAAGCGGCCACAGCCGCTGTCAGCTCAATGCAGGAAACTGTTTGGACCAGCTGGGCGACTATATTACCCCCCGCCCAGAATGGCAAAGCAGGAGTTTCTGAGCAGCACGCACCCGTACAAGGGCGGCACAAGGGACCCGATCTGACATTCCAGTAAGTGGCTAGACTATTATTTTAAAAAATACTGTATCTGGGGCCACCACCAGATTTTGTGCCCAGGAGCCTCCACTGCATCTAATCCGGCTACTGTTAACCCTGAGACCTGATCTAGGTTGATATGAGAGGCAGTTTTATACTAAAAGTAGACTAACAGCTCTCTAAACAGAATTCCTGCTGCCCCTTCCCCCGATCCAGTTGGCTAAACTCACCTGGTCCAGCTCTGTGAGAAGGGCAAGCGGAAGTTACAGCCTACACTGAATGTGAATTCATTGTTGTTGAAACGTTTTAGAACATTTTAAAGTTTGTTTAGAACATGTAGCCTCACCTAATTCTTTGTGCATAGTTTCTCCGAAACCAGTCCTGCATCTGCACCAGGTACACCCATATGAAAACCTCAGTCCTAAATTTTTCATCCCCCCCATATGTGGCCTATGGAAGTAAGGTGGTTCCCAACCAGTGGTCCAATCATACACAAGATGGTATCAGGTGATACCAGGTGAGTAGTGTTGGGAGACCCCCGAACCGCAAAGTTTGGGTTCCTACCGAACTTTGTGAGTTGGGGTTGCCAAACCTGAACATGGACTTCATACAGAAGTCTGTGTCCAACATTGGCGTTTCGGCTTTAACTCAGAAAAGCTGTGCATCAACCAGCATAACCTATGCAGAGTGTGCAGTAGGAATCAGCTGTACAATTTACCTGAGCCTGCGAACCGGTCCGCGATCAGCTTCTTCAGAAAGATGGCCGCCGCTGCTAGCAGTGTCCTCACTCATCTTTCTGTAGCCCTGACGGTAGGAAAGCACGCGGACCAAGTTAGGCCGAACTTGCCAAACCCAAACCTTTAGGGGTTCACCCAACACTAGCGACAAGGCTGCAGGCTGATCTGCTGCCATCTATGCTATACCCAAGCCTGATTAGCAGCCGCATAACTATGGCGTATGTGGCACAGGGACTCGTTGTTTCTCCACCTCATTTCTTATATTTGTGCTCTCATTGCATCATGTGTCCCTACTGTTTCAGTCTTTAGTTGTCTAGTTGTCCAATTTAGTTACAAGGACAAGAAAAAAGTTACTGTAGGAGCCAGGAAGGGGCCAAATTTAACGGTCACACCACAGCCTGCTCACATTTAGTTACGCTGCTGCTGATCAGATTAGAAAAAGTTGCTAAACTATATACAGTACTATATGTGCCATTAAATGCATTTTTAAACACAATTTTAGGTGGCTGACAACCAGGGTCGGCACCAGGTTTATGTGGGCCCTTGGGCGGCATGGTCTCAGTGGGCCCCTTTGTGGTGAAGAGTCACGTCACATTACTAAGGGACGTCCCAAATCTGGATGTCCCCTAACGATCATGCTACTTTGAAGCGCACCAAACTCCTTTAAACCTAAGCTCAGAGTCTAAACCAATATAGATTCTCCTGATTTTGGATGCCCCTGTGTGTCTCCCCCCCCCCTTTGTTCATTACTTTCCTGGAACTGGTGAATGCACTGTGGGATCGCCAGTTTGAGATAACAGCCAAACCAGGGGAGTTTTTTCACAAAGAGGGACATCCGAATTTTGAGATGCTCATGTAAAGCGGATCAAAACTCAGGGGTGGAATTGCTTGCATAGTGGGTATGCCAGCGATCCCAGGGGGTTTCACACAGTAGGGTATCATGTGGATGCTCCAGGGATAGGAAATCAGCTGGGGTGGGCAACTTAAAAGCAGAACAAAACCCAGCACTTCCTCCCTTGAAATCTAAATCAAGATGCCCCATTATGTGGAACCCGCCATTTGAGGAGATGTGGGCACCAGCTGTGGAGGTGCCCTTCCAGTCCGCCGCAGGTCAAGTGCAGTCGCACATTCCAAAAGCCAGCCCTGTCAGTAGACCCCCCCAGAGGGTGCTGACGCCAGCCATGCTGACAACCCATATGTGCCACCCATGTGGTGCAATAGATAACTAGAAAATGGAAAGTGGTACTTGCTGAAAAAAGGTTGGAAACTCTTGCCCTAAATAAGGTCTTACATGCAGGGGCATAGCTAGGGGGGCAGGGGGGGGACACGTGCCCTGGGTGCAGCAGGTAAGTAGAGGATGCAAAAGGAGGGCTTGAACACAGGTAGGGGGTGCCATTTCGAAGCTTTGCCCCAGGTCCTAGAAAGCCTAGCTACGCCTCTGCTTACATGGACCATACACCCAATAGTCAGCTTGAATAGTACACTATATATTGCACTCCTGTAGAAAATTTGCCAGTGTTTGAGATACAAGACCTAGGAATCTTGCTCAAAGCACTTACTTTCTATAAACTTTAACCCGAATGTTCCCAGGTCTAACAAGGAGATGTCCTGGAGTCCCAGTTCATGTTCGTAGGAAGAATTTGTAGGGACCAGGTGGAAGGTCCACAAAAATCTGTGTCTGGTTGATTTCTTGTTGTGACTTAACACTTTTTGCAAGTTCTCTGCTTGCCCAGCCTCTGAGTCTCATACTGAACACCTGTTTTATAGTGCAATATGTGTATACTTTACAGTTTAATTATTCCCAGCGAGACTTAGAAGGGCTCTGATTAAATGAAACCATCACCGAGAGGCGTGCTAAGTCGCCCTGGGTCCCCTATCATTCTGTGATTTATTATAGATATATCCCTGCACCTAATCTCTTCCCTCTGTTCTCCGGTGTGTGTACAATCAGAGCACTGACTCTGAAGGCTACAAGGTAAATCTAGAGAATGTTTTGATGTATTATGTTTTATTAGCTTACATGTTGCTCCGTAATCCTCCAGGTCTTGTTTCAGACAATGAAATAAGTCAAACTATGGATGATTTTCATTACAGTTGCGGATGTATGGTAGAAGCGTCAACCCATCTGTCCAGGCCAGGAACTGCGATACTCCCCTTAAACCATTCAATATGTTTCGCCAGTATCCGCAGATCACCGTGTCAGCACGTGTGTGCCTTTGCACGAGGCCTTCTGGGACTTCCTTTTGCCTGTGCGGTTCTGCTTCCAAAAATTTATTGCTGAGCATTGTATCTGAATGAAAACATAAGGCAGGCTTAAAGCAAGAGCAGACGTGTAGTAAGGAAGAGCTCTGCGAAGCGCGTGGAAACTTTTTTAATAGTAGACTGTTAACACTTTGGGAACACTGGTCCCAGCGGAAGACAATGTTCCCTACTGTTAGCACAGTTACCATTTAAAGAGGAACAATGGACAGTCTGGGGAGTTCTCAAACACTTCCCAAACTTCCCTCCGTTCCCTTTAAATTCGGCATTTGGCAGGTTTAATCTATCTTCTGCTCTTCCTCGGGTACCCGAACTGAACTTTTGTTAAAATTTAGGCTAAACTTGCCTTTAGGGGTTCGGGGGCTGATCTGCTGCCATCTATGCTATACCCAATATAGTTCAAAAAGTAACCAGCTCACCCAGCACCAAACGAAAGCATGGACTTGGAGACCTCCTGGTGTAATGCCTTAGACTAGATCCAACAGTGAAATGTCCAGTTTGTAGTTGAAATAAAACTTAACTTTTAATCCAGATACTTTAAAAGAGCAGCAAATCCACAATTCATGTAAAACGGTAGTGGTAGTTAAAGTCCAGCATGCATCTACCAGACCAGCATATACAGTAGGTAGCCCCACTACAAGGACCTGTAACGTGTTTCTGAACGCAGCCCTTATTCATACATATGCTATACCCAAGCCTGATTAGCTGCCGTTTCAGTCTTTAGTTGTCTAGTATCCAATTTAGTTACAAGGACAAGAAAAAAAGTTACTGTATGAGCCAAGAAGTGGCTGAATTCAATGGTCACACCACGGCCTGCTCATATTTAGTTATGCCACTGCTGATCAGTAGATTTGAAAAAGTTGATAAACTATTTACAGTACTATATGCATACCTAACAACTTTTTTAATAGTAGACTGTTAACACTTTGGGAACACTTGTCACAGCGGAAGACAATGTTACCTACTGTTAGCACAGTTACCATTTAAAGAGGAACATTGGACAGTCTGGGGAGTTTTCAAAAACTCCTCAACCTTCCTTCCGTTCCCTTTATACTCTGCATTTGGCAGGTTTAATCTATCTTCTGCTCTTCCTCAGGTACCCGAACTGAACTTTTGTTCAAAGTTAGGCCGAACTTGTCAAACTCAAACCTTTGGGGGTTCACCCAACAATAGCGGTAAGGCTGCAGGCTGATCTGCCATCTATGCTATACCAAAGCCTGATTAGCAGCGGCGTAACTATAGCGTATGTGGCACAGGGACCCATAAGGTTAGGGGGCGCAATTGTTGTTGTTTCTACACCTTATTTCTTATATTTGTGCTCTCATTGCATCATGTACAGAAAAAGCAAGCATCATGTGTCCCTGCTGTTTCAGCCTTTAGTTGTCTAATATCCAATTTAGTTACAAGGACAAGAAAAAAGTTACTGTATGAGCCAGGAAGGGGCTGAATTCAACTGTCACACCACGACCTGCTCACATTTAGTTACGCCACGGCTGATCAGTAGATTAGAAAAAGTTGATAAACTATTTAGAGGACTATATGCATACCTACCAACTTTTTTAATAGTAGACTGTTAACACTTTGAGAACACTGGTGCCAGCGGAAGACAATGTTCCCTACTGCTAGCACAGTTACCATTTAAAGAGGAACATTGGACAGACTGGGGAGTTTTCAAAACTCCCCGAACTTCCCTCTATTCCCTTTATACTCTGCATTTGGCAGGTTTAATCTATCTTCTGCTCTTCCTCGGGTACCCCAACTGAACTTTTGTTCAAAGTTAGGCCGAACTTGCCAAACCCAAACATTTAGGGGTTCACCCAACACTAGCGGCAAGGCTGCAGGCTGATCTGCTGCCATCTATGCTATACCCAAGCCTGATTAGCAGCGGCGTAACTATAGCGTATGTGGCACAGGGACCCATAAGGTCAGGGGGTGCAATCATTGTTGTTTCTCCACCATATTTCTTATATTTGTGCTCTCATTGCATCATGTACAGAAAAAGCAAGCATCGTTTGTCCATGCCATTTCAGTCTTTAGTTGTCTAGTATCCAATTTAGTTACAAGGACAAGAAAAAAGTTACTACATGAGCCAGGAAGGGGCTGAATTCAATGGTCACACCACGACCTGCTCACATTTAGCTACGCCACTGCTGATCAGTAGATTTGAAAAGTTGATAAACTATTTACAATACTATATGCATGCCTACCAACTTTTTCAATAGTAGACTGTTAACACATTGGGAACACTAGTCGCAGCGGAAGACAATGTTCCCCACTGCTAGCACACTTACCATTTAGAGACGAACATTGGACAGTCTGAGGAGTTTTAAAAAACTCTCCGAACTTCCCTCTATTCCCTTTAAACTCTGCATTTGGCAGGTTTAACCTATCTTCTGCACTTCCTCCTGCGCTCGACTACTCTTCTCTTACACTTTCTGTGCATCTTGTCTTCTTCTCTGTCCCACGATGCGCTGCGCCGCCCCTGAGATCTCGTGTCTGCATAGTGAAGTCCTCATCTTGGACCAAGGCGGCTGAAGGAGGATCGGAATAGTTTAAAGGTCCGAAGTTCCTCTTCAAAACCCACTGAACTTGTGAAATACATTTGGCCAAAGCACCTACCAATACTCTCTTCTTATGGTGTAGAGCTAGAAAAGGATATTTCCACTTTTCGGTTCGTCCTGAAACACTGATTTTTTGGCTGCCCCTTCTGTAAGATGGCAGGTGATCGGTCATTACATAGGTGTGGCAATGATATCATTTCTACACACAACAATGACAATGAATGGAGGAGGCGGAGCTTTACAGCTAAAGCAGGCGCCATTATATTGGATTAGAAGGAAGAGGGAGCAGTGAGAATTGGCAAAAGGTTCTCTTCATGGGAGGGGCAATTTAGAGGATGCAAAAATGTGGGTTTTGCTCCGCTTTAAGCTTTAGCATTTAAACTAATCCTATACCCAGAAACAGAAAGTTTATGTTGTCAACTTCTATCATCAGCCCAGTGCCCCAAAACAGCCAGTGTTTCTTTTTTCTTTGCCCAATTTTCAGCTATATCAGTTATAATAACTGCAATAAATCTGAATGCACTTCATGTAGCAGTTTGGGTTGTAACTGAATAAATTGGCATATGGCTGCCATTCGGACCCCATACAGATTCCTGTATTTTTAGGAATACTTGGCAAAGGTTTAAAGTGGACCAAAACCAGGATTTTCACTATCCGGAGTTTTGGTCTGTCCCCCTGCAGCACCCTGGTTTGGCTGTGCCGCTGTGTGAAACCCCCCAGGTCACTTAGAACCCTTACCTCACCTTGGGCCCGCACTGCGGCTAGAGCAGTTGGCTCGAATTCTAGCTGCAGTTACGAGTGGCGCTGGTATCATTCAGCTCGGGGAAAGGTGACTTTACTATATATGAGCCCCATAATATGGACATGTACTGCAGCTAGTAAAATACATGTAGTTCACCGAATGGGATTCGGCAGCTCCCGGTAAGTTGCTCTGTGTTTTACTAGCTGCAGTACATGTCCCTATCACGGGACTCAGATATATAGAGTAGGGACCACACTGCCTTGTCGAGACGGTGTGGCTTCAACATGCATCTGCATATATATGCAACCAAATCTCTTTCCACATAGCTAGATGTGTTTGGTGCTTAATACTTAGATGAGACTGATGGGTGGACCCACATTGGGGCCTCCCACACTACCTATTTGATTCTTAACATAAAAGTCCTTTCTGGGTATAGGATTTAATTTAAAAGATTAATATAAAAGATCAATTTAAATGAACAAACACATTTGTCACCACTAGACCCTCTGTTGGGACACGATTAGCCTAAATGACCATCCACTAGACCTCTGACTTGTTTAGGAGGAGCACATGTTCTTTTATACATTGGGATAAGTAACATGCACATAAAAGCTCCAAACATACGACTTCTATTATTCTCCTACCAGCTGAGCTAACCTATATCTGGGCCATATAGACATGAATCATTGTAAACACTCTCCCTACAGGTGTCTCCCAGATGGTGAACAGCCCCGCTTTGTAGGCCACAGCGCCGCTCGTACCGTTGCTCACCCTTCCGTCAGATCTAAGCTCTCATGTTTTCTATGGATGGCTTGCTTTTCAGGTTTTAAACAATTATCATTTTATTGGACATAAAATTCCCTGTTTCCCCAAGGCAATATCCAGCATGGAAAATAAGTATCATGTGCGTGGGGGCAAAAGTAAATCTTCAGAGGTACAGCTGTTTGCTGATTTACTGAGATCCCACGAGTACAAGACATCATTATTACAGGTAAAACAATAGACGACTAGAGTTTGGTGGAAGGGATTAATACCTACAGTGTCTCTATTTGGAAAAGTTACATTTAGTTGGCTATAAAAACTGGTTTACATCATAGGCATACCTCTCAACTTTTCAGGGTGAGAAAGAGGGACAATTGTTAAATGATTCCACGCCCCCTCATTGATTGAACAATAGGAGATAGGATGTAACAGTTACAACATTAGGAAAATCTTTGAATAGGCAAATGAATCATTTATTGATGCAGATCTGCATGTTACACCTCAAAGAGGGACAAATGAGAACAACGCAGGGCAGGGCACTTCAAAATCAGCACTATCCATCAATCCGTTTTTTTCAAAGGACAATGGGAAGGCTCGTGGGGAAATATTGGACCAGTTTCCCTAAGGAATCAATTAGATTTATAGTTTATATTAAAAGATTTGATTTTATTGTCTGTGACATTTTGTCACAAATGGGTCATCTTCTGTCGTCCTCCAGTCCATTGACTTCCCTATAGCCACCAATCGCCCCCGTATCCTTATTGCCTGCCCTACAGACACCAATCGCCCTCCCATCCTTATTGCCTTCCCTATAGCCACCAATCACCCTCCAGTCCTTATTGCCTTCCCTATAGCCACCAATCATCATCTAGTCCTTATTGCCTTCCCTATAGCCACCAATCGCCCTCCAGTCCTTATTGCCTTCCCTATAGCCACCAATCGCCCTCCCATCCTTATTGCCTTCCCTATAGCCACCAATCACCCTCCAGTCCCTATTGCCTTCCCTACAGACACCAATCGCCCTCCCATACTTATTGCCTTCCCCATAGCCACCAATCACCCTCCAGTCCTTATTGCCTTCCCTATAGACACTTTTTCTTGTACCCAACTATATTAATCTCCTCCAGGGAAGTCCTAATGAAAGGGTTGTTGGAGATACAACAGCTTTAGCTTACTATGTGTTTTTCATGTTGAGCTGCAGGGACTACAGTTTATTGATAGGACAGTAGATGGCACTGTTTCCTGTACTAACATGTGGCTCCACTGATCTGTATTGCAGTGTACTTTTTGGTTCACCCTGACAAAGCTCTGGTGTGTGGAGCAAAACACGCGTCGGTGGACTACACACACTGTCTCCAGTGCTCATGTCCCTCCCGGGCCAGTGAACCGTTGAGTGCTCGAAGTACGATTCAAAGTGGTGGTGATTAAGGTACTGTGTGGCAATAGAGCAGATGGCAGGACGGCCACCAGGCACAGGCTCCTTCCAGCCAGGGCCTGGCAGTCACAGCTCCCGCCCGACGTCCTTTGATTCTACTATCTTAACTGTTATTGCAGTGCCACATAAACCCATACACCATTGCCTGATGCTCTAGGAGTTCTAGTATAACGTTATTGGGACTTTATCTGTTCAGTATTCCTCAATTGATGACATATAACTATTTTACAGCTGATCAGAGTCAGTGTGTTTGTGAGGGGTGTGTGGTCTGCATGTGTGCATGGGGGGGCCCCATTTTTTAGCACAAGCAACGTTGCTTTTTAAAGTGGACCAAAACCCAGAATTTTGACTATCCTGGGTTTTGGTCCCCCGGTGTGAAACCCCACTGGATTGCTCGAACTCACTCATCTCTTCCCGGTCCTATGGCGCATGCACTGGTGCTCGCCCAATCTGCCTGCTCGGAGCCGTTGAGGTCACGCCATTTAAGGTGGTGTCTAAGGCTATTTATACTTAAATAAATGTCCTGAAAAGGACAATGTTTTGTTTTTTTACAAATGCCCTATCAGTCCCTCACTCCACAGATGACCTCTTGTTTAATAACAAATATTAGTGGAGTGTCTACTTGTTCAGGCCACGTGAGGGTTACTGCTGTAAGTATTAGAGGTGTCAGGGATTCTCAGAAGAGATCCCACACAATGTGAACAACCAGTATTGAGAACTGTAAGACTGAGAGACAGACCCAGATATTGTGCAACAACAAAAGTTTAATAGTGGAAGAAGAAAGGTAGTTAATTAGGGGTACAGTAAAGATGGGCGGTTTGCAAGGAGAGGGATATAGGAGGGGAGCATTGGCAAATTTAGATGGCAGTGGTGGCTTGGAGGAACGCGGTAACATTGATTGTACAACACCACCCCTGGGTAAGGGTACTGTGGTGGAAGGACATGTGCTTGTAGAAAATCTTCATTACGAAATTCCAAATGAAAAAAATCTGAAAAAAAGTGCATTGTGTGTGCACGCACTTTTGGCGTTCCCACCCTGCTGCCGCTCGTCTGTCTGCACTGCAGAGGTACTTCGGACTTCCCATCAACCGCTTCATATGTGACTTGCCAACCAGATGGAATTCCACTTTTTCCATGAAAGGATGTGTGAGCAGCAGTGGGCAATACTGGAGTTCCTGGAATAAATAGATAGATAGATATGAGATAGAGTAAGCAGCACTGAAGATGAGTTCCTGAGCCAACATAAGATTATACCTTGTAATGAGCAATTTGGAGGACATATCTAAGGAAATTACAATATAGGAAGACAAGACAAGACCTACTGCCTGAGCATTTAAAGGATTTGATGACTTTAAAGCTAAAACAAGAAAAACAATCAAAGAAAAGACAAAAGCTGGAAACACATGCCAGGACTACACAGGAGGTTACACAGTGGACAAGCAGCAGAGAGGCAAAGCCCAGCCACACCTGAGAGGAGCCCAGATACACAGCCCCTCAAGGTAAGAGCTTCTCATCATCACATCACAAGATTTGAATAGACTAAAGAAAGAAAGTATTTCATAAACGGAATTGAGTGGATAACATTATAACTATTCCTGAGTATTGTGGATAGCAGGACAGTGGAATGGCCGGCATCCAGCGTGGGGTCACAGGCCATAAAGATAACATTCCTGGAGACAGCCAGATCTAAGGAGGCCATAAAGGCCATAAAGAAGGCCCAGATAATGCAAAGCCCTGAGCAGCTGTTTGTGGACTTTAATAATCAGAGCGTGAAGACTAATTTATTATTTTATACAACACGCCATAGTGCCTGGTCTGACGCTCTATGTAATCACTATAAGAACATCACCAAATGTGGCATAAATAGTGGGAAGCAGATCAGAGTAAAAGATCATGATGGAGAAACCTCCCTCACCATCAATATCTACAATAATGGGATGATAATGGTCCAAGCGATAGAAACTAAACTGGAAGAATTCCAGCAGATCTATCCCCACATAAAGCAGCAAGTGAAACCTATAGACTCCATAAATAATCCTGCCAGGGAGACCACCAAAGACCTAACTTCCACCCCACCGGTCTCCATAGACACCTCGGACTCAGGCCCAAGTACCTCACACCCCTCTCTGCAAACACTCACAGATTGCCTGTCAGTACTAGAAAGAGACTTTCATAAATTGAGGGAAGAGATCCTAAATAGCCAAAGCTCACACATGCCAGTGACCATCTCAGGGAAGAGATAACCAGGCTGAAATGTGAGCACCCTTGCATGAAATTCAAGCGGCCCTAAACTCACTCAAACAGGAAAATGGCCAACTCAGAGAGGAGATAATTAAACTACAATCAAAGGCTACATCTGCCCCAAAATCATCTGGAGGGGGAACCACTAAATGCAGCCACCATCCCTAATATTGTGCAGGCATGTAACATAACCAACAACACAGGCCCCATAAGGAATTCAACAGAGTCCAGTGACAGACACAGGGACCCCACCTCCAATCCAGCTGACAAATTACAAAGAGCCCCCCTAATAGAGGAGAACAACCCAACCAACACCCCAAAAAACACTTTCACACAGAGAACTCATGACAACAATAAATTGCCATGCCCAGAAATTGTGCTCATCATAGACTCCAATGGAAAGTATCTCAACACAAAGAGACTCTTCCCAGGGAAACAGGTCACAAAAATCTGCTGCTCAACAATAGCACAAGCAGCAGAAGTGATTAATAATCCATATTTTACGGACCCGAAACACCTCATCCTGCACACCGGCACAAATGACTTACAGCAAGAGGGGGCTGCAAAAAGACTGTCACAATTAGCTAAAGCTACCCATCAAAGATTCCCTAGGACCAAAATAATCCTATCTGCCCTGCTCCCAAGAAAAGACATATCCCTCAGTATAACCGAGCAGATCAACACAGAACTGCCCACCAATATCACCTCAATACCCAACGCAAAACTGGCCCTACATCAAGAAATTACTCTCCAGCACCTGTATGATGCCAAGAAGGAGTAAGCACGCTGGCAAAAGAACTTAAGGACATGGTACTAGAGAGACCCCAGATACCCCGACCCCAAACAAGCTCAACAAATAGACTGCAAATCCCAGAAAGCAATTGCTCCAGACCCAGTCCACAGCGATGGCAGAGGTGGAGAGTACCACCAGTCCCACAATGGAAACACCCCACAACAGAGGGCAGCAGCATGGAAGAAATAAGAAACCTGCTCAAAACACTTTGTAACAAACTAATGTGACCCCTCTAAATGAACCCGCTAAGTCCGATGAAAAAGCAGCTCATTACAAGGTATACCGACTCATAATGACATCCCTTATCATCAGCAGCTGGAATATCCAAGGGCTGAATTCTTCAGCTTTTGGATACAAATCGAACGACCCAGACTTTAAAGAAAAAGTAAAAACTGTTGATATACAAATCCTCATGGAGACATGGACCAGAGCAGAGGATGAATCCCTAGCACCCATGGGCTACAGGGAATTTTCTGTGCCTGCCCAAAAATACAAAACTGCCAAACAGGGCCGCCGCTCGGGTGGCATATTAATCTGGTACAGGGAGGCGTTTAAAGATCACATGAGAGCTGTCAAACGAAGAGACAATCATATCTGGATTAAAATAAGCAGCTCCATCCTCACCTCTCAATATGACATCTACCTGTGTGCAGCATATATCCCTCCAGCCGAGTCTCCCTACTACAACCCAGACATATATGAGGTCCTACAAAATGAGGCTGCCCAATTCCAGTGTCAGGGCAGGGTGCTGATCTGTGGAGATCTCAATGCCAGGACAGGTATAGAAAAGGACTATCTCATCTCACCTATCTCACCTAGGATATAGGCAATGCCTATATCCTAGGGGGCGACAGGACTATAGGCTCGATTCAGAGAGACAAAAAAAAAACTTCAGTTTTAGTGCCGATCTGTTTTTTTTGTGAAATGTTTCCGTTCTCATATGAGTGTACGAGTGATTCTATGCATACATTGAAAACATTCTGTAAAGTTTCCGTCCGTTCGTACGGCAGATTACGAATACGAGGATGTCATTTTCCAGCGTGACTTTTCCGTTTCATTTTCACATGTTACAACGTAGGCTTTCGTTTTTACCCTTTTCCCATCGTATCTTCCAACGAATCCTTTACGTTTCCCGTTCGATTCTGTTTCCCTTTTTCAATAAATATTCGTCCAAATGGAAATCCTTACGATCTAGCGCCTGCGCACTACAAACTTAACTCATTAAAGTGCTCGCCTACATATTTGCCACCCTCACTTCTACTACAATGTTTAGCTATATCATTTAGCACTATCCTCCATCTTCCCCTTTGGACCCTTAAAGCTCACCCAAACCACTTAGCACTATCCTCCATCTTCCCTTTTGGACCCTTAAAGCTCACCCAAATCACTTCTCGGTCATGTGAATATTCATCTTTAAATATTTCTGGGCCCATTAGTTTTGTGTTAATGTATTTTGTAAATGAAATGACACTGTAACATTTTTTTTTTGGATTCCATCATAAAATATAAAATTTTTAAAAATTTATAAAATTTATAATTTTTACAACTATAAAAAACAAAATACATAGCAATGGCAGGCCACATAACATTATTCTTCATCTGTGGTCCCCAACGAGTTGCGCAGCTCCTGCATCTCGCCCACCAACTGAAGGACCCTGACACTCAGTTGTGCCACTCTGGCACGTGTGGTCCCTGTTAAAAAACGTAAATTAAAATATTGGTATAACCTTGTTGGGGTCATACTGCAGTGCCCCCCCCCCCCCCCCGTATGGTCCAAACACCTAAATCTGGACTTCAAAAGCCAGAGGGCCCTCGCCACCACGGCCCGGGTTTTGCATAGTGCCCGATTAGAGAACCCCTGGCGCGCATTCTGCAGGTAAAGAACGGGCATCAGGAGCAAGGGCAGGAGTGGATATCCAGAATCCCCTGAAAGAATTTAAAAATAATAACATAAAATACACATTCTAAGCTACAATATTGTTTAACATGCCATCAAGGGCTAAAAACAGCAATAGGTTAAGTCATGAGTCATCAACTATATTCATTGTCATACAGTGAAAATGGATTGATGGAATGTGGGCAAACTTACCCAGGAGCCATCCACCAGATAATTCTCCTGACTCAAACTGACAAAATAAGCCGGAGCTCTGCAATATATAAGCATCATGGGATGACCCTGGATGTCCTGCAAGAACACTGAGGAATCGTCCATAGCTGGACCAAAGACTGCTTGTATGTTGTGTGAGTGGCACATCTTGCGGTTCCTGCAACCAAATAAATAAAATAATTACACAAAGCAAAGGTAACCGACTAAAACAATAACTCCTACAACAAATTAAGGTTCAAGTTCAACAATCCAAATATAATTCACAAAGGACATAAGTCTAAAAAAAATAGCAATTATATGGATGTGTGGGAAAATAAAGGTTTACATGCTAAGGACTAATTAAGGTCAGCATTAAAATGCATCTAGAAGGCATACATGAAATGTATTGATTCAGGTATGCATTGCTATACAATTTATGGCCTCGGCCATGCTGATACATGCAATGCCTTGGTGCTAAAGGCGCGCAGACTCCTCCACATAGCCGCAAAACATGTTCAACAATAGCAATCCGAGCTCTCAAAGGTCCCGTAAGTGGATCGGAAATGAAACGGATTTATAGGGTGGTGGTCCGTCGGAAATCAGCTCTCTGAATCAGACGGAAACCCATCCCAACAACGGAAGTTATCTGAACGAACGAAAAATTTCCGATTTTGTTTGGAAAATGATCCGAACTAACGGAAATGTTCCGATTTGCTTCCGTTCATCGAAAGCGCATATACACATTTTCCCGAACGTTCGTACGAATGAAAAATGTACGAAAAAAAGCAAAAAAAAGACTAACACCCACCCAAACTTTCACAGACAGCTACGGAAGTCCGGACGAATGTGTCTTTGAATCGAGGTTTATAAACAAAAGCGGGAAAAAGCTGTTGAACCTGTGTCGGAGCCTGGGACTGTACTTAATGAATGGGCGTATCCAGCGTGACTGTCTAGGATGATTCACACTAAACTCCCATGTGGGCAGCAGTGTGGTGGACAATGCCATCACGGACGCAGACCCCGCAAATATCAACGCCTTCATAGTCACTCCTGACACGCACCTCTCAGACCACAACCAGATCCTGCTGTACATGAGATCCACTGAGCGCCCATCCACACAGCAGCCCCACCAGACTGGTCTCTACAACCTGCCACCATCCTTCAAGTGGCTCAGACAATCTGCCACCGAGTACAACAATGTGACCAACCGAGCGGAAATCAAAGAAATGCTTATAAACTTTCACACCAACCTCTATGAGCCAAACCGACAAGGAGTCACCCTGGCATTGAAGGACTTTAATACCATCCTGCACACCATGGCAGAACTAGCAGGCCTTAAACGGACCAACCTCAAGAGACCTTCTAATAAACAGTCTGAGAAATGGTTTGACAAGGAATGCAGGGCTCTATGTCATTCCCTAAGGGCAGCCTCTAACAAAAAACACAGAGACCCCAATGACAAGGATGTGAGGGAAGCCTATGACACCCTACGGAGGCAATACGAGCGCACCCTCAGAGAGAAAAAACAAAAGCATCTCCTACAAAATCCAGCAGCTCGAGGACTCCCTCCAGGACAACTCATTCTGGGAGACCTGGCATCATATCGGCAAAAAGCCAAAGAAAAACTCCCTCCACATCCAAAATGGCAACATCTGGCTTAGCTACTTTAGGGACCTCTACAAAAATCTCCCTGAAGAAGAGCAAACCCCGGAAAAACAACAAATAACCACAAAACTGAGGGACATGGAGGAGGCAATCAAGGACTTCCAACCCCCCCTAGACTGGCCAATCACCATGCAAGAAATCCAGGAAAACATCTCCCTGCTGAAATGCAGAAAGGCCAGCTGCCCTGATGGCACCAGATGATCAAATACAGCCCCCCAGACATACACGCTGCACTGGCAAAACTATTCACCCTGGTCCTGAGCTCCGGACACTTCCCTCAAGACTGGAACCGAGGTCTCATAACACCTATCTACAAAAATGGGGACCAATATGACCCAGCGAACTACCGAGGGATCTGTGTCAACAGCACTCTGGGGAAGCTATTCAGCAGCATCATCAACAGAAGGGTCCTCACCTTGCTCACACAGCATCAGGTCCTCAGTAAAAGCCAAGCTGGGTTCATGCCAAACCACCGCACCACCGACCACATCTGCACCCTGCACAGCCTTATCAAGACTCACGTCCACAACACCAAACAGGGGAAGATCTTTTCCTGTTTTGTGGACTTCAAGAAGGCGTTTGACTCAGTGTGGCACCCGGGCCTATTCCTGCTCATACACTGGGAACCAATGCAGTGTGAAGGTGAATGGCAAGAGGACGGCATACTTCCAGCAAGGCCGAGGAGTCAGACAGGGCTGCAGCCTGAGCCCAACGCTCTTCAACATCTACATCAATGAACTAGCTGCAGCTCTAGAGGCTTCCTCAGCACCAGGCCTCCTCCTGCATGACCGCGAGGTGAAGTTCCTGCTGTACGCCGATGACCTCCTGCTGCTGTCCCCGACAGAGACAGGCCTCCAAGACAGCCTGGCAGTACTGGAGAAATTCAGGACCACATGGGCACTACCCATCAATTCTAAGAAGACCAAAGTCATGGTGTTCCAAAAGAGGGGTCAGAATAAAGCCTCCATTCCCTCCTTCACATTAAACGGGTCTGCACTGGAGAAAACCAACAGCTACACCTACCTGGGGCTGGAGATTAACCAATCAGGGAGCTTTAAGCCAGCAATAGAGGCCCTGAAAGGAAAAGCCTGCAGAGCTTTCTATGCCATCAGAAAGCGACTGTACCACCTCAAACCACCAGTGAGGGATTGGATGAAGATCTTTGATGGGGTCATTGCCCCAATCCTACTTTATGGCAGTGAGGTTTGGGGCCCAATCACTTACCCAGACCAGTCAAAATGGGACTCAAGCCCAACAGAGACCTTTCATCTGGAGTTCTGCAAGTACCTCCTCCAGGTCCATTGCAGCACCTCCAACATGGCGTGCCGGGCATAGCTTGGCAGGTTCCCTCTATGGTTCCTGGTGCAGAAGAGTGCGCTGTCATTCTGGGGGCACATACAGAGCAGCAGCCCCCACTCCTACCACCACAAAGCCTCCCTAAGCCATGGGGCCCAAAGCAAACCCTGTGCCCTCCAACTGAGTGTCAGTCACCTGTCCAGCCAAAACCCCCAACATGCCCTGACAAAAGCCCAAATAAAGGGGGCGATAGAAAGCTGCCAGGAGCAATATATAGAGGATTGGAAGAAAGAAATAAGTAACTCTCAGAAACGTACCATCTACCAATCACTAAAGAGGAACTACACCATGGCCCCATACCTGGAGAGGCTGCACCACCCCAAACACAGGCAGACCCTGAGCCTCTATAGACTGAGCGCCCACAGCCTGGAGATGGAGACAGGCCGGCACAGGCAGACATACAAGCCACGGGAGAGCCGACTGTGCCGGCACTGTGAGCAGGGGGCCCTGGAGGATGAGGCCCACTTCCTGCTACACTGCAGCAAATATTCATCCACCAGGGACACTTACTTCCAGAGACTTTCCATCCTCATCCCGGACTTCACCTCCATAGATGATGAGAGGAAACTCCACATCCTGCTGGGAGAAGAGGAGCCCACCCTGCAAATAGCTGCCCAATATGTCTCCACCTGCCACCAACTGAGAGGAACATAAGAGACCATGGACTGATATACCCCTATACTGCCCCTATATCCCACCTCTATACTGCCCCATATATGTCTCCACCTGCCATCAACTGAGAGGAACATAAGAGACCGTGGACAGATATACCCCTATACTGCCCATATACCTCACCTCTATACTGCCCCCTATATGTGTCTCCACCTGCCATCAACTGAGAGGAACATAAGAGACCATGGACTGATAAACCCCTATACTGCCCATATACCTCACCTCTATACTGCCCCCTATATGTCTCCACCTGCCATCAACTGAGAGGAGCATGAG
Organism: Gastrophryne carolinensis; assembly: GCA_027917425.1. NCBI lineage: Eukaryota > Metazoa > Chordata > Amphibia > Anura > Microhylidae > Gastrophryne > Gastrophryne carolinensis. The sequence goes on along the minus strand of CM051237.1, from coordinate 460,513,968 downwards.
ACACAATGGACTGATATACCCCTATACTGCCCCTATACCCCACCTCTATACTGCCCCAACTAAAAGGACAATTAGAGTCTATGGATTTCAAACCCCTATACTGCCCCTTAATCCAGCCCAACCCCTTACTGCCTCTATACCTCTCCAACTCCCAACACCACTGGACCATTGTACACCCAATCCTGCCAATATAACCCAACACCCCCCCCCCCATTTGTTATTCCCTTTGCTTTGGCAATACTAAATGTTTTTTTTTTTGGACCTGCCAATAAAGCTCTTTTGAATTGAATTGAATTGAATAGATAGATAGACACATATGAGATAGATAGATAATTAGATAGATAGATAGATAGATAGATAGATAGATAGATAGATAGATATGAGATAGATAGATAGATAGATAGATAGATGATAGATAGATAGATAGATAGATAGATAGATATGGGATAGATAGATAGATAGATAGATAGATAGATAGATTACACTCTCACTAGCGATCAGTCGTCCTAGAGCTTTATTCTATGTATTGCTATGTGACTGTATTGAGTGTATTAGAGTCTATGGATTTCAAACCCCTATACTGCCCCTTAATCCAGGCCAACCCCGTACTGCCTCTATACCTCTCCAACTCCCAACACCACTGGACCATTGTACACCCAATCCTGCCCCTATAACCCAACACCCCCCCCCCCCCCCCCATTTGTTATTCCCTTTGCTTTGGCAATGCTAAATGTTTTTTTTTGGACCTGCCAAAGGCTCTTTTGAATTGAATTGAATTGAATAGATAGATAGACACATATGAGATAGATAGATAATTAGATAGATAGATATGAGATAGATAGATAGATAGATAGATAGATAGATAGATAGAAGATAGATAGATAGATAGATAGACATACAGACAGACAGATAGATAGATAGATGATATATAGATAGATATGGGATAGCTATGAGATAGATAGATAGATAGATAGATAGATAGATAGATAGATAGATATGAGATAGATAGATAGATATATAGATAGATAGATAGATAGATAGATAGAGAGATAGATAGATAGATAGAGAGATAGATAGATAGACAGATAGATAGATGATATATAGATAGATATGGGATAGCTATGAGATAGATAGATAGATAGATAGATAGATAGATATGAGATAGATAGATAGATATGAGATAGATAGATAGATAGATAGATAGATAGATAGATATGGGATAGATAGATAGATAGATAGATAGATAGATAGATAGATAGATAGATATGGGATAGATAGATAGATAGATAGATAGATAGATAGATAGATAGACGGATAGATAGATAGATAGATAGATAGATAGATAGATAGATAGATATGGGATAGATAGATAGATATGGGATAGATAGATAGATAGATAGATAGATAGATAGATAGATATGGGATAGATAGATAGATAGATAGATAGATAGATAGATAGATAGATAGATAGATATGGGATAGATAGATAGATTACACTCTCACTAGTGATCAGTCGTCCTAGAGCTTTATTCTATGTATTGCTATGTGACTGTATTGAGTCTGTGGTATCTGTTACACATGTGTAATATTTTATATTTACCTGATGAAATAAATATATTTTATTGTTTCCCCGACCATAAAGATGCAATACAGCCTGCAGGTAAGAAGGCAACACTTGTACCATGTATAGCTCTTCCAGAATCTGAGGATCACATCACATTGAACAATGAATGATCAGTCTACACCGCAGGCCCGGCCCAGCTGTTTTGCACACAGAGCCTCATTCAGCCCCAAGACAAACCCCAAGATACATTCATTTTCCCTAATTGCATCTCGGCAGATCCCAGCATACGTTTGCTTAGCACAGCAGAAATGTAGCTAGCGTTGCTTTTATTGGAAAGGGGATTTGTGGAAATCTTTTTCTCCAGCCTTGATTAGGGCCCCAGGAGAACCATGAAAAACACAAACACAAATTGAAGCAGTGATACTGGACTCTGGCCTGTTACTTCCATGACTGTTTTTTTCACACTTATTATTATTATTAAAAAAAAATAAATGGAAGTGAATGATTCTGCTGGGAATAGCCAGGTTTACCAATGCTGAAAAAGCAATTTGTATTATTCTCCTTAGCAGGATATAAGATTAATCCTAATGCTGACCTTACCTGCCCCCTTTACTGAGGCCCTTATTTAAGAAGGGATAGCGTCAGGTAGTGGCTAGTTAATGAGAGGTAGCAACAGGTAGCGACTGGTGAACGCCGGACACGGCACGCAATCACACATTTATCAAGCAGAATCTGTTTAGCAACTGGGATAGCGCCATGTAGCGTCTGATTCATCATTTTCACAGCCTCAGTGAACAGCGCCGGTGTTCAGCCTTGCACAGCGCCAGGTATGACCTCTCGCTACCTGTCGCTCTCCCATACATTTCAATGGATGAACCTTTTCTTCTCTTTAAACGAGGTATTTTGTTTGTTTGTTTTTTTCCAAAAAATCACAAATAATTCTGTGACCTCTTCTGACATTGAGAAAGCAGTTTTTTCACAATTTTTTCATTCTTCAGAAATGACATTACAGGTCTGCCATTAAAGTGTTCATGTTACAATGTTGTTACAATGTAATTCCATATGTTTTCGCTTTGTTACTAGTGGATAGATGCTTAAAAACAGACTTTAAACACACCGCCTCCTGTGCTCTGGGCTTCAAACAAGCATTTTTCAGCGCCAGAGATTTGTGAGGCTGTTTTTTTGCTGAATATGGTGTGAGTCGGTCGCTATGAGCAGTCGCTAACATGCGCTTCCATACAGCGCTGTACTGGTCAAATAGCAACTCCTCACAATGTATTCAACATTACTGAACAGCGACTGATTCGCTATAAACTAGCAACTCACGGCCGAGCACTGCGACTACTAGCGGGCGCTCTGAAAATGCCTGCTACAGACGCTCATCTGTCGCTACCTGCCGCTAATGATGAATCAGCCTGCCCGTCGCTGGCCATTGTCATGATACAAGCTACTGACCTAAATATACCAGCTCTCATATTGCAAAATAAAAGTATATGGGAGCTGGTATATATAAAAGTATAAGGTGACATCTGTAGTGCATGGTTCAGAGATGAGGCTCAAAGAAATGTTTTACCCATAGTCGCCCATTTATCGAAGTGTCTTTTTGGGTCTTCTCTACTTTTGTATGCCCCCAAAACTTGATTGTTCAAGGAAATATATCTGGACTAACAGAAGTACCATAACCTGGGCACCAAAGAGATGGTGCAAAGAAATTGTAAATAGCAGTGCCATAAATTTGGACCCTTCCAAGAGATGCTGCTAAAAATGTAGGCCTTATACTAGAAACTTTTCCTAAAATGTCTTCTAAAAGTAAAGTTAATTTAAGGCTTTATTAGTAGAAGCAATGCCACACCCTTCTGTTTAGGATGGGGCTGCTGCTCCTGACTGGGGAGGGGCATCCCACTTGGTGAGTTACCAAAAGCTCAGTGCCGAAAGCCTAGATACTTACCTGGATCACATTGGTGGGTTGAAGGATCCAAAAGAAATCGCAATCTCCCTGTAGACAATGCAATGCACATTGATGGGTTATCTCATCCGAGGATAGTGTTTGGGTGAGTGAGGATGCAGTGAGTATTGGAGCTCTGGGTACCAGGCTTGAGGGGTTCAATGTGTGGGGTTATCCGGAATCTGGATGCCCCCCCCCCCCCCAGTCAGGAGCAGTAATAGGTGTGTGTACATGATTCAGTAAACAGAAAACATTACAAAAGGTAATACAAGTATAGTGTATCAAAGGGTCAGATCTCAGTAATTTGAGATAAAATGAAGCAGGAGATTTGGTGAGCTAATTTTGGAAGTTTCTCTTCAAAGTTTTATGGAAACCTTTTTTGCCGAGTTTGGAGATTTGTTCTCACTCAATACACAACAAAAAATGGTCCTGCAAATAAGTAAAAACATTTTTCCAATTTCCAATTTTTCCAAAGATTTTATTTTTGTGTGTAAATAACAGCCCCCTATGAGGTATTCTGAAAACTTTAATTCTGGAGAGGCTTGTAGGTATTTGCTTGGAGAAGCTGGTGGGGTTCTCCATCTTGACCAGAATTTTTCTGGAGCCCCAAGGAAATGGTGACAGGTACAGAAGATCTGAGGTTCACACTTAGCGTTCAAATTAAGACAAGGTCTCTGCCGTGAGATTCAAAACAACCAAGGTCAATATTTGGGGCAAACAGTGGTTGGTGTTGTATTGTTGGCAGTTCAGATTCGAAGGTCAAGGATGATTTATCTCAGGGGCATAGCTAGGGCGAGGGGCAGGGGTGGCACGTGCCCTGATGCAGCAGGTCAGGGTGGCACCAAAGGGGGGCCTGAGCACAGGTGGGGAGCGCCATTTTGAATCTTTGCCCCGGTTGCCAGAAAGCCTAGCTACTACCTGATTTAGCTGGAACAGGTCCAAAAAGAGACTATAACATTTCGTCAACTACAATTAGCAAAACAAATAAGAGTTCCCCCATATTAACCTCCCTGGCGTTTTGAATAGACAATTGTAATGGTAACGAAAGCGTTACCATTGCATTTGTCTCTGACGCACGGCTCCGCCCCCATGAGCCTCTGCGGCTCACAGAGACGGAACCCGGAAGTGGAGACGGACGCCGCCCGCTCTTGCTCCCAAATCGATCCCGGGCGTGACTCGGGGTTACCGCTACTTACAGCGCAAATTAACCCCGAGTCACGCTCGGGATCACCGCTAAGGGGGTTAACAAAACTAACCCCAGAAAATCTTCCAAAATATAAAGACCAGTTAATATGCATATACTAAATTTTGTTTGTGTTTAGGTGGCTACATGTCCAAATAGGCAGGTATAAATCAAATACTACCATGTTTCCCTGAAAATGAGACAGGTTCTTATATTAATTTTGGCACCAACAGATGTATTAGAGTTTACTTTTTACATGAATAACGATCTACATTAAATGATAGATGCAAAGATAAATCTTCATTCCTGGCCTGTATGTGGCTCCTCACTATGACACGGACTGTCAAATGACACCTGTGTCATATTGCTGACGCATGTTCCTGTAGGAATTGCCCCTTGTAAGTATACAGCGCTCCATACACTGCACACTCTGCAACAACACCCACTCCCCCCAAGCCCAGTATAGGCACCCATAGCAAATATTATCATTTTAAGGAGTGGCTCTACCCCAGGAAAAAATTATGTCCCAGCTCCAGAGTTCTTCCTAAATGCCCAATGTAATAGTCTTACCACCAGATCAGCATAAACGCTGCCTGAAGGGTAATTCAACTCAATGGCATTTTAAGAAGGTTCCATTATAGTATTCCAGTAAGATATGTTCAAGGTGCTGAGCTTATCTGTTAATGCACATCAAAGTAGTGTTCTGATGTAAAGATCACAAACTTTCTCACTCTGGCTTGCTAATTATCTGATTGGCTGAGGCAGAGACAACCAGTGCTAATGAGCTCATTTGTTACATTTGAAGAATTCTGGGATTTGTAGTCAGAAGGTATGCTAAGAACTTTACTAAAGGGCAAGAAAGCCACTCCTACTTTACCAAGACAGACACGCAGGTGTATAAGAAAATTGGAAACAGTATGCTGATTACATGCTTAGATTCAGTCAGCTATCACAGTGTCAAGCATTGTGTAACTTGTAGCTGGGTGTGTGGGGACCTGGGTGGGGACCTCCCACTTCGTCCTGCTCTAGGGAGGGACTTCATTAGGAATTATAGATCTAGACATGCAGTAAATATAAAAGCCTAAGATGTTCAGAACACTGGAACGAAGCATCAGTCAGTATGTACCATGTAATGACTTTTTTGTAATGACTTTTTTCCTTACAAATGATCTAAAACTTCTGAGCTTGACACAGTTCTGAAAATACGGAGTCCATGCCAGCAAGTCATGAGTCAGCCTCCTTGGGGCATTTTTTTTGGTGTCGCAATATTTGAGCTCTAGGCAAAGCTATACATAAAGTGAGTTAGCCTTGTTACTTCTTACTGGTCTTATTTTGCTGATCCAGTGAAAGGAGCCCTTATTGGTCAATCAATAATACAGATTTTTCATTCAGGTGTTTAATCCGTCAATTTAGAAAGTATTAAAGATGCCTGATTGAACCTCACTGGTGCTGAGGTTTTTATCCGTTGGCTCAGATGATACGGGATTCGGTACAGTAAACAGGAAACCAATCAAGATACAGTAATTACACAGATTTGTGCATAACGCCACCTTCATCATGTCCAGCCACACACCATCGCACATAGGGAGACGTTTAGTGTGGACATTGGAAATTACCCTTTTTTAGATTCTTTTACATCCAAATGTTCAAGATACATGTTTGTCTCCAGCAGCTAGATAATGAGACTTTTGTTTTATGTGAACTTGCTATTGGCTAATGTGGTCACTGAATTCACATGAAATCTTGATCCTAACGGTTTAACTCTCTTGGGCACACAAAAAAATGATTGTCATTTATCGTCCATAATGTCGTTTTGCAATATTTTTGTACGAAATCCAAATTACTTCAAACTTTCACAATAGCTTCTGGTTGACTAGCAAAGTGATTCCTGCAATTTTTCGTAGAAACTATGATGGCGTCCTACATGGCCGGCGCCAGCACAGGAAAAACCTGGGCAATTGCCAGGGCCCCTTTCGGGGGCCCACTCAGGCTCACACTTGGCCATGTTATTTTTTATAGTGGACCTGAACAATCAAATGCATGAGTATTGTGTGCAGACCTGCTCATGGCTGGCCTCAGCAATAATGGAGGAGGCGGCATGGAATGGAGGGCAATTGATGGAAACTCTTTAGTGGAAGTGGAAGAAACTCTTTGATGGAAGTCTTTAGTGGCAGTGGAGCAAGCAGTAAGGGCTGATGGGTGCTTGGTGGCAATAGAGAATGCAACAAGGACTAGAGAACGATTGGTGGCTATAGGGAAGGCAATAAGGACTGGAGGATGATTGGTGGCTATAGGGAAGGCAATAAGGACTGGAGGGCGATCAGCAGCAGAAGATGACCCATTTGTGGCAGCAGAGCTGAAAGGGGATCATCATGTGACACACTACTTTGGGACCCACTAAGACTCTTTTGTCCAAGGGCCCCCACAAACCTGGAGCCGGCCCTGGCATCCTATTAAAATGTCAGTTTCTGAAAATGTTTCAACATGTTGCAGTCATTTCAAAGGCTCCAATGGGTGTATACAGGATCATCTAACAATGCTTGCACTGCCCCAACAGTTCACAACCGAACAAAAATTCTAACATTACAAAACAGTCCAGATCACATCAGGAGGTCCCTCCAAGCACGTGGTTCTACCTACTGGACCCCACATTGGGCACCAGATTTGTAGCCCACATATGCCTCTTGGTTGACAGCATAACAGGGAGCTGGTTCTTCTGGGATTTAAGTCCTGTGTATGCTAGTGTGTGTGTAGGTGCAGTGCAGGTACTTGTACTCAGTGTCTTTTGGAGGACAGCAGTACAACAGTATCTTCTATTCCCTTTCAGCATTGGGATAATAAAAGTTGATCTGAATCCTTTGGCAGGTATTCAGGTCATATGCTTCCTCTATCGTCCTAGCTTTCCAATGCACTATTTACTTCATCCTGACTGGTTACTGCTTATATCTTGTTCCCTGTAGTGTGTCAGGCATACTTTTGCTTTTATCTTGAAAGATAACACACTATAATTTATAATACAACTTCCTGAGAACTACTGTAGCTCACTACTAGAAGGTCTTTATAGTACATCTTCCTGAGACCGACTGTAGCTCACTACTAGAAGGCTTTATAGTACATCTTCCTGAGAGCTACTGTAGCTCACTGCTAGAAGGCTTTATAGTACATCTTCCTGAGAACTACTGTAGCTAACTACTAGAAGGCTTTATAGTACATCTTCCTGAGAACTACTGTAGCTCACTGCTAGAAGGTTTTATAGTACAACTTCCTGAGAACTACTGTATCTCACTGCTAGAAGGTTTTATAGTACAACTTCCTGAGAACTACTGTAGCTCACTGCTAGAAGGCCTTTATAGTACAACTTCCTGAGAACTACTGTAGCTCACTGCTAGAAGGTTTTATAGTACAACTTCCTGAGAACTACTGTAGCTCACTGCTAGAAGGCCTTTATAGTAAAACTTCCTGGGAACCACTGTAGCTCACTGCTAGAAAGCTTTATAGTACAACTTCCTGAGAACTACTGTAGCTCACTGCTAGAAGGCTTTATAGTACAACTTCCTGGGAACTACTGTAGCTCACTGCTAGAAGGGCTTTATAGTACAACTTCCTGAGTACTAATGTAGCTCACTGCTAGAAGGTTTTATAGTACAACTTCCTGAGAACTACTGTAGCTCACTGCTAGAAGGCCTTTATAGTACAACTTCCTGAGAACTACTGTAGCTCACTGCTAGAAGGCCTTTATAGTACAACTTCCTGAGTACTACTGTAGCTCACTGCTAGAAGGTCTTTATAGTACAACTTCCTGAGAACTACTGTAGCTCACTTCTAGAAGGCCTTTATAGTACAACTTCCTGAGAACTACTGTAGCTCACTTCTAGAAGGCCTTTATAGTACAACTTCCTGAGAACTACTGTAGCTCACTGCTAGAAGGTCTTTATAGTACAACTTCCTGAGTACTACTGTAGCTCACGGCTAGAAGGTCTTTATAGTACAACTTACTGAGAACTACTGTAACTCACTGCTAAAAGGCCTTTATAGTGAGGACTAGAGATGAGCAAACTTTTGAAAAATTCGATTCGACTGATTCGCCGAATTTTCCGACAAAAATCGTTTCGACCCGAATAAATTCGCGACGAATCGCTATTAAAAACGGCTATTTCTGAGCCTCCTACAGCCTCAATAGGGTTGTAAACCATTCAGCCTTGCTGTAACACGCACAGGATGCGTGCTGGGTTAGTTAAATAATACTTTTAAGAAATATCACATGCAGATCAGAGGCATCGCTAATAGAATCGCAGAGCGGCACAATTGCAGAGAGTTGAAGTGGCATCACTATGAGGGGCAGAAGGAGCCCAAATATACACTGGAGTTGGCGTCAGGAGCCCAAAAATTGGATGAATCACACCCTGGAGTTGGCAGAAGTTGGCAGCAGCAGCAGCAGGAGCCCAAATATACACTGGAGTTGGCTTCAGGAGCCCAAAAATTGGATGAATCACACCCTGGAGTTGGCAGGAGTTGACAGCAGCAGCAGCAGGAGCCCAAATATACACTGGAGTTGGCTTCAGGAGCCCAAAAATTGGATGAATCACACCCTGGAGTTGGCAGGAGTTGACAGCAGCAGCAGCAGGAGCCCAAATATACACTGGAGTTGGCTTCAGGAGCCCAAAAATTGGATGAATCACACCCTGGAGTTGGCAGAAGTTGGCAGCAGCAGCAGCAGGAGCCCAAATATACACTGGAGTTGGCTTCAGGAGCCCAAAAATTGGATGAATCACACCCTGGAGTTGGCAGAAGTTGGCAGCAGCAGCAGCAGGAGCCCAAATATACACTGGAGTTGGCTTCAGGAGCCCAAAAATTGGATGAATCACACCCTGGAGTTGGCAGGAGTTGACAGCAGCAGCAGCAGGAGCCCAAATATACACTGGAGTTGGCTTCAGGAGCCCAAAAATTGGATGAATCACACCCTGGAGTTGGCAGGAGTTGACAGCAGCAGCAGCAGGAGCCCAAATATACACTGGAGTTGGCTTCAGGAGCCCAAAAATTGGATGAATCACACCCTGGAGTTGGCAGAAGTTGGCAGCAGCAGCAGCAGGAGCCCAAATATACACTGGAGTTGGCTTCAGGAGCCCAAAAATTGGATGAATCACACCCTGGAGTTGGCAGAAGTTGGCAGCAGCAGCAGCAGGAGCCCAAATATACACTGGAGTTGGCTTCAGGAGCCCAAAAATTGGATGAATCACACCCTGGAGTTGGCAGGAGTTGACAGCAGCAGCAGCAGGAGCCCAAATATACACTGGAGTTGGCTTCAGGAGCCCAAAAATTGGATGAATCACACCCTGGAGTTGGCAGGAGTTGACAGCAGCAGCAGCAGGAGCCCAAATATACACTGGAGTTGGCTTCAGGAGCCCAAAAATTGGATGAATCACACCCTGGAGTTGGCAGAAGTTGGCAGCAGCAGCAGCAGGAGCCCAAATATACACTGGAGTTGGCTTCAGGAGCCCAAAAATTGGATGAATCACACCCTGGAGTTGGCAGAAGTTGGCAGCAGCAGCAGCAGGAGCCCAAATATACACTGGAGTTGGCTTCAGGAGCCCAAAAATTGGATGAATCACACCCTGGAGTTGGCAGAAGTTGGCAGCAGCAGCAGCAGGAGCCCAAATATACACTGGAGTTGGCTTCAGGAGCCCAAAAATTGGATGAATCACACCCTGGAGTTGGCAGAAGTTGGCAGCAGCAGCAGCAGGAGCCCAAATATACACTGGAGTTGGCTTCAGGAGCCCAAAAATTGGATGAATCACACCCTGGAGTTGGCAGGAGTTGACAGTAGCAGCAGCAGGAGCCCAAATATACACTGGAGTTGGCTTCAGGAGCCCAAAAATTGGATGAATCACACCCTGGAGTTGGCAGGAGTTGACAGCAGCAGCAGCAGGAGCCCAAATATACACTGGAGTTGGCTTCAGGAGCCCAAAAATTGGATGAATCACACCCTGGAGTTGGCAGAAGTTGGCAGCAGCAGCAGCAGGAGCCCAAATATACACTGGAGTTGGCTTCAGGAGCCCAAAAATTGGATGAATCACACCCTGGAGTTGGCAGGAGTTGACAGCAGCAGCAGCAGGAGCCCAAATATACACTGGAGTTGGCTTCAGGAGCCCAAAAATTGGATGAATCACACCCTGGAGTTGGCAGAAGTTGGCAGCAGCAGCAGCAGGAGCCCAAATATACACTGGAGTTGGCTTCAGGAGCCCAAAAATTGGATGAATCACACCCTGGAGTTGGCAGAAGTTGGCAGCAGCAGCAGCAGGAGCCCAAATATACACTGGAGTTGGCTTCAGGAGCCCAAAAATTGGATGAATCACACCCTGGAGTTGGCAAAAGTTGGCAGCAGCAGCAGCAGGAGCCCAAATATACACTGGAGTTGGCTTCAGGAGCCCAAAAATTGGATGAATCACACCCTGGAGTTGGCAGAAGTTGGCAGCAGCAGCAGCAGGAGCCCAAATATACACTGGAGTTGGCTTCAGGAGCCCAAAAATTGGATGAATCACACCCTGGAGTTGGCAGGAGTTGACAGTAGCAGCAGCAGGAGCCCAAATATACACTGGAGTTGGCTTCAGGAGCCCAAAAATTGGATGAATCACACCCTGGAGTTGGCAGGAGTTGACAGCAGCAGCAGCAGGAGCCCAAATATACACTGGAGTTGGCTTCAGGAGCCCAAAAATTGGATGAATCACACCCTGGAGTTGGCAGAAGTTGGCAGCAGCAGCAGCAGGAGCCCAAATATACACTGGAGTTGGCTTCAGGAGCCCAAAAATTGGATGAATCACACCCTGGAGTTGGCAGGAGTTGGCAGCAGCAGCAGCAGGAGCCCAAATATACACTGGAGTTGGCTTCAGGAGCCCAAAAATTGGATGAATCACACCCTGGAGTTGGCAGAAGTTGGCAGCAGCAGCAGCAGGAGCCCAAATATACACTGGAGTTGGCTTCAGGAGCCCAAAAATTGGATGAATCACACCCTGGAGTTGGCAGGAGTTGACAGTAGCAGCAGCAGGAGCCCAAATATACACTGGAGTTGGCTTCAGGAGCCCAAAAATTGGATGAATCACACCCTGGAGTTGGCAGGAGTTGACAGCAGCAGCAGCAGGAGCCCAAATATACACTGGAGTTGGCTTCAGGAGCCCAAAAATTGGATGAATCACACCCTGGAGTTGGCAGAAGTTGGCAGCAGCAGCAGCAGGAGCCCAAATATACACTGGAGTTGGCTTCAGGAGCCCAAAAATTGGATGAATCACACCCTGGAGTTGGCAGGAGTTGACAGCAGCAGCAGCAGGAGCCCAAATATACACTGGAGTTGGCTTCAGGAGCCCAAAAATTGGATGAATCACACCCTGGAGTTGGCAGAAGTTGGCAGCAGCAGCAGCAGGAGCCCAAATATACACTGGAGTTGGCTTCAGGAGCCCAAAAATTGGATGAATCACACCCTGGAGTTGGCAGAAGTTGGCAGCAGCAGCAGCAGGAGCCCAAATATACACTGGAGTTGGCTTCAGGAGCCCAAAAATTGGATGAATCACACCCTGGAGTTGGCAGAAGTTGGCAGCAGCAGCAGCAGGAGCCCAAATATACACTGGAGTTGGCTTCAGGAGCCCAAAAATTGGATGAATCACACCCTGGAGTTGGCAGAAGTTGGCAGCAGCAGCAGCAGGAGCCCAAATATACACTGGAGTTGGCTTCAGGAGCCCAAAAATTGGATGAATCACACCCTGGAGTTGGCAGGAGTTGACAGTAGCAGCAGCAGGAGCCCAAATATACACTGGAGTTGGCTTCAGGAGCCCAAAAATTGGATGAATCACACCCTGGAGTTGGCAGGAGTTGGCAGCAGCAGCAGCAGGAGCCCAAATATACACTGGAGTTGGCTTCAGGAGCCCAAAAATTGGATGAATCACACCCTGGAGTTGGCAGAAGTTGGCAGCAGCAGCAGCAGGAGCCCAAATATACACTGGAGTTGGCTTCAGGAGCCCAAAAATTGGATGAATCACACCCTGGAGTTGGCAGGAGTTGGCAGCAGCAGCAGCAGGAGCCCAAATATACACTGGAGTTGGCTTCAGGAGCCCAAAAATTGGATGAATCACACCCTGGAGTTGGCAGAAGTTGGCAGCAGCAGCAGCAGGAGCCCAAATATACACTGGAGTTGGCTTCAGGAGCCCAAAAATTGGATGAATCACACCCTGGAGTTGGCAGGAGTTGACAGTAGCAGCAGCAGGAGCCCAAATATACACTGGAGTTGGCTTCAGGAGCCCAAAAATTGGATGAATCACACCCTGGAGTTGGCAGGAGTTGACAGCAGCAGCAGCAGGAGCCCAAATATACACTGGAGTTGGCTTCAGGAGCCCAAAAATTGGATGAATCACACCCTGGAGTTGGCAGAAGTTGGCAGCAGCAGCAGCAGGAGCCCAAATATACACTGGAGTTGGCTTCAGGAGCCCAAAAATTGGATGAATCACACCCTGGAGTTGGCAGGAGTTGGCAGCAGCAGCAGCAGGAGCCCAAATATACACTGGAGTTGGCTTCAGGAGCCCAAAAATTGGATGAATCACACCCTGGAGTTGGCAGAAGTTGGCAGCAGCAGCAGCAGGAGCCCAAATATACACTGGAGTTGGCTTCAGGAGCCCAAAAATTGGATGAATCACACCCTGGAGTTGGCAGGAGTTGACAGTAGCAGCAGCAGGAGCCCAAATATACACTGGAGTTGGCTTCAGGAGCCCAAAAATTGGATGAATCACAGCCTGGAGTTGGCAGGAGTTGACAGTAGCAGCAGCAGGAGCCCAAATATACACTGGAGTTGGCTTCAGGAGCCCAAAAATTGGATGAATCACACCCTGGAGTTGGCAGGAGTTGACAGTAGCAGCAGCAGGAGCCCAAAAAATGGCCTAAAGACATAAATATGTTTTGCACCATTTGGAAAGTGTAAAACGTGGCACCATGCTGAATCTAGTCGCATGCATCAGGCATTGGTGGGTGGAAATCCTGGCTGATCCATCCCTGATTCATTTTGACAAAGGTGAGTCTCTCCACATTTTTAGTTGACAGACGAGTTCTCCTCGCCGTAACTATGGCCCCCGCCGCACTAAACACCCGCTCAGATGGCACGCTACTTGCCGGGCAGGACAGCTTTTCCAGGGCAAACTCTGCTAGTTGCGGCCACAAATCAAGTTTGGCTGCCCAGAAGTCCAGCGGATCCTCAAGGTGTGTTGGCATGGTCATGTCAAAGTATGACATGACCTGCTGGTTCAGGTCCTGCTCCAGGTCTTCCTGCTGCTCATGAGTAGCCTCACTATGCGGGTGTAGAAAGCTACTCATTAGCGACTGAAGACTGAGGCTGCTGCTGCTGATGGAGCTTCTGCTGCTGCTGCTGCCAACCCCCCCAGCGGCCATGGCAGTGGAAGGTGAGCGCAGAGGTCCCCTCGAGTCAGACCTGCGAGAGTATGGACCATGGCGCAGATAGGCATCGGCCAACTGCCTACGTAGAATGTCTTTGTAGTAGTTGAGTTTGTCCTCCCTCTCGGTGGGTTTAAAAAATGCCCCCATTTTGTGCCGGAAGCGAGGGTCCAATAAGGTGGACAGCCAGAAGTCATCCCGCCGACAGATGGAAACAATTCTGGGGTCACTACGCAAGCACGTGAGCATGCTTCGTGCCATTTGCGCAAGTGACTCGGATGGACTACCTGTCTCCATCTCCACTGCATACTGCCACGGTGTGCCCGGGTCCTCTGTCTCTCCTTCCTCAAAAACCTCTAGCTCCTCTGGCTGCTCCTGCTCCTCCTCTCCTGTCCGCTGACTAGATAAACCAGCCATTTCGCCAAGCCTAAACTGTGTTTCGCTGGGCAACTCCTCCTCCTCCTCTTCCTCCTCCTCCTCCTCCAGTTCAGCTCCAAGGGGGTTCATGTGGCCGTAAGATGTAAACGCCATGTCTCCAGTGCCCTGACCAGCCATGGTTTCCAACATGTGCTGTAGTACATGAAGCAGTGGAATCACGTCGTTCATCCCGTAATTCTGCCGACTGACAAATAAAGTGGCTTCCTCAAAGGGCCTGAGCAAACGGCAGGTGTCACGTATGAGCTGCCACTGGTTGACATTGAAGTTACACAGGGGAGTCCCCCTATCTGCTTGGATCATCAGGAAATCCGTGATGGCTTTTCTCTGTTCATATAATCGGTCCAACATGTGAAGGGTGGAATTCCAACGGGTGGAAACATCGCAAATCAGACTATGTTGGGGGATACCATTCTGACGCTGTAGCTCAAGAAGGGTGTGTTTGGCAGTGTAGGAGTGGCTGAAGTGCATGCAAAGTTTCCGTGAAGTTGTTAGGATGTCCTGCAGATGGGGGGAACACTTCAGAAACCGCTTGACAACCAGATTGAAGACGTGAGCCATGCAGGGGGCATGGGTCAGGCTTCCTTGGCGCAGCGCAGACAAAATGTTCTTCCCATTGTCGGTAACCATGATTCCCATTTTAAGTTTTCTCGGAGTAAGCCATGTTTGGATTTCCTGATGAATACATTTAAGCAGTTCCTCCCCTGTGTGACTCCGTTCGCCAAGACAAACCATGTGAAGCACTGCGTGACACCTCCGTGCCCTGCACACATGGTAGACTGGAGGGGCACTGAGACTTGAGCCTACAGTGGAGGGTGAGGAGATGGCGGAGGATGAGGAGGCCGAGTCGCACGGTGTCACAGGCCCAATGGGCAGAGAGCGCGGAGGCCGAAGCGGCGTGACCTGTCCAAGTTGCTGCTGCAAAGGGACCACATTCACCCAGTGGGCCGTAAACGACATGTACTGCCCCTGACCGTAGTTACAGCTCCAGATGTCGGCGCTGCCATGTATTTTGCTACACACCGACAGGCTCAAGGACTGGCCCACCTTCTGTTCAACAAAAGTGTGCAGCGCTGGTACTGCCTTCTTGGCAAAGAAATGACGGCTTGGGACTCTCCACCTCGGCTCGGCACAAGCCATCAGTTCTCTGAAAGGTGCAGATTCCACCACCTGAAAAGGGAGCGACTGCAGCACCAGCAACTTGGACAGGAGCACATTCAGCTTCTGCGCCGTAGGATGAGTGGGCGCATACTGCTGTCTCTTGGACATGGCTTCGCTGATGGATTGCTGGCGGGATGCATGACTTGGAGGAGGAGGAGCAGGAGCGACAGAGGATGGGTATGACGCACAGCTGCCTTCGGCTGAGGTGCTGGAGCCTTGGCTGGCAGAAATTGGGAGCTCACTTGGTGAGGAAGCAGACTGGACCACCCCTTGGGAGCCTCGGTTCTCCCAGGTCGTTTTATGGTGACGCATCATATGTTGACGCAGGGCCGTGGTGCCAACATTTGGACCCTGGCCACGCTTCACCTTTTGCCTACATATCTTGCATGTGGCCATGTTACCCTCCTGCGGATGCCTCAGGAAAAACTGCCACACTGCCGAGTAGCTACTTTTCCCACCCCCTGGCCTCACTGATTCACTGCTGCTGTTGCCAACTCCAGGAACCCCTGCTCCACTACCTCCCGATAAGGTAGACTGCCGCACAGCAGGTGCTCTACCCCGGCCCCGGCCCCGGCCGGCTCCAGCCTTTGGAATTGTGCCCCCATGCTGACTGCTACCACCTTGCTGCCTCAGCTGCTGACTCCGGGGCAACCTGCACCCCTCTTCTCCTGATGATGACGATGAAGCCCCTTCATCACCCGGCTCCCAAGTGCGATCGGCTTCATCGTCATCATCATCATCATCACCGGGTTGTGGCTGTACGTCACTGATGTTCGTGGATTCGTCAACAGTGTCTGGCGCAGGAGCTGGAACGCTCGCAGCACCCACGACACTGTCCACATCACTATTTGTCTGCCTAGCTAAAGAAGCCACCTCCATTTCTTGGCTGGGCAGTAGCTGCTGACTGTCCTCTATCTGATGGTCCTCCTCACTAAAGAGTGGAGCTGAACCCAAAGCATAGGATACGTCGCTGGGGGAGGGAACGGCGTAGGCCAGAGGCAATGGGAGGACAGGGACTGCTCTCGGGGCATGCCAACTCAGGGTTGTGTCAGAGGAACCTACCGACCCTAGACTGGGGGTCTCAGACGTAAGTTGTGATGATGTTGTTGATGAGCGCGTCAACCAATCTACCACGGCAGATGCGTTTCTGGTGGAGACCCGACCGCTAGCAGATACTGGCAGATTAGGTCTCTCAGCGTGACTCCTGCTGCTACTGGCCCCCAGTCTGATGCGAGCTCTGCCTGCGGAATCTTGGCCTCTGCCACTCCTCTTTTCACTTCCAGGCACTTGTCTGCCCGACATAGTCTAACTGGCGTGGTAGTAGGTGATATTTAAAAAAACCCCGGGCAGCGGTGGGTCTATATGAAACAGAATATAATGCACACCAAAAGTGAGCAGTAACACTCAGCCTCCAACAGGCCTGCTTAGTGTAAATAAGAGAGCTGCTTAGTGTAAATAAAGAGGGGTATGCTATGTTACAGAATGGGATGCCTCAACAGAAGTGCACCTGGCAGGCAGCAGTAAGCCTATGCCCAGCAAAAGTGTCTTATAATATAAATATAATAAGAGCAAATGCTTATATGGTCTTAAACAGAGGCTGCTTTAGTCACAGAATGGGATGCCCCGGGCAGGAATCGAGCTGGCAGGGTACAGTAGTGCTTTGGCCAGCAAAAGTGTCTTTATCAGGCCTAATTTCAAATATGATAAGAGCAAATGCTTATATGGTCTTAAACAGAGGCTGCTTTAGTCACAGAATGGGATGCCCCGGGCAGGAATCGAGCTGGCAGGGTACAGTAGTGCTTTGGCCAGCAAAAGTGTCTTTATCAGGCTAATTTCAAATATGATAAGAGCAAATGCTTATATGGTCTTAAACAGAGGCTGCTTTAGTCACAGAATGGGATGCCCCGGGCAGGAATCGAGCTGGCAGGGTACAGTAGTGCTTTGGCCAGCAAAAGTGTCTTTATCAGGCCTAATTTCAAATATGATAAGAGCAAATGCTTATATGGTCTTAAACAGAGGCTGCTGTAGTCACAGAATGGGATGCCCCGGGCAGGAATCGAGCTGGCAGGGTACAGTAGTGCTTTGGCCAGCAAAAGTGTCTTTATCAGGCCTAATTTCAAATATGATAAGAGCAAATGCTTATATGGTCTTAAACAGAGGCTGCTTTAGTCACAGAATGGGATGCCCCGGGCAGGAATCGAGCTGGCAGGGTACAGTAGTGCTTTGGCCAGCAAAAGTGTCTTTATCAGGCTAATTTCAAATATGATAAGAGCAAATGCTTATATGGTCTTAAACAGAGGCTGCTTTAGTCACAGAATGGGATGCCCCGGGCAGGAATCGAGCTGGCAGGGTACAGTAGTGCTTTGGCCAGCAAAAATGTCTTTATCAGGCCTAATTTCAAATATGATAAGAGCAAATGCTTATATGGTCTTAAACAGAGGCTGCTGTAGTCACAGAATGGGATGCCCCGGGCAGGAATCGAGCTGGCAGGGTACAGTAGTGCTTTGGCCAGCAAAAGTGTCTTTATCAGGCCTAATTTCAAATATGATAAGAGCAAATGCTTATATGGTCTTAAACAGAGGCTGCTTTAGTCACAGAATGGGATGCCCCGGGCAGGAATCGAGCTGGCAGGGTACAGTAGTGCTTTGGCCAGCAAAAGTGTCTTTATCAGGCTAATTTCAAATATGATAAGAGCAAATGCTTATATGGTCTTAAACAGAGGCTGCTTTAGTCACAGAATGGGATGCCCCGGGCAGGAATCGAGCTGGCAGGGTACAGTAGTGCTTTGGCCAGCAAAAGTGTCTTTATCAGGCCTAATTTCAAATATGATAAGAGCAAATGCTTATATGGTCTTAAACAGAGGCTGCTTTAGTCACAGAATGGGATGCCCCGGGCAGGAATCGAGCTGGCAGGGTACAGTAGTGCTTTGGCCAGCAAAAGTGTCTTTATCAGGCCTAATTTCAAATATGATAAGAGCAAATGCTTATATGGTCTTAAACAGAGGCTGCTGTAGTCACAGAATGGGATGCCCCGGGCAGGAATCGAGCTGGCAGGGTACAGTAGTGCTTTGGCCAGCAAAAGTGTCTTTATCAGGCCTAATTTCAAATATGATAAGAGCAAATGCTTATATGGTCTTAAACAGAGGCTGCTTTAGTCACAGAATGGGATGCCCCGGGCAGGAATCGAGCTGGCAGGGTACAGTAGTGCTTTGGCCAGCAAAAGTGTCTTTATCAGGCTAATTTCAAATATGATAAGAGCAAATGCTTATATGGTCTTAAACAGAGGCTGCTTTAGTCACAGAATGGGATGCCCCGGGCAGGAATCGAGCTGGCAGGGTACAGTAGTGCTTTGGCCAGCAAAAGTGTCTTTATCAGGCCTAATTTCAAATATGATAAGAGCAAATGCTTATATGGTCTTAAACAGAGGCTGCTGTAGTCACAGAATGGGATGCCCCGGGCAGGAATCGAGCTGGCAGGGTACAGTAGTGCTTTGGCCAGCAAAAGTGTCTTTATCAGGCCTAATTTCAAATATGATAAGAGCAAATGCTTATATGGTCTTAAACAGAGGCTGCTTTAGTCACAGAATGGGATGCCCCGGGCAGGAATCGAGCTGGCAGGGTACAGTAGTGCTTTGGCCAGCAAAAGTGTCTTTATCAGGCTAATTTCAAATATGATAACAGCAAATGCTTATATGGTCTTAAACAGAGGCTGCTTTAGTCACAGAATGGGATGCCCCGGGCAGGAATCGAGCTGGCAGGGTACAGTAGTGCTTTGGCCAGCAAAAGTGTCTTTATCAGGCCTAATTTCAAATATGATAAGAGCAAATGCTTATATGGTCTTAAACAGAGGCTGCTTTAGTCACAGAATGGGATGCCCCGGGCAGGAATCGAGCTGGCAGGGTACAGTAGTGCTTTGGCCAGCAAAAGTGTCTTTATCAGGCTAATTTCAAATATGATAAGAGCAAATGCTTATATGGTCTTAAACAGAGGCTGCTTTAGTCACAGAATGGGATGCCCCGGGCAGGAATCGAGCTGGCAGGGTACAGTAGTGCTTTGGCCAGCAAAAGTGTCTTTATCAGGCCTAATTTCAAATATGATAAGAGCAAATGCTTATATGGTCTTAAACAGAGGCTGCTGTAGTCACAGAATGGGATGCCCCGGGCAGGAATCGAGCTGGCAGGGTACAGTAGTGCTTTGGCCAGCAAAAGTGTCTTTATCAGGCCTAATTTCAAATATGATAAGAGCAAATGCTTATATGGTCTTAAACAGAGGCTGCTTTAGTCACAGAATGGGATGCCCCGGGCAGGAATCGAGCTGGCAGGGTACAGTAGTGCTTTGGCCAGCAAAAGTGTCTTTATCAGGCTAATTTCAAATATGATAAGAGCAAATGCTTATATGGTCTTAAACAGAGGCTGCTTTAGTCACAGAATGGGATGCCCCGGGCAGGAATCGAGCTGGCAGGGTACAGTAGTGCTTTGGCCAGCAAAAGTGTCTTTATCAGGCCTAATTTCAAATATGATAAGAGCAAATGCTTATATGGTCTTAAACAGAGGCTGCTGTAGTCACAGAATGGGATGCCCCGGGCAGGAATCGAGCTGGCAGGGTACAGTAGTGCTTTGGCCAGCAAAAGTGTCTTTATCAGGCCTAATTTCAAATATGATAAGAGCAAATGCTTATATGGTCTTAAACAGAGGCTGCTTTAGTCACAGAATGGGATGCCCCGGGCAGGAATCGAGCTGGCAGGGTACAGTAGTGCTTTGGCCAGCAAAAGTGTCTTTATCAGGCTAATTTCAAATATGATAAGAGCAAATGCTTATATGGTCTTAAACAGAGGCTGCTTTAGTCACAGAATGGGATGCCCCGGGCAGGAATCGAGCTGGCAGGGTACAGTAGTGCTTTGGCCAGCAAAAGTGTCTTTATCAGGCCTAATTTCAAATATGATAAGAGCAAATGCTTATATGGTCTTAAACAGAGGCTGCTTTAGTCACAGAATGGGATGCCCCGGGCAGGAATCGAGCTGGCAGGGTACAGTAGTGCTTTGGCCAGCAAAAGTGTCTTTATCAGGCCTAATTTCAAATATGATAAGAGCAAATGCTTATATGGTCTTAAACAGAGGCTGCTGTAGTCACAGAATGGGATGCCCCGGGCAGGAATCGAGCTGGCAGGGTACAGTAGTGCTTTGGCCAGCAAAAGTGTCTTTATCAGGCCTAATTTCAAATATGATAAGAGCAAATGCTTATATGGTCTTAAACAGAGGCTGCTTTAGTCACAGAATGGGATGCCCCGGGCAGGAATCGAGCTGGCAGGGTACAGTAGTGCTTTGGCCAGCAAAAGTGTCTTTATCAGGCCTAATTTCAAATATGATAAGAGCAAATGCTTATATGGTCTTAAACAGAGGCTGCTGTAGTCACAGAATGGGATGCCCCGGGCAGGAATCGAGCTGGCAGGGTACAGTAGTGCTTTGGCCAGCAAAAGTGTCTTTATCAGGCCTAATTTCAAATATGATAAGAGCAAATGCTTATATGGTCTTAAACAGAGGCTGCTTTAGTCACAGAATGGGATGCCCCGGGCAGGAATCGAGCTGGCAGGGTACAGTAGTGCTTTGGCCAGCAAAAGTGTCTTTATCAGGCCTAATTTCAAATATGATAAGAGCAAATGCTTATATGGTCTTAAACAGAGGCTGCTTTAGTCACAGAATGGGATGCCCCGGGCAGGAATCGAGCTGGCAGGGTACAGTAGTGCTTTGGCCAGCAAAAGTGTCTTTATCAGGCTAATTTCAAATATGATAAGAGCAAATGCTTATATGGTCTTAAACAGAGGCTGCTTTAGTCACAGAATGGGATGCCCCGGGCAGGAATCGAGCTGGCAGGGTACAGTAGTGCTTTGGCCAGCAAAAGTGTCTTTATCAGGCCTAATTTCAAATATGATAAGAGCAAATGCTTATATGGTCTTAAACAGAGGCTGCTGTAGTCACAGAATGGGATGCCCCGGGCAGGAATCGAGCTGGCAGGGTACAGTAGTGCTTTGGCCAGCAAAAGTGTCTTTATCAGGCCTAATTTCAAATATGATAAGAGCAAATGCTTATATGGTCTTAAACAGAGGCTGCTTTAGTCACAGAATGGGATGCCCCGGGCAGGAATCGAGCTGGCAGGGTACAGTAGTGCTTTGGACAGCAAAAGTGTCTTTATCAGGCTAATTTCAAATATGATAAGAGCAAATGCTTATATGGTCTTAAACAGAGGCTGCTTTAGTCACAGAATGGGATGCCCCGGGCAGGAATCGAGCTGGCAGGGTACAGTAGTGCTTTGGCCAGCAAAAGTGTCTTTATCAGGCCTAATTTCAAATATGATAAGAGCAAATGCTTATATGGTCTTAAACAGAGGCTGCTTTAGTCACAGAATGGGATGCCCCGGGCAGGAATCGAGCTGGCAGGGTACAGTAGTGCTTTGGCCAGCAAAAGTGTCTTTATCAGGCTAATTTCAAATATGATAAGAGCAAATGCTTATATGGTCTTAAACAGAGGCTGCTTTAGTCACAGAATGGGATGCCCCGGGCAGGAATCGAGCTGGCAGGGTACAGTAGTGCTTTGGCCAGCAAAAGTGTCTTTATCAGGCCTAATTTCAAATATGATAAGAGCAAATGCTTATATGGTCTTAAACAGAGGCTGCTTTAGTCACAGAATGGGATGCCCCGGGCAGGAATCGAGCTGGCAGGGTACAGTAGTGCTTTGGCCAGCAAAAGTGTCTTTATCAGGCCTAATTTCAAATATGATAAGAGCAAATGCTTATATGGTCTTAAACAGAGGCTGCTTTAGTCACAGAATGGGATGCCTCACAGCAGACTTAAGATCAGTTCAGTATATATGCACAGTTAGTTACTATAAGCAGCCTGAAAACGCTAACAAAGGCTGGATGAAAAAAAAAAAATCTCCCTGTCAGCCAGCTCCGTTTTTCCTACCTTTCCCTGGCTTTCTGTCTGTCTCCTGTCTGTCTCCTGCCTGTCTCCTGCCTGTCTCCAGCCTGTCCCTGTCTGTCCCTGTCTCCAGCCTGTCTAACTGCCTCAGCTACACAGCGTTCTGTCTGTCTGTCACGAATGCAATAGAGAAATGAGGAAAAGCAAGATGGCCGCCGTTAAATACCGCTGTGTGACGTCACCGGGCTTGCTGGCTGCTGATAGGCTGCATGTGACTGCCCCAGCTTGCACTGGCGCGGGATACATGTCCAGACATGTCCCGCCCGCCATCTTAGAATGCCTGTAATGTAAATGAATGGATGTTAAAGGAAAACTTCGAGTGATCGAATCGCGGGGAAATTCGGATTCGATCCGAATCGAATTTTTCCTGAAATTCGGATCGAATCCGGGTTCGTCCGGATCGATTCGCTCATCCCTAGTGAGGACTACTGTAGCTCACTGCTGAAAGAAGGCTTTTTACCGGTTCACTTCATTCCGGTGCAGTTCCAACTTATTTTTTCCAGACTGAACTGAACCAAATGAGCTAAATTCAAATTTAACTTGACGCTGAAAAAAAAACTGGTCATGATAGCAAAAACTCACTGCTTGAATGACAATATACATATAGTATGAATAAAACAGGAATGCAATGTGCAGTAAAAATCAAAAATATTTTAGGCTCTTATTGTGGGTAAAACATTTTCTATGTAGACAGTTCTACTAATTATTTTTGCATAAACAGAAAGGGTTGCAGAAAAAGCATTGTAAACAAAATATAGAGCTTTATTGAAACAAAAACGCTACATATAAAATATATAAATATTTGAAAATACAACCAGCTCAAGGCTGTAATTGCCATTGAAAGCCGAATTAATTACACCACTGAGAAAATGTATAAAAATTATAATGAATACACCTCAAAATTAAATAAAATATGCAATATAGTGAAAGATAATTAAATCTCCAAAAGTGCCCAAACCTAGCAGAATTAAGTATTAAATTACCATAAATCTGCAAAATAAATTGATCATAATGCGAAATGCTACTCTTATTAAAACTAACAATGAAAGAAAAGTATACACTCCATGTAAACGTGAAAATGTTATGCTCACTATAAATACTAACCCTTAAATGCTACAGTTTACTGACCAAGTGAAGTATGCTGGGTGGGGAACGCCACCGGCTCAGACACATTGCGCGGCTGCACTGAGAGTAAACCAGCCACTTTCTCCAGGGATAGACATTTCTTTGGCAGTCTCCTGTACTGTATGTGTGGTATTAAAAAAAAAAATCATTTGGGTGCTCAAAAAGGGGTTTATGTGAGAATTGTCCAGTAAAATATAAAATGTGTTCCTATTTCCACTTTGGTCACTAGGTGGGAGTATAAGACCACAACTAGAAAAGATAATTTAATTCAGACTCTTAAAATCTCAGTGTGGGATTCCCCTTTACTGTGAGTCAGATAGCATAAGGAGCGTTAAGGGAACAACAGAAAAATGATGAGATTGGTTGGGAGCTTTTTGGAGGAAAAACTACAAGCAACATTGTATAGGGCAGAGCTATTATAAGGAGATGCTAGAGGGATAGACAGGAAGATCGTCCATAACCATGCTAAGGGGAAGACTGCTGTGTGACACTGCTGATAGGGCTACTACAGTAATGAGGCCTGGGTGCAGTTGTAAGCAAGAAGGAGTATGCAGTTGTAGTGAAACATAGCCACAGTGAGTTGCTGAGAGATTGAGAAAACTGAGGTGCGGGGAGTCCACGCAGAGAGGAGAGGACCCTGGGGGGTCCCAGTGTTGTTTGTGATAGAGGAGGCACCACTTAGGATCCAAGGGGCTGACAGCCTATTAGGAGGAAGTTTCTGTGCCTGAGACTCCGGTAAGGGGTGGCTGCCCCTGTCTGAGTCCACAGCCCTGCAGTCACTGTTGTGTGGAGGAGAGGTTCCCCATGTGTTTTACTCGCTGGCAGTCCAATGGCCCCTCTGCTGAGGTCGGGCAGTCCCGTGTCCCAGTCTGGGACACCCCATAGACGGTCTCCACTATGAGGGGGTGCTTAGTTCAAAGTGCGATGGTGGAACCTCTAATCTGCTCCGATTATATAGGAACTGTGTTCTATGCCTGATAGACACAAACCTGATTAACCCTTTCACTGAAATGTGCTGATAAGTAAGAGTACCTGTGTTCTACGCTTAATGGACACAAGCCTGATTAACCCTTTAGCTGAAACAGGATTATAAGCTTGTGTACCTGTGTCCTTTTGCCTGAAGGGCACAAGACTATTTAACCCTTATGCTGAAGCATCATTATGAAGCAATCGTGCCTGTGTTGTTTTTCTACAAAGCAATGCAAGTTTATTTGGCCTGTGATCTGTGTATTTGACCATGACATGGATTAATGTATTAAACCTTTTTTTCATGACCCTGCAACAATAAAACAAGATGATGCTTTCAGCTATCCTGTTTGCTGTTAAGTGTCTGTCTGTTCCCCATGCTGCAGTCCTATTAACCCTTAGCCCTTACCTGAGATACGTTGACACCATGACATACTTTGGATTACAATTTAAAGTTGACCCTGACTGCTGCTGGTTAACCCTGATAACTACCGTTACATATATTTGCTTTATCAAGGACATAATGACAGACTGATGTAGCCTACACACACCTGGATATTCGTGATGCAGATGAGGAGACGGTGTTTTTTGGACCAAAGTGTTGCCTCCCCATCCAGATTCAGGATGCCCCGCTGTGTAAACCCCCCCAGGTCGGCCAGAAACTCACCTTCTTTCCTGGTCCAACAACACCTGCACGAACAGCGGCTGCATACCCGCTATCCCTTTAGCAGGGCGTGTGCCTGTGCCAGGCATTTGTGAATGGCCAATGCGGGCACGCTCTCTGTTAAAGGGTAGCGGGGGATGCCTCCAGTGAGCTCGGATACGCTCACCTTAGATGAGCTCTTGGACAAAGGGGCGGGATTAGATCCGAACGCACTGACTCGACGAGCGGCTGCGCATCCCCAATCGGGGTGCCCTGGGGGCAAAACCCAGGATAGTCAAAATCCTGGATTTTGGTCCACTTTAAAACAGAAGTTCTGTGTGGATCCCTTCACCATGGCGCTGCAGAGCTCAACCTCTGGCGCCATTGGTGAAGTAAATGATTGGACAAGAGACCATGAATGCATTGTTGGACCAGGAGAAGGTGAGTTTTTCTGGGCGTTCTGCAGGGTTTCACACAGTGGGGCATCCCAATTCGGGATGCCCCCTGGCACACAGAACAAATTCCAGGATAGTCAATATCTATCTAAAGTCAATTTGTTCAGCGTTAATGCCACTGATGAATCCCTAGGTACTGATTTCAGCTTCTGATGCTCGCGCATGCACCCTTTGACCGGGAAAGAAGGTCAGTTTTCGGGCAACCTGGGTGCTTTGACACAGCGGGGCATCCTGAATCTGGATGCCCCGGGCGGAGTGAGTTTGCCTGCCCTGGAGTCTCATAGACTGCAGCAGGGCCGGCGTCAGCACCCGGCAAGGCAGGGCAGCTGCCAGGGGCCCCCACTCTCTGGGGGGGCTCACTGACAGGGCTGGACTTTGGGATGTGCGATGATGCTTGACTGGCAGCGGACTGTGAGGGCACTGCCACAGCTGGTGCCCAACTTCTCCCCAAATGGCGGGGTTCCACACAACGGGGCAACTCGATTTAGATTCCCGGGGAGGAAGTGCTGGGTTTTGTTCTGCTTTTAGGTTGCCCACCCCAGCTGATTTCCTATCCCTGGAGCATCCCCGGGGATCGCTGGCATACCCACTATGCAAGCAATTCCACCCCTGAGTTTTGGTCCACTTTACAGGGGCATCTCAATTTGGGATGCCCCTGTTTGTGAAAGAACCCCCTGGTTTGGCCGTTAACTCAAACTGGCGATCCCACAGTGCATTCACAAGTTCCAGGAAAGTAATGAACAAAGGGGGGGTCACACACAGGGGCAACCAAAATCAGGAGAATCTAGATTTGTTTAGACTGTGAGGTCAGGTTTAAAGGGGTTTGGTGCACTTCAAAGTAGACCAAAACTAGAGTGGTCTTAGATCCAGAAAGCATGATTCTTAGGGGGCATCCAGATTTGGGATGTCCCTCTGTGATGTGACGCGACTCTTCACCACAAAGGGGCCCACTGAGACCATGTCGCCCAAGGGCCCACATAAACCTGAAGCCGGTGCAGGACTGCAGAGTGGGTTTTGCTCCACTTTAACTAAATCCCATCCAAAGTTCAGATGCAGGATTTCTTTACAATGCAACTTATTGCACTGGTTCTTTCATGACTATCACCATACAGTGCTTATACAAGGGAAAGTCACACCGATCCTACTCCCCAAATCATGCTGTGAGTGCAGTACAATAGCCGGGACCCCTCTAGTATTCATTTCAGGTACACTTGGTGTTGCATCGATCTGGTCATGAAACCAGTGATCCAACCATTTCTCCAAAGAGTCCCAGTAGTCATTATTAAATTTTTTCAGCTAAAGTGCATTTTTTCATACCCGGGCGGTTCCGCCCTTACCTTTTCCCTGTTGTAATCCTTACTTTTACCTTTTTCCTGTTGTTATCCTTACTCTTACCTTTCCCTATTGTAATCCTTACTTTTACATTTTCCCTGTCGTAATCCTTACTTTTACCTTTTCCCTGTCGTAATCCTTACTTTTACCTTTTCCCTGTCGTAATCCTTACTTTTACCTTTTCCCTGTTGTAATCCTTACTTTTACCTTTTCCTTACCTTTACCTTTTCCCTGTTGTAATCCTCCCCTTCCCATTGTACAGTGCCCCCTGACCCAAACAATCCTTGTGTCTATACATGTAAATGTCTATATAGTTAGCAAGAATAAATCTGAATCTGAAAAGCAAAAAGCTGCCTGAATTATATCTGCCTGGGAGGTGGCCCCAGTCCCAGAAGACATGTTTGGTGAAAATCCATCTGACCAGAAGGACCTGATTCCAACTGTAAAGCACATGCTGGAAATGGTTTAAAGCTGGATTGCTGCATCTGGTGCACAGAAATAGAGGTGGATGCTTCTGGGAGCTTAGAGAAGAGGCCAGATGGAAGATCAATCCACCGATAATATTCCCAGTCTACAGATGTGTTCCACGTGCCCACGGCTGAGTGTTCTCTAAGTGCATAAGAGCATGCAAAGCTACCTATTAAATTAGATGTGCTTTTACCCTTTCAGTGCCAGTCTACCTAGAGATGATGTCACCCCATGTTGCCAAGCAATTTTTGCTCTATATATTTAACTGTGATTTTTGCAGGAATTTATACGGAAATTATATTTTTTCCCCGCAGAGTTTGGACTTTAAAATGGCCCAAAACCCACCCTGGAGACTATGAGACTCTATGGCAGGCTTACTCCCTCACCCGGGGCTTCCCAAACTAGGATGTGAACCCCTCATAGGGCATGCAGTAAACTCACTTTTGCCCCTAGCTCAGTGCCTGCATCATTCCATTCCCTCCTCGGGTGTACATGGCCCCGCCAACCGCAACTGAATGGCTGTGCAGGGCCAGGCACAGCCGAAAGGAGCCGAGTGATGCCGGCGCTACTTGCAAGTGCGGCTCAGATTCGAGCAAGCTGCTCTAGCCGCAGCATGGGCCTGAGGAGAGGTAAGTGGACCCGCCAACCGGGGGTTTTCACACAGCGGGGCACCCCAGGGGGAAAGACCAAAATCACGGGTTTTGGTCCATTTCAACATGAAATGTCTTGTTTGTAATTTTTCCAGTGCTATCTCAGTATTTCAGGTGAAATGTGTGGGGGAAAAATGCAATATTTTGTAATTTTGTATTGTTTTTGTAATAGAAAACATACGTTTCTCAAGAAAATCTTATTAGTTGTAAAAGCCCCATTCTTATATGCAGAATATTCATTGTGAACTCTGTGAAACCACATTTGTAATAGTCTGTATGTGTATGTATTGTATGTTCTACCCTGTCTGTAATTATTTTGTACAGGGCTACAAAAGATAATGGTGCATTATAAATAAATAAATAATACTAATAAAAATAAGTTCTCCTTCCAGCCACGGGTCTAGTAGCCATAGCTGGAAATGTTATAACATGCAAGGAAGGTATCCGGGCCATTGGGTACTCCTTAACCTCCTCAGGCAGAGAGTTCCATAGTCTCACTGCTCTTACAGAGAAGAATCCCCTCCTATGTCAGTGGAGAAAGCACCACTCCCGGGTATAAATAGATCATAGGACAGATTTTTGTATTGACCTCGGATAAATGTATACATAGTTACTAGATCACCCCTCAGCTGTTTTTCTTTCCAAATTAAATAAACGTAACTTTGACAATCTTTTAGGGTACTCCTGTTCTCCCCATTTATTAATTTACTTGCCCACCTTTGAACGCTCTCCAGTTCTTACATGTCCTTCTTATATACAGGTGCCCAGAACTGTACACAATATTCCATATGGGGTCTGACCAGTGACTTGTAGAGGGGTCACATGATGCCTTGGTCATGGGCACCTATGCTCCCATGCACTCATGATCCTGTTTGCCTTGGCAGATGCTGCCTGGCATCGATCACTACAGGTGCCCAGAACTGTACACAATATTCCATATGGGGTCTGACCAGTGACTTGTAGAGGGGTCACATGATGCTTTGGTCATGGGCACCTATGCTCCCATGCACTCATGATCCTGTTTGCCTTGGCAGATGCTGCCTGGCATCGATCACTACAGTTAAGTTTATTGTTAACTAAAACAATTTTAGTAGCTCTTTTCCATTGTTGTTTTACTAAGCATTTCCTTATTTAGTGTGCAATCATGGCACAAATTGCTCCTTCCAATGTGTATTAACTTGCATTTATCAGTATTAAACTTCATTCGCCATTTTACTGCCCATACTTTATCTAAATCTGTTTGTAGCTGCCTGCTGTCCTCTTTTGTGTTGATTACTTTACACAGCTTAGTATCATATGCAAAGATTGAGACTTTATTATTTAATCCATTCCCAATTTCCCAATATATCAAAGTGAACTGACCCTTTAGGTCTACCACTAGTTACAGCGATCCAATCCAGGTATGTACCGGTGACAACCAACCTCTGGTGTGAGACAAAAAATAGACAGGAGAGAGAGATGTGCCAGAGAGAGATAGAGAAAGAAACACACATGAGAGAAACATGAGATGGACAAACATGAGAGAATGAAAAAGGAGGCAGATGAGAAAGAGAGATAAAAGCAAAGAGAAATCGAATGTAGATTGAAGCACGCGAGAGACATAGATAGAAACAGGAGACAGCAAGAGACACAAGAGAGACAGGAGAGAGACAGACGCATGAGAGAGAAAGAGACAAGTGAGAGAAATGCACGTGAGAGAAACAAAAGAGAGACAAGAGAGAGAAACAGGGAGAAACAATATTAACAAAGAGCATGTGATGTTGGAAAACTGCTCTGTACAATGGGCATTCGTAATCGCTCTGCTTCGGGACCCTTCAAAGACTGAATGTTTAGCAATAAACATATATGTACTATTTATATATATTATATAATTTAAGGATATAGGTTTCCATCACAGCTTTGCCACTGTTTGAAACTTCTGGAGCACAAGGTTTGATAAATAGGCAGGATTTCTTCTCTGGTTGGACAAATTTACAATAGGCCAAACAAGAGCCTGCTTGTAGCTGCCTGCTGTTTTGTGTTGATTACTTTACACAGCTTAGTATCATTTGCAAAGATTGAGACTTTACTGTTTAATCCACATTCCCAATATCATTAATATAAGCGAAATGACCCTTTCAGTCCACCGCTAGTACCAGTGATCCAATCCAGGTATGTACCGGTGACAACCACCCTCTGGTGAGAGACAAAAGATGACAGGAGAGAGACGTGCCAGAGAGCGAGAGAGACAGAAAAAAAAATGCATGTGAGAGAAACACGAGATGGACAAACATGAGAGAAAGAGAAAAGAGGCAGATGAGAAAGAGAGGTAAATGCAAAGAGAAATTGGAGGTAGATTGAAGCAAGCGAGAGAGAGAGCGCGAAACAGGAGAGAGTGTGAGAGAGCGAGTGGAGAACTGCTCTGTACAATGGACATCCGTAATTGTCCTGCTTTAAGATCCTTCAAAGACCGAATGTTTAGCAATAAATGTATATGTAATATATATATTTATATAAATTAAGGATATAGGTTTCCATCACAGCTTTGCCACTGTTTGAAACTTCTGGAGCACAAGGTTTGATAAATAGGCAGGATTTCTTCTCTGGTTGGACAAATATACAAGAGGCCAAACATCACGAGTGTTTTAGGGAAGTAAAGATCACCTCCCAGGGGGTCTGGACAGTTTTTACCACTGGACCTGTCTGCTCTCACATAGCACAGAGACAGAGAAAATGACCAGACTCTGTATAGAGACATGATTTGTTTCATCCAACGAGACACTAAGCTCCTGTTTTTTGTTTGTGTTTTTTTAACTTAAGACCACTTGTCAGATCACGCTGTTCTTTATTAAAGGCAAATGTATATTTATAAAAATGTCATATGCAGGCTCCATGGGACTTAAAAGCGTCTGAAGGAAAAGAAAAAAAAAAGAAAACCACAAAAACTGAAAAGCCAACTAAACTTCAGCTAAGATACAACATAATCCAATTTAACATTTCTTAATATGCAGAAGTCTAAATTAAATTTTTTTAGCACTTCATTACCCTGAATAGGACATTGCGAGCAAGATGCAGTAGAATGTGGTCCTGCATTGATGATCATGAAGTCAATCCTTATATTTTACTACCCCAGAGGTGTGGGGCTCTTCTCGGGTATTGAGATGTACTGTCTGCCACTTGTAAGGTCATGGGCAGCTCTCACTCACTTCACAGCAGTCTCACACCATCAGAGTCTTTAATAAAGAATATTTGCATTACAGGCCTCTTCATCATCATAGCACATTTCTTCCACAATGCCACCTCATTCCCAAACCACTTTCAGCAGCTTACTCTTCACTCGTACAGTAGACCTTCACTCCCAGAGACTAGGGTTATTCTGGGCTCTGATGCATTTGGGTGCCACCATCTTGAACAGGAAGCACAAAGCAGGTCCCGGGGGATGCCACTTTGTGTCCAGTCTGCGTGGTAGCTATATTCCTTCCCCTGGGGGAATCCCAAACTGGGACGTGAACCCCCAGAGCACGCAGTAAACTCACTTTTCCCCCGAGCCCATGCCGCTAGCATGACCAGTGCCAGCATCACTCCCAAAAAAAGAGCTTTTTTCTTTGTAATCCCCAACCTACCTCAACACCAGGGGAAGGTAGCAGGGTGGGGGGGGGGGGCAAGGCTGGACCTCCTCTCTAATTGTTTGTGAACTGATAAGGGGTCCAGTTCACAGGGTAGTGATGGCTAGCATGCCACCTGCCAGCATCAGCGGGTGGCATGGCACATAATTTGACTCTTACCTTGCTGGTGGCCAGGATAGGACAAACCAGACTGAATCGGCATGATCCGAGTTGGATTTAGCTTTGGCCTGGATCCGAAGCTCATGACAACACAGCACCAGATGTAAAAAATGCATCCTCTGTTTTCTGGAGTAAAAAGTGCCATTCATTGTATTGTCTACCTAGGAAGTTGATTCAGCACTAAGGGGGTTATACATCAATGGATAGCGGCAGGTAGTGCCTCGTAGCGGCAGGCAGCATCTGGTGAATGCTGGGCGCTGTACGCAAAACCACATTTCCTTACATTTCAATGGATGTTCATTTTCTTCTGTTTTAACAGGGTTTTTTGTTTTACATTTTTTGCTATAGCGACCAGATCCAGAGCGCCTACGCTCTGTGAGTCTGTTTTTTGTTGAATATGGTGTGAGTCGCTGAGAGTTGGTCGCACTGAGCTGGCGATACCTTTCGCTGTACTGGTGTTAGAACGGCCAACATACATCTCATTCATCAATGCCGGTCCGGTTACTAGAGCGACTGAGGTGCTCTGTTACAGCGCCCGATACACGAACACGAGCGTCTACTAGCGGTTGCTCTAAGCGTCGCTCTACAGACGCTCATCTGCCGATACCTGGCGTTAGTAATGAGTCAGCCTCCCCGCGTAAAAATAACACTTCTATTTCCACTCCAAAGTGCACTTTTTACACGTGGTGTTGACTTGCCCCCTTTGATTGCTTCTATTTTACACCTGGCCAGGCAAAGTCCGTACCAGAGTTAAAGTGTAGCAATAAATGAAGCTGATGCTCATCTCTATTCATGATTCCCAAAATTCAGCACTGAAGCATTTAGCTCACTTCTAGCTACTGTCCAACATAAATGAAAACTCTTTAGCGAGTGCAAATAATCTTCTAAGGATTTGTGTTTGCTTTTTTATAAGCAATGTCACATCAATGAAAGCACTTTTGCTGTGAAAGTGCAGACACCTGCTGCTAAACCGAATATGAGAATCCTCTGGCTTAAAAGAAAGTAAATATTTTACCAAAGCACTTTCTTTAACAGCTCCAAGTATGACAGTTATCTGAGATGTTCTGGCTCCTCTTAGTCTTGTGCTGGATTGATGTATAGCTGAGGATTGCAGAAGCCCAGTATTACACTGGCACAACTACTACGTGGTTTACATGGAAATGTGGTTTACCCAGTGAGCCATGTAAAAGACGGCTATGAGAATGTGTAAGCAATAATTTATTAGATCACTTCTTCTAAGGTTGACAGCTCTTAAGAGACTACAAGTTTAGAGCCTTGCTGCCTAAGTGGTTTGGGAAATATGAAATTGTACAAATCGATGATATCTCTAACTACCTGCTAGAACCTATGAAGTGGATGAAAAGTCTTGTAGTCCTGGTGATAAATAGAATTACGAATTGCTTCAGAATTACGGTAGCCACCAGGGCAGGACAGCCTAGCCTGAGGCCCAAGGGTCCTGACCTGAGACAAGCTGGCTACCACACTATTACTGCTGATGATTACTGTCCGAGGGTGTTCCACAGCCTGGTTTGCCTTGGGGCCCATTTCAAACTAGGGGCCTCAGCCATTGTATATTACGTCCGGACAGTTTTCTATATAGACTGAACAGTGGTGCAAGTCTGGTTACCTTGAGATCCAGTTCAATTTAGGGACTCGGCCATCATATATAGGTTACCAGGGGGGGGGGGGGGGTCAACCTCTATACAGCCTATATTGTGTCTGGGCTCCCCATAACCTTTAAAGTGATGGCAGAGCCTCTAGTCTGAACATCTATTTCCTGTATGATATATGAGGTGAGTCTGGATGCCTTGGGGCTAGAGGCCTAGTTCAAATTAGAGACTAAGCCACAACAGGTTACGAGTAGGGCCCCAGAATTGTGGTTGTATGGGCTCTAACTATTTGCAATGGTGACTTGTTCTGGTTCTTATTCTTTTCATACAGGTCAGCCAGCCTTGTAACCTTTTTGGCTTTAAATGATTGAAACCAATCTACCACCAGCAGGTACAGATTGGCCTAGGTTGTGGATTTCGAGAAATGCCTGGCCTTCACTACAGCCCTGGATGGTGAGGGTCATAAACAATCTACTCACCTAACACACCTGCCTGTACAATGTCAATGCCCTTTAAAGCGGACCAAAACCCACATTTTTAACAGCTCCTCCCCCCAACAATTTTCACTGTTCCTGCTTCACTCTGATTCCAGCTAATCCCACTAGTTTTAGCTTTAAAGCCTCCACACTGTTGTGTGTGACAATTATGTCATTGCCACATCTATGCAATGCCTGAACGCCTATCATCTTATACTGAGGGACAGCAAAAAAAAAAAAAACGTGTTCCAGGAAGATTCAAAAACCAAAAATATTGATCTCTAGTTCTACACCCTAAGAAAGGAGTATAGGCAGGGGCTTTGGACAAAATTTATTTCACAAGTTCTGTGGGTTTTGGTCCGCTTTAACGTGGGCCCAGGGATTTTTAATGGGTCTCAGGGGCACCCCTGGAAGAACCCAAGGCCCATCCTATACTGATGGGTACCAAGTTCTTCTGCACCCCCCTCCACAAGTTATGTGTTTGCAGAATGCTGTGTTTTCTCTGGGCGGAGTCATTGTCCCCCCTACTCAGATGGCAGTGGCGTCCTCTTTCTCTAGAGGCGGGCTGTCGCATCCAGTCTTCATGGAGACACATGAAGATGGCAGAGAGAAAAGGGGGACTAGTTTCCCCCTGCTGAACAAAACTCTGATAAAACCAAAATAAAAATGCTGATGTTTATTTTTGTTACAAAGTGGTAGAGTTGTGCTGTGTTTTTATTACTGGAACCTATTTGTGAATTGGTTAAGATAGCCCAATGAGCCATATACCAGTTTAAAGAATAGGAGAGCTGGTAAACCATCTGCCCAGCATTCAGTTGGTGGTTTGCCAGTTGCACCGTCAATGGCGCACCAGGGGGATTCCACTCTGCACAGCCTCGCCAAGATGGCAACACCCAAGGCTGAAAATACTGATGGGCACAGCTGAATTAAGGGGACCAGGTAAGGAGGTTTATTTTGGGGGTTATTTAAGAATGGCTAGCGCCAGGTAAGCACCACGTAGCATCTGGTAAAAGCTGGGTGCTGTATGTGAAACCACATTTAAGAAAGTGAATCTGGTGAGCGACTCCGCTTCCAGAGCGCCAGGTATTACCTTTTGCTCACTGTCGCTCCCCCATACATTTCAATGGGGTTTCATTTGGTTGGGTTTAGATAGCGCTTTGGGCAATTAAAATTTATATTTTTTTGCTCAAATCATTGTGTGACCTCTCCTGGCTGCAAACAAACACTTTTATACATTTTTTTTATATTTTTATGCAGAATTGTCATTACAGGTCTGGCACTCAATTGTCACAATGTTAAAACAGTTTCATGTGTTTTCGCTTTGTTACTGGTGGATATGTGTTCAAAAACAGACTTTGATCACACAGCGTCTGGCGCTCTATGCTACAGCGCCCAGCTTTAGAGTGCCGACGCTGTGTGTGTGTATTTTTTTGTTGAATATGGTGTAGAGCGCCGAGTGCCGGACGCACTGAGCTGGCGCTACCTATGGGTCGCTGCAGTGTTGTCCTCCTGTTAGATGTGGTGTAGTCTTGGGCGCTTTGACCTTAGGACACCATCTAGCGTTCTCCACTGGCTCTGCAGTGAATCAGGGAGAAGCTTCTACAGCGCCCAACACACATCAAATTCATCAGTGCCGGCCAGGATACTACATCGACCGCTACACTATGTTACAGCACCCCACACCCACTTACAGCATCTAGTAGCGGTCGTTCTAAACGCTGCCATACAGACGCTCGTGGTGCTAGTAGTGAATCAGCCTTAATATTAACCCCCATCCTCCCTCAGGGGAGGGGGGCAGGAGGGCATCATATTTGACTTGACTTCTGCGTTAACACAGATGACAAACATCTGCTAATAGTTAAAGTATCTCAAACGGAAACTGATTGCTCTGTAGTTGCTATGTGGCCGGGGGCGGACTGGTCAAAGGGAGCACAAGGAGAATTTCCATTGAGCTACTCTCAAGCATGCAACCTACCCCACCTGGGGGCTGTGCCACAATTTACTCATTCTTCTTCTAATACCCCCTTAATTTCCTGCTTCCTTTTCCCACCCACCCTAAACACTTTAACTGGCCTCACATTACCTATCAACCAAGACACCTCAGTCCAAGTTCTGCCTGAGCCATACCCATCCCTGCAACTGGATCTGCCTTAATAATACTAATACTAAGCTTCAAAACCATCACTTTAAGAGTGGCCATATCCACCCCTGCCCGTAATCTATGTCTAATCCTTAGGTGTGGAGAGCACCCACTGATCACATGGGGTGAACATTGGCTGATGTGACAGGTGGAAACCATGGGCAACACTACAAGTAGGAATCATTAGAGCTCCGTCAGTGGAATAGTTAGTTAAACCCTGTTAGATGCATCTCTTTGGAATCATTGCATCATGAATCCACATGATGGCAGTGTTGCCTAAGAAATGGACCTAACCAACACTTAAATGGTCCGGTGTTCCCCTTAGATAAATAGAGACTTAGCCAGGTGGCATTGGCAACATTACCTGCCCTGCCATTGGTTGAGACTCGCAACTTAGTTGTAGTGGCAACAATACAGAGGTTATAAAAGGGAGAGACCAACCCTTCTAGAGTGTTCTTAAGTTCTTTGCCAAGACTATCCTCATGAGGGGAAGGTTTCAATGTAGTGGAGGAGCTGAGAGACAGCCATGGAGGAAACCAATGGACTGTACTGTTTGCTGTAACCTTTGGATTATGCCTGTACTGAACTGTTTGCTGTGTTACCATGGATGGAAGCCTATCAATAAATACCATGTTGAGTTCACCTAAGAGTGTCATCAATGGAGACCAGTGTCGATTGAAGCCAGTAAGTGCATCTCCACCCACACATGCCACACCAACATGGGATGCCCTACCCTAGGTCCAAGAACCCCCCCCTCGCTCCCCAGAGCGTGTGCCCACGGCCAGGCACGTGCCCACTACACTGAGCTCAGCAGCTCATTGGCTGATCATGGGCTGCCTTGTCCCAGTACAATCCCAAGATGACTTTTGGCCGCAGTCTGCCCCTGTATATGGCCCTCAAAACTGAACCAATTCTGCCATGTCTGATCCTGAACGAGGCCTGGCTCTATTTGTGTAACAGACTGAAATAACATAGGAAACCATTGAGTGATAATGATGGCCAGATATTTGGAATACCTCTATAAATACTCTTTGAAAGGTATGAAATCAACAAATGTCTGCCGTTAAGATAATAGCATTTCCTCTGTTTACTTAATAGCTAAAAATACTAACCAAAAACAGCAAAAATTGCCACCGAGAAAGATTTCATGTTGCCTAGATTTCAAGATGTTTATTTTACAGGAGAATCTTGAGAGGATGACATTTTTCTTACTCAGCCTGTGAAATGTGTGTTTTTGCGGCTCAGTTTTTGTATAGAGTATTTCCAGAGATAAAAAAAACCCACCCACTTGTTTCTCAGGCGTTCTCGTCCAAACCTCGTTCTGTAGGGAGTTTACAGTTTACAATACGGCCAAGCACTGGCTCGCACTTATTGAGCTCTGCAAAATATTGATCCACTGCTGGCCGCAGAGGTATTCTCTTTTAATAACAGAACGTGGAACTGTTTGGAATGTTTTCTTTTACAACGGATGCTCACATTTTTTCTGCCATGCATC
Organism: Gastrophryne carolinensis; assembly: GCA_027917425.1. Taxonomy (NCBI): domain Eukaryota; kingdom Metazoa; phylum Chordata; class Amphibia; order Anura; family Microhylidae; genus Gastrophryne; species Gastrophryne carolinensis. Next base: position 460,476,160 of record CM051237.1, on the reverse strand, counting down.
ACACAATGTAGAGTCACGTCATTTTTGTTTCTGGTGTATTACACAAAACTATGAAATATTCATAGAAATTACATTGGAATGCATTGATAATTAATAAAAAAATATGTCTAAGCATCTAAGCTAGGTGTGACTGGTCCTAGCAAGAAATGGAGGCCCCTGTGGATGGAGACCTCAGTCGGGACTGAAATGGAATGGGAGGTGGCGGTGAATATTGGCCCTCTCATTCCACTACAAGGCAGTGCCAGTAAAGTGCAATATATGATAGACCACACCTCCAAAACATTTATCCCATATCCTCTTCAACATACAGGGATCACTATTTTATCTATGTCAGATGGCGGAAGGACCACAGGTGTGGGCTTCACAATATTTTATATAAACATAAAAAACAGTACTGGGAGGAAACCAGGGGTGTAGCTAGGGGGGATCAAGAGAGGCACTTGCCCCGGGTGCAGCAGGTCAGGGGGGCACCAAAGGGAGGACTGAGAACAAGTGGGGGGCGCTACTTCGAACTACTAACTACTCCTTTGGGGGAAACCCTTAAAGTGGACCAATACCCACCGCGATCTGCCCAGGAATCGATAAGATTCCCGGGCCGATCGATTCCCTCCCCCCGGGGCATCCTAAATTGGGATGCCCTGCTGTATGAAACCACCCAGGTGGCCCCATACACTTACCTTGTTTATCAGTCCAAAGGCGAATGCACGAGCTGCAGCCGCATCCCTGCTATCCCTCTAGTAGGCATTTGTGGATGGCTGCCGCGGGCACGCTCTCTGTTATAGGGAAGCGGTGGATGAGACCGTCAGCGCATTCGGAACCGCTGCTCTTAGACGAAGCCTTAGACGACGTGACGTCAGCAGCTCCGAGAGCACTGATTGGACGAGCGGCTCGCATGCGCCATAGGACCGGGAAGAGGTGAGTTGGCTTAGGCAATCTGGAGGGTTTCACGCAGCAGGGCAACCCCGATCGGGGTACTCGGGGTAAAGGACCAAAACCCAGGATAGTCCAAATCCTGTGTTTTGGTCCACTTTAAAGGATTTTGTGGGAATGTTATCATCTCAACCTCAACAAAAATAATAATAATAATAATAATAATAAATAAAAAAATTAATTAACACCAAAATGTTACACTTTGGTAAAATATATTTCACATTATTGCCTTTGCCTAAATACTGAACCACGATTTATAATACAAGGTTTTATATCACAGAAGAAGTCACTTTAGACATTCATATAAGCGATTATAATAATTGCATTTTGCCAGACACTGCAGACTTCATTCCAGACTTCATCAGAGTCTTTGAGGTGATATGACCAAAAGTGAAATAGAATTTATCCGTAGACTGTGACATCCATGCTAGTTGAAAGACTGAATTGTAACACGTGGGTTCCAGGCCTGCTACTTATTGGGCAAAGTGTTTCCCAGTCAGGGGATGGAAGATGCTGGTTCCACTAGGCATCTGTATGTTGTTGAATCCAGGCTCCCTCCAGCCGCATTCTATAATAGACCTTAGACTTCTATGGGCCTCACAAAGGGATGTGAGATGTGAAAAGGCAACTAGATTATTCTGGATTCTCGCTTGTGTCATGTGTCATGAGTTTTTCCTGCTCTAACGCAACACAAGCCAGTGTGAAAGGGGACTAATTTTTTTTGCTTTTTCACTGCCCAATTTGTTTACCATTTTATATCCTATTTTACATCCAATATGCAAACGGTTTGGCCCTTGGATTTACTCTTGCCTGTTCAAGTGAATTAGCGTTGGGAGCTTGCGCAGACTTGGGGGATGTGGTTCGGTGTAATTTTCAGCAGTGGCTGGTGGAGAGCATCAGTGGCCTGAGGATAAGTTAAGTGTTTTTTATTGTAACCTGTCCTGTCTCAGCGTAAACATAGGGTGGCAGGGGGCAACTTTTGTCTGAAGTTCCGCTTTAACTTCTACTGGCTGCACTAACAATTGGCCTGGTAACCCAAACTGTACCTGTGCTGACCTTCTGACCCTACAGATTAAGCTTTCTGTAATGCTAACCTGTTACTCCAGATGCCTTGCTGACTTAGCCTAGGGTTCCTGCAGTCCATTCCCTAGTTTCATGATATAGACCTTCCCTGCTGCCTCTCTTGCAGAGGGGCTCTAATGAATGCAAGTAGGGATGAGCGAATCGATCCGGACGAACCCAAATTCGTTCCGAATTTCAGGAAAAAATAGATTCTGAACGAATACGAATTTCCCCGCGATTCGATCGATCGAAGTTTTCCTTTAAACTCCATTTATTTCAATTGCAGCCATTGTAAAATGGTGGATGTACATGTCCGGACATGTCCCCTGGGGCAAATTATCATGGGAAGGTCACATGCAGCCTATCAGCAGCCAGGAAGCCCGGTGACGTCACAGTGCTATATAAACGGCGGCCATCTTGTTTGTGCGCATTTCAGCCTTGCATTGCAGACAGAACGGAGGTTGCTGCAGACAGGGAGAGACTTACAGACAGGCAGGGAGAGTCAGGGAGACCGACAGAGACCAATTCAGTGCCAGGGAGAGCCAGGGAAAGATAGGGAAAAATCGGGAACGATCCAGGCAGGGACAGCAGAGAAAGTGACAGGGAAACTTTTTTTTTATTTTCACTTCACTTCATTTGCCAGATCAGTTTTAAATTGCTTTTTTTTGTGCTGTAAATATTTCTGGCCACTGTGCATCCCATCTTGGCAGGGGCATATTTAATCCTATCTGTTACACACAAGCATTTCTTATAACTCGATTAGTTTTTATTTTTTTTGTATGCTGTAAAATCCCCAGCCCACATGGGCATACTATGACAGCACATTTGACCCTATCTGTTATACTAAATCAGCTTCTAAAGGCTCTGTTTTATTAATATATTGCATTTTGAATTGGTTTTGTGTGTCCTGTAAAAACACCAGGCCACATGGGCATCCCAAACCAGCACATTTCACCCTATCTGTTATACTAAATCAGCTTCTAAAGGCTCTGTTTTATTAATATATTGCATTTTGAATTGGTTTTTTGGGCCCTGTAAAAACACCAGGCCGCATGGGCATCTCAAACCAGCACATTTCACCCTATCTGTTATACTAAATCAGCTTCTAAAGGATCTGTTTTATTAATATATTGCATTTTGAATTGGTTTTGTGCATCCTGTAAAAACAGCGACGTATCCTATGCTTTGGGTTCAGCTCCACTCTTTAGTGAGGAGGATGATCAGATAGAGGACAGTCAGCAGCTACTGCCCAACCAAGAAATGGAGGTGGCTTCCTTCGCTAGACAGACAAATAGTGATGTGGAGAGTGGCGTGGGTGTTGTTGCGAGCATTCCAGCTCCTGCGCCAGACACTGCTGAGGAAACCAAGAACATCAGTGACGTGCAGCGTGGCAGGCTACCTTATTGGGAGGTAATGGAGCAGGGGTTCCTGGAGTTGGCGACAGTAGCAGTGAATTAGTGCGGGCTGTTGGTGGGAAAAGTAGCTACTCTGCAATGTGGCAGTTTTTCCTCAAGCATCCGCAGGAGGGTAACATGGCCACATGCAAGATATGTAAGCAGAAGGTGAAGCATGGCAAGGGCCCAAATGTTGGCACCACGGCCATGCATCAACATATGATGCGTCACCATAAAGCGGCCTGGGAGAACCGAGCCGAAGAGGTGATCCAGGCTGCTTCCTCACCAAGTGGCACGCCGCTCCCAATTTCTGCCAGCCAAGGCTCCAGCACCTCAGCCGAAGGCAGCTGTGCGTCATACCCATCCTCTGTTGCTCCAGATGCTCCTGCTCCTCCTCCTCCTCCAAGTCCCGCCAGCAATCCATCAGCGAAGCCATGTCCAAGAGACAGCAGTATGCACCCACTCATCCTACGGCGCAGAAGCTGAATGTGCTCCTGTCCAAGTTGCTGGTGCTGCAGTTGCTCCCTATTCAGGTGGTGAACTCTGCACCTTTCAGAGAACTGATGGCTTGTGCCGAGCCGAGGTGGAGAGTCCCAAGCCGCCATTTCTTTGCCAAGAAGGCAGTACCAGCGCTGCACACTTTGTTGAACAGAAGGTCCTTGAGCCTGTCGGTGTGTAGCAAAGTGCATGGCAGCGCCGACGTCTGGTCAGGGACAGTACATTCACTGGGTGAATGTGGTCCCTTTGCAGCAGCAGCAACTTGGACAGGTCACGCTGCTTCGGCCTCCGCGCTCCCTGGTCGTTGTGCCTGTGACACCGTGCGACTCGGCCTCCTCATCCTCCGCCATCTCCTCACCCTCCACTGTAGGCTCAAGTCTCAGTGCCCCTCCAGCCTACCATGTGTGCAGGGCACGGAGGTGTCACGCTGTGCTTCACATGGTTTGTCTTGGCGAACGGAGTCACACAGGGGAGGAACTGCTTAAATTTATTCATCAAGAAATCCAAACATGGCTTACTCCAAGAAAACTGAAAATGGGAACCATGGTTACCGACAATGGGTAGAACATTTTGTCTGCGCTGCGACAAGGATGGCTCATGTCTTCAATCTGGTTGTGAAGCGGTTTCTGAAGTCTTCCCCCCATCTGCAAGACATCCTAACAACTTCAAGGAAACTTTGCATGCACTTCAGCCACTCATACACCGCCAAGCACACCCTTCTTGAGCTACAGCGTCAGAACGGTAGCCCCCAACATAGTCTGATTTGCGATGTTTCCACCCGTTGGAATTCCACCCTGCATATGTTGGACAGACTATACGAACAGAGATTCCTTGATGATCCAAGCGGCTAGGGGGACTCCCCTGTGTAACTTCAATGTCAACCAGTGGCAGCTCATATGTGACACCTGCCATTTGCTCAGGCCCTTTGAGGAAGCCACTTTATTTGTGAGTCGCCAGGATTACGGGTTGAACGACGTGATTCCACTGCTTCATGTACTACAGCACATGTTGGAAACCATGGCTGGTCAGGGCACTGGAGACATGGCGTCTACATCTTACGGCCACATGAACCCCCGTTGGAGCTGAACTGGAGGAGGAGGAGGAGGAGTGGCACAGTGCACAGTTTAGGCTTGGCGAAATGGCTGGTTTATCTAGTCAGCGGACAGGAGAGGAGGAGCAGGAGCAGCCAGAGGAGCTAGAGGGTTTTGAGGAAGGCGAGACAGAGGACCCAGACACACCGTGGCAGTATGCAGTGGAGATGGAGACAGGTAGTCCCTCCGAGTCACTTGCACAAATGGCAGGAAGCATGCTCACGTGCTTGCGTAGTGACCCCAGAATTGTTTCCATTTGCGGGATGACTTTTGGCTCTCCACCTTATTGGACCCTCGCTACCGGTGAAAATAGGGGCATTTTTTAAACCCACTGAGAGGGAGGACAAACTGGCCTACTACAGAGACATCCTAGTTGGCCGATGCCTATCTGCGCCATCGTCCATACTCTCGCAGGTCTGACTCGGGGGGCCCTCTGTGCTCATCTTCCACTGCCATAGCTGCTGGGGGGGGGGGGTTGGCAGGAGCAGCAGCAGCAGCTCTATCAGCAGCAGCCTAAGCCTTCAGTCGCTAATGAGTAGCTTTCTACACCCGCATAGTGAGTCTACTCATTAGCAGCAGGAAGACCTGGAGCAGGTATGACATATATGTCATACCTTGACATGACTATGCCAACACACCTTGAGGATCCGCTGGACTTCTGGGCAGCAAAACTTGACTTGTGGCCGCAGCTAGCTGAGTTTGCCCTGGAAAAGCTGTCCTGCCCGGCAAGTAGCGTGCCATCTGAGCGGGTGTTTAGTGCGGCGGGGGCAATAGTTACGGCGAGGAGAACTCGTCTGTCAACTAAAAATGTGGAGAGACTCACCTTTGTGAAAATGAATCAGGGATGGATCAGCCAGGATTTCCACCCACCAATGGCTGATGCATGCGACTAGATTCAGCATGGTGCCACGTTTTACACTTTCCAAATGGTGAAAACATATTTATGTCTTTAGGTCAATTTTTGGGCTCCAGCTGATGTCAACTTCAGGGTGTGCCTTTCAGCCAAATTTTGGCCTCCTGCTGCTGCCAACTGCAGTGTGTCTTTAGGCCAATTTTTGGGTTCCTGCTGCCAATTCCAGTGTCTCTTTCAAGCTATGTTTGGGCTCCTGCTGCTTGCAACTCCAAGGTGTCATTCAGCCAATTTTTGGGCTCCTGCTGATGCCAACTTCAGGGTGTGCCTTTCAGCCAAATTTTGGCCTCCTGCTGCTGCTGCTGCCAACTGCAGTGTGTCTTTAGGCCAATTTTTGGGTTCCTGCTGCCAACTCCAGTGTCTCTTTCAAGCTATGTTGGGCTCCTGCTGCTGCTGCTTGCAACTCCAGGGTGTCATTCAGCCAATTTATGGGCTCCTGCTGCCAACTCCAGTGTGTCTTTCAAGCTAGGTTTGGGCTCCTGCTGCTGCTTGCAACTCCAGGGTGTCATTCAGACAATTTTTGGGCTCCTGCTGCCAACTCCAGTGTCTCTTTCAAGCTATGTTTGGGCTCCTGCTGCTGCTTGCAACTCCAGGGTGTCATTCAGACAATTTTTGGGCTCCTGCTGCCAACTCCAGTGTCTCTTTCAAGCTATGTTTGGCCTCCTGCTGCTTCCAACTGCAGTGTGTCTTTAGGCCAATTTTTGGGTTCCTGCTGCCAACTCCAGTGTCTCTTTCAAGCTATGTTTGGACTCCTGCTGCTGCTGCTGCGTGCAACTCCAGGGTGTCATTCAGCCAATTTTTGGGCTTCTGCTGATGCCAACTTCAGGGTGTGCCTTTCAGGCAAATTTTGGCCTCCTACTGCTGCCAACTGCAGTGTGTCTTTAGGCCAATTTTTGGGTTCCTGCTGCCAACTCCAGTGTCTCTTTCAAGCTATGTTTGGGCTGCTGCTACTGCTGCTGCTTGCGACTCCAGGGTGTCATTCAGCCAATTTTTGGGCTCCTGCTGCCAACTCCAGTGTCTCTTTCAAGCTATGTTTGGCCTACTGCTGCTGCTGCTGCCAACTGCAGTGTGTCTTTAGGCCAATTGTTGGGTTCCTGCTGCCAACTCCAGTGTCTCTTTCAAGCTATGTTTGGGCTCCTGCTGCTGCTGCTTGCAACTCCAGGGTGTCATTCAGCCAATTTGTGGGCTCCTGCTGCCAACTCCAGTGTGTCTTTCAAGCTAGGTTAGGGCTGCTGCTGCTTGCAACTCCAGAGTATCATTCAGACAATTTTTGGGCTCCTGCTGCCATTTCCAGTGTCTCTTTCAAGCTATGTTTGGGCTCCTGCTGCTGCTGCTCCTTGCAACTCCAGGGTGTCATTCAGCCAATTTTTGGGCTCCTGCTGCCAACTCCAGTGTCTCTTTCAAGCTATGTTTGGGATGCTGCTGCTTGCGACTCCAGGGTGTCATTCAGCCAATTTTTGGGCTCCTGCTGCCAACTCCAGTGTGTCTTTCAAGCTATGTTTGGGCTGCTGCTGCTGCTGCTTGCAACTCCAGGGTGTCATTTAGACAATGTTTGGGCTCCTGCTGCCAAGTCCAGTGTCTCTTTCAAGCTATGTTTGGGCTCCTGCTGCTGCTGCTTGCAACTCCAGGGTGTCATTCAGCCAATTTTTGGGCTCCTGCTGCCAACTCCAGTGTCTCTTTCAAGCTATGTTTGGCCTACTGCTGCTGCTGCTGCCAACTGCAATGTGTCTTTAGGCCAATTTTTGGGTTCCTGCTGCCAACTTCAGTGTCTCTTTCAAGCTATGTTTGGGCTCCTGCTGCTGCTGCTTGCAACTCTAGGGTGTCATTCAGCCAATTTTTGGGCTCCTGCTGATGCCAACTTCAGGGTGTGCCTTTCAGCCAAATTTTGGCCTCCTACTGCTGCCAACTGCAATGTGTCTTTAGGCCAATTTTTGGGTTCCTGCTGCCAACTCCAGTGTCTCTTTCAAGCTATGTTTGGGCTCCTGCTGCTGCTTGCAACTCCAGGGTGTCATTCAGCCAATTTTTGGGCTCCTGCTGCCAACTCCAGTGTGTCTTTCAAGCTATGTTTGGGCTCCTGCTGCTGCTGCTTGCAACTCCAGGGTGTCATTCAGACAATTTTTGGGATTCCTGCTGCCAACCCCAGTGTCTCTTTCAGCCAATGTTTGGGCTCCTGCTGCTGCTGCTTGCAACTCCAAGGTGTCATTCAGCCAATTTTTGGGCTCCTGCTGCCAACTCCAGTGTCTCTTTCAACCTATGTTTGGGCTCCTGCTGCTGCTGCTTCCAACTCCAGGGTGTCATTCAGCCACTTTTTGGGCTCCTGCTGCCAACTCCAGTGTCTCTTTCAAGCTATGTTTGGGCTGCTGCTGCTGCTTGAAACTCCAGGGTGTCATTCGGACAATTTTTGGGCTCCTGCTGCCAACTCCAGTGTCTCTCTCAAGCTAGGTTTGGGCTGCTGCTGCTGCTTGCAACTCCAGGGTGTCATTCAGCCAATTCTTGGGCTCCTGCTGCCAACTCCAGTGTCTCTTTCAAGCTATGTTTGGCCTACTGCTGCTGCCAACTGCAATGTGTCATTCAGCCAATTTTTGGGCTCCTGCTGCCAACTCCAGTGTCTCTTTCAACCTATGTTTGGGCTGCTGCTGCTGCTTGCAACTCCAGGGTGTCATTCAGTCAATTTTTGTGTTCCTGCTGCCAACTCTAGTGTCTCTTTCAAGTTATGTTTGGGCTCCTGCTGCTGCTGCTTGCAACTCCAGGGTGTCATTCAGCCAAATTTTGGCCTCCTACTGCTGCCAACTGCAGTGTGTCTTTAGGCCAATTTTTGGGTTCCTGCTGCCAACTCCAGTGTCTCTTTCAAGCTATGTTTGGGCTCCTGCTTCTGCTTGTAACTCCGGGGTGTCATTCAGCCAATTTTTGGGCTCCTGCTGCCAACTCCAGTGTGTCTTTCAGCCAATGTTTGGGCTCCTGCTGCTGCTGCTTGCAACTCCAGGGTGTCATTCAGCCAATTTTTGGGCTCCTGTTGCCAACTCCAGTGTGTCTTTCAAGCTATGTTTGGGCTGCTGCTTGCAACTCCAGGGTGTCATTCAGTCAATTTTTGGGTTCCTGCTGCCAACTCTAGTGTCTCTTTCAAGTTATGTTTGGGCTCCTGCTGCTGCTGCTTGCAACTCCAGGGTGTCATTCAGCCAAATTTTGGCCTCCTACTGCTGCCAACTGCAGCGTGTCTTTAGGCCAATTTTTGGGTTCCTGCTGCCAACTCCAGTGTCTCTTTCAAGCTATGTTTGGGCTCCTGCTTCTGCTTGTAACTCCGGGGTGTCATTCAGCCAATTTTTGGGCTCCTGCTGCCAACTCCAGTGTGTCTTTCAGCCAATGTTTGGGCTCCTGCTGCTGCTGCTTGCAACTCCAGGGTGTCATTCAGCCAATTTTTGGGCTCCTGTTGCCAACTCCAGTGTGTCTTTCAAGCTATGTTTGGGCTGCTGCTTGCAACTCCAGGGTGTCATTCAGTCAATTTTTGGGTTCCTGCTGCCAACTCTAGTGTCTCTTTCAAGTTATGTTTGGGCTCCTGCTGCTGCTGCTTGCAACTCCAGGGTGTCATTCAGCCAAATTTTGGCCTCCTACTGCTGCCAACTGCAGTGTGTCTTTAGGCCAATTTTTGGGTTCCTGCTGCCAACTCCAGTGTCTCTTTCAAGCTATGTTTGGGCTCCTGCTTCTGCTTGTAACTCCGGGGTGTCATTCAGCCAATTTTTGGGCTCCTGCTGCCAACTCCAGTGTGTCTTTCAGCCAATGTTTGGGCTCCTGCTGCTGCTGCTTGCAACTCCAGGGTGTCATTCAGCCAATTTTTGGGCTCCTGCTGCCAACTCCAGTGTCTCTTTCAAGCTAGGTTTGGGCTGCTGCTGCTTGCAACTCCAGGGTGTCATTCAGCCAATTTTTGGGCTCCTGCTGTCAACTCCAGTGTCTCTTTCAGCCAATGTTTGGGCTCCTGCTGCTGCTGCTTGCAACTCCAGGGTGTCATTCAACCAATTTTTGGGCTCCTGCTGCCAACTCCAGTGTCTCTTTCAAGCTATGTTTGGGTTGCTGCTGCTTGCAACTCCAGGGTGTCATTCGGCTAAGTTTTGGGCTCCTGCTGCCAACTCCAGTGTCTCTTTCAAGCTAAGTTTGGGCTCCTGCTGCTGCTGCTTGCAACTCCAGGGTGTCATTCAGCCAATTTTTGGGCTCCTGCTGCTAACTACAGTGTGTCTTTCAGGCTATGTTTGGGCTGTTGCTGCTGCTGCTTGCAACTCCAGGGTGTCATTCAGACAATTTTTGGGCTCCTGCTACCAACTCCAGTGTCTCTTTCAAGCTATGCTTGGGCTCCTGCTTCTTGCAACTCCAGGGTGTCATTCAGCCAATTGTTGGGCTCCTGCTGCCAACTCCAGTGTCTCTTTCAAGCTATATTTGGCCTACTGCTGCTGCCAACTGCAGTGTGTTGTTAGGCCAATTTTTGGGCTCCTGCTGTCAACTCCAGTGTCTCTTTCAAGCTATGTTTGGGCTGCTGCTGCTGCTCGCAACTCCAGGGTGTCATTCAGCCAATTTTTGGGCTCCTGCTGCCAACTCCAGTGTGTCTTTCAAGCTATGTTTGGGCTGCTGCTGCTGCTCGCAATTCCAGGGTGTCATTCAGCCAATTTTTGGGCTCCTGCTGCCAACTCCAGTGTCTATTTCAAGCCATGTTTGGGCTCCTGCTGCTGCTGCTTGCAACTCCAGGGTGTCATTCAGCCAATTTTTGGGCTCCTGCTGCCAACTCCAGTGTGTCTTTCAAGCTAGGTTTTGGCTGCTGCTGCTGCTGCTTGCAACTCCAGGGTGTCATCCAAACAATTTTTGGGCTCCTGCTGCCAACTCCAGTGTCTCTTTCAAGCTATGTTTGGGCTGCTGCTGCTGCTGCTTGCAACTCCAGGGTGTCATTCAGCCAATTTTTGGGCTCCTGCTGCCAACTCCAGTGTGTCTTTCAAGCTATGTTTGGGCTGCTGCTGCTGCTTGCAACTCCAGGGTGTCATTCAGCCAATTTTTGGGCCATTTTTTTGCCATTCACATCTGCCTTGACACTTGCAATGCAGGGGCGTAGTTAGGGGAGAGCAGGGAGGGGCACGTGCTCCAGGTGCAGCAGGTCAAGGGGGTGCCAAAGGGGGGCATGAGCACAGGTGGGGGGCACCATGTTGAATTTTTGCCCCGGGTGCCAGAACACCTAGATACTCCTCTGTGCCACTGCTATCTTTCTGTAAGTGTGCATTGAAAGACACAGCAAGTCACAAAACCTGTGTGTGTCCACCTGCCATCACTAATAAAGTCACCTCTTCGTGGTTTCCATGTGGGAAGATCAGTCAATCAGTGGCGCTCGCATCATACAGATTTTCTTTGCCACTCTGAGCTCCAAGTGGCATGGAAATCTGAATGGAGGGAGCACCGCCGGCCGCATCCCTACTCATCTCTAGCTGTAGACTTGCCTGCCCTGGCTATTCAGAAAGGCCTGGCATGGGTACCACTGCCACATAGACTCAAGGGTGATGGTTGCTCCTTTTTAAAGCAGAACAAAACCCACCAGGGGCCAGAATGGAATCTAAAAGATTCCAGGGCCAGCTGCTGACTTTTTGCCAAGGCATCTTCAATTGGGATGCCCCACTGTATAAAACCCCCAAGGGTGCCCATAAACTTCCCTCTCCCTGCTCCAATGGCTCATTTGGGGGCTCTCGTGCAATGAGAGCCATCTGCTGTGACTACATCATTCTACAGACAGCTCTTATTGTTTTGCATAGGTACTGGAGATGCATGTGATCCCCTTTCATTTCACCCAGAACCCTTTCCTGAAAGGAAGTAGACACATTCTGTAGGGTTTATTACAATTGGGATGCCCAGCGGCATGGAACCAAACCCACGAATTACTGCTGCTGTTTTTTTGCTTTAAATAATCAGCTTACATTAGGCACTAGGTTTCTGTCTCTAGGCCAGCCCGTGTCAGTGTCTGTCTACCTATGGCTGGTCCGGGCACGCCCACAGCTAGAGGTGAGTGGGGATGTGGCTGGCGTGCCGCCATGCCCCATTTAGATTTCCAGCCAATGTGCACTACTCTGTCCGCCGTAAAATGCAAAAGAGCCATGAAGTGACGCCGTGGTAAAACCATTGGCACTAAGTAGATTTTAATGGTGCAGATGCTTCATAAATCAGTCTCGGGAAGGCTGATTCATTACTGGCGCCAGGTATCAGCAGGTGAGTGTCTGTATAGCGGCGCTTAGAGCGACCACTAGTAGACGCTCGTGTGCATGTATCGGTTGCTGTAACAATGAGATGTGTGTTGGGCGTTCTAGGTAGAGCGACTATCAGCGACTAACACCATATTTTACAAAAAAACAGCCACACACAGCATCGGTGCTCTGGATCTGGTCGCTATAGCATAGAGCGCCAGACGCTGTGTGATTAAAGTCTGTTTTTGAACATTAATACTTTAATGCCAGACCTCTAATGACAATTCTGCATATGAATATAAAAAATCTAAATAGTTTTCAAAAGTGACTCTTTCTAGGCCAGGAGAGGTCACACAATGATTTGAGAGACAAAAAAAATAAAAACCAAAAACAATAAACAGAAGAAAAAATAAACGCCCATTGAAATGTATAGGAGAGCGACAGGGGGAAACAGGTAATACCTGGGCAACGCTATACGCTGAGCCGCCTGTAATGATGAATTATATGCTACATGGCGCTGTTATAGTTGCTTACCAGATTCGCTTTCATAAATGTGGTATTGTGTACAGCGCCCGGCGTTCACCAGACGCTGCCTGCCGCTACGAGGCGCTACCTGGCGCTATCCCTTGATGAATAAACCCCCTTATAATTTGCTCTTCAAAGGTAGCTCAGTAAGTACATGGGACTGGCTGTCATCTGCTGCAGTTGGCCGGCTTGCTCAGGCATCACAATACTGTACATGGAAACAATTAATTGGGAACCAGAAATGACTGTTTTTAATAACAGTTTGCTGCCTGTTGTTTATATGTCTTAATCAACCCCTCACTTTATGTTGTTTTTTAATTCTTTTGATGTTTCTTGTATTTTTGTTTGCAAAAAAAAATGATTTTTCTTTTCTTTGTATAAGATCAACAAGATATTCTCAAATGTCTACATCTAAATATATTAATGTGGCCCAGAGATATTTTGGCTACCCTTGAATACTATATAGCTAACTGCTGCCAATGACGGTATACTAAAGTGCACTACTAACTATCTGTGATGGTTTTAGTGCACGCCATGGAGCCCTACCTCTTGGTCTACCTCTCCTGAAAATAAGGCGTGTATTCATGATTTCAAAATAAGTCAAGAGTTTACTTAAACTGGACCAACAGGCTGGCACAGCTGAAACCCGTCTGCATGCATGATATCGAACCATTGTCAGCACTTACATTTGCTCCTGTACCCACTCAAAGCTGAAACTCTTCCATACTGATTTTATCCTGGTTGAGTCCATCTTGAAGCACATGGGAGGCTTCTTCCTTTACCAGCAGTGGTGCTGCTACCTGGACTTAACCAACATAACCCACAATGCAAAGCGGCAGGAAACTCAGCAATCAACCCCCTTGGCAGGCTACTGGCAGGTCCATAAGATGGGGGGAAATCGACCACAGCAGGACTTACAAAAAGTTAAATTCATTTTTTTGTGCAGCATTTTTAATTGCCCTGGGGAGGGATGCATATGAGCACTGTTTGTTGTAAGGGTGTTGGTCGAGTTTAAGGTGTGATTTAAAGAACAAAGAGGCCCTGTGTCCTGCATAAGGGCCGAAGCTTATTAATACCTGAAAGGGTACGAACCAGTGAGTGTAAACCTATATATGCATATGTTGTTGATATGATCCAGTGACTATAAAAATTAATGCAGACCAAAAGTCATATTTGACTTTTGGTCTGGTCACTATGATTCCTAGGAGACAATTTGGGATCCCCCATGATCAGAATCACAGTTAAACTCCTAGTCCAATCCCCCCGCACTTACCTGATTTCTTCTAATTCAGCACCCTGCTCCCCTGTAGTGCATGCTGCCACCTGGTGGACTATGGCAAGTGTGCAATTCCTGTGCTGCATTTGTATATATCGCTGAATTGGTAAGTGCAGTTCGTGCCAGGGGATACAGCAGTGATTCTGACTGTGGGACATTGCAAATCAGGTTGTCAGGTTTAAAGAGGAACAACACCAGGGGATTTCACTATCCTGTGTGTTTTTTCTCTTCAGTAGAGAATCCCAATTTGGTATTCCCCTGTCTGTATTCCCATAAAAATCACCTCTTCGGTGATCCAATGGCGCATGTGTAGACCGGCAGCCAATCAGCCATCAGGATGGTGTAGTAAAAATAAATGGCCTCCTCCCAGCATTCCGCTGCCAGCCATTCGCTGCTATGGCCACTGCTGAAGTGAGAAAGCTCACTCAACCTTACACATGCCCAACAGCAGTGTCTCTTCTTGTGGATCTTGGAGTGTACGGTTGACAACAGTAACAGATTGGAGATAGTGAAATCTGCTTTCATAAAACAAACATTTGCCAACTGTATTGTCAACTGAACAAAATATTTGAAGGTTCTAATAAGAATAATAATATTTATTTATATAGCATCAACATATTCTGCAGTGCATTACAATCAGAGGGTTCATGTACAAACAGGATAAAAAATTGCATATCAAAAAAGAATAAAAGGGTATCAATTGAAACAAAGGAACGAGGACCCTGCTTGCAATCTTACAATCTAATACAGCTTTGTAGAAGCTTTATTTAACAGCTGATAAGATGACAAGATTTTAATGGAATAATGAGGACTTACTGGATAATGAGCAATCGGTCTAAATTGAATAATAGGTAATAGGTTATTTGAAGTATACTTTTGAGGTAAATGCAATCAAATATTCAATATTGCAATATAATAGCAACTTACTATTACAAATCCCTATACTATAGTTCCAATATAATCAAGGATGGAGTGCTCACCTCCAATCCAATCACAAAGCATCACTACTGCACCAGCATTAACCCACCTTTTCATCGTCATTACTATCCTGTATGTGGGAACGATGACCAGACAGCGTCCCATCAGGCAATAAAGAAGGGGTTCACCAATCTGTCTTTGCTTGTGGCTCTTATACAAAGGAGACAATCTTTACAGAATCTTTTCCATCTCACAGCTTGATGCACACATCACATTGCACTATAAGCTATCTGAATTCCAATAGTAGGCTCATAACTTCTTTAGAAAGTATCACAGCTGATGACAATAGAAACAATTAAGAAAAATGAATTCCTCCTTGTTTGTAATAATGTGACACAATGCACCTCTCAGCAAGGAGGTGGTAGGATTTTTATAAAGACTAATCTTGTTTTATAGAGTCTCAGCAGAAGGAAGAGATAGCCCATCCCAATGTATTAACTTCCCATCCCAATATATGGCTCTCTGAGCTCTGTTGCCTCTGTACTTTTCTTCATAGTGGGAATGGCCAGCTACCACTAGCAAGAAAGTTTTTGTGAAGAACTTGCTAGACGTTTCAATAAGTTTGATGGTCCAGTGCCCAAAGTCTGAAAATATTCAGTCAGCTTTCACCAAATTCTAAAAAACAACTGGGCAAGCGCCAAACAAACATGGAGTCTAATTTAGCCATTTTATGTGTTATGCCTAAATAATGGGTCTAATCATGTGCTTAGCCTATGGTCTGGGATAGCCATTAGCCATTTCATATCCCCAGACTTTCTGATCCTCATTTGTACTACACCCAACATAAGAACAATAAAATACAATTGCTAAGTAAGCTCAGCATCTTCAAGACATCATTTTGGCACAAATTATCATTAAAAGTAGACTTTCCCATTAAATATATTTGTAAGATGCATAAACATGCTCCTAAATAGTTTTTTTTAAAATTTATGGAGCAAAGTACAAATGGCAGCAGATCAGGTTTGGGTACAGGCGAGTTGGCAGCCTCACTGAATACCAACTGATTGGATCTAATGAGGCCAGGTGAGGCAGCCACCATCTTTTTTCTTTACTAGTTTATTAGTAGTTCAGTAGGGATTGGGCACCATCAGTTTGGTGTTGTTTTTTTTTACACATTTAATCATTGCTGGCTCAGAGGCAGAGTCAATCGTGCTTGAATGCTCAATACCAATTTAACACAGTTTCCCAATATGTTAGCAGAACCCTTTATAGGCTACAATGCATGTCACCACCTTTGGATGGCTGCATAGAGACTCCTATAGTATGTAATATGTATGTAGTATGTATAGTATGTAATCTTTTTACTTTACAGTATATCGAGAAATCATGTTGCTTTTCCAAGATAAAGAAGGACATATATATATATATATATATGCTTTTTTATATCCAGTGCATCCAGCCAGTCTTTGTTTAGCTAGAGTTTTTAGCTTTACATAGTTACGTAGTTATTTAGTGAACAAAGGGTTGAAATTTGCAGCTCCACTGAAGGAAATCCTAATAATAACAATAAGGATGAATAGCCAGCTGTACCGCACAAAGGAGCTGCCACCTTCAGCTCAAACAAAACAAGCAAGCAAGAAAAGTCCAGCACAAGGCCGATCCAATGCAGTAGTGCAGAAAAAAGAAAATAAAACCTAGCTTTTACTGAGGCATGATAGAAGTTGGTAGAGGATCATCAAATCAGAAGGTACAGATCCCCTTGATAATGCTGCTAATACTTAGCTCTTCCCCGTCATAGTTGTTATTTATGCTGTAAACAAAACTATATCTATGAAGCTAAGCTAAGGGTTTCAGTATACACATCAGAGTCATTGACAGCCAGCAATAGGTGTACCTGGGCACGTTCCGTGCTTGTTCAAGGGCACACTTAGACTCATACTGGGCCCTACCCAACTCAGCTGGGTGTCCCATGTGCAGACCTGCTCCTGGCTGACCTAAGCACCAGAGGACGATCAGCAGAAATAAAGAGGATGACGAGGAATGGAGAAAGATTGGGGACAGTTCAGAAGGTGGTGAAGACCAGGGTATTATTAGCAGCAGTGGTGGACTATTCAGTGGCAGTGTGGACAAGATCATGATCAGCAGCAGTGGAGAAATCCACAAGGAATGGAGGACAATAGGCCACAGTTGAGAAGGTGGGAGGGAACAGAGGATGATCAGCAGCAATATAGAGGGTGGTGAGCAATGGAGAGAGATTGGGGGCAGTTCAGAAGGCGGTGAGGACCAGGAGATAATTAGCAGCAGTGGTGGACTATTTAGTGCCAGTGGTGAAGGCCACAAGGAATGGAGGACAATAAGCCATAGTTGAGAAGGTGGGAGGGACCAGAGGATGATCAGCGACAGGAGAGAAGACAGTGAAGACTAGAAGAAGATCAATAGCAGTGGAAAAATCAGCAAGGACTTGAGGACAATAGGCCACAGTTGAGAAGATGGCAAGGTCCAGTGGATAATCAGCGGTAGGAGAGAAGGTAGTGAGGACTAGTGGATGATCAGCAACAGTGGAGAATGCAGCAAGGACTGGAGGGCAATAGTTGAGAAGATGGCAAGGACCAGAGGACGATCAGCAGCAATATAGAGGGTGGTGAGCAATGGAGAGAAATTGGGGGCAGTTCAGAGGGCAGTGAGGACCAGGGGATTATTATCAGCAGCGGTGGACTATTCAGTGGTAGTGGTAAGGCAGTGTGAACAAGAGGATGATCAGCAGCAGTGGAGAAATCCACAAGGAATTGAGGACAAAAGGCCACAGTTGAGAAGGTGGGAGGGGCAAGAGGATGATCAGCAGCAGGAGAGAAGACAGTGAGGACTAGAGGAAGATCAATAGAAGTAGAGACAGCAGCAAGGTCTTGAGGGCAATAGGCCACAGTCGAGAAGACCTCAGGGCCCAGTGGATGATCAGCAGTAGGAGAGAAGGCGGTGAGGACTAGTGGATGATCAGCAGTAGTGGAGAAAGCAGCAAGGACTGGAGAGCAATAGTTGAGAAGATGGCAAGGAACAGAGGACGATCAGCAGCAATATAGGTGGTGGTGAGCAATGGGAAGAGATTGCAGGCTTTTCAGAAGGTGGTGAGGATCAGGGGATTATTAGCAGCAGTGGTGGACTATTCAGTGGCAGTGGTGAAGGCAGTGTGGACAAGAGGATGATCAACAGCAGTGGAGAAAGCCACAAGGAATGGAGGACAAAAAGCCATTGTTGAGAAGGTGGGAGGGACCAGAGGATGAACAGCAGCGGGAGAGAAGACAGTGAGGACTAGCGGAAGATCAATGGCAGTGGAAAAATCAGCAAGGACTTGAGGACAATAGGCCACAGTTGAGAAGATGGCAAGGTCCAGTGGATAATCAGCGTGAGGAGACAAGATAGTGAGGACTAGTGGATGATCAGCAACAGTGGAGAAAGCACAAAGGACTAGAGGGCAATAGGCCCCAGCCGAGAAGGTGGAAAGGACCAGAGAATGATCAAGAAGGCAGTGAAAACTAAATAATGATGACAATGAAGAAAGTAGATAGGACTGGACGGCAATCAAAGACAAAGGAGGACAATACGAAACCTGAGGCCGACACTAATGCTTTCTCAGTTCTAAACCTTTCATTTTGCCTTAAAGAGGCCTCCTTTTTTACTTTTATCCTGACCACCAAAAGCTGACTGGGTTCGTTCGAGGCTGTGGGTGCTGAGATGATAAAATTGCATGTAAAGATATTGCATATCAGGAAACAAATTAATTCACATTTGTACCTTGTAATAAACTTTTACTCACTACTTGGCTCAGTTTATTTTTGAGATTAATGGCAAGCAGTAAATCACAAAAATTTGCTTTTCGGCCATATGCTCTTAATATAATACATCCCCAGTAAAACGGCTCCTTACTACAGCCCCTTCTATAACGTTTAAGAGAGTCTAATATCTGGCACACCATGACACCTATGATTCCATAAAGTCTCGTGGGCATGTTAGGAGCCCTGTGAGGTAGCTTGGCCGCATTTATACATTTTGAACTAAAAATGATTGGCACAGATTGTGTGATACATATCCAAGCCATTGCCAAGGGCTGCTCCATCCCAGCACAGCACACACAAAACACATTGAACTCTGTAACACATTGCAATTCCAAGCCTTAAAGGACCCTGTGGGTTTGGCCCACTTAAAATCTTTTTTAAAGGTTCCAAGAAATTTACCATGGATTGGGAGGTCGTCCAGTGGATTAGAATAATACATAATTAGCTAGGTTTAAAATGAATCTCATATATATATATATATATATATATATATATATATATATATATATATTAAAACAAAATAATTTTCATTGGGTTTGCAGAGGAATGGCTCCAAGCCAATGGCAAATGTAAAATATTAAAAAAAGAAAAATTAAACCACAGGCATATTCTTACCACCTCCTTGACTGACAACCATTGATCCACAAGGAATTGTTATTGTACAAAAAAGGGAACAATCAACTACTTTTTCAGCCTAGATCATGGCCAGGGAGGGAGTGGGTCACTCTGCTTTGAGGCTGACTGTGCTGAAGGTTCTTCATCCAATCCTTGACTCCCAGCCCCCAGTATCCAGTTCCTTTGTACCACCATAGCTAGGAAACCCCAGTTCACGTTCTTCCTCCGTGACAGGTGCATACCCACCCTGCCTCAATATGGGCTTCTACAATACTAAAGCTTCCATATCAAAGTGACCATATCTACCCCTTCCTAGGATCTCTCCCTGCAATATAGCCTCAACCTTGGAGCACAATCATTGGGCTGACCAAAAAGCACATTAGGGGTGGAGCTCTGCAGTACTTTGTGGGCTGTCATGACCTGAAGCGGGTCGAGAAAAAACCCGGGCTGGTTTTTGGCTCCAGTCTGCAACTGATCTTGGGTTTAAAAATGGCCTATACCAAAGAGAACAATTACATTGACTCTGTTGTAGACTTATGGCTACCAGCTACATTTTAGCCTCCAAGCATTAAAGCTGTCATATGCTAACATACCTCAAATTCCCTCTTCCTGTGTAGGTGTAGGTTGTAGTGGTGGACCATTCAGGGTTTGCTTGTGCTTGTGTCTGTGCATGCTGGCCGGAGAAGCAGCAGTGGTGGTTGCCATAGGGGGGACAGAGGGCAGGGTATCATCTGCGCGCTGCTCCCCCATTGGCTGGCCTCCCGATGACTGGTGGAGCGGGTGCGAGGCTCATGTGATTATACATTTTTTTTCACTTTTTTTGTTTGTTTCTTTTTTTACATTCAACCAATAAGATGCTCTGACATCCCCCCCCCCCCCACACACACACTTTTTGGGAAAAAATAGTGTCTCTTATAGGGCGAAAAATACTTTAAGTATAAGTGGAGATTAGTAAAGTCGTTTTTAGAAAACGTGTTTTTTTTACTATACTTTCATGTTGAACTGTTAAGCGGACCCATGGAGCCCTATACCAGTTCATACTCCATTACCCGGGCGGCAGCCCATAGCATGTTTAAGGCCAGGGGCCGGCTGGGGGGGAGGCCCTTGAGCCCTGGAATTACAAGCCCCTATGCTTGGTTTGCTGGGTTGGTAATGTGGGGACCCCACACATTTTTTGTGGGAAAATGATTTTAAATTTAAAATTTGTTTATTTGAGATATTCATTGGCTAAACCTCTCCTGTATTTGTTTTTTAGCGTGTCCTATGTGTATTGTGTGTCTTTGTGGTATGATCATATAAACAGACAACAAAAAATGTTATTACTCCACCTGTGCAGCTTTTCGGTTGGGGCTCAGCACCCCATTTTTCTGGTTGGGTTACTGTTATACATGTCCCCTCCTGCTAGCACAGTGCACTTTATAATAGGGTCGTGCATCAAACTTATTTGCACAGAGAACCTTCATTCTTCTTATCAGTTTGGTGACTCTCCTCTGCACCCTTTCCAAAATCAAGGCATCCTTTCTGTGAACTGGTACCCAGAACCGGATGGCATTTTTCAGATGAGGGCACACAGGTGCCTTGTAAAGAGGCAATATTACTTACCTATCCCGTGATTCCATGCCTCTTCTAATGGATGATAATATCTTGGTGGCCTTGGAAGCAGCTGCTTGACATTGCATGCTGTTATTTAGCCTGTGGTCTTCCTGTACCTTCTCAACAATTATTCTCCAATCTCTACTCCCCTGAGGGTATATGTGGCCTGCGGATTATTAGACCCCAAGTGAATGACTTTACATCTATCCACATTGAACTGCTGAGTAGATGCCCAAACACTCAAAGTGTCTACGTCAGCCTGAAATTTGTGAACACCTTCAATAGACTGCACTGTTCTACATAGACAGTACTCTTAACGTCATCTTCCATATCATTTATAATCAAGTTGAATAATAGTGGGCCCATCACTGAACCCTGGGGTACACCGATTACAACAGGGGACCATTCAGAGTAGGAATCCTTAACCACAACTCTCTGCACACGCTCCTTCAACCAATTTTCGATTAAGTTGCAGATTGTATGTTCTATCCCTGCAGACATCAATTTCCCTGAATAAGCGTCTTTGAGGGACAGTGTCAATTGCTTTCGCAGAATCCAGGAACTATATCTACAGCTGCCCCCCTGTCCAGGCCTCTACTCACCTCTTCATAGAAGCCAATCATGTTATTATGGCAGCTTATGTCCTTAGTAAAACCATTCTGGTTCTCACTTATATTATTATTCATAGTCACATAATCTCGTATGTAATCCCTTAAGAGCCCCTTAAGCAATTTTCCAACAATGGATGTTAAGCTTACAGGTCTGGAATTACCCGGAGAAGACCTAGAGCCCTTTTTCAAATCCAGGAGGACATTTCTAGTCACATACAGTACTGTATATACTGGGACAAAATGGCAGCATCAAAGAACTGCATAGTGGAATGTAGCTTTTGTACCCAGATGGCGGCCATTTTAACTGTCAATTATTTTACTTAAAAGAAATCAAACTCTTTTCCTACAATTACAGAAAGCGTTCTTCATAATGTCCTCTTAGATCAAATGGTCGGACTCCGTCATACTTAAAATACCAACAATTTGCTAAAGTTTCATTAGCACACCAAGAAAGTCTTGAGTTAGCACAATTAACTCGGTGATTCCAGGAAACGCAGCTGAACCAGCCCATCACTGAAGCCTGTACCTTGGACTACAAACCCGCTATTATTTCACTGGTTTGATACTTTTGTGCAAAAGACATAAAAGCCTTTATATCTTTTTTTTCGCTATAGTCAGAAATGAAGAATGCGTAAGATTTAGGCAATTTGTTCTTATACCGCACATTGTTGGATCTGTAAGGTCCTCATAGTACATAATAAAAGACATCAGAATTTTGTTAAAGAAAGACAGACGGCACGGCCTTCACACCTCCATATTTAGACAGGATCTTTGGATAAAAGTTTATTTTCCGTTATAAGAAGGCTGTGAAATAAAAATTTGGTTTAAGTGGAACAGGAAAATGTTAAGAAGGAAATATTGGCCATTCCTGGCTGCCAGGTGGCCGCCCTTGTTGCCATACATGAAACACCTTATAACCCAATAAAGCCCATACAGGGGATTGTGTGTGTGTGTCCTGGGTATATTTACGATCAGCTTTACGTTTTTTTGCATGACTCATTCTACAGATCTATTATGGGAGCTATATGTTGAGGCAATACTAAAACTAATATAAGGAGCAGAGGGAGGAGAAGAAAAGCTTTCCAAAACCTTATGAGTGAAAATCCTTTATTTCAAACAGAACTGCATTTTGTAAAAGTTTTAAAGCTTATGTTGCTGCTGTGTTAGTTCAATTTCTCAAGTTGAGCTAGTCCTCCCTAGTAGTGAACCAACATGGCCCCTATTAGGTTCGATAGCCCTTGGCCAAATGAGCCAAACTATTTAGGTCTCAAAGATGCCCCAAATCCAACTTACCTTAAAATCTATCGGGAGAAATTTAGGATGTGTATGCTGGCCCAACCTACAGTTTAAAAGACTCTAGGTCCTGCTAAATTCACCCCACACGAAGGGAACCCGCAATCCAGAGGGGCGCAGCTCGGCAATTGGCACAGCATGTCTGCCCAAATCTAGGTCAGCAATAGATCGGGGGATCGTCAGCAGAGGCTTGACATCCACTTTAAAGGGGTGGAAAGTAAAAAAAAACCTTATAAAAAAACTTATTTTTTACCATAGCACGGGGCACCAAGATTTGGAATGTTTCCCCTTGTCGCAAGCCCGAGACTGGAAAGCCCACACATACTGCCAGCTTGCCATGACATGTAACCACCAGCAAACATTTCGGTTCACAGGTGGAGGTGCAGACGCAGTGCTCCATTCCTGCTCAACTAATCCAACTGGTTGAGAATGGCTACTTCTGAGGATTCCCTTGGGTCTCTCTGCTCCTAGATTCTACCTCTGTACCCAAATACATGCACTGCTGTAGAGAAGAGAACGCAAGTACAGGGTCCGTAAGTTGGAAGCTTTTATTGTTGTTGGTACATGTCACATGACTCTGATTGTTTTTACTGGTACTGTATATGCTGCTTTTTTATTCAGTGAGTCTGTACAGGTTCTCAGCTCTCCAAAGTAGATCTCTGAATGCTGACTTCACCTGACCTTTGACTATTTGTTGTTTGATTACCCTATACCTACTGTGGAGATTAGCTTTGGTAGACTGAAGGATAGAGGCTCAGAGGTGAAAGTTCAACTTAAAGTCCGTGTTTATTCACACAAAAATCCATAAAACCGAATGTCCTTTTTGGTTACATCACCTTTTCAGGAAAATGCAGCAGAAGTACATCAGACAGGCAACTGCGTTTTTAGTCCTTGGGCAAACTTGCTACTTTGCAGCCGCATCCGCCTCTGGTCCGCATGAAACAGCCTGCACAGGAGTTTTCAGCCAGTTCACTTCACAAGTGAGCTCCAAACACCGACCCTGCACAGCTGACTCCCCAGGCTATTTATGTAAAACCCGGACCTGGGTAGGGGATGGAGTCCCACCCTGCTCTACTCTATCCCAGTAAAACCGTCCCGGGTTAGCCTTTCGGCTATACTAACACTTCAGTACCAGACTGCAATTAGCAGCTGATGCTGGGAAACAAAATACACGGTTTTACTGCAGCAAGGCCAGGTACCTTGGTGCCACATACCTTCCATCAATGACGACACCTTGCACCTTACCACATACCCCCCCTTTGTGGACACATGACAAACAATGTGCCCGGGATAGGGCATCCGCATTACCCAACAACCGTCCCCGCTCTGTGCTCTATCGAGAACTTGAAATTCTGTAAGGACAGAAACCACCGGGTGACCCTGGCATTCCTGTCCTTAGCCTGGCACATCCACTTGAGTGGAAAATGGTCCGTAATCAAATGAAACCTTCTCCCCAACAAGTAGTAGTGAAGAGACTCAAGGGCCCACTTAACGGCCAGGCACTCTCTCTCCACTATACTATACCGGGTCTCTGCAGGTGTCAGCTTGCGACTCACATAGACAACGGGGTGCTCCTCCCCGTTGACTTCCTGAGATAGTACCGCACCGAGGCCTACCTCAGAGGCATCGGTCTGCACTATAAACTCCCTCTTAAAGTCGGGTGTCACCAACACCAGATACCCACACAGGGCAGACTTCAAAGCGGAGAACGCTTTTTCGGCCTGTTCACTCCATTTCACCATGACAGACTTGCGCCCCTTTAACAGGTCTGTCAATAGTGCTGCTACGGTGGCAAAATTGGGAATGAACCTCGTGTAATACTCCACCAACCCCAGAAATGACTTCACTTGGCGGGTAGAGTTAGGACGTGGCTAGCTACTGATGGCTTCTATTTTGTTAATCTGGGGCTTGACCATTCCTCGCCCAATCACATAGCCCAGATATTTAGTCTCTTCTAAGCCTAAGGCACATTTTTTGGGGTTTGCTGTCAAACCAGCCTTCCTGAGGGAATCCACTACTGCTTGGACTTTGGGCAGGTGACTTTCCCAATCCGTACTATGGATGATGATAAAGTCCAGATATGCCGAAACATACCGACGGTGTGGCCTGAGGAAAATATCCATTTACCTTTGGAACGTAGCGGGAGCGCCATGTAAACCAAAGGGAAATACCTTATAGTGGAACAGTCCCTCTGGTGTGATAAAGGCTGTTTTCTCCTTGGCAGCCTCAGTCAAGGGTATTTGCCAGTACACTTTTGTGAGGTCCAAAACAGAAAAATACCGGGCTTGGCCTAGCTTTTCAATAAGCTCGTCTACTCGAGGCATAGGGTAGGCATCAAACTTAGATACCTCGTTAAGTTTGCAGAAGTCATTACAGAACCGCAACGTACCATCGGGCTTGGGAATCTCTTTGACTCTTCAATCACATCTAATCTGAGCATTTGCTGCACTTCTTCCACAATAGCTTGTCGCCGGGACTCAGGTACTCGGTAGGGCTTCAACCGGATCTTGGCCTGCGGTTCCGTGACAATGTCATGTTGGATGACAGAAGTGCGCCCAGGGAGATCTGAAAACACATCCGTGTTTCTGCTAATAAACTCCCTGGCTTCCTGGGTCTGTTTAGAGGAAAGGTTGTCGCCAGCTTTCACCTCAACAACCGCTTCTCTAACAACAGACTGAGGAAAGGTTGTAGCCAGCTTTCACCTCAACAACCGCTTCTCTAACAATAGACTGAGGGATGGGAAGCTCCACCCGTAACATACCTGGCCGGGGACTGTCACCCACAGGGGTCTCCCTGTCTTTCCACAGCTTCAACAGGTTTACATGGTACACCTGCTCTGGCTTTCTCCGCCTGGGCTGATGTACCTTGTAAGTCACTTCCCCAACTTTCCCAAGCACCTCATAGGGACCCTTCCACCTAGCCAGAAATTTACTATCCACTGTTGACACCAGAACCAAAACTCTGTCACCTGGGTTAAAGTTCCGTGCTTTAGCCTGCCTTACTTTGGGCCCGCTGTGCTGCCTCCATATGTTCCCTCACCAGTGGCAAAATGGTCTCTATCCATTCCTGTAACTGAGTAACATACTCTACCACACTTTTGTGGGGTGTGAGTTGCTGTTCCTAAGCTTCCTTGGCTATATCCAACAGGCCTCGTGGATGCCGACCGTATAAGAGTTCGAAGGGCGAGAACCCCATAGAGGTCTGGGGCACCTCTCGCACTGCGAACATCTCATAGGGCAGAAGCAAGTCCCAATTCTTCCCATCCTTGGCGACCACCCGCTTTAACATGGTTTTTAAAGTTTGGTTAAATCTTTCTACCAGGCCGTCCGTTTGCGGGTGGTAAACGGATGTCCGCAATTGTTTCACCTGCAACAACTTACAGAGCTCCTTCATTACCTTGGACATAAAAGGGGTACCTTGATCGGTCAGGATCTCTTTAGGCAGGCCTACTCGGGAAAACATTTCCATAAGCTTCTTAGCAATGAGTTTGGCTGAGGTGTGTCGTAGGGGCATTGCCTCGTGATACCGCGTGGCATAGTCCAAGACTACCAGAATATGTTGGTGCCCTCTAGCGGATTTTGGCACTGGACCCACCAGATCCATAGCAATCCACTCAAAGGGCACCTCAATAACTGGGAGAGGAACTAGGGGACTATGGTAATGAGGCTAGGGGCTGGTTATCTGACATGTTGGTCAGGACTCACAATATCTCTCCACCTCCTTGTACACACTGGGCCAGTAGAATCGTTGTAAAATTCGGTCCAGAGTTTTCTGCTGGCCTAGGTGTCCCCCCAGAACATGTTGGTGGGCCAAATCCAACACAAGCTTGCGATAAGGATTGGGTACCACCAATTGTTCCACAACCTCTTCACTTACTTTGTTTACTCGGTACAGCATATCCTGGTGAACCACAAACTGTAACTCGGCCCCCGGCTGTTGTGGTTCACCTTTCACCTCAAGTACATTCTCCCAGGCCCGAGATAGAGTCGGGTCCTGGTGTTGTGCTGTACCAAAACTACCTGTGGAAACATGGAGATCTGCCAACTCTGGACCTGTTGACAAATCTTCCACATCTCCAACCATAACACTCAGTGGGGTTGACTCCGCCCCTTCCACCGTAGTGGCGGTCACCCCTACCATTGTCCCTTCTGACTCCGGTTCCCAGGGTTCCGGGGTCACCCCTGAGTAGGGCCAGTCTATTGGGGACACACCCGCCTCGCAGGTTTCTGGAACTCCCAGCTTGGTCCATAGTGACATGAATCCCGGAAAGTTTCTCCCAAGAATAAGTTCGTACGGGAGTTTAGCGGCGACGGTGACTTTGTGGATCCAGCAGCCGGAGATGGTGGTTAGAGTCACTTGTGCTGTGGCATAGTCCCTCAAGTCCCCGTGTATGCACAAGACCCTGGTTTTCCGCCCCGTGTACTCATCGGGGAGTACCATGGCGGGTCTCACCAGGGTAACCATACTCCCTGAGTCCAAAAGGGCTACCACCAGGGTATCCCCCACCTTCACCTGACAGAGGTGACTTTGCCCCACAACCTCAGTGACACCGGCAGCACACAGCCTCCTGGCATACATTGGAGGGCGGTAACCAAAGTTCACGTCCATGGGCTCCCCCTGGTGGGGACAGTTGGCTCTGATATGTCCCGGCTCCTTACACCCCCAACACAACACCGGGGCAGGGACTTTGGGGGTTAGGTCCTGAGGGGGTTTAGGGGACACCACCCTCCTGGGCTGGGACGGAGACCTCCGGGGTTTCCCTGAATCCTTCCCCGTAGAACCCCCTTTCAAGTTCCTGGTGGCCTCATATTGCTCCACTAGGTCCACCATCTCTAGAGCGTTGCCGGGGGATACCTGGCCAACCCAGTGCTGGAGAGGGTGTGGTAAAGCCCTCCAGAACATGTCCGCCAGCAAGCGGTCCAACATGGCAGTGGGGCTTAATATATCAGGTTGCAGCCATTTTTTTTTTTGTATAATATAAGTTTATTCAAGTTTTCAGGGTTAACAGTGTACATTAGAACATAGCAAGATAACAATGACAGGAATGATAGTCTAACATAGTCATGTCGGACTGCAGGTTCGACTATTACACCTCGAGAACAGTAATGTTCAAAACGAAATCAACCCCCGCCCCCCCGTCCATCGCGGTCTCCCATGGGGTCAGCCTGAGGGTCCAGAGGGCCGCCCCATTTACAGATCATCCGATCCCACCAGAGCAGCAACGACGCGAGCGGGAGCGGGTAAAGCCTACCATGTCTCCTGCAGACCTCCAGTGATAGCGAAGAAGGAGATAGAGGTAGAGAAGGGATTAGAGAAGGAACTAAAGAGACACTAGGAAGGGGAGGGAAGGGGGAAGGGGGGGATTAGGGTACGGGACGTGGAAGAAGAAGCGCGTGGCCAATCACCGTCTATGGTGCTTCAGAGGATAAGCGATTATCCCTGTAATCAATCCACGCCGCCCAGGTCAGCGTGTGTGCCTCCTGCATGCCCCTGGCCTCCATAATCATCTCTTCCATTCTGCGTATGCCCTCAACAGGTTGCAGCCATTTTTGCAGCAGGTGCAGTAGTTTATAATTTTGGGGTCTGGCGGGCTCTGCCGACTGATAGCTCCACTGATGCACCCGCTGAGCCCGAACCCACACATTCACCCCTAGTCTGGGTCAGTATCTCACCCTTCAGAGTCGGGTAGTCAGCGGCTTGGTCGTCTGGAAGATCAAACAACACCTGCTGGGGTCCAGATGCTAGAAATGGAGCGATGACATCAGCCCACTGGTCACGAGACAACTTCTCCCTTGCAGCCACCTTTTCAAACACCGCCAGGTAGGTCTCGACGTCATCCGAAGGGGTCATCTTTGCAAGCGCCAAGCGGACAGCTTTCCAGGCATCAGGGACACTTTTGGGCGCTCCTGCAGCTTGCAGCGCCATCACATGTTGTAACAGAAGCTGGTTGGTCTCCTGTTGCTGCTTGTTGGCCTCGCGCTGCCTGAGTGCTTTTACGACAGCCTCCATTTTGTCTGCGGTCTCAGGTAACAGATTGGCAGGCTTAATGTAGGACATGCCCAAAAAAAAACTTTCCGTCGGTTGCTCCTAGCAACGGCCTCACTGGGCCCGCATCCTCCACCAATTGTGGTGATTAGCTCTGGTAGACAGCAGGATAGAGGCCCAGAGGCGAAAGTTCAACTTAAAGTTCATGTTTATTCACACAAAAATCCATAAAACCGAATGTCCTTTTTGGTTACATCACCTTTTCAGGAAAATGCAGCAGAAGTAAATCAGACAGGCAACTGCGTTTTTAGTCCTTGGGCAAACTTGCTACTTTGCAGCCGCATCCGCCTCTGGTCCGCATGAAACAGCCTGCACAGGAGTTTCCAGCCAGGCACACAGAGTCTCACTTACAAGTGAGCTCCAGTCACAGACACTCCACAGCTGACTCCCCAGGCTATTTATGCGGCCTGTAAAACCCGGACCTGGGTAGGAGATGGAGTCCCACCCTGCTCTACTCCATACCAGTAAAAGCGTCCTGGGTTAGCCTTTCGGCTATACTAACACTTCAGCACCAGACTGCCATTAGCAGCTGATGCTGGGAAACAAAATGCATGGTTTTACTGCAGCAAGGCCAGGTTCCTTGGTGCCACATACCTTCCGTCAATGACGACACCTTGCACCTTACCACACTACCAATGCAGCAGAATCATCTCACAAGTTACAGTATCCTTCATGAGCAACCGTTGAGTATAAGTGCAAGGTACCTCTTATCCAACAGATGTTGGTGAAAGTGAAACCGGACCTTCAGCATCATTTAACGAAACGCCCAAACCCATAAAAAACTATTCCTCAGCATCTAAAGTTAATATATTTTACATTTCTATTTACTTAATTATTATTCTTTCCCCCGCTGGGCTGCAACTCTACTCATGACTCTTCAATATGGGTGCAGCATTCTTGCCTCAGAAGCATCACATACTGAGGAGAGGGGGTAAGTGCAGGGGGCGGGTTATAGCTGTGCTTTGCACAGACAGAGCAGAGCTGGGGTCAGGAAAGGGACAGGAATCCCAAAAAGCGGAGTGGTCAGATGTCACTTCCTGTCTGCAGGCAGCCTGAGACTCCACGGGCCGCCACCTTGGATGTTTAAAGGCTCCGAAAATGCAGTAGGTGCAGGTAGGATGATTTTTAATGTTGGCACAATACAATCTGTATGTAAAGGGTGGGGGAAATATATAAGACAGGCTCTTATTCACGGTGTAGGTCTAGTTGAAGAATAAGTGTAATACCCCTTTGTGCTCATTATTTTCCTTGCTTCTTGACCCCACTTGTTTTTAATTCTTTTTATATGCTTTGAATTCCACCTCCCCCATCCCTTCCCTTAGCACAAGTTTCCAGATGTATCCCTTTCTTTGACATGGACCTACTTTAACGGATGCAATAAGTAACAATTATGGCACAACACTGAGGAAATCCTGTTGCTAGTGGCAGAGGGTGTGAGGAGCGATGGGAGATCTATAGACCTAGGATGCAGCGTCACCTGGTGAGGTGCACTTACTTCTAACAGATCTTTCCTTGATAAATCCAGAGACGACTTTAGTTGAGGTAAAACAAAAGAGCTTCTTTATTCCACTCTCTTCAGCTTACGGCATTTCTGCAAATCACATTACGGTTTCATTACAATGTTTAAGAAACCCTTAGCACTCTAGTTCCACTTGAGACTTTCTCCCTCATGTGTATTAATAAAGTGCTAACGTGACAATAATGTAAAGTGCAACAGTGTAATAGACTATACAAAAAGTGCCTAGTGCATCAAGATTATAAACACATAAACCAATTCATACCATACAAAGAGTGTATATATTGCACAGAATAACTACCAATAGCAATCAATACAAACTGATGTACAAAGACTAAAGTAAAGTGCATGTGCCAGCAATTGATCAAAGAGATTACCAAACCAGTCACAAAGTGCATGTGCCAGCAATTGATCAAAGAGATTACCACCACACCAGTCACAGGGCAGCCTACAAGGTGGATACAGGAGAGGCAGATGCAGACAAACACTCGCGCCCGCGGCTCCCGTGCCGCTTCACAGGGTCTGCACTTTACTTTTGTCTTTGTTCATCAGTTTGTATTGATTGCTATTGGTAGTTATTCTGTGCAATATGAGATATGAAATATTTGTTCTCGTGTTATGTAATATTGAATATTAAATGTTTTCTGATATTAGAATAGGTTTTGTGCCGGCACAAAATTATTTAGGGTGTTGTGGAAATCAGGGTATACTTTTTGCCTATTGTGGTTTATTGATAGCCTGTATTGGCACCACTTATTATTGCATATTAGTGTTTGGAGATCATAGGGGGCAGTGCAGTTGTTTTTAAATGTCTTGTGTTGTATGTCATTTTAGCCCATTTTTCTGATTGAATAAAATATGTAATTTTTATCATTGGCTTGGTGCTCCTCATTGGGAGGTAGGTGTGGTCTGTGTCACGTCCACTCCATTATTTTGTCTTTGCATTTGGAGTGAGCACAACTTTGGTTATTAATAGGTGGTTCACCCCTTAGTTATCAATTCTGCATGGGACAATACACAGAGGAGCAGGGGGATGCCACCCAGTTAGGCTTCTTAGGTGACCATGGGAAGACCAGGGCTGTGTGCAGTAGTCCCAGGCAGCGGGGGCCGAGAGGGTTCTGAACCTACCCTGAATGTAGTCTCTTATCAAGGAGGGCTTCTTAGACTGACACTACTCACTCGTGCTCCCTTCTGGACCTTTCGCTGGTGCAACCCTAGATTCTTTCTCTCCCATGCAAGCCTTCCTTCTTCTGTGTTTCTGTTCTTCTATGTAGTCAACCTTCCCCTAGTCAACATTGTTGTTACTATCAGCCTATCAGAGCCCTGTGACTCATCCTAAACTGTGTGTGTGTGTGTGTGTGTGTGTGTGTGTGTGTGTGTGTGTGTGTGTGTGTGTAGGGGGGTGGTTTTGCTAATTAAATCCACTAACTACATCTAAGGGGGATATTCATCAAGGGATAGCGGCAGGTAGCGCCTCGTAGCGGCAGGCAGCGTCTGGTGAACGCCGGGCGCTGTACGCAAAACCACATTTATGAAGGCTATTCTGGTGAGCACCTCTAACAGCGCCATGTAGTGTACAATTAATCATTACAGGCTGCTCAGCGTATAGCGTTGGCGCTCTAGCTTCCAGAGTGACAGGTATGACCTGTCGCTACCTGTCACTCTCCCATACATTTCAATGGATGCTCCTTTTCTTCTGTTTAAACAGGGTTTTTGGTTCTTCATTTTTTTTCCTCTCAAATAATTGTGTGACCTCTCCTGACCTAGAAAGAGTCATTTTTGAAAACTTTTTTGATTTTTTAATATTTTTATGCAGGATTGTCATTACAGGTCTGGCATTAAAGTATTAATGTCACAGTGTTACAACAATGTCATTCCCGTGTTTTCGCTTTGTTACTGGTGGATATGTGTTCAAAAACAGACTTTAATCACACAGCGTCTGGCGCTCTATGCTATAGCGACCAGATCCGGAGCCCCGACGGTGTTTTTTTGTTGAATATGGTGTGAGTCGCTGAGAGTCAGTCGCACTGAGCTGGTGCTACCTTTCGCTCCCTGCTGCGCTGTACTGGTGTTAACGCCCAACATACATCTCATTCATCAATGCCGGCCAGGTTACTACAGCAACTGAGACGCTCTGTTACAGTGCCCCATAGCCGATCACAATGTATACTAGTGGTAGCTCTAAGCGCTGCTATACAGACACTCACCTGCCGATACCTGGCGCTAGTAATGAATCAGTCTGCCCGTCTCTCTCAGGCTCCACTGAAAGGGTTCAAATATTACTAACTACATAAACACCTTTTCAACCTGTCATAATTGACCCCCAGATTCTTTTAATTTTACTATCTACTGTAAATGCAAATATGCAGATGAAATGCAATGGCGCCCACCTTGATGTCTGGCCCAGGTTTTTACTTGCATGGCCCAGTTCAAAGGATTTTGTCAGTGACCATAACTAAAATGGAAGAAATATTCTTCTATTATTTTTTTTTGCTTTTATTATTTTTTTAATTGCTTCAAATGCGGATTTGTGGCTGAATTGCAATGCTGCCATCCCTGTCATCTCGACTACCTGGCACATAGCTTTTTCTTATGCCTGCATGGTCCCACTTCACAAACTTCCTTCAGTGCCAGTTACCACACAGTAGGCAACCTGTTGCTATGACTAAACTTTTTTTTTAATTTTTATAATTACGTTACATTTATTATTATAATTAAATTATAGATACACAAATAAAATGCTACCAACCCTGCAGCCTAAGCCCCCCCCCCTCCCGGCACAGGCTTCCTGATCTGGCTCTATCCAAGGCAGGGGCACATTTCACAGGTTTGTTTCAGTGATTCAAGGAATCCTGTTGCCTTGACCCCACTTAAATTTGATTATTTTTTTTATCTATTGTAAAAGTATATAGGCAGCTGAAATACAAGGCCGCCAGTCATGTTACCTTGACCCAGCAGCACAGATTTCCTAAGTAACAGTTACCACACTGGAGAAAACCGGTTGCTGTGACGCCACAGTAGGATCAGCTGTGGGGACAAAAGAGGAGTACCCTTTTGTTTTCATTAGCTGTTTGGTCAATCACTTTAAAGTGGACCAAAACCCACGCCAATTCTAGATTCCCGGGCCGATCGATTCCCCATCGGAATCGGAATGCCCCGCTGTGTGAAACCCCCCAGGTCGCCCCATTGACTCACCTTGTTTCCTGGGCCAACGGCGCATGCGTGAGCTGTGGCTGCATCCCCTCTATCCCTCTAGCAGGGCACATGTCTGCAGCAGGCATTTGTGAATGGCCGGCACGGGCACGCTCACTGTTAGAGTGAAGCGGAGGATGCGGCCGTCAGCGCGCTCTGAGCCGCTGCTCTTAGACGAAGCCTTAGATGACGTGACGTCAGCGGCTCTGAGTGTGCTGATTAGAGGAGCAGCCACACATGCGCCATAGGACTGGGAAGAAGTGAGTTGCCTTCGGCTATCTGGGGGGTGTCACACAGCGGGGCATCCTCGATCGGGGTGCCCTGGGGAAAGGACCAAAACCCAGGATAGTCAAAATCCTGGGTTTTGGTCCAGTTTTAGAACCTACGGGGAGGCCGATTCATTAATAGCGGCAGGTAGCGACATTTGAGCGACTGTAGCGGCATTTTCAGAGCGCCCGCTAATAGTCGCTGTGCTTGGCCGTTGTTCGGTAGTTGATAGTGACTCAGTCGGTTTGCGGTAATGTTGAATATTGGGTGAGGAGTCGCTATTTGACAGGTTCCGCGCTGTATGGGAGCGCATGATAGCGACTGGCCCTAGCGACTGGCTCCCACCATATTCATTAAAAAATCACGCTCAAAAAATTCTCGCGCTGTAAAATGCATGTTTAAACCCCAGAGCATTGGCGGCAATGGGTTAAAAGTAGTTTTTTAACCCCCAAACAACCATATTTTTTGAAACCAAAAAAAAAAAAGTATTTAAAATAATTTAGTAATATGAATACATTAATATCAGACCTGTAATATCAATTCTGTACAATTTTCTTTTTTTTTTTTTTACCTTAAAAAAATTATCTAAAATGGCAGAAGTGGTCACAGAATTTTTCACATAAAAAAAAAAAAAACTATTAATAACAATTAATTATGAATATTTAAAGATTGTTCCATTGAAATGCATTGGAGAGCGCCAGGTAGCGCGAGGTCATACCTGTCGCTGTTCAAGGTCGGACACTGGCGCTGTGGGCTGAGGCTGGAATAATGATGAATGAGTCGCTATATGGCGCTATCTCAGTCGCTAAGCTGGATTGGCTTGATAAATGTGTGATTGTGGTGGGGAGCCGGCGTTCTCGTGGCGGGGCCCGTCATTTCCGGCCGCTCACCAGTCGCTACCTGTCGCTATTCCTTCATAAATAAGGGCCTTAATTACATAGTTACATAGTTAATACGGTTGAAAGATGACATATGTCCATCAAGTTCAACAAGGGGGGTGGGGTAGGGGAAGTTATTTTTTATTTTATTTTATAGGTGGAAGTTATTTATTTAATTTTTTGTTTTTTTTACTGATAACAGCTAATAGTAACTGATAATGTTATTTTCTTCTAAATAAGCATCTAACCCTATTTTGAAGCTGTCAGCGGTTGATGCTGTAACAAGCTTCTGTGGGAGGCTATTCCACAGATTTATAGTTCTTATGGTAAAAAAATGATTGTCACCTCCGGAGACTAAATTTGTTTTTTTCCAGTCTAAGGGAACGTGCCCCCCTTGTCTTTAGAGAGGATTTTATCTGAAATAGTGTTTCCCCATATTTGTATTGGCCATTTATATATTTATATAAGTTAATCATGTCCCCCTTCAGTCGTCTCCTCTCAAGACTAAACAGATTTAATTCTCGTAATCTTTCCTCATAACTAAGCTCCTTCATTCCTCTTATTAGTTTGGTGGCTCTCCTCTGCACCCTTTCCATAGTCAGAGCGTCCTTTCTATGAATGGGTGCCCAGAACTGGATGGCATATTCCAGGTGAGGGTGCACCAGTGCCTTGTAAAGAGGCTAAGTTACATCCCTATCCTGTGATTCCAGGCCTTTATTAATGCATGATAATATATTGGTGGCCTTGGAAGCAGCTGCTTGGCATTGCATGCTGTTATTTAGCCTGTGCTCTACCAGTACCCCCAGATCCTTCTCAACAAGTGACTCTCCCAGTTTTACTCCCCGGAGGACATATGTGGCCTTCAGGTTGTTAGATCCCAAGTGCATCACATTACATTTTTCCAAATTGTTACATTTTTTCCTACTCTTGTTATTCCGGTTGTCTAGCCCTTTTAAAAAGGAGAATTCTTTTGTCTCCATGGCAGACAATACACTAGACTCAGAGGTTACAGTCTCTCTCCAATGAGGAATGCCACTCTTTTCTAATTGGCAACTCCATTTAAAATGTGACCCTAGGGTCAGACTGGTGATTTTTTTTTTTTTACATTGGTTGGCAATTATGTTTGGCAAATTAGGTGATTACCAACAATTGCTGAAATAAAATTGCCAGTCTGACCTCAGGGTCAGGAAACATTATCTCAAATTCTTCCCAAAAGGCACATTTTTTTTATAACGTATGCAGTTGTGCGAGTGCATGTGGAGGGAGGTTATTTTTCATTTTATTATATAGTTTTCGGGGGAAAAATTATTTTAAAAAGTGAAATGTTTGCAAAGGATCACAACTTCCAGACCTCCTTCATGAGATTGCTCTGAACAGCATTCCTGTTAATTAAGGCTTGGGATAAAAAAAATCCAGAATGACCTTTATTTAAAGGGATACAGCAGGCAAAGGCAATTGTTAAACTACTGTGTCGGTCTATGTTTGGCACCGTCCTAAACTGTTTTCCATTTTTAAGTTGAGGAAGAAATAGCCAGGATATCCAGGTTCAGTTTTATCTTATGATGCCTCTTCTGAAATATGTGGGCTTGGCCATTGGCTCTGCGATGCCGCATAATCAATATAATGGGCAGGATCTGTAAGTGCAATACATATGGCTTCAGATATACACATTCTTAACACCCTGGCTGTGCTCCTCCCTCTTTTTCAGTGTCCACAGTCTGATGATCAATGGTGAAAGGAGGGGGAGGTGCATGCTCTATTGTTTTGTTCCAAAGCTATTATTGTGACACCTAGTCACAACCACAAGCACACAGGCAGCCACTGGTGATTCAAATGCTAATTTAGTGCAGTGGCGATTGAAATGCTAATTAGACTTGATGACTATTCACATGCTAATTAGGGTTGCAGTGCAAGCGGGAAAGGGACCAAAAGGTTGAATGGGAGCTGGCTGCAATGGCTCAGACTGCATAACACTAGTGTGCTTGTTCTTGCTGTTATTGTATATTTATATGTATGTCTATGTGTAATGTGTAGTTTTTAGATAATAAAGGGGAATTCTTGAAATGTTATCTATGTAAAGTAGTTGATTTTTTAGGGGGGAAGGTGCCGTGGTTTGCTGTTTTGTTAATGGTTGCTGGAGCCACATTAGAAAGTATTTAGAGCCGCAGTGCAAGCGGAGAGTGGGCCAAAAGGTTGGATGGGAGCTGCCTGTAATGGCTCAGAATGCATAACACTAGTGTGCTCATTCTTGCTGAGCTGACATACAGGGGCGGAGCTATAGACCACCAGTCGAATCCTATGATTGGTGATCTATGGCAAAGGAATTCAGGGGGGCGTGCCACTACTCTTTGCCTTGTTTCTACTTCTAGGAGCAGCTGTGTTCTGACAGAAAGGGACGTAAGGGACGATGTTAGCTGCTGAATGATAGGTTATGTGCTTTGCCTACCCCTTTAGCAATGACCTGGTTTAGGATCAAGGCTTCCCCTGGATAAACAGCAAATTGAAACAATCAAAGTCAACAAAAGATACTTACCCATTTTTATGCCAGTTCCATTTCAGTTGTTATTTTGTTTCATGCATATAAATATAACTAATGGGAACTTTGTTTTCACCGGAATGTCATCAGCTGGTGCCCGCAGAAGGCATTTGTCTGCCCATGTGTCCGTACCTCTGTCTCCAGCAATATCATATGCCATTATGGAGGGCGCTCATGTGTTTTCGCTTACAGATAATTGCAGATAAGCAGCAGTTGATCGTCATTTTCTGACCGCAAACTCAACTCAATCAATTAGAAAAAAAAGCTGTCCAAACCAGCGCATAATGTAATCACTTCCAGGCAGGCTAAAATCAGCCATTAACTTGTAAGAAATCCTAATGCTCCCATTTTCCAGTCACAGCAATTAACCTCAAATCTGGGAGCGGGGCGAGCGTGTATTTACTTATCTGATTAGCCATTGGAGGACTCAGCAATTTCTGCCATACGAGTTTGCAAGTTTGGATGATAAATCTTTGTCCTCTGGGCTACTTCAAATTATTTGCTGAATGTTCTGCTTGCAAGTAGGGGGTCCCCCGGACAATCTGACATTCTATTTCAACTGACTGTCCTATACAAATTTTCATTGGAATCAAAAGAAAATCTTGAATTTTTTTCCCCCCCTTTCTTTCACTTGACACTGGCTAAATAATCCATCAGGAAGGGTTAACAATTTGTTGCAGTTTATATTGGGCTAAAATCAGGGCTGTGAGTATTGTTGCCTCACTTGGCAGCCCACAGTTAGGATCTATATAAGAGTATAACCCTTTCAGTGACAGAGAGAGATGTTGTCACCCTCTGTTGCCAGGCTATTTTTCACCACTTTGCACTATGTTTAACTGTGATTTTTGCTGTATTTTCCAGGACAATTATCTATATTTTTTTCGGCAGCGTTTAACATGAATTAATCCTGACTTATCTTACCTCTTGCTGTCCCACGGCTGTCCCGCCACCTCTCTTCACTGTCCCACTACAGTCTCCACAATCCCAGTGGCCTTCTGGCATCTTGCTTCATGCCGCAGGGAGAGGCATTTATATCAGGAGTGACTGGTGATCTCACCAGGTGTTAGTGACAGCAAGCAGCGGACACCGTGGGACCAGCCTTTGGATCTCTCTGCCGACTGGCGGTGAATAAGGGGTAACTGGTGAACTGGTAAGGGGATCTAATGGACCCTGTGTGACAATATAATGTGCTCAAGGCACTAAGCTTATCTGTTAATTCTTTTCTTTTCTTTTTTTTTTTTTTTGCAACACCACGTTATAAAAGAAAACAGTTTTCCCTAGCAACAATGTGTTTTTACCTTAGCAATGTACATCCAAGTGGTGTTCTGATGTGTAGATCAAAAACGTTATGACTACGGCTTCCTAATCTGATTGGCTGAGGTACAGACAATAGGACTGCAGAAATTCAACCTTTTCAGATGGGGGGAACACAGTCTTGCGTTTCAGTAGCTATAGGCAGTGTTCTCACCTGGGGAGGTCATTATTGCTGCTTTGTTTAGCCTATTAGAGTGGAAGGATTCTTGGATTTGTAGTCAAAGTATGCTATAAGCTTTACTAAAGGGCAAGAAAGCCACTCCTACTTTACCAAGACAGACACATAGGAGCAGGGCCGATTATAGGTTTGTGGCGGCCCTTGGGCAAGAGAGTCTTAGTGGGCCCCTAAGTAGTGTGTCACATGATGTCACCTTTCAGCTCTGCTTCCTCAAATGGGTCATCTTCTGCTGCTGATCACCCTCCAGTCCTTATTGCCTCCCCTATAACCACCAATCATCTGCCACCAAGCACCCATCAGCCCTTACTGCTTGCTCCACTGCCACCAAAGACTATTATTGCTGTCAGTTGTCACCTGGTTCTCGCCACCTTCTGAGTTTCCATCAACTGCCCTCCATTCAATGCAACATTTTCCAATGTTGCTGATCATCCCCTGTTGCTGAGGCCAGCCGGTATTTGGTGGTTTGGGTCCACTGTAAAATGGCCAAGTGTGAGCCTGAGTGGGCCTGGCAATTGCCCAGGTCTGCCCCATGCTGGCGCTGGCCCTGCACAGGAGTATAAGAACTTTGGAGACAGCGTGCTGATAAGTAAACTACGAGTCTGGGGGCGCAATCCTAACAAGCAGGTTTATCTGACATCCCAGCGGAGGAAAACAATAAGGCCGAACACCAAAAACCTGACGAAAAGGGAATTTTCCCTTTAAAGTTCAAGTTGCAGCATGGCCAAGCACAGCCAAATGTATTCACACCACTAACTGGACAAGTTAAAATCAAAAATATAGGGGGATGAATGTGTGGAGAGGGAAATATTTTAGTGAATACAACCGTACTTGCTCTGAATAGCTCAGCACAGCGCGGCATAGCTACAGTAATTCAGGGTCTTCATTTTAATTTTGAGTAAAGTTCACAAAATATCAGATGAAGTTCACATAACATATGGTAGACCAGTTGTCCTACTGCAGACTTTTCCACACGTGGACAGAAATATCCTGACTTTTCAACACCCTAATCTATAAGCTGCCTATCTCTGGCCAATCCTACGAGGCTGCATCGAACCTTCAGACTTCCAGCTAAATTTAGCTCCAATATGGGAATTCCTTGAGCTGCAGAGAAAGTGATTCCGGCTCATTAGTACATCGTTACCCGCCATCATTGAAACTAAAGATATTACCGAGATCCTGTTAAAAAAAAGCGATAGTTAAAGTTAGACGTTAAAACCCACATGCTTAGCGCATTAAGGTTAGTGCCTTTATTTGCTGAAAATTATTTTTATTTTCCTATGACTAGACATTCTCTCATTCACCTACTTAGTTGACGTCATTGTCAGAGTTTGAGTAAAAAGATACATTTTACAGTACGGGAGGGGAAAGTTGGATTTTAAAACTAAAAAAGATGTTTTCTATTTTCTGCTTTTAAGATTACAGTCCCCTTCCTGATATGATATTATAACTAGGGATGAGTGAACCCCCCAAAGTTCGGATCTGGCACGTTTAGACGAGCTTTAATTAAAAGTTCAGGGACCATATCACGAACCCGGTCCCCAATTAAATGAATAGGAACTGGGTTCAGATTCTGGTCCCTGAACCCAAACTTTTAATCAAAGTTCGACTGAACTTGCCGGACACGAACTCAATGGTGACCTGAACTTTGGACAGTGGCTGTGCCGGGGGGGGGGGGGGGGGTTGACGCAGACTGTGCAACAGGAAGCACACTGCTGTTAAACTCACTTGACCCCGGCACAATCCCCTTCCTGTCAGCTGCAGAGTTTAAAATGGTTCACGCCCAGGGCCACAGAAAAATGGCCGCCGCTCCCCATGTTTGAGGACACTCCTAGAGACAGCTGGCAGTGCTGGCCCTAGGGATGCCCTCACTCATGGGGAGCGATGATTTTTTCAGTGGCCCTGGCTATGGATCACTTTAAACGCCTCAGCAAGGGAGGGGTATCGCGCAAGGCTCAGGTGAGTTTTACAGTAGCTCAGTGACCAAGTCAGCATGACGAAACGCGTCTGGGGCGGTAAACAGCAGTACATTTTACTTTCACTTTCTCCCTAGCGGTCTTGCTGATAGTATTGCCGGCTCTCACGGCCAGAGAACAGGTCGGCGGCGCCTGCGGGACACGTAGTTGTTTTAGCTGGGAAGGAGGAACCTTGAAAAAATAGCAGATTGAAAGATATCTTGCTTCTCCTCAGGATACAATTTAATTACATGCACTACTCCTTGATTTGGTGAGTATATATGTTTGTGTAGCTGAAGCTGGTATATAATAGTATCACGCTATGTTATTTTATTATGTTTAATTTATTTGTTTGTTTTATGAGCTACAAGCTAATACATTAAAACTGAGAGTTTTAAACAAGCCGCTGGTTTTAACTTTTATGAAAGAATATATTTGTAAAAGAGATACACAGATTCCAAATATTCAATTGTATTGAATCTTAAGCTTCCGCTGCCTGTTAAGAAAAATCGGTGAAGACCTGTGACCAATAAAGATGCTCTAAAGACATGATTTATACTTTCTAGTTGGTATGTGCTTTGGTGGCTGGGACTCACGTGTGAATTGATGTGAAAATTTAGATTCACTAGG
Source organism: Gastrophryne carolinensis (assembly GCA_027917425.1). Taxonomy (NCBI): domain Eukaryota; kingdom Metazoa; phylum Chordata; class Amphibia; order Anura; family Microhylidae; genus Gastrophryne; species Gastrophryne carolinensis. The sequence goes on along the minus strand of CM051237.1, from coordinate 460,434,903 downwards.
TGAATGAAGAAAGAATGTTTTATCTACTTGTAAATGGACTTCATTTCATAGCATATTAATTACATATATGTTTTTGTGTTGTATAATTTAAAAAAAAAATGGTTTAATAGATTATTGAGCACTGGATTAATTTTTGGATCAATTGGGATCCAAAGTGTGATTATATATTTGCTAATTCCATTGGCAGGAATTTTTTATTCCAGCTCTGGATTTGTCCATTAATTTTAAGAATATTAATAACAGAGTCTGCAAAGAATCTTCTTAGTGCGCAACCCAAAATGATCTGTTGTCTTTACAGTAGCTGCGGCTGTGGAATCCTTTGGGTGAAGCGGGTGGTTTGGCTGCTCGGCAACTAATCAACCATCTTCCTACCGTTCAGGCCGGAGGACGAACCCGAACACTTTGTGTGTTAAATCACTATTTATGATCTATCACCATGGCTTTAATCTAGTTAAGTCACATCCACATGCTGTCAATGAAGCTACTCTTAGCTTAAACAGCAAGAAGCCAGTGGCACTCTGTGGGTTATTTAAGAAGGGATAGGGCCAGGTAGCCGCAGGCAGCGTCTGGTGAACGCCGGGCGCTGTACGCAATACCACATTTATGAAAGCGAATCTGGTGAGCGCCTCTAACAGCACCATGTAGCGTCCAATGTATTATTACAGGCGGCTCAGTGTATAGCGCAGTGCTGGGTTACTGAAATAATACTGTAAATAATTATGACATGCAGATCAGAGGCATCGCTATTAAAATCGCAGAGCGGCACAATTGCAGAGAGTTGAGGTGGCATCACTATGAGGGGCCCCTATATTGCCTGAAAAACACACCCTGGAGCTGGCAGCAGCAGGAGCCCAAATATTGGCTGAAAGACATCCTGGAGTTGGCAGCAGGAGCCCAAAAATTGGCCTGAAGACACACACTGGAGTTGGCAGCAGGAGCCCAAAAATTGGCCGAAAGAGACACTGGAGTTGCCAGCAGCAGCAGGAGCCCAAACATTGGCGGAAAGAGACACTGGAGTTGGCAGCAGGAGCCCAAAAATTGGCCTAAAGACACACTGGAGTTGCAAGCAGCAGGAGCCCAAACATTGGCTGAAAGAGACACTGGAGTGGGCAGCAGCAGGAGCCCAAACATTGGCTGAAAGAGACACTGGAGTTGGCAGCAGGAGCCCAAACATTGACTGATAGACACACCCAGGAGTTGGCAGCAGCAGAAACCCAAAAATTGGCATAAAGACACACTGGAGTTGCAAGCAGCAGCAGCAGGAGCCCAAACATTGCTTGAAAGAGACACTGGAGTTGGCAGCAGGATCCCAAACATTGGCTCAAAGAGACACTGGAGTTGACAGCAGCAGTAGCAGCAGGAGCCCACAAATTGGCTGAAAGGCACACCCTGAAGTTGGCATCAGCAGGAGCCCAAAAATTGGCCTAAAGACATAAATATGTTTTGCACCATTTGGAAAGTGTAAAACGTGGCACCATGCTGAAGCTAGTCGCATGCATCAGGCATTGGTGGGTGGAAATCCTGGCTGATCCATCCCTGATTAATTTTGACAAAGGTGAGTCTCTCCACATTTTTAGTTGACAGACGAGTTCTCCTCGCCGTAACTATGGCCCCCGCCGCACTAAACACCCGGTCAGATGGCACGCTACTTGCCGGTTAGGACAGGTTTTCCAGGGCAAACTCAGCTAGTTGCGGCCACAAGTCAAGTTTGGCTGCCCAGAAGTCCAGCCGATCCTCAAGGTGTGTTGGCAGGGTCATGTCAAGGTATGACAAGACCTGCTGATTCAGGTCCTGCTCCAGGTCTTCCTGCTGCTCATGAGTAGCCTCACTATGCGGGTGTAGAAAGCTACTCATTAGCGACTGAAGACTGAGGCTGCTGCTGATGGAGCTGCTGCTGCTGCTCTTGCCAACCCCCCCAGCAGCCATGGCAGTGGAAGGTGAGCGCAGAGTCAGACCTGCGAGAGTATGGACCATGGTGCAGATAGGCATCGGCCAACTGACTACGTAGAATGTCTTTGTAGTAGGTCAGTTTGTCCTCCCTCTCGGCGGGTTTAAAAAATGCCCCCATTTTGTCCCGGAAGCTAGGGTCCAATAAGGTGGAGAGCCAGAAGTCATCCCACTGACAAATGGAAACAATTCTGGGGTCACTACGCAAGCACGTGAGCATGCTTCCTGCCATTTGCGCAAGTGACGCAAATTTGCGAGGGACTACCTGTCTCCATCTCCACTGCATACTGCCACGGTGTGTCTGGGTCTCGCCTTCCTCACAACCCTCTAGCTCCTCTGGCTGCTCCTGCTCCTCCTCTCCTGTCAGCTGACTAGATAAACCAGCCATTTCTCCAAGCCTAAACTGTGCACTGTGCCACTCCTCCTCCTCTTCCTCCTCCTTCTCCAGTTCAGCTCCAACGGGGTTCATGTGGCCGTAAGATGTAGACGGCATGTCTCCAGTGCCCTGACCAGCCATGATTTCCAACATGTGCTGTAGTACATGAAGCAGTGGAATCACGTCGTTCATCCCGTAATCCTGGCGACTCACAAATAAAGTGGCTTCCTTAAAGGGCCTGAGCAAACGGCAGGCAAACTGGTTGACATTGAAGTTACACAGGGGAGTCCCCCTATCCGCTTGGATCATCAAGAAATCCGTGATGGCTTTTCTCTGTTCGTATAGTCTGTCCAACATATGCAGGGTGGAATTCAAAACGGGTGGAAACATCGCAAATCAGACTATGTTGGGGGCTACCTGTCACGCTCCGGGTACTACAGCTATCCACTTAGATAACTCCAGTCCTCTCAGTAAGACCTCAACCCCCAATCTCCGCAGCCAGCTTCACCTTTAGGAGCCCCCGCTTGCCGGGACGCAGAGCACGCCTGCCCGGGATCGGTTGCCCCCAGGACTTCAATGGCTCAAAGATTGGAGTCTTACTGTTCAGAGGCCTGGAGAACCCGCGGCTGGAAGTGGTGCCGAGCAGCCCGATCGCTGAGCGTATGACGGAAGTCCAACAGGCTAGGGGTCAGCAACAGAAGTTCCGAGATGGCAGCGGTACAAAGGATTGGACAAGACGTGGTCGAGGATCAAGCAGAGGTCGGCAACAGGAGATCAGATCGGGGGTGGTCAAAACAGGCGAAGGTCGGCAACAGGAGATCAGATCGGGAGTAGTCAAGACGGGCGGTGGTCGGCAACGGGAGATCAAAATATATACTTTAAGACAAGCTACTAACAGGGTACAAGGCGCTATCACAGGCAATTCCCAACTGAGGGGGAATTGCTTTTATAGGGAGAGACAGAGAGGAGGGTGAGGGTGATTGGTGCACTATGATCCAGGCCAGGATTGGCCTGACTATCCAGCTGGGCTCATTGGCCCAAGGAACAACACTAGGGCTCATTGGCCCTGTCCCTGTACTGCCTTCCCCCCACCCCACCTGAACTAAAGACTTTCCCCCGGCGGGCGCGCTGAGAGCAGCGCCGCCGGAGGAGATAAGCAGAACGTGCTCGCGCGCGTGCGCGAGCACGTGTACGGGAGCCGGGGCCGCCGGCCGGGACAGCAGGGGGCGCGCGCGCGCCGGCAGGAGCAGCCACTGCCTGGCGCGGCCGCCGAGCCGACACAGCCGCCGCACCCGGCCACCCACGACCAGCGCTGGAACGGGGCCCAGGTAAGCGACGCTTTCTGACATTACCCCCCCCTTCACGAGGGGCCTCCGGACCCTCACCAGGCTTTTCTGGATTGTCACGATGAAACTTTTTCACAAGGGCACTGGCATGCACATCTCTAGCTGCCACCCAACATCTTTCCTCCGGACCATAGCCAACCCAGTCGACCAGATATTGTAACGAATTGCGCACTGTACGTGAATCTAAGATCCTGTTCACTTCATATTCTGGCTCATTGTCAACAAGAATCGGCGAAGGACCAGCTGGAGGCGTGTTCTTAGCTGGTTTTAACAGCGAAACGTGGAAAGAATTGGGTATTTTCATAGTCGGAGGGAGTTGAACTTTAAAAGACACGTTATTCAACTTCCTGATAACAGGATAAGGTCCAATGAACTTGGGACCTAATTTACTAGAGGGTTGACGGAGCGCAATATTTTTGGTGGAAACCCAAACTAGATCACCCACCTGCAGAGCTGGTTCCTGCGACCTGCGACGATCAGCAAATTTTTTATATCTCAAACTAGTGGTTTTAAGAATTTCCTGCACATGTGTCCAGATATTCTTCCGTTCTTGAAGCCACTCCTCCAACGCCGGCAAGTTGGAAGGTGACCCTGAAAGGGAAGAAGCTCTAGGATTTTTCCCTAAGTTACAATAAAAAGGCGATATCTTGGTACTCTCACTAGGAGCATTATTGTAAGCAAATTCGGCGAAATCAATAAATTCTGCCCATTGTTCTTGGGCATCAGAGACATAGCACCTTAAGTACTGTTCCAAAGTTTGATTAGTTCTTTCCGTCTGCCCATTGGACTGGGGATGGTAGGCAGACGAAAGAGAGATCTGTATACCCAGCCGCGAACAGAAATGTTTCCAAAAACGGGAAGTGAATTGGACGCCCCGATCAGAGACTATATTGGACGGAATACCATGAATACGAAAAATGTGTGAAGTAAATAATCGAGAAAGCTCTGGAGCAGAAGGAAGTTTGGTCAAAGGAATGAAGTGTGCCATTTTACTGAAACGATCTACGACCACCCAAATGACAGTATTCCCGTGTGATAAAGGTAAATCTACAATAAAATCCATGGAAATATGAGTCCAAGGTTCAGCAGGGATTTCAAGAGGAACTAGACCGCCACTGGGAGCCTTGTGAACCCCTTTACTACGAGCACAAACAGCACAGGCGTCGATAAAGGCAGCAATATCGCGTCTCATGGTTGGCCACCATACATGGCGACGGGCAAGCATAAAGGTTTTTCGGTTACCCACATGACCCGCAGTTTTAGCATCGTGAAATTCGCGAATTACATCCGAACGCAAATGTGGCGGTACAAACTGGCATCCCAAGGGAACCTCACTAGGAGACTGGTCTTGAAATGGCGCCAGGGTGTTAGAGAGATCAGGAAGTAATGCCCCGACCACACAACCCATAGGTAGAATCGGGTCACCAGTATCACCCCGATCCTTACATTCCCCGAACATGCGAGATAAAGCATCCGCTTTAGTATTTTTTACACCCGGCTTGAAAGTAATAATAAAATTAAAACGCGAGAAGAATAATGCCCAACGTGCTTGACGGGAGTTCAATCTCTTGGCAGACCCAATGTATTCAAGATTTTTGTGATCGGTATACACGGTTATAGGATGTAAAGAACCCTCCAGCCAGTGTCGCCATTCATCAAAAGCCAGTTTAATAGCCAATAGTTCCCTATTACCAACATCATAATTTTGCTCCGCGGTACTGAATTTACGTGAAAAATAAGCACATGGATGTAGACGCTCAGGATCACCGGAATATTGCGACAAAACTGCACCCACTCCCAGCTCCGAAGCATCTACTTCAATAATGAAGGCCTTACGAATATCTGGGTGAATTAACACTGGTGCCGAAGTGAAGGCCCGCTTCAAGGTCAGGAAGGCCTCACAGACAGAGGGAGACCAGTTGGCCGTAAAGGCCCCCTTGCGGGTAAGATTGGTAAGAGGAGCAACAACATGAGAGAAACCTTTGATGAATCGCCGATAAAAATTGGCGAAACCTAGGAAACGCTGCAATTCTTTTAAGGTCTTGGGTTGAACCCAATCCTGAACCGCCGAAACCTTCCCTGCGTCCATCTCTAAACCCCGGTTGGTAATGATATACCCTAAGAAAGGAACTGTGGTGACTTCAAACACGCATTTAGAAAGTTTAGCAAATAAATTGTTCTCTCTTAATTTTTGTAGTACCAACTTAACATGACGTCTGTGCTCCAACAAGGAATTAGAAAAAATGAGAATATCGTCTAAGTATATGACCACAAATCTACCGAGATACTCTCTGAAAATATCATTAACAAAATCTTGAAAAACGGCTGGTGCGTTACAAAGACCAAAAGGCATGACCAGGTACTCGTAATGGCCGTCTTTCACATTAAATGCAGTTTTCCACTCATCCCCCTGTCGGATGCGAATCAGATTGTAAGCCCCTCTTAAATCCAACTTGGAAAAAATTTGAGACCCTGTGACTTGATTGAACAGATCCCCGATCAAGGGCAAGGGGTATCGGTTCTTAACAGTGATTTTATTCAAAGCTCGATAATCTATGCATGGTCTCAGGCCGCCATCTTTTTTCTCTACAAAAAAGAATCCAGCCCCGGCAGGAGAGGTAGAGGGGCGAATAAATCCCTTCCTTAAATTTTCAGTGATATACTCCCTCATTGCTTGCTCTTCGGGCAGAGTAAGATTATAAATTTTTCCCCTCGGGGGAATCGTGCCAGGAAGCAAGTCAATAGGGCAGTCATAAGACCGATGTGGAGGAAGGGTATCCGCAGAACGTTCAGAGAAGACATCGACCCAGTCTGCGTATGGTTGAGGTAATCCCTGAGGTAAAACTTGCACACTTCTAAGGCCTGTAGTGAAGCAGTGATTTTTACAATGGTCACTCCACTTGATCAATTCCCCAACCCGCCAATCTAACACCGGGTTGTGGAGTTGTAACCAGGGGTATCCCAAAACCACCGGAGTCTCTGGACAGTCGAAGATGAAAAATTCTAAGAACTCAGAGTGGGAAGAGCCAACAATTAACCGAAGAGGTGGGGTCTTGGTGTTTATAGGTCCCCCCTGAATGGCCTTCCCATTGATGGCCAAAACTTGTAGGGACCTTTCAAGAGGAACTAAGGGAATACCTAAAAGAGAGATCATGCTCCTATCCAGAAAGTTTCCCGCCGCACCGCTGTCGATAAAGGCGGAAACTGTTTGCTTGGAAGAACCCCAAGATAGGTCAATGGGTACTAACATTTTATTTTGGCGAGAGTTGCAAACTGACTCACCCAGATCAGTACTCTCTACCTGGTCTGGGTGCGGAAGTTTTCCGCCGGTCTCCCCTTGTTGGGGCAGGACCCTGCGAAATGTCCCGAGTTCCCACAATATAGGCATAACCCATTGGACCGCCTACGCTGCTTCTCCTCTTGGGTTAACCGGGTTCTCCCTAATTGCATGGGTTCTTCCTGGGAAGGAGATGAGGTATTTTCCCCACGGGTAGCCGGGGAACTAAGACTCTGGGAAGACCTGAAGGACGTGGGAGCCCTGGCTCTCTCCCTAGCCCTCTCTCTAAGACGCCTGTCTATTTTAATGGAGACCTGCATTAATTGGTCTAGGTCTGCGGGTGGAGGAAAATTTACCAAAGCATCCTTGATGCTTTCCGACAGCCCCACCCTGAACTGACTACACAAAGCGGGATCATTCCACCTTGATTCGACGGCCCAGCGGCGGAATTCAGCACTATAATCTTCAGCCGAATTCCGTCCTTGTCTTAAAGCCCGAAGCCTATTTTCTGCCGTAGATTGTTGATCAGGGTCAGCATATAAGACGCCCATAGCAGTAAAGAATGCTGTAACGGATTGTAGGGCAGAATCATGAGATGGCAAACTGAAGGCCCAGGACTGCGGGTCTCCTTGAAGCAAAGAAATGACTAGGCCTACTCGTTGGGACTCAGTGCCTGAGGAGATGGGTCTCAGCTTGAAATACAGTTCGCAGGCATTCTTAAAGTTGGAGAATTTAGCTCGTTCTCCAAAAAACTTTTCCGGCAATGGAATCTTTGGTTCTGAAATATGAGGTGGTACAGAGGATGCCGGTAACTGTCGAGATTCTTGAGTGGCCACTCTTTGAGCGAGCTGGTTTATCGCCGTAGCCATAGCTTGTACCTGCTGTACCAGGTCATCCATCTTGGCCTGTGATAATGTCACGCTCCGGGTACTACAGCTATCCACTTAGATAACTCCAGTCCTCTCAGTAAGACCTCAACCCCCAATCTCCGCAGCCAGCTTCACCTTTAGGAGCCCCCGCTTGCCGGGACGCAGAGCACGCCTGCCCGGGATCGGTTGCCCCCAGGACTTCAATGGCTCAAAGATTGGAGTCTTACTGTTCAGAGGCCTGGAGAACCCGCGGCTGGAAGTGGTGCCGAGCAGCCCGATCGCTGAGCGTATGACGGAAGTCCAACAGGCTAGGGGTCAGCAACAGAAGTTCCGAGATGGCAGCGGTACAAAGGATTGGACAAGACGTGGTCGAGGATCAAGCAGAGGTCGGCAACAGGAGATCAGATCGGGGGTGGTCAAAACAGGCGAAGGTCGGCAACAGGAGATCAGATCGGGAGTAGTCAAGACGGGCGGTGGTCGGCAACGGGAGATCAAAATATATACTTTAAGACAAGCTACTAACAGGGTACAAGGCGCTATCACAGGCAATTCCCAACTGAGGGGGAATTGCTTTTATAGGGAGAGACAGAGAGGAGGGTGAGGGTGATTGGTGCACTATGATCCAGGCCAGGATTGGCCTGACTATCCAGCTGGGCTCATTGGCCCAAGGAACAACACTAGGGCTCATTGGCCCTGTCCCTGTACTGCCTTCCCCCCACCCCACCTGAACTAAAGACTTTCCCCCGGCGGGCGCGCTGAGAGCAGCGCCGCCGGAGGAGATAAGCAGAACGTGCTCGCGCGCGTGCGCGAGCACGTGTACGGGAGCCGGGGCCGCCGGCCGGGACAGCAGGGGGCGCGCGCGCGCCGGCAGGAGCAGCCACTGCCTGGCGCGGCCGCCGAGCCGACACAGCCGCCGCACCCGGCCACCCACGACCAGCGCTGGAACGGGGCCCAGGTAAGCGACGCTTTCTGACACTACCGTTCTGACGCTGTAGCTCAAGAAGGGTGTGCTTGGTGGTATATGAGTGGCTGAAGTGCATGCAAAGTTTCCTTGAAGTTGTTAGGATGACTTGCAGATGGGGGGAAGACTTCAGAAACCGCTTCACAACCAGATTGAAGACGTGAGCCATGCAGGGCGCATGGGTCAGCCTTCCTTGTCGCAGCAAAGACAAAATGTTCTTCCCATTGTCGGTAACCATGGTTCCCATTTTCAGTTTTCTTGGAGTAAGCCATGTTTGGAATTCTTGATTTAAGCAGTTCCTCCCCGTGTGACTCCGTTCACCAAGACAAACCATGTGAAGCACAGCGTGACACCTCCGTGCCCTGCACACATGGTAGACTGGAGGGGCACTGAGACTTGAGCCTACAGTGGAGGGTGAGGAGAAGGCGGAGGAAGAGGAGGCTGAGTCGCACGGTGTCACAGGCACAACGGCCAGGGAGAGCGGAGGCCGAAGCGGCGTGACCTGTCCAAGTTGCTGCTGCTGCAAAGGGACCACATACACCCAGTGGGCCGTAAACGACATGTACTGTCCCTGACCGTAGTTACAGCTCCAGACGTCGGCGCTGCCATGAAAATGGACACTGACAGGCTCAAGGACTGGCCCACCTTCTGTTCAATAAAATTGTGCAGCGCTGGTACTACCTTCTTGACAAAGAAATGACGGCTTGGCACTCTCTACCTCGGCTCAGCACAAGCCATCATTTCTCTGAAAGGTGTAGAGTCCACCACCTGAAAAGGGAGCGACTGCAGCACCAGCAACTTGGACAGGAGCACATTCAGCTTCTGCGCCGTAGGATGAGTGGGCGCATACTGCTGTCTCTTGGACATGGCTTCGCTGATGGATTGCTGGTGGGATGCATGACTTGGAGGAGGAGGAGGAGGAGCAGGAGCATCAGGAGGAGCGACAGAGGATGGGTATGACGCACAGCTGCCTTCGGCTGAGGTGCTGGAGCCTTGGCTGGCAGAAATTGGGAGCGGCGTGCCACTTGGTGAGGAAGCAGCCTGGACCACCTCTTCGGAGCCTCGGTTCTCCCAGGCTGCTTTATGGTGACCCATCATATGTTGACGCAGGGCCGTGGTGCCAACATTTGGGCCCTGGCCATGCTTCACCTTCTGCCTACATATCTTGCATGTGGCCATGTTACCCTCCTGCGGATGCTTGAGGAAAAACTGCCACACTGCCGAGTAGCTACTTTTCCCACCAACAGCCCGCACTGATTCACTGCTACTGTCGCCAACTCCAGGAACCCCTGCTCCACTACCTCCCGATAAGGTAGCCTGCCGCGCAGCAAGTGCTCTACCCCGGCCCCGGCCCTGTTTGGCTCCAGGCTTTACAATTCTGCCCCCATGCCAACCATGCTGCTAACACCTTGCTGCCTCAGCTGCTGACTCCGGGGCAACCTGCGCCCCTCTTCTCCTGATGATGATGATGAAGCCCCTTCTGCACCCGGCTCCCAAGTGCGATCGGCTTCATCATCATCATCATCATCGAGTTCATACATCACTGATGTTCTCGGTTTCCTCAACAGTGTCTGGTGCAGGAGCTGGAACGCTCGCAACACCCACGCCACTCTCCCCATCACTATTTGTCTGCCTAGCGAAAGAAGCCACCTCCATTTCTTGGCTGGGCAGTAGCTGCTGACTGTCCTCTATCTGATCGTCCTCCTCACTAAAGAGTGGAGCGGAACCCATAGCATAGGATACGTCACTGGGGGAGGGAATTGCGTAGGACAGAGGCAATGGGAGGATAGGGACTGCTCTTGGGCCATGGGTTGGCCAGGGTTGTGTCAGAGGAACCTACCGACCTTAGACTGGGGGTGTCAGATGTAACTTGTGATGATGTGGATGACCGCGTTAACCAATCTACCATGGCAGATGCATTACTGGTGGAGACATGACTGGTAGCAGATACTGGCAGATCAGGTCTCTCACCGCGACTCCTGCTGCCACTCCACCCTAGTCTGCTGCGACCTCTGCCTGCTGAATCTTGGCCTCTGCCACTACTCTGTGAACATCCAGGCACTTGTCTGCCTGACATTTTTATGTATTTGAAATGCGCAATAGGCACTTTAAAAAATGTGTTTACTTTAAAAACCAGAAGCTAAATAAACTGAGGAAATGTTTCTCTGTAACAGATACTATGAAAATTGCCAATATGGGATGCCCTGTGGGCAGGGCTGTTTACAGCAGACACAGAAACAATTCAAACTGCAATATATTTATAAGAAATAACCCTTTAAAAGCTGCTTGTAACAGATAGGGTCAAATGTGCAGGTTTGGAATACCCTGCGGCCTGGTGATTTTACAGCACACACAAAAACAATTCAAACTGCAATATATTTATGAGAAATAGCCTTTAAAAGCTGCTTTAGTGTAACAGATAGGGTCAAATGTGCTGGTTTGGGATACCCTGAGGCCTGTTTTTTTTACAGCACACACAAAAACAATTCAAACTGCAATATATTTATGAGAAATAGCCTTTAAAAGCTGCTTTAGTGTAACAGATAGGGTCAAATGTGCAGGTTTGGGATACCCTGCGGCCTGGTGTTTCTAAGCACACACAAAAACAATTCAAACTGCGATATATTTATGAGAAATAGCAGTAAAAAGCTGCTTTAGTGTAACAGATAGGGTCAAATGTGCTGGTTTGGCATACCCTGAGGCCTGTTTTTTTTACAGCACACACAAAAACAATTCAAACTGCAATATATTTATGAGAAATAGCCTTTAAAAGCTGCTTTAGTGTAACAGATAGGGTCAAATGTGCTGGTTTGGGATACCCTGAGGCCTGTTTTTTTTACAGCACACACAAAAACAATTCAAACTGTAATATATTTATGAGAAATAGCCTTTAAAAGCTGCTTTAGTGTAACAGATAGGGTCAAATGTGCAGGTTTGGGATACCCTGCGGCCTGGTGTTTTTACAGCACACACAAAAACAATTCAAACTGCAATATATTTATGAGAAATAGCCTTTAAAAGCTGCTTTAGTGTAACAAATAGGGTCAAATGTGCAGGTTTGGGATACCCTGTGGCCTGGTGTTTTTACAGCACACACAAAAACAATTCAAACTGCAATATATTTATGAGAAAATAGCCTTTAAAAGCTGCTTTAGTGTAACAGATAGGGTCAAATGTGCAGGTTTGGGATACCCTGTGGCCTGGTGTTATTACAGCACACACAAAAACAATTCAAACTGCAATATATTTATGAGAAATAGCCTTTAAAAGCTGCTTTAGTGTAACAGATAGGGTCAAATGTGCTGGTTTGGGATACCCTGAGGCCTGGTGTTTTTACAGCACACACAAAACAATTCGACCTGCAATATATTTATGAGAAATAGCCTTTAAAAGCTGCTTTAGTGTAACAGATAGGGTCAAATGTGCAGGTTTGGGATACCCTGCAGCCTGCTGTTTTTACAGCACACACAAAAACAATTCAAACTGCAATATATTTATGAGAAATAGCCTTTAAAAGCTGCTTTAGTGTAACAGATAGGGTCAAATGTGCAGGTTTGGGATACCCTGCGGCCTGGTGTTTTTACAGCACACACAAAAACAATTCAAACTGCAATATATTTATTAGAAATAGCCTTTAAAAGCTGCTTTAGTGTAACAGATAGGGTCAAATGTGCAGGTTTGGGATACCCTGCGGCCTGGTGTTATTACAGCACACACAAAAACAATTCAAACTGCAATATATTTATGAGAAATAGCCTTTAAAAGCTGCTTTAGTGTAACAGATAAGGTCAAATGTGCTGGTTTGGGATACCCTGAGGCCTGGTGTTTTTACAGCACACACAAAAACAATTCGACCTGCAATATAGTTATGAGAAATAGACTTTAAAAGCTGCTTTAGTGTAACAGATAGGGTCAAATGTGCAGGTTTGGGATACCCTGCGGCCTGGTGTTTTTACAGCACACACAAAAACAATTCGACCTGCAATATATTTATGAGAAATAGCCTTTAAAAGCTGCTTTAGTGTAACAGATAGGGTCAAATGTGCAGGTTTGGGATACCCTGCGGCCTGGTGTTTTTACAGCACACACAAAAACAATTCAAACTGCAATATATTTATGAGAAATAGCCTTTAAAAGCTGCTTTAGTGTAACAGATAGGGTCAAATGTGCAGGTTTGGGATACCCTGCGGCCTGGTGTTTCTAAGCACACACAAAAACAATTCAAACTGCAATATATTTATGAGAAATAGCTTTTAAAAGCTGATTTAGTGTAACAGATAGGGTCAAATGTGCAGGTTTGGGATACCCTGCGGCCTGGTGTTTTTACAGCACTCACAAAAACAATTCAAACTGCGATATATTTATGAGAAATAGCCTTTAACCCTTTAAACGCCAGCCACGTAAAATTTACGTGGCTGCCTCTCCTGCAGTTAACTGCCAGCCACGTAAATTTTACGTGCCTGACTTTCCCCACTAATAGTAAAAAAAGTTTTTAAAAAAGGCACTTACCTGACCCCTCGTTTGATTCAGCCGGGTCTCCTCTTCAAAATGGTGGTCTCCGATCGTTCACCGGACCTCCTCTGGCTGCAGGGGAGGGCCCGGAATAGGGTGCCCCCCCCCCATTTCAGCTGCCTCCGGCTTTTCCTGTAAAATAAAAAAAAAAAAAAAATGACATTTACTTACCTCTGTGTGCGCTGGCTCCCGCCGACCCTCCTCTTCACCTGGGGGGCCTCCGATCCCCCCCCAGGTCATTCCGATCTTCAGGAGAGAGCCTGGAAGGCTCTCTCCCCTCTCCTGTTCCGATGGCGGCCGCCATCTTGACGCTAAGCCCCGCCCCTTTTGGGGGCGGGGCTAATGACGTCAGTCCGTACCGTCGTCCCCGCTAAGCCCCGCCCCTTTGAGGGCGGGGCTATGACGTCATTCCCAGTCCCGATCACCGGCTACAGCTCTGTTAGCTGTCAGATGCCGGTGATCGGTGCCCTGGAAGGAGGTGACAGGAGATCCTCTGATGTGCTGGTTTGGGATACCCTGAGGCCTGATGTTTTTACAGCACACACAAAAACAATTCGACCTGCAATATAGTTATGAGAAATAGACTTTAAAAGCTGCTTTAGTGTAACAGATAGGGTCAAATGTGCAGGTTTGGGATACCCTGCGGCCTGGTGTTTTTACAGCACACACAAAAACAATTCGACCTGCAATATATTTATGAGAAATAGCCTTTAAAAGCTGCTTTAGTGTAACAGATAGGGTCAAATGTGCAGGTTTGGGATACCCTGCGGCCTGGTGTTTTTACAGCACACACAAAAACAATTCAAACTGCAATATATTTATTAGAAATAGCCTTTAAAAGCTGCTTTAGTGTAACAGATAGGGTCAAATGTGCAGGTTTGGGATACCCTGCGGCCTGGTGTTTTTACAGCACACACAAAAACAATTCAAACTGCAATATATTTATGAGAAATAGCTTTTAAAAGCTGATTTAGTGTAACAGATAGGGTCAAATGTGCAGGTTTGGGATACCCTGCGGCCTGGTGTTTTTACAGCACTCACAAAAACAATTCAAACTGCGATATATTTATGAGAAATAGCCTTTAACCCTTTAAACGCCAGCCACGTAAAATTTACGTGGCTGCCTCTCCTGCAGTTAACTGCCAGCCACGTAAATTTTACGTGCCTGACTTTCCCCACTAATAGTAAAAAAAGTTTTTAAAAAAGGCACTTACCTGACCCCTCGTTTGATTCAGCCGGGTCTCCTCTTCAAAATGGTGGTCTCCGATCGTTCACCGGACCTCCTCTGGCTGCAGGGGAGGGCCCGGAATAGGGTGCCCCCCCCCCATTTCAGCTGCCTCCGGCTTTTCCTGTAAAATAAAAAAAAAAAAAAATGACATTTACTTACCTCTGTGTGCGCTGGCTCCCGCCGACCCTCCTCTTCACCTGGGGGGCCTCCGATCCCCCCCCAGGTCATTCCGATCTTCAGGAGAGAGCCTGGAAGGCTCTCTCCCCTCTCCTGTTCCGATGGCGGCCGCCATCTTGACGCTAAGCCCGCCCCTTTTGGGGGCGGGGCTAATGACGTCAGTCCGTACCGTCGTCCCCGCTAAGCCCCGCCCCTTTGAGGGCGGGGCTATGACGTCATTCCCAGTCCCGATCACCGGCTACAGCTCTGTTAGCTGTCAGATGCCGGTGATCGGTGCCCTGGAAGGAGGTGACAGGAGATCCTCTGATCTCCTGCCTCCTCCTTCTCTGGATGCCGATCACCGGCATCTGACAGCAGATCAGCGAGGGACACAGGAGCTGACGATCGAAGGTGAGTAAAGAGTAAATTTTTTTTTTTTTTTAATAAATAAAAATTTTGTGTCCGTGTTTTTTTTTTTTCTGTTAACCCTTTGTGAACTGGTAAGGGGTCCATGAGACCCCTGTACCAGTTCACAAGGCTGGGGTCTGGCAAGTCACCTGCCCTAGCGGGTGACTTGCCATTAACCCCTGCACCCCCAATTACCTGCCTCCCCAAAGCCCAGGGGGGGGCAGAAGAGCCCGGGCCCACATAGACTATGTGGGCTCGTAGGCTGCAGGGTGGGGGGGGCCACAAAAGCTGGCCCCCCCACTCTGTGCCTACAAGCCCCCATAGCTGGTCCCGGGCTGGTTATGACGGGTAGGGGGGACCCTACGTCATTTTTTTTTTTAATTTTAAGGGTTAGGGTTAGGGTTAGGGTTAGCCTAACCCTAACCCTAACCCTTAAAATTAAAAAAAAAAATGAGGTCCCCCACCCTGTGAGGGGGGACCCTATGTCATTTTTTTTTTTAATTTTAAGGGTTAGGGTTAGGGTTAGGCTAACCCTAACCCTTAAAATTCCAAAAAAAAAATGAGGGTCCCTACGTGATTTTTTAAAAAATGTTTAACGGTTAGGGTTAGCCTAACCCTAACCCTTAAAATTCCCCCCAAAAATGGGGTCCCCCCCCTACTTTTTTTTTTTTTTTTTTTTTTAAGTGGACCAACACCCAGGCTGATCGGCCCGGATCAGATCCCTCCCTGCGGGGCATCCGAAATCGGGATGCCCCACTGTGTGAAACCCCCAGGACGCCCCAATCGCCTTACCTTATCCCTGTTCCAACGGTGCATGAGCGGGCCGCATCTCGCGCTTCTCTCTATCAGGGCGCGCACACGTTCCGGTCGTTTGTGAATCGCCGATGCGGGCACGCTCCCTGTTAGAGGGAAGCGCGAGATGCGGCTGCCAGCGCGCTCAGAGCCGCTGTGGTTGTCCGTCCCTTGTCCTTGCATACCACAGCGGCTCTGAGCGCTCTGATTGGATGAGCGCTCGCGCATGCGCCGTAGGAGCGGGCTGAGGTGAGTTTTTTATACCTTTCTCGGGGGTTTTACGCAGCGGGGCACCCCCGCGGAAGTGGATCAAAACCCAGGATAGTGAAAATCCTGGGTGTTGGTCCACTTTACGGGTTAGGGTTAGGCTAACCCTAACCCTTAGAATTCCTCCAAAAATGGGGTCCCCCCACCCCCTGGGATTAAAAAGAAAAAATTAAAAAAAAAATAACATTTTAAAGAATTAAAATTAAAAAGAAAATGACATAGGGACCCCCTCCCAGGGGGGCCCACTATTTTTTTAATTTTTGGGGTTAGGCTTAGCCAAAAATTCTCAAAAAAAATTGGGGTCCCCCCCCCGGGAGGGGGTCCCTATGTAATTTTAAATTAACCCCTTATGTTTATAGTGTGGATAGTAGTATTTTATTTGTAAATGTTATAAAATGCTCTTTTCAGTTTGGGGGGTCTCCTGGGCAAGAATGAGGGGCTATTGATACATATGTGGTACCGTTGTAATCGGGAGAAATGGGGCTATCACATGCAATATGGTTTTCATTACTAAAAAATGTTTTATTTAAAATAAAGGAGACAATGTTATATATATATATATATATATATATTATTTTATTTATTTTTTTGTTTTTTTTTACGCAAAAATATTTAAAAAACAGTAGAAAAATTACAAACAAGACATTTAATGTTAAAGCCTAAATTCTGCTGCAAAAAAATATATATATATTTTCCAAGAAATTCCGACAAAAATCACGGTTAAACATGCCGCAAAATGGGGAAAAATGACCAACTGAGGGCGACAAAAGTTCAAGTAGGCTGGCAATTAAAAGGGTTAATAGTACCTATGCATGTTGGGTATTGTTCTGCTCGGGGGACCTTGCGCTTTCAGATTTAGCTTGTTTTTTCTGGTTTGCATATTGATATTTTAGGAAAAGGTGTTTTTTTATTCTGCTTTTTTATAATTTTTTTTGTGAAACCCTGTGCAACCTAAGAATTCTTCAAGGGATTACTTCCAGAAAGATGAGCCCACGACAACAAGCTGGGTACGCTTAGAAAGCTTAAAATGTGTACTTTCAGGGAATATATGGTTTATGGGGGATATTCTAAATGTAAAGGGTTGTTTTGGTAGAAAAAGCACAAGGTGCGCACTTTGTATGCAGAGCTGAAATTTTGAAGTAAAATTACCGTTACGCACATGCTTTACTTTGGTGTGTTTGGCAACTCTTCCCTTGACAGTAGCTATGCATGCTGGGTATTGTTCTGTTCGGGGCATGTTGCTTTTTCAGATTTTCAGTTTTTTTCTTGTTTGCATATAGGTTTTTTTAGGAAAATGTGGTTTTGATTCTGCTTTTTTATACTTTTTTAGAGAAACCCTGTGCAACCAAAGAATATATTGAGGGATTACTTCCAGAAAACTGCACCCATGTCAACAAGCCTGGTACGCCTAGAAAGCCTGAGGTGTGTACTTCCAGAGAATATATAGTTTGTTGGGGGTATTTCAAATGTAAAGGGTTGTTTTTCTTGAAAAACTGCAAGGTGCGCTTAGCACGTAGCATAGTTGTATTTTATCTGAAAATCTCCTAAAGAGTTGTTTCAGTTTGGGGGAGTCTCCTGGGCAGGAAAGGGTGTCTACCTATACATATGTGGTATCACTGTAACCGGGAGAAATTGGGGTTTCACGTGCAATAAGATTTTATTGACAAACTTACATTTTTTATTACAAAAAACACTACAAATTGTAAAAAATTGTTTTTTGGGTTTTTTTTGCACATATTTCATCCAAAAATATTGAGAATACACCTAAAAAATGGCAAACAAGACATTTCATGTTAAAGCTTAGACTCTGCTGAAAAAAACAATATATCACTTTTCTGGGAAATCCCTGGAAATCCCTTCAAAAATCACAGTTGAACAAGGGGAGCGCAAAATAGTGCAAAATGGTCTGGCAACAAAGGGTGACAAAATCTCAAGGTAGGCTGGCGGTTAAAGGGTTAAATGCTGCTTTAGTGTAACAGATATGGTCAAATGTGCTGGTTTGGGATACCCTGAGGCCTGTTGTTTTTACAGCACACACAAAAACAATTCAAACTGCAATATATTTATGAGAAATAGTGTTTAAAACCTGCTTTAGTGTAACAGATAGGGTCAAATGTGCTGAAATGGGATGCCCATGTGGGCTGGGGTTTTTACAGCAGACACAAAAAAAATTAAAACTAATCGAGTTATA
The DNA here is from genome assembly GCA_027917425.1 of Gastrophryne carolinensis. Taxonomy (NCBI): domain Eukaryota; kingdom Metazoa; phylum Chordata; class Amphibia; order Anura; family Microhylidae; genus Gastrophryne; species Gastrophryne carolinensis. Next base: position 460,416,573 of record CM051237.1, on the reverse strand, counting down.
AGAAATTCTTGTGTGTAACAGATAGGGTTAAATATGCCACTGCCAAGATGGGATGCACAGTGGCCAGGAATTGTTACAGCACAAACAAAAGCAATTTAAAACTGATCTGGCAAATGAAGTGAAATGAAAATAAAAATAAAGTTTCCCTGTCACTTTCTCTGCTGTCCCTGCCTGGATCCTTCCCGATTTTTCCCTATCTTTCCCTGGCTCTCCCTGGCACTGTGTGGGTCTCTGTGGGTCTCCCTGCCTCTCCCTGCCTCTCTGTTAGTCTCTCCCTGTCTGTAGCAAGCTCCTTTCTGGCCGCAATACAACGCTGAAATGCGCACAAGGAAGATGGCCGCCGTTTATATAGCACTGTGACGTCACCGGGCTTCCTGGCTGCTGATAGGCTGCATGTGACCTTCCCATGATAACTTGCCCCAGTGGACATGTCCAGACATGTCCATCCACCATTTTACAATGGCTGTAATTGAAATAAATGGAGTTTAAAGGAAAACTTCGATCGATCGAATTGTGGGAAAATTCGGATTCGTTCAGAATCGAAGTTTTCCAGAAATTCGGAACGAATTCGGGTTTGTCCGGATTGATTCGCTCATCCCTAGCTCCAATCATTGTGTGACGTCTCCTGGCTGCAAAAAAACACTTTTATAAACTTTTTTGACTTTTTATATATTTATGCAGAATTGTCATTACAGGTCTGGCACTAAAGCACTGTTAAAACAATGTAATTCCATGTGTTTTCGCTTTGTTTCTGGTGTATATGTGTCCAAAAGCAGACTTTAATCACATAGCGTCTGGCTTCTATGCTACAGCGTCCAGATTTAGAGCGCTGACGCTGTGTGTGTGTCCTTTTTTGATAAGTATGGTGTGGAGCGCTAAAAGTCGGTCGCACTGAGCTGGCGCTACCTCTCGCTGCCTGCAGCGCTGTACTGGTGTTAGAGCGCCCAACAAAAGAAATAAGGGTGCACCACTAATAATAATTAAATAGAGTGTGCTCACTACAAAATTCAAACCATAGCAAACAGAGCGGACATGCAAAAGAACATACCTATCTCTAAAGAAGGAGAACCACAAACTGTATATAGAAATTAATATATAACATCTTTATTAGTACAAAAAACGCACACACAGAGAGCTAAAAAACAATCAGAGACAAACACATTAAAACCAACCCTGCTAGATCAATATCCTATAATAATAGACACCTATTCAGGTATATCCATATAGTTAATGCCCCATGGAAAATAAGCCCACTAAAACTACCCCATGAATAGTCTGACTAATGTGCCGGCACACCCAAAGGAGACCTAAATCGAACTCCACCCACCAATTTGTTGACAATAAAGTGCTATAGTGCAAAAATCATTTTAACAGTAATTAATAAATAATGAATGAAAATATACCAAGTGCATAAAAATTATTATATACAAAAAACAATGATCAATATAAGAAAATAGACAATTAACCACACAGTGAAACTCCTATCATCATGAACAATACTGAGAAAATACTAAAGAAAACATATGTTGCACAAAATCTAAATCAAACAGGTGTATAAGGATAACCACCCAGTATAAATCCCAACAAACACAATTATTATGATACATGAATAAACCAATAACTGATAAACAGATCCAGAATAGTTACCACATTAGGGGCACCATGGGGTATGAAATGAAATGATCAATAGCAGGTACAAAACACAGCGCCCGCGGCTCCCATGCCGCTTCAAGGTGAGGGTGTTAGAGCGCCCAACACACATCACATTCATTAATGCAGGCCAGATTACTACAGCGACTGAGGCGCTGTGTTACAGCACCCAATACCCGCTTACAGCGTCTACTAGCGGTCACTCTAAGCGCCGCTATACAGACGTTCATCTGCCAATACCTGGCGTTAGTAATGAATCAGCCCCCATGGCTTAAACTAGCCCAAATCTTCTCTGAGCCAACAGTCTGTGGTTGCCAGTGTGTTCGTGATGATGATGATGGCGCTTTGGATTGCCTCTACATGCTTTTGCCGTTTCCTTCATTTGGGATTGCCTTACTTTTTAAATGTTGTTTTTGGAGGGCGAATACGTTTCAGAAGTACTGTCTAAACTTGCGAAGTAATAACTTTTTTGATTGACAAAAGTAATTGAAATCCACTTTAAAGTGTTCTTTCTTTTTCTTTTAGAGTTTTAATGTGTTTAGTATTTGATGCAAATAAAACAGGGTTTGTGTTTGAATTGGCATGGAATGTACTATCTGATCACCCCGCTCAGCCACAAGTGATGGAATCAAATAAGCTGCCACCTTTATGAAAACAAGTTACTTTATCTTTTTTAATCTTTTTACAAGGGTATATTTAGCATAGAATGTGATGTTATTGGAGAGCCCATCTGAAAGTGCTATTTACTTTATAGGCGTAGGAGTCAAGTCTCTGGCATCGTTACAAGTAGTTGTTTGTTACGGGAACTTAAGATATCAACCTACAACCACGTGTCGACAGGAACTCCTTAAGGTCTGAGTCCATCTTTTACATATTTTCTCTCTGTGACATTATTTATTTTCACGGTTATATTTAAAGTCCAGCTCCAGGAATCCAGTCCTCTGCCTCCCGCCAGAGACCAGTGCTACATCTTACTTTTGTCTGTTGGGTCTTCTAGATAGGAAAGTGCTTCCGAGCACAGGGCTGGGAGAGGAGCACATAAAGTCATGTGACACAGCCTCTATAAAAGTTTAGTAAATACACTCCTTGCAAAAAACTATACAAAAACTATACTAACCTCATATAGGGGCCTGGGTATAACTAGGAACACATTAATTAACTAAGAAGAACCCTTTAAGTAGAGTTAACTATACATAAAGCTCTTTTGTGGTTTCTACCCATGAAAGTGAATTGGGAGTGCCATACTCTAAACTAGACTCAAGATGGCTGTAGCGGGTTTAGGCCATAGACTAACATTAGGCCATAGGCTATAATGGGCATTGTTCTAGAAGGTGAAGTCAGAAGGGTTGTTAGTCATAACAGGAGGTAGAGTAGAAGCATAGTTATAACTAGAAGGGTTGTGATTGGTTAGAGGGTTTAGAGCCACCTATCAGATGTCGGACATAGTTACATAGTTAATACGGTTGAAAAAAGACATATGTCCATCAAGTTCAACCAAGGGTGTTGGGATAGGGGAAGTTATTTGTTATTTTATTTTATTGGGGAAGCAATTTATTTTATTTTTTGTTTTTTGTTTTTCACTGATAACCGCTAATAGTAACTGTTAATGTTATTTTCTTATAAATAAGCATCTACTCCTTTTTCGAAGCTGTCAGCAGGTGATGCTATAACAAGCTTCTGCGGGAGGCTATTCCAAAGATTTATAGTTCTTATTGTAAAAAACGATTGTCACCTCCGGAGACTAAATTTCTTTCGAAGGGAGCACCCCCTTGTCTTTAGGAAGGATTTTACCTGAAATAGTGTTCCCCCATATTTTTTGTATGGGCCATTTATATATTTATACAAGTTAATCATGTCCCCCCTCGCCTCCTCTCAAGACTAAACAGATTTAACATGAGGCCGAACATTTGATAGAAGGTTCTGGAAGGTAGTGAGAAGGGATATAGGGGAAGCCCCAGTGCCATAGCCGTGGTTCTTAACCATTTTCAATTGTAAGAGGAGCAGCAGGAATCCTGACTCTAAGAGAGAGAAGGGAGAGATCCAGCAAAGGACATTATTCTCTTTATCATTGTACCTGACTATGGACAGAACCAGAGCTGTAACTGGATAGATACTGTACCTGTTCCGTGTTCGCTGTTTGCCTGTGGATTAAATAAAGAGGAGCTTTCATCTACTGGACTGCTGTTCATCTTTCCAAGCGGCAACGGTGAGTACTAACCTTTCACGCAACTCTAACCCTTACCTACCCACAACACACACGCAGGTCACCCTGGGCCCAGAAGAACCTGTTCCCTGCCATCACTCGCAGGACACCCCGGTGCATGCGGGCTACACTCACCTCCTGCAGGCTTGAGCTTGTGACTTCACCAATCCACAGCTAGACTGATTGTGTACAAATAGATGAAAATGAAGACTTTTTTATCTTTTCCATGGGTGATTGTTTTACAAAGATCGGCCAAGAGCAAGGCGGAAAATAGTCCATAAGGTCACAAGGGAACCCAAGGTTCGGAACAACTAAATGCCTTTCTCACATCAGCTAATGTTAACGTTCCTGATTGCTTAGACCAAAGAGTAGCTAGGCTTTCTGGCACCTGGGGAAAAAATTTAATATGACGCCCCTCACCTGTTCTCAGGCCCCTCTTTGGCGCCCCCCTGTCCTGCTGCACCTGGGGCAAGTGCTCTCCCTGCTCCCCCCTAGCTACGCTTAGACCGTTATGTACCATGCTGTGCCTTTTCCTTAGCAGCAGGTACTGCCATACCCCATGATGCCCCCTATGAGGGGATGAGGCGCCTGACATATGGCCGACACCTGTACAGCCTTTGACACTGTACCACATAAAGATCATAGATAAGTTATTGAAGGTAGGACTCAATCCCTGGATAGTTCAGTGGATTTCCAGTTGGCTGAGGGATCGGTATCATAGAGTTGTTGTTAATGGTGTGCAATCTGAACAAAGGCGGGTTACAAGTGGTGTGCTGCACGGTTCTGCCCTGGGCCCCATTCTTTTTATCTATTTGTAAGTGACATAGGAGAAGGTCTGGCAGAAAAAGTTTGTCTGTTTGCTGATGATACAAAGGTTAGTAATAGGGTGGATATTCCTGGAGGTGTCTGCAACATGGAAAATGATTTAGCTTTACTGGATAGATGGTCAAAACTGTGGAAACTAGAGTTTAATGTCTCTAAATGTAAAATTTTGCACTTGGGTAGAAGGAATCCCTGCTCTGAGCACCGTATGTATACACTATATATATATAGTGTAAATAAATAAATATATATACTTTATATATATCGCTCTCAACATTTTTTGTAACATCCACGGTGGTATGTTTTTAACATTCATCATTTCTATTTTTTTGGCATTTTTCATTACAATAAACTTGTGCACGATTACCTAGAGTGGTGAGGGCTTCGGGTTGTCATTAGTATATGTCATTAGTATATGTACTTTGGGAGCAGCACACTATAGCCATTTATTTATTAACAATTTTTTCCGGCTGTGCCACGCTACCTTTTGTAGGATTTATCTGACAGCTGTATTTTATATTTTCATTGGCTCATGCCAATGCGCACCAAGCATTTATACTCCAGATGTGTGGCCTCTGTTTTTTTCGTTTGATCCACTCTGACACTAGAAAATCACCAGAGAGTCACACTTCTAGAGTAGGGGGGTTAGTGCCTCGTAGCAGCAGGCAGCGTCTGGTGAACGGCGGGCGCTGTACCCAAAACCTTATGAAAGCGAATCTGGTGAGCGCCTCTAACAGAGCCATGTAGCGTCCGATTCATCATTACAGGCGGCTCAGTGTATAGCGCCGGTGCTCTAGCTTCTAGAGCGCCAGGTATTACCTTTCGCTCAGTGTCGCTCTCTTATACATTTCAATGGCCGTTCATTTGCTTCTGTTTAAAAAGCTTGTTTGACAATTTTTTTTTTTTTGCTCTAATCATTGTGTGACATCTCCTGGCTGCAAACAAACACTTTTAGAAACTTTTTTGACTTTTTATATTTATATGCAGAATTGTCATTACAGGTCTGGCACTAAAGTGTTAATGTCACAGTGTTACAACAATGTCATTCCATGACTATAATCACACAGCGTCTGGCGCTCTATGCTACAGCACCCAGCTTTAGAGCGCCGACGCTGTGTGTGTGTCCTTTTTTGATAAGTATAGCGTGGAGCGCTGAGAGTCGGTCGCACTGAGCTGGCGCTACCTCTCGCTCGCTGCAGTGCTGTACTGGTGTTAGAGCGCCCAACATACATCACATTCATCAATGAGGGCCAGGTTATTTATGAAGGGATAGCGGCAGGTAGTGCCTTGTAGCGTCAGGAAGCTTCTGGTGAACGCCGGGCGCTGTACACATTTATGAAAGCGAATCTGGTGAGAGACTCTAACAGCATCATGTAGCATCCGATGCCTTATTACAGGTGGCTCAGCGTATAGCGCCGGTGCTCTAGGCTCAGGAACGCTAAGTAGTACCTGTAGCTCTGTAGCGCTCTGGGTGCCCCACTGTGTGAAACCCTCAGGTCACCTTCGTTCCCTATCCAATGGCGCATGCGTGAGCAGCGGGCACATCCCTGCTATCCCTTCAGCAGGGAGTGTGCCCGCACCAGGCATTTGTGAATGGCCGGCGAGGGGGCGCTCCCTGTTAGAGAGTAGCAGGGGATGTGGCTCCCAGCGCGCCAGCACACTGGATCTGTCACACTGATTGGATGAGAGGGCTGTGCATGCACCATAGGACTGGGGAAGGGTAAGTGAGATCCGGTGACCTGGGGGGTTTCACACAGCAGGGCACCCCCGATCGGGGTGTCTGGGGGACAAAGACCAAAACCAAGAATAGTCAAAATCCTAGGTTTGGGCTGGCCCAGCAGTCTAAAAGACTCTGGCTGATTCCCTGCCCCAAGGCTCAACAATTTGAGGTGCCCTGCTCGATGAAACGCTCTGATTCGCACAATATACTTACCAATTATGTGAACCCACAGTGGCAGCACCCCAGGCACGCCTTCGGCTGATGTGTGCTTTGCACCAGGTATATCTGAATGGCCATTACGAGCATGCATCAGCTGCTGAAGCATCCCACTGGAGGCCCCTGGCATTCCATTCCATTAATTCAGAATAGATTGTCAGGTGCCACAATCAGCATATAATTCCAGGAACAGCCGCACTCTTACTCTCAGTATTGCGTGGGTGCACGGTTCGCGGAGACGCCGCATATACCAAGTCTGTTTGTGAAGAACCAGCACTCCAAAAAGTTCATGCAAAAGGTTGTATTTGCTACATCATATACATAGTACAGTGGTGGAAGTGAGTCGACGTTTCGGGGTGCACTGGGGCCCCCTTCATCAGGACCCACCACATGCACAAGAAGAGAGCTCTTCTCTTCTTGTGCATGTGGTGGGTCCTGATGAACTTGCATGAACTTTTTGGAGTGCTGGTTCTTCACAAACAGACTAGGTGCCACAATCAGTTCTGATTGGCTGGAAGCTCATGCATGCACCCTGGGAGTGTGGAGCAAGATAAGAATAGTCATTAAAGTCATCTGCCCATCACTAGATATCTTCATTTTACCTTTTTTTTTTACTTTCATTCTTTAATAGCCTAATAATACGATGATGAAGCACTCTGCATTAAATCGCCGCGCTCAGCTCACTTGAGCTTTGCATAACCATCTCTAGAAATTATGACCACAGGGTTTTGGATTCTGGCTCAGGGTGCAACTTTCCTTCAGTGTGAAGGCCAAAGAGATTTGCTCGCTGAAAATTTCACTTGCGTTGTATATTTTGTAACTATTTAAACTCATGACACCCATTAAACATGATAAACGGAACATAAATTGATTTTCCATTTTGAAGGGAAAGAACAAGAATGCTAAAATGAGCAAACGACAGATTGTTTCGTGTTTTTGTGGGCTCTTCGCAAGAAATCCTATTAAGTCCAAAAACTATTTTGGATCCAAATGAGTCTTTACTCATTTTAATTAAAGCATCTGTCTTCTTTACTGCCGAGCTTGTTATTGGATTCAGCAAAATCCAGACACTGAGGAATATATTCTGGCATGTAGTTAAAGGGACAGTCCAGGCAACAATGACAATAGTAAGTCAGCAGAGAGCGCACATGAAGCCGGGCCCATCCTCCTCTCCTCCATTTACTGCAGGGAGCTGCAGATGATTTAGTGAGTCTCCAAAATTTGCCTCTCCCTTTATTTCTATTTCTCCATGACTAGACTTTAAATGGTCGCACAGCCGTCCCTCTCAGTCTCCCAGCAGGAGTGAGCAAACCGAGACACAGTGGTCGATCTTGCCGTGTTTGCACACACTGGAAAAGTTAAGGGACAGATTGGCTGTGCGACCACATATGAGTGTTGATTCAGAGAGACAAAAAAAGACATTCGTTTTTGTGTCGACCTGTTTTTTTTAAATGTTCCCGCTGTCGTATGAGTGTACGAGCGATTCTATGCATACATTGCAAGCCTTCTGTAAAGTCTTCATTCGTTAGTATGCCAACGAGAATGTCATTTTCCAGCTTTCATTTTCCATTTTTTTTCTCATGTTACAACGTCGGCTTTCGCTTTTGTCCTTTTCCCATCGTCTCCTCGAACGAATCCTTTACGTTTCCCGTTAGATTCTGTTTTCCTTTTACAATAAATAATCGTCCAGACGAAGATCTTAAGCCTGCGCACTACAAACTTAATTCATTAAAGTGCTCGCCTACATATTTGGTTCACTCACTTGTGCTACAATGCTTAGCTAAATCACTTCGCGCTCTCATTCTTCTTCCATTTCTGAGCCCTAAAACTTACCCAAATCACTTCGCGGTTAGGTTCTTCTTCCATTTCTGACCCCTAAAACTTACCCAAATCACTTCACACTCTCATTCTTCTTCCATTTCTGACCCCTAAAACTTACCCAAATCACTTCGCGGTCATGTTCTTCTTCCATTTCTGACCCCTAAAACTTACCCAAATCACTTCGCACTCTCATTCTTCTTCCATTTCTGACCCCCAAAACATACCCAAATCACTTCGCACTCTCATTCTTCTTCCATTTCTGACCCCTAAAACTTACCCAAATCACTTCGCGGTCATGTGAATCTTCATCTCTAAATATTTCTTGGCCCATTCATTTTGTGGTAATGTATTTTGAAACAAAAAGTTTTGGGTTTTTTTTTTGTTTAAAATGCCATTTTTTATGGATTTATGGCTAAAACATTTTGTTCATAAAAATGTATAAACTTTTTTTTTTTTTTTTTTTTTGTGAAAAATATAAAATGTAAAAATGTTTAAAATGTTTTAGAATAAAAACATTAAAAACTGTAAACATAGCAATGGCAGGACCCAGAACATTAGTCTTCTTCTGTGGTCCTCAATGAGTCACGCAGCTCCTGCATGTTGGCCACCAACTGAAGGACCCTTTCACTCATTGCTGTCACTCTGGCACGTGTGGTCCCTGTATAAAAAAGAAACAAACATTATTTGTTGGCAAATACATGTTGGCCACCAACTGAAGGACCCTTTCACTCATTGCTGCCACTCTGGCACGTGTGGTCCCTGTATAAAAAAGAAACAAACATTATTTGTTGGCAAATTAATCTAAGGAAGAGGGCATATGTCATTATACTAAGTAATTAATCTAAGGAAGAGGGCATATGTCATTATGCTAAGTAATTAATCTAAGGAAGAGGGCATATGTCATTACGCTAAGTAATTAATCTAAGGAAGAGGGCATATGTCATTATGCTAAGTAATTAATCTAAGGAAGAGGGCATATGTCATTATGCTAAGCAATTAATCTAAGGAAGAGGGCATATGTGATTATGCTAATGCCATTGACCACATACTCAAAAGAATGACATTACAACTTATTTTGTTGGTGGCCGACGTCTGCTTCGGGGACCACCCTGGGTTCTGGGACCTGCCATTGCTGGGAAGTTGAGGCTGTAGAGACATGTCAAATAGGGTCATTTCTAATGTCTGAGTCAACAGTAAGCAAATTACAATTTGAATGTGTGTGTGACATCACCCACCTTCTCCATGTGCCTCCTGGGCCTGATCTGCGGCAGTCCCTGCTCCAGATCCTTCACCCGCTAACGAATCATCTAGAAAAAGAGATTAAGGGAATCAGCTTTTGTTTAAATAGCATGTATGTGTTTGCGGTTACATTGAGAATCACATACCCGAGGCTAAGGGCTCCGTCGCTGGGTACGACTCCCTGCCCACGCCGTGACACCCCTCCAGGGGCTGGTCGGAGGCCCCTACAGGGGAGGGGTAGGACCATCGCCCTGGAGATCCACCACCTTCACTTGGTGCTGCAGATTCATGCAGCACTGGCCGGCCTGTGCGCCTCCGGGTGCGTCATATTTGGTACTCTATTTCCAGCACTAGAAAAGAAAAGCATTTATAAATAAAGGCCTACCTTCTGTATTAGTTACATCTAGCATGCAATCGCTATGTACTTACTTGGGAAATGGAGCCCGAAAAATCGCCGCACGTGGAGCCGTTTCAGGTCCGACCAATGCTGCATGATCTGCGTATGGGTGAAGGTGGTGTCCGTCTCGTGCTGAATCCTGGAAACGATCTCCAGGGCGACGGTCCTCTTCTCAAAAGAGTTGGGCAGGTAGTCGTACCTGTGCTGAAGCATTGTTTAAAAAACACAAAATAGACATACTTTTTAGATCAAACTGCATACAAATATCTGTCACAATTAGATCAGTTGACTAAATGACATTCCAAAAGACATTTCTAGCCTCAAACTATCCTTCTAGATGTTAGTGAGTTGGTTCGCACATGTGCGCACAGAGTTTTACAAACTTTAACACATAACTGTTTCTTCCTGCGCTTCCTTAAGGCCTAGGCATGTATTTAGATGGCAAATCAAAGTCATTACAATACACTTACGAGCATAATCAGCTCTTCTTGTTGGCGGGTGAAGATCGTGGGCGCCATCTTTCTTCTTGTCCACAGCAGATAAGTGCCCCAGCAGTTTCCGGGTTCCGCACGGCCGGACGAACGGCCATACGCACGCGTACACGAACGTCAAGCATCATACCCAGTCATTAGGATTTAAAGGGTCCTGGACACACAGCTCATTCTCTTTGAGAGTCTCAACATGCCAGCCAAAAAACCAGTCGGGAAGGCCAAACCAGGCAATGAGGCCAGCAGCAAAATGCCACAGCGGCCTGAGGAGGCTTCTTCACGGCCGATCACTTGGTCACAAATACCAACGCCGAAGGTGCGGGAAACGCGCAGCCACAATGGCCAGGCCAAGGTGACAATACCCACTAACTCCGCTAAGCCCAAAACAACCAGCAAAGCAAAGGAAGCAGCGGCGAAGAAGAAGATCACAACCAAGCAGGCAGGTACGCCTGCAAAAAAGGCCACTAAGAGGGTGAGAAGCCCCAGCCCCCAAAAAACACAATCCCCTCCTCCCCAGCCTACCACACCTGTTCTGAAAGGACGCTCCACTGGCAAGGCCAGTAAAAGCCACAGGCCCAGAAGCCCCAGCCCACCCAGCTCAGCATCTCCTGAGCCACGTGGGAAACGCAGCCATGGAACCACCAAGAGCCACAGGCCCAGAAGCCCCAGCCCAGTCAGCTCTGCATGTAGTCAGCCACGTGGGAAACACCCATGGCCATGGAAAGAGCAAGACCCACAGGCCCAGAAGCCCCAGCCCAGCCAGCTCAGCATCTCCAGAGCCACGTGGGAAACACACCCATGGCCATGGAAAGAGCAAGACCCACAGGCTCAGAAGCCCCAGCACAGCCAGCTCAGCATCTCCAAAGCCACGTGGGAAACACACCCATGGCCATGGAAAGAGCAAGACCCACAGGCCCAGAAGGCCAAGCACAGCCAGCTCAGCATCTCCAGAGCCACGTGCAAGTACCTCCCAGGGGCATGGAACCACAAGTGGCAAGGGCACAAAGAGGCACAGGGCCAGAAGCACCACACCCTCAAGCACACCCTCTCCTCCTCGGTCACATTTGCCACCGGCACAGGTGACAAGCAACTATCCATATGCCACATCCACGCCTACAAGTTCAGTGGCCACCCAGGCAAGGACCCCCAGTCCATTTCCAAGTCCACTCCATTCTTTATCCAGCCACCTGTCCAACATTTCAACACAACAGAGCCAGCCCAGAATGTCCCCCGAATTGCCTACATCCAGAGATGAGCCCGAACAGCAAGCAATAGGCCGGACATTGCGGGGAGGACAGTTGAGTGGCAGGTTTGGTGAGGCCCAAACTCTGGCATTGGCAAGTGGGCTGACCCTACATTATGATGAGCTATATGGGCGAAAATCTAAATCTACAAGCAAAATGCGAAAAAATGAAATCTTGGAGGAGCTCACCAGACAGGTCAATGCAGTGGGAGAGGAGCTTAAAGATGTGGAGCAGATCCAGCGCAACATTTCTGACCTGAAGTATGCAGCACGGAAGAAAGAAAATAAACGGCGCAATTAAAGGTACATATTTGAGTTTTGCATTTTTCTGCTTGTTGTATTGTGCACAATTTCCTTAATTTGTCAACCTATATATTTCAGCTTACAAACTGGCGGAAGCTTCCCCACAAAATTACAGTTTACCCGAGCTGAGGAGATGGTGCTGGTGCTGATACATCCCGTGGCATTAGAGGGCCTCTCGGGGTGACGGGACACGGACATCCCTACCATTCCAGCAGGTTAGTAATGTTAGTGTGTATGTGAAATGTTTGAAACGTGTAAAATGAGGCTCACAGGCATATATGAACACATGACCCTAGGGAATGGCTTGTAGGGGAGGTTACAGTTTTAGCAGGGTGTGTAATGTCTGCAGAATGTTCATTTTCAAATTTGCCAGGCCATACACAACCTTGGAGAGTATTTATGGTCACTATTAAAGTCTTAATATTAGCAAAGCACTGCCTGTTATGTGATTCTACTCAATCATATCCAACACTTCCTTCTTTGTCTTTAGGTCACTTGGGTTTTAGCTGTGCTTTGGTCTCAAATACTTGATCTGGGGTCTACATAGGAAGAATGCCCACCAGCATACTCTTAAGCCAAATGCTATTTGCAAGCTGAGTGTGGGTCCCTAATGGCCCTTTAGGGATGTGAGAAGCCTCATAACATGCAGTACATGCATGTTTGTATTATTTAAGGTGACCAATGTGTATGTACAGGGTGAGTCATACATATAACAGATAATGACATTCATAGTGAAGGTCACCTTGGACCGTTGGGGGGGAGTTGCCATTCCTGCTTGCCCACGTGTTTTATTGAAGCATATGTAGTAATCTAGATCATCAATGGATATTTGGGTGTTTATGTGCCTTTTTATTTACAATACAGCCCAGCATCAACCCTCAGCGTGGGAAGCCCCATCCAGTTTGACCAAGCAGTCAACTTCCGTGCTGCCTAGGAGCCAGGAGCAGATATATATGGTAAGTGTATTTTGATGGTTCTGCTGATGCATGTGAATGAACATGACTAATTTGCATAACTAATATATTTAGGGACCAAACATAACCTTTTTTTGCACATGTCCCAACAGACCCACACACTGATGGAGGAAATCCAGGAGATGGAGGAGGATGCCACCTTGATGGGACCTTCACAACTGACCCCCCTGGAACATGATCTGCCATGGTCCCAACATGCTACTGCACCAAATCCTCTGCAGCAGAGTGAAGCTGGATGCATACTGCCAGACCATCGTGGGCAGCATGCAGAGACTGAGCCTACAGTACCCAGTGGTAGCTCTGCTGCAGAGGATTTGCCGAGCACATTTGCGACTTTTGCTCGCTCTAGAGGTCCAGCATCTGCAGGCGCTCAAACCCGGGGAATTGGGAGACGCAGTCATCAACGTCGACCAGTTTCCCAGGGGAGGCGCGTGCCAACAGCCACATGGCCACCTTAACTAATAATTTGACAGGCATGCTCGAGGAAGTTAGAAATAGCAATAGACTCATGTTGGAACAGTGGCAGATTATGAATGCCACACATGCCCAGGTGATGGGCCATCCCCAAGGCCCACCACCAGGGTTTTAAGGGCAACACCCATTTTAACAGCTATTTTCCCTGCATCTTTCCTCTACGTCCCCACTGTATTGACCTGTCTGGTGAGCGCTACCAAGATTGCCTTTTTTATGGCTTTGCATGTATGATTTGGATTTTCACCAATATAGCTCATTAGAGTTCTGAGATACCCCACTAGCCAATGCCTGAGATAAAGCCTCACTGAACCTGCCGCTCGAGCTGCCACGCTGCGGGGTTTGGCCTAATGAAATTGTGTCTGGCTCATCCTGTTTCTAGGCATGATTGGGGGACATTCTGGCCTGGCAAACTACTACCTTGAACCCTGGCCAAAATTGGACTGGACTTGCATTTGGACTGGGGGTTATTGTTTGGGTGGGCCACTGACTTACAGCCGTGGATGTGGCATAGGTATGGCTGCTTTCCACCTGTGCCTGTGGCAAATGAGGCCAAGCAGGAGAGGGTGTGTTTGTGGCCCTATGTATTACTGGCCAAATATTCACATGCAAATGCTTGCTCCCTATGTCTGTTTATTTTATTGGTTATTGAAACTTCGGCCTGGAGTGCGTTACTTTAAAACTCCTGGATGTGGCCAATTGCTAGGTGCCCTTATTCAGCACCAATGTATATTTTGGTTGTACTATGTATGTACATGAATTCTGCGAGTGCCCTTAAACTCCAATTTATCATATTAAAAAAAATATATTGAATGTGACTTTAGCTGTTGTTGACTAAGTTGATGCATTAATGTTTTGGTTATTTTGAGATTACTGAAGGTTTTTTGTAACAAACAGGGCCCAAAGAAATGCATGAGTCTCAGATCATGTGTGAATATTTTAGTAATTAACTCATTAGTATTTGATACAAAAAACAATACTAAAGCATTCACAAAGCCAAATTATAGTATAAAATAAGAATTACATGCAACAAACAAACACAGGACAAACAAATTAGGCAAAATGGGTATTAATCAAATTGGCCCGAACAGCTTGGCCAGAGGCACTAGGTGTGGCACGGTAGTGGTCTTCTGGGCCCTGGCTGGGTGGAGAGGGGGGCAGATCCACATGCCGGGGGACACGCTGCATGATGGCAAAGTTATGTAGGACACAGCAGGCCAGTATGATGTCTATGACCTTGTTGGGGTCATACTGGAGTGCCCCCCCGGTATGGTCCAAACACCGGAAGCGAGTTTTTAACAGGCCAAAGGCCCTCTCCACAACGGCCTGATTGTAGGCGTCCTGTGCTGCATTCTGTGGCCGAAGGACGGGCGTCATCAGCCAGGGAAGAAGCGGATAGTCGGAATCCCCTGAAAGAATAAGAAAATACTAACATAAATTACACATCACAACAAAAAATTTTGTGAAAAGCGGTCGTTCCCCCTGACTAAGAAACTATCTTATATTTTAGACACACCCTGTACATACAGATTGCTCTGCTAAAAAACAGCCTAACACCATCTACTGCATGTTCTGAGCCTTTAAACATCCAAGATGGCGGATGAGAGCAAATCAGGCAGACTGCAAACAGGAATTGGGTTAGGACTGTGCTGCTCAGCATTCTTGGATGTCTTAGCTTTTCAGGACCCCAGATCTGCTTTGTCTGAGCCAAGCACAGCTCTAACCCGCCCCCTGCACTTTATCCCGCTCTCCTCTACTCAGTAAATGTCATGCTTCTGAGAAAAGATGGCGCTGACCCTATCATAAAGTCAAGAACAGAATTGCAGCCGAGTGTTTGGAAGAATAATAAGTAATTTACTAGAAAGTAGAAATATATTATTTTGAAATGGTGGGAAATCATTTTTTAAGGGTTTGTGCTTTGCTAATCATCATGGTTAAGGTCCGGTTTAACATCAACTATATTCATAGGCATACATTGAAGAGTGAATGGTGTTATTTGCGTCAACTTACCAAGGAGCCATCCACCTGCAAAGTCTCCAGTCTCAAACCGACGGTACAATCCAGATCGTCGCAATATGTACGCGTCATGGGATGAGCCTGGAAACCCGGCGAGGACGCTAAGGAACCGCATGTCCGGGGCCGCCACTGCTTGCACATTCAGTAAGTGGCCCATTTTGCGGTTCCTGGGAAAAAAGAAAAACAACAAAAATTAGCAAGGCTAGGTAAACTACTCAAACACTAACTCCTAACATCCTCCAAAAAACATGTTGGGCAATACAAATAACACTAATTAAGTACCTAAGTATTTTTTAGCCCAAAAAAGGATATGTATGTTGGATCAACTAAAGATTAACTTTAAAATGACTAATTAAGGTCCACATGAAAATGTTTGGCTTTGGCCGACGTGAAAAATATTGATGAAGCTAAAGACGGCCAAATGTATCACAGGGACAATTTACAAGGAGGGATTAATAGATATACAGTGTAAGCTATTTCACAGGGACAATTTACAAGGAGGGATTAATAGATATACAGTGTAAGCTATTTCACAGGGACAATTTACAAGGAGTGATTAATAGATAGTTAAAATACAATTTATGTAAACTATATAAAAAAATGACCGATTGAACTTGCCTATAGATGTACTCGTCGGCTGCCGGAGGGACCAATGCAACGTAGGTGCAATCAATGGCACCCATAACGTTGGGCATGTCGGCGATATTATGAAATGCCAGCTTAAGCGCGTTCCAGGCTACCATGTCGTCAGGAAAATAAATATATTTCTGACTAATGGTAGCCATGCCTTCCAAAAACTTGGATAGTGCGCGGCTCAGCGTAGGCTGGGAGATCCCCACCGAGAGGGCACCCAGCCTCTGGAATGAG
The DNA here is from genome assembly GCA_027917425.1 of Gastrophryne carolinensis. Taxonomy (NCBI): domain Eukaryota; kingdom Metazoa; phylum Chordata; class Amphibia; order Anura; family Microhylidae; genus Gastrophryne; species Gastrophryne carolinensis. The sequence goes on along the minus strand of CM051237.1, from coordinate 460,400,143 downwards.
CCGTTCGCCAAAAATTGCAGGCAGCCAAGCGTCTTGGTCATACCTGAAAATGCTTGCCCCTTCTTTGTGGTGCGGGCTAACCATGGCCACAGCTCACTATACAACTTATGGAGGGAAACGCGATTAAGTCTGGTCAGCTCGAACAGCTCAACTTCATGCATGCCATCGATATGCATGCGTTGCTGGTGCAATCTGGCCTCGGCCCTGCTGATATATTTAATGCCCATTAGCTGAAGTTGGTGATGTTCCTCCACAAAGGCACAAAACATGGTGATTGCAAGGTATCCGAAGTCAAAATGGTCCCGTAAGTGGATCGCAAATGAAACGGTTTTATAGGGTGGTGGTCCCTCGGCAATCAGCTCTCTGAATGAGATGCAAGCCCATACCAATAACGTAAGTTATCTGAACGAATGCAAAATATCAGATTTAGATGGGAAAATGATCAGAACTAACGTAAATGATCCGATTTACTTTCGTTCATCGAAAGCGCATATACGCATGAGCTCGAACGAACTTACGAATGAAAATGCAACGAAAAAACCGAAAAAAAATGACAAACACTTACAAAAACATACACAGACAGCTACGGAAGTCCAGATGAATGTGTCTATGAATCGAGGCTATGGTCCTGTAAAAATGGAAAAGATAAGGGGCAAATTTTGAGATCTGCTACAGCATCTACTGTTACGGCTGCAGCGCCCTGCAAGAAATGGAGGAGAAGCATATGAGACAAAGGGGTATATTCATGAAGCTCTAGCACCAGGTAGTGCTTCTTAGCGACAGGCAGCGTCTGGTGAACACCGGTCGCTGTACGCAATACCACATTTATGAAAGAGATTCTGGTGAGCGACTCTAACAGCGCCATGTAGCGTACGATTCATCAATACAGGGGGCTCAGTGTATAGCGCCGGCACTCTAGCTTCCAGAGCGCCAGGTATCACCTGTCACTACCTGTCACTCGCCCATACATTTCAATGGATGTTCCTTTTCTTCTTTTTAAACAGGGTTTTTTGTTTTTAATTTTTTTTCTCTCTCAAATAATTGTGTGACCTTTCCTGGCCTAGAAAAAGTCATTTTTGAAAACTTTTTGATTTTTTGATATTTTTATGCAGAATTGTCATTACAGGTCTGGCATTAAAGTATTAATGTCACAATGTTACAACAATGTCATTCCATGTGTTTTCGCTTTGTTACTGGTGGATATGTGTTCAAAAACAGACTTTAATCACACAGCGGCTGATGCTCTATGCTACAGCGCCCAGATCCAGAGCTCCGACTCTGTGTGTGTCTGTTTTTTTTGTTGAATATGTTGTGAGTCGCTGAGAGTTGGTTTGCCAGAGCTGGCGCTACCTCTCGCTCCCTGCAGCACTGCACTGGTGTTAGAACGCCCAACATACTAGTTACATTAACTGTGTGCAAAGTGCATCTCGCTGCTTACATTAGCCTCTGTGCAGTTGTAAAAGAGAAGAGAAGCCGCCCAGCAAGTCCTTGTATTGCTACATATAAGCTAAGGGAACACCCCCCTGACTAGAGAGGTGGATGGGCAGCATGACTGTAGAATGGATGCTATAATTCACCAACTACAACCTTTGGAAAGAGCAGGCAAGGAGAGATCAGCTGCCTGCGTACATAGCAGTGATGGAGCCCCATAGCAGGGCCCCCATCATCAGCAACCCATCACTTGGAGACAGGGCCTGCATGCAACGCTGGCATAGAGGTGGGGCTCGTGTGTGGCACCAGGGGCATAGCTAGGGGGGAGCAGGAGTTCAGCAGGTCATGGAGGTGCCAAAGGGGGGCCTGAGAACAGGTGGGGTGCTATTTTGAATCTTTACCCTGGGTGCCAGAAAGACTAGCTACTCCTCTGCGTGGCACTGTTGCATGAGCAGGGCCCGCGTCCCAGAGGGAAGGAGGCGGCATGGCTAGATAAGTATGCAGGTACATACCATAGAGGTGGTTGAGGCAGCATTGGCCAGGACCCCTTGTTCCATGGCCCCGGGGGTATGTGCCTGCACTGTCCCTATGTTATGTACACCCCTGCTGCAAGGTAAGGTGAATATGGTTTAATTTTTTCATACGGCCTACAAATGCCCTTTAAAATTGGACCTATTATCTGGACTTATCTAAAGGTAAAATTATACACTGTAGTATCATACTGCACCTTTTCAGGCTCTTCATTGCACAAGTATTCTTTGAGTACTAGACCTACATTTTCTTATAGTCATATAATCCAAAGTTCTTTTTTTCACAGTGACAGACCAGGAAGGAGACAATGCTCTTCTGTATGTCATTTACATGTTGGGAAGTTTGAATTGCTGCTCTCTTTCCATGTTGGGCAGGAAATTATCTTTGGCTACACATCAAACTGCCGATATATCTATGAACGCTTGAATAAGGCCTTCGGGGCATTTTTGATGGACATTCAACACAATGTTTTTTCAGTTGAGGGGCCAATCATAGAGGCATCAGATTCATGTGTGGGAAATGAGTATGTTAGGAAGCTCTCTGATGTCTTCTGATTTGGAACGAGCAGGATATTCTTGAACTTTTGGGTTCAACAATGGACATATTGTTGACCGTGAAGGTATCTTGTTCTTGATTACGTTGGCCATAAATTGTAGAATCAAGGCCTAGAAAGAAAGAGTATCACCTTCAGATACATGATATTTGATTAAATTGCAGGGCATACTGTACATCAACAGATCATTACAGCATCAAAGTGAAATCTGATTTCTGCAGAGTGATGGCATAAATGATATGACACAGCATAATCATCCTTGGGACAGCTGACAACTCAGTTCATGGCTATAATCAGAAAGGTATGGACCCCATATAGTCAAATTAACATGGCCTTCCTCTAACGCACAACTATGTGTATCTCTAGATGCAGTGAGACCACAACAATAAATGGTCACACATGCATTCTATGGGTCCACCCATTAGTCCAGCATTTGTCCATAGGTCACTTTAATGCTAACACTAGAGTCTCTCTAGTACAGTATTTAAGAGCTTGACACATACCTTGATTCTCCTGCTCAAGCAATGCAAGACTGGAATTCTGTTGGGCCATAGGCAATGGAAAGTACAGGAAGCAGGCTTAACATGAATGCAGTTATTCAGTTAGCTAATACCTGGTGATTGTGACTGACAGTCTAGATCAGGGAGATAGCAGATGGAAGTCTGTTAAAGTGGACCAAAACCCAGGATTTTGACTATCCTGGGTTTTGGTCCACTCCCCCGGGGCACCCCAATCGGGGGTGCCCTGCTATGTGAAACCCCCCTCCCCAGATCGCTCACATCAACTCACCTCACCGCGGTCCAACGGCGCATGCATGGCCGCTCATCCAATCAGCAAATTTTCGGGGGAGCTGCCGCACTCTTACCTATTAATGTTCAGTATGTGGGTGCATGGTTTGTGGAGATGCCGCACAAATCCAAGTCCTCAATAAGAACCAGCACTCCAGATGCCCATGGCATCACAAATGTATTTGGGTATAAATAATCCAAAATAATCCAAGTACCGTAATCGACATTGGTACAAATAGTCCAAACAGTGATAAAAATTTGGGGTACACGCTTTGGGGTACAGAGACATTGCCATACACCTTAAGTAAATAAGTATGGGGCCACTAAGGGCCAATCAGGGCCCCAGAAACTTTCAAAAATTTGCGCCTAACATCATTAGTGACGTCATCGGCGCTTTAACATAAGGTCCCTATATTATCCAAGAGGATCTAATAATAGTAAGAGTAAGGAATTAGTTGCACGTCTGAGCGACGTCTTAGCTCAGCGGCTCCGAGCGCGCTGGTGGCCGCATATCTCGCTTCCCTCTAACAGGGAGCGCGCCCGCACCGGCCATACTCAAATGGCCGGCGCAGGCACGCGCCCTGCTAGAGGGATAGCAGGGATGTGGCTGCAGCCCGTGCATGCGCCATTGGACCGGATTAAGGTAAGTGTAGAGAGCGACTTGGGGGGTTTCACACAGTGGGGCATGGATCTATAAGATCCCCAAGCCGATCCAGCTGGGTTTTGGTCCACTTTAAAATCAGGGTTCAGAAGATGCAAAAAGAATTATTAGTAATGGGCTTCAAATTAGGATCAACCCGGATCGACCCTGATTCAACCCTGATCAGAGATACCGACAATAACTGGGTCAAATTTTCTGGCATACCGGCCCCCACTACGTGTGAATTGGTATAGTTCACACATAGGGAACGATTTAGAGCCAAGTGAGAAAACAATTGGAAATTTACATCCGTTGTTGAATTAGCCCCAAGGTAGACAATTAAAGTGAATGACAGTTTTCCCATAGTGGTGGCCACATAGTTCACAAACAGTTAAACAATAAAAAAATGCAGTATTTCTTCACCTGTCCCCCACCAGGTAGTGTGGGGGACAGACAGCCTTTTCTGGCTCCTCTGATGTCTTCTGAAGCCGATGCTGGCGTCATAAAGATAAAGCCATTTCCGGCATCTGGATCATATTCCCAGCCAGGCTTAATGATAGTTAAAGTGAACCAAAAGCCAGGATAGTCAAAAGTTTTGACTATCCTGGGCTTTGTTCCTTTCCCCAGAGGCACCCCCCCAGATGGCCGCAGCAACTCACCTCTTCCAGGTGCCACGGCGCACTTAAGAGCAGCGGCTCTGACGGCCGCATCCTCCACCTCCCTCTAGCAGGGAGCATGCCCACTGTAGTCATTCACATATGCCTGGCGCAGACACGCGCACTACTAGAGGGAAGCGGAGGATGCGGCTGTCAGAGCCGCTGCACTTAGACGTGCCATGGGACCGGGATAAGGTGAGTTGGCTGCGGCGATCCGGGGAAAGAACCAAAACCCAGGTTAATCAAAATCCTGGGTTTTGGTCCACTTTAAGTTAAGCCGAGTAGAATTATTTTTATACTTCAGAGGTGGAGTCTCTGATGTGTCCCCCCCATGTGACGAACTACGTCATTGAAGGGTAGAGATAGGGAGGGGGACTTACAGGGGAAACCCCCGCCATACCCCTCCCTTCCAGTGAGCTAGGCTAGGCTTCCCCTTAATTTCCCCGCTCGGTAGGCCTACTTAAAATGGACCAATCACCAGAAGTGAAACCCCCCAGATCGCCCACTCAGCTTACCTTTTCCAATGATTCCACGACATATGCGCTTTATGCCGTGCATACTAAAACCATTGTTATTGGCTGCGCAGCGGCATAGGGTTTCCCTGCGGAGTGTGCACCTGGCCTATCTGAATGGCTGGACACAGGAGCACACACAGCTGCAGGGATGCAGGGGATGTGGTCACGGCCTGTGATCCTAGTGAGGGACTGGGAAAGGTAAAGAGTTTGCGGGCGATTGAGGGGCTCCAGGGGCTGTGATTGGTCCTCTTTAATCTGGCAAGTGGTCAAGGGAAACACACCTGTGTGATACTAGGCCCAAAGCAATCAGCCTAAATTACATTAATTTTGACTGACCAAGGTCCTGATCAGATGCTCCTTGAGATGCCTGCATGTTCCACACGAGCAGCCCCTGGCGGTACTGGTGCATAGGGGCAGTATGCAGTATCGGCATGGCAGAACGCCAGTGCCCCAGGAAGGAAATGTCCCTGTCTGGGCCTCACTATCAATGATCCTGGTCCTGCCTCTGTTGGCCAGGCCCTGCCACTGCCAAGGGCCCATAAGTAGATACTGCAAGGCAGGATGAAGCCGCTGGCTATGGCCCCAGGCCCGTATTTAACATTAGGCAAACCTAGGTACCGGCCTCGGGCGGCCAGAATGTGCAGGGGAGGGGGGGGGGGGGGGTGGCGGCAGCAGGGGCAATAAAAAAGTTTGCTTTCAGCATTTGCATTGAACTAGTATTGGTATGGGGCCCCAGCAGCATGACACGCACACTGCTGTTTTGTGTTTTTTGTTGTGGTTCAGTTGATTTTCTCTTCCCTGAGTACCCCCCTCCCCCCGCCCGCACAGTATCTATTGAGGACGCACAGTGGAGCTGGACTGTGGTGCGGCAATGTATTGTATAGACAGATGGAAGCTTCTTTACATGGTCCCTCCCTGACTCAGCCTATGCAGGAACATGGCTGACCTCCCGGGCTGCTTCTCCTCCACACAGCACAACTACAAAGATTAGAACTTAAGGTGACACTGACCAGTCAGGCAGCAGCGCCCCCCGGGGGCACCAGCAAAAAACACAATTCTGTGAAACTCACTTGTAGAATTGGCAGCGCAGGGGATGGAGCTGCTCACTGCTGCTCAGTAAGTCTGGTCAATAGTGTGATGGAGCCTGTGTCTGCTTGTGTCATTATTGTAGACATTCTCCTGCCTCTTCTGGCTGCCCATTCTCCTAATCTACTGTGACAACTTCCTGCAAAACCTCATTTCAGCCCCCTTTATGTGCCCTTTTTTCTTAACTACTGTCTTTTTCATTCTAGGCCCTTATTCATGAAGGGATAGCGTCAGGTAGTGGCTGGTTAATGAGAGGTAGCGGCAGGTAGCGACAGGTGAACACCGGACACGGCACGCAATTACACATTTATCATGCAGAATCTGTTGAGCGACTGGGATAACGCCATGTAGCGTCCGATTCATCATTATCCTAGCCTCAGCGAACAGCGCCGGCGTTCAGGCTTGCAGAGCGCCACGTATTACTTCTCGCTACCTGTCGCTCTCCCATACATTTCAATGGACGATCTTTTTCTTCTCTTTAAACAGGGTTTTTGTTTTTTGTTTCTTTGTTTTTTAAATCGCAAATAATGTTGTGACATCTTCTGGCATAGAAAAAGGCATTTTTTCAAAAAATGTTTCATGTTTTATATATTTCTGCAGAAATGACATTACAGGTCTGGCATTAATGTGTTCATGTTACAATGTTATTACAATGTAATTCCATATGTTTTCGCTTTGTTACTGGTGGATACATGCTGAAAAACAGACTTTAAACACACAGCCTCTGGCGCTCTGGGCTTCAGAGAAGCATTTTTCAGCACCAGAGTTTTGTGAGGATATTTTTTAAATGAATATGTCGCACTGACCAGTCGCCAACATGCGCTCCCATACAGCGCTGTACTGGTCAAATAGCGACTCCTCACAATGTATTCATCATTGCTGCACAGCGACTGAGCCACTATGAACTGATGTGCACTGTGCCCACTCTTTAATTTCTGCCCCCTCTATCCCTCCCTGATCTGTGCCCACTGTGTTCTTCTTCTGCCAGCTGCCAACTTTTTTTCCTTCTGCCTTCTGCCACTTTCTGTTGCCCCCTTTCCCTGGCAACCCCAGACCCAACAGCCCCAATACCTACCACTTGCACTTTTTTACCTATATCTGTCATTCAAATGACAACCAACAGCCAATCAGGGTTCAAGGCCAGTAGCTCAACCTGTTAGAATGCTGGTGGTTATGTGAACAGCGAGGATGGAACAGTGAACATGGAAGTGATAAGTACAAGGCAGACTGGCAGGGGGATGTGCACCAGGACAGTGCTTAGAAGCCAGATGGACCTCGGGGTCTGTATGGCTAGAGATCCCCTTTAAAGTGATGGGGTAAGGTGAGTTAGATTGGGCGACCTGGGGGGTTTCACACAGTGGGGCATCCTGGATTGGGGCAAGGACCAAAACCCAGGATAGTTAGAATCCTGGGTTTTGGTCCTTGCCCCAATCCAGGATGCCCCACTGTGTGAAACCCCCCAGGTCGCCCAATCTAACTCACCTTACCCCAGTCCTACTGTGCACGCGCGGCCTCTCATCCAGTCAGTGTGCACGGGTCCACTCCCACCTGGCGGCCACATCCTCCACTGCCCGCTAACTGGGAGCATGCCCAGCCATTCACAAATGCCTGCTGCGGGCACTGCCCTGCTAAAGGGATAGTGGGGATGCAGCTGCTGCTCATGCATGCCTTGTTGACCTGGGGAAAAAGGTGAGTTTTTGGGTAACCTGTGGGGGTTTCACAAAGCAGATCATCACGAATCTGGATGTCCTGGGGGGGGGCGGGGGGAGATCAAGGCTGTGGGGCCATGGGTTTTGGTCCTCTTTAACAATGGGGGGGCATGTTGCCAAAAGGTGCCTAGGGCAGCATGAATCCTAAACACGGCCCTGACTGGTCCCTGTCTGCAACAGCTGCCCCCCCCCCCCCCCCCATGGTATGCATACCTAACAACTTTTCAGGGTGGGAAAGAGGGACATTATTTAAATTAGCCCACACCCCAACATTGAGGGATGAATAGGAGGTAGGGTGTGACAGTTAAAACAATATAAACATTGAAAATAGACAAATTAATCATTAATCGATGCAGATCTGCATGTTAAACCTCAAACAGGGACAAATGAGAACAACAAGGGACATGAACTCAAAAGAGGGACAGTCCCTCCAAATCGGGGACACTTGGGAGGTATGGGAAGTGCGCCCTTGCTTAATACAGAGCTAAACAATCCACTGTAGATATCAATATTTTACTAGTTTGTTTGATTTTTTACTTTACCACAAGATGGCGATGCAGCAACTCCTAAAACTAAAAGTCAAACATTATCTTCTTATATGTGTAAGCAAGAATGTTTCATTTCATGTCCAGAATATGGAGAGGTACTTGGTGACAGCCCCCATGGTGTTTCAAATCTTGTTTACCAGCGTCTATGATCCATATGTGGGAGACCTTACAGAAATGAACACTTCCAAATGCTCAACCAGGTTCATTGTGAGGAAAAACACACAATGGGCCCAATTCAGTACAGGCCAAACAATAGAAAAATAAAACCTCCCCTCAGGTGACCCACAGGATTGCCTGCACACATTTTGCACTTTGGGTCAGTTGGCAAAGAACCTATATTTCAAAGAGGTTTGTGCTAATTGCCAGGTGAATTTTTATCAGCCCCATGGAAAGATTTGTGGACCCAAGGAGCCACCTGACAGGGGTGTCTGGAGTTAGATGAAGATGGGGAGGTAGATATAGAGGCCGATTCATTAATAGCGGCAGGTAGCAACAGTTGAGCAACTGTAGCAGTATTTTCACAGTGCCTGCTAGTAGTCGCTGTGCTTGGCCATTGTTCAGTTGTTGATAGCGACTGAGTCGGTGTGCAGTAATGTTGAATACGGGGTGAGGAGCCGCTATTTGACAGGTTCCGCGATGTATGGGAGCGCATGATAGCGACTGGTCAGAGCGACAAGCTCCCACCATATTCATCAAAAAATCACGCTCAAAAAATTCTCGCGCTGTGAAATGCATGTTTAAACCCCAGAGCGCTGGCGGCGATGTGTTAAAAGTAGTTTTTTAACCCCCAAACCACCATATTTTTGGAAACCCAAAAAAAAAAAATTTTTTAAGAATTTAGTAATATGAATACAATAATATCAGACCTGTAATATCAATTCTGCACACATTTTTTTTTTTTTTTACCTTAAAAAAATTATCTAACATGGCAGAAGTGGTCACAGAATTTTTCACATTTAAAAAAAAAAAAAAAAAAAACATTAATAACAATTAATTATGAATATTTAAAGATTGTTCCATTGAAATGCATTGGAGATCGCCAGGTAGCAAGAGGTCATACCTGTCGCTGTTCAAGGTCGGTCGCTGGCGCTGTGGGCTGAGGCTGGAATAATGATGAATGAGTCGCTATATGGCGCTATCTCAGTCACTAAGCAGGATTGGCTTGATAAATGTGTGATTGTGGTGGGGAGCCGGCGTTCTCGTGGCGGGGCCCGTCATTACTGGTCGCCCACCAGCCGCTACCTGTCGCTATTCCTTCATAAATAAGGGCCTCAGCGTTCTGTGGGGGTCTAACAAAGTGGGGCATCCCAACTTGGGGTTCCCCCCTGGGGAACAGAATAAAACCTGGGAAAGACAAATTCCCAGGTTTTGTTCCATGGTTAAACTACATCTAAAAAGGGCCCATATTTTACGTAAGCACCCACATAAATGAAGAAATGTCATGGAAGACATTTATTTTTTGCCAGAGAGAGAGTACTGTAGAATATTACTAATTTCTGTTTGGTACATTTCTATTAGGGAATTAATAGCTGAGACTGTAGAAAGCTGTGGGTGTTTAATTCACCAAGAGTATGCAAAGGGGAGGTTTAAAACTAGGCCTAGGAAGTACGGATGCGCACCTTCAATACGCCAGGAAATTTGCAATGTCCTGAGATATACACATGGCACAGCATTGGACCTGATGGCTAATACACAGGCTTCTTCTCTTGAGTTCATGCTGTTGGTAACTAGAGATGAGAGAACTTTTGAAAAATTCGATTCGACTGATTCGCCGAATTTTCCGACAAAAATCGCTTCGACCCGAATTTATTCGCGACGAATCGCCATTAAAAACGGCTATTTCTGAGCCTCCTAGAGCCTCAATAGGGTTGTAAACCATTTTGCCTTGCTGTAACACGCATTGCTTTAAAGAGACACTGGAGTTGGCAACAGCAGGAGCCCAAAAATTGGATGAATCACACCCTGGAGTTGCAAGCAGCAGCAGGAGCCCAAACATTGGCTGAAAGAGACACTGGAGTTGGCAGCAGCAGGAGCCCAAAAATTGACTGACACACCCTGGAGTTTCAAGCAGCAGCAGCAGCAGGAGCCCAAACATAGCTTGAAAGAGACACTGGAGTTGGCTGCAGGAGCCCAAAGATTGGATGAATCACACCCTGCAGTTGCAAGCAGCAGCAGCAGCAGGAGCCCAAATATTACTTTAAAGAGACACTGGATTTGGCAGCAGGAGCCCAAAATTGGATGAATCACACCCTGGAGTTGGCAGCAGCAGCAGCAGCAGGAGCCCAAACATTACTTTAAAGAGACACTGGGGTTGGCTTCAGGAGCCCAAAAATTGGATGAATCACACCCTGGAGTTGGCAGCAGCAGCAGCAGCAGCAGGAGCCCAAAATTAATTTAAAGAGACACTGGAGTTGGCTTCAGGAGCCCAAAAATTGAATGAATCACACCCTGGAGTTGGCAGCAGCAGCAGCAGGAGCCCAAACATTACTTTAAAGAGACACTGGAGTTGGCAGCAGGAGCCCAAAGATTGGATGAATTACACCCTGGAGTTGGCAGCAGCAGCAGGAGCCCAAACATTACTTTAAAGAGACACTGGGGTTGGCTTCAGGAGCCCAAAAATTGGATGAATCACACCCTGGAGTTGGCAGCAGCAGCAGCAGCAGCAGGAGCCCAAACATTACTTTAAAGAACCACTGGAGTTGGCTTCAGGAGCCCAAAAATTGGATGATTCACACCCTGGAGTTGGCAGCAGCAGCAGCAGCAGGAGCCCAAACATTACTTTAAAGAGACACTGGGGTTGGCTTCAGGAGCCCAAAAATTGGATGAATCACACCCTGGAGTTGGCAGCAGCAGCAGCAGGAGCCCAAACATTACTTTAAAGAGACACTGGAGTTGGCTTCAGGGGCCCAAAAATTGGATGATTCACACCCTGGAGTTGGCAGAAGCAGCAGCAGCAGCAGGAGCCCAAACATTACTTTAAAGAGACACTGGGGTTGGCAGCAGGAGCCCAAAAATTGGATGATTCACACCCTGGAGTTGGCAGCAGCAGCAGCAGCAGCAGGAGCCCAAATATTACTTTAAAGAGACACTGGAGTTGGCAGCAGGAGCCCAAAAATTGGATGAATCACACCCTGGAGTTGGCAGCAGCAGCAGCAGGAGCCCAAACATTACTTTAAAGAGACACTGGAGTTGGCAGCAGGAGCCCAAAGATTGGATGAATCACACCCTGGAGTTAGCAGCAGCAGCAGCAGCAGGACCCCAAACATAACTTTAAAGAGACACTGGGGTTGGCTTCAGGAGCCCAAAAATTGGATGAATCACACCCTGGAGTTGGCAGCAGCAGCAGCAGCAGGAGCCCAAACATTACTTTAAAGAGACACTGGAGTTGGCTTCAGGAGCCCAAAAATTGGATGATTCACATCCTGAAGTTGGCAGCAGCAGCAGCAGCAGCAGCAGGAGCCCAAACATTACTTTAAAGAGACACTGGGGTTGGCTTCAGGAGCCCAAAAATTGGATGAATCACACCCTGGAGTTGGCAGCAGCAGCAGCAGGAGCCCAAACATTACTTTAAAGAGACACTGGAGTTGGCAGCAGGAGCCCAAAGATTGGATGAATTACACCCTGGAGTTGGCAGCAGCAGCAGGAGCCCAAACATTACTTTAAAGAGACACTGGGGTTGGCTTCAGGAGCCCAAAAATTGGATGAATCACACCCTGGAGTTGGCAGCAGCAGCAGGAGCCCAAACATTACTTTAAAGAGACACTGGAGTTGGCTTCAGGAGCCCAAAAATTGGATGATTCACACCCTGGAGTTGGCAGCAGCAGCAGCAGCAGGAGCCCAAGCATTACTTTAAAGAGACACTGGGGTTGGCAGCAGGAGCCCAAAAATTGGATGAATCACACCCTGGAGTTGGCAGCAGCAGCAGCAGGAGCCCAAGCATTACTTTAAAGAGACACTGGGGTTGGCAGCAGGAGCCCAAAAATTGGATGATTCACACCCTGGAGTTGGCAGCAGCAGCAGCAGGAGCCCAAACATTACTTTAAAGAGACACTGTAGTTGGCTTCAGGAGCCCAAAAATTGGATGAATCACACCCTGGAGTTGGCAGCAGCAGCAGCAGGAGCCCAAACATAACTTTAAAGAGACACTGGGGTTGGCTTCAGGAGCCCAAAAATTAGATGAATCACACCCTGGAGTTGGCAGCAGCAGCAGGAGCTCAAACATTACTTTAAAGAGACACTGGGGTTGGCTTCAGGAGCCCAAAAATTGGATGATTCACACCCTGGAGTTGGCAGCAGCAGCAGCAGGAGCCCAAACATTACTTTAAAGAGACACTGGGGTTGGCTTCAGGAGCCCAAAAATTGGATGAATCACACCCTGGAGTTGGCAGCAGCAGCAGCAGGAGCCCAAACATTACTTTAAAGAGACACTGGAGTTGGCTTCAGGAGCCCGAAAAATGGATGATTCACACCCTGGAGTTGGCAGCAGCAGCAGCAGCAGGAGCCCAAACATTACTTTAAAGAGACACTGGGGTTGGCAGCAGGAGCCCAAAAATAGGATGAATCACACCCTGGAGTTGGCAGCAGCAGCAGCAGCAGGAGCCCAAACATTACTTTAAAGAGACACTGGAGTTGGCTTCAGGAGCCCAAAAATTGGATGAATCACACCCTGGAGTTGGCAGCAGCAGCAGCAGCAGGAGCCCAAACATTACTTTAAACTGACACTGGGGTTGGCAGCAGGAGCCCAAAAATGGGATGAATCACACCCTGGAGTTGGCAGCAGCAGCAGGAGCCCAAACATTACTTTAAAGAGATACTGGGGTTGGCTTCAGGAGCCCAAAAATTGGATGAATCACACCCTGGTGTTGGCAGCAGCAGCAGCAGCAGGAGCCCAAACATTACTTTAAAGAGACACTGGGGTTGGCTTCAGGAGCCCAAAAATTGGATGAATCACACCCTGGAGTTGGCAGCAGCAGCAGCAGGAGCCCAAACATTACTTTAAAGAGACACTGGAGTTGGCAGCAGGAGCCCAAAGATTGGATGAATTACACCCTGGAGTTGGCAGCAGCAGCAGCAGCAGGAGCCCAAACATTACTTTAAAGAGACACTGGGGTTGGCTTCAGGAGCCCAAAAATTGGATGAATCACACCCTGGAGTTGGCAGCAGCAGCAGGAGCCCAAACATTACTTTAAAGAGACACTGGAGTTGGCTTCAGGAGCCCAAAAATTGGATGATTCACACCCTGGAGTTGGCAGCAGCAGCAGCAGGAGCCCAAACATTACTTTAAAGAGACACTGGGGTTGGCAGCAGGAGCCCAAAAATTGGATGAATCACACCCTGGAGTTGGCAGCAGCAGCAGGAGCCCAAGCATTACTTTAAAGAGACACTGGGGTTGGCAGCAGGAGCCCAAAAATTGGATGATTCACACCCTGGAGTTGGCAGCAGCAGCAGCAGCAGGAGCCCAAACATTACTTTAAAGAGACACTGTAGTTGGCTTCAGGAGCCCAAAAATTGGATGAATCACACCCTGGAGTTGGCAGCAGCAGCAGCAGGAGCCCAAACATAACTTTAAGGAGACACCGGGGTTGGCTTCAGGAGCCCAAAAATTGGATGAATCACACCCTGGAGTTGGCAGCAGCAGCAGCAGGAGCTCAAACATTACTTTAAAGAGACACTGGGGTTGGCTTCAGGAGCCCAAAAATTGGATGATTCACACCCTGGAGTTGGCAGCAGCAGCAGCAGGAGCCCAAACATTACTTTAAAGAGACACTGGGGTTGGCTTCAGGAGCCCAAAAATTGGATGAATCACACCCTGGAGTTGGCAGCAGCAGCAGCAGGAGCCCAAACATTACTTTAAAGAGACACTGGAGTTGGCTTCAGGAGCCCAAAAATTGGATGATTCACACCCTGGAGATGGCAGCAGCAGCAGCAGCAGGAGCCCAAACATTACTTTAAAGAGACACTGGGGTTGGCAGCAGGAGCCCAAAAATTGGATGAATCACACCCTGGAGTTGGCAGCAGCAGCAGGAGCCCAAACATTACTTTAAAGAGACACTGTAGTTGGCTTCAGGAGCCCAAAAATTGGATGAATCACACCCTGGAGTTGGCAGCAGCAGCAGGAGCCCAAACATTACTTTAAACTGACACTGGGGTTGGCAGCAGGAGCCCAAAGATTGGATGAATCACACCCTGGAGTTGGCAGCAGCAGCAGCAGCAGCAGGAGCCCAAACATTACTTTAAAGAGACACTGGGGTTGGCAGCAGGAGCCCAAAAATTGGATGAATCACATCCTGGAGTTGGCAGCAGCAGCAGGAGCCCAAACATTACTTTAAAGAGACACTGGGGTTGGCTTCAGGAGCCCAAAAATTGGATGAATCACACCCTGGTGTTTGCAGCAGCAGCAGCAGCAGCAGGAGCCCAAACATTACTTTAAAGAGATACTGGGGTTGGCTTCAGGAGCCCAAAAATTGGATGAATCACACCCTGGAGTTGGCAGCAGCAGGAGCCAAAACATTACTTTAAAGAGACACTGGGGTTTGCTTCAGGAGCCCAAAAATTGGATGAATCACACCCTGGAGTTGGCATCAGCAGGAGCCCAAAAATTGGCCTAAAGACATAAATATGTTTTGCACCATTTGGAAAGCGTAAAACGTGGCACCATGCTGAATCTAGTCGCATGCATCAGGCATTGGTGGGTGATAATCCTGGCTGATCCATCCCTGATTCATTTTGACAAAGGTGAGTCTCTCCACATTTTTAGTTGACAGACGAGTTGTCCTCGCCGTAACTATGGCCACCCGCTCAGATGGCACGCTACTTGCCGGGCAGGACAGCTTTTCCAGGGCAAACTCTGCTAGTTGCGGCCACAAATCAAGTTTGGCTGCCCAGAAGTCCAGCGGATCCTCAAGGTGTGTTGGCATGGTCATGTCAAAGTATGACATGACCTGCTGGTTCAGGTCCTGCTCCAGGTCTTCCTGCTGCTCATGAGTAGCCTCACTATGCGGGTGTAGAAAGCTACTCATTAGCGACTGAAGACTGAGGCTGCTGCTGATGGAGCTGCTGCTGCTGCTCCTGCCAACCCCCCCAGCAGCCATGGCATTGGAAGGTGAGCGCAGAGGTCCTCTCGAGTCAGACCTGCGAGAGTATGGACCATGGCGCAGATAGGCATCGGCCAACTGCCTACGTAGAATGTCTTTGTAGTAGTTCAGTTGTCCTCCCTCTCGGTGGGTTTAAAAAATGCCCCCATTCTGTGCCGGAAGCGAGGGTCCAATTAGGTGGACAGCCAGAAGTCATCCCGCCAACAGATGGAAACAATTCTGGGGTCACTACGCAAGCACGTGAGCATGCTTCGTGCCATTTGCGCAAGTGACTCGGATGGACTACCTGTCTCCATCTCCACTGCATACTGCCACGGTGTGCCCGGGTCCTCTGTCTCGCCTTCCTCAAAAACCTCTAGCTCCTCCTCCAGTTCAGCTCCAACGGGGTTCATGTGGCCGTAAGATGTAAACGCCATGTCTCCAGTGCCCTGACCAGCCATGGTTTCCAACATGTGCTGTAGTACACGAAGCAGTGGAATCACGTCGTTCATCCCGTAATCCTGCCGACTGACAAATAAAGTGGCTTCCTCAAAGGGCCTGAGCAAACGGCAGGTGTCACGTATGAGCTGCCACTGGTTGCATTAAAGTTACACAGGGGAGTCCCCCTATCTGCTTGGATCATCAGGAGATCCGTGATGGCTTTTCTCTGTTCATATAATCGGTCCAACATGTGAAGGGTGGAATTCCAACGGGTGGAAACATCGCAAATCAGACTATGTTGGGGGATACCGTTCTGACGCTGTAGCTCAAGAAGGGTGTGTTTGGCGGTGTATGAGTGGCTGAAGTGCATGCAAAGTTTCCTTGAAGTTGTTAGGATGTCTT
The DNA here is from genome assembly GCA_027917425.1 of Gastrophryne carolinensis. NCBI lineage: Eukaryota > Metazoa > Chordata > Amphibia > Anura > Microhylidae > Gastrophryne > Gastrophryne carolinensis. The sequence continues at coordinate 460,383,770 of CM051237.1, read as the reverse complement.
GCAGATGGGGGGAACACTTCAGAAACCGCTTGACAACCAGATTGAAGACGTGAGCCATGCAGGGGGCATGGGTCAGGCTTCCTTGGCGCAGCGCAGACAAAATGTTCTTCCCATTGTCGGTAACCATGATTCCCATTTTAAGTTTTCTTGGAGTAAGCCATGTTTGGATTTCCTGATGAATAAATTTAAGCAGTTCCTCCCCTGTGTGACTCCGTTCGCCAAGACAAACCATGTGAAGCACTGCGTGACACCTCCGTGCCCTGCACACATGGTAGACTGGAGGGGCACTGAGACTTGAGCCTACAGTGGAGGGTGAGGAGATGGCGGAGGATGAGGAGGCCGAGTCGCACAGTGTCACAGGCCCAACGGCAGGGAACGCGGAGGCCGAAGCGGCGTGACCTGTCCAAGTTGCTGCTGCAAAGGGACCACATTCACCCAGTGGGCCGTAAACGACATGTACTGTCCCTGACCGTAGTTACAGCTCCAGACGTCGGCGCTGCCATGCACTTTGCTACACACCGACAGGCTCAAGGACTGGCCCACCTTCTGTTCAACAAAAGTGTGCAGCACTGGTACTGCCTTCTTGGCAAAGAAATGACCGCTTGGGACTCTCCACCTCGGCTCGGCACAAGCCATCAGTTCTCTGAAAGGTGCAGAGTCCACCACCTGAAAAGGGAGCGACTGCAGCACCAGCAACTTGGACAGGAGCACATTCAGCTTCTGCTCCGTAGGATGAGTGGGCGCATACTGCTGTCTCTTGGACATGGCTTCGCTGATGGATTGCTGGCGGGATGCATGACTTGGAGGAGGAGGAGGAGGAGCAGGAGCGACAGAGGATGGGTATGATGCACAGCTGCCTTCGGCTGAGGTGCTGGAGCCTTGGCTGGCAGAAATTGGGAGCGGCGTGCCACTCGGTGAGGAAGCAGTCTGGCCCACCTCTCCGGAGCCTAGGTTCTCCCAGGCCGCTTTATGGTGACGCTGCATATGTTGATGCAGGGCCGTGGTGCCAACATTTGGACCCTGGCCACGCTTCACCTTCTGCCTACATATCTTGCATGTGGCCATGTTACCCTCCTGCGGATGCTTCAGGAAAAACTGCCACACTGCCGAGTAGCTACTTTTCCCACCAACAGGCTTCACTGATTCGCTGCTATTGTCGCCAACTCCAGGAACCCCTGCCCCACTACCTCCCGATAAGGTAGCCTGCCGCAGTAGGTGCTCTACCCCGGCCCCGGCCCCGTTTGGCTCCAGGCTTTACAATTGTGCCCCCATGCTGCCTGCCAACCATGCTGCTAACACCTTGCTGCCTGAGCTGCTGACTCCGGGGCAACCTGCGCCCCTCTTCTCCTGATGATGACGATGAAGCCCCTTCATCACCCGGCTCCCAAGTGCGATCGGCTTCATCGTCATCATCATTATCACCGAGTTGTGGCTGTACATCACTGATGTTCGTGGATTCGTCAACAGTGTCTGGCGCAGGAGCTGGAATGCTCGCAGCACCCACGACACTGTCCACATCACTATTTGTCTGCCTAGCTAAAGAAGCCACCTCCATTTCTTGGCTGGGCAGTAGCTGCTGACTATCCTCTATCTGATCGTCCTCCTCACTAAAGAGTGGAGCTGAACCCAAAGCATAGGATACATCGCTGGGGGAGGGAACGTCGTAGGACAGGGGCAATGGGAGGACAGGGACTGCTCTCGGGGCATGCCAACTCAGGGTTGTGTCAGAGGAACTTACCGACCCTAGACTGGGGGTCTCAGACGTAAGTTGTGATGATGTTGTTGATGAGCGCGTTAACCAATCTACCACGGCAGATGCGTTACTGGTGGAGACCCGACCGCTAGCAGATACTGGCAGATTAGGTCTCTCAGCGTGACTCCTGCTGCTACTGGCCCCCAGTCTGCTGCGACCTCTGCCTGCGGAATCTTGGCCTCTGCCACTCCTCTTTTCACTTCCAGGCACTTGTCTGCCCGACATAGTCTAACTGGCATGGTAGTAGGTGATATTTTAAGAACCCCCAGGCAGCGGTGGGTCTATATGAAACAGAATATAATGCACACCAAAAGTGAGCAGTAACACTCAGCCTCAGACAGGCCTGCTTAGTGTAAATAAGAGAGCTGCTTAGTGTAAATAAAGAGGGGTATGGTATGTTACAGAATGGGATGCCCCAACAGCAGAGCACCTGGGAGCAGTAGTACTATGCACAGCAAAAGTGTCTTTATCAGGCCAAATTACTTTTAGAATAAGTGCAAAGGGTTATAGTAAATAGAGGCTGGTGTAGTCACAGAATGGGATGCCCCAACAGCAGTGCACCTGGGAGCAGTAGTACTATGCAAAGCAAAAGTGTCTTTATCAGGCCAAATTACTTTTAGAATAAGTGCAAAGGGTTATAGTAAATAGAGGCTGGTTTAGTCACAGAATGGGATGCCCCAACAGCAGAGCACCTGGGAGCAGTAGTACTATGCACAGCAAAAGTGTCTTTATCAGGCCAAATTACTTTTAGAATAAGTGCAAAGGGTTATAGTAAATAGAGGCTGGTGTAGTCACAGAATGGGATGCCCCAACAGCAGTGCACCTGGGAGCAGTAGTACTATGCACAGCAAAAGTGTCTTTATCAGGCCAAATTACTTTTAGAATAAGTGCAAATGGTTATAGTAAATAGAGGCTGGTGTAGTCACAGAATGGGATGCCACAACAGCAGTGCACCTGGGAGCAGTAGTATTATGCAAAGCAAAAGTGTCTTTATCAGGCCAAATTACTTTTAGAATAAGTGCAAAGGGTTATAGTAAATAGAGGCTGGTGTAGTCACAGAATGGGATGCCACAACAGCAGTGCACCTGGGAGCAGTAGTACTATGCAAAGCAAAAGTGTCTTTATCAGGCCAAATTACTTTTAGAATAAGTGCAAAGGGTTATAGTAAATAGAGGCTGGTGTAGTCACAGAATGGGATGCCACAACAGCAGTGCACCTGGGAGCAGTAGTACTATGCAAAGCAAAAGTGTCTTTATCAGGCCAAATTACTTTTAGAATAAGTGCAAAGGGTTATAGTAAATAGAGGCTGGTGTAGTCACAGAATGGGATGCCACAACAGCAGTGCACCTGGGAGCAGTAGTACTATGCACAGCAAAAGTGTCTTTATCAGGCCAAATTACTTTTAGAATAAGTGCAAAGGGTTATAGTAAATAGAGGCTGGTGTAGTCACAGAATGGGATGCCACAACAGCAGTGCGCCTGGGAGCAGTAGTACTATGCAAAGCAAAAGTGTCTTCATCAGGCCAAATTACTTTTAGAATAAGTGCAAAGGGTTATAGTAAATAGAGGCTGGTGTAGTCACAGAATGGGATGCCACAACAGCAGTGCACCTGGGAGCAGTAGTACTATGCAAAGCAAAAGTGTCTTTATCAGGCCAAATTACTTTTAGAATAAGTGCAAAGGGTTATAGTAAATAGAGGCTGGTGTAGTCACAGAATGGGATGCCACAACAGCAGTGCACCTGGGAGCAGTAGTACTATGCAAAACAAAAGTGTCTTTATCAGGCCAAATTACTTTTAGAATAAGTGCAAAGGGTTATAGTAAATAGAGGCTGGTGTAGTCCTAGAATGGGATGCCACAACAGCAGTGCACCTGGGAGCAGTAGTACTATGCACAGCAAAAGTGTCTTTATCAGGCCAAATTACTTTTAGAATAAGTGCAAAGGGTTATAGTAAATAGAGGCTGGTGTAGTCACAGAATGGGATGCCCCAACAGCAGAGCACCTGGGAGCAGTAGTACTATGCACAGCAAAAGTGTCTTTATCAGGCCAAATTACTTTTAGAATAAGTGCAAAGCGTTATAGTAAATAGAGGCTGGTGTAGTCACAGAATGGGATGCCCCAACAGCAGTGCACCTGGGAGCAGTAGTACTATGCAAAGCAAAAGTGTCTTTATCAGGCCAAATTACTTTTAGAATAAGTGCAAAGGGTTATAGTAAATAGAGGCTGGTGTAGTCACAGAATGGGATGCCACAACAGCAGTGCACCTGGGAGCAGTAGTACTATGCAAAGCAACAGTGGTTAACCAGGGTGAAACAGCTAACAAAGCCAGTGACCCAGGCAGTAACACTCAGGCTGCATGAAAACAAAAAAAAATCCCTGTCACCGCATCCGTTTTTTTCCTACCTTTCCCTGCTTCTCCCTGACTTCCTGCCTGTCTCTCGCCTGTCTACTGGCTGTCTACTGGCTGTCCCTAACTCTCTACCTATCTCTCCCTGAATACAGTCTGCAGTGTCCTCCTGAGTCCTGGCTCTCACGAATGCAATAGACAAATGCGCAAAAGCAAGATGGCCGCCGCCTTATATAGCACTGTGACGTCACAGGGCTTGCTGGCTGCTGATAGGCTGCATGTGACTGTCCCAGCATACACTGCCCCAGCTTACATGTCTGGACATGTCACGTAGACCATCCTAGAATGCCTGTCATTGAAATGAATGGATTTTAGAAAAAAACTTTGCTCGATCGAATCGTGGGGAAATTCGGATTCGATCCGAATCGAATTTGTCATGAAATTCGGATCGAATCCGGGTTCGTCCGGATCGATTCGCTCATCCCTATTGGTAACGTAGCAGAACAGTTCTCAAATGCTCTTCATGTCACCTCATGGTTGCAAATATTAGGTTGAAATCATGGTCAATGCGCCAATTTGGGCACGCTATTTGGAGCGTCAAGTCGCGCTCTGGCTTCTTTCCATCCCATTTTCAAAATGGGATGCGATTTCGTTTTAGTATCAATTTGCACACTAGCATTCACCATTGCGACGATAACATTTTCAATCGTTCTTTTTGCTCACCAAACTGTCTCCAGCGTCTGATTTATTGTATGTTTAGAGGGGAGCAAAGCATGTGCAAATGTGGCAATGTGAAGATTGAATTTACTCCGGCAAATAGGTGGAAAAACTGTCAATTCCAATGAGTAACAGACTTATTTCATTACAAAAACACATGCCGGCAAGCGAATATCTCCCCAAAAAAACACCCCCCAAAAAATGGAGAACACGGGTTCTCCAGAGAATACACTCCAAAATGGCAATAAGAGCTTAGCAGAAAACACAGAAGCTGGAGAGATCAAATCACTGTAGAGAAACAGTAAAGGAGAAGCATAGGGGACCATTGGGAGCAGTTAAAGCGGACCAAAACCCACATTTTTAGCTAGCATCCCCTGAATTGCCCCCCCCCCCCCCATGAGGAGCACCTTTTGCCAATTTTCACTGCTCCTACTTAACTTTAATCCCAGATAAAGGCGTCTGTTTTAGCTGTAAAGCTCTGCCTCCTCTATTCATTGCCATGGTTGTGTGTGGCAATGATGTCCTTGCCACACCACCGTAATTACTGATTGCCTGGCATTTTACAGAGAAAGACAGCAAATAAAAATTTGTTCCAGGACGAATAGAAGAGCAAAAATATCTATTTCTAGTTCTACACCTTAAAGTGGACCAACACCCGATGCTGATCGGCCCAGGAATCTATAAGATTCCCGGGCCGATCAGCATCGGGCCTGCAGGGCACCCCGATCGGGGGTGCCCCACTGTGTGAAACCCCCAGAAAGCCCCAAAATCCCTACCTGCTCCTCGATCCAGCGGCGCATGCGCAAGCTGCTGCCACCGTTCGCGCATCCCTCTAGCAGGGCGCGCACCCTGTAAGAGTGACGCGCGGGAGGCGGTGGCGGGCGCGCTTGCTTGTCCAGCGGCGGGGATTGGCTGCAGCGGTCACGTAGGAGCGGGGACAGGTGAGTTTTTGGGGCTTTCTGGGGGGTTTCACACAGCGGGGCACCCCCGATCGAGGTGCCCCACCGAAGTGGACCAAAGCCCAGGATAGTCAAAATCCTGGGTGTTGGTCCACTTTAAGAGGGGAGTATTGACAGTATTTCACAAGTTCAGTGAGTTTTGGTCTGCTTTAAGAGCTTAGCCGACCAAATGCGCATGAGAGAAAGCGCAAATTGGCACAAGAAGAGGCAATTTGTGCTTCTCCTGTGTGCTTGCCATTTGGTGCGATTCGTACGTGTGCCGGATGTGCGCAATCATGTGCCTAGGCATACGTGGAATCTTTTGTGCTCCTCCTGAGCGTTTTTATGCACCAACTATGAATTGACCCTATTGTCTCCCATGCCTTCCAAACCTGCTTTCCTGCTCCTCTAAAAATATGCATGTAGAGAGCAAAAACCCAAATTTTCAAGTCCACACTATTTATCATCCTCAGCCTGCTCAGAGAATATAACCTGATGGACGACAGCGGCGAGGAAGAAGATGTTTATGAAGTTGTTTTGTTCCTCTCCCCCTCCTTTCCCTTCTGTGTGTTGTCCTAAATTAAGCTTTGGGCCTGTGAAGTCCCCTTTACCCTCCTCCCCCCGTACCCCCACTCCCTTCACACCTGTTGCTTTGTAATGTATGATTTGGTGGAACCATGAATGATGAACAGTCAGGACCATTGCTCAGGACTGATCATCAGGCATCATCCAAAGACTGTTGTAAGAATGTGAGGTGAAGTGATTTGAATGAAATATATTTGCATTGTAGTGTGTATTTTATGTACTGAGATGCAATACAAAGTATGAATGTAACTGTAAACTTATATTTATTTATACATAAAGTTTATTTTTTCAATGAAAAAAAAAACGTGTCCACAGATGAGAGTAGATGGCTATGTATAAATTATTAGCTACTGTATACCCAAGCACTTGACACCCCCCCCCCCCCCCCCCCCCAGCGGTCTCTGGGAGCTCTGAGAATAGCTTTAGTGATGTAAAGAAATAATTTGCATGGCTCCACCTCCTGCAAAGGATTCTGGGAGAAATCATGCTATCCTTTTTTATGCAGCATGTAATCCCTTTCTGTTTTAGGAAAGCATTTCCACACTCTAATACTGACATACTGTGGGTTTTATAGTTGAACCTCTTGGAGAAGCAGCAAACCACCATTTGACATGAGGAAACATGGAAACTCCCAAATGTCTTTTTAATAGTTATCTCTGAACTAATTTTCTGTTATTAAATGTTTCAAAAAGGAAAAATAATTCAGTTTCCCAGAACCACTCATTTTGTCTGAGCTAATGACGGAATATCCGTAAACTGGCTAAATTTATGGGGTAAAACAAATGTTCCTCTTGGCCCAAAATAGTTTGTGCTACTGGCATATAAAAAACGCTGAAGCTGCTATGACACTCCCGTATAATATGGCATTGCAAAGCTAAGATGTCTTTCTTGGTAGAATCCAGGAGGACTGACTCCGGTAAGACTCGCATACCTACCCATGTCCAGATACATGCACTCAAAACATATACTAATGTGCCCAATTTATATTTTTAGATGATGACATTGCAGGAACATCCTCAATAACAGGGGAGGCCCAAGGACAACCTCCAGAGGTGCCTGGGGAAGGTGAGTGATTTGATGCATACAAGCCTAAACTAATCTGACATTCAGGAGGCACAAAGAGTCATAACCTTGTGTTTTTGTACCCAACAGCTTCACAGGCTGACGAGTGGGTGGAGCCATCGAGGAGGAGGTTGCGCCCCAGACGCACTGTTGGCCGCATGCTTTGTAAGTAGTTTCGAGATATCATACATGTAGTTAAAACTCCTGCCCAAAACAACAAAAATATGGGCCAAGACACATTAATTAACTAACTTAGGCCCACCTTAACTCTAAAAATGGCCCAAAGCAAAACCCCTAGCTAAGCAATAAAGACTTACAAGGCTAAACTGATGATGTTTTTCCTTCACAGATCAAAGACAAGGTCCCATTTGAGGAAGAGCCAGAGCCTCCTGGGTGCCACCAAAGAATTTTAAAAGTTTTTAAGATTGTTTATTTTTAAATTTTGACAAAAAAAAAAAATGGTGTGGTGTCTTCTCTTTCATGGCCCTGTACGTTCTAACAACATGACCATACAGTTACATGTCACAAAAGGTAGGTATATGGGACAAGGATTAGGAAGAAGAAGAAGAAGATGGAGGAGAAGACATTAAGATAAGCATTAAACACAGGGAGGAGGAAGAAGAAGAAGAAGAAGGATATTAGTTTAAGGTAAGTTTTGGTGTTGGTAAAAGTGACAGTTTGATGTATGAGGAAAGCTTGAGGGAGGATTAGGGATGTGCGCTTGGCGTGGACCCAGATTGTCAACAGGAAATCCATGAAAATGTAAGTATACATGGAAAAACAGTCGGAATCGGGGTGAAAACAGAAACAGAAGGCAAGAAGCTACGCTTGGAAACGCATTAAAAAGGAGCCAAAAATGGATCGTCTGTGTGAACGGCAACGGAACCCACGACCACACGGAAAGCACTCGAGAGGGGAAAAAACACTTCCCGAATGAAGACACATAAACGGATCAGTAACGGAGCTCTCCCAACGGCGGCTCTGAATCGTATTTGAACCCCGAGACAAACGGAATGAAAACGGGACTTCAGAGAAACGGAACAAAATATGGTCAGATCGGGGGAGGCTCTGCATCAGGCCATTTATGTGTTTTTGAAGTAGAAAGGAGGAGGAGAGCTGGTGTGCTGGAAAAGGAGGCTATGCCAAGGCTTGATTAAAGAAGCACTATTATGAAAAAATGTCCCAGTGTTAAAAATCCATATAAATATACTGGATGGCAGGAGGAGGGGTCACTTATACACCTGACATCAAAAAATGTCCAGCCAGGTTGTTTTTTTATTTTTTTAATTAAAGGAAAAGGAAATTGAGGGCGGGCGGGGGTGGACTGTGCTGATGTTAACTCGTCTTGGCTTGTCTAAGGACTCAGCTCCAGCCAAGTCTAGCTGAGTACAGCACTGGCAGCCGCATCCCCGCTACCCTCTAACATGGAGTGTGCCTGACCCGGCACAAATGCCTGGCTTGGGAGTATGCCCTGCTAAATGTATTGCAAGGAAGCAACCGCTGCTTGTGCATGCACCGTTGAATTGGGGAGAAGGTGAATTTAATGGGCAACCTGTGGAGGTTTACACAGCGGGGCATCCTGAATCTGGAAGACTCCAGAGTGGGTTTTGGTCCACTTTAAATACAGAGAAGCTGCAGTGAGGAATACGGTGACAGCCAGTTTGCTTTGTAGATATATATTGATATATAATTGATCTAAAATAGATCCTCCAGTCAAATCGGACTAACTCCCCCAACCCAACAAACCCCACAAGTCACCATTGGTCACATGGGGTGCAATCTGGCTGCTGAAATAAGGGATAAAAAAAGTAAGTAAATCATGGGAGCCATGTGAGTTGCAGTTACCTGGTGTAATTAGTAGCTGAAATCCAAGTCTACCTCATTGTACTAAAGCTCAGGGGGTCATCTTGAAGTGCGAAAGTCATTTGGATGACTGGTGAAGCAGCTTTGCAAAACCACAGCCCAGTTGCTTTGAATGTATACTCTAGATATGGCTATTGCAGTTACTAATATCATGGCATATCTTACAGACATAAATACCAAGAACTGACTAAAAACAAAGCAGAAGGAACAGATGAGGCTTTAGCTGATGGAAAGCTCTGGAATGGAGCTGCTAAGTGTTTCCCCACACACCACTTTCACCCCATTCCTACATCGATAGACCAGGCACATTTTGGGATCAGATTCTATCAGATCCCTAACACACATGTAAAATGTAATAAACAGCAATTGCAGATATGACATCATTCCAATGGAAGGAAAGTATTTCTTTCATTATAAAAAATATAGAAAATGCATGAAATGTAGTAAACAAAAAAATCAGCAACATCAGTCCATTACTCCAATCACAGATTTACCACCATTGCCATCCCTAGTTTTTTTTTTTTTTTTTTTTTTTACAAAGGAATACATAATATAATAAAGAAGAGGAAACGTCAGTGACCTGTAACTTCCAGTAAAGTAAATTTGGAAATTAGAGAGTGGGAGTATGGAAAGAGGGGAGGGGTGAGGCTTCCTTGGAACTGCCATTTGTCTACATTTGACATTTTGAAAGAATCTGACATTTTTCTTTTAGATAGTTTATCAGGTTTTTAAAATAAACAGACCTCATCTTTTTCCGCGGTCGGGGCGCTGTTATGGATGTCTCTGTTGGTACATAGGAAGGTGATGTATGGTCATAACATGGCTGCATTTACGCAAAGACATTTTTACTTACAGATTAACACTATTCTCGCCTGTATTCAGCACCCTTATTTAAGGGACAGATGTAGGGAAAATAAAAATACCCTTCAAACCTTCCATAATGGTTCAGCACTGCAATGTAAACATTACTGTTATTCTCCCAACAATTAGAGCCGGTGCAGCATCCTTATTAAAGGGTGTCCAAAAAGACCCTCTATAAGCATACTCAATATACCAATTTAAGTTGCGCACACAATTTAGCAAAATATGTTTTTATTATACATATCCAAAGTTTTTTTGTATACATTCCATAGAGATCTGCCTCCACATACAAAAATAAATAACATATAGAAGAAAAAATGTATAGGAATGATATTGCATACATCACTGTGTATTTAATTCATTTCAATTTATGCAAAATTTCAAGTATATTCAAAGTTCAATAATTATATATATTAAAGTGCTAAGTGGAAGATATACATAGCAGCACAATGTAGACAGCTTAAGCAGCTAATGGATTAATTCAACAGTAGCATATTGCACCCAAGTTTCTTATTGCACTCCTCAGTAGCATATTGCCCTTCAATAGTCAAAAATTCAGTGTTCATGCTAAATTGTATCATCCTATTCATATAAAGTAGCCAAACACAACAATCACTTAACAAGAACTTCATTTAAAATCAAATGTTTCTATTTACCCTTCACATTCTGGGCTAGCAAGAACATGTTATATTATTTCCTTAGATTTATTTTTCCTGTTAATCTTAAAGAGTACTCTTCCAAGTAGCCCAAATCAGACCAAAATTTAAGAGCTCACGGCTACAGTGTGGGCTAGAGTCATCCTTCAAAAGATCAAGAATCAAATAACAACAAAAAAGAAATTCAATATTTGAATGTATCAAGTAGTACACCTACGTTTAAGTTACATACAATATGGCTTTATTGAGAGCTTTCATTTAAAAATATACAGGCAGCCACTAGACCAGGGGTACTCAACCACTTCTTGTAAAGGTCCATTTATAGACATCTGGTGAGCAGTGTTCCCTGTAAGGTGCGCGGGAGCGCGGCCGCGCACCTCCAGCTCCCCGGGCGCGCAGCTCTGCCCGGCGTCCGCGCACCTGGCACAGCTGTCATTTTTTGTTTTTCACATCGGTGGCTCAGTGGGGCCCTACATCCCTCACCCATCTGTCGCTGCCGCCTCAGCATTGGCTGAGAGGAGCAGCGTGTAGTCCCCGCCCCCATTCCCCCTGCTGGTCTACTGCCTCCGACGAGGAGCAGCGCGCCGATACAACTTTATTCACTGAACAGCCTCAGCGCAGCCATCCACACAGACAGCCAGGAGCTTGACTGTCAAATGTATCGAGTTGCACTGAAGGGAGGGGGAGGAGGAGGGCAGCGGGGGAGAGGCTAAGTAAACGCGGCATCTTCCTCACCTCACACCCTCATCGAGGAGGGGGGGGGGGGGCGACATGAGACCTCGTGGTGGCCAGTGCATGGAGTCTGGCAGGATGGCAGCTTCCTTGCAGCCCCTTCCCCTGCCCAGCTCATCATGCTGTGTCAGGCACCAACACCAGCAAGTCCAGCAACAGCAGGTACTTAATGTGGGCAGCCATGTTGCAGCATGCCTCAGCTAAATGTGTGTATGTAATGCTGGAGGGGACAGGTCATATCTATCCTAAGTTCCAGCCCCCAGTTATCACATTTTTCCCTTATTTCCTACTCTGTCACCTTTCCACATTGCCTTATTCAGTCTTCCCTTTCTTTTTCTCTTTTCTGTGTCTGCTCCTTCTTTTTTCGTTTTCCGCATTCCCTTTCTCATCCCTCTCTTTTCCACTTTCCATTCTTTGTCTCTTTTCCACATTTTATCCTTTTTCTTTTTCACACCCCCTCCTTTCTCTCTATTCTACAATACCTTCTCTCTTCTCCATCTTCCCTCCTTTCTCTCTTCTCCCACATCCCCTCCTTTCTCTCTATTCTACAATACCTTCTCTCTTCTCCCACCTTCCCTCCTTTCTCTCTTCTCCACATTCCCTCCGTTCTCTCTTTTCCCACATTCCCTCCTTTCTCTCTTCTCCCACATCCCCTCCTTTCTCTCTATTCTACAATACCTTCTCTCTTCTCCACCTTCCCTCCTTTCTCTCTTCTCCCACCTTCCCTCCTTTCTCTCTTCTCCCACCTTCCCTCCTTTCTCTCTTCTCCCACCTTCCCTCCTTTCTCTCTTCTCCACCTTCCCTCCTTTCTCTCTTCCCCACCTTCCCTCCTTTCTCTCTTCTCCCACCTTCCCTCCTTTCTCTCTATTCTACAATACCTTCTCTCTTCTCCACCTTCCCTCCTTTCTCTCTTCTCCCACCTTCCCTCCTTTCTCTCTTCTCCCACCTTCCCTCCTTTCTCTCTTCTCCCACCTTCCTTCCTTTCTCTCTTATCCCACCTTCCCTTCTTTCTCTCTTCTTCCACCTTCCCTCCTTTCTCTCTTATCCCACCTTCCCTCCTTTCTCTCTTCTCCCACCTTCCCTCCTTTCTCTCTTTTTCCACCTTCCCTCCTTTCTCTCTTCTCCCACCTTCCCTCCTTTCTCTCTTTTTCCACCTTCCCTCCTTTCTCTCTTTTTCCACATTCCCTCCTTTCTCTCTATTTCCACATTCCCTCCTTTCTCTCTATTTCCACATTCCCTCCCTTCTCTCTTTTTTCCACATTCCCTCCTTTCTCTCTTTCTCTTTTCCCACATTCCCTCCATCTTTCACTCTTTTCCCACATTCCCTCCATCTTTCACACATTCCCTCCATCTTTCTCTCTTTTTCCATATTCCCTCCTTCTTTCTCTCTTTCCCACATTCCCTCCATCTTTTTCTCTTTTCCACATTCCCTCCATCTTTCTCTCTTCCCCACATTCCCTCCATCTTTCTCTCTTCCCCTCATTCCCTCCATCTTTCTCTTTCCCACATTCCCTCCATCTTTCTCTCTTTTCTACATTCCCTCCATCTTTCTCTCTTCCCCACATTACCTCCATCTCTCTCTTTCCTACATTACCTCCATCTTTCTCTCTTTCCCACATTCCCTTCATCTTTCTCTCTTCCCCACATTCCCTCCATCTTTCTCTCTTTTCTACATTCCCTCCACCTTTTTCTCTTTTCTACATTTCCTCCATCTTTCTCTCTTTTCTACATTCCCTCCATCTTTCTCTCTTCCCCACATTACCTCCATCTTTCTCTCTTTCCCACATTCCCTTCATCTTTCTCTCTTCCCCACATTCCCTCCATCTTTCTCTCTTTTCTACATTCCCTCCACCTTTTTCTCTTTTCTACGTTCCCTCCATCATTCTCTTTCCCACATTCCCACATTCCCTCTATCTTTTTCTCTTTCCCACATTCCCTCCATCTTTTTCTCTTTTCCACACTCCCTCCATATTTTTCTCTTTTCTATATTCTCTCCATCTTTTTCTCTTTCCCACATTCCCTCCATCTTTCTCTCTCTCCCACATTCCCTCCATCTTTCTCTCTCTCCCACATTCCCTCCATCTTTCCCTCTTTCCCACATTCCCTCCATCTTTCTCTATCTCCCACATTCCCTCCATCTTTCTCTCTTTTCTACATTCCCTCCATCTTTCTCTCTTTCCCACATTCCCTCCATCTTTCTCTCTAGTGCTGGCTCCCTCAGTTTGTGCTATGTTTCACAGTGCCATGCCCCCAGCTGCCGATGGGGGGGGGGGGGGACTAGCATTAATAGTGCATAGGGCAGCATGGACCTTAAATACAGCTCTGGGCTCACACAGAATGTTGTCACCATCCTCTTGGTCCAGCATAAGGACACAGGTGGATCCTTTATCTCAGGGAAGTAAGGTAAGTAAGGAGTACAGCCTGAAAATGGACTGTTTCTTAAGTTGTAAAGTGCAGGGCATTCTAATAAATCTGATCTATAAAAAAACAGCACATAACCTTCTAATGCACAGTTAATATCTGCATTTTTATTCTTGTTTCTTTTTCAAATGAGACCCTGACAGGCCCAAAGTCAGACAGTCCCATTAATTCCAATAGGAGGCAACCTCGTGCTGAGGGGGTGCGACTCCATTGGGGCTCAGAGAGTTAGGGGCCCCATCATTGTTGCTTTCCCCAATATTTATCATATTTGTGCTCACTTTACATAATTTAGACTTTAGTTGTCCTATTGCATCTACTAAACTAAATATCATGTTATATCTTTTTGTTTAATGCGCTTTGCTTTTTATAGTAGATGTACCAGTGTTTTTATCTTACTTTTTTCCAATTGCCCACCTTTCATCGGGCATTGCCCAGCTACCTCGCTACTCCGCACAGCAGCTGCTCCGGCTTAGAGGGAACATTGCTGGTGAGAGGTGAAGGTCCGGGCAGAGGGCTGTCGTGGGGGGTATGGATGGTTAGAACACCCCAAAAATCCTATTGGGCACTGGGGAAAACAGGTAGGCCAGTGATTGGATGGGCAAAACTGGGAGGACAGGAATGGATGGAGCAGTGGGAATGGGCTGGAAGGGGCAGGGCTGAGGGGACAGGGATTGGATGGGCAAAACTGGGAGGACAGGAATGGATGGAGCAGAGAGACTGGGCTGGATGGGACAGAGCTGAGGGAACAGGGATTGGATGGGCAAAACTGGTAGGACAGGAATGTATGGAGCAGAGAGACTGGGCTGGATGGGACAGAGCTGAGGGGACAGGGATTAGATGGGCAAAACTGGGAGGACAGGAATGGATGGAGCAGAGACACTGGGCTGGATGGGCCAGGGCTGAGGGGACAGGAATGGATGGGTGCAGAGCTGGGTGGGCAGAGATGGATGGGGCAAAGAGACAGAGAAACAACGTTTTTGTGTACCTTACAATGCCACTTTCCCCCTGTGCAGTAATTCATATTGCAATGCTAGGTGCCAGGGAGCAGAGTCATGACATTGGCAGGGACGAAGCACTACATCGCCAATCAAGTAAAGGGGGCAGCGCTGAGCACAGTAACACAGAAGCAACTGAGTCTAGGGCTCTCAGGGCAGGGGTCCAGAAATCTCGTGCCGAGGTCTGCATTCAGACCCCAGTCCCCAGTTGAGTATGGCTGCACTAGACAAAACATAAAATAGAGAAAGCACACACACACAGATAACTCATCCCTCTGCATCTTTCTCCTCCTGTCCCCTGATGAGAGGCATCCTCTCTTTAGGTCTGCTGGGTCGGGGGCTATTTCCTGGTCCGGCTGGTGCTGGTCTGCTTATACCAGGGAGCCGCTGATACCAGGATTTCCTGGGAAAACCCCCTCCATGTCCTTTTCACTGTAGTGATGTCATTATTCACATGGGAGGGGATTCCACAGAGTCATCTGCTCTGGGGTATAAAAGCCTCCCTGCCCATGTGGCTCAGCATTAGCTTGCAGGATGCAAAGGAAGGAGGAGGGGGACCTGGCTCCCCTGTTACTACAGATGTCAGTGAAGTGGCTGCAATAGTAGCATCCTGGCATCAGCAGATCAGTGCCCGCTGGACCAGGAGGGTCCCCCTAACCCAGCAAACCTGTACAGAGAATGCCTCCCGGCAGGATACGGGTGGTGGGAGTGGCCAGGAGGTAAATTTGTTGTTGGACCCCTTACCAGTCTGTTAACTGGTAAGGGGTCCAAGGGACACCTATAGTAGTTCACATGTTGTGGTGGCTGGAATACCACCTGCTGGCATCAAAGGGTGGCATGCCGGATGATTTGATTCAGGAAAATCTAGCTTCAGCCCAGATCTGAATGCTCTCTATATTAGTCACAGGTTGTAGGGGAGGGTGTAGATATTGAGTTGTTTTGCTTTGTTGTGTGGGGTATTTAAAATGCTCTAGGCAATCGTCCACTATATAGGCATGACAAATCAGAAACTTGCCGACGCGTTTCAAACCTGTCTTGGACTCTTAAACATGAACTATTTAACCCTATATTTGTCTCTGTGTGTTGTAATAGCTGGTCGCAGTCTGAGGTTTCGCGATTAGTGATGGGCTTTGGATTAAATCTAGCTTTGACCTGGATCTTTGCTCCAACAACCAAGCCGAGACTCAGGGTCCCCGGACCCTTGCTCAGGGTCCCCGGAGGTATCAACATGTCCTTCTCCTGCTCCCCTTGGTGGGAGGTCTGCTTGTTGCTTTCTAGGTAGAGCGTCTGAGCCTCCATGGTCCCAGATACTGGCCGGATCATGATGGCATGCCGTCATCACCAACCCTGAACCCCTTACCAGTTCACAAACTGTTAAAAAAAGCAAATACATTTTTTACATAAAATTAAAAAGAACTTTCCTCTGCTGCTTCTTCCTTCATCTGCCCCCCCTCCCCTGTGTTTTGCCAATTGGATCAGCCAGAACCTGAACCGGAAATAGCCAGACAGGATATGACGTTCCCAATTAGCAAGGAAGCACTACAACTTACAACATCCGCGGGTTCGGACCCTGTAAGGATTTTGGACCAGTCCTCATAAGGACCAGTACCTATTGACCACTCAGTGGCCACAATATCATATGGTGGATTTTCCCATCCTGGCACAATATTCCCTACAGAAGCAGCAGGGCGTTTTTTAAAGGTAAGCATTATGCTTCCTCTTTTTTCCTAACACCACAACCTTCAAACCAACACTTTATACACAATTGTAGTGCCCTCCAGTTACGGGAATCCCATCCTTGTCGCCAAGAAAATGTTTTGCCAAATGGATCAGCCAGAACCAGAACCGGAAATAGCCAGACAGGATATGACGTTCCCAATTGGCAAGGGGCCTGCTAGCCAGGACCCCTGTTCGGATTCCCGCCCTGAAGGAAGCACTACAACTCCAAAGTGTTGTAAAATATAACTTTAATAATAGCAAAGATATAATGACAGCTTAAAACACATAAATAGCATAACACTTATACAGGAAACAAAGAACATGAAAACACTTAATCATAGCTTTAATCAACACTGTCTAATGGTACCTCTCATCTATTTCAAACTGTATCCTATATCCTTCAGATACATCTAAACATAATCAACAACTATTCCATGGAATGTTTGGCTTACCTACCCAGCATGCATATGGTTAATCATGAGTCCTGGTCGCTTGAGGAGCTCCACGGGCCGATGCAGCACAGCGAGATCAGGATGAGCTTGAGAGGTCAGTGGGTTAACAGCCCCACAGATCATGGTCCATGACAGGCGTCCCTCATCAATGGCTCTTGAGTCTCCCGATTCCACAGTGGAATACTTTATGGCGCTGTCACCCCAAAAAGCTGGCAAAACTCCAAGGGGTGAAAGTAACCTGTTTCTTGATAAGAGTTTATCTAATCTTCCATATCTATCTCACCCAAGAATTGGCCAAATTCCCAGGTAAGATAAGTAAGGAACATATGTCACAAATCCATATGCTATACCGATAAGCCCCCCACTCCACGTCACAGCTGTACATTTTGAAAAACATGTTTTTGACTTAAAACTCTGGTAAACATGTTTTTCAACCTTATCTTCAGAAAATACATCTTAAACTCACTTTTGAAAAACATGTTTTTGACTTAAAACTTTGGTAAACATGTTTTTCACTTAAATTTCACTTAAATACATTCTGGACATGTCAGGGCATATTCCTGGCTTACATTTGCTATGCTATAACACTATGATCACAAAATGTCTGCCAGTGGCATCCATGTTAGAACACAAAATGGTGGATGGTAATAACATTTATACAAAATGGCGGACAAAACCTAGACAAAATGGCGGACAAGATGGCGGCCAGGTTGCCATTTCACCTATTATTATCACACCCCTGTCGACTGCAGGTCCACTGGGTCAGGGGCTCCTTCCTGGTCTGGTGGGCTGTGATCAAGATGATGCCTGGGGAGCCATTATTGCAGCCACCCCTCTAGCCTCTGTAGTGAGGTGGGACACATGGCCCTCCGCCTTCCTCGGCACCCTGCCATGCTAATTCTCGCCCACGGGCCAAGGAAGCTTTTATACCAAATAGGAGAAACCTCAGTGACTCTCTCCATGTCCCTTCCCTCCAGTGATATTATGTAAAAGCCTTTCTGCTATTGTATCTAGCATTCGGGTGCACCAAATGGCGGATATTGGGGACTATCCGACCAGAACTGGACTGTTCGGCTCATCACTATCCATGACAAAAACTTCTTGTGAGGTCCAACAACCTTCCTTGATGAAGTCTTAGAGGTGAAACACACAAGAAGAGCAATATTTTGTTATTTTAGATGATCCCTGTCATCTGCCATCATTTGCCAGGTATTCTGGCATTAGGCTGAATACTGTATATTTTCATTACAGACACTTTTCTGCCTCTTAGCTGATAATTCATTCTCCTACTGAAAAGCAATGCTAGGTAAATGGCTGATAGTTTCTGATACATTGTAATGATTTGTTTCAATGTAACACGTTTACCCAGCAGTAGGAGAAAGTAACAACAAAGAAGTGTCTGTAATGATGGCAAATAATAGTTGTCCTTTAAAAACATTATTATATTATTATTATAATTATATTATTATAATTATACATTGTTATTGGTTTTAAAAATATATGCAAAAAAAAAGTAAATGCAGAATCGATTCTTGTTGATGAAGGCTGAAATTGTTGAGGACTTGGGAGTGCAAATGTTCTGTATATTCTGGGTGGAGATAAAAGCGCTGGATGAGGTTTTATGACAAGTGCATTAAGATGTCCGGGAGGCTTTGTTGAGAGAAAAATGAACGTGCTGTAATCAGAAACATGAATAGTTTTCTTATGGAAGATGGAGAAATAATAGGTGCATTTGTCAGAATTATTTGGCATCATGTAAAATGATTAGAGATGAGTTATGATCAAATTAATGGGCAGAACGCTGACGTCTGTAGAGATAAGACTAATTACCACTTTTATTTTGTTTTTGGAATTGAGGGGGGAGTTAGACTGCAGACAGGAACATTTTCTCTCTGGCTACTCCCCTTCTCTACTTTACTGACGGCTTGACTGTAGCACACAGAAAGGTCAATACAATGGTATACCTACCATGGAGGCTGCTGGCCTCATTGTATAGAAGACAATGACAGGGAGACACTTTTGCGTTGCTAGCCGGCTGGAAGCTTGTTCTCTAGGTGCTTCACAGGTAGGAGTCACCAACGATAGGGGGCAGCTCCACCCCAAAGAAGCTGCATCTCATAACTTTCCAGCTATGGTCCTGCACTGTGGCTCTAGCTGTGGATGGCAAGTGTGAGTTGCATGGTGGAAGCTGGAGGGCAGAGGATGTGACTTTGCTGTGTTTGACCACTTGCCCAGCTATAGCATGAAAAAGGGGGCTTACTGTAGCTTTTGCTATGGGGTCTTGTGACTTCTAGCTACTAAGTTATGAGCTTTTATATGTTCAAATACAGTCAAATACATGAAATTGCTATTGCTTATTAGCAACTAGTTTGGACTCAATCCACTAGAGGACATCTGGCTTTTGTTGCAGAGTGTGAGTGCTGGGTGCAGCGGAGTCACATCTAGTTAGACATTAGTGGTATAACAGGAACAGACTTTACTGGAGCATGCATGCTGTAACAGAATGTCACCTTAACATGGTGGCTAACACAGAGAGGAAAAAGAAGTGATAGAGTGGAGCTGAATATACAGGAAATATGACACATCAGAAAAATGAGACTACAGTTAAGCATTGGTAACAGCGAAATATAATGTCCTAACTGTAAACTGCAGCAAATCTAGCAAAATATAGACAAAGCTAGGCTGTTATATTTCCAACACCCCTTCTCAACAGCCAAGGCTTAATCTGTCAACCCCATCTTTTTTGTAAGCCTCAAGTGTCTTTCAGTGGTCAGGGGCTTAGTAAGGATGTCTGCTGCCATATCCTCAGTAGGGCAATAAAGTAACTTAGGTCCCTGCTCTTGAAGTTCCTCGGTCTCAAGATTCTGAATCAGGGTTTGCAGTATTTCTGCTTCATCCCCTTCTTGCTCAAAAGAAATCAGGAGCTCATTCTCCTAAACAAGCACAAACATCCATTCAATGTATAAGTATTGTGTATAAGTAGGGGTCTGCTTTACTTCTCTGAAAGTCCTCATATGTAAGCACTTTATTTATTTTCATATTCCATGCTCTGTCTGGAGTCTTGCTTTAGACTGTATCCACTACTCTGAAGTTTGCATACTAGATCCGGCCTTTGTTCATCTTTGAATCCTGGAGGTTGTTCCATGTAGATGTCTTCTGTTAACTGGCCATGTAGAAACACTGTTTTCACATCAAAGTGTTTCACTTGCTTTTTCCTTGTGGCGGCTATTGTCAGCAAAGTACTTATTGTAGCATCCCTGACTACTGGAGCAAAAGTCTCATCCTAGTCCTCTCCATATTTTTGAGAATATCCTTTGGCTATGAGTCTTGCTTTGTATCGCTCCACTGTGCCATCTGCATGGTGCTTCACTTTAAAAGTCCATTTACAACCTATGGCTTTCCTTCCAGGTAGTAGTTCTGTAAGTGTCCATATTTTAGTGCCATGCATTGATTTTATCTCTTCCTTTGCAGCCTTTATCCATTTACTGGCTTCCTCTTCTGAAAGCTGAGATATCTTTTTCCAAGTTGCAGGTTCATTAGTACTGGCAGTGCTAGCCTTGTATGAAAGACGTACAGGTGGTTTACCTTTATTTTCGGTTTTTGAGTGTCTTGATTGTGTGTCTGTGCTTGCTTGTGTCTACTCTTCAGTACTGGTAGGTTCTACGCTCACTTCAACTGTTTGTTACAGATGATGGCTGATCAGTGTCAGTTTTCTCTTCTGTTCTCACTTCCTCAGTCATCACATTGTCTCTCAAATTTTAACAAAACCTATGGGGTTGCTAATGGTAACCTTGTCTGTTTTGGGATTTAGGATTCTGTAACCCTTAATATTGTCACTGTATCCAACGAAGATTCCTTCAAATGCTTTGTTTTGGAGTTTGGTGCATTTTTCCTTTGGAATCACTCCAGTATTTTTGTGGTAGTCCAGACAGAGTCTGTCAGCATATATCTGATCATTTCAGTCAGAGTTATGTTCGTTCTTTCAGCTACCCCATTTAATGCTCTATTCTGTTCAGCTTTAAGTACTCTTGCACTTTGTGTCCTGAAAATTCACATCCATTGTCGCTTTGGATTTGATGGAACATACACACTTAACAGTAACTGGGCAAGGGGAATCGGATGACCAGTGGCAGCCTAGTGGGTCTGGAATGGAACTGATAACTGAGGAATCAGCATAGATGAGCAAGTCCAGATGTGAGCAGCCACCTGCTGATGGAGATGTACTATCCTAGAGTGTAAGACGCTGTAAAACTTTTCCTACGTTCATTTTTTAAATTGTTTATTCGCTAAGAATCACGGACGAAACTAATAAACTATACTGAATATAAAAACCACACATTTGTGGATGTCGCTCTGCAGAACAAAGCTGGTGTCAGGAAAAGGACAGCAATCCCAGAATGCAGAGCGACACAGTCAGAAGACACTTCCTGTCTGCGACTAAAAAAACACAATAGATGCAGGTAGGATGATTTTTGATGCGGGAAATCTGTATGTACAGGGTAGGGGAAACATATAAGATAGGCTCTCATTCAGGGTGAAGGTCTGGTTTATTTTGCCTATTCAAAGTGTTTATATTGTTGTAACTGTTCATTCATATCTCTTATCCATCCACCAATAAGAGGGCGTGGCTTGATTTAACAGTTGTCCCTCTTTCCTATCCTGAAATGTTGGAAGGTGTGTTGAAGCTTCCTGGCCCCATGTGACTGGCAGTGCACCGACCCATCCTGCTAACCCCTATGCCGGAGGTTACACTGGGCCATTATCGAGCAACTACAGGTAGAGTGCTCTTACATGGAAGTGTCTGAGTATTTATACCTGTGAAATTCCCTAGGTAGTATCCATCCAAGGAACAGAGATACACCCTATTGTCGTGTCCCAACCCTTATATGAATTTATAGGCTGGTGCGAGCTCAAGGCTTAATATTACTAGAAAAACAGTTTCTGTTGGGTATAGGTAAGCCCAACTATCCAATAATCACCTTTGGGCTTGACCCCGCCAAGTATAATTTATTTCAAAGTCCAATTAATTCAAATTTAACAACATTTATTTTTGTTTACATTAAAAAAGAAAAAAATAATTTCCATAAATGTGTGTAATATTTTATGGAAATGTTTTTTTTTCTCTTTTAATGTAAACAAAAATAAACGTTGTTAAATTTTAATCAATTGGACATTGACACAGATTATACTTGGCGGGTGGAACCCAAAGGCGTTTATTGGCTAGTTGGGCTTACCTATACACAACAGAAACTGTTTTTCTATTTATAGCTGCACATTACTTAAAGGGACTTTAAACCCAGGGGCAAAAATCAACAAGCAGCTTACCTGTGCTGATGCCTGTCCCATATGCCTCTCTGTATTTTATGCAGCACCTGCAGAAGCCGTAGCAAGACTCCTCCTTGCCCCTCCTTCAATTCATTCCCCCAGGACCACTCAAAAAGTGGCCTAACAGCCTCTCTATCTATTAGAGCTTCCAGCACAAGTGAGCACAGCAAACCACAATGGTTTGCAGAGCGTGCCCAAGACTCATAAAACTGCTCATAAAGCCACGACACAGAAATCAAAGTGAAAAAAGCAGCTATGCTTAGAATACATATATTCACATATCATCGGACATTTTTAAATGCTTTGAAATGACTAATTTTACACTGTTCCTAAATATCCTGACTTAGGATATCCCGCTGTGTGAAACCACCCAGAACGCGCAGAAAAATGCATGTCTTTCCAGTCCCACGGTGCATTCACGTGCTCCCGTCCAATCAGAGCCGTTTGGCGTGACCATGTTATTCGGCAAACGGCTCTGATGGACTTCAGTGGGGAGTGAGAGCAGGCGCATCCTCAGGGCGTGTGTACACCTGCGCCCCTGGCTGAGGCGGGAGTGTGCACACAGCCCGAATATGCAAGGGATGTGCCCCCTTCCATTCCCCATTGTAACAATTAGAGCCATTGCTGAATTACATAGATACAGCAAACGGCTCTGATTGGACAAGAGCCTGCGCATGTGCTGCTAGACCGGGGAAAGGTAAGCTGATATTAGCAATCTGGGGGGTTTCACACAGCGGGGCATCCCTATCCAGAATGTCCAGGGGAAGGCCAGTGCCCTGAGCCTTTTTTCCTTTAAAATGTATTTTATTTTTAATAGAGGAAAGTTGTCATATTGGCCTAGTAAAAGTTTTATGTAGTGTCTTCTCCCAAACACTCCATAATTAAATATAGGTCAAAACTTTTTTAAGAAACATTTATAGAATTAGGGGTCCTAGAGTTTTTGTTGTTTCAATAAATTTATACCCTGCATTGATAGGTGTTTTGTTGTGTTTCCCCGGGGGGGGGGGGGGTTAGTTATATATTATTTTAACCTATTAATTATTGCCTTCCCAAGTCCCAAGATTATGGCTTGAAATTCTTTCTCTGAACTTCAAATTCTGAAAGAAAAATAATGAAGAGTCGGGTCATGACTGGCACCCTGGGGACAAAAACAGTTCAGAGTTAGGGCAAATGTAAAGTTAGTAATGTTTAAATAAATACACACATGGCAGATTGGGAGCAATCCCATGATCCTCTGCATGATATTTCCCAAGGACTGCCAGTGGACTTGCAATGTAGAATTGGGGCCTTATTTATGATGTGTGCTTTTTAGCATCATTTTTGTGGCTATAGCGCCGGTTCTGCCGCACCGGCAATTTAATCTGGTGCGTGACTGTGTACTGCATGGGGCGTTAGCAGTCGCGACGCTGAAACCTACTAATTACTACTACTACTACTAAATAATACTAATAACCTACTAATTAGCTTTGATTGTTGCACTTAGGTATTGGTGTACTCATGCTCCTGCCCCAGCCATCTATATTTGGAATGCCGGTCTCAGTTATTCATTGCATGAATAATGCAGACCTGGCACCTCTATAGACAGTAAGTGTGCACTCGCTCTTTGGACTGTTTTGGAGCCATCCAGATAGGCTGGGCTGGAAGTGTGCACACCGCTGTCGCTCCCCATTGAAGTCTATCAGAACTGTTTGACCAATGACATAGTCATGGCAAATGGTTCTGATTGGACAAAAGTCCACGTATGCACTGTTGGATAGGGAAAAGGTGAGTTCACCTCCTCCTCTCACCTCATTCTGTCTCATTTCTACTCACCTCTTCCCACCTCTGCACCTCTGCCTTCCTATTCTTACCTCACCTCTGCTCACCTTTGAATATATATAAAAGCATATGTAATGCTTCAAGGTTAAAGCTTGCCTGCAGTAAACTGTTTTTATGCAGCCCTTGGACCAAAAATGGTTGCAATAGAGTATACTGAATTGTAATGAGTTTATTTCTATTGCATTTTTGTAATCTGGGTTAAGATAACTTGAGCGGGGGGGGGGGGGGGGGCTTTTCCTGTTAGGAAGGCAGATCTAGGCCTGGACTCTTTCTCCTCTTTTGTGGAAACAAATTAGACATTGTGCAGTTGGAGTATTGTGCACGAAGAGGTCCCGCGTGCTCAGCAGGAAAGTCAATGGGCCCCAGTATAAACACACTCAGAGGAAAGCACGGCCACTTCACACGCTTTAAAATGCTGAACTGGCACCATAACTGTGGAATTTAATTAAGACTTGAAAATCAGAGACAGAAGACGTGGGACAGCCCAGACGGTTATGCTATAATGACTCTGCAAGTCATAACAGTTTCCTCAAGAAACAGTTAAAAGGAGGACATTTGTTAAAAACTAGTTTAGAATGTAGGCTAGCAGCAACCAACGGTTTACTACTTAAGGTGCAATTCTCTCTATGAGAATGTTTTAAAAATAAAATGAAAGATACTGCTTATTTCCAAACTGCCATCATTTAAAATCAAATCAAGTTTTATTGGTCACTTACACAACCTTGTACATTATAGTATAACGTTCAACAGAGCTCAACAGAGCTAGACAATAGTTGATTAAAGTTTAAGGATAAAAAATACAATAAGTATAACAAGTACAATCTGTCAAGCCCGGGCACGTGAGATTTCTGGGCACTTGGAGGAGTTTGGAAATCTCCTGGCTTAACAATTCAAAGTATACAATAAAGGCATCACAAGTGCAATCTGTCAGGTTCAGGTGTGTGAGATTAATGGGCACTTGGAAGAGTTTGGGAATCTCGTGGTTTAGAGTATACACTAAAGCCAGCACTTCAGCGTAAGATTCCCAAAAAGTTATTGTTTATTATGGCAAAGCACTCCAAATGAAAATAGAGTCATCAAAAGTCCTGAATGTATGAAGACGGTCAACGCTTTGGCATTCAGCAGAATCACAAGTGCAAACAACCACGAATAACTTCTTGCTTATTTGCCTTTATGGTCAGGTTCTAAAGAACCCCAAATAGTTGGCCACAGAAATATATATATATATATATATATATATATATATATGGCCTTTAACAGCTTCATTTCCATGAGTAGTGCTTTGAAATAATGCACACTGAATTTTTGGAACTTCACTCTGGAGTGCTGGCTTTATTGTGTAACACCGCTGGCTAATGTACCCACAACCCTTATTAGATGGGGAGCTGAGCATCTATATCAGAGGTACTCAACCACTTCTTGTAAAATTTCATTTAAAAGGCATCTGGTGAGAGATGAAGGTATGGGTGGAGGGCTGTCGCGAGGGGTGTGCATTTAGAAATCAGCACACTGGGGGAGGGGCTATAGATTCCCCAGGCAAAACTAAAAAAGGCTGCTTGCCCCCCCCCACCCTTCAAGACGTGTACAGGGGTGGACCAGGGCCCAAAATGTTACTGGCAATAAGGTCTGGTAACAAGAATGGATAGATAGGGCTCGGGGGAGAGGGATGAATGGGAGAGAAGCTGTAAGGAAGAGGGATTGATAGATAGAAAATAAAGGGCAGGCAGCGATGGAGAGAGAGCTGGGAGAAGAGATGGATGGGCCGAACTAGAAGGACAGGAATGAATGCGCAGAACTGGGGGGGGTAGATGGTCAGAACTGGAAGAAGGAGTAATGGATTGGCAAAGCTGGGAGGCCGGGAATTGGAATGGCAAAGCTGGGAAGACAGGAATGGATGGGGCCAAGAGACTGGGCTGGATTGGGCAGAGCTGAGCAGACAGGAATGAATGGAGCAGGGCTGAGAGGACAGGAATAGATGGGGCTAAACTGGGGGGGTGGGGATGGATGGCGCAGAGATGATGGGACAGTGATGGATTGGTCAAAGTTGGGGGACAGGAATGGTTGCTGACCTGGGGGGAGAAGATGGTGGGACAGGGGTAGATGCGGCTGAGCTGGCATGAGGGGAAAGGATTGGATGGAGCAAAGAGACAGAGAAACAAAGTTTATGTGTACCCTGCAATGCCACTCCCTGCCTCTGCAGTACTTCATATTGCAATGCTAGGTGTCAGGGAGCAATGCCAATGACACTACATTGCCAATCAAGGGAGCAACAAAGAAGCAACTGAGTGCATGGCTGTCAGGGCAGGGGTCCAGAAACCTGGCACCGAGGTCCACCAGTTGAGTATCTCTGGTCTATATACAGGAAGGGTTAATTTAGAGATCAGGGATTGAGACATGGGAAACCGAGTCAGCCCTCGGCCTAGAGTCAGTAGCTGGTATCATTACTGGGGAAAATATGGACAGGAACGGAGTCACAGATTGGGAACACAAAGGGAACAATAATGTCCGGTTTGAACACCAATGACCCCCCTACAATTATTTTGAGTATGCAATATATATTATGTTTACCACACTAGGTTGGATGTTTTTAGATGTTTTGCAGTGTCCCTTCCCTGTCTGTTTTGGGGTATGAGTTTGTATGATGACTAAGCCCAATTGTTGTCATGGTTGGGGGCCCTGATGAAAGTTTACCCTTTAATCCATGTTTAGCCTAAAAACATTGACAAGTGACATACTGCACTCCAAGTGAAAATTGCCAAACAGTTGAATCATTTCAGGGTTCACCCCTTAGTCCTACCTGTCTATACATACTCATGCACAAATATGTGAACTGGCCCATTAAAAATAATGAGCAGCATTTTCCCTTGCATTGTGACTGCGTTGCCCAATGCAGCGCAAGCAAATAAGTGTGAGTAGAGCCTAAAACACAATTAGATTGTGTTTTAGGTTCTATGACCTTTTTCCTGTCTATGTTATCTGCCATGTAAGGCGACCTTCACTTACTGCACTCATGTTCCAGTAAAGCCAGTTCCTGTTACACCACAAATGTCTATCTGCATTTGACTCTATACCAAGCACTCACACTCATACACACGCACAGCTAGAAGTGAATAATCTAGATTGGAATACTGCAAACCAATATGAGGTTTGGCGAGTCTTGAATGGGGGTTCAATCGAGGAGGTGTCTGTTAGAGAGGAGATCCCTCTGTGTAACAAAACAGGAATAAGTGCCAAGTGGCGCATCTTAGGAGAAAAAGACATTGCTCCTGAGGCTGATCTCTATATGTGTGCTGCCCTATTGGGGACTGACAGTACTATCTAGTCCTAGCAACTATGAGAAATCGATTGAAACTTAAAGTGTCCCGATTTGGACTCAGACTCCTCAATTTTTTCAGCACCCCCCACACCCAACTCCGACACCTTCATAAATGGCCAATAACTAGTAATAAAGTAAAATGGTCCCATGGGGCTTTTTCCTTACCATTATATAAGCAGTAAAGCTACTTATATAGATATATATAAGATATATAGATATATATATAGATATATAGATACATGTCACATGCAGGGGCATCCCAAATTAAGGCGAATTAAGCAGACCAAAACCCAGCATGGTGAAAATCAAGGGTTTTGGTCCACTTTAATAGACTCATCTACTGTATATGCTGTACATATATTGGTCATGTTGATTTTATTATATTGGTATTTTGCCATGGGATAAAGTAGCTTCCAATTGCTATGCCTAGGTTTACTTACCCCCCCCCCCACAGCTTTTTAACACTTACCCAATCCTAAGATCGGTTTCCCCAGCATCCATGCCCGCTCTCTCTACTGCACTGAATGAAGTGAGCAGTACATGCCACAAGTGGATGGGTGGAATCCTCGGGCACATGCAAAACGTGGTACCTGATAGTGTTGGAGGCGTATTCCGCCAGATATTGCTAAAGCAGCCACTGAGGGGAGCATCTTTTTTTTTGCATCTTTTCCTGGATTTTCTCTTTAAAGTGAAACAAATCCTACCAGTGGCCAGCCTAGAATCTAAAAAAATATCAGGGTCGGCCACTGGCTTTCCTCTGTGGCACCCCGAATTAGGATGCCCTGCTGTGTGACCCCCCCCCATGGCGCTGGTAATAACTCACTTTTCCTGGGTCCAATGGCACATGCGTAGCCTCTCGTCCAAATGGCTGATTGTTTACAACATGAAGATCCTGGGTATAAGAGATTGAAGAACTCATCTATCACCACTAAAACACCCTACTGCTGCTGCTGCTTGAGATATATATATATATATATATATATATATATATATAGGTTTTAGATTGAAATAATTTAAAATACATTTATTATTAATGTTTCTAAACCTGCCATGAAAGTCCAATCATTGTATAATATTAGTAATAGATTTTGTTTTATGCTGGGGTCAGTGCTTTTTTTCCAACTCCAGCCAAAACTAGCTCTGACTCCACGGCCCTGGTTGTAAGTGCCTATTCATTCCCTCCAGTGGGAACATCAGTAATGAGGAGGGTGAACTACTAAGAATTATTTGAAGGATTTCCAATCTATGCGCCTAGCCATTGTAAATCAAAAGAAATTGGCATCCCATTTCTCATTAAAGTGGACTAAATCCCAGGATTTTGGTCATGGCTGGGCACAGCCAGAGTAGGTTGCGAGTGATGCTGATGCTGGCCGCGCATGCGCCGTGGGTTTTTTGGACAGGTAAGGGTGGGGCATCCCGTTCTGGGTGGCCCAAGGAAAGGGAATAAACCAGCCCTGGAGTCTCATAGACTGCAGGGACGGTTTTGGTCTAGCTTCATTGTTCACCGAGCACTGTTCCAGAAACCCCAGGGAGATAAAGGGTCTGATTTATCAAGCACTTCTGCTAGACAATGCCATTTCAGTGAAAATTAGAGAAATGCAAAATATGATTTATACGTTTTCCAGCATGTTTCTGCACCTGATGTTTTAGTTTCTTGCAGCGCAGCGACATGCGCAAGTGTGAAAAAAAACATAAATTATATTTTGCACCACTCTAATTTGCACCAATGTGCCATTGTCTGGCAGAGGTGCTTGATAAATCAGGCCCATAGTGAATGTGACGGTAATCCATAACAGTATAAAACCTGTTACCATAACAATAATAATAGAGTACAAGCAATCCGGAGCAATCCAATGTAAATCATTACAACAGTGACACCTACAGGTTGAAGGCATAATCATAAACATCTAAGGCATCATAAGGCATCATAAACATCTAAGATGGCGGCACATGGAGTCTGCAGACAGGAAGTCTCTTCTGACTGTGCAGCTCTGTGTTCTGGGATTGCTGACCTTTCCCTGACCCCAGCTTTGCTCTGTCTGAGCTTCTACAGCGCTCTCCAGACATCACATTTATCAATGCTGGACAGGATACTACAGCGTCACTTGTTTGGCTGCTACGCTAGGTTATAGCGCTGTCACGGTGAACTTACCTGGGTTCCGGTCCCGCGGTGTCTCTGGGCGCCTGGCCGGGACTCTTCCTGCCCGTCAGCTGTGCCAAGCGTCGACTCGAGCGGCGCAGTGCGCGGCTGCCACCTCCTCCTCTGCTCGCCCCTGCATCCCCAGCTTCCGTGCGTGAGCACGTCCCTTATATGCCCTCCGGCAGCGCTGCACACAGTTAAACCAATCCCTTTAAACTATGTCCTGAGTGTAACGCCCCTCAAAGTTCTATTGGGCATCCAGCCCAGTGAGTTGAATGTATACCAATCACTACATACTCCCTTGTCCTATCCTGTAATGCTCAGCCCTATCAAGGTTTTACTCCTCCAGTACTCCGGTGCCTGTGATAGCGTTTAGCGGGGTGTGCCTTTGATCCTGAATATTCCTGATTTGATCTCGTTGCTGCCCTTGCTTAGTTTGACCATTCTGTGATTGCTGCCTGAACCGACCTTTGCCTGTACCCTGGTCATGCTTCTGTCTTACCCCTTGTGACGCGTGCCTGTGACCTCCCGGATTGACCTTTGGCCTGACCTCAACTTTTCTGTTGTCTCTCCAGTGTATGACCCCGGCTTCTCGACATTGCCCAGTCTGGCCTTTGGTTCACCCGCCTTCACCCCCCTGTAAGCTCACATCCTTTGTGCTACGGGCAGGCTGATTCATCACTAACGCCAGGTAGCGACAGATGAGCGTCTGTAGCAGGCATTTTCAGAGCGCCCGCTAGTAGTCGCAGTGCTCGGCCGTGAGTCGCTAGTTTATAGCGACTCAGTCGCTGTGCAGTAATGTTGAATACATTGTGAGGAGTCGCTATTTGACCAGTACAGCGCTGTATGGGAGCTCATGGTAGCGACTGCTCATAGCGACCGACTCACAACATATTCAAGAAATAAAAAGCCTCACACAACTCTGGCGCAGAAAAATGCTTATCTGAAGCCCAGAGCGCAGGAGGCGGTGTGTTTAAAGTCTGTTTTTCAGCATCTATCCACTAATAACAAAGCGAAAACATATGGAATTACATTGTAGCAACATTGTAACATGAACACTTTAATGGCAGACCTGTAATGTAATTTCTGACGAAATATATAAAAAATTAAAAAATTGTGAAAAAACTGCTTTTTCAATGCCAGAAGAGGTCACAAAATTTTGCCCCATTTAAAGAGAAGAAAAGGTTCGTCCACTGAAATGTATGGGTGAGCGACAGGTAGCGAGAGGTCATACCTGGCGCTGTGCAAGGCTGAACGCCAGCGCTGTTCGCTGAGGCTGTGAAAATGATGAATCGGTTGCTACATGGCGCTATCCCAGTCGCTAAACAGATTCTGCTTAATAAATGTGTAATTGTGTGCCGTGTCCGGCGTTCACCAGTCGATACCTGTCGCTACCTCTCATTAACCAGCCACTACCTGACGCTATCCCTTCTTAAATAAGGGCCTAAGTCCTGGGGGCAATGGTGTCCAGCGAGGCGTGTATAGCGTCCCGGCAAACGGGGGCTTGACTAAAGGTGAAGCTAGCAGCAGAGATTGGGGGTTGTGGGCTTACCTTGAAGGCGGGTGTCGCACGGGGCCTGACAAGCGCCAGACACCCGCTTGCAGCGCTCTAAGCACCGCTACATAGACGCTCAAATGGCAATACATGGCACTAGTCTTAAATCAGCCTCAAAAGCACGATTGCAGGTTTCCATTATAGCAATTGAATGACTGCTTCTTTATTGTTAGACAGTATAATAGTGATATAACAGCCAATAAAATGAACCTATCCTGGACAAAAAGTCCACCTGGTGGGAGTGAGTAGGCGATGGTTATAGCAACACCTCTGCAGCGCCGCTCAGCCAGACAACACCTGTATCAGGGATCACAGCTGCAGATCCCCCAACACGGCTCTCAGTCATTTGCCAGCCCAGCAAATGCTAAAAGTTCAGCTAGGACGCTGTATTTCCACTTCACCTAATGCTAATGGATAAACCTGACCTTGTTGGGTTTTTGTTATGTTCTCCAGCATCCAATAGCAGGCTGAGTTCCGGCAGCGCTGTAATGGTAAATATTACGCATCACCCCCCATGACATTGCAGATGTGTGAACTTGTTTAAAACTTTTTATGTGAAGTTTTACAAGTTTATATTCCACATTCCGAACCCGCTGCCAGACTGTTGCGTTGGTCATAGCTTTGGACACAATCACACAACACAATGCTGTTATTTATACTGGGCACAGGGCCACACACAAGAAGACTTCTTTTAGTATGAGGCTTTGTTTATTTTGTAACACGTTAAGAATTACTACAATGCACTGGCCATCGGGGCTTTCAGTTTATTATAATTTGTTAGATAGATAAATAGATCATTTGATAAATAGAAAAGGATTCATAGATAGATACATTCTGTATGGAGAAATGATAGATAGATAGATAGATAGATAGATAGATAGATAGATAGATAATTTGATCAATAGAAAAGAAGAATACATAGATAGATACATTCTGTATGGAGAAATGATAGATAGATAGATAGATAGATAGATAGATAGATAGATAGATAGATAATTTGATCAATAGAAAAGAAGGATTAATAGATAGACACATTCTGTGTGGACAAATGATAGATAAATCGATAATTTCATCAATAGAAAAGAAGGATTCATAGATATATTCTGTATGGACAAATGATAGATAGACATATAGATAAATAGATAGATAAATAATTTAATCAATAGAAAATAAGGATTCATAGATGACAAATGATAGATAAATAGACAATCGAACAGATTTGTCTGAATCGGAATTCGCTCCAAATTTCAGGAAAAATCCCCCCCCCCCGGCCTTTGGAAATGTAGGTAATCGGACATGGGTTTTCAACAAGTTTCCAACCCCCTCTGAACCTTTGAACTAGTATAGGGGTCCCTTTTTACACCGAGGTGGATAGGGCATCTACCTTGGACCACCAGAAACAGACATTTCCCTTCCTCACCCCATTTTAACTTACTCAAACCACCCCGTTTTTTCTTCTCTTGCTCTTCTTTATATTTTCTCTCTTTCTTTCTTTCTATCTCATAGCTCAATCTTCTTTTTCTGTAAGGTCAGGTTCCTATTAGAGATGAGCGAACCTTTGAAAAATTTGATTTGGCATCAGCATGATGAGCCCATATATTGCCTGAAAAATACACCCTGAATTTGGCAGCAGCATAGGTAGCCCATATATTGCCTGAAAGACACACGCTGAATTTGGCAGCAGCATAGGAAGCCCATATATTGAATGAAAACCACATTGGAGTTGGCAGCAGCATTAGGAGCCCATATATTACCTGAAAGACACACTCTGGACTTGGCAGCAGCAAAGGGAGCCCATGTATTGCCTGAAAGACACACTCTGGACTTGGCAGCAGCACAGGGAGCCCATATATTGCCTGAAAGAGACACTGGAGTTGGCAGCAGCATTAGGAGCCCATATATTGCCTGAAAAACACACCCTGGAGTTGGCAGCAGCATAGGGAGCCCATATATTTACTGAAAGCACACCCTGGAGTTGGCAGCAGCATAGGGAGCCCATATATTGCCTGAAACACACACCCTGGAGTTGGCAGCAGCATAGGGAGCCCATATATTGCCTGAAAGACACACTCTGGACTTGGCAGCAGCATTGGGAGCCCATATATTGCCTGAAAGAGACACTGGAGTTTGCAGCAGCATTAGGAACCCATATATTGCCTGAAAAACACACCCTGGAGTTGGCAGCAGCATTAGGAGCACATATATTGCCTGAAAGACACACCCTGGAGTTGGCAGCAGCATAGGGAGCCCATATATTGCCTGAAAGACACAGCCTGGAGTTGGCAGCAGCATAGGGAGCCCATATATTGCCAGTAAAATGCACCCTGAATTTGGTAGCAGCATAGGGAGCCCATATATTGACTGAAAACCACATTGGAGTTTGTAGCAGCATTAGGAGCCCATATATTGCCTGAAAGAGACACTGGAGTTGGCAGCAGCATTAGGAGCCCATATATTGCCTGAAAAACACACCCTGGAGTTGGCAGCAGTATAGGGAGCCCATATATTGCCTGAAAGACACACCCTGGAGTTGGCAACAGCATAGGGAGCCCATATATTGCCTGAAAAATACACCCTGAATTTGGCAGCAGCATAGGGAGCCCATATATTGACTGAAAACCACATTGGAGTTGGCAGCAGCATTAGGAGCCCATATACTGTCTTAAAGACACACTCTGGACTTGGCAGCAGCATAGGGAGCCTATATAGTGCCTGAAAAATACACCCCCCTGAATTTGGCAGCAGCATAGGGAGCCCATATATTGACTGAAAACCACATTGGAGTTGGCAGCAGCATTAGGAGCCCATATATTGTCTGAAAGACACACTCTGGACTTGGCAGCAGCATAGGGAGCCCATATATTGCCTGAAAGAGACACTGGAGTTGGCAGCAGCATTAGGAGCCCATATATTGCCTGAAAAACACACCCTGGAGTTGGCAGCAGCATAGGGAGCCCATATATTGCCTGAAAGACGACACACTCTGGACTTGGCAGCAGCATAGGGAGCCCATATATTGCCTGAAGGGGAAACTGGAGTTGGCAGCAGCATTAGGAGCCCATATATTGCCTGAAAAACACACCCTGAAGTTGGCAGCAGCATTAGGAGCCCATATATTGCCAGAAAAAGACACCCTGAATTTGGCAGCAGCATAGGGATCCCATATATTGACTGAAAACCACATTGGAGTTGGCAGCAGCATTAGGAGCCCATATATTGCCTGAAAGACACACTCTGGACTTGGCAGCAGCAAAGGGAGCCCATATATTGCCTGAAAGAGACACTGGAGTTAGCAGCAGCATTAGGAGCCCATATATTGCCTGAAAAACACACCCTGGAGTTAGCAGCAGCAAAGGGAGCCCATATATTGCCTGAAAGACACACCCTGGAGTTGGGAGCATCATAGGGAGCCCATATATTGCCTGAAAAATACACCCTGAATTTGGCAGCAGCATAGGGAGCCTATATATTGACTGAAAACCACATTGGAGTTGGCAGCAGCATTAGGAGCCCATATATTGCCTGAAAGACACACTCTGGACTTGGCAGCAGCATAGGGAGCCCATATATTGCCTGAAAGAGACACTGGATTTGGCAGCAGCATTAGGAGCCCATATATTGCCTGAAAAACACAGCCTGGAGTTGGCAGCAGCATTTAGGAGCCCATGTATTGCCTGCAAAACACACCCTGGAGTTGGCAGCAGCATACGGAGCCCATATATTGCCTGAAAGACACACCCTGGAGTTGGCAGCAGCATTAGGAGCCCATATATTGCCAGAAAAATACACCCTGAATTTGGCAGCAGCATAGGGAGCCTCTATATTGACTGAAAACCACATTGGAGTTGGCAGCAGCATTAAGAGCCCATATATTGCCTGAACGACACACTCTGGACTTGGCAGCAGCATAGGGAGCCCTTGTATTGCCTGAAAGAGACACTGGAGTTGGCAGCAACATTAGGAGCCCATATATTGCCTGAAAAACACACCCTGGAGTTGGCAGCAGCATAGGGAGCCCATATATTGCCTGAAAGACACACCCTGGAGTTGGCAGCAGCATGAAGAGAACATATACAGATTTTGGGCACATATATCTTATCCTAAGTATATTAATAAAAATTAAGATTATCGTAAAGCATTTCCTCAATAATTACTTGTGGTCTGATGCAGAGGATTGTCTGTAACTGGAGAGCAGCGCCTTAAATCTGTTTTGCACTATCCATATTTCTTTAGTGTTGGTCTGGCACCATGATCAATCTACTCTGATGCATCAGGCATTGGTGGGTGGAAATCTTGGCTGATCCATGCCCAATTCATTTCCACGCAGGCCAGTCTCTCAAAAAAACATTTTTCAAGCATGCTGGAGCAAATTAAATTGCCCTCATCAGAGCATCACATACGCACATCTAAGAGTTTCATCACTTTGTTCCTGTTAAAGTCTTCAGGGCCTAGTTACTACTTAGTGAAAGGCCATAGATAGTTACACAAATCCTGTTTTAAGTGTAGTGTAGCGTTTTGTCCTCCCCTCATATACGCACTAAGTATGTCAGGCAGAGAAGTGCCAGGATGGGCACAAAGAAGTTGCAGAGGCCTAAATTCATCAAGCAGAGGTTGCAGCAGACTAGGGGTAAGTGGCAGCAGGAGTCTCAGTGAGAGGCCTGATCTCCCGGTATCAGATAGCGGTCGTGTCTTGACCAGCAACCCATCTGCCGTCATCCATTGGTTAACACGATCATCCACTTCATCACAAGTGACATCTGACACCCCCAGTAAACTGTCGATTATATCTTATGCTTTGGGTTCAGCTCCACTATTCAGTGAGGACGATCTGATAATCAGAAAAATCAGCAGCTACTGTCCAGCCAAGAAGTGGAGGAGACACTCGCCGCTTCTTCCACTAGGCTGGCAAGTAGTGATGAGGAGAGTGGCGTGGGAGGTGGTGTTGCAAGCGTTTTGGCTTCTTAAGCAGACACTGTTGAGGAACCTGAGGAGGACATCAGTGAGTTTTGAGGGGCACTTTTAAAGGCTTGGAGTGATGGAGAGTGACAGATTAGTAACATATTAGTAACATAGTAACATATTAGTAACATATTAGTAACAGTAACATATTAGTAACATATTAGTAACATAGTAACATATTAGTAACATAGTAACATATTAGTAACAAGTAACATATTAGTAACATAGTAACATATTAGTAACATAGTAACATATTAGTAATATAGTAACATATTAGGCCTAAATTCATCAAGCAGAGGTCTGAGCAGACTATGGGTAAGTGGCAGCAGGAGTCTCAGTGAGAGGCCTGATCTCCCGGTATCAGCTAGCGGTCGTGTCTTGACCAGCAACCCATCTGCCATCATCAGTTGGTTAACACGATCATCCACTTCATCACAAGTGACATCTTACACCTCCAGTCAACTGTCGGTTATATCTTATGCTTTGGGTTCAGCTCCGCTATTCAGTGAGGACGATCT
Organism: Gastrophryne carolinensis; assembly: GCA_027917425.1. Lineage (NCBI taxonomy): Eukaryota > Metazoa > Chordata > Amphibia > Anura > Microhylidae > Gastrophryne > Gastrophryne carolinensis. Next base: position 460,347,038 of record CM051237.1, on the reverse strand, counting down.
GATAATCTGAAAAATCAGCAGCTACTGCCCAGCCAAGAAGTGGAGGAGACACTCGCCGCTTCTTCCACTAGGCGGGCAAATAGTGATGAGGAGAGTGGCGTGGGAGGTGGTGTTGCAAGCGTTTTGGCTTCTTAAGCAGACAGGAACATGAGGAGGACATCAGTTAGTTTTGAGGGCACTTTTAAAGGCTTGGAGTGACAGATTTAGCGGTCAGCATGGTGGCAAAATGGGGAAAGTATGGAGGCAAATGTGATCGGGGTAGACCACTTGCAAGCTACCTTCCCAGGAGGTAGTGGAAGAGGGTCCCTGGAGTCGGTGGTGGCAGCAGCAGTGAATTAGTGCAGACTGTTGGTAGGAAAATCAGCTACTCAGCGATGTGGCAGTTTTTCATCAAGCATCCACAGGAGGTTAACATGGCTATATGAAATATATGTAGGCAGAAGGCGAAGTGTGGTCAGGGTCCCAATGTTGGACCCACAGCCCTGCGTCAACATTTGCAGTGTCACCATAAAGCGGTCTGGTGACACTGCAAATGGCTCCAAAGTGGTGGTCCAGCCTGCTGCATTACCCAGTGGCACGCTGCTCCCTGTTCCAGCCAGCCAAGGCTCCACCACCTCCTGTATGTCATACCCATCCTCTGACGCTCCAGATGCTCCTCCTCCTCTTAATCCGAGTCATTCATTCCACCAGCAATCCATTGGCCAAGCCATATCCAAGAGACAACAGTATGTGCCCACTCATCCAAAGTGCAGAATCTAAATGTGCTCCTGTATATGTTGCTGATGCTGCAGTCCCTCCCATTTGAGGTGGTGGACCTTTCAGAGAACTGATGGCTTGTGCCGAGCCGAGGTGGAGAGTCCCACCCTGTCATTTCTTTGTGAAGAAGGCAGTACCAGCCCTGTACAATTTAGTTGAACAGAAGGTGGGCCAGTCCTTTAGCCTGTCAGTGTGTACCAAAGTGCACAGCAGTGCCTACGTCTGGAGCTGTAACTACGGTCAGGGACAATACATATCCTTTAAGGCCCACTGGGAGATTGTGGTTCCTGCACAAACACAACAGCAACATATAACATAATAACAATAACATATAACATAATAACAATAACATATAACATTTATCAATTGTTTGGGTTAATTTTGTATTTTTTTTTTAATATTTTGTATTTTTAAAAAATATATATTTTTTTATTTTTTAATTTTCTTTTTGTATTTTTAATTTTTCATTATCTTTTTTAACATTTTGTTAATTTTTTTACAATTTTTTTTCCATTTTGTTTTTTATAAATATTTTTTTTTTCGGTATTTTTATTTATTTTTTTATTTTATTCAGTGCCCTTCCAGCCTACCATGTGTGCAGGACATGGCGGTTTCCCGCTGTTCTTCACATGGTTTGCCTTGAGTCACACATGGGAGGAACTGCTAAAAATCATAAATCAATAAATGAAATCATGGCTTACTCCACGAAAACTGCAAATGGGAACCATGGTGACTGACAATAGGAAGAACATCTTGTCTGCGCTGCGACAAGGAAGCCTGAGCCATGCGCCCTGTATGCCACACATGTTCAACCTAGTTGTCAAGCGTTTTCTGAAGTCTTCCCCCCAGCAGCAAGACAACGAGAAGGAAACTTTGCATGCACTTCAGCCACTCCTACACCGCCAAGCACATCCTTCTTGAGCTACAGCGTCAGAACGGTATCCCCCAACATAGTCTGATTTGCGATGTTTCCACCTGTTGGAATTCCACCCTCCATATGTTTCATCGACTATACCAACAGAGAAAAGGTATCACTGATTTCTTGATGATCCAAGCGGATAAGGGGACTCCCCTGTGTAACTTCAATGTAAACCAGTGGCAGCTCATATGTGACACCTGTCGTTTGCTCAGGCCCTTTGAGGAAGCCAATCATTAGTTAGGACTACGGGATGAATGATGTGAATCCACTGCTTTATGTACTACAACACATGTTGGAAACCGTGGCTGGTCAGGGCCCTGGAGACATGGCGCCTATATTTCACGGCCACATGAAGCCTGTGGAGGCTGAAGTGGAGAAGGAAGAGGAGGGGGTGGGGTACAGCGAAGCACAGTTTAGGTTTGACAAAATGCCCATTTTATCTAGTCATCTGACAGGAGAGGAGGAGCAGGAGCAGCCAGAGGAGCTAGAGGGTTGTGAGGAAGGTGAGACAGAGGACCCAGACACACCGTGGCAGTATGCAGTGGAGATGGAGACAGGTAGTCCCTCCGAGTCACTTGCACAAATGGCACGATGCAAGCTCACGTGCTTGCGTAGTGACAGCAGAATTGTTGTCACGATCAGCTTACCTGTGCCGCGTTCCAGCGGTGTCCCCGTCGCCCCGCCATCCAGGCGCCGGCCGCGCCGGGCGGCTGCTCGCGTGGCTGCGGGCGCGCCCCCTCCTTCTCCTTCTGCCGGCGTATCCGGCATCAATACACGCGGGTGCGCGAGCACGTTCCTTCTATGCCCTCCGGCGGCGCTGCACTCAGCGCGGCCGCCGGAGGAGGTGAATAAATTAAATCAGAGGGGCACGCCCCCTTTCAGTTAAAGGGCCGATGAGCCCAGCTGGGCAGCACGCCCTCTGTTGTGTGTTGGGCCAATGAGCCCAATAGGAGTTGCTGGGCTGTACGCCCTATGTCCAATCAGGTGCTGGTTTTTAGTAGCACCAATCACACACCCAGCCCTAATCATATCCGTTCCCTATAAAGGTTTACCCCACCAGTTGCTCAGTGTCTGTGATAGTGCCTAGACCCTTAGTAGTTGTTTATCCTTGATATTGATCCTGACTCCAGTTGCCGACCTTGCCTGTTTGACCATCCTCGATCTCCATTCCAGCTGCCGACCTTTGCCTGTTTGACCATCCTCGATCTCCACGCCAGTTGCTGACCTTGCCTGTCTTGACCATCCTTGTTCTACTCTCCTCTCAGTCCTCGGACTTCAGTCTTACGCTCAAGATCGGGCTACCCAATTCCACTTCCAGCCGCGGGTTCTCCAGTCCTCTTTTCAGTAAGGCTTCATCCTTTGAGCCATCAAGTCCTGGGGGCAACCGATCCCGAGCAGGCGTGTTCTGCGTCTCGGCAAGCGGGGGCTCCTATAGGTGAAGCTGGCTGCGGAGATTGGGGGTTGAGGTCCTTACCAAGAGAGCTGAAGTTATCCAAGTGGTTAATTGCGGTACCCGGAGCGTGACAATTGTCTCCATTTTTCAGCGGGATGACTTCTGGCTCTCCACCTAATTGGACCCTCGCAACCGGGACAAAATGGGGGCATTTTTTTATACCTACTGAGAGGAAGGACAAACTGACCTACTACAGAGACATTCTACGTAGTCAGTTGGCTGATGCCTATCTGCGCCATCGTCCATACTATCGCAGGTCTGACTCGGGGAGACCTCTGCGCTCACCTTCCACTGCCATGGCTGCTGGGGGGGGGGGGGTGGCAGGAGCAGCAGCTCCATCAGCAGCAGCCTGAGTCTTCAGTCGCTAATGAGTAGCTTTCTTCACCTGCACAGTGAGGCTAATAATGAGCAGCAGAAAAACCTGGAGCAGGCCCTGAACCAGCAGGTAGTGTCATAACTTGACATGACCATGCCAACCCACCTTGAGGACCCGCTGGACTTCTGGGCAGCCAAACTTGACTTGTGGCCGCAACTGGCAGAGTTTGCCCTGGAAAAGCTGTCCTGCCCGGCGAGTAGTGTGCCATCTGAGCGAGTGTTTAGTGCGGCGGGGGCCATAGTCATGCCAAGGAGAACTTGTCTGTCCACGAAAAATGTGGAGAGGCTCACCTTTGTGAAGATGAATCAGGCATGGATCAGCCAGGATTTCCAGCCACCAATGGCTGATCCATGGTAGTAGCTGATGCATGGTAGCTCCTTATGCTGCTGCCAACTCCAGGGTGTGTCTTTCAGGCAATATATGGGTTCCCTATGCTGCTGCTGCCAGCTCCAGTGTGTGTCTTTCAGGCAATATATGGGCTCCTAATGCTGCTTCTGCTTCCCCCCCCCCCCCCCCCCCGGTTAAAGGCAATGGCTGCTGGCAAAATGCAACCAGTTAGCAGAAAAGGTACTCTTCAAATACTTATGCTAGTATTTGGGATGCCCCCCCCCCCCCCCCGGTGAAATGCAAAGTTCGCTTAAAAGGTGATTTTGTTTACAAAATGCAACCAGTTAGCAGACAGGTCCTCTTCAAATATTTATACTAGTATTTGGGATGCCCCCTCTTCAAATACATAGGCTGGCTGCTTTTACAGTGGAAAAGTGACTTTCTTTACAAAATGCAACCAGTTAGTAGACAGGTACTCTTCAAATATTTATGCTAGCACGCTAAAGAATGACACCAGGAAAAGGAAAAGCTAAATAGGCAGGTGTGTTATTAACACTAAATAGGCTTGAAAGCTAATGCAAACACTTTAAACTTTCCCTGTCTTTCTCTGTAACTGTCACAGCCTCTCTCCTTCTCAATCTGCCCCTCGCTTCTTCTGTTCTTTGTTCTATCTATCTCTCCCTTGCTGTATCTATCTATCTATCTATCTATCCCTCACTCTCTCCCTGCCTGATCTGCTCTGGCCGCAATACAGTGTCAGAATGAGCTTCCGCAAAATGGCCGCCGCTTATATAGGTCTGTGACATCATCGGTAAGCCTGTCTGCTGATAGGTAGCATGTGACGCCTACCCAGGATTCCTGTCCTGACATGTGGATCCACCATTTCAAATGGGCTGGGTAGCAGTAAATGGAGTTTAAAGAAGTGATTCGAGCGATCGAATCGCGGCGATATTCGGGAATCAAAATTTTACTGAAATTCGTAACGAAATCTGGTTCGTCAGATTCGATTCGCTCATCTCTACACAGGAGCTGATGAGGAGCAGCATATCTTGAGCTCCATCTGTGTTTTTGATCCTGTCCGGTGTTTTATGCCCTTTGCCTCATACTCTGTTGGTGCCTGGCCCCGGGGGCACCTTTCTATAGTTTGCCTCAGCAGAGATGCTAGGTTCACCCTGAACATACATACTCACCTTTAGTACCACTCAGCTGATCCATCCTACTCTACTAGTCTCTGAAATGTACCACCACCTGAGATCCAGTCCCCTTCCTTCACGGCAAAAGGCCACTCCCCCACATCAGTCACAGTGATTGGCCATGCCTGCTCTATTCACTGCAATGCCAGTCCTTGGCACACCCCTTATTGAAATGAGTGGAGAAGGTTTGGACAGTCACTGTGCTGCTTCGGGATGTTGTCAATTGACTTGTATTGCCCTAATAGAACTTGTACCAATGTGACTGTTGGACTGGAGTCAGTTAGCGGGACACATGTTTCCCCTGCTTATTGGCTCTGATCAACCTTAATACATCTTCAGCCCCCTATGAGGCTGGAGGACTGGAGTTGGTAGGCAGATGAATTTGGAAGGATCCTGCATGTTGGAAATACTGTGCAACAGCTTTCAGCTTGTCTCTGTATGTGATCTGTATCTATATTGCTAGGTTAATGCAGTTAAGGCACTTTTTCATTTATGACAGTACATGGGGCTGTTACATATATATATATATATATATATATATATGTGTGTAGTTTCTGTTGCACATTCTCTACTGCATGTTGTGTTTCCTGTACATTAAGGTGATCTCCATGATTTTTTCCTGTCTATGTTATCCACTATGTAAGGTAAGACCTTCTCTTACTGCACTCATGATCTAGTAAAGCCAGTTCCTGTTACACCACAAATGATTTGGATTTGACTCCACTGCACCCAGCAATAACACTCTGCAACAGGGTATGGGCCCAGTGACTGGATGAAACCCCAGAGACCATATAAATCTGATTGACCGGACGCAGGCCAAGCAGAACAAAGCCCCGAATGGGAGACAGCGTGGCCGATGCGAAGACCGACATAAAGAAGCTTCCACAGAGACATCTCCTGTATACAAGCACGTAAGTGTTCATATATAACGGAGGGAAATCTCCAGCAGTTCAGAGCTTAAAGCTAAACAATTCTCAACTGGGACAGGAAAAACAGGCAGGCACGGGCAACCATAAGCTTACAAGTAGAAGACGATCAGCTTATTCACATACACAGAGAGAATACAGTGAAAGGCATGTGGGATGTATTGAAAAGACTGCATGAGAGATCCAGTTTAACGAAGACCAAAACCCACCCTGGAGTTTATGAGTATAGTCGCTCCCCCCGCAGCACCCCAGGTGCCCGAAAACCCACCTTCTTTCCCAGTTCAACAGCGCATGCACGAGCAGCAGCGGCATTGCTGCTATCCCTTTAGCAGGGTGTGTGCCCATGCCAGGCATTTATGAATGGCCGGTGCAGGCAAGCTCCCTGCTAAAGGGTAGCAGGGGATACGGCCGTCAACGCACTCAGATTCGCTTGTAATAGACACGCTTCTGGACGAAGGGGCTCAAGCTGATCCAAGCACACTGATTGGATGAGCAGCCGCACATGTGTTGTAAGACCGGGAAGAGGTGAGTCTGTTTGGGCGACCTGGGGGGTTTCACACAGCAGGCACCCCCGGAGTGCCCCTTTACAGAGAGCAGGACACACAAGACCACATAAATACCACACAAATGATCGCACAACTCAGATCAGTTGGTGAGAATATTACAGACAGTCATGCCACGGCCTGTGCAGCTTACCCGATACATACAATGCACTGATCAATGAGCTGGAGACAAGGCCTGAGACCAACTTGACACTAAACATTTGTAAAGACTAGGCTCATAGATGAGTATCAGCGAAGAAAGGAGCTTGCTCATGAATCCACAGAAACTAACACCAGAATAGCTCTTAAAGCTACAGACACCAATGAAGGAAACCAGGGTGTGCTTTAGATTCCACAACCAGGGACACATAAAGAGAGACTGTATTATATGGAAAGTAGAGCAAATGAGACAGCATCCTTCTTATATTAAGCAAAAGGTCAAAGCCACAATCTCAGATCCAAGTGAAGGTAACTGTGATGCCCCATTTAAAGTGACAGGCAACCATACATTTCAAGGCTGGTGCATTAACTCGGGGGCCACCAGTCACATGACAAGTCATAGAAGCTTTTTCACAAAACATGATATGAATAACAAAGAGACTATTTACCTTAACGATGGAAGTAAAATACATGCCGAGGGATATGGGCATGGAACCCTTGTATGCCTCAATGATGTGGGACACAGTTTAGCCATACCAGTAAAAGTTGTGCTTTATGTTCCTGATCTAGCAGAAGGACTCTTATCTGTGAAACGTCTGACAGCCAAAGGACTCACTGTAAAATTCCAAGGTGACAAGTGTTCTATTCTGGATGGCAAGCAGGCGATAGAAAGTGCCAAGCTGGATGATCATCTGTATCACCTCAACACAGTGAAGCAAAAGGTGAGGCTATGCACACATACACATATGGCACAGGTGTTTAGGTCACAGACACCCAGAATGCATGCAAGAACTAAAAAATATGAATCTCACAAATGTTATAACAGTATCCCTTTATCCGATTACTTTTAAGTGTGAATGTTGTATCAAATCCAAAGCTACAAGGGCCACAATTCCTAAAGTCAGTCAGAATAGAGTTTCAAGGCCACTTGATATAGTGCAGAGTGATGAATGTGGTCCCTCTAAATCCACCTACACCTGCATGCAACAGGTACATAGTACCTTTCAGAGATGACTATTCAAGATACACAGTCACTTACCTAATGCAACATAAGAGTGAAGTTCTTGACAAATTACAGAATATGTAGTAAAGACAAGTAACAAGTTTCAGAGCAAACCACTCATGCTTTGGAGTGATAATCAAAGTGAATTTACAGGAAACAAAGTACAAGTACATAAGCACAGAATGGCCCAGAACAACAAAGACAGTGTACGCACTTGTTCCAGGTGTTCGTACTATCAAAGTAGGATGGATCAGCTGTGCTGGACTTACGGTGAGTATGTGCTTTTTTTATGTTTGACCGGACAGCCCTTTTAACTTTTACTGCCCCTTATTAAATTCCAGATGAAAGGGCCATAACTTGCAAAACATAATTGCACACTGGTCCTAATATTTCCAGTTCTGGGTTGAAGACTGAGGTTGGCTTTGAATCTGGTTGTAACTGCCCTTTAAGCTGTTAGTTCCCGTTGTAGATTAATGGAGTCTACGCTGGTCTTTGTAGAGCTCACCCTGTATGAATGTTGTATTTTCAGGAGGAAATGAATATCCTTAGAAGAGAGTTTATTGAGACAAGCACTCTGTTTGTTTTTCTTGACTAGAATACGAGTTAAAAGACTCACTGCATGAGGGTTTCAAAAGAAATCACTGTAATGAGCCCTGCGGACAAATAAATGCTACTGAGGTGTTCCCTGATTTATATCTGCAGGACGGTGGGAGGGAATTTTCCATTTTAATCATCCTGAAGGAGCATTCTTTTTCCATTTTCAGGTGGTCATGGGCCTCATTAATCTAAAATGTAGAGTTCACCAGAAAATGTATTTTCTTTTAGGATAACAGAATTTCCAGAAGCTGTGAGGTTAAGGGAAATGGATGTTTAGGATAAGAATATTAAGCTTTTAAAACAATAATGGCAAACAAAGATTAGGGAATCATGTCAGCTTAAGATATGACTTAAAGCTGATCTAAAGTCAAAAAAGACTTTGGATCCTCTGAAAACCTTCCCCCTGGGGCATCCTGTTTGGGGGTGCTCTGCTTCTTCATGACCCGTAGCAAGCAGAGAAAGGGTTTGATTACTCAGCCGGTCTTTGCACTTACACAGCTCTTGTACCCAACATGACCACTGTGACCATTTGAGTTAGTTGGGCATGCAATCATGTCAAACTGGTGAAACTGATTGGTCATCTGTAAAAGATGTGTTAATCGGAGATGGATGTGGATGCTACTGACCTGCAGCCTGTGGAAAGATGTGATGCTGCTGGCCTCCACAGGTTGACTCAGGGGCCAGTAGAGGCAAGTAGTCTTCTCCATCTAAAAGTTAAATGGCACACTCAAAGCCAGCTACCCCTGTTTTTTCTTTCTCGTGGTAGAAGGAAATGAGCTTGGTGCTACCTCCTCTCTTTTTATCTGGCGGGATTATAGGGATAATTTAAAGTGGACCAAACCCCAGGATTTAACATATCCTGGGATGTGGTCCCTGTCCACCTCACCACCTCATCGAGAAAAGATGTGGTAATCGGAAATGGAAAGATTTGATGCTCCCTGTCCCTGTCCACCTCACCATCTCACCTCAGCATGACCACTGGTGACAATTTGAGTTAGTTGGGCATGCGATCATGCCAAACTGGTAAATTTGATTGGTCATCGGAAAAAGATGTGGTAATCGGAGATGGATATGGATGCTACTGACCTGCAGCCTGTGGAAAAATGTGATGCTCCCTGTCCCTGTCCACCTCACCGCCTCACCTCAACATGACCACTGGTGACCGTTTGAGTTAGTTGGGCATGCCATCATGCCAAACTGGTGAATTTGATTGGTCATCGGAAAAAGATGTGGTAATCGGAGATGGATGTGGATGCTATTGAGGACTGATGTGATGCTGCTGGCCTCCACAGGCTGGCTCAGGGGCCAGTAGAGGCAAGTAGTCTTCTCCTTCTAAAAGTCAAATGGCACACTCAAAGACAGCTACCCGTTTTTTCTTTCTCCTGGTAGAATGAAACAAGCTTGGTTCTACCTCTCCTCTTTTTATCTCTTTTTATTTTAAGTGGACCAAACTCCAGGATTTCACATATCCTGGGATGTGGTCCCTGTGCCCTAGGCATCCTAATTTGGGATGCCTCTCTACTTACATCTTTGCTGCACCCGACACATATGCGGCCTCTCCTCCTCCTCCACACATCACACAGTAATTGATGAAACACATGGAAGAGTATGTTTTTAAGGCTGAGTATTTTTAGGATTTTATAGATTTTAAAGCATGTGATTATTTTCTATTCGGGACTCCAGAGCTAGAGAGTAAAAAAGAAAATAATAATACCTCCTATCCTCCACTCTGACAGCACTGCATTTACCTCTGACAGAGCTCCTTAGCTTACACATACTCAGGATTCCTTGGGTGTCCGTCACCTGGTGACTTAAGGGAAGTGTCTCTGCCCCTCGCTTTGCATCAGTCACAGCAACTGAAGCACGTCTCATCCAGTCACTGCAGTAAAGTGAGCATGCATTCTCTGTAGGTAGGGGACAAGAGTGGGCAAGGCCTCTAGGTGAACCAATCTCTGAATTCGGCAAGCTTCTGAGCACTGGACTGGAAGGAAGCTGATTACAGATGAGTCCCCATGGGAGGCCCCACAGCCAGGGCCTGTCATCAAGGCAAGGATAGGACCAGACACACACTATAGGGGGTTACAAACAAACGTTTGTTAAAACAAAAGAAAATCTAACAAGAATAACAAAAACAAGGAAACCTTACATCAGGTATGGGGAAACTAAGGCAGGGTACTCCAAAGTACTCAGATGGGCACTCACCTTAGAACAAAGACAATCGGGAATTTCTCTGGCTGGTACCCACTAGGGTTGTGGTCTTATGGTCCACCAGAAAACAACATAAATCGAGGCAGGGAAGGCTCCGACTGGCACCCACTAGCTCTAATGGGCCACCAGCAACCAACAGGAATCAAGGCAGCGAAGAGACAACGTATAAGTGGCATCTGTTGCTGGGTATAGACTAAATTGACCATTTCTTGGACTTGTGAGTGATGGGCGTGGTAGAGGTGTGGTTTAGGGCTCAAATACGTGTCAGATGCTCTAAGAATATTTGTCCCATAAAAGATGCTGGTGATGGCGCCAATGCTCAGAAGTCCATGCATTCCACTATCACCATTCATCTAAAGAATCAGAGCAGTTGTAACCTGCCCAGTCCTCCCCATGTCCCCATGTCAGCAAAGTGGGACATTTATGTTTTCCCAGAGTTTTTGGAGAGACAGGGGGTCCCATAGTGGGACTGTTCCACTGAAAGAGGGACATCTGGTCAGTTCAGTATAGCCACGTTTTAAGCCCAACAGTCAAGTGGGTAATCAGAGCACCTAGCCAGGCAGCTCCACAGCACACCCACTGGTGGCTAAATAAACAGCAACTGTACTGAAAGTAGCACACAGCTATCAGCAGGTCTGCTACGAAACTACCCGACTGACGTCATATAAAACCAAGGATGCATTTACATTAGGGTATCATGTAGTATAAACACCATAAACTAGAAAAATATTCTCAAAGGCGCATTAAATTAACTGTCATAGAACAAGAATAATAAGCATACGTACAAATTACAGTACGCTATCCTTAAATGCCTGATATGAATTTAATGACCATATTTACAGGAGAGGTAGAGATATGCCCTGTGTAACTTGCTGAACATATCACTATCCTAACTTATACAGGGGAGGATGGAAGAAAAGGAACATAATATGGGCGGCAAAGGGGAGGGAATACGAAAAAGGAAAGGTGGGAAAACAGACAGGGTTCCTTTATATTTAAGTTCAAGATATTGAAACAGAATCGACCAGCAGTTGAATACATGAAAATATAAGGTTGATATGCAAAGAAGAAATAACCAATTATAGTGTACTTTGTACAGTACATAAGAAATCACGTCTGACTGACAGAGTTGAGGTGTTGCAGCCATAGATCCCAGACTGACTTAAAAGAGGAGTTCTTGTAGCATGACTGTAAGTTTTTCTTAGACGATGATGTACGAAATGCTAATAACAATTTCCGACCTTCAGGGGATCAAGAATGGAAACACCCCTGCTCCTTGTCCAGACATCTTGATTGGCTGCCTCTCTCTGCAGCTCTGAATCCCTGTCCTCCTCTCTTATCCTCTCTCCTCTCACACTCATCACAGTGTGCTTACATCACATCGCTGTTGCCACGCCCACTGTTCTCTTCGTTTTTTTCTCTGCATCTCCAGTGCAACATGTACCCGAGACAATGGGACAGGAATCAGGCCTACCTTTAGTATAACTTTAAAGCAGATCAAAACCCACCAAACTTGTGAAATACATTTGGCAAAGTCCCTGCTGATACTCCCTTCTTAGGGTGTAGTACTAGAAATGGATATTTTTGTTTTTCGAATCATCCTGGAAACACAGTTTTTTTGTTGTTTTTGCTGTCCCTGTCTGTAATATGGCAGGCGAGCGTCATTGCATAGGTGTGGCAATGACATAATTGCCATACACAACAATGGCACTGAATAGAGGAGGTGGGGTACATCTAAAACAAGGGCCATTATCTGGGATTAGAGTGAAGCAGGAGTACTATAAATTGGTACTCTGCATAGGGGGAGCAATTCAGGGGATGCTAGTTAAAATTGTGGGGTTTGGTCCACTTTAAGTTATCTAAAAGTCTAAAAATAGGGGGGGAAGTGTGCTTTATACAAAGTGTCATGGGGGTGTTAATTTAATCCCCAAATACAGGAGATATGGGGCCCAGGCAAAGGAAAGATTAATTAGGTCAACTGTTGCAGATGATAGATTAACATTTAGTGCTATAGATTTAGAAACATTTGCTCATTAACTATAGGCAAGCGAACTCACTAAAGAATTAAGCTGCAAAAATATAAGGCAGAGATGTGTGAGGTGAAGTAGCCATGAGCAGCATATCATGGATATAGAAAACATGGCAAGCTTATGTTACAACGAGGCTACTGTAAGGCCTTTTATTCTAAAATTGCCATTTAACTAAACAGCCAGGGTCTCCAAGGCCATAATGAATCAAATAGGGGGCAACCCTATCTGGCTTCCTGTTAAACGAGGCAGACTCAATGCCTGCATATTTAATAGATGCCTTTGGCATTTGGTATAGCAAGGCTATCCATGCCAATAACCCATCACCCAAGCTCCATGTCTAAAGGAAACAGCAGCAGGCATTAGTTACTGGATCTTGCAGTAGTTATTATCTGAAGCACCCTCCTGATTCCACCTAGCACCTGACTCATGGCGACAAAGCCTACTCGGTCTTTGTTAATTGATTTGTGTAGGCAGCTGTTGATTCCGGATGCCAAAGTCTTAGTAAGAAGTTTGATATCAAGGTTTTACAGAGATATCGGACAATAGTTATTTCACATTTGAGGGTTTTTACCCGTAAGTATGTAACATTTCATAATCAAAAGAGTTTCCTCTCTTGACATGGTTGAATAAATCTGCTATGGGTGAGGCAACTTCTCCGGTGAATTTCCTGTAGAAGAGAGCAGAGAAGCCATCAGGCCCAAACATTTTATCCACCTTAAAGCGGAAAAAAACTCAGCAGCGGCCAGCCTGGGATCGAAAACTGGTGATTTGGGCGGTTTCAGACAGCGGGGCATCCTGATTTGGGATGCCCCCAGGAAGTGGAACGAAACCCGGGAAAGTAAAAAAAAACAGGTTTTGTTCTGCTTTAAGAGATCTGATGGTTTGCCATCTTCTCCACTAAAATATCTGCATTCAAACCTTTCATTTTAGGCAAGAGATCAGCCATGAACCTGACGGAATTCACCTGCCTTGTCTTCATTGAAATGGCAAGGGTTAAAGTAAGCCTAAATCTGAATTCCTGCAGGATATTAACTAGCTTAAGGCTAATTCTAATGGGCTAACCCCTGTGAGTTCTCATGTAATTCATATGAGATTCATTAGCCTTAGAGGGGTGGTATTCAAAGCAGAATAAAACCCAGGATTTTGACTATGTCTGGTTTTGTTTCGTGCCCATGGTGCATCCCAATTTGGGATGCCCCAGGGGCACAGACCAAAGCTTGGCATACACAAAATATGTGAAATGCTCAGGCTCTTGTCCAATCAGAGCCCTTTGCCATGTTTATATCCTTTGGCAAAGGGCTCTCATTGACTTAAATGGGGAGAGTGAGAGGCTGGGGATGCAGCCAATCTGAATGGCCAGGGCAGGAGCACACGCTCATCCTTAGGATGCAGGGGATCTGGCAGCTTGCTCTCCCCACTGAAAACAATCACAGCCATTTGCCCCTACCCCACCTCTGTTACCCAACTAGCTGCCTTATTATCCTGTCCTAAATCAGAGTGCCTGCCCGGTGAACAGCAGACTCTTTTCTATGTTTGAATTTCAGTGTTGCCAGCTGCTCATTTGGATACAGAATCTAGGCTTCCAAATGTGCACTGCACACACATCCTGCAAAGCAATATGCCCCCTCTAAAGGCTGTTCGAGCAGTGCCTACATGGCAAAATACAGCATTGCTAAGCATTGCTGAGCATGAAGCACATTTCTAATTTGGGCAACATATAAAGCAGAAAACAGATGAAAAAATACCATTTTGTGTGTCACCTGTAAAATGGGTATTACGAGTATGTCACACACCCCGCTTCCAACATCCATGACACTTGGGAACCGGCTTGTAGAGGGCGATCTTGCAAAGATGACATGGAAAAAAGGAGCCCCTCCTGGTCCATAAGTACTCGGGACCTCCCACTAATCTCCAGTCTTTTTAAAAAAGCAGTGAGAAACCAGAAAGAGCAAATTATATAATATAAGAACACCAAATAATATCACAAAATGGTATTATTCCTAGTATGTCACACACCCCGCTTCCAACATCCATGACACTTGGGACATCCAAAAGCAGTGTCAATAACGGGTGGGGACCCAAGAATAAAAATAAGGCATAACTTAAATTACTGCAGCTTGCAGAACTCTGCGTCCAGAAGCAGCATCCGCTAAGGCCCGCACATCAACCCTGTAAAACTTAGAAAAATTATGTACCGAAGACCAAGTAGCAACCTTACAAACCTGCTCAACAGAAGCCTGGTGCTGAAAAGCCCAAGAAGCCCCAACAGCACGAGTAGAATGAGCAGTAACTCTAAAAGGGGGAACCTTCCCCTTTGCAGAATAGGCCCCAACAATGGCCTGACGTATCCATTTACTAATGGAAGACTTGGCGGGCGCAAAACCCTTCCTAGGCCCAGAGTGCACAACAAAAAAAGCATCCGTCTTACGGAAAGCCGAAGTAGTCACCAAATAATACTTAACACAACGAACCACATCCAAAGAATGCAAAACCCTTTCCTTGTTATTACTAGGATTAGGGCAAAGTGAAGGAAGAACTATATCCTGATTAAGGTGGAAAGCAGACACCACCTTAGGAAGGAAATCCGGTTTAAAACGGAAAACCACCTTATCCTGATGCCTTTCAAAATAAGGGGCCTGGATTGACAGGGCCTCCAATTCAGAAACCCGACGGACAGAGGTAATAACAACCAAAAAAGCAACCTTCTGAGTAAGAATATGAAGAGGAACATCCTGCAATGGCTCAAAAGGAGCAGCCTGCATGGCAGAAAGCACCAAGTTAAGATCCCAAACTGGAAGCAAGGGCTTTCTAGGAGGCCGCACATGCGTGACCCCCTGGAAAAAGGTCTTAACTAGAGATAAGTTCGATTCGGCCGATTCGCCGAATTTCACAAAGAAATTCGGGTTCGGCCGAATCGAACTTTTACGAAGTTCCCCATCAAAAATGCCGGCATGGTGGGAGCGGGCCGGCCGGTTCCGCTGTCAGCGGACCGGCAAAGCCCGCCCGCTGACAGCGGAGCCGGCCGGCGGGCCGGTAAAGCCGGCCGGCCCGCTCCCACCATGCCGGCATTTAAAAAAAAAAAAAAAAAAAAAAAGCATTTTTGCCGGCATGGTGGGAGCGGGCCGGCCGGCTCCGCTGTCAGCGGAACCGGCCGGCCCGCTCCCACCATGCCGGCACTTGAGAAAAAAGGCAAACACTTACCTGCAGGTCCGGAGCGTGGAGGCCGGCGCCGCTCTCAGCTGTCATCTGATGACGCGCCCTCAGATGACAGCTGAGAGCGGCGCCGGCCTCCACGCTCCGGACCTGCAGGTAAGTGTTTGCCTTTTTTTTAAAATGCCGGCATGGTGGGAGCGGGCCGGCCGGCTTTACCGGCCCGCCGGCCGGTTCCGCTGTCAGCGCGGAACCGGCCGGCCCGCTCCCACCATACCGGCATTTTTTCTTTTTTTTTTTTTTCTTTGTTTTTTAAATGCCGGCATGGTGGGAGCGGGCCGGCCGGCTTTACCGGTCCGCCGGCCGGCTCCGCTCCCACCATGCCGGCATTTTTTTTTTTTAATTTCAGGAAAAATTCGATCGGCATGAACCACAAAATATTCGGGTTCGTGCCGAATCGAATATTTCCTGAAATTCGGAGCGAATTCCGGTTCGTCCGAACCGGTTCGCTCATCTCTAGTCTTAACCAAAGGATGAAGAGCAAAAGATCTTTGAAAGAAAATAGCCAAAGCAGAAACCTGCCCCTTCAAAGTACTAATCTGGAAACCCAAATCCAGACCATGTTGCAAAAACTCCCAAATCCTAGGGATAGAAAATACCCTACAGGGCAAGACCTGGACTCACACCAATCAATATAGGACCTCCAAGTCCTGTAGTAAACAACAGAGGAAGACTTTTCCTAGCTCTAACAAGAGTCTGAATGACCGCGTCAGAAAGACCTTCCTCTTTTAAGATGGAGATTTCAGCAGCCACGCCGTCAAAACCAGCGTTGGTAAATTGGGGTAACAGAGTTGACCCTGGGTGATGAGAGCTGGAAGAAGAGGCAGATGCAACTGATCCTCTGCCAGCCTTGTGATGTCTGCGAACCACAGACGTCTTGGCCATCTTGGAGCCACCAGGATTGCTGGTGCCCCTTCCAGAACTAGCTTGCGCACCACCCTGCTTATCATGGAGAATGGGGGAAACAGATACAGGAACCCCAGATCCTTCCAGGCCAGAGACATGGCATCCACTGCCACTGCCAGAGGATCCTGGGATAGAGACACAAACACTGGAAGTTTGTGGTTGTGACGAGAAGCAAACAGATCCAACCGTGGAGTCCCCCACTTGTGACAAAGAAACTGAAAGACCCTGGTATTGGGAGACCACTCTCCCTGTCGAGCGCATGCTCTGCCACATTCTCTATCCCCGGAATGTAAACTGCCGATATGCAGGGAACATTGATCTCTGCCCAATGGAGGATCAGAGACACTTCCTGGAGAGCACCCCTACTGCGAGTCCCTCCTTGGTGATTGATGTATGCAACTGCTGTTCAGTTGTCTGACCGAATCTGAACCGGCAGACCCCGCAAGAAATGAGTTAATCGAAGTAGGACTAAACGAATGGCCCGAAGCTCCAATAAATTGATTGGAGAGTGAGCCTCCTGCGGCCCCCACAAACCCTGGAACCGATGTTCCCTCCAGATGCCCCCCCAGCCCATGAGGCTGGCATCTGTGGTGACCAATTCCCAACAGGGGGTCAGAAATGACTTGCCACTTCTGAGATTGCTCGAAGTCAGCCACCACTGAAGGGACTGCAGAACACGGGGAGACAACAGACAAACCTGATTCAAAGACAGCGGTCGCTTGTCCCACCTTGCCAAGAGAAAGAGCTGAAGAGACCTCATGTGAAACTGTGCAAACGGGACCGCCTCGAAAGTGGCCACCATCAGCCCCACTAGCCTCATCCCCAGGCGGATAGGCTGACGAGGATTGGACAGGAACAGACAAATTAAATCCTGAATCAGAACAACCTTGGACTGAGGAAGAAATACCCTGGCCTGAAGGGTATCTAGTATCAGACCCAGAAAGGGAATCTCCCTGACGGGGCAAAGAGAGGATTTGGCATGGTTTATCACCCAACCGAATCTCTCTAGTGTCGCCACCACCGTTCTGGTGTCCAATTCCGCCTGATTGAAGGACGGGGCTGTGATGAGAAGGTCGTCCAGGAATGGCACAATGCGAATGCCTTGGACCCTGAGAATAGCCATTACTCCTGCCAACACCTTGGTAAACACTCTTGGGGACGAAGTAAGACCGAATGGAAGGGCCACAAACTGAAAATGCTGGTCTTCTATTGTGAACCTGAGAAATCTCTGGTGAGTGGAACTGATAGGAATGTGCAGATAAGCATCCTTGATGTCTATAGATGTCATAAAGTCTCCCTGACGGAGAGCGTCGACCGTTGAACGCAATGATTCCATGCGGAACCTTCTGAAACGGATTAATAGATTGAGACGTCTTAGATCTAGAATAGGCCGAACAGAGCCATCCTTTTTGGGTACCGTAAAAAGGTTGGAATAAAAACCCAGACCCTTTTCCGCTGGAGGCACCAGACGGATGACATCCATGTTTAAGAGGTTCACCACCGCCGCCCGGAGCCCTTGCGTGATCAACGGATCCGTGGGCATCCGGGACCTGAAAAATCTGGGAGGAGGCCTGAACTCGAATTCCAGCTTGTAACCGGAGGACACAACTTCCAGAATCCACCTGTCTGATACCTCCTTGACCCAAGCCTGGATGAAAAAACGCAGCCGTCCCCCCACCCATAAAGGAAGGGTTAAAGGAGGCTAATCCCCGAAAGGAACGACGCTGCTGAAGCAGCAGGAGTTAAATGTTTTTTCTTAGCTGAGGTCTTCTTGGCCACCGAGCTAGACATTAATTTTTCAATGTGAGCCAATCTGGCACATACATCAGAAAGCGACTCTCCACCCATGACACTATCACTGGGGGTATGGACAAGACAAGGTGGTGTGGGGGAAGAGGCAGGAGCCACCGACCCTGAGGCTTGGGCTCCTGACTGCTGCATTATAACCAAATGAGCACAAGATACACAAAGAAATGCATTATCCCCAACAAGGGATGCCCCACAACATAAACACTGCCGAGTCTGTCCCGAGGGCACTGAAAGCCCAGTATCCTGAGATGCCTCCATATAGTGTTTATTAAAAAATACTTAATTATTTATAGTCGCCAAGTATGTGGGATTTACGCAAAAAGCTACCCGGGATGCCCCTAAATAATCCCAAGTTGGAGGATTTAATAAAGGACCAGGAGAAACCCCTAATGAAGAGTTTCCACCTAGAAGAAGATACAGTAATCAACCTTATGCACATAAAGAGTAAAGAGACCAACACAACATCCCTTTAGCAGGGCTAAAGGGTACTCACAGCACCAGCGACAGGACAGGCGACCGGACCAGGCGACCGGGACCAGCGCGCAGCAGGCAAAACCGCGTGTACGCCGAAGAAAATGCCATCCAAATGCGGCGCCGTCGAGAAGCCCCGCCCACACGCAGAAGTGCAGAGAACGGAGGGCGGGCCAGAAAGAAACGACTGCTAGGACGCAATAGAATGGGGCCGGACGCTGCGCACCAAGCCCCGCCCACATCCAGGTCCGCACGCTGCAAAAAAAGAGGGAAATTTAAATCCCTCACCAGGAAAGAACCACAGGTAGGCCAGAGACAAAAGGAAAATCTACCAGATCTTATCCTCTCTACTTACTCTTTTCACTTATATTCTCAAAAGTGCATAGGACAACAACACTCCCTTCCAATAAAGACCCCCCCCTTCCATATCACCCCTGCAGGGCCCAGGAGAGCAAAGGGGGAAGGCACAAGGAAGCACCCTAAGGCACAGGGAGTTTTATAGGGACAGGGCATCCCATGCCGGGGGACACCAACCCGGATACCGCCTACCCCTTATTTGAGGTCTCACAGGGGAGAAACTTCCATATTCACCCAAGGGTGTATCTACCCTTGCCCGAGCCCTTCAGCCAAGGCTGGGAGGCATATCGTAAGCATAACAGTAAAAAATTAGGTTCAGGCAGAAATAGAGAAAGGCCGGGCTACCTGCAAGGAGGAGAGAGTCATCTTCTGACTTGCTTCGCCGATCTGCAGAGACGAAAAGACTGGTGATTAGTGGGAGGTCCCGGGTACTTATGGACCAGGAGGGGCTCCTTTTTTCCATGTCATCTCTGCAAGATCGCCCTCTACAGGCCGGTTCCCAAGTGTCATGGATGTTGGAAGCGGGGTGTGTGACATACTAGGAATAACAAGGCACTCAAGTCAGCTTGAGCTCAAGTCCACCACTTAAGAAACAACCTCACTCAGGATTACAAACCACGCGTAAAAGCTCTTTACCTTTGATGTAAACAATCTTATTTATAGGAATACTTTCTTTCCACCTAACAGCAGTCTCTCTCTTCCCTCTCCCTCTTTTTTTCTCCCTTCTTTTTTTTCCTTCCTTCCTTCCTTTGATTATTTTCTGTTTTTCTGTCCTTTCTTCCACTCCTTTTTCTTTTCTTTATTCCTTTCCCCTCTGCTTTCCTTCTCTTTCTTATCTTGATTTTCCCTACTTTCATTCTTTTTCCACCATTTCTTTCTACCTTTTTTTCTTTCTTTATTCCTTCATTTTTCCCTTCTCCTTTCTTTCCTCCCCTCACTCCCCTCTACCGTTTCTTCCTTTCTTCTTTCTCACCTGATCACTGCCCGCCCCCGTTAGGCAAGGAGGGGTTCTCTCACCATTCTATCCTTAGCATTCTAATTTTTAATCATGTTGACTTGCAAGTATAAAATTATCCTAATTTTATAACATCTTTTTCTTCTCTCTCCTTTTTAAATTCAAGATGTGGAGAAAAAAAACATGAATACATCTTTCTCAGTTCCCACAGTAAACACCTGTTTTAACTTTCTGACCACTTCCGTATGCGTTTCCTAAATTTCACTTTCAAAGGAAAATGACCTCAAAAAAGCCTTTCTTTGCATTTCAAAAAATTGAGCCGCGGCTATTTACTTCTTGAGCATAATTGTGAACTACGTATAGCCAGTCACACCCATGTTGCCGCTCTGGCAGCTGAGAAAACAAGGATGAATAAAAAATCAGTTTATCCGAGTAGAAAGCTCTGCAAGGTGATGTGGGACTGCTTATCATAAAGCCCGAAAACGTACCTCTGAAACCAGTCCCGCATTCACATAACTGCTGGCCATTGGCTACTGGTGGCCACATAGGAAGAGGAGTGCAGAGGAGATGAGCTCTGGGGTCCTAGTTTTTAGGCCTGCAGGGGGCTATGTGTTAGGGGTGTATCACTCAGGATGCCCCCCCAGGTATGATCAGAGGTACTATCGCCACATTAAAGTGATACCACTGCATGTGGACATATAGTAAAAATTAATTTAGGTCCCTTTTTAACAATTGTTCTCAAAGCATTCCAATTTGGATTCCCCCTGTTGTTAAAGATTCCTAGAAAGCCAAGCATGGAGTATTAAGGGGGGGTATGAAATAGCTGCACACTGCAGAGAATCATGTCTCCTGTGCGGCTGCAAGTTGTCCTTGGTCCTCTGCTAGGAAAGGTGAGTATATCTTTAATGCAGGGCGTACTGATGCCTTTGAAAAAGCTGTGCGACACAGCGAAACGCATCAGGTGGGGCAGCGGCATTCATAAAGAAAAGAAGAAAGTCTGAGCCTTATTTTCCAGTTTACATCTCCCTCGTATCTACCAACGGCCGTGGCGGAGGAGGTGAAATAGGACTGCGCTTGACACTTTACTTTTCGTTTTTAAAGCTTGGATCTTTGTAAGTGCATTTTATTACAGTATTAAAGTTGTTATAGTTTACTGATGGGTTTGCACAAGATATTTCTGTGCTCTCTTTTTGGTCACTCTGTGAAAACTCTAAGGCCCTTATTCATCAAGCGATAGCGCCAGGTAGTGTCTGACGAGCGCCAGGTAGCGGCAGCTAACGGCGACTACCGACTCAAGTACGCCCGGCGGCGGTCACAATGACGCATTTATCAAGCAAAATGAGGCTAGCGCCGGCGAGAGCGACGGCTAGCGCGGCATTCATCATGAAGCCGCCTGGACCGAACAGCGCCGCTGCAAATTCCCTCACAGCGCCAGGTATGAGCTGTCGCTCCCTGGCGATGTCCAATGCATTTCAATGGAGCAATCTATAATTATTCATAATTAATTGGTATTAATTTTTTTTTTTTTTTTTTTAATGTCAAAAAATCGGAGAACACTTCTGCAATGTTAGGATTTATTTTTAAGTCAAAAAAAAAATTAAAAAAAATATGTGCAGAATTGATCTAACAGGTCTGAGATTAATGTATTCATATTACAAAATGATTCTAAAAACATGTATAATGTTACATTCAAAAAATATGGTTGTTTAGGGGTTAAAAACTAGTTAATACACATCGCCGCCAGCGCTCTGGGGTTTAAACAAGGAATGGACAGCGACAGCACATTCGGAGCGTGATTTGTTGATGAATATGAAGCTAGCCGTTCGCTCTGGCCATTCGTTGTCAGGCGCTCACATACAACGCTGGACCTGTGAAACAGCGACCCCCCAGCCCGTATTCAACATTACCACACACCGACTGAGTCGCTGTCATCAAGCTAATGCCGGCCAAGCACAGCGAATACTGGCTGGCGCTGAAAAAATCACGCTACAGTCGCTCATCTGTCGCTACCTGGCGCTATTAATGAATCGGCCTCCAAGTATTTCCCACTAGGAGTTTGAATATATCTTCCTGCTTATGGAACGAGAATGTATTGAACCATTTAACCATTAAGGCGATGATTACCATAGAAATCTGGTAAGCTTATATTTGAATGGTGGTGGGCAGGTGTGAATTGTTGGATTGCGCAAACACCTTGGGATGCTTTGATCGACTTCTCAGTGAAAGGACTTTTCTTAGAGAATTTTCTTTACTGAATGTGCATGTGCCGTGGGACGAGCATGATATCTCACTAAAGGAACTTTATTTTGCTCTGTGCCCTATTGTGTATACAGGGCGTACTGATGGCATAAGGATGTGGGCCTGGACAGGGGCCCAAACCCAAAACTTTTACCCTACCTCAGGGCAACATATTCTTAATGTCTATCCAATTAGGAGGACCCCCCTGGAAATTCTTAAAATATGGACAGAAAATTTGCTTCTCCATACTTTCTAGTCTTTTAAGTTCTATCCTCCACCTGCTCCCTACTGGCCACTCCCTTCCTCAACTTCCCAATACCTTATCCCCCACCCAAATTTGGGGAATGTCTTCAGTCCCTCTCTCCCTCGACATCCCAGCCCCTCCGCCAACCTACAGGCCTCCTCTCCCTCCTTAAAACTGGCACTCCTACCAATTATTTACTTGAAGGCAGCACCTCCATGGGCATAGAAGTCCCTATGCCCTTTGGCACAGTACTGTACCTGTGTCTGGTGTGAGTGCGGGTGATTGATTGTATAGGAACCTGTGCCCAGGGCATACAGGTTGGTATGCTCAGGGTTGGAGGTTAAATGTTCAGCCTCCAAGATTGCCTGGTTTGCTGGTATTGCAGTCCCAAGGGGAGATGGGAAGTCCCCAACCTGTGGCTCTGGAGCCACGTATGGCTTACATATTCCTATTGTGTTGCTTGACAGCTTTCTGTTAGAACAGAGTAGTCTAGCACACTGTTGAGGTTAGGGGGTTACATGGCAACACTATGTATGGAATTGGGAACAAGATTGTACTTTATTGTGTAATTATTTGGAATAGTTTAGCAATAATGTCTTGTGGTTTGGTCTATTCATGTCAAATGTGGCTCCCAACTATCTTTCAATGCTAAATGTGGCTCTCATGGTAACAAAAGTTTGGCCTAGATAAAAAGGATCTGCTCTGAAGCTACACATTTTGTGGTTTGCCTTGACTTCTAGTTTACTTCCTGGAGATGAATTCTAAGGGGGTGGGCAGTTCACTAAAATGTAGCAAGCTTTCCATCTCATGTGTGGTGAGCTTAAATGGCTGGTATTTACTAAGAGGCTGATTTATTAATAGCGACTGTAGCGGTATTTTCACAGCGCCCGCTAGTAGTCGCTGTGCTTGGCCGTTGTTCGGTTGTTGACAGCGACTCAGTCGGTGTGGCGTAATGTTGAATACAAGGTTCCGAGTCGCTATTTGACAGGTTCCGCGATGTATGGGTACGCATGATAGCGACTGGTCAGAGCGACCGGCTTCCACCATATTCATCAAAAAATCACGCTCAAAAAATTCTCGCGCTGTAAATTGCATGTTTAAACCCCAGAGCGCTGGAGGCGATGTGTTAAAAGTTGTTTTTTAACCGCCAAACCACCCTATTTTTGGAAACCAAAAAAAAAAAAATATCTTAAATAATTTAGTAATATGAATATATTAATATCAGACCTGTAATATCAATTCTGTACAATTTTTATTTTTATTTTTTTTTCCCTTAAAAAAAATATCTAAAATGGCAGAAGTGGTCACAGAATTTTTCACATTTAAAAAAAAAAAAATTAATACCAATTAATTATTAATATTGAAAGATTGTTCCATTGAAATGCATTGGAGCGCGCAAGGTAGCGAGAGGTCATACCTGTCGCTGTTCAAGGTCGGACGCTGGCGCTGTGGGCTGAGGCTGGAATAATGATGAATGAGTCGCTATATGGCGCTATCTCAGTCGCTAAGCAGGATTGGCTTGATAAATGTGTGATTGTGGTGGGGAGCCGGCGTTCTCGTGGCGGTGCCCGTCATTACCGGCCGCTCACCAGTCGCTACCTGTCACTATTCCTTCATAAATAAGGGCCTAAGATTTTCAACAACTTCAACACAATGAGGTGCAAAATGTTTTTATTTTTAATTCCTCCTAACAAGGTTTGGTAACAGTCACATTGGTTGAGGGTGGCAGGTGGCCACAGCATGAAGAGTCCCAGAACAGGAACAGTTACATAGGTGTAGGGTGACAGGTGGCAAGAGAATGACGAGTCCCAGAATAGAAACACTTACAAAGATGGAGGGTGGGAACAGAACACTACTTACAGACTGATTCAGTCTGGAATAGGACTAGAAATCCCGGTTGATCCAGATTCATCTTAATGAGCGTAATCTGTTCCACACTAAGTGATAAAGTGTTTGTTTTTCGCTGGATAACTCTGTCCTCACTGCACTAAACACCTGTTCTGATCCCACACTGCTGGCTGAGCAGAACAGCTTGCCCATGGCAAACTCAGCTAGTTGTAGTCATAAGTCCAGTTGGCTACCCAGCAGTCCATTGGATCTGGGGTGCAGTACAAGTAGGCCTTAACCTGCTGGTGAAGGTTTAGCCCCATGTCCTCCTGCTCCTGGTGGCTGCTTTCCTCAGTTTGGGGCTGAAGAAAGGCGCTCATCAGTGACTTGCGCCTCGAGTTGCTTCTGCTGCTGCTCCTGCCACAAACCTCCCTCCCCCCCTCATGCAATCATAGCATTGTAGTGTAAACTCTTAGTGCCCCCCCCCCGGTTTGGAGCTCCTTGGAGATGGGCTATGGCATAAAAAAGCAGCAACCAACTACAACATCCGAGGTACCACCTGCCCTAAAACCTGTTCTTAACCTGTCTCTTTCCTTTGCTGCACCCTCTGCCAGTCAAGTGAGGTATGCCACCAACTCTGAACCGCTTTTCATGACAGACATCCTATTGGATGATAATGGCAGCTACAGAACTGCCAGTATGGGGAGGAGAGGTCTGCTGTGTCCTCGGATAGACCTGCAGACTTTGACATGGACTGGTGTTGCCAGCAGTCACAGATGTTGGCTGATTCATTACTAACGCCAGGTATCAGCAGATGCGCTTAGAGCGACCGCTAGTAGACGCTGTCAACAAGTATAGGGGGCTGTAACAGAGCGCCTCAGTCGCTCTAGTAACTGGGTCGGCATTGATGAATGAGATGTATGTTGGGCGCTATAACACCAGTACAGTGCTGCAGCGAGCGCGAGGTAGCGCCAGCTTAGTGCGTCCGACTTTCAGTGCTCCACACCATACTTATCAAAAAAGGACACACAGACAGCGTTGCCGCTCTAAATCTGGGCGCTGTAGCATAGAGCACCAGACGCTGTGTGGTTAAAGTCTTTGTTATCCGCCTGTAACAAAGCGAAAACACATGGAATGACATTGTTGTAACACTGTGACAATGACACTTTAGTGTCAGACCTGTAATGACAATTCTACATAAAAATATAAAAAGTCAAAAAAGTTTCTAAAAGTGTTTGTTTGCAGCCAGGAGAGGTCACACAATGATTGGAGCAAAAAAAAAAAAGTGTTGTTTAAACACAAGCAAATGAACGGCCACTGAAATGTATGCGAGAGCGACACTGAGTGAAAGGTAATACCTGGTGCTCTGGAAGCTAGAGAGCAGGCGCTATACGTTGAGCCGCATGTAATAATACAGGTGACGCTACATGGCGCTGTTAGAGTCGCTCACCAGATTCGCCTTCATAAATGTGGTTTTGCGTACAGCAGACCAAACGCTGACTGCCGCTACGAGGCGCTACCTGGCGCTATCCCTTCATGAATAACCCCCATACTTTCACAGTTCTGGTTGCAGGTGCAGATCCCTAAGAACATCTCCATGTGAGTCTCCACTCTGCAGGGACTTTCTTTCTTCCTAAGTAAATGGAAAAGCAAATAAACCGCACAAAACATCTATGCTAAAAAAAGTGGACCTAAAGCAAAAGCACATTTCACAAGTCAGTTCTCCCAACTCTCAGATAATGACTTCTTTTCAGCCCCTTGCCAAGAATTATATATGATCCCCATGGCTCTGCTCCATGAATATATTCAATAGCCATCAAAAAGACGAAACCCTGAAACTAGATCCGTCTTTTGTAGCAATTTGCAGACAATACCGAAATCTATTTGCCTTTCAGATGAAACCAGGTTCAACAATGTAACACACGATATTTTGATGACAGAAAAAAAAACAATTATGCCTCCCGGTCCTCCAGCTCTGAAATCCAATCCCCTTGCAGAAGCCTTTTTTTTCGATATCATCACCTTCCTCGCTGCTTAATCTGAACCTGCAACGTACCATGGGATGTCATCGCCACTGGGTAATGCTGACTGATTTTCCGTTTCTGTTTCTCCCGGTTCCCCAATGAAAACACATCAATATCTCTTGAGAAAGCAATATCAACAAAGCCTTCTTCCTCTGGCAAGTTGGAGAATCTGTTATACTAATCAGAGGGAAATTTATCATGTTGGGCTCAAGGAGGAAGTTTGTGAAAGTTTATGGACAATGGTACAGGAGCTGCAGATGACGGGAGGCTCCTTTTCTTTTCTTTGTACTCCATAAAAATCTGCAGTTAGTAGGAAAGCGATAGGCTGCCAGTGGTTGTAGTTAAAGAATCAGGTCAAACAAAACTAAACTTGTTCTTAAGGTGGACATCAAAAGATTAAAACAAATCCTTAAAAAGAAGCATCTTAAAAATCAGAACTGTTGATGAGATAAACAAATTTGTGAGATGTGAAGAGGCTACGCTTTTTTTATATCTGTTCTGTGTCAAAGATGCATTTACAGGCATAGGGGGTCGATTTGGAGCCTGGTGAGCAAATGAACTTCTTATTTAGGAGAGAAAATTACCATTCACTTTCATTGTCTACCAGGTGTAAATTTTCACCTGGCTCAGCTCCAAGGTAGGCAATAAAAGTGAATGGCAAGTTTCTCTCTTACAGTGGACCAAAACCCAGGATTTTGACTATCCTGGGTTTTGGTCCTTCGATCGGGGGTGCCCCGCTGTGTGAAACCCCCAGGTTGTTCGGACAAACTCACTTCTTCCCAGTCCTACGACGCATGCATAGCTGCTCGTCCAATCAGCATGCTCGGATCCGCTCGAGCCCCTGCGTCCAGGAGCTCGTCTAATGAGAGCTGATCTGAGCACACTGGCGGCCACATCTCCCGCTGCCCTCTAACAGGGAGCGTGCTCACGCCAGCCATTCACAAATGCCTGGTGCGGGCATGCGCCTTGCTACAGGCATAGTGAAGACGCGAGTGCAGTACGCGCATGTGCCATTGGACCGGACAAGAAGGTGAATTTATGGGCATTCCCTCTGAGGATTCCCATCCTTAGTAGCCTCTTATATAAGTGACCGTACCCACATTTTATATTTGTTCCCATGAGATACTAACGCTGGTCCATATACAGGCCTATATTAAATATTTCTATTTGTTTGGGGCTAGGTACTCCCCAAAAGAATACCTAAACACCTCTTTGAATATGACCTCCCCACTTGTTTTTTTAAAAAGACATTTACTTTATTTTTAACTGAATGCATCATTTCACATTAAAATCCTTTAGCCATATTATACATATTCAGTACACATATCCAATATCCAAATTCTTCCTTTGTATATATCTTTTGTTTTCTTGTTTCTATCGGGCCCAATAGAAACAAGAAAACATACCGATTTTGGATGCCCCGGGAAAAAGCCAGCCGCCAGTCCTAGAATCTTTTCTAGATTCCAGGATGGTGGTTAATGTTTTTTTTTCTGCTTTAGCTGAAAATACCTGAGCCAAAATCATTGTGCCAAATTATTTTTTCTTCTGAAAGGGCTGGAGTGGAGGAACCCAGAGGCAGTGGCATTAAGAGTTACATTTTTTTCTCTGAATTAATTTTTTTTTTTTTTACAAAAGGCAATACTCTCCCTGCTGTGTTACATTGTGAACAGTCAGACGTGTGGCTCCTGCTACACTGTAACAATGAATGAACCCTGCTGTGTTACACTGAATAGCAGCCAGGGAGCTTGCTGTTACAATGTATTCAATGTTACTGCTGACTGTAATGCGTGAGTCGTTTCTTTAATTGTGCTGCTGTGTTGGAGAGAGTATTTGTCTCAATAGTGAGGGGCAAATTTAGCTACTCTTGGTCCACGATGTCCACTCCTTTGGAGGAAGTGTGGCACCAGGTTTCGCCAGGCATTTCACAGGCTGTCACCAGGGCCGGATTAAGTGTGGTGGAGGCCCCTGGGCATATAATCTGGTGGAGGCCCCAGATACAGTATTTTTTTGCCTTTAAAATAATAGTCCAGCCAAGTAACTGATTGGTGGTTGTCTGTCACCCGCCCACTTACTGGAACGTCAGATCGAGTCTCTTGTGCCACCCTTGTGCGGGTGCGTGCTGCTCAGGAACTCCTGCTTTGCCATTCTGGGTGGGGGGTAGTGTAGTCGCCCGGCTGGTCCAGCAGAAAACAGTTCCCTGCATTGAGCTGCCAGCGGCTGTGCTTGGTGGCTTATGTGCAGTGACAGCTCTGCACCCATCACTGTAGCATTGCTGACGGTGGCTTTGCTGTGCAAAAAGGCTTGCCCAGGTATGGGGAGCCCCCAATGCCTCCGATAGCTTTTTTGCTGGCACCGCGGCACGTCAAACCAAAGACTGAAAAGCCTCCTGGACCAGACCATAACCCAAAGGTTGGTGGAGGGCTCCTTTGCAGGACAAGTGGTGGAAGCCCCAGGGTGCACGCCCCCTGCACCCCCTCTAATAATCCGGCCCTGGCTGTCACTGACTGGTGAGTGAGACCATCACCCCGTTACCGCAGCACCTGCGTCCCTCCCGCTGTGGCAATTGGGGGACAAACCTGTCAGTCACAAGGCTCTGCAGATCCAGTAACTGGGACTAAAGCCCTAGCTCCAGTTATCTGTTACTTGGGCTTTGCAGGATGAGTAGAGGGACGGACACTTTTTAACTGATTTAACTGAATGTAAATGATTGGGTTACATTATTGGGTTGCCCTTGTTCACACCTGTCTGGTAACTCATGTGCCCGTGTGTTTGCGACAGATGCAGCGGTACTGAAAGAAATGCATTACACTTGCTCTTCTATGGGCCCCTTCTCACCTCTCTCATGTGGCACAGGGAAGGAAAACGCTGCTGCAAATAGTCTTAGATGCTGCGTCCAGGCTGCAACTGCAGGTGCACCAGACGCAGCCCCAAATAATGCGTAGGTTCATGAATTTGAATCTGCGTTTTGTGTTTTTCACCAGCTCGCACATCAGGGCTGGGTTCCCGATGGCTCAGAGGCTGCACGGCCAGTATCTGGCCATGACAGGATATCAGCCCCTATGCGCTCCAGTGCAGGCCCGGTGCTCCTACAGCAGTGATGGGTTCTGATGGGCATCAGACAGGGGCGAACTGGAGTTAAAAAGTGTCCTTGAACTTTTCTGGTCATACCAGCCCTTCTGCAGTGTGTCCAGCCTGGTATCCATGCCCCCCATAACAGGGAGTGTGCAGAACCCCACCCATGACAGGCTGTGTGGCAGGCTCTGAGGCGGAAACCCCCCATAACATGCTAAGTGGTAAAACCCCCCATAAAATGCTGGGTAACATGCTGAGTGGCAGAATCCCCCCATAACACGCTGAGTTGCGGAATCCCCCATAATATGCTGAGTGGCAGAATCCCCCCATAACATGCTGAGTGGCAGAATCCCCCCATAACATGCTGAGTGGCAGAATCCCCCCATAACATGCTGAGTGGCAGAATCCCCCCATAACATGCCGAGTGGCAGAATCCCCCCATAACATGCTGAGTGGCAGAATCCCCCATAACATGCTGAGTGGCAGAATCTCCCCATAATATGCTGAGTGGCAGAATCCCCCCATAACATGCCGAGTGGCAGAATCTCCCCATAACATGCCGAGTGGCAGAATCCCCCCATAACATGCCGAGTGGCAGAATCCCCCATAATATGCTGAGTGGCAGAATCCCCCCCATAACACGCTGAGTGGCAGAATCCCCCAATAATATGCTGAGTGGCAGAATCCCCCATAACATGCTGAGTGGCAGAATCTCCCCATAATATGCTGAGTGGCAGAATCCCCCCATAACATGCTGAGAGGCAGAATCCCCCAATAATATGCTGAGTGGCAGAATCCCCCCATAACACACTGAGAGGCAGAATCCCCCCATAACACGCTGAGAGGCAGAATCCCCCCCATAACACGCTGAGTGGCAGAATCCCCCAATAATATGCTGAGTGGCAGAATCCCCCATAACATGCTGAGTGGCAGAATCTCCCCATGATATGCTGAGTGGCCGAAACCCACCATAACATGCTGAGTGGCAGAATCCCCCCATAACATGCTGAGTGGCAGAATCCCCCCATAACATGCTGAGTGGCAGAATCCCCCCATAACATGCTGAGTGGCAGAATCCCCCCATAACATGCTGAGTGGCAGAATCCCCCCATAACATGCTGAGTGACAGAATCCCCCCCCATAACATGCTGAGTGTCAGAATCCCCCCCATAACATACCGAGTGGCAGAATCTCCCCATAACATGCTGTGTGGCAGAATCCCCCATAACATGCTGAGTGGCAGAATCTCCCCATAATATGCTGAGTGGCAGAATCCCACCATAACATGCCGAGTGGCAGAATCCCCCCATAACATGCCGAGTGGCAGAATCCCCCATAACATGCTGAGTGGCAGAATCCCCCATAACATGCTGAGTGGCAGAATCCCCCATAACATGCTGAGTGGCAGAATCCCCCAATAATATGCTGAGTGGCAGAATCCCCCATAACATGCTGAGTGGCAGAATCTCCCCATAATATGCTGAGTGGCAGAATCCCCCCATAACATGCTGAAAGGCAGAATCCCCCAATAATATGCTGAGTGGCAGAATCCCCCCATAACACACTGAGAGGCAGAATCCCCCCATAACACGCTGAGAGGCAGAATCCCCCCCATAACACGCTGAGTGGCAGAATCCCCCAATAATATGCTGAGTGGCAGAATCCCCCCCATAACATGCTGAGTGGCAGAATCTCCCCATAACACGCTGAGTGGCAGAATCCCCCAATAATATGCTGAGTGGCAGAATCCCCCCATAACACACTGAGAGGCAGAATCCCCCCATAACACGCTGAGAGGCAGAATCCCCCCCATAACACGCTGAGTGGCAGAATCCCCCCCATAACATGCTGAGTGGCAGAATCCCCCATAACATGCTGAGTGGCAGAATCCCCCCATAACATGCTGAGTGGCAGAATCCCCCCCATAACATGCTGAGTGGCAGAATCCCCCCATAACATGCTGAGTGGCACAATCCCCCCATAACATGCTGAGTGGCAGAATCCCCCCCATAATATGCTGAGTGGCAGAATCCCCCCCATAACATACCGAGTGGCAGAATCTCCCCATAACATGCTGAGTGGCAGAATCCCCCCATATCATGCCGAGTGGCAGAATCCCCCATAATATGCCGAGTGGCAGAATCCCCCCATAACATGCCGAGTGGCAGAATCCCCCCCATAATATGCTGAGTGGCAGAATCCCCCCATAACATGCTGAGTGGCAGAATCCCCCCATAACATGCCGAGTGGCAGAATCCCCCAATAATATGCTGAGTGGCAGAATCCCCCATAACATGCTGAGTGGCAGAATCTCCCCATAACAGGCTGAGTGGCCGAAACCCACCATAACATGCTGAGTGGCAGAATCCCCCCATAACATGCTGAGTGGCAGAATCCCCCCATAACATGCTGAGTGGCAGAATCCCCCCATAACATGCTGAGTGACAGAATCCCCCCCCCCCATAACATGCTGAGTGTCAGAATCCCCCCCATAACATACCGAGTGGCAGAATCTCCCCATAACATGCTGTGTGGCAGAATCCCCCATAACATGCTGAGTGGCAGAATCTCCCCATAATATGCTGAGTGGCAGAATCCCACCATAACATGCCGAGTGGCAGAATCCCCCCATAACATGCCGAGTGGCAGAATCCCCCATAACATGCTGAGTGGCAGAATCCCCCATAACACGCTGAGTGGCAGAATCCCCCAATAATATGCTGAGTGGCAGAATCCCCCATAACATGCTGAGTGGCAGAATCTCCCCATAATATGCTGAGTGGCAGAATCCCCCCATAACATGCTGAAAGGCAGAATCCCCCAATAATATGCTGAGTGGCAGAATCCCCCCATAACACACTGAGAGGCAGAATCCCCCCATAACACGCTGAGAGGCAGAATCCCCCCCATAACACGCTGAGTGGCAGAATCCCCCCCATAACATGCTGAGTGGCAGAATCCCCCCCATAACATGCTGTGTGGCAGAATCCCCCCATAACATGCTGAGTGGCAGAATCCCCCCATAACATGCTGAGTGGCAGAATCCCCCCATAACATGCCGAGTGGCAGAATCCCCCCATAACATGCCGAGTGGCAGAATCCCCCATAATATGCTGAGTGGCAGAATCCCCCCATAACATGCTGAGTGGCAGAATCCCCCCATAACATGCCGAGTGGCAGAATCTCCCCATAACATGCCGAGTGGCAGAATCCCCCCATAACATGCCGAGTGGCAGAATCCCCCATAATATGCTGAGTGGCAGAATCCCCCCATAACATGCTGAGTGGCAGAACCCCCCCATAACATGCTGAGTGGCAGAATCCCCCCATAACATGCCGAGTGGCAGAATCCCCCCATAACATGCCGAGTGGCAGAATCCCCCCCATAACATGCTGAGTGGCAGAATCCCCCCATAACATGCTGAGTGGCAGAATCCCCCCATAACATGCTGAGTGGCAGAATCCCCCCATAACATGCTGAGTGGCAGAATCCCCCATAACATGCTGAGTGGCAGAATCCCCCCATAATATGCTGAGTGGCAGAATCCCCCCATAACATGCCCAGTGGCAGAATCCCCCCATAACATGCCCAGTGGCAGAATCCCCCCATAACATGCCCAGTGGCAGAATCCCCCCTCACTCTCAACCACCTTATGCTGCTCACCTCGCTGTTCTGCCACCGCTGGAAGCTGGGGATGCTGCCAGGGATGACGCTGCTGCCGCTGGGGGTGCCGGCTCTGAGAGCCAGGGATGCCACCGGAAGCCATGGAATGCTGCCACCACCGCTGGGAGCGGAGGACCGCTGCTGGGCCAGGGCTACCCGCCTGTCCGCCATTTGAGTCTCTGTGCAGCGGCCTATGACATCCAGGTGGCAATACTGCAGCAGAGCCGGGACTCTCATGCGGACGCTATGTGCTGCCCAGATGCCATAGGAAGGCCACCACCTCTCCTGCAATGGCCAACTGCATGCTAACTTAATGCCAGATCCAGCTTCTAGCCAAGGGCCAGGTGAATGGGAGCTGTCGTGGACTGGCCAGTGCAGGGGATGTGGAGGACTACCGGTATGCCCGATGGCCCTCCATAGCCCCTTGGCCATTGGGAATATGGGTAATGAATAGGGTGCAGTAACAGTGGGTGGGGTAACAGCAAGTCATCCACCTCCATGGTGGTAGGTAACTTGCTGCCCCCTACCCTTTGAACTAGTATAGTGTATATTCAGACTAATACAATTATTTTGTGTGGTGTGTTTTTTAGTTGGGGGTATGGGTATGGGGCAGTAGGTGACTTGCCGTTACCCCACCATTCATTATCCCGCATCCCCAATGGCCAGGAGGGTACAAAAGAGCCTGGTGCCCATCAGTACAGGCCTGGTGTTCACCCCTGGTGGGACACCAGACTGGCCCTGAAGGGCATAGGGGCTTGTAATCTGATATGGCCAGCATACATCTTTTTAAAAAAATGAAAAACGCAAAAAAAACATAGAAAAAAATGTCCTACTTCAAACCATTAACGCAAAAAGTATGTCACAAACCCGGATGGACAGGTGTGAACGTAGCCGTGGAGGCTGATTCATTACTAGCGGCAGATGAGCGCCTGTATAGCGGCGCTTAGAGCTAGTAGGCGCTGTAAGTGGGTATCGGGCGCTGTAACAGAGCGCCTCAGTCACTGTAGTAACCTGGCCGGCATTAATGAATGTGATGTATGTTGGGCGCTCTAACACCAGTACAGCGCTGCAGGGAGCGAGAGGTAGCACCAGCTCAGTGCGTCTGGCTCTCAGCAACTTACACCATACTTATCAAATAACTACACACACACAGCGTTGGCGCTCTAAATCTGGTCGCTATAGAATAGAGCGCCAGACGCTGTGTGATTAAAGTCTGTTTTTGAACACATATCCACCAGTAACAAAGCGAAAACACATGGAATGACATTGTAACATTGTGACATTAATACTTTAGTGCCAGACCTGTAACGACAATTCTGCATAAAAAAAAAAAAAAAAAATAACAAAAATGTTTTCATAAATGACTATTTCTAGGCCAGGAGAGGTCACACAGTTATTTGAGAGAAAAAAAAATAAATAAAACCCAGTTTAAACAGAAGAAGGGGAACGTCCATTGAAATGTATGGGAGAGCGACAGGTAGCGACAGGTAATACCTGGCGCTCTGGAAGCTAGAGCGCCGGTGCTATACACTGAGCCACCTGTAATGATGAATTGGACGCTACATGGCGCTGTTAGAGTCGCTCAACAGATTCCCTTTCGTAAATGTGGTTTGCGTACAGCGCCCGGCGTTCACCAGACGCTGCCTGCCGCTACGAGGCGCTACCTGCCGCTATCCCTTCAGGAATAACCCCCTAAGTGTTGGAGCTGAAGCCCACCTTCTGAAATAAAACGTGAAGCCATGATGGTAGATTCTCCAGCACTCATTGTATAGAATCAGCTGATACCAATCTGAGGCGTTTGGCAATATTGTTTCTGAACAGACGCTAACAACATGGGAGCATAAACACGGCGGCTTATCGGTCTCCGCTGCTCAGCAGAACACGCTCTCAGGAGACATGGCCATTATCAGTGTTTTTACATCACAGCTCCTATTTTCTGCATGAATGGCTCATTGTTCAACTTAGAATGCATCTTAAAGTGTAGAACAAAGGACATTCCATGCTTAGGAATTAGAAAAGACTTTCTAAAGAGCTTTCATGATAAACAAACTACATAAAGTGCTTGTGGTTCTGCTCTAAGTACAAGTTTTTATTTAAAGCTATATTTTGCTTTCCAAATTTCTCATCTAGCCTAACCAGGTTTCTGTAGGGAATATACTGATCCAGTCCTGTCTGGGATTGTGGGTCACGTAGCCCGAATTAGAAGTGAAAGGCATTTTATTGGTCGCATGTAGAGTTGACACCTTTCCCAACAAAAAAATACCGGCATTTTCACTGGTACATAGATGTGGTCTTGTAAAATGTAATTTTACCCATACCTTTTCACTTAAAGAGGAACATTGGAGGCCCTGGAGTCTCCAGGGACCACCCGAGTTCCACTCCTTGGGGCATCCTGAATTGGAATTCCCCACTGAGTAAAACCCCCCCAGAAGCCATGTCTCACTCACCTTGTCCTGGAGACCTCGCCACGACTCTGTGCCACGGCCGCTCATCTCTTGCAGTGCTCACACCCATGCCCGGACTTTCTGAATAGGCAGCAAGCGACGGCGGTGGGCGGGGGATACGGCCAGCGGTGCACTCGGCTCACTTTGGCGCCACTCGGTTGCCTAGCCGTCCAGGCAGATTAGCCGTCAATGGAGCCAAAGGGAGTCAAGTGAAATTGAGCACTGCAGCTTGGGAGCAACAGGATGGTGAGTGACCTAGGGACTTGCACACAGTGGCACATCCCAATTCGGAATGCCCCCACTAAGAGGAACAACACCCCAAAAAGAAAAATTGGGTGTGTTGTTCCTGTTGAAAAATACCTTATTTTCCACTTTATAAAGTGCAACTACGCACGCACACACTCAGCACGCTTCACTAGAGCGTTCTAAAGTGAAATTCCAATCCCTCTTTATGAACACGGTCCTGGAGACTGAGGCAGAATCTTCATATATACATACTTCAAACGCCTGAGTGGTTAATTCATTTGAGATCAAGATACTATCAAGAAACCATCTTTTGGCACTTTTACATTGGCCATCTGGTAAGAAGCTTGCATTATTGGTGGCGGATTGTCCAGCTTGTGGAAGACACGTGTGGATTTATTTTCATCACTGTGGACATTTATTAGCTCTGTGCCTTTTTCTCTGGTTATTTAAGTTGGCAATCTTAGTTGCATGTATCATCTGTTTTCTTGCCACACCAAGAAGAACCCAAAAGTGGTCTGGGCTCCACTACACAAAGAGGTGTGATTTAGGTGTTAAAGCAGAGTACATTACAGGTGCTACTAAATGCTTAAATTGGCACTATAACCATATGATAACCACTTCATGTATGCCTGGCAATCACGTGACTGCCAGTGACCTGGCATCTGAAATCCCCAGTGTGCCTGCACATCAACGCTGAAAGGTTTGCTTTGGTCACCTGCCAAAACCAAGGATGCTTGCCCCCCTGGGGCACCCCGATCGGGGGTGCTCCATTGTCTGAAACCCCCCAGGTCACCAAAACAAACTTACCCCTTCCCAGTCCTACGGCTCGTCCAATCAGCGTGCTCAGATCCGCTCACGTCAGCTTGTCTAAGCCTTCATCTAAGGCGAGTGGATCTGAGCGCACTGGCGGCCGCATCCCCCGCTTGCCTCTAACAGGGAACGTGCCCGCGCTGGCCATATACTGACGCCTGGCACCTGCACCCGCCCTGCTAGAGGGATAGCGGGGATGGGGCCGAGGCTCACACATGCGCCATTGGACCGGAAAAGACGGTTTATGGGTGACCTGGGGGGTTTCACACAGCGGGGCACCCCGATCGGGAAGGAGGGAATCGATCGACCTGGGAATTTTATAGATTCCTGGGCCGCTTTCGGTGGGTTTTGGTCCACTTTAACTGCTATTTGGTGCTATACACCATGAACGAGGAAGTGGTGACTTGACTATAGTGTCACTTTAAAGTGGAACAAAACCACGACTCCGGGGCCTGCAACTAGGCTTCCCCTGGGGCCTCCCAGAAAGTGGACGCACCCCCATTTCACACTCCTGCCCCTAGCCCACCTGAATGGCT
This sequence comes from Gastrophryne carolinensis, assembly GCA_027917425.1. Classification (NCBI taxonomy): domain Eukaryota; kingdom Metazoa; phylum Chordata; class Amphibia; order Anura; family Microhylidae; genus Gastrophryne; species Gastrophryne carolinensis. The sequence continues at coordinate 460,309,736 of CM051237.1, read as the reverse complement.
GCGCACAGGTGCACGTCTAAGCTCAGAGATGCTGTAAAATTCATGACCGAAGGAGCCACTGGAAAAGGTGAGGTTAGGGCGGTGGGGGTCACACAGTGCAAATCTCACATTCTCTCTGTCTTTCTGTGAGCCCACATGCCGTAAGGTCACTGTGTCTGTCCAGCAGCTATTTCAGTCCTCTAGATGGCTGTGCAGATCTGCCAGGTGCTGTTCCTGTGTATCATGCACGGGGCTGGCTGCAGGTTTATGTGGGCCCTTGGGCGGCATGGTCTCAGTGGGCCCCTTTGTGGTGAAGAGTCGCATCACATCATCCCAAATCTGGATGCCGCCTGGATGCACCACCACCTTGGTCATTGCTGGTGCGCCTCGAGGAGATGTGGGCACCAGCTGTGGCGGTGCCCTTCCACTGCGCCGGTCAAGCGCTGTTGCACACCCTAAAGGCTGGCCCTGCCAGTGGGCCCCCCTGGAGGCCAGGGGCCCCCAGCAGCTGCCCCACCTTGTTGGGTGGGGGCGTGGTCTTGTGGGGTGTAGTCTTGTAAGTTGTAATTTTACCCTCAAAGAGGAACATTGGAACACCCAAGTTCCACTCGTTGGGGCATCCTGAATTCCTGGCTCACTTCTAGCCATGCTTACACCCTCGCCTGGCCTTTCTGAATGGGGAGGGTAGGCACACCACAGCTACGAAGTGGGCTGGGGATATGGCTGGCGGTGCATTCAGCGGCATGGTCTCAGTTGGCCCCTTTGTGTTGAAGAGTCACGTCACATCATTGAGGGATGTCCCAAATCTGGATGCCCCGCCACCTTGGAAATTACTGGCGCGCCTCGAGGAGATGTGGGCACCAGCTGTGGCAGTGCCCTTCCAGTCCGCCGGTCAAGCATTGTCGCACACCCCAAAGGCCGGCCCTGTCAATGGGCTCCCTCTGGAGGACGGGGCCCCCAGAAGCTGCCCCGCCCTGCTGGGTGCTGACGCCAGCCTGGTCATGCGTTCTCTGTAGGAAGACAGACAGTGACAGTAACAGCGCTGCACTAGCTGCTTAGAAAACAAGCTTCCTTATTTTGGCTCGAGGGGCCAAATCTGATGGCACCACGGGCCAGAATTTGCCACCTTTGCTGCGCCATAGATTCTCAGATTAGGATTCGGGAGTCCCTGAATTTCAATTTTTTAAGCAACTTTGCCCAAACTGTTTTAGAAACAAGAGGAGCGCTATTCCAGCAACACTAGTTTTAACCTTTTACATAGTTTCTCCCCTTGATTGCTGGCCTCTGTTTCTAAGTAGTCAAAATGACTGTGGTTTTGTCATTTCATTTCTCACTGGCAGTAACATGCTCTGCTTTTATCACTTACAGCTGGATGCCTGCTCTTCATTACCGCTATGGATCCCTGAACGCACTTCATGTGGGGGGGCAGTAGGGCCGCGCACCCGTATCAGGGGACGAGGGTAAAACACCACAGCTGAAAGCCTCTTTCCACACGGGTGGTCAATGAGCGGAGGGGAAGGGCTGACTCAAGGCTTATGATAGAACAAATCACTAATGGGTTTTGCAAGAGGGTTTTACATTATCATATAGATGTTGATGTTGTTGACTCTCTCGTGTTATGTTGAAAAGCTTTCCTAATAATATTTAAAATCCCCTAATAGACCGTTATCCGCCTCATTGGAAAATTCAGGCTCAGAGTAGCTCTTTGAGAACTCATTCAGTTTTATGGGATTTAAACTAAAATGATTGCTTTTGGGAGAAGTGCTGGATCTGCCTCAGTTGGGCCAATGTTCAATAAAGCCATGGATGGAAGAAGTACAAATAGGACAAAAGGAGTCAGCAGGAACAGAACAACCAGATAAAAGGAAAAACATTCTTCCCCTCTCTCTCTCTGCATTTAGAAATCACCCTTTAGGGTCGATTCATTGCCAGGTGAGGAAACTTCTATTCACCTTCATTGTCTACCTTTGAGCCGATTCAACACCAGGTAGACAGTGAAAGTGAATGGCAGTGGGTTTTCTCACCTGGCGCTGAATCGACCCATCTTGTGGCCCCGGACTGACATCACTTTCACCAAAATGATGTAATTCCAATTACCCTAAGTGTCTGCGGGACCCCTTCACTGGCAGTGGTAACCAGGGACCTGCCAACCCTTAGTAACTGTCACTGGCTCTTTTAAAGACATGACTGCTCTATTAGCGAGTCTATCTAGGATCATAAACGAACCCGCTAGTGTATAATAATACAATTCTGTGATTACTCACCTGTAGAATTGGTATTATGAGTATACAGTACGTCCTGCTCCAAATCTAATGCTCCAAATCTAATACTTACACTTGGGATATACTGGACTGCAGAGACATCGAAAATAGGCTCCTCCCGGCCCCTCAAATACCCGGGGACCTCCCACAAATCCCCAGCATTGAAAAGCAGTTAATGAGAAGCCGGGAGAATTAAACAATCCAAACTATCAACTATAACAATAACAATCACCATACAGGGGATCCAAGAAAATGCAAACCAAGGGTGGGTTGGAGCAGCATGTACTGTATACTCATAATACCAATTCTACAGGTGAGTAATCACAGAATTGTATTATTCTTAGTATACAGTACGTCCTGCTCCAAATCTAATACTTACACTTGGGACATCCAATAGCAGTGTCCATAAAGTAGAGTGGGATCCCCAAGAAAAATCAGCAGCAGACAGTTTAAACCACTGCCGCCTGCAGAACCTTTCGGCCAAAAGCAGCATCAGCTGAGGCCCTAACATCAACCTTGTAAAACTTTGAAAAGGTATGAACAGAAGACCAAGTAGCAGCCTTGAAAACTTGTTCAACAGAAGCCTGGTGCTGAAAAGCCCAAGAGGTACCAATAGCACGAGTGGAATGAGCAGTAAGGCGGAAAGGAGGATTCTTCCCCTTAGCAGAGTAGGACTGAATCACAGCCTGACGAATCCACTTGCTGATAGTAGACTTGGCAGGAACCAAACCCTTCCTAGGACCAGAAGGGAGCACAAAAAGAGCATCAGTTTTCCTGAAAGGTGCAGTAGCCACCAGATAGTACTTCAGACACCTAACCCCATCCAAAGAGTGCAAAACCCTCTCCTTAGCATTGCTAGGATTAGGGCACAAAGAAGAAAGAACAATATCCTGATTCAAATGAAAGGCAGACACTACCTTAGGCAGAAAGTCAGGTTTGAAACGAAACACCACGCCTGACAGAAGTGATAGCCACCAGAAACACAACCTTGAGTGTAAGAATGGCGAAAGCAGAATCCTGCACAGGTTCAAAGGGAGCACACTGCAAGGCTGACAGAACCAAGTTCAGATCCCAAACAGGCACCATAGGCTTACGTGGGGGACGCACATGAGTGACCCCCTGAAAAAAAGTCCTGATCAGAGGGTGCTGAGCAAAAGACTTCTGGAAGAAAATAGCCAGGGCAGAGACCGGACCCTTCAGAGTACTGAGTTGGAGCCCCATCTCCAACCCATGCTGCAGGAACTCCAGAATCCTGGGAATAGAGAACACACGACAGGGAAGAGACTTAGACTCACACCCGTCAATGTAGGCATGCCAAACCCTGTAATAAATGGAAGAGGAAGACTTCTTCCTAGCTTTAATCAAAGTATCCACAACCGAGGAAGACAGCCCCTTCTCCATCAAGATGGAAGTTTCAGCAGCCAAGCCGTCAAAGCCAGAGTTTGTAAAATGGGATGGCGTAGTGAGCCCTGAGTGAGCAGATCTGGCACCAAGGGCAGAGCATACTGATCTACTGCCAGCTGCACCACGTCTGCGAACCACACTCTTCTTGGCCACCTGGGGGCCAATTGCTGGCACCCCTTCCAGAGCAATCTTGCGCAGAACCCTGACCAGCAGGGGGATTGGAGGGAAGACATACAGGAACTGAAAGTCCTGCCATGACATTGCTAGCGCATCCAAGGTCAAGGCCAGAGGATCCTGGGACAGAGAGACAAAAGCTGGGAGCTTTTGATAGTGGCGGGACGCAAACAGATCCACATCTGGTTGGCCCCAACGGTGACACAGAGATTGAAACACCCTGCTGCATAGGGACCATTCTCCCTGGCGAGAGGTCCCCCTGCTCAGAGAGTCCGCCAGGCGATTTTCCACCCCCGGGATGTACACAGCTGATATGCAGGGGACATTGGCCTCCGCCCAAGTCAGGATCAGAGACGCTTCCTGGAGGGCCTCCTTGCTCCGGGTCCCTCCCTGATGATTGATGTAGGCAACTGCCGTCTGGTTGTCCGAGCGCACCTGAACAGGCAGGCCCCGAAGATGAGTAGTCAAGTGAGCCAGAACTAGCCTGATCGCCCGCAGATCCAAGACATTGATAGGTGTGTGGGCCTCCTGAGGGCCCCACCTCCCCTGGAACCGCAGGGACTTCCAGAAACCCCCCAACCTGACAGACTGGCATCCGTGGTGACCGTCTCCCAGGAAGGGGCAAGAAAGGATCTACCCCCAAACAGGTTGCTTGAGTCCATCCACCACAAGAGGGACCTCTTGACCAGGGGGGAGAGCACACAGACCTTGTCCCATACTGACAATAGGTGAAGTTGCAGAGGCCTCAAGTGGAACTGAGCATAAGGGACCGCTTCGAAGCATGCCACCATCAGGCCCACCAGCTGCATCCCCTGCCTGATGGAGGGATGGGGACAAGCTAGGAGGGACTGAGCCTGTGCAATCAGATTGTCCACCTTCTGTTGAGGAAGGAAGATCCTTGCCTGAACTGTATCCAGATTCATTCCTAGGAATGGAGTTACCAAGGAAGGGGACAGTGAGGACTTGGGGTGGTTGATCACCCATCCAAATGACTCCAGAGTGGACACCACCAGCTGAGTAGCCAACTCTGCCTGATGTAGAGACTGGGAAGTGATGAGAATGTCATCCAGATAGGGATGTACGTGGACGCCCTGACATCTGAGCAGAGACATCACGCCAGCCAGCACCTTGGTGAACACCCTGGGAGCTAAAGTGAGGCCGAAGGGCAAGGACACAAACTGGTAGTGTTGATCCATCAGAGCGAACCTGAGGAACCTTTGATGACCTGGGAACACATGAATATGAAGATAAGCATCTTTGATGTCCACAGAAGTCATGAAATCCCCTTGGCGCAGGGAACTGATGGCAGAGCGCAGAGTTTCCATGCGAAAGCGCCTGCCCCTGACAAACTTGTTGAGGATCTTTAAGTCCAGGATGGGCCTGACTGAACCATCTTTTTTGGGTACTGTGAATAGGTTGGAATAAAAGCCCTTGCCTTTTTCTCTTAAGGGGACCTGGCAGATGACCCCCAGCTCCAGGAGGCCTTGCACTGCTTGCACTAGCTCCTGAGCTGACACAGGGTCCTGAGGAATCCGGGATCTGATGAATCTTGGAGGGGGACAGCCAGCAAACTCCAACTTGTAACCGGAGGACACTACCTCCTGAATCCACTGGTCTGAGACATGAAGCCTCCAGACGTGAGCGAAGTGCTGCAGCCATGCCCCCACCCGGATGGGTGAGGGCGCCCCATCATGCCTGAGGGGGCTTGGGAGAGGATTTTGCTTTGGGACCCCAGGAGGAGCCAGGACGCCCACGTCCTCTGCCCCTACCCCAGAAATCTCTCCGGGCCCAGGAAAGGAACCCCCCCTCCCCTGTCTGACACCACGGTAAGGGGAGGAGAAGGAACCCTGACCCCGAAAGGGCCGAGATTGCCGCCTGCGCTGGGGTAACCTGCCTCCCTTAGCAAAAAGGTCCAGGCGGTCCCCAAACAGGCGCAGTCCTTTAAAGGTAAACCCAGTGAGGGCCTTCTTGGCAGCGTTGTCAGCAGCCCACTGGCGCAGCCAAACCGAGCAGCGTATAGCCACCACGAGGGCAGAGGTTCTGGCACACATTCTGATGGTGTCATCCAATGCTGATAGGACAAAATTTACAAAAACATCACAACTGGAGAGTGCATTGAACATTGGCCACAGCAGTAATGGCAGAGGCACAGACCGGGCGCAGCGCCGTCCCCACACATGCAAAGGCGTGGGATGCCAGCTGGTCAATGCGCCGGTTCTCAGCATCCCGCAGGGTAGTGGAGTTAGGGGAATGCATGACAGAGGTGTTAGATAGCCCTAGGATCGGGGCATCCACCTCGGGGAGGGGATCATTTAACCACCTCAGCAGGAAAGGGATACTTCCTGTCCCAACTTTTTGGAACCCCGGGAAGTTTACTGGGGCGCTCCCATTCCTTGAGCACAAGGTTATGGAAATGTGCCTGCTCGGGAAATTCCAAACGTGATTTTGCTGTATGGAAAAGCTCCCCTCTTTGCCTCGGAGCCGCAACAGGGAGAGAGATGGACAGAACCTCAAAAATCTGGGTCAATAATCTGTCAGTGTCATCCGGGGCCCATGGGTCAGAGCCAGAATCGTCATGACCCCTTGGTCTCTCATCAGATGAGCCTGAATCAGAAAAGAGCTCCCCTTCATCAGACGGGGTATAGCCACAAAGATTCCAAAACTCCTCAGTTCCCATAGGGAAAACAGTGACATTAGGCCGCTTCTTAGCAGGGGCCTTACGCGCTAAAGACTTCGCAATAATCTGTTCAACAGTAGCCAGTCTAGAAGACACATCAGGCTGAGAATCCCCACTAGTATGCAGTAGGAGTGAGGTTTAAGCTTGGGGGAGTAGGCGAAGTGAAACGAGGTGCAGCCACTGGCAGGCCAGATTGCAATGCAAGCACCTGCTCAGCACAGGGTATACTCAGCATGAGGCTGCCAACACGCTACACACAGCCGGTCTTGTCCCGAAGGGACCCCGGTCACATTATCCTGGGATGCCTCCATATGGTGATTATAGCGGCGCAATACGCCGATAGGAAATAACGCTATATAGCAACCCCGGATGCTCTAATAACCCGCTAGGGAAGTGGAAGTATTATTTTTACAAAGCCTACAAGTTAGAAGCCAAAAGGGTTCGCCCCGCCTGAAAGACATAAGCAGACAAGACCTGTAAGCACACAGTAACAAAAGTGAAAGATATAAAGCCACCCGCGAGGGCACTTACAGGCCGCGGTAGGTAGGGGTCAGACGCGCATGGGCCAACCAACCAAGCAGGATAAAGATGGCGTCGGTATACCTCGAGGGGCGGGCCGGTATCAGCTATGACGCGGAGCGCGCCATAGACGGGCCCCCCGAAGAGCGCAAAGCCAGAACGTGTAAGCAGCCAATGATGGCGCACCAGCGCCTGAGGTAATGCCGCCGCCAAGCGCGGAACCAAGTCAGCGCGTGGCGGCAGCGGCGGCAATTTTAAAAAGACAGTAAAGGCAAGTCAGCGCGGCGGCTGATACAAGACTAAACAGAATGGAAAAAGAGTGTAAAACACAGAATGCATAGCATACACATTTACACCCCCCCCCCCTCTTTTCCCCCGAAGGCTACAAGGAGGATGAGGGAGGACAGCGGCCACTTAACCCCCTTGGCGGCGATCCCGAGCGTGACTCGGGGTTAATTTGCGCTGTAAGTGGCGGTAACCCCGAGTCACGCTCGGGATCGATTTGGGAGCAAGAGCGGGCGGCGCAGCCTCCTTACCTTCTCCCTGCAATCCAGCGATGTCTCCGCCGCGATCGCAGGTGAGAGCCGCTTTCGTTACCATTGCATTTGTCTTTTTCACAACGCCAGGGAGGTTAAACAGGGCCCACCGATGGGCAGGGGCAAGGGGGCACTAGTGCGGGAGGGGCATCCCATAGAGGCTCACCATAAGCCTGAACCGCCCACCCTTTGGTGAGGGCCTGCAGTGGAGCAGCGCACCTAAGCACCTAACAGCGGTGCTGCCTACCTTCACCCGACCAGCGCAGCCAAGGCTGGGAAGCATATTACTAGTGGAACGGGTGGGAATAGTCCTACAGGGCCGCAGGCTAATAACCCCGCTCACCTGCGAGTAGAGAGCCATTTCTCGTCCTTCGCAGCCAGACTGCAGAGAAATTCTGGGGATTTGTGGGAGGTCCCCGGGTATTTGAGGGGCTGGGAGGAGCCTATTTTCGATGTCTCTGCAGTCCAGCGCCATCTGGCGGAGTATATCCCAAGTGTAAGTATTAGATTTGGAGCAGGACATACTGTATACTAAGAATAATATGAGAGAACAGGAACAAATGAATTTGGGATCAAGATACAGAACAGGCCAAAATGAATGTATATATTTTATCACTTTACAAGAGAATTCCATTGCACCAATTATAATCAGGTAAATGCAAAGAGGATAACTAAAAGAAAGAAGAAAGTAGTAGAGCCAAGCAGAAGGAAAGAGAACAAAGTAAACAGGACAGAAATTGGGCCCTATTTGAGTCAAGACCAGAAAAAGGAAACAAAAGAGTAGACCACCCAGAATATGGGAAGGGAAGGAAGTTCATACACTAGATCGGGGTACTCAACCACTTCTTGTAAAGGTCCATTTGAAGGCATCCGGTCAGAGGAGAATGTTTGGGTGAAGGGTTGTTGTGAGGGGTGGATAGTTAGAAATCAGCACACTGGAGGAGGAACTATAGATTCCCCGGGCAAAACCAAAAAAAACATGCTTCCATCTTACCCCAAAAATCCTATTGGGCACTGGGGAAAAAAATGGAGCTTTCTTTTTTGGCCCCACAGAACCTACAGATCTTGCCTGCGGCACACTGCTTTAACCTCCCCCCTTGTATTCTGTGCAGGCCGTGTACAGGGGTGGACTAGGGCCCAAAATAATAAGGATGGATATACACTGGTTCTGGTGGGGGGGATTAATGGGAGGGAAGCTGTAAGCAAAAGGGTTGGATAGACAGAAAAGGAAGGGCAGAAAGGGATGGAGAAAGAGCTGGGAGAAGAGACGGATGGGCAGAACTAGAAGGACAGGAATAGATGGCCAGACCTGGAAGAAAGAGTAAGTTATTAGCAAAGCTGTGAGGCCAGGGATTGAATGGGCAAAACTGGGAGGGCAGGAATGGATGGGGCAGAGCTTAGGGGACAGGGATGGATGAGGTAAAGCTGGGGGGAACAGGAATGGATGGGGCTGACGAGATTGTGGGATAGGGATAGATGGGGCTGAGTTGAGCAATGCCACTACCCACCCATGCAGTACTTTATATTGCAATGCTAGGTGTCAGGGAACCATGACACTGCCAGGGAGACTAAGCACTACATCGCTGATTAAGGGGGCAGCTCTGAGTATGGCAACACAGAAGCAAATGAATGCAGAGCTGTCAGTGGAGGGGTCTGGAAATCTGGTGGTCCACATTCGGACCCCAGACCGCCAGTTGAGTATCACTGCACTAGATAATGATGACAGTTACAAGCAGTAAATCACCATAAACAAATATGTAACATGAAACAACAAGCTCCATGTATTTCTGCATGTCATTAGCGTCCTGCGGCTTCCTTTCCTCCATCTGATGATTGGATTTAATTTACAACCTACGGATCTTTTAAAGCAATTTACTTAATTATGTGAAGAAAGATTTTTATGTGGTCATCTCTTTTCCGTGGTAGAATTTTACAGCTCGAGAAAAAAAAAAATCAACAAATGACAATTATTTCCAACTTAATCCTAATGGTTCCAAAGACTTAAACTCACCAACCGCCACTGTCATCCTGGGCGCTGCCATTGCCGCTCTCTTTGTTTAATTAGGGGGCTTTTATGAGGCATCTGTTATGGGGTGGCTTTGTAGATGGCCTTGCGGAGATCCTGTCCTTTGCTGTATGGCCAAATAAAGCTTTTCATTTTTTTTATTTTTACATTTTATTAGTTTGTTCTGTTTAATTTTATGAAAACCAGCTTGTAATTATTAATAGGAGGTCATAAAAGAATCTACAATGCTGATTGTGTAATGTTTATAATGTTTCCCCATTAAGTGCTTGCAGTGTTTCCTGCGGATTCTACAGGGATAAACCACATTTTGACATAAGAACAGTTTAGGCAGTGATGCCTGTCAGTTTGGGATATGGCGCAAACCATCACCACCTATACCCCGTCCGTTGTGTTCAACCTTACCCATCTTATTTACTAGGGTATGTAGGACCAATTTTGGATTTTGACTATCCTGGGTTTTGGTCCACTTCCCCGGGGCTCCCCGATCGGGGGTGCCCCGCTACGTGAAACCCCCCAGATCTCCAGATAAAACTCACCTCAATCCGCTGCTACGGCGCATGCGCGGCCGCTCGTCCAATCAGCGCGCTCGGAGCCTCTGAGGTATGCGCGGCAAAGCGACGTCTTACCTCAGCGGCTCAGGGCATTCTGGCGGCCACATCTCGCGCTTCCCTCTAACAGGGGGAGATGCGGCCTTGGCCCGCGCATGCGCCGTTGGACCAGGATTCAGGTAAGGATTGCGGGCGTCCTGGGGGGTTTCACACAGCGGGGCATCGCAGTTTTGGATGCCCCGCAAGGAGGGATTGGATCGGCCCGGGAATCTTATAGATAAGCATCCCTTAACTCAGATAAACTATTAATATTTAACTTTAATTTCTTTAATAGGTCATATTTAACGCCAGACTACAATAGCAGGATGAAACACACAAGGTGTTGATGGTGTAACAACTTTATTACATATTTGGTGGGAATGCAGGACTATTAAAGTGGACCAACACCCAGGATTTTCACTATCCTGGGTTTTAGTCCACTTCGGTGGGGCACCCTGATCGGGGGTGCGCACCCTGCTAGAGGGAAGCGCGAGACGTGCCCGCGCCGTTGGAACGGGGTTAAGGTAAGGTTTCTGGGCTTCCTGGGCTTCCTCGGGATGTCCCGCGGGGAGGGATCTGATCTATAAGATTCCCAGGCCGATCCCCCCTGGGTGTTGGTCCACTTTAAGGCTCTCTGGGTGAAAGTATTAGATTACATAAATTCTATTCACACAACTAAAGTTCAATGTCAACCAGCCACATGTCTCTTAAATGTACAAACAAATGTTGATTATAGCTTAGTGAAATTAATAGTGCTCGCAGAGACTCGTAGACAGATTACTATAAACTGGGCAGACCTTAATCCACCGAGCTTTGATAGATGGAAATGTTTTTTTATGAAGAGCTCAAATCCGAATTAAGGGTAACGCATAACTCCAAAGATAGGCAATTACTAGAAAGGACAATCCGCATAGCAGCAATACAGTGAGGAAAGCGATAGGAACCCTGGTGAAACCCCTTTAACAAATTAAGCATAATAATAGGTGGTCAGGGTAATCCCCTGTCCTCAAAGGAGATATACGGGGAGGCCGATTCATTAATAGCGCCAGGTAGCGACAGATGAGCGACTGTAGCGTGATTTTTTCAGCGCCAGCCAGTATTCGCTGTGCTTGGCCGGCATTAGCTTGATGACAGCGACTCAGTCGGTGTGCGGTAATGTTGAATACGGGATGGGGGGTCGCTGTTTCACAGGTCCAGCGTTGTATGTGAGCGCCTGACAACGAATGGCCAGAGCGAACGGCTAGCTTCATATTCATCAACAAATCACGCTCCGAATGTGCTGTCGCTGTCCATTCCTTGTTTAAACCCCAGAGCGCTGGCGGCGATGTGTATTAACTAGTTTTTAACCCCTAAACAACCATATTTTTTGAATGTAACATTATACATGTTTTTAGAATCATTTTGAAATATGAATACATTAATCTCAGACCTGTTAGATGAATTCTGCACATATTTTTTTTAATTTTTTTTTTTACTTAAAAATAAATCCTAACATTGCAGAAGTGTTCTCCGATTTTTTGACATTAAAAAAATAAAAATAATACCAATTAATTATGAATAATTATAGATTGCTCCATTGAAATGCATTGGAGATCGCCAGGGAGCGACAGCTCATACCTGGCGCTGTGAGGGAATTTGCAGCGGCGCTGTTCGGTCCAGGCGGCTTCATGATGAATGCCGCGCTAGCCGTCGCTCTCGCCGGCGCTAGCCTCATTTTGCTTGATAAATGCGTCATTGTGACCGCCGCAGGCATCAAAATATGAAAGTGATGATGGGCCATCAAGATGTCAACCATTAAAAGTTGGAGTACTTGCTGAGGGGAAAAAAAAAGTCATATCTAACTGCGATTAATGTTATCTGACCACAGGTAAGCTCTCCTGCGGCCATAGACATCTATTGGAATAGCCAAATCTCCTGTTGTGCTCAGTGATCTCTCCTCTTCCCTTATCTTCCTTAAAGGAGCTCTATCGTAAAATCCCCAAATATTAAACATACATTTAAACCTGCTGAATAGTGACAGGAGGGGTCACTTATACCCCCAACTGACAAAAAATTCAGCCAAGCTTGTGGTTTTCAACATCCAGGGATGGCAGATTTCTGAGCGTTCCATTCCATTTTATATTTTATCTAGCTCAAATGAGAAATATATTTACTTGAATTGTAGGAGTGCTTTGATGCAATGTAAATGGACAGGAAATTGTACAGTAGCTATTGAAATCAATGGTCTCCATTGCTGCTGTGAATCCCCACCAGTCTCCAGGCCCTTGTCGTTGTTCTGCCACTATGCCAGTCTTCAGAGTTTTAGGCTCTCTGCTGTCCTCCAATGACACCTGTTGCCATCTTGTCCTCTTCTCTGGCTACCTTGTCGTTACTTGGTCCCCCGTTGCCAGCCTTTGGGCACACAGCAGTTTGCCGCCGGCCTCCACTGCTGCGCTTTCCAGATCCACTGTGGAGCAGCCTTTATAGTGGTCCCTGCCTGCCTTCTTGGCCTTACAGAAGTCTATGAAGTTGGTGTGAATAAAAACATCACTGCTGACTCCCATGCCAGTCTCCTGGTCCTCACTAGTTTTTGCTGATGTCCTGGTCTTCAAAGTTCTCAGTGTCTCCAACACTACCACCCCCTTGGTCCCCACCAATGCTGTTGCCTTGTGTTTCATAGCTCGTCTCTGGTGACACCTGTTGCCTGCATGTCTTCTCTAGGTGTCTCCTGGTCCATCCCTGACCTTCCAGTACTGCTGCCATCCTTCGGGTTCTCCTGTACCACTACTCCTTGACTCTCATGACAGCTGAGCTTTCTGGACCCATAACTTAGTAGCCTCCACCAGTTGTCGTTCTGAAGCCCCTGCCTGTAGCCTATGTGGAGCTCCTGTCAGAGAAACTCCTCAGAGGTTTTCTGGAACCACATTTCAATGCTTAACATGCTATCATTATGTGTTTCCAATGCAATTTTCAACTCTCACTCCCATTTACAAGATGTCTCCTGAGCTGCACCAGCTCTCTGGAATGTCCAACAATTGGATTAAAGAGGAACCATGGGCAGAATTGACCACAGTCCCTCTTTAATATGCAGCAGTGGCACATATTCACATCCCACTTGACCACAAGCAACTTATCAGCGCAGCCAGCAGCTGGGCCTATCAGCACATCCTGCACTGGCAGCCAGAGAAGGATCCTGGAAGGGTTGAGTACCTGGGCGGCCTGGTTCTTTTTTAGAGGCACAGTGGGGCAGCCCGACCTGCTGCTGTATATTGTAGAGAGACTCTGGTCACTTCTAACCTAAAGAGTTCTAAAGAGTTATTAAGAGTTCCTCTTTAATTCACAACATCAACAGTTTGAGATACACCTTCCATATCCACTGATCTAATTTTTCTTCCTTAACCTTAACCTTAATTTTTTGAGCCTGATCCATCATCAAACACCATGCACCATACCCTTTGCTCCCAAAAAGCACTAGATCAGCTTGTGGTTGGTCCATACTGTTTGTATATACTATATGTCACCACTAGAGATGGGCAAACCTGGGTTCATACCGGACTTTGCAAGTTCCGGTTCCCAAACATGAACACGGACTTCAACCAGAGGTCCGTGTTTTGAGTTCGGCATCCAGGCCGAACACGAAAAAGCTGGTTAATGGGAAGCTGAGCAACCGCGCTGGCTGAAGAGGATTGTGAGCAGAGGTGAGTTACGGCAGCGTGCTGCACACTCTTTACTTCCGTCCCCCCACAGCCACCCACCAAAGTTTGGGTCCCCATTGATTTCATTGGGGACCAGGTTAGGGTTTGGGTCCCCAAACATTTATTCAAAGTTCAACCGAACTTGCTGAACCCCAACTTTGGGGGGTTCGCCAATCCCTAGTCACCACTATTCTCCACTTAGATTGTAAGCTTGTGAACAGGGCCCTAAATCCCTAAGTTTCAATGTCTTACCCGTTTGTTGAAATGTAAGTTATTAAACTGTATGTACGTGAACCCTCTGGTTGTATATGTATGTGCTATATACATAAAGATTAATATTGATGTGAGGTGGTGGAAATGCATAATGTAAATAGATCCTAAACCTCAACAGGGCAACCACAAGGACCTCAACTGAAACAGTTTCCAAATGGTTGAGGTCTAAATGGTGACCAGATGTGCCTGTTGACTCCTTGGGTAAGCCTACATATCCTGCCATCATCCTCCAGCACTACATGACCCCACCGGTACATGTATGTGGAGAGCCACAAAGCGTGACCTGTTGGTGGTAACTAAGGACATGGTTGGAAACCATTTAGCGTGAAGTTTAGAAGCACAATTACACAAATGTGAAAGCTCTCAGTCCCTCGAAGATGTCCAGAAAAAAATCAGAGGATTTGTTTCAGTGGAATGAACTTGTGTAACATAAACAGAGGCTGCTGTATTGTGTTGTAGAACAATGATTATCTCAAGCCAGCAGTTGGAATGTTATCGGTAACCAGAAACATTCACGCTTTGTAAGAAATGTGTTATCTATTAGAAGTAGCATGTGTGAAAATATGACAATGTCCAAACTAATTAAACAGTGACTGTGAATGCTTTCCAGAACCGAAAAGCTGTTCATTCATGGCCAGTTACTGACTTTCTGGCCTTGCGTTCTAGTAGTTTATTTGTAATACCAGAGAGAAGCCTTAGGGGGCAATAATATGCTACTAAGTTTGCTGCAAATGCAACCCAATGGCATACTGTAAAAGGTAACTCCAGGCAAACCCTTAGGAATACAGAAAAAGAACACGTAGATGAGATGCTTCTTCTGTCAAAATATTAGTAGTACATGTTTTTTTGCTATGCAGCATTAGGTGAGGATAGACAGGAACACTATGCTGCTGATAAAGAAGAGATGGTGGGTGATGCCTGGGGACTCCCGGCAAGGTGGGGCAGCTGCCAGGGGCCCCCACCCTCCAGGGGGGCCCACTGAAAGGGCTGGCCTTTGGAGTGTGCGACGGCGCTTGACCAGCATCTCCTGGAATGACTTGGTGTCATACAAAGGGACATCTCGATTTAGATTCCAGGGTAGGAAGTGCTGGGTTTTGTTCTACTTTTAAGTTGCCCATCCCAGCTGATTTCCTATGCCTGGAGCATCCCAATCTGTGATACCCTACTGTGTGAAACCCCCTGGGATTGCTGGCATACCCACTATGCAAGCAATACCACCCCTGAGTTTTGGTCCACTTTACAGGGGCATCTCAATTTGGGATGCCCCTGTTTGTGAAAGAACCCCCCTGGTTTGGCGTTAATTCAAATTGGCGATCCCACAGTGCATTCACCAGATCGAGGAAAGTAATGAGTTAAGGGGGATCACACAAAGGGGCATCCAAAATCAGGAAAATCTAGATTTGTTTAGACTCCGAGGTCAGTTTTAAATCCCAGGTAGAGCATCAGATCTAGGGCTGGAGATCAGCCAGTTGAGGGCAAATACTGTGGCGTGGGTGGGTATGTCCCCCGCCCCCCCAGCCAGGATGCTGGGTCAATAAGCATTGCAGGGGCAGAACATGGGCTGGGGGTTACAGTGGGTCCAGCTATGGGGGAATGGAAGGAGATGTCATAAGGGGATTAAGCGAATCCCTGTCAATACTGTCAGTGCAGCCCTCCGGGAATTCTCCCTTTGCTCTTTATGGCTAGTACGCCCCTGCAGTGGAGGCACATTGTTTCTTTTCATAAATTAAACACTAAAGAAAAGGAAAAATGGCTAAAATTTTCCCCAATAGACTTAACGTAGCTGAATCATTCATTTTTAGGAAAATTTATCTAGACCCAATTATTCAAGCAACAGTGCTGTAGGGTGTTAGTCTGCCTCTTTCTCCATGTCTGTCAGGTGGGGTCCCACATAATGGGTAACCTTTAGTGTTTAGACTTCTGTGGAGGAACATCTGCCCTGGCTGTGATCTACAGCCTGGATATGACCAATGTGGTCCTCCTGAAGTAATTTAAAAATTGAGGCTGATATGGTCCACTGGACATTCCCTATATCTCTCAGATCAGGGGAGCCCTAAGGGCATGAGGTTCCCTTGTTACCTTCACCTGGTCCCAGGAGGCAGCCATAATCGCCTATGGGCACCTTGGGTGAGCCTTGCACGCCACCATAGAAATCTGGCCAGCCAGAACCTAAAAGTGTGTCATCTCTTTTATATGAAGCCTGATGCTGCACTTATAGGCTCTGGCTGGCCAGAGTTGTATGGTGGTGTATAAAGCTCATCCAAGGTCAGAGGAGTAGTTAGGCTTTCTGGCACCCAGGGCAAAGATTTGAAATAGTGCCCCCCACCTGTTCTCAGGCCCCCCTTTGGCACCACCCTGACCTGCTGCACACGGGCAAGTGTACCCCCTGCTCCCCCTAGCTATGCCCTGTCCGAGGTGCCCATAGAGAATAATGGCTGCCTCGGTCTTGGTATGGTACACCACACACCTCCTCCTACAGGCCAGAACCCAGGACAGCAGCACCTGGCTTTAGATCTCACAGTTATCGGAATTAAAACAATGAACAGGTATGGGTGAGGGTAAGCAGAGGAGCCTCATGCCCCTCTAGCAGCCCTGATCTGAAGTTTATAAGTCCCATAAACCATATCAGCCACAACTCCTCAAATACTTCATGAGGACCACACATGGTCATTTCTGGACTCTAGGTCACAGCCAGGACAGAAGTTCCTCCACACAAAGAGGCATTTGCCTTTAAAGCTTTGGGAAGTTGCCTTTCTCTCCTCTGCATTCCAGCCCACCACCAAACTATGGGCAATGCCAAATGGAGCCTGGCCCTTATTTGGAGATGCTGCCAGCCATTTCTATAATAGGCTCTCCAGCCTGAATAATAACTATAAAAGTTTTGAGAAGGTCAGTAAAGCAGATGGAGGCAAATACTAAAACTTTCCTTTAACGTTTGCCATATTTTTATCACTTCAAACCCTTCTGGCTATAACTGGCCAGAGTTGTTTGGTGTTGTATGAAGCTCACCCGAGGTGCCCATAGAAAACAATGGCTGCCTCGGTCTTGCATGGTACACCACACACCTCTCCCTACAGGCCAGAACCCAGGAGAGCAGCACCTGGCTTTAGATCACATGGTTATAGGAATGAAATCAATGAAGGAAAGTCCCATAAACCATATCAGCCACAACTCCTCAGATACTTTATGAGGACCACCGTGGTCATTTCTAGATTCTAGGTCACAGCCAGGACAGAAGTTCCTCCACACATAGTGCCATTTCCCTTTAAAGCTTTGGGAAGTTGCCTTATCCTCTTCTGCATTCCAGCCCACCACCAAACTATGGGCAATGCCAACTGGAGCCTGGTCCTCATTTGGAGATGCTGCCAGGCATTTCTATAATAGGCTCTCCAGCCTGAATAATAACTATGAAAGTCTTGAGAAGGTCAGTAAAGAAGATGGAGGCAAAATACAAAAACTTTCCTTTAACGTTTGCCCTATTTTTATCACTTCAAACCCTTCTCTATCCCTCCGTGTGCTCTCCCGCTACCATTCCTACGCTGAGCCTTCTGAAAACCAGATGGGCAGCTGTATCCCATTTACTAATACAATAAAACTATTTCTCCACATTCTTTTCCTGTCCGGTAGCTTGATGGCAGGAGCTTAATTTGCCAAGCAGTTCGCAAGCCCAGGCCCTGTAATGGATGACGAGGAAGGACACATGTTTCCAGTTTCCATTGGTCCCCCCCCCCCCCCCCACTGTCCAATCCATCGCGAGGCTGAAATAAAAGTGGAGAGTCCATCAAATAAAACATACAAACGAGGAGTCAAATCAGATGAAGAGATATCCTGCTGAGACATTCGGAGGACTCTGGGGACGCCATACGATATTTGTAGAACAATTTTTAGATTGAATGAAAAATGTATTTCAGTTTTATCAGCGGGATGTTCTGGATTTCATTAGGTCACGTTTCCACCTCCAAATATACAAAAATGTGCTCCTTGTGATTTTGCTGAAACGCCTATAAAAAGTATTGACACCCGCTGGAAGTTGTCATGTGTTACTGTTATAGAATATGAAGCCAATGTCGAAAACAGCCTATTCGTAGAGTAAAATCAAAAACATTCTGTACTCACTTTACCCTCAGTCAGCTAATCTTTAACAGCCTGAGCCCCCCACGCCACCTTCATCTTGTTACAGTTACAGGTGGGGGGGGCACTAGGCCAGTAGGGCAGCAGAAGAGCAGTACTAGTTCGATGGTACTGAAGCTTTAGTGTTGTAGGGGCAGATAAGGTGTGTATGCCCCCCAGCAATCACTTTAAAGCTATAACATTGGGGGCATAACATGGGCTGTGGTTACTTGTCTAGGTGGGTACACTGGAGCTAGGTACATGGCTGCTGGGAGAGAAACTAGAAAAGCAAGAATTGGATGGGGTTGCAATAATCAGCAGCCCAACAGGCCCTAAAGCAGTGCGGCCCACCAGGGTCATCCCATGGTCAGTCCGCCCCTGACTGGTACACTATTTACACTATTTGGTTAGTGACACTTTTACAATCAGGCAATAGATTAAGTACAATCCATCTTATAGTCTATGGGTTACACAATCAATGAGCAATCATACAATCTCCAAAAACGGGCAGGCTGATTCATTACTAGCGCCAGGTAATGGTAGATGAGCGTCTGTACAGTGGTGCTAACGGCCTTATTTATCAAGGGCTAGCGCCAGGTAGTGTCTGACGAGCGCCAGGTACCGCCAGCTAACGGCGGCTACCGAATCAAGTACGCCCGGCGGCGGTCACAATGACGCATTTATCACGCTAAATGAGTCTTGCGCCGGCGAGAGCGTCAGCTAGCGCGGGATTCATCATGTAGCCAACTGCAACGAACAGCGCCGCTGCTAATCCCATCACAGTGACAGGTATGACCTGGCGCTCCCTGGCGTGGTCCAATGCATTTCAATGGAGCAATCTTTAAATAATCATAATTAATTGCCATTACCGTTTTACTTTTTTTTTTTTTTTTTTTTTAATGTCAAAAATTCTGTGACCACTTCTGCAATGTTAGGTTTTTTTTTAAAGTAAAAAAAAAAAAAAAAAAAAATTGTGCAGAATTGATTTTACAGGTCTGATATTCATGTATTCATATTACAAAATGTTTAGAAAAACTTGTATAATTTTTACATATAAAAAAAAGGTTGTTTGGGGGTTAAAAACTACTTTACACACATCGCCGCCAGCGCTCTGGGGTTTAAACAAGGAATTCACAGCGCAAGAAATTTTTGAGCGTGATTTGTTAATGAATCTGCAGCAAGCCGTTCGTTCTGGCCATTCGCTGTCAGGCGCTCCCATACAGCACGGAACCTGTGAAACAGCGATCCCTAACCCCGTATTCAACATTACCATTACCGCACACCGACTGAGTCGCTGTCAACAAGCAAACCCCGGCCAAGCACAGCGAATACTAGCTGGCGCTGTGAAAATCACGCTACTGGCGCTCATCTGTCGCTACCTGGCGCTATTAATGAATCGGCCTCCCCGAGTGACCGCTAGTGGTCGCTCTGATCGGCCATGAGTCGCTATTACAGAGCGCCTCAGGCGCTGGCCGGCATTGAATTTGATGTGTGAGTGGCTATAACACCAGTACAGAGCTATATGGGAGCGAACGGTAGCGACTGGTCAGTGTGAGCGACTCAAACCATATTCATAAAAAAAAACAGCCTGACACAGCGCCGGTGCTCAAAATTGTGTCGCTGTAGCCCAGAGCGCCAGACGCTGTCTGATTCAAGTCCGTTTTTGAACACATATCCATCAGTAACAAAGCGAAAACACATGGAATTACATTGTTATTACATTGTGACATTAACACTTTAATGCCGGACCTGTGATGACAATTCTGCATAAAAATATAAAAAATCAATACATTTTTCAAAAATGACTTTTTCAAAGCCAGGAGAGGTCACACAATTATTTGTTAAAAATAAAAAAAATAGAAGAAAACCCTGTTTAAAGAGAAGAGAAGTAACGTCCATTGAAATGTATGGGAGAGCGACAGGTAATACCAGGCGCTCTGAAAGCCAGAGCGCCGCCAGGATCCCCTGAGCCGCCTGTGATGATGAATATGTCGCTACTTGTCACTATAAGAGGCGCTCACCAAAATCGGCTTCATAAATGTGGTATTGGGTGCCGCGCCCAGCGTTCGCCTGCCGCTACCTGTCGCTTACAAGGCACTACCTGACACTAGCCATTGATTAATAAAGCCCCTAGTGTGGTATTAGAGCTGCAAATCAATTAGGAATGTCTAATTCCCAGTCTAATAGGCCAGTGCTTTAATAAAATAAATGTAATACAAAAAAGATACTATAAAAAGGCAAAAGGGAATACACTGAACAGAAAAACGTTATTTCTGTCAGTCCTTCTATTCTTTGGCCCTTATTTAAGAAGGGATAGCGTCAGGTAGCGCCTGGTTAATGAGAGGTAGCGACAGGTAGCGACTGGTGAACGCCGGACACGGCACGCAATTACACATTTATCAAGCAGAATCTGTTTAGCGACTGGGATAGCGCCATGTAGCGTCTGATTCATCATTTTCACAGCCTCAGCGAACAGCGCCAGCGTTCAGCCTTGCACAGCGCCAGGTATGACCTCTCGCTACCTGTCGCTCTCCCATACATTTCAATGGACGATACATTTCTTCTCTTTAAACAGTTTTTTTTTTTTTTTTTTAAATCACAAATAATTCTGTGATCTCTCCTGGCATTGAATAAGCAGTTTTTTCATAATTTTTTCATTTTTTATATATTTCCTAAGAAATGACATTACAGGTCTGGCATTAAAGTGTTCATGTTACAATGTTGTTACAATGTAATTCCATATGTTTTCGCTTTGTTACTAGTTGATAGATGCTGAAAAACAGACTTTAAACACACCGCCTCCTGCGCTCTGGGCTTCAAACAAGTATTTTTCAGCGCCAGAGATTTGTGAGGCTGTTTTTTTGCTGAATATGGTGTGAGTCGGTCGCTATGAGCAGTCGCTAACATGCGCTCCCATACAGCGCTGTACTGGTCAAATAGCGACTCCTCACAATGTATTTAACATTACTGAACAGCGACTGAGTCGCTATGAACTAGCGACCCACGGCTGAGCACAGTGACTACTAGCGGGCGCTCTGAAAATGCCTGCTACAGACGCTCATCTGTCGCTACCTGCCGCTAATGATGAATCAGCCTCCCCGTTTCTTTACTTCTTTTCTTTTGATTCTTTTATTCTATTCTATCTCTTACTTTCATTCCATCAATTTCCGTTCTCTTTCCTTTGGCTGTTCCTGCCATTTCTTTTCTTTATTTTTTCCTCCCTTTATTTTATTATTTCCTTTCTTCTCTTCTCTTTTCTGCAATTACATCTATATAAATTCCTGATTTCTTTTTTATGTCATTCCTTTAATTATTTATTTATTTCTGCCATTCGTTTTCTTTCTTTCTTTCTTTCTTCATTATATGCTTTTCTTCCTTTCTCTTTCTTTCCTTTTACTTTTTTCTTTCCATCTATTCTTTGTCTCTGTCTTTAATCTACTCCTATTCTTTTTTCTTTCCTTATATTTTTCTGATTTTGGTCATTCCCTTTCTCTCTTTATATATTACTCTCTTTTATTCTGTCATTTCTTCTATCTTTTCTTTCTTTCATTCCTTCTATTACTTAATTCTTTATTTTTTTCCATCTATTTCTTTTCTTTCTGTCATTCATTATATTATATTTTTTCGTATTATTCGTTGCCAATATTCACCATACATCCAATTTTACTATCATATATGGAGTGTCATACCGCATGGCAAGCGCCCCCTGAGACTCAGTTGCCCAAAAGCCCATATAAACCTTGAACTGGCCCTGATTTTCAGGATAATTAAGGTTAGGTCTTAAGGAGTCTCATGAAGGTATTGGCAGGAATCCATATCTCATATTAAACCGGACCTTCAGTATGATTTAATGAAAGGCCCAAACCCTTAAAATATATTAATTTTATATGCTGGGGAATAGTTAGGTTTTTAGTTGCTTACTTATTATTCTTTCCCCCGCTGGGCTGCAACTCTGTTCTGGACTCTAGGATACGGGCGCCGCCATCTTGCATCAGAAGCATCACATATTGAGGAGAGGAGAGCGGGATAAAGTACAGGAGGGTGGGTTATAGCTGTGTTTTGCACAAACAGAGCAGAGCTGGGGTCCAGAAAAGGACAGCAATCCCAGAATGCAGAGCGACACAGTCAGAAGACACTTCCTGTTTGCAGGCTGCCTGATGTTTCATGAGCCTAACATGCAGTAGATGCAGGTAGGATGATATTTAATGTGAGCAATCTGTATGTACAGGGTGTGGGAAACATGTAAGATAGGCTCTTATTCAGAGTGAAGGTCTGGATTAATGTGGGTAATCTGCATGTACAGGGTGTGGGAAACATATAAGATAGACTCTTATTCAGGGTGAAGGTCCATTTTATCCAAAACAAAATAATTTTGAACCATTGTTTCATTGTAGCTACAATCCATATGCCTTTCAGTTGTAAAGTGGCCAATTCACGCAAGGTGGACAGGAAGTATTGTCTTAGGAAATTCCATACCTGTTCAAACTAAATTACTGAAAGTGGACCAACACCCACCGCTGATCGGCCCGGGAATCTATAAGATTCCCGGGCCGATCAGCTCCCTGCCTGCGGGGCACCCCGATCACTGTGTGAAACCCCCCAGGACGCCCGCAAATCCTACCTGTTCCTCGTTCCAACGGCGCATGTGCGGGCCGCCGCCGCCTCTCGCACATCCCTCTAGCAGGGCGCGCACCCGCGCCGGCCGTTTGTGAATAGCCGGCGCGGGCGCGCTCCCTGTAAGAGGGACGCACGAGAGGCGGCGGCGGCGGGCGCTCTCACCTTGTCCGTCGCCGGTGATTGGTGGAGCGAGTAACGTGGGAGCGGGGTCAGGTGAGTTTTTGGGGCTTTCTGGGGGGTTTCACACAGTGGGGCACCTCCGATCGGGGTGCCCGGCAGAAGTAGACCAACACCCAGGATAGTGAAAATCCTGGGTGTTGGTCCACTTTAATAAAAAATCATCAGGCATCCTGGCTCTGGAAAGGGGGGGGGGGAAATTTGAAATATGATGCTGATGGCAGAGTGTCGTGAACGACCTGCTGCCAACATGTTATGGGTCTAGAGCAGGAATAAGCCAGAGCAACAGTGAATCAGAGAAGCGTGAGAAACAGAGAAGATGTCCACTAACAGCAAACCTGTCAAACTCACGGTGCCATGGCTGGCTAACCAGAACTACCAGCCCTGGAAATTCAAGGCCAAGATGCTACTGATAAGAGAAGGCACATGGACATTTTCTCAGGAATGTATGCCCAATCCATTACCAGATTATTGATCAGAAAGCACAGAGCACTAACTGCCTCAGCATAGATGATAAGCAGATTGTGCATATATGCAAAAGTGCAACTACAAAGGAGATGTGGGATTAGTGCATGAAAGATCAAACCGCATCAATAAGCTCTATCTCATGAGAAAACCATTCTAAGCTTAGCCAGACAATGCAGGACTATATAAGAGACACCCTGGCGATTGTGAAATGCCTCAGAGGCATTGGGGAAGAAATCAAATATTTTCATGTTGCTGCACTTCTACTCAGAGGCTGATTTAATAGCGACATGTAGCGACAGTTGAGCGACTGTAGCGGTATTTTCACAGCGCCCGCTAGTAGTCGCTGTGCTTGGCCGTTGTTCGGTTGTTGACAGCGACTCAGTCGGTGTGGCGTAATGTTGAGTACAAGGTTACGAGTCGCTATTTGACAGGTTCCGCAATGTATGGGTGCTCATGATAGCGACTGGTCAGAGCGACCGGCTTCCACCATATTCATCAAAAAACCACGCTCAAAAAATTCAAGCGCTGTGAAATGCATGTTTAAACCCCAGAGCGCTGGAGGCAATGTGATAAAAGTAGTTTTTTAACCCCCAAACCACCATATTTTTGGAAACCCAAAAAAACAAGTATTTTACATAATTTAGTAATATGAATACATTAATATCAGACCTGTAATATCAATTCTGTACAATTTTTTTTTTCCCTTAAAAAATTATCTAAAATGGCAGAAGTGGTCACAGAATTTTTCACATTAAAAAAAAAAAAAAACATTAATAACAATTAATTATTAATATTTAAAGATTGTTCCATTGAAATGCATTGGAGAGCGCCAGGTAGCGAGAGGTCATACCTGTCGCTGTTCAAGGTCGGTCGCTGGCGCTGTGGGGTGAGGCTGGAATAATGAGGAATGAATTGCTATATGGCGCTATCTCAGGATTGGCTTGATAAATGTGTGATTGTGGTGGGGAGCCGGCGTTCTCGTGGCGGGGCCCGTCATTACCGGCCGCTCACCAGTCGCTACCTGTCGCTATTCCTTCATAAATAAGGGCCTCAGTGGTCTTTCAGAAAGTTATGACACATTTGTAACTGCACTAGATGCCAGGCCAGATGATGAGCTTGCACTATGTTGAGTATGTTAAAAGAAAACTTGATGAGTACATGAGGAAAGCAGCGTCTCTAGTAAAAGTAATGACTCCAGAGCAGAGGCAGCAATTCAGACACAGAATTTCTCTAAAATTAAGAGTTATCTAAACAAAACTGCAGAGTTTGGAAAGCTAGAATGAGTCATCTTCAATAGCAGAAATTTCAGCAAAGGTTTAAGTCTGCTGTGGAGAAGTTGCTGCTCCTGCATGTATCAAGGCCGATGAATGTATCAAAACACATGTCCATTGGTCAACTAAGGCCAGGGCCAGTTGGCTCAGAGCGCCTTAAAGCGGTCCTTCACTCTGAATAAGAGTCTATCTTATATGTTTCCCACACCCTGTACATACAGATTGCTCACATTAAAAATCATCCTACCTGCATCTACTGCATGTAATGAGCTTTTAAACATCCAAGATGGCGGCTCATGGAATGTCAGGCAGCCTGCAAACAGGAAGTGCCTTCTGGCTGCTCTGCATTCTGGGATTGCTGACCTTTTCCTGACCCCAGCTCTGCTCTCTCTGAGCAAAGCACAGCTATAACCCCACCCCCTGTACTTTATCCCACTCTCCTCTTCTCAGTAAGTGTGATGCTTCTGAGGCAAGATGGCGGCGCCCATATCCTAAAGTCCTGAACAGAGTTGCAGCCCAGTGGGAGAAAGAATAATAAGTAAGAGTTTGGGCTTTTCAATAAATCATGGTGAAGGTCCGGTTTAAGGGCCTATTGGCTCAGATCACTTAAAGAGCCTGCCTTGAAAATGCACTGCCGCTGGGTGGCATAAGAGGGATATGTGGATGCACACATGGAGATGCCGGGGTGAGCCTTCAGGCACGGTGTAAACAATTATTATTATAAAAACCTCAATAAAAATATCAATGATTAATATAACAATAAATGCCCACTGTAGGTTCTAGGTTGTGGATGACGTAAGGAATCACACCAATGTGAATGTATAAAATATTGTATTGTGCACAGACCTATGATACAGGACAGCAGTACATTTGTAAAAATAATATATATAAAAATAAGGCCTAAACAGTTACATTAACCACCTAGACAGTACAGGTATCACAGGGACTAAACAAATACATAAAACAATTTCTAACATGTACTGTTACAATTGCCGACTAGGCCTAAAGTCGCTTGCTGATAGTTACCAATACAGGGCCCTCATGCCCACGCTTCCTTGCTCTTCCTTGGTCCCCTCCCAACTGCCCCAAAAATGACTCCCCCTCATTCTAGGCCACCTCACTTCCTGTTGGAAAGGACTAGCCCCTCCCTTTAGAAAGCACATCTATTCACAAAAGGACTTCACAACCAGGTATTGACTTCATTTACATTACCTAGTTAAGAATCCTTTATACACCCAAATCATTTGTATCCACCCGACCGCAGCCAAGATGTCTGGGATGATACCAAATTAGCATCTAAGAGGCTCAATTACCATCCTAGCCAGGGAAGCTACTTGGAGAGCTATTTTACATATTCAAAACTTATATATCTAATATTTTATATTTAATGGGAATTCTCTATTTCTTACAACGGGACTCACTATGGTTGAGGTAAGTTCCTAACACCATTTCTCATGGGATAATTTGTAGGTAAATAAAACTGATTACCATGGAAGTATAACATGAGAAGTGAAGGGGAGGCTGATTCATTAATAGCGGCAGGTAGCGACAGTTGAGCGACTGTAGCAGCATTTTCAGAGCGCCCGCTAGTAGTCGCTGTGCTTGGCCACTGTTCGGTAGTTGATAGCGACTCAGTCGGTTTGCCATAATGTTGAATATTAGGTAAGGAGTCGCTATTTGACAGGTTTCGCGCTGTATGGGAGCGCATGATAGCGGCTGGCCCTAGCGACCGGCTCCAACACGGAATGTTGGTTGGTGGCCCCGCTCTCTCCACTCTGTGCGCCCCCAGTGGCAGTCAGGACTTCAGGGCAGGGCAGGTGTCAGCACTAGGCATACCTGGGCAGATGCCGGGGCCCCTGCTCATTGAGAGGGCCCACCTCATTCTCTCTACCCTGGGCAACCCCTATGCAGGACACATAGCTGTGCAGTAAACCAGGACTAAGGACTGTTTGCCCATTGGGGGATCCTTTCTTTCTGTCAGTCCTATTTTTTCTTTCCTATATTTTCTTTCTATTCTTCTTCATTCTTTCTTTCTTTCATCTATTTTTTGATTCTTTCTTTCATCTGTTCATTC
The DNA here is from genome assembly GCA_027917425.1 of Gastrophryne carolinensis. Lineage (NCBI taxonomy): Eukaryota > Metazoa > Chordata > Amphibia > Anura > Microhylidae > Gastrophryne > Gastrophryne carolinensis. Next base: position 460,282,909 of record CM051237.1, on the reverse strand, counting down.
TGCTATTGTTTTTCTTTCTTTGTTCCTTTTTTCTCGCTTTGATCTATCTTTCCTTCTGTTATTTGTTTTTCTGTCAGTCCTTCTATTCTTTCTTTCCTCCTTTCTCTTCTGTTTTTTTCTCCCATTCCTTCTCTCAGTTTTTTTCTCCCATTCCTTCTCTCTGTTTTTTTCTCCCATTCCTTCTCTCTGTTTTTTTCTCCCATTCCTTCTCTCTGTTTTTTTCTCCCATTCCTTCTCTCTGTTTTTTTCTGTCATTCCTTTTGTTCTTTTTTTCTGTCTTTCATTCTAATGCTTTTGTTCTTTGTTTATTTCCATTTTTTAATATTTTATATTCATACATACACATTTCATTTTACCATATAAGCCCCTCGATTCAAAGAGCAAAAGTTAATTGATTTCGTATCGAGAATCGTAAGTTTGGGTGGGTGTTAGTCATTTTTTCCTGTTTTTTTGGCCATTTCCGACTCGCACGAGCCTACGTACGAATGCGTATATGCTCTTACGATCAGCGGAAGTTCGTTCCTAAATTTTAGGATCAAAACGTAAAACTTAGGATAAAATCCTAAAACTTACGATCAAAACGTAAAACTTAGGTTAATTGGATGTGTTTAGGTGTGATTCAGAGAAACCTCTAAACGCGTTTTAAAAGAAAGCCACAGCCGACACCTTTTAGCAGTCGGATTGCTGTTCTTGAACAGGTTTTTGGCTATGTGGAGGAGTCTGCGCGTCTTGTGCTCCAATGAACTGCATGTATCAGCATGGCCGAGGCCATAAATTGTATGGCAATGCATACCTGATTCATGTATGCCTTATAAAAGCATTTTAATGTGGACCTTAATTAGTCCTTTGCATGTAAACCTTTATTTTGCAATATATTTGCATTAATTAAAGAAACTTATGTCCTTTGTTATTTATTTTCAAATTGAGGTACTAGAAAAATATTTTTAGATTGCATTTATTGGTGTAGTTGTTTACCTTTGCTTTGTTTAATTATTTAAGCACATCTTTGGTCAGATGCATCACACTTACTGAGGAGAGGAGAGCGGGATAAAGTGCAGGATGTGGGTTACTGCTGTATTTTGCACAGACACAGCAGAGCTGGGGGCATGGAAAGGTCAGAAATCAAAGAATCCAGAGCAACACAGTCACAAGGCCCTTTCTGTTTGCAGGCTGCCCGATAATACCTGAGCCGCCATCTTGGCTGTTTCTAGGCTCATAACATGCAGAAGTTGCTGGGTGTTTTTTAATATTTGTGAGCAATCTGTATGTAGAGGGTGTGGGTAACCACACTAAAAATTTAAAGTTGTACCATTTGAAGCATAAATATTAAAATTAAATCCACAAGTAAAAAATGCAAGTTAACTAAAAATGAAACAAAGTAAGATTTACTTATGCAAATGCATTCATTAATGGTTGGTTACTACAAAATGAATGAAATAAAGAAAAATAAAAGACCAAATATTTAGAATGCACTTTAATGAGGTAAGTTTGTAGTGCGCAGCCGCAAGATCAGAAGGATTTACGTCCAGACAAAAAAGGAAAAAGGGCAAAACCAATGTTGCAACCTGAGAAATGAAACGGAAAATTCAGGATGGAAACTGACATAGGTCTGATTCCCGAACTGCCATACGAACGGACGTATATTTTAGGATAGAAACGTATTTGCTTATTGAATCACTCGCAAGTTCATACGAACGCACGAGCGGACGTGAAAAATAGGATGATCGTGACCCAAATCCAAGCTGTTACATGTTTCTTTGAATCAACCCAATAGAGTATCATACCACCGAGGTAAGGGGCCCACATAGAGGCTGATTTATTAATAGCGGCAGGTAGCGACAGTTGAGCGACTGTAGCGGTATATTCACAGCGCCCGCTAGTAGTCGCTGTGCTTGGCCGTTGTTCGGTTGTTGACAGCGACTCAGTCGGTGTGGCGTAATGTTGAATACAACGTTACGAGTCGCTATTTGACAGGTTCCGCGATGTATGGGAGCGCATGATAGCGACTGGTCAGAGCGACCGGCTTCCACCATATTCATTAACAAATCACGCTCAAAAAATTCTCGCGCTGTGAAATGCATGTTTAAAACCCAGAGCGCTGGCGGCGATGGGTTAAAAGTAGTTTTTTAACCCCCAAACCACCATATTTTTGGAAACGAAAAAATAAAAACATTTTAAATAATTTAGTAATATAAATACATTAATATCAGACCTGTAATATCAATTCTGCACAAATTTTTTTTTTCATTTAAAATGGCAGAAGTGGTCACAGAATTTTTCACATTTAAAAAAAAAAAAAACAATAACAATTAATTATTAATATTTAAAGATTGCTCCATTGAAATGCATTGGAGAGCGCCAGGTAGCGAGAGGTCATACCTGTCGCTGTTCAAGGTCGGACGCTGGCGCTGTGGGCTGAGGCTGGAATAATGATGAATGAGTCGCTATATGGCGCTATCTCAGTCGCTAAGCAGGATTGGCTTGATAAATGTGTGACTGTGGTGGGGAGCCGGCGTTCTCGTGGCGGGGCCCGTCATTACCGGCCGCTCACCAGTCGCTACCTGTCGCTATTCCTTCATAAATAAGGGCCTAAGACTCTATCGCCCAAGGGCCGGCATAAACCTGGAGCCCGCCCTGCTTCAGGGGTATGTACAGCGCACAGGTGCTCACAGCTCTCTTTATGCACGAAGGTTAGATGTAGGATAGATCATCATAGAAGATGTCTACAAAGGGAATGTCAACAAGACAGACACTGTGAATTCTCTCTCCTCACAAACATACTAAAGATGGGAAGATGGGGCAGCCAACACATTTCCAAATCTTCCCCAAAATATTTTTCCACTAGAAAAGGCTTACTGACATTATACCTGTGCACACAGCGCTCCCTGACACAACAGAGAGCTTCAGCAAAAGTAACTAGGAGGCTGATTCATTACTAACGCCAGGTATTGGCAGATGCGCGTCTGTATAGCGGCGCTTAGAGTGACCGCTAGTAGACGCTGTAAGCGGGTATCAGGCGCTGTAACAGAGCGTCTCGGACGCTCTAGTAACCTGACCCGCACTGATGAATGTGATGTATGTTGGGCGTTCTAACACCAGTACAGCGCTGCAGGGAGCGAAAGGTAGCGCCAGCTAAGTGCGACCGACTCTCAGCGACTCACACCTTTCTTCATCAAAAAACGACACACACACAGCGTCGGCGCTGTAAAGCTGGACGTGATTAAAGTCTGTTTTTGAACACATATCCACCAGGAACAAAGCGAAAACACATGGAATGACATTGTTGTAACATTGTGAGATTAACACTTTAATGGCAGACCTGTAATGACAATTCTGCATAAAAATATAAAAAGTTGACTTTTTCTAGGCCAGAAGAGGTCACACAATTATTTGAGAGAAAAAAAAAACCCTGTTTAAACGGAAGAAAAGGAACGTCCATTGAAATGTATGGGAGAGTGACAGGTAGTGACAGGTAATACCTGGCGCTCTGGAAGCTAGAGCGCCGGTGCTATACGCTGAGCCACCTGTAATGATGAATCGGACGCTACATGGTGCTTTTAGAGTTGCTCACCAGATTCCCTTTCATAAATGTGGTTTTGCGTACAGCGCCCGGCGTTCACCAGATGCTGCCTGCTGCTACGAGGCACTACCTTCCGCTTTCCTTTGATGAATAACCCCCATAGATCGCTAATACCAACATTCAGATCACAGAATTACAACAAGAAACAAACCCATTTATTGAGGTTGTCCACAGTTCAAGAGATCATACATAGTAACATAGTAACATAGTATGTAAGGCTGAATAAAGACTTTAGTCCATCCAGTTCAGCCTGTTTAACTCCTTCCAGTGGTCTAGTAGCCATAGCCGGAAATGTTATTACATGCCAGGAAGGCATCAAGGCCACTTTTGAACATTTTTAATGTATCCCTCATTACTACCTCCTCTGGCAGCGAGTTCCATAGTCTCACTGCTCTTACAGAGAAGAACAAATACAGCAAAGTCTGCGTCAGCAACCCAGATTAAAGACACTGGGGTTGATTCAAAGCCCCTTTCTCGCCAATTTTTTGCTTTAATATTTCCATTCTCGCTCATTTTTTCCCACCTCGTCTAATTCAGCAGAGCCTTTTTTTCTGCAAGACTTTTTGTGTGAACTGTTTTCAGTTTTACATGATTTTTCATTTGGTAGCAAGACCTCCAAAAAACGATAGGAAAGGGGCTCTGAATCAACCCTACTGACCTGCCAACAGGGCCACCATGTTTGTACACACCAGGGCCCACAACACTTGACAGGCCCACACAAGAACTGTTAAAACCTGAATTGAATGCAAAGATTCACCCTCAGGTTACAACACCCAGCGTAACAGTTACCAGCAAGCAACTTACGCCAAAGTCTTCTCCTCACAGATCCTTCACTCAGAACTTAGAGGCCGATTCATTAACAGCAGCAGGTAGCGACAGTTGAGCGACTGTAGCGGCATTTTCAGAGCACCCGCTAGTAGTCGCTGTGCTTGGCCGTTGTTCGCTATTTGACAGGTTCCGCGCTGTATGGGAGCGCATGATAGCGACTGGTCAGAGCGACCGTCTTCCACCATATTAATTAACAAATCACGCTCAAAAAATTCTCGCGCTGTAAAATGCATGTTTAAACCCCAGAGCGCTGGCGGCGATGGGTTAAAAGTAGTTTTTTAACCCCCAAACAACCATATTTTTGGAAACCAAAAAAAAAAGTTTTTAAAATAATTTAGTAATATGAATACATTAATATCAGACCTGTAATATCAATTCCGTACATTTTTTATTTTTTTATTTTTTTTACCTTAAAAAAAATATTTAAAATGGCAGAAGTGGTCACAGAATTTTTCACATTTAAAAAAAAAAAAAAAAATTAATTATGAATATTTAAAGATTGTTCCATTGAAATGCATTGGAGAGCACCAGGTAGCGAGAGGTCATACCTGTCGCTGTTCAAGGTCGGACGCTGGCGCTGTGGGCTGAGGCTGGGATAATAATGAATGAGTGGCTATCTGGCGCTATCTCAGTCGCTAAGCAGGATTGGCTTGATAAATGTGTGATTGTGGTGGGGAGCCGGCGTTCTCGTCGCGGGGCCCGTCATTACCGGCCGCTCACCAGTTGCTACCTGTCGCTATCCCTTGTTAAATAAGGGCCTTAGTGTGCCAAACTCTAACTAGCTCAGCCTACACAGCTAGTCCCTTTATAGCCACACCAGCATACTTGCAGTGACACAAGAGTCTGCACTACTGTCACAATAGTAGTAGATGAGCTCACACAGGCAAAAGAGGTAAGTGTGCATTGTGTGTTCAACAAAATGCCTGTTTACAGACTTTTCTGCCTTTCCAGAGCCAGAAGGTGGTGCCTAAGGATAGTGTCATCAGGAACGCTGATCCATTTGTGGATACCAAGAAACTGCTGACAGTAAAGAGACACTTTACAAAGGTGAAGTCCGAAAGAGGCTGTCCATTAATTCCAACTAAATATGAAAATTGCAATAATACCGTGCAACACTATAAGAGAAAACAAAGTTTAAAGCTCAACGTGTGAAAGAGTCCTTCCACTCAATGGTCTGTATGCAATTGGTATATGGTACACTATACGGCGTCAGATCAAGTCTCCTCCAGGGACGAAACGCGTAGGGAGTTTGGCGGTGTCCTCTGCTTTGGAGATTTTGTGGATTGATGACCTTTTTACTGAGTAGGGCAGCCTGAATAAGAACTTGGTGAGACATGCTGAAGCCATCTTGTATTTCTTAAAGCCTGTTTTTATCTTTATCATGTGAGTGCATACTATTTTGATTAAATTGTGCACATTTTAAAAGGTGTTGCACTAGATTCTTCTTTTATGTCTTTCATCCATGACTAAACGTCAGGACATTTGTTTGGGAAAACTTTGTGTATTGGAGATCATGTGGATTTTATAAGGTGTTATTCTCGCCTGTTTGGAATACCCAGTGTGGAAGTCTTACTACCTGTACTAACGCCATTCTGTGTTTTGATTCCGGTAAGAGGCTGCATAAACCTTGTGGTGGAGTGTGTTCGGCACGAGATTTTTTCTGCACTGCGGGAATAATCTTATTGAGAACTAACTGAATGAGATTAAGTTGTCTTCTAATTTCACCATAAGCTCTGTGTACCATATACCAATTGCATCAATTCCAACTACTAACGTTGTACCTTTGCCTCTAATGGATACATATGTACAGGGAAAGTACCAAGGACACTTATCCACTAAGGAGGTTTACTTGCAGCACCCAAGGGACTTGTGAGTAAAGCTGCCTTTAAATATGTGATCTACCAAAAACCTTGTTGTGTGTGTCAAAAACAGGAGCTGGTTCACCTTCCTACTGACTGTACAAAAGCGACATTCAGCATAGTGCGTCCCAATGTGTTCAAGCCACTGTGTCACCACACGGCTCATAGGGTGAGGTCATGCCAACAGCAATCGTTAGAACTGAGAACTTGGTTGTTTCCCAACTTGCAGGAAGCCAATGCAATGGGAACTTTTCACACACTTGTTACTTATTGGATGTTGAACTTTGCTCTTACCAGAGACGCTTTGATGGTGGTATCCCCGGATACCAGGCGGGAGTGTCACAGGTACCTGATCATCTATATATTTAATTCATGACCAATGACTAACATTGAGTTGATCAGTTCCATAAACTTCCATTGTAGATGCTGCCATTGTCACAGACTGGGTGTGGCGGCACAGGTGTGGATCGGCTGTGACCGTGTTACTGATAGCGAGTGCCGCGTCAGAGGGCAGAGTCTAAGAGGCCACCGGTATTCACCAGAGCCCGCCGCAAAGCAGGTTGGTCTTGCAGCGGCGAGTGACCCCCAGGTCGCTACCCCAACGGAGGCTCAGCCGAGGTAATGCATGGTACAAAGGAGGCAGGCAAAAGGAGATGTAAAAGTTCAAGCAGAGGTCAGGGCTGGCAGCACAGGTTCAGAGTCGGGGACAGGCAAAGGTCGGTACACGGGTGAGCAATACTGGAAACAACAGACTTTCTGCATACAAAGGAAGACCAAGATCCGGCACTGATGGAAAAGGAAGTGCCCCTTAAATAGGGGAAGTGGATGCAGGATTGGATGACCAGGCACCAATCAGTGGTGGACAGGCCCTTTAAATTCCAGGAATCCGGCGCGCACGCCCTCTAGTGGACGGGGGGCATGCACGCACCGAACCATGCAAGGAAGGAAGACGGCTGGGAGCAGCCGGCGCATGGCCAGTCACCGCGCCGGAAGCCACGGGCCCGCCGGCAGGAGCGGGTAAGGAGAGGGACTGGGGAGTGCTGCGAGATGGCCCCGCAGCGCTCGCCCTAACAGTGCCCCCCCCCCCCTTGGGCCTCCCCCTCTTCTTGGGACCAAGAAAATCTGAGATGAGACTATGGTCCAGAATGTTCTCCTCGGGTTCCCAAGATCTTTCCTCTGGACCTCACCTTCCCAATCGACCAAAAAATATCTTTTGCCTCTGGAGACTTTAGAGGCCAGGATCTCTTTCACCGTGAAAACGTCCGCGGTAGCAGAAATTGGAGCGGGCTCCAGGATTTTCGGAGAAAAACGATTGCAAATTACTGGCTTCAAAAGAGAGACGTGGAAGGAGTTAGGGATACGAAGAGATGCTGGAAGGTGAAGCTTATAGCAAACCTAATCTTATAAGGACCCAGGTAGCGGAGACCTAATTTGTAGCTGGGAATTCGGAAGCGGAGTTATTTCGCCGAAAGCCACACCTTATCTCCAGGAGAGTAAACAGGAGGAGTTCTTTTTTTATCAGCGCTAATTTTCATATGAGCGGAAGCTTGAAAAAGAGCACCTTGAGTCTCTTGCCAGATGGTGGAAAAATCCTGTGTGAGTTCTTCCACGGCGGGTACTTTAGAAGACGTGGACAAAGGCAGTGGCGGAAGAGGATGATGAACGGGGATTTTCTCGTAGATTCAGAATCCTTAAAGTTATATGAGAACTCCGCCCAGGGCAGAAGGTCGATCCAATCATCTTGACGCGCGGAAACAAAATGGCGAAGATAATGGCCGAGGACTTGGTTTACTCTTTCCACTTGGCCATTTGACTGGGGATGATAAGCAGAGGAAAAGTCCAATTTAATCTTCATTTGCTTACAAAGAGCCCTCCAGAACTTAGAAACAAATTGCACTCCTCTGTCAGACACAATGTGTGCAGGCAGCCCATGAAGTCGAAAGATATGCATAAGGAAGTGTTTCGCCAGCTGAGGAGCCAAAGGGAGACCAGGCAAAAATGTAAAATGTGCCATCTTAGAGAACCTATCTACTACCACCCAACGGTGTTGCCATGTGAAGGAGGGAGGTCAGAAATGAAGTCCATAGCAATGTGTGACCATGGAGTGTCTGGAATAGGTAGGGGAAGAAGTAAGCCTGCAGGTCTTTGGCGAGGAGTCTTGGCACGTGCACAGATGGTACAAGTCAGAATGAATTCCGTCACGTCCTTCTCTAAGGAGGGCCACCAATAATATCTGGAAATGAGAGAACAAGATTTTCTGATACCTGCATGGCCAGCTACATGAGAAGAATGTCCCCATTTTAATCTTCTGCAACGCTGACGAGGAGGCACGAAGATCTTTCCAGGTGGTGCCTGTACCAGGGTTGCGGGAGCAGATTGGACCGGAGACGTCCGAAGAACGAGAAAGGGTGTCCGCCCTGATGTTCTTGACGGCTGGACGGAAGTGGATTTGAAAATAGAAACGGGCGAAAAATAACGACCATCTGGCTTGTCGAGGGTTTAACCGCTGGGAAGTTTCTAAGTAAGACAGATTCTTGTGGTCGGTAAAGATGGTAACAAGGTAGGCAGAACCTTCCAAGAGATGTCTCCACTCCTCCAATGCCAACTTGATGGCAAGTAATTCCCGATCTCCAATGGAGTAATTCCTCTCTGCCGGAGAAAACGTTTTTTGAAAAGAAACCGCAGGTGAGAGTCCTGCCAGTAGCAGATTTTTGAGTAAGCATGGCTCCAGCTCCAATGGAGAAGGCATCTACCTCAAGGGCAAAGGGTCTAGCTGGATCTGGTCTTGAGAGCACCAAAGCAGAAGAGAAGGCATTTTTAAGAGTATTAAAGGCCTCTTCAGCCGAGGAGGCCACAACTTAGCATTAGCGTTCTTCTTCGTGAGAGCCACAATAGGTGCAACTATAGTCGAAAAGTGGGGAATAAACTGGCGATAATAATTAGCGAAGCCCAAAAAGCGTTGGATAGCCTGTAGGCCAGAAGGACGAGGCCAGTCCAACACTGCCTTTAACTTGCTGGGGTCCATCTGGAGACCACAACCAGAAACTATGTACCCAAGAAATGGTAGAGAGGTCTGATCAAATATGCACTTCTCCAACTTGGCATATAAATGATGTAGGCGGAGGCGAGACAGGACTTGCCGGACGTGGCGGTGATGTTCTTCAGGATTAGAAGAGAAGATGAGTATATCATCCAGATACACTACCACGCAGGAGTAAAGCAAGTCCCAGAATATGTCGTTCACGTATTCCAGGAATATGGCGGGTGCATTGCAAAGTCCAAAGGGCATCACTATGTATTCCAAGTGACCATCGCGGGTGTTAAAGGCGGTCTTCCATTCATCGCCCTCACGTATACGTATCAGATTATAGGCCCCTCTCAGGTCGAGTTTAGTGAAGATCCTGGCACCACAAACTTGATCAAATAATTCCGAAATCAAGGTAAAGGGTAACGATTTTTGACGGTAATCTTGTTGATGCCACGGTAGTCAATGCAGGGGCGAAGAGAGCCATCTTTCTTGGCCACAAAGAAGAAGCCTGCGCCTGCAGGAGAGGAAGATCTCCGTATGAAGCCTCTTTGGAGATTCTCCTGTATATACTCTGACATAGCCTGAGTCTCAGGAGCCGAGAGAGGATAGATTCTGCTACGAGGTGGAGTAGTACCCGGCATAAGATCGATGAGGCGGAAGTACCTCTGCTTGCTTTTTGCAGAAAACATCTGAGAAGACCTGATAAATCGCAGGCAGGTCGGGAAGTGGAGCAGAGGCAGGAACAGGTCTGTCCGGAACGGACACCTCTTGTAGCAGCCTGCACCCCAACTCTTGATATCGCCTGTATTCCAGTCAAGAGTGGGGTCGTGAAAGCCGGTCGTTGAAGCCAGGGTAGGCCGAGGAGAATCTGAGAGGTACAATGAGGGAGCACATAGAACTCAATATTCTCTTGGTGAAAATGTCCAATCTTTAAAAGGAGGGGTACTGTGCGATAACGCATGGTGCAATCAAGCCCGTCACCATTAACCGAAACGATGAATAGAGGCTTCGCGAGGCGATTCGCGGAGATGTTATATTTATTAATCAAGGAGGCCTTGATAAAGTTTCCTGCAGAGCCAGAATCCACAAAGGCAGTCAGGTTCAAGGAGATGGTAGCTGCAACGGTGAGTTGCACAGGAACCGTAAGCCGTGGAGAGGTGGCACACGCACCTAGGGACGCCTCTCCCACATTCACTAGGTGTGCCCGTTTCCCTGTCGCGGCGGGCGAATAGGACAGTCTTTCAGGAAGTGCTCTGAGCCAGCACAATACAAACAAAGATTCTCATTCCTCCTGCAAGTTCTTTCCAGCTGGGTTAAACGGGATCGGCCACCTGCATGGCCTCCTCACTGGAGGATGCATGTGCGGTCATAGGATGTTGAAACACAGGAGCCAAACGGGATGCCCTCCTAGGGCGCTGAGTGTCTCTTTCCAGGCAGAGTTCCTCACGTCTTTCGGAAAAACGCACATCGATGCGTGTGGCCAAATGGATGAGATCAGTCAAAGATGAAGGCAAATCATGTGCGGCTAGAGCATCTTTAATATTGCTAGACAGTCCCTTCTTGAAGGAGGCACATAAGGCCTCATTATTCCAAGACAGTTCAGATGCCAGGGTACGGAACTTAATGGCGTATTCACTAACGGACAGGTTGCCCTGAATCAAGTTCAACAGGGCTGTCTCTGCAGACGAGGCCCGGGCTGGTTCCTCGAAGACCTGACGAAACTCGGAGACAAAAGCGAGTATATTGGAAGTGACTAGGTCCTTGCGATAATGGGGTAGCCCAGGCCAGAGGTTTTTTTTCCTGAGAGCAGACTAATAACAAAGGCCACCTTAGCACGTTCAGTGGGAAATTGGTCTGCCAACATTTCCAAATGCATAGAACACTGGGTAAGGAAGCCTCGGCATAACTTGGCATCCCCGTCAAACTTAGCCGGCAAGGAGAGACGGATTCTAGAAGTTGATGCTACTGGAGGCTGTGGCGGCAATACTGGGGCGGCTGGTGGCAATTGCTGTTGCTGAATCGATGCTGAATCGATGCTGAACCATGGCGGAGAGCTGGTTAATTTGGCGAGACTGCATAGCCACTATTGCAGGTAATTCAGAGGCATCAGGCAGTGGCACCTCAGCGGGATCCATGGCCGGATCTTACTGTCACGAACCGGGTGTGGCGCACAGTTGATCCGCTGTGACCGTGTTACTGATAGCGAGTGCCGCGTCAGGGGAGCGGAGTCTAAGAGGCCACCGATATTCACCAGAGCCCGCCGCAAAGCAGATTGGTCTTGCAACGGCGAGTGACCCCAACGGAGGCTCAGCCACACAGTCAGCCGAGGTAATGCATGGTACAAAGGAGGCAGGCAAAGGGCGATGTAAAAGTTCAAGCAGAGGTCAGGGCTGGCAGCACAGGTTCAGAGTCGGGGACAGGCAAAGGTCGGTACACGTGTGAGCAATACTGGAAACAACAGACTTTCTGCATTCAAAGGAAGACCAAGATCCGGCACTGATGGAAAAGGAAGTGCCCCTTAAATAGGGGAAGTGGATGCAGGATTGGATGACCAGGCACCAATCAGTGGTGTACAGGCCCTTCAAATTTCAGGAATCCGGCGCGCGCGCCCTCTAGTGCACAGGGGCGTGCGCGCACTGAACCATGCAAGGAAGCAGCACGAGGAGGAGGAAGACGGCTGGGAGCAGCCGGAGCACGTCCAGCCACCGCGCCGGAAGCCGCGGGCCCGCCGGCAGGAGCGGGTAAGGAGAGGGACTGGGGAGCGCTGCGAGATGGGTGCGCAGCTTGGAGTTTCCTGAACAAACTAATTTTAATAATCTGGTGCTTAAGGAGTGGGAACGGCCTAGCCAGCTCCCCGGGGTGCCAAAGAGTTGGGATAAGAGGTATCCCTTTCCTGCTGAAATTGTTAAACGGTGGTCATGTCCTCCCGAGGTGGATGCACCAGTTCTGGGGTTGTCCAACACATCCGTCATGCATTCCTCTGACTCTACTACACTGAGGGATGGGGATGACAGGCGCATTGATCAGCTGGCTTGCCATGCCTTTGCCTGTGTGGGGACCGCGCTGCGTCCGGTCTGTGCTTCTGCCATTACGGCTGTTGCTATTTAAAGCCTGCTCAAGGGTCTCTTAGATGGGGCCCCTGATGATGCTGGTTGTGAAGAGTATAGAGCTCTTCTGCATTGTGAGGAATTTGTTGCATATGTTCTCTCTGCCTTGGATGATACCATTAGAATGTGTGGCAGGGCATCTGCCTTGTTGGTGGCGATACGCTGCTCGGTCTGGCTGCGCCAGTGGGCAGCTCACAACGCTGCTAAGAAGGCTCTCACTGGGTTTCCCTTCAAGCGGCTGCGCCTCTTTGTTGAACGTCTGGACTTGTTTGCTAAGGGAGGCAAGTTACCTCAGCGTAGAAGGCAGCCCTGATCCTTTCGGGGTTCAGGTGCCTTTTCTCCTTTCTTCAGGGGCTCCAGAATTGGATGGGGAGCTTCCTTTGCTGGAGCCCGTGGAGATTTTTGGGGCAGGGGCAGAGGACGTGGCCGCCCTGGCCCCTCCTGGGGTCCCAAGCCTAAGTCCTCCTCCAAGCCCCCTCAGGCATGAAGGGGTGCCCTCACCCATCCGGGTGGGGGGACGGCTTCGGCTCTTGGCTCATGTCTGGAGGCGTCATGTCTCAGACCTGTGGATTCAGGAGGTAGTATCCTCCGGTTACAAGATAGAGTTTGCAGCCTGGCCGCCCCCAAGATTCATCAAATCTCGGTTAGCTCAAAACCCCCTGTCAGCTCAGGGTCTGTCCCTGGCTGGCCAAGGCCTTCTGGAACTGGGTGTCATCTGCCCTTGAGGGAAAGGGGCAAAAGCTATTACTCCAATCTTTTCGTCATCCCCAAAAAAGATGGGTCCATCAGACCCATCCTGGATTTGAAGCACCTCAACAAATTTGTCAGATTCAGACACTTTCGCATGGAGACTCTGCGCTCAGCTGTGACTTTCCTACGCCCAGGGGACTTCATGACCTCTGTAGACATCAAGGATGCTTAACTTCACGTACCTATCTTTCCAGGTCATCAGAGATTCCTCAGGTTCGCTCTGGAGGATCAGCACTACCATTTGTGGCCTTGGCCTTCGGCCTCACCTCGGCTCCCAGGGTATTCACCAAGGTGCTGGCAGGAGTGATGGCTCTGCTGAGATCTCAGGGCATTCGCATTCTTCCCTACTTGGACAACATGCTTATCGCTTCTCAGTCCTTCCATCAGGCAGAGCTGGACACTCAGCGGGTGGTGTCCACACTGGAGTCATTCGGCTGGGTGATCAACCACCCCAAATCTTCCCTGTCTCCTTCCATGGTGAAGTCCTTTCTGGCCATGATTCTGGATTCATCTCAGGTCAAGATCTTTCTTCCTCAGCAGAAGGTGGAGAGTCTTCAAGAGAAAGCTCAGCTCCTTCTTTCTTGTCCTCATCCATCCATCAGGCAGGGAATGCAGCTGGTGGGCCTGATGGTGTCCTGCTTCGAGGTGGTTCCATATGCTCAGTTTCACATGAGGCCTCTACAGCTTCACCTCTTGTCAGTATGAGATCGGGACCCTGTGTCCATGGATCAGGTGTTTGTCCTGTCCCCTCTGGTCAGGCGGTCTCTATCGTGGTGGCTGGACTCAAGGAACCTGCTGGGGGGCAGATCCTTTCTGGCCCCCTGCTGGGAGACTGTCACCACGGATGCCAGTCTGACAAGTTGGGGGGCTTTTAGAAGTCCCTGAAATTCCAGGGTCAGTGGGGCCCTCAGGAGGCCCATGCCCCTATCAACATTCTGGAATTGAGGGCGATCAGATTGGTTCTCGCCCACTTAACCCCACACCTGCAGGGTCGGGCTGTTCAGGTCTGCTCGGACAACCAGATGGCGGTTGCCTACATCAATCATCAGGAAGGGACCCAGAGCAAGAGGGCCCTCAAGGAAGTGTCCCTGATACTGTCCTGGGCAGAGGAGAATGTTCCCTGCATCTCAGCTGTGTACATCCCGGGGGTGGAGAATCTGGAGGCAGACTCTCTGAGCAGTGGGACCTCTGGTCTGGGAGAATGGTCCCTCAGCAGCAGGGTGTTTCACTCCCTGTGTCACCGCTGGGGTCAGCCGGATGTGGATCTGTTTGCGTCCCGTCACAATCACAAGCTTCCAGTCTTTGTCTCTCTGTCCTAGGATCCTCTGGCCTTGGCCATGGATGTCCTGGCAATGTCTTGGACGGGGTTTCAGCTTCTGTATGTGTTTCCCCCTTTTCCCCTGCTGGGCAGGGTGCAGCGCAAGATAGCTCAGGAAAGGGTGCCAGCCATACTGGTGGCCCCCTGTAGGCCAAGAAGAGTGTGGTTCGCAGACATCGTGCAGCTGGCAGTAGATCATTACGCCCTACCCCGGGTTCCAGATCTGCTCACTCAGGGGCACCTACGCCACCCTAATTTACAAACGCTGGCTTTGACGGCCTGGCTGTTGAAACCTCCATCTTGATGGAAAAAGGGCTGCCTGTCTCGGTTGTAAATACCATGATCAGGGCTAGGAAAAGGTCCTCTTCTTCCATCTACTACAGGGTTTGGCGTACTTACATTGACTGGTGCGAGTCTAACTCGCTTCCCTGTCGTATGTTTTCTATTCCTAGGATTCTGGAGTTTCTGCAACATGGTTTGGATCTGGGTCTTCAGCTCAGTACTCTGAAAGGTCATGTTTCTGCTTTGGCTATTTTTTTCCAAAGATCCTTTGCTCAGCATCCCCTGGTCAAGACCTTCAAGACATGCGTCCCCTACGTAAGCCTATGTTACCAGTCTGGAACTTGAACTTGGTCTTATCTGCCCTGCAGGGGTCTCCCTTCGAGCCCTTGCAAGGAGCCCCCTTGTCCATTCTTACACTTAAGGTGGTCTTTTTGGTGGCTATCACTTCTGTGAGGCGTGTTTCTGAGTTGGCGGCGCTTTCTATCAAGCCTCCTTATTTTGAAAGACACCAGGACAAGGTGGTGTTTTGTTTTAATGCCAGATTTTCTGCCTAAGGTTGTTTCTGCCTTTCATCTCAATCAGGACATTGTTTTGCCTTCTCTGTGTCCTAATCCTAGTACTTCTAAGGAGAGGGTTTTACACTCTCTGGATGTGTTCAGGACTCTGAAGTTCTATCTGGTGGCTACAGAATCCTTCAGGAAGACTGACGCTCTCTTTGTGCTCCAGTCTGGACCTAAGAAGGGTCTGGCTCCGGCTAAGTCCACTATCAGCAAGTGGATCTGTCAGGCTGTGATACAGGCCTACTCTGCTAAGGGGAAGGAGGCTTTCTTCCGCCTTACTGCTCATTCTACTTGTGCTATTGTTGCCTCTTGGGCTTTTCAGCACCAAGTTTCTGTTGAACAAGTTTGCAAGGCCGCCACTTGGTCTTCTGTCTATACTTTTTCTAAGTTTTACAAGGTTGATGTTAGGGCCTCAGCTGATGCTGCTTTTGGCCGCAAAGTTCAGCAGGCGGCAGTGGTTTAAACTGTCTGCTGTTACTTTTGGGGATCCCACCCTACCTTTCGGACACTGCTATTGGATGTCCCATGTGTAAGGAATATTCTGGAACAGGACGTGCTGTATACTTGGAATAATACAATTCTGTGATTACTCACCTGTAGAATTGGTATTATACGTATACAACACGTCCTGTTCCACCCCACCCTTGTTATCATTATCTTTAGTTACCTCTTTATGGTGATTGTTCTTATGTTCAAATTTTTATATAATGGTTATAGTTCTCCCGGTCTCATTTTAACTGTTTTTCAATACTGGGGATTTTGTGGGAGGTCCCTGGTATATATGGGGCCGGGAGGAGCCACTTTTCTGTCTGCAGTCCAGCGCCATCTACTGGATGTATAACCCAAGAGTAAGGAATATCTTCTGGAACAGGACGTGCTGTATACAGATAATACCAATTCTACAGGTGAGTAATCACAAAATTGCATTTTTTTTGTGCTTTCTCAATATTTTTAGGTGAAATATGTGAATATATATATAAAATATTGAATATTGTCGAGAAAATCATATTGTGGGTAAAAGCCCTATTTCTCCCGATTGCAACCGTACCACATATGTATCGGTAGACTCTTGTTCCTGCCTAGGGGAGCCTACAAACGAAAAGAGCGCTTTATGGGATTTTTAAATGAAATGCAACTACTATTCTAACTATCAAAAATTAAACCCTTAAAATTTGCAAAGAAAACAACTTGTGGTCCAGTCGCATAAGTAAATATCAATTAAATATCAATATTAAATATTAAGGCTCATACAGTAATTTTTCTTTCAGTATGTAGCGAGACAACTGTCTAGCACTGTGGGACACCTGTCTTTTAGGTGAGTCCACAACCCCCAATCTCGGCTGCTAGCTTCACGTATAGCCAAGCTCCCTTTTGCCGGGACGCATATACGCCTCGCCGGACACGCTTGCCCCCAGGACTTAGTAGCACAAAGGTTGTGAACTTACAGGGGTGAAGGCGGATGAACTAGAGGCAAGACTGGGCGATGTTGGGTAAGCCGGGGTCATACACAGGTATCAATCCTCACAATGAGCAGCACCAAGGAAGAAGCGAGAGAAGGGTCATGGTCAAGCTAAAGGTCAACCAGGAGGTCAGAGAGTACACAGTACAAGGGATGAGCCGAGTTTATAGTCAGGCTTCGGTCCAGGCGGCAATCACAGAGGGGTCTGACAAACTAGGTCAGCAACGGTAATAACGAGAAAGTCACAGGAACTATAGCACCCAGCAGCACGCTATCAAGGGCAATGATGACAGGGGCTGGGGCACCTTTATAGGGGATGATGTGCAGGGATAGGCTGGGGCAACTTAGGGCTGATTAGCCCAGCAACAACCTCAGGGCTAAAACAATTAGGGCCACAGTAAAGTTGGGGCTCATTGGCGCTTTAAACTAACCTCCGACGGGCATGTTGTTTACAGCGCCGCCGGAGGGGATAACTAAGGAGCAGGGGATGCGGCTGAGGGAGGAGGAAGTGGAAACCTCTCAGGCCAGCGCTGTCTGAGACAGCGCCAGCTATGTGGCTGCCAGGCGATAGGGATCCTGGCGAGCTGCCCAAGTGGCTGACCCTGACTAAAACAGCAGAAATATATGCTTCCTTTTTCAAAGTAATGACAAGCGAGCACAAATATGATAAATATGATGGAGGAGCAACAATGATGGGCCCCCCCAGATCTTTTGGGCTGTGTGAGTTTGCATCCCCTCAAGTTACACTCCTGGTGGGGTCCCCCAGGCTGCAGCTATGGGGGCTGGTAGACCAGGGTGCAGAGGCCATTCCTTAAAGCAACCAGCCCACATAGCCCACATGGCACTCTCCTGGGCTTTGGGGATGCAGGTAATGGGGCGGGGCTTGCTGACAGGTGACTTGCCAGCCCCTCCTGCCTTGTGAACTGTGAGGGAGGGATCAGACGTCCCCAGAGGAAAGAAGAAACCCCCGGCACTGGATCCTGGATGGAGGTGAGCGCTTTTTTGTCACGTTCTTGGTGTTTAAAGGGTTAAGCGCATACTCAGGCCCTTTAATAGTTTTATCACCAAACAGCAAACTTAACGAAGAACAAAAAAGTTGAATATCCAAAACTTCAACAGAGCACTTAAAAAAAAAACTATAATGGAAACAATACAGCAACACGCAAAGCGTACAGAATTCTATGGAAAATGTTAAGCCTAAATTCAGAAGATATGAAGAAAAAAAAAGGATTGCCTTAGATGACCCAAAACTCACTTAAGAGACAAATTTACTTGGACGCAAGTGTTTTCGCCTTAAAATATGCAGAGATGAAAATTACTCACACATGTGAGGCCTCCTATCGAGGGTGCTGCTGGTATTGTTGGTGAAACATTAAACGTTACAGAGCTTGCTAACATCGCCTATCATTTATCTTACTTACACGCAAGAAGCTCCTCCGCAATATTCGTAAGCGTTTCCCACGATGAGTCAACCTATGACATTTACTCCCGTCTCACCTTCACCAAAACTTTCTACAGGCCTGAAAAATGGTGGCGATAAAACCATGAAGGATAATGGGCGCAGTCCTGGTTTATCTGCACCCTAGATGTATGATGCACATCATGCGAGATTATTTAGAGCCACTGCTTATATCATCTAAACTCATTAATGGATTCAGCTAAATATAACATAACAAAGGAGTATTAACATTGAGGAGCACCTGCTGTTTAGTAAAGCCCCAAAGACTAAGGGGGTTATTTAAAGTGGACCAACACCCAGGATTTTGACTATCCTGGGTCCTGGTCCACTTCGGTGGGGCACCCCCGATCGGGGTGCCCCGCTGTGTGAAACCCCCCCGAACCCCCCGAAAAACTCACCTCTCCCCGATCCCAGCGCCGACCGATAAGCCACGGACAAGCGGCTCCTCCGCCGCCGCCTCCCGCGCGCGCGCCCGCGCCGGCCATTCGCAGACGGCCGGCGCGGGCACGCGCACGCCTAGAGGGGCGTGAGGGAGGCGGCGCCGAAGATAAGGTAAGGAGTTTGGGGTGTTTGGGGGGGTTTCACCCCGTGGGACATCCCGATCTCGGATGTCCCGCGGGGAGGGAGGTGATCAGCCCGGGAATCTTATAGATTCCCGGGCCGATCACCCCTGGGTGTTGATCCACTTTAAGAAGGGATAGCGCCAGGTAGAGCCTCGTAGCGGCAGACAGCGTTTGGTGAACGCCGTGCACTGTACGCAAAACCACATTTAAGAAAGTGAATCTGGTGAGTGCATCTAACAGCGCCATGTAGCGTCACATGTATTATTACAGGCGGCTCAGCGTATAGCGCCGGTGATCTAGGCTCAGGAGCGCCATGTAGTATCTGTCGCTCTGTAGCGTTCTTCCATACATTTTAATGGGGCTTTATTAGTTGTGTATAAACAGCATGTTTGGCAATTTAAATTTTTTTTTGCTCCAATCATTGTGTGACGTCTCCTGGCTGCAAACATTTTTAGAAACTTTTTTGACTTTTTATATTTTTATGCAGAATTGTCATTACAGGTCTGGCCCAAAAGTGTTAATGTCACATTGTTACAACAATGTCATTCCATGTGTTTTCTCTTTACTGGTGGATATGTGTTCAAAAACAGACTTTAATCACACAGCGTCTGGCGTTCTATGCTACAGCGCCCAGCTTTAGAGCGCGGACGCTGGGTGTGTGTAGTCTTTTGTTAAACATGGTGTGGAGCACCGAGTGCCAGACGCACTGAGCTGGCCCTACCTCTCGCTCGCTGCAGCGTTATACTGTTGTTAGAGCGCCCAACATACATCATATTCATCAATGCCGGCCAGGTTACTACAGCAACCGAGACTCTCTGTTTCAGCGCCCGATACCCGCTTACAGTGCCAGGTTTTGGTCTTTGCCCCTGGGGCATCCTGAATTGGATAGCTGTATAAAACCCCCCAGGTCAGCCAATAAAACTCACTATTCCCCAGTCATACGGCGCATGCGTGGGCCCTAGTCCAATCAGTGTGCTAGGCTGTACTCGTGAATATCGACTCGACTAAAGGGCAGGTCTAGCCAAAAGGGGCAGAGTGGATCCAAGGGCGCCAGTGGCCTACCCTCTAACAGGGGGCGTGTGTGTGCCAGCCATGCACAAAAGCCTGGTGCTAGCATGTGCCTGCTTAACAAGGCACATGTGGGCAAAACCAACTGACTTACATTTGAATAAAGGGGGGTGGGAGCAGCTCAATCACTATTATTTATACAAAATTATTATTATTATTCAGGGCCTGGGAACTAATTTACCGCACAGTTTAACCCTCTCATCAACTAAATATCAAGCAACAAACATGTCTAGCTATGTGGAAAGACAGAGATTTGGTTGCATATATCTGCAGATACATGTGGAAGCCACACTGCCCCGGCAAGGCACTCTGTGTTTAGTGTGGTCCCTACTCTTAATTTTGAGTCCCCAAAGTTCATGGGGGGAGGAATTCAGGGGATGCTAGTTAAAAATGTGGGTTTTGGTCCGCTTTAAGGCGTAGCCAATGGCAGCTGCAGCTAGGGGAGACTTTTTTTAGGGGACTCACACAGCGAGGCATGGCATTTCAGGATACCCTAGGAGAGGGAATCAGGTGGCCCTAGAATTCCAGGAGGAGCTGTTGACCATGGGTTTTGGGCCACATTAAGAAAAGAATGAAATTATTTTTAATTCACATCAGTATATTTTATTTACCATAGAACATAACACATATCAGGTTGAATGTTGAATTCATATGAAAAAAAAATGAGGTTTTGATGGCACCAAAACACATCTTCAAAAAGTTGAGTCAGCCCATAGCAAATAGGATCATGTAGACCCCTTACCAAAAAAGAGCAGATACAGTGGACTGTGTGCGGCAGTGGGGGCCCTGTTTCTTGTCTGGGGTGCCACCACAGTATGCAGTGTCTGCGCACTGTTTACAGGGAGCGCCAGGGGTCACACTGGATAGAACTCATGCCAGCACCTGTGTACCTCAGAGCTCCATACTCTGGAGGGCAAACAATGTGATGGCATCTTAGTTCAGTCCTGTGCAACCTACGGCCATGACCCTCGATGCTCTCTCCAGACAGCCTGACAACACTGCACACTGCAGCAACATCCATAGACAAGAATCATCGATGGCCCACAGGTGCCGCAAGGGATTGGGAAGTGACTTGCAGTGGGCCCCCTTCTGCCATGGGCCTGGTAGCTGCCTCCCCTGCCTCTATGGTAGGAATGCCCTTGGCAGGGGCAAACATAGGTTTCACAGTCCTCATAGTAAAATTTATAGTGCAACCCAACAATAAAAAGAGCAGGTATACTGTACTTACTGATAAGGCTGAGTGCTGGAGGGGGGCTGGTTGGCAGCATTGGAGCCCAACATGGTTCATTAATTGTCCACAGTACAGTGGCAGCAGCACTGAGAGCAATTACAATCATACCGAGAGTTTTACAACTGCTGCGCCATGTAACAAGCAAGGTAGATTCCTTACTGTTACATTGTAGAGACCTGACCAGCTCCCTGCTGTGTTATATTGTAACAGCCAGTCACACAGCACACCCTGAGGTTTCCCTATTACCTCAAGTGCAGCCCATGGGGTGGAAGGGTCGAAGACCTCGCAGTACAGTCTAGACCCCACACCCCATGTGCCTGCACTTGGGTCCACACACATCTGCAGAAGTATGCTTAAGCTGCACCACCAAGTGCCAAGGTGCCTCTGTGAGGTGCAGTCCTAACTCTAATCTAGGCTGTACTTCGACCCTTCCACCCCATGGGCTGCACTCGAGGATTTAGGGCAACCTCAGGTAAGCCTGCTCCCAAGTTATCTATTGCATTGTATGTCCCAAATGGGGCTCTCAGAGATTAGAGTTAGGACTGCACCTCACAGAGGCACCTTGGCGCTTGGTGGTGCAGCTTCAGCAAACTTCTGCAGATGTGTGTGACTGAGTCCTCTGCTTTTAACCAGATTTTAGGTTGGTCTGCAAGCTAACAGGGTTGAGTGCTGTGGCTCTTTTAAGACTTCCATATCATGGGCTGCCCTGTATATGTATCGAGGCTTCTGAGATCGGTCTGAATATATATGTGATTCTTTAATACAAAAGACTCCACCTAACAAATTTCACTTCTCGCTCTGACGATTCGGCAATGTTACGAGCAGCCAAATATTTTCATTTGTTTCACATGGATGAGGGATGAGATGATGCATCATAAAGCCCATCCATCCAAGTGTCTGCACAGATGATATTCACTGTATCTTCTCATCTGCCAACATTCATCAAATGCTATAAAACTTAAAACATAAAAAGATTCTTTGTCTTCCTGCTGATCATATTATGATGTGGAGAAAGAGATTTGATTAATCGTTTCTAAGCGATGGGGCCAAATTTTCTCTGTTGCATATTTGAAGTCATATTTACAGTAAAGCAATAAAAAGTGTCTGTTTGATGAGCAGCAGAAGTCCTTTTTTAGCGGGCATGGACATATTTTCAGCACTCTGTAAGCAGGTGACTGTTCCAATGGGGCCAAGGCTTGGACCAGCCCACAGGGAACAAAAGAATTCACCGGCAAGACCAGGGGGAACTTTGAAGTCCTCTATCCTAAATAGGCCTGCTGCCCTGGACCCTTGACACGCTGTTGAACGCTTGGGAACTACATAGTCAATGGCTGAGTTGTTTGAGCCTTGTGTATAGTTCTTGCACATATGGTGTGCTGTAGTGTGCAATTCCATGTAGCTGTAGGATGGGCACCTAAAGTCAGGGCCGGATTAAAGTGAACCAACACCCAGGATTTTGACTATCCTGGGTTTTGGTCCACTTCAGGGGGCACCCCGATTGGGGGTGCCCCGCTGTGTGCAACCCCCCAGAAAGCCCCAAAAACTCACCTCACCACGCTCCCACGTGACCGCGCCGTCCAATCCCCGCCGACGGACAAGCGGGTGACAGCGACGGACAAGACAGCGCGTCCGCCGCCGCCTCCCGCACGTCACTCTTACAGGGAGGCGGCGGCGGCTGCTGATAGGGTAAGGTTTTTTGGGGGTTTTGGGGGGGTTTCATCCCGCGGGACATCCCGATCTCGGATGTCCCGCGGTGAGGGAGGCGATCGGCCCGGGAATCTTATAGATTCCCGGGCCGATCACCCGTGGGTGTTGGTCCACTTTAAGTGTGGTGGAGGCCCCTGGGCACAAAATATGGAGGCCCCAGATACATTTTCTTTCTTTTAATAGTCCAGCCAAGTAACTGATTGGTGGTTGTCTGGCACCCGCCTACTTACTGGAATGCCATCTCGAGTCCCTTGTGCTGCTGCTTTTCCATTCTGGGCAGGGGTGTAGCTAGGAGGGAGCTGGGGGGGCACATGCCCCGGGTGCAGCAGGTGAGGGGGGTGCAAAAGGGGGGCCTAATTACAGGTGGGAGCGCCATTTCCGATCTTTGCCCCGGGTGCCAGAATGGTCTAGATATTTCTCTGGTGGGGGGCAGGGATAGTGTAGTCACCCAGCTGGTCCAGCAGAAAACAGTTCCCTGCATTGAGCTGCCAGCGGCTGTGCTTGGCGGCTTATGTGCAGTGATCGGCCGCCGAGTGACAGCTCTGCACCCACCCATCACTGTAGCGTTGCTGGCGGCGGCTTTGCTGCTCTAGAATCTCCGTCCTGCCCTGTGGTGGCTTTGGCTGCAGGTTTGCAAACACGAAAAAAGGCTTGTCCAGGCGTGGGAGGAGAGCCCCACTACCACCAATAGCTTTGTTACCTGACCATCAGACCAAAGACTGAAAAGCCTCCTGGATCAGACCATAACACAAAGGTTGGTGGAGGCAGGGCAAGTGGTGGCCCATTGCGCCCTCCTCATAATCCGGCCCTGTTGACTGGTGAACCTAAACAGGGCTGGTTTTAGACAAGGTGTGACCCTGGGCAAAATTAAGAGCGAGGGTTCCAAATCAGTCTATCCGGATGTCATGCTATGGGTATAGGGAGCTATATTCCCCTGTTCTACAGTAGGTGCCTGAGGCCACAGCTCACACTGCAACAGCTGGCTCGCTCCTATCAAAAGTGGCCTAGTGACGCTGCTCTAAAATACTTACAGGAAGCTGTTTTGCTTAGGTGTAATTTAGATAAAATTCACAAGTATATTTCAAAGCTCAAATTAATGTAATTTGTAAAATTACACCACATTGTCTAATAAGTTCATTTGTCAGTAACTCCAAGGAAAAGCTAGATGATGCACTTTAAGGAGTTATTTTGTATACCTTGCTGTAAAACAATGTACAAATACAAAAAAATGCATTTGTGAATGGTCGGCGCAGGCACGCTCCCTGGAGGCGGAGAATGCGGCCGTCAGAGCCGCTGCTCTTAGGCCCTTATTTATGAAGGAATAGCGACAGGTAGCGACTGGTGAGCGACCGGTAATGACGGGCACCGCCACTAGAACGCCGGCTCCCCACCACAATCACACATTTATCAAGCCGATCCTGCTTAGCGACTGAGATAGCGCCAGATAGCCACTCATTCATCATTATTCCAGCCTCAGCCCACAGCGCCAGCGTCCGACCTTGAACAGCGACAGGTATGACCTCTCGCTACCTGGCGCTCTCTAATGCATTTCAATGGAACAATCTTTAAATATTCATAATTAATTGTTATTAATGTTTTTTTTTTTTTTTAAATGTGAAAAATTCTGTGACTACTTCTGCCATGTTAGAGTAAGGGAAAAAAAAAAATTGTGCAGAATTGATATTACAGGTCTGATATTATTGTATTCATATTACTAAATTCTTTAAAAAAATTTTTTGGGTTTCCAAAAATATGGTGGTTTGGGGGTTAAAAAACTACTTTTAACACATCGCCGCCAGCGCTCTGGGGTTTAAACATGTATTTCACAGAGCGAGAATTTTTTGAGCATGATTTTTTGATGAATATGGTGGGAGCCGGTCGCTCTGACCAGTCGCTATCATGCGCTCCCATACATCGCGGAACCTGTCAAATAGCGACTCGTCACCCCGTATTCAGCATTACTGCACACCAACTCAGTCGCTATCAACAACCGAACAATGGCCAAGCACAGCGACTACTAGCAGGCGCTGTGAAAATACTGCTACAGTCGCTCAACTGTCGCTCCCTGCCACTATTAATGAATCGGCCTCTTAGAAACAAAAAACCATATAGGGAGGCACTCTCAACTCAAAAATTTATTCAAAAAGATTTGATTAAATTTCACATATATAATCACTACACATATTAAAACCCCTTAAAAACACATAGATAGACAATAACACAAGACAAACCAACGTGAAGGTGTTTAGGCCATGGGGAGAGTATCACCACACTTATTGCCAATAAACATTTAATATATATGTTTAATCATTAAACAGAGTGATCTAACAGTACAAATAACAACGTGCAAATCCTGCCTATGATCCGGATCCTAAACTATATATCTATAAAGTGCAAGGGCAGCCAATCAATGAATCAATTCAAAATTTATCATCAAAATACAAAACCAACATAATTCCTAACCATATCAACCTACCCATTAACAAAATATAAACATCCCATAATGAATACAATAAATTACCCAAAAATTATCCATTCATGTAGATCACAATGCCAATCCTGTCATATAAATCACAAATAAATCACAATGAAGCCGCTGCTTTTAGACGCGCCGTGGGACCGGGAAAAGGTGAGCTGGTCTCGGCGTCCTGGGGGTTTCACACAGCCCCCGGGGAAAGAACCAAAACCCAGGATAGTCAAAACTATTGACTATCCTGGGTTTTGGTCCACTTTAAAGTGGACCAATACCCAGCAGGATCGGCCCCAATCCCTCCCCGCGGGTCATCCAAAATCGGGATGCCCCGCTGTGTGAAACCCCCCAGGACGCCCGCAAACCTTACATGAATCCCGGTCCAACGGCGCATGCGAGGGCCGCATCTCGCGCTTCTCTCTAGCAGGGCACGTGACCGCGCCGGCATTTGTGAATGGCTGGCGCGGGTGCGCTTCCTGTTAGAGGGAAGCGCGAGATGCAGCCGCCAGCGTACTCAGAGCCGCTGAGCTAAGACATCGCTTTGACGCGCATACCTCAGTGGCTCCGAGCGTGCTGATTGGACGAGCGACCGTGCATGTGCCGTAGGAGCGGGGTGAGGTGAGTTGTAGCTAGGGATCTGGGGGGTTTCACATAGGAGAAGTGGACTAAAACCTACGATAGTCAAAATCCTGGGTGTTAGTCCACTTTAAGCAATCTATATGGATGCAACATTCCAAGGTTGAACAGACAGAATGAATAACAAGCATGGCAGTGCAGAATAAAACACATATTATTAACAGTGGGGCACTATAGGTAATGCAGGCAAACCCCCTGTAACCAATGAGCAATGCGCTTGGCTCGGCACCAGCATGGTTTTCTCCATCGAAGCCCTGTGCAGCCAGAGCAGATTTCAGTTCACCGATAGGCTGATATCAAATGTGCTGCCAGATGTGAGAAGCCTGCTGACGCTCCCTCTGCTATCTGAATGGCTGGTTGCTGGAGCAGGCCTCAACTAACGGCCTTATTTATCAAGGGCTAGCGCCAGGTAGTGTCTGACTAGCGCCAGGTAGCGCCAGCTATCGGCGGCTACCGACTCCAGAACACCAGGCGGCGGACACAATCACGCATTTGTCACACTAAATGAGGCTAGCGCCGACGAGAGCGTCAGCTAGCGCGGGATTCGTCATGTAGCCGACTGCAACGAACAACGCCGCTACTAATCCCATTACAGCGCCAGGTATGACCTGTCGCTCCCTGGCGCTCTCCAATGCATTTCAATGGAGCAATCTTTAAATATTCATAATTAATTGATTTTAAGTTTTTTTTTTTTTTTTTTTTTTTAAATGGCAAAAATTTTGTGAACACTTCGGCAATGTTATATATTTTTTTAAAGGTTAAAAAAAAAAAAAAAAATTTGTGCAGAATTGATATTACAGGTCTGATATTAATGTATTCATATTACAAAATGTTTATAAAAACTTGTTTATTATTTATTACCAAAAATAAGGTTGTTTGGGGGTTAAAAAACTACTTTTAACACATCGGCGCCAGCGCTCTGGGGTTTAAACATGCATTTTACAGCGCGATAATTTTTTGAGCGTGATTTGATAATGAATATGGTGGGAACCGTTCACTCTGGCCATTCGCTGTCAGGCGCACCCATACAGCGCGGAACCTGTCAAACAGCGACTCCTAACCCCGTATTCAACATTACCGCACACCGACTGAGTCGCTGTCAACAAGCGAACTACGGCCAAGCACAGCGAATACTAGCTGGCGCTGTGAAAATCACGCTACTGGCGCTCATCTGTCGCTACCTGGCGCTATTAATGAATCGGCCTCCCCGTGGAAGCCAAGGATGCGGCGACAGGCCACGATAATGCAGTGGGAACCTGGGAGAGGTAAGTTTTGTTGGGTTTTAAACAGCAGAGCATCCTGAATTGGGATGCCCCGGTCTTAAGCAATACTTTTATACTCCAAAGCCATGCTGCAAGTGTTTTTCTCACATTTAAGGTGGACCAGAACCAGACCTAGCTTCTACAAGATGCTAGGTCCAGTTTGCATTCCACCCTGGGGGCATAACAATTCGGAATGTCATGCTTTATAAAGTCCCCCCAGTTGCTCAATATGCTTACCTTCACCATAGAGACCACGGCGTAAACATGGCTGGCGGCAGTATCACTCGCATCTTTCTCGAGCTGTGAGCGGTCATGCCTGACGTAACTTGAATGGCTGGTGCACAGCCTAGGGATACAGTGGGTGCTGGGCACCGATTGCGATTGCAGAAGCTGATTGGAGGAAAACAGTTCTGGCACCGTGGGCTCATTGGAAAGTTAAGAAAATCGGGTCACCGGCAGGGGGCATCAAAAATTGAGATGCTCCAGGGGGATGGACCAAAGCCCAGGATAGTGAAAATCCACTTTAAAGGGACTGTCCAGACAAACTGGAAAAAAAAATTTCTCTTGTGAGCAGGTAAGTGGTCCAAGGGACCTTGATATCAGTGCACATGTTGTGTTGGCTGAAGCTATTGTATTCGGAACCTGGTACTTAGGGGACTATCCAGCTGGAAGGCTACTGAACCAGCAACTCTGTTCAGGACTCTAGGATACGGGCGCCACCATCTTGACTCAGAACCATCACACATACTGAGGAGAGCGGGATAAAGTGCAAGGGGCGGTTTATAGCTGTAACCGTCCAGTGCTAGCCGGTCTGTTTACCTTGCCACAAAGATCAGAGAAGGAGACCTTGCCATCATAGATTCTCCATGGTCGGGAGGTTAAAGGCCACAGGAATTGCAAACGATACTGCGAGGAGATGATGCGATCTCAAAAAGTCTGCAAAGAAATCGTTAAGAATAGCAACACGATGCACAAAATATAAAACCGCAGATATAACTTTTCCCAAATAAACGCAAAAAATCGCATTTTGGAGGAAAAATTTAAGGAAAGGGCTTTGTGACTCTGCAGACCCAAAGAGGATCCTCGTAACAGCAAACAAGAGATCAGGAGAGCTTTCAGTTCATAGCGCGCACTCTCACACTCTGCAGTGATTAAGGTGATTTGCGCATTTTACTTAGGCCCTTATTTATGAAGGAATAGCGTCAGGTAGCGACTGGTGAGCGGCCGGTAATGACGGGCCCCGCCACGAGAACGCCGGCTCCCCACCACAATCACACATTTATCAAGCCAATCCTGCTTAGCGACTGAGATAGCGCCATATAGCCACTCATTCATCATTATTCCAGCCTCAGCCCACAGCGTTAGCGTCCGACCTTGAACAGCGACAGGTATGACCTCTCGCTACCTGGCGCTCTCCAATGCATTTCAATGGAACAATCTTTAAATATTCATAATTAATTGTTATTGTTTTTTTTTTTTTTTTTAAATGTGAAAAATTCTGTGACCACTTCTGCCATGTTAGATAATTTTTTTAAGGGAAAAAAAAAAAATTGTACAGAATTGATGTTACAGGTCTGATATTATTGTATTCATATTACTAAATTATTTAAAATACTTTTTTTTTTTTGGTTTCCAAAAATATGGTGGTTTAGGGGTTAAAAAACTACTTTTAACACATCGCCTCCAGCGCTCTTGGGTTTAAACATGCATTTCACAGCGCTTTAATTTTTTGAGCGTGATTTTTTGATGAATATGGTGAGAGCCGGTCGCTCTGACCAGTCGCTATCATGCGCTCCCATACATTGCGGAACCTGTCAAATAGCGACTCGGAACCTTGAATTCAACATTACGCCGCACCGACTGAGACGCTGTCAACAACCGAACAACGGCCAAGCACAGCGACTACTAGCGAGCGCTGTGAAAATACCGCTACAATCGCTCAACTGTCGCTACATGTCGCTATTAATAAATCAGCCTCCCAGTGTAATAGTGTAAAATCCGAGGTCGTGCTAAGAGGCACCTGGAGTCGGTAAGAGCCACCCATATTATTTTAAAGCTGTATGCATTGGTTTTAATGTGAGTGCATTTCTTAGCATTAAACCGGACCTTCAGTATGATTTATTGAAAAGCCCAAACTCTTAAAAAACGATTCCCCAGCATCTAAAATTAATATATTTGAAGTTTTTAGTCACTAACTTATTATTCTTTCCCCCAATGGGCTGCAACTCTGTTCAGGAATTTTGGATACAGGCGCCGCCATCTTGACTCAGAAGCATCATACTTACTGAGGAGAGAAGAGTGGGATAAGGTACAGGGGGGCGGGTTAGCTCTGCTCAGACAGAGCAGAGCTGGGGTCAGGTAAAGGTCAGCAGTCCCAGAATGCAGAGCAGCACAGTCAGGAGGCACTTCCTGTTTGCAGGCTGCCTGATAAGATGGCGGCTTCCATAAGCCGCCATCTTGGATGTTTAAAGGCTCATAACATGCAGTAGATGAAGGTAGGATGATTTTTAATGTGGACAATCTGTATGTACAGGGTGTGGGAAACATATAAGATAGGCTCTTATTCAGAGTGAAGGTCCGCTTTAAACAGATTTTTCTCATACAATATCAGTATCACACTAGATGTGTTTTTTATATTTTCCCTCTATGCATCTATCGATTTTGATACTCTCACTTGATGTAGAGATTCTGTACATGGAGTAACCTCTTAAGAATGGTGGAATTATTACTGGGAATGAGCACATTAATAGCCGGGAGTTTTATACACGCTTGGAAGGATTTGAAACATTTTTACTGTGCGAGCCTTGGGAGATCTGGTAAGAGGCTTTATACTTCGGTGGAGGATTTGGAATAGCACCGCGCCTTGGAGTGCATGCACTGTGGGATACATCTGTGAATATCATTTGGAGAGAAGGGAGCTCTGTGCTTATATTGTAATATTCATGTGGACACTCTGTGGATAGAGGAGTTGTGCAAGTCGAGCATCGGCATTTTAAGAAACATTTAAAAATATATTTGCCATTTCTGTGCGCAGTATTTTTATTGTATATTTAGGGTCATAGCTGTGCTTTGCACAGACAGAGCAGTGCTGGGGTCAGGGAAAGGACAGCAATCCCAGAATGTAGAGTGACACAGTCAGAAGACACTTGCCTGATGCTCCATGAGCTGCCATCTTGGATGTTTAAAGGCTCATAACATGCAGTAGATGCAGGAGGGATGGTTTTTAATGTGAGCAATCTGTATGTACAGGGTGTGGGAAACATATAAGATAGACTCTTATTCAGGGTGAAGGTCGGGATTAATGTGAGCAATCTGTATGTACAGGGTGTGGGAAACATATAAGATAGACTCTTATTCAGGGTGAAGGTCCGGATTAATGTGGGCAATCTGTATGTACAGGGTGTGGGAAACATATAAGATAGGCTCTTATTCAGGGTGAAGGTCGGGATTAATGTGAGCAATCTGTATGTACAGGGTGTGGGAAACATATAAGATAGACTCTTATTCAGGGTGAAGGTCGGGATTAATGTGAGCAATCTGTATGTACAGGGTGGGGGAAACATATAGGATAGGCTCTTATTCAGGGTGAAGGTCCGGATTAATGTGAGCAATCTGTATGTACAGGGTGGGGGAAACATGTAAGATAGACTCTTATTCAGGGCGAAGGTCGGGATTAATGTGAGCAATCTGTATGTACAGGGTGGGGGAAACATGTAAGATAGACTCTTATTCGGGGTGAAGGTCCAGATTAATGTGAGCAATCTGTATGTACAGGGTGTGGGAAACATATAAGATAGGCTCTTATTCAGGGTGAAGGTTCGGATTAATGTGAGCAAACTGTATGTACAGGGTGTGGGAAACATATAAGATAGGCTCTTATTCAGGGTAAAGGCCTGGATTAATGTGAGCAATCTGTATGTACAGGGTGTGGGAAACATATAAGATAGGCTCTTATTCAGGGTGAAGGTCTGCTTTAAGCCACGTTTCCTCATTGAGGGATGGATGGGAGATACAGTGCAACAATAGAAACACTTTGAATAAGCAAATGAATCCTTTATTGATGCAGATCTGCATGTTACACCTCAAAGAGGGACAAATGAGAACAGGGGTAAGGGGGGCATGGACTCAAAAGAGGAACAGTTCCTCCAAATAAGAGACACTTAGGAGGTATGCATAAAGTATGACTTTTGGTCTGCTTTACGGGGGGTAAAATAGTAGTGCTGGCCGCGGTTAGATCAGGCCGGGGATCACAGAGGAGCCTGATTGGGAGCAGGCTTTGTTCTCCTTTCAGTAGACATTGTACCGCATGATGTCATCGTTCTTCCATCGGAAAAACCCCCTTGTGATGATTTATCGGGATTATGTAATGCTGCCTGTGGTTATTTACGACGGGGAGATATGATGAGCACATTCTACGAATACAATCCCAGCTTGTAATCGCATATTACAGCCGCCTCCTGGCCAATAAAATTACCGGGACACCGGCTTTAATGTACCGGGAGGCTTAAAAAGCCATCACTCGTCCGACTTAAAAGTCCACTAAACTTTCTAGCAGAACCAAGAGTAACCCGATCGCGGGTGACATGATTTTCCCCGACTCCCCCTCCCGGGTAAAAGGGGGGCCACGGAAAATAAGAGATTGCAAAATGATTGATACACGCGCCAAGGTTTTCCCTCTACCTGATATTAGCGGATTTGTTTTTCCATTCTTGAATTACGCTTTCTGGAGCCGTTAACGCACGGCGTAATAAATGCCTCCAAATGTAAGCCAGCCTAATAAAGATCAATGCGATATTCTCCTCCAGCCGTGTTTGCGGAGTTTGTGCCTTTATTCGGATGCATTATGTTTTACTGCTACATTGTTTCAGTTTGTACTTCTGAGTGAAGGTCTGGCCGTGTCCTACTCTTAAAGCAGAACAAAACCCATCAGCGGACGGGCTGGAATCTAAAAAATTCCAGGGCCAGCCCATGGCTTTTCCTCGGACATCCCGAATCAGGATGCCCTGCTGTGTGATTTTGACTATCCTTGCCTCGGGGCACCCCGATCGGGGGGATGTGTGAAACCCCCCAGGGCGCCAAAACCAACTCACCCAGTTACAGTCTCACGGCGCATGCGCGGCCGCTCTTCCAATCAGCATGCTCGGATCGACTCATGTCATGTTGTTTAAAGTGGACCAACACCCAGGGGTGATCGGCCCGGGAATCTATAAGATTCCCGGGCCGATCACCTCCCTCACTGCGGGGCATCCGAGATCGGGATGTCCCGCGGGGTGAAACCCCCCCCAAAAACCTTACCTTATCGGCGACGGATCCTCTAGCAGTGCGCGCGCCCGCGCCGGCCGTTTGTGAATGGCCGGCGCGGGCGCGCGCCCTGTGAGGAACGCGCGGGAGGCGGCGGCGGCTTGTCCGTCGCCGAAAAGGTACGTTTTTTGGGGCTTTTGGGGGGGTTTCACACAGCGGGGCATCATGATCTCGGATGCCCCACTGAAGTGGACCAACACCCAGGATAGTGAAAATCCTGGGTGTTGGTCCACTTTAAGCCTTCGTCTAAGGCAAGCAGCTCTGATTGTGCTGACGGCCACATCCCCCACTACCCTCTAACAGGGAGGGTGCCCGCGCCAGCCATCCACAAATGCCTTGTGTGGGCACAAGCCCTGCTAGAGGGTTAGTGGGGATGCGGCTCGCGGCTCGCGCATGCGCTGTTGGACTGGGAAAATTTCTGAGGACCCTGGAGAGCTCTAAGCAAGCTGCGAGGGATAGGGAGGAATATACCAGCAGTGGGGGAGTCATATTTTTTACTAGGGATGTTACACTATTCATTATTTGGTCCCAATGTCCCCCATACCAGTTTAAAGTGGACCAAAACCCACTGTGTGAAACCCCCCAGATCACCGAAATCAACTAACCTTTCTGGCGATCCCACAGCGTATGCCCAGGCCACCAGCCGACCAGTGTCTCACACTCCATTAAGTTTTTACTATGCTGTTCTGAGCTCAGAGGAAAAAGCCGAATGGAGACTGAACCTTTGGCCATTCCTACACTTCTTCCATATACCTGCACCAGCCAATCAGAAATGCCTGGCATGAGTACGCCTAGGTGTGCTATGGGATAGCGGCAAGGTGAGATTGTGGTCGATCTGGAGAATTTCATCACACATTGGGGCAGCCCAAAAAAGAGGAAAACCACCGGCCCTAGAGTCCTATGGATGATAAAGCTAGCGGTCGGCTCTAACAAATTAATCTATTTTAGCTTCAGAAACCTCCCCCTTATGTATCCTTCAAAGGCTGCTTCTGTTCATTGATACAATTCCAACTTTTAAAGGGACTTTTAAAGGGACAACTAAGGTTTAAAGATAATCTATACTCGCCTTTTGTCCCCAGCAGCTGTCCCAGTGAGTAAAACTTACTAGGTACAGAGATTCATCCAGTGCTGGTCTCCATTCATGGACGAGCAGCAGGGGAATGGCCACCTCCTCCAAAACAGATATCTGCCAAGGTTCTTCACACCCCCTTCATTGTAGTGAATTGTATCAACAAAGAGAGAAGGGATATTCTTTCACTGTACAAATGCATTATTCTGTTAAAGTGGGACAAAACCCAGGATATTGACTATCCTGGGTTTTGGTCCTTGCCCCCAGGGCACCCCGATCAGGGCTCTGTGAAACCCCCAGGTCGCCCAATCTGACCATTCCCCAGTCCTACAGTGCATGTGTGGCCACTCATCCAATCAGAGCGCTCGGATCTGCTCCCACCCCTTTGTGTAAGGTGAGCAGATCCAAGTACGCTGACCTCCGCATCCCCCGCTACCCTCTAACAGTGAGAATGCTGCTCCAGCCATTTACAGATGCCTGGGGCCGGAATGCATCCTACTAAAGGGATAGCGGGGATGCGGCCGCTGCTCGCGCATGTGCCATTGGGCAGAGAAAGAAGGCAAGATTCCTGGCAACCTGGGGGGTTTCCCACAGCGGGGCATCCTGATTCTGGATGCACCGGTGGGCGTGGGCTTTGGTCCACTTTAAAGAGGACTCTCAGCATTATGATCACGTGGCTGCCTCTCCAAAAGTGCTTG
The DNA here is from genome assembly GCA_027917425.1 of Gastrophryne carolinensis. Lineage (NCBI taxonomy): Eukaryota > Metazoa > Chordata > Amphibia > Anura > Microhylidae > Gastrophryne > Gastrophryne carolinensis. The sequence goes on along the minus strand of CM051237.1, from coordinate 460,248,674 downwards.
GAGGTTCCCGGGAAAAAAGCTGCTCACCTCTGGAATCCAGCGCTGGGGTCGCCTCTTCTCCCACCTCTGATTCCCCACCCGGGGAGGATAAGGGGGCAGGGGGCTTCGATCCCCAGCCTCTGCATCCGGCTTCTATCGATCACCGGCTGGCTGTCAGTGATCAGGGCAGCACAAGCACATCAATCAGATTGGAGGTGAGTAAAAAAAATCATAATCCTTTTTATTAAATGGCATTTTCGCTGCTGTGTGGTGTGTTTTTTTTTACATTTAACCCTTGTGAACTGTTGTGTAACCCTTGTGACCTGTTAAGGCGTGGTGGCTTCCCATTAACCCCCAGCCCCCCAGCCCCACCTTACCTGCCTCCCCACCCGTGCCAATTATTTTTTTAATTTAACACATGTCATAAAGCAGTTATAATTCAGTTTGGGGGTTTATCCTGGGCAGTAACTAGGTCTACCAATTCGTTTTTGGTACCGTTGTAATTGGGAGGAATGGGGCTTTTACACACAATACGTTTTCTTGAAATAATTAAATGTTTTAGTACAAAAAAATGTAAAAAATATTTATTTTTATTTTTTTTACTTTTTGTACCCAAAACATTTAATGTTAAAGCCCAAACTCTGTCGAAAAAAAAATATAAAATCATTTTAATTGTAATACATTTTTCTGGAAATCCTTAGAAGTTCCTGCAAAAATCACAGTTAAACATAGTACAAAATGGTGAAAAAGGGCCTGTCAACAGAGGGTGACAAAATCTCAAGTAGTACCTATGCATGTTGGGTATTGTCCTGTTCAGGAAACCTTGTGGCTTCAGATTTATCTAGTTTTTTCCTGTTTGCATATTTATATTTTAGGAAAATGTGGTTTTATTCATCTTCTTTTTACTCATTTTTTAGGCAAAAGCTGTGCAGTCAATTCCTCAAGGCTTGGCATACAGAAAACAAGTTCGGTATTCCTAGAAAGCTTGAGGTGTGTACTTTTGAGATAATATTTAGTTTGTGGGGGGGGTTCATATTCTGACTCACCCAAATGGCAGTAAACTGAATCCTGTAGACAGCTCCACGTTCCTTGTGTGTGTCTGTGATGGTGATGTTTTCTTTACTCCATAAGGCTTGGCAGATAGCTTTTTAGAGTATGCCATCAGGGTAGCCCACGGGGTCTAAAAGCGTGTGGGATCTATGTTTTGAACAGAAAAGGAAGAAGAGGTTTCTGGGAAAAGAGGTTGCTGCAGCAGGAAGCGCGCTTGATTTTTGAGCTGGGCACGATGTCCCCCCATGGGTTAAATACCGACCTAGGGCTTTTCTTTAGTCACTTATGGATTACCATCTGGCCAGAGAAAAGCCTGTGTGTGTTGACTTGAGCTGAAATAGGGTCAGGTTAGAGAGCCATAGGGCTAAGTGGGTATGAGTCGTGAATAAGCTTAAGCCATATGCTTAGAAGGGTAGTTGAAAGAATGGGGCCGCAGGTGCCCCCCCTCCTCTTCCCCCTGCCCCTCCCTCTTCTCTCCTTCCCCTTTCCTTTTCCCCTTCCCTCCCCATCCCCCCTCCTTTCCTTTTCCCTTCTCTGGGTCCCTTAGTGAAGCACTGGTGTAAGCCTATAGTAAGTCTTGTAGTGGCCCCACTATTCTGAGTACAACATAGCCTTCTAAATAATTTAAATAAATTAAATTAATATTATATCACCATGCTATGTGTAAGAGCAGTGTTGTTGTGGCCATGCAAACGGCGCCTGAAATGTATGGAGAGACGTTACGGTTGGTGTGAATGTTTTGGGAGTTTCCAGTGTGACCGGCGGTGAATTGCTATAAAGTCCGCTGCTAATAGTGTATATAGCCATCTGAATCTATTAAATGACAGTTTCAATCTTCCGTGTATATGAGGGCCCCGCTCAGCGCAGCTATATCGCTGGATTCACTTGCACTGGAGTTCCTGCTAACCCTCATGAACAGTTCTGTTGGGATCCATAGTCCGCTCTGTGAGAGTGGCAGAGTGACGTAGAAGTGAAGAGGGTATTGATTGGACGTTCCCTGGAACGGGGAGGAGCAGAGTACTACTAATGTGTGAGTGTATTGGCCGCCCCCCACCCTGACGAAGCTCCGGTTGGCGGAGCGAAACACGTGTCGGCGGCCGGCCGGCCCCTGTACGTCCGCATCTCTCCCCACAGCTCGGCTGCGGCCCCTCGCTCCGTGACACTGCAAGCGTTATGAAGAGAAGCGCTCGCTGTTAAGTCCATGTTGTCTGAGCACAAAGGCAACACAGATAAGTGCTGTAAACATAAGTGTCATTATCACAGATGCGTGTATGCTTAAGGAACTTTCACATTTGTTGGTCTCTGAACCATGAATATACAGCCATAGCGCATGGACAGCCATGAGTGTGACAGTGTGTGCTGGGCTATTTGGATGCTCATTAAAGCCTGCAAAGACATGGCACAGAAGGCTCATGAAGTGAATATCTGTATATAATAGTGTGAGAGACTGTATATCTTATCTCCCCCAGAAGAAATCATACTCAGGAATGAGCTGTGTGTTTAACATACTAACAAAGGGCTGTCTATCAGCAATGTTTGCCCATCATTGAGAATTCTCATTCAGGACTAACTCCTGTTACTAACACACCAATAGATGGCTGATAATTTAGCTGCGCAGTGTGGGTGAGAGCGGACCTTTGTGTGGCCGATGTGGTTGCATGGGGGGGCCCCCGTATATATTTTAAGTCACTTGTTGTATGTCTTTTATGATGAACACGGATTATTATCTGTATGTGCCGAGTATTGACCAATAAATTATGTGAGTTTTTGTGGCAATTGTAGCAAGTCCTTTGTACCAGTCCTGCGCTTAACCTTGTCTGTGTGTTGTTTCCCATTGGTCTAGTGAGTTGGTTAGCGGGACGCCTCTGAGGGTGGGGCAGTGCACAGGCTTGTACTAGGGGATCTCCCAGTCTTTTTAGTGTTTTGATTGGCAGATAGCTTACTCGATTGTTGGTTAGATTACGTGGATACGTTTTGAAAGCTTTATTTCAGTACAGAATCTTGTTACAGTAGACATGTACATTCAATACAGCTGGAAACTTGTGGTGTAATCCATACAGCAACAACAGGTAAAAGACTGTAGCTGCAGAAAGGTAGCAGCAGGTGTGCACTGCTTGGATGCCAGATTAGAAATGGCAGCAAGAGAGGGGAAGAAGCAAGACTAAGGGAGTCTGGAAGGGACAAGGGGAATTAAAGGCACACTGCTCAGCCTATGCAATAAACATTGTATTTAAACATTACTCCGGGTAGAAAAAAATGCACGTCGTGCAAATGTAAAGGGGAAAAGGTGTGCAAGGTGTGCGTTGTAGTTATATTTTATTTGAAAATCTCCTAAAGCGCTGTTTCAGTTTGGGGTGTGTCCTGTCAGGAACGGGTGTCTACCAATACCATAACAGGCAGTGTTCAACTTCCCCATCACCCCATAACAGACAGTGTAAAGATTTCCCCCAATCACCTCATAACAGGCACTGTAAAGATCCCCCCCTCCCAATCACCCGATAACAGGCACTGTAAATATTCCCCCCCAATCCCTCCATAATAGACAGTGTGAAGATTCCCCCCACAATCACTCCATAATAGACATTGTGCAGAAACCCTCCTCCAATCACCCTATAACAGACAGTGTGCAGAATCCCCCCCAATCACCTTATAACAGGCAGTGTGCAGAATACCCCCCAATCACCCACTAACAGGAGGTGATCACTCTGCCATAGCATGGTTCCCACTGATAAGTTGGTGTTGTCATTGCTTTCAATAAAAACAGGCCATACATGCAGGGCAGTTGGCTTCGGCCTGTGTAGGCTGGCGCCCATCATTTTCAGTGCAAGCCAGACCTACACAGGCCATACCCCCCACCCGCCAGAATCAGGGCTGTGGAGGACAATCAGCTGCAGGAGAACAATAAGAGCGGGGAAGCGACAGTAAGGTAAGTGATTTTTTCTTTACCAGTCCCACATTAGCTTCATAATAAAGAAAAAGTGCATCTTATGGGGCAAAAAAAAAAGAGAATTGGTCCCCAGAACTCAGCTTTGGCTGAACTGAACTGACAAAATTTGTGGCAGATTTACCTTTGACCCAAATCTGAAGCTCAGCACTAGTTTCAATGCACAGGTCCTATAGCAGCGGTTACACCCATAGGCGTGTTAGGAAAGCGTGTCAGTAACAAGGGGCAATGTAAACACTTCTATATAATATATGGTGTAAGCTGTGTCAGAGCTATATAAATACACAACATAAATAAATGAATGAAACACATCAGCCAAAAAGCAAAAATGGCTCTGGTCTCAAAGGCACCAAAAAAAAACCCAGAAGCACTATGAAAAAATCTTATTTGATTAAGTATGGAAGGGATTAAAATACATGCAATGATTCAGGAAAGCTTTCGGATGGGGCTAGAAAATGACTGACCACTCGACGACTGAATTATTGACACGACTTTCAGCACGAGCCAAATAAATTTAAGCTTAGAAAAAAGGCTTGTGTTGTTCTGTTAGTCACAACAATCTAATCCCCTCAAAAGGATCCCTCTAATAATTATTTCCATGAAGTCACCCAGCTGTAAATCATGTACCATGGCCATGTGGGATGAAAGAAAAATAAGCAATTGCTCAACTTCTTACTTAGATTTACTGCCATGGGAGGTGAGTTACGGGACTTGCCTGCTTCCATTTCTGGTTCAAATACAGGTATTCCACTAAATAAATACAGATGCTGCTTGATGTGTGGTCACACACCTTACAACCTGATTGTACAGGGTCATTCCACAAGAAGAAAACAAAAAGAAAACATACCAACCACTGCTGGGATTGATTTATTTTACAAATACGCCTGGTATTGGACTGACCCACTAAAGAACTAGAGGATCCTCCAGTAGGTCCTGGGCACTGATCCAAGGTCACCTTCAGGGCAGTAGGAGGTCCAAAACTACCACGGGATTTCTGGTTTGCCTGTAAGTTTGTTAACTAAATAAGTAAATAAATGAATCATAGCAGCCATTGGTATGTTTTCTTTTTGTACCATTCTTTTTGTATTAGCCTGCATAATTTCCATACCATCTTATCGGTAAAGAAGGTCTTCTGAAAACAGAATGTGCATATGCGCACCAACATGCTTAAATGCATGTCAGAGGGGATTCATCGTGGCTTTCTGGGCGCGCCTTTGTGTGCGCATATGGGTGTGCACAGAAAGGCACAGACTTCAAGCCCTTTTAACCCTTTAAGTGCCAGCCTACCTGGAGTTTTTGTCACACTCTGTTGCCAGACCATTTTGCACTATTTTGCACTCCCCATGTTCAAATGTGATTTTTGAAGGGATTTCCCAGGAAAATTATATATTGTTTTTTTCAGCAGAGTCTGAGCTTTAACATGAAACCTCAGGCTTTCTATTTTTACCAGGCTTGTTGATGTGGCCACAGTTTTCTGGAAGTAATTCCTCAATTATATTCCTTGGTTGCAAAGAGTTTCCCTAAAAAAAGGATAAAAAAGCAGAATCAAAGCCACATTTTCCTAAAAAAACTATATACAAACAAGAAAAAACAAGTATAATCTGAAAAAGCAACATCCCCCGAACAGAACGATACCCAACATGCATAGGTTCTGTCAAGGGAAGAGTTGCCAAACACCCCAAAGTAAAGCATGAGCATAATGGTAATTTTTCTTGAAAATATCAGCTCTGCAGACAAAGTGCGCACCTTGCGATTTTTCAACCAAAACAACCCTTTACATTTGGAATATCCCCCATAAACCATATATTCCCTGAAAGTACACATGTTTAGCTTTCTAAGTGTACCCAGCTTGTTGTAGTGGGCTCAGCTGAATAAAAAACACCTTTTCCTAAAATATAAATATGCAAACAAGAAAAAACAAGCTAAGTCTGAAAGCGCAAGGTCCCCCGAACAGAACAATACACAACATGCAGAGGTACTATTAACCCTTTTAATTGCCAGCCTACTTGAGATTTTGTCACCCTCTGTTGACAGGTCATTTTTCCCCATTTTGTGCCATGTTTTGCGACATTTTTGCTGGAATTTTCAGGAAAATTATATATATATTTTTTGCAGCAGAGTTTAGGCTTTAACATGAAATGTCTTGTTTGTAAATTGTATTTATTATTAATTTTATTTATTATTAAGTAAAAAAAATAAATAAATAAAATTTTTTTTAGAAAATTGCCTCCTTTATTTTAAATAAAAAATGTATTTTATTAGGGAAAACCATATTGCACGTGAAAGCCCCATTTCTACCGATTAGAACGGTACCACATATTTATCGGTAGCCCCCTGTTCCTGCCCAGGAGACCCCCCTAACTGAAACAAGTAATTTTTAACATTTACAAATAAAATACAACTACCATCCACACTACAAAGGGTTCAATCGAGAAAAAAAAATGACATAGGGCCCCCCCTCCGGGAGAGGGGGGGGGGGGGTTGGGGGCATTTTTTGGGGGGATTTTTAAGGGTTAAAAACCCTTAAAAATCCAAAAAAAATGACATGGGGCCCCCCTTACCCAAAGTAACCAGCCCGGGACCAGCTATGCAGGGCTTGTAGGAACAGGGCGCAGGGGCCAGCTTTTGTGGCCCCTGGCCCTGCAGGCTATAAGCCCGCATAGCCCGTTGCCACGGGCTCTTCTGCCCCCCCCGGCCTTTGGGGAGGCAGGTAATGGGGGTGCCGGCAGGTGACTTGCCATCCCCCCAGCCTTGAGAACTGGTATAGGGGTCTCATGGACCCCTTATCAGTTCACAAGGGGTTAAATGTAAAAAAAAACACACCACACAGAGAAAAAATATTTTATTAATATTTATTTTTTTAATACTTACCTCCCATCCATACTGGTGCACTCGGTCCCTCTGTGATCACTGGCTTCTGCTCACTTGCTAGAAGCCTTTTATAGCTGCTGGATGACAGAACACAAAAGGGTTAATTAAAAAAAAATGACATAGGGTCCCCCCTCCCCGGGGGGGAACCCCATTTTTTTGGAATTTTAAGGGTTAAAAACCCTTAAAAATCCCAAAAAAAATGACGTAGGGTCCCCCCTACCCAGCATTACCGACCCGGACCAGCTATGGGGGCTTGTAGAACAGGGCGCAGGGGCCAGCGTTGGTGGCCCCTGGCCCTGCAGGCTACTAGCCCACATAGCCACTAAGTGGCCTGGGCCCTTCTGCCCCCCCCCCCGGTCGTTGGGGAGGCAGGTAATGGGGGGCTGGGGGTTAATGGCAAGTCACCCACTAGCCGCAGGGGACTTGCCAGACCCAGAGCCTTGTGAGCTGGTATAAGGGGTCTCATGGACCCCTTACCAGCTCACAAAGGGTTAACTGTGAAAAAAAAAAACACAACACAAGTAATAAAAGTATTTTATTAAAAAAAAAAATTTTTTTTTTTACTGTACTTACCTCCGATTGTAAGCTCTTGTCCCTAGCCGCTGTGCTGACCGATGCTGGTGATCGGCATCCAGAGAAGGGGGAGGCAGGAGATCAGAGGATCTCCTGCCACCTCCTTCTCCGGCACCGATCACCGGCATCTGACAGCTGAGAAGGCTGAAGCCGGAGATCGGGGCCGGGATGACGTCATTAGCCCTGCCCCAAGGGGGCGGGGCTTAGCGGCAAGATGGCGGCCGCCTTCGAGGAGGAAAGAGGAGAGAGCCTCCCGGGCTCTTTCCTGAAGATCCGTAAGTCCTGGGGGGGGATCGGAGGCCCCCCAGGTGAAGAGGAGGGACAGCGGGAGCCAGCGCACACGCAGGTAAGTGAATGTCATTTTTATTTTTATTTTTTTTTGCAGTTAGCAGCTGCTGCTGCAGAAGCGGGGGGGAGGCGGCCTATTCCAGGGGCTCTCCTGGAGCCATCCGGGCCCCCACGGGGGATCGGATGGCACCAAATTAAAGAGGAGACCCGGCCGGATCCAACGAGGGGTCAGGTGAGTATTTTTTTTTTTTTTGCCCGCTAGCAGGGGTAAATGCCAGGCACGTAAATTTTACGTGGCTGGCACTTAAGTGACGGAGAGGCAACCATGTAAATTTTACGTGGCTGGCATTTAAAGGGTTAAATACTGGCGAGCTCTGGACACTGTAGCAGTTGGTCATTTTTCTCCTGCCTGTATCCAAAGCTTCTGTTGATCCTTTCTGTGAATGACCCGGCTTGTTCTTTGATTCCAATCCTGATTTCCGTAACGACCTCAGCTTGCCACCTGACTTCGGTCTAAACCACCTCTCTTCGATCAACCTAAACTGCCTGCCTCAGACAGCATCTCCACTTAGATCCTGATCTGTCTGCCTACGACCTTTGCCTGTCTCTCCACTTTGATCCTAATCTACTTGCCACGACCTTGGATGGCCTTTCCACTTAGATCCTGATCTGTCTGCCTACGACCTCGGCCTGTCTCTCCACTTTGATCCTGATCTTCCTGCCATGACCTCGGACGGCCTCCCCACCTTGATCCTGATCTGCCTGCCTACAACCTCGGCCTGCCTCTCCACTTTGATCCTGATCTGCCTGCACACAACCTTAGCCTGCCTTCCCAATTCGATCCTGATCTGCCTGCCCAGGAGCTCGGCCTGCCTCTCCACTTTGATCCTGATCTACTTGCCACAACCTCAGACAGCCCCTCAACTTTGATCCTGATCTGCCTGCCACAACTTCGGCCTGCCTCTTTAATTCGATTCTGATTGGCCTGCCCATGACCTCAGCCTACCTCTTTAATTTGATTCTGATCTGCCTGCCTATGACCTTGACCTGTCTTTCCACTTTGATCCTCATCTTGCTGCCCAATACCTCAGCCTGTCTCTCCACTTCGATCCTGATCTGCCTGCCCAGAACCTCGGCCTGCCTCTCCACTTTGATCCTGATCTGCCTGCACACAACCTTGGTCTGTCTTTCCACTTCTATCCTAATCTGCCTGCCCATGAGCTCGACCTGCCTCTCCACTTTGATCCTGATCTGCTTGCCACAACCTCAGACAGCCACTCCACTTTGATCCTGATCTGCCTGCCACAACCTCGGTCTGCCTCTTTAACTCGATTCTAACTGACCTGCCCATGACCTCAGCCTACCTCTTTAATTCGATTCTGATCTTCCTGCCTATGACCTCTACCTGTCTTTCCACTTCGATCCTAATCTGCCTGCCACAACCTCAGAGGGCCTCTCCACTTTGATCCTCATTTTGCTGCCTATTACCTTGGTGTGTCTCTCTATTTTGACCCTTCAGTAATGTGAACCAGTGATGCAACACAGAAATAGCCAATTTCCCTCTCTTCTTGAGAGTAGAAAAATAAATCCATATTTTCTCCTACCCTGAGAGATAGTAAAAGTCAGTTTTTGGAGTTTAATTTCTGGGCCCCTAAGTCATTAGATCAGAGTGTTGGGGCGAGAATTTCCTAGATAATGAAAGTTGAACCCAGCCCCACCAGATTTAAACAACGGAACGTTCATGATGAAATCCTGCAATCGTTGTTTCTGCCACTTAGTAGGAAGAGAAGACAGGATATAAAAAACATCAAAAAAGTCTTGAATATGGGGTGAGGAGTATAGGCTCGATTCAGAGGCACATTCGTCTGCACTTCCATAGCTGTCTACGAACGTTGGGGCAAATGCGTATATGCGCTTTCGATGAACGAAAGCAAATCTGAACATTTCCGTTAGTTCGGGTCATTTTCCAAACCAAATCTGATATTTTTCGTTCGTTCAGATAACTTACGTTATTGCTTTGGGCTTGCGTCTCATTCAGAGAGCTGATTGCCGATGGACCACCACCCTATAAATCCATTTCCTTTTCGATCCCCTTACGGGACCATTTTGACCGACTAGCATCTATGGTAGACTCTAGTGCATTTGAGGAGCATGAGGATCTGCAGCTCATGTGCGTTGAAATTGTCCGAAGACCTGAGACCAGATTGCGGCGGCGCATGCACATCGATGGCATGCATGACGTTGAGCTGTTTGAGCTCACCAGACTTAAAGTGGACCAACACCCAGGATTTTGACTATCCTGGGTCTTGGTCCACTTCGATGGGGCACCCCCGATCGGGGTGCCCCGCTGTGTGAAACCCCCCCCAACCCCCCGAAAAACTCACCTCTCCGCGCTCCCAGCGCCAACGTACAAGCGCTATTCCAGGACGTCTAAGCGGCTGCCGCCGCCGCCGCCTCCCGCGCGTCCCTTTTGACGCGCGCGCGCCCGCGCCGGCCATTCGCAGACGGCCGGCGCGGGCGCGCGCACGCCTGCAGGGGCGCGAGGGAGGCGGCGGCGGCCGGCCGCCGCCGAAGATCAGGTAGGGTTTTTCGGGGGTTTTGGGGGGGTTACACCCCGCGGGACATCCCGATCTCGGATGTCCCGCGGGGTGGGGGGTGATCGGCCCGGGAATCTTATAGATTCCCGGGCCGATCACCCGTGGGTGTTGGTCCACTTTAATCGCGCTTCCCTCCATAAATTGTATAGTGAGCTGCGCCCATGGTTAGCCCGCACCACAAGGAAGGGGCAAGCAATTTCAGGTATGACCAAGATGCTTGGCTGCCTGCAATTTTTGGTGAACGGCTCGTTCCAGAGGCTGGGTGCCCTCTCCGTGGGGATCTCCCAGCCTACGCTGAGCCGCGCGCTATCCAAGTTTTTTGAATTCATGGCTACCATTACTCGGAAATATATTTGTTTTCCTGACGACATGGTAGCCAGAAACGCGATTAAGCTGGCATTTTATAACATTGCCGACATGCCCAACGTCATGGGTGCCATTGACTGCACCCACGTTGCCCTGGTCCCTCCGGCAGTCGACGAGTATATCTACAGGCAGGTTCAATCAGTCCTTTTTTTTTGGGGGGGGGGGGTTTAATGTCCTTAAAAATTCCAAAATACCCTCCTTGTTAAATGTCCCTTCTTCGAATTAGTCCCTCCTTGTAATTAATCCCTCCTTGTAAGTTATCCATCGTTGCAAATACTTCCCTTATTTTAATTATTCCCTCCGTGAAATTTATCCCTCCTTTTACATAATCACTCCTTGCAATTAATCCCTCCTTGTATTTTTTCCTACGTGTAAATATTCCCTCCTTGGAAGTAATCCCTCCTTGTAATTATTTAATACTTTAAAATATTCCCTCCTTGTAATTTATCCCTCCTTGTAAGTTAGGCCACATTTTAATGTATCCCTCCTTTTAAGTATTCCCTCCTTTTAAAGAGTCCCTGTGGAACCATGGACCGTATTTAGTTGCATATAAATGTCACATGTGTTCACCAAGGAAAAATTTTAATGTGTACCTGAAATAGACCCAGGAAAGTTAATCTTTCCTTTTTCAAACATACATATTCTTTTTTGGCAAGACAAAATACTTATGTACTTGTTTATTGCTAATTTAATTGGGCCACAGCATTTGCTTAGGGTGTGATTAGTTAGTGTTCCCCTAGTTTTCGTCCCCTTTATAATGTTTTTGTTTTTTTTTTATCCCAGGAACCGCAAAATGGGCCACTCAATGAATGTCCAAGCAGTGGTGGCACGGACATGCGGTTCCTTAGTCTGCTCGCGGGGTTCCCAGGCTCATCCCATGATGCCTACATTCTTTGCAGATCTGGATTGTACGGTCAGTTTGAGTCTGGGGAATTTTCCAGTGGATGGCTCCTTGGTAAGTTGCCGCCAATAACGTCCTTTTTTTTGGATATGTATGGCTAGGAATTTAATTTGTGTTCCATGTATGAAACTATGCCTATTTGAACACCTTGCTTACCTGTGAAACACGACCTTAACAATTAGATTTTTCAAGCAACAAAGCCTTGCCAAATGTTAGTCCTGCATTAGCAAAATGTTGAAATGGAATTTAGAGTAAAGTAATAATTAGTCTTCAACACACTCTGCTTAAATGATGTACTTGAATTTATCCTAGGGTCTGCGCCATCTTTGAGTAGATGCATTATACTTACTGAGTAGAGGAGAGCGGGATAAAGTGCAGGGTGCGGGTTAGAGCTGGTTTGTACTCACACAAAGCAGCTACAGGGTCCTGAAAAGCTAAGACATCCAAGAATGCTGAGCAGCACAGTCCTAAACCAATACCTGTTAGCAGTCTGGCTGATTGGCCCTCATCCGCCATCTTGGATGTTTAATTTTTTCCCACATCTATTTGATGTTTTTTTTTTTTTTTAAAGGGCCTGTACACTATGTATGCTCATGCTGTGTAGCAAATGTGACCTAGGCTCATCTATTGAGTAATGTGTAATTTATGTTTTTTATAATACATTTTGGCAGGTGATTCCGGCTATCCACTCCTTCCGTGGCTGTTGACGCCCGTCCTCAGGCCCCATAATGCAGCTGAGGAGGCATATAATAGGGCGCACAGGAAGACCAGGGCTGTGGTGGAGAGGGAGTTTGGCCTGTTGAAGACCCGCTTCCGATGCTTGGACCGTACCGGGGAGCACTTCAGTATGACCCCAAAAAGGTCATAGATATTATAATGGCCTGTGCAGTGTTGCATAATTTTGCTATATTGCAGCGTGTCCCCCCTGTATGTGGATGTGCCCCCCTCTCCACCCACCGATGACCCAGACGAGGACTATCGTGGCCCACCGAGTGCGTCTGCCTAAGCAGTGCGGTCTAATTTAATTGAGACACATTTTGCTTAATTTGGTGTTCCTTTGTTTGTTTTGTCCCTTTATTCTTGGATAATTGTGTTTTTGGACCTTTGTGTCATGATTTTCTTTTTTGTTTCTTGGGATGTTACAAATGTGTTACTGCCTACTTTAACTCATCTTTATTCCCCCAAAACTTAAAGGCATAAACTTAGTCCACAACAGGTTAATTACAAATTTATGTAGTTTATTTCAGAAGCAAACATTGGAGTTGATGGTCACTCCAATAGTTGCATAAAATACATGGGCAAAACACAAATGAAAGTTTAGCCAAATCAGGCCACATAGCAATTGCCCTGAGGCAGGAGTTTTAAAGTAAGGCACTCCTGTGCAAATTTTCGGACAAATGAAAATTTTACAAACATAGGTGACAAGCATTGCCATGTCCACATCTGTGCAGCAAACAAATAGGCCCACAAACACACCCTCTCCTGCTTGGCCACATTTGCCACAGGCACAGGTGTAAAGCAGCCAAACCTATGCCACATCTACACCTGTTACTCAGTGTGACACCCAAACAAGAACCCTCAGTCCCAATCCAAGTCCAGTTCAATCTCAGCCAGGGGTCAAGGTAGTAGTTTTCCAGCCCAGAATGTCCCCCAATCATGCCTACAAACAGGAGGAGCCAGAACAAGTGGGCTACCTCAGCACTCTAATGAGCTATATGGGCGCAAATCCAAAGCAAACAAGCAAAGCCATACCAAAAGGGTATATTGGTAGGGCTCACCAGACAGGTCAATACAGTGGGGATGTAGATCAAAGATGTGGAGCAGATACAGGCCAAATAGGCCTTAAAATGGGGGATGCCCATAAAACCCAGGTTGGGGCCCTTGGAGGTGGGCTCTCACCTGGGCCTGTGTGGCATTCAGAATCTGCAACTGTTCCAACATGTTTCTATTAGAAGTTCGAAATTCAGCCATGCTGACTCCATCATCGGCGCGCCCCTCCCCCGGGCAACTGGGCGATGTAGTCGACTACGCCTCCCAATTCCCAGGGTTGGGGGGCGTGCAGATGATGTGCCTCTAGATCCACCAACAGCCACAGGCCTGCTTGGCAAATCCTCAGCAGCAGAGCTAACACTGGGGACTGTCGGCTCAGTCTCTGCATACTGCCCACGGTGGGCTGGCAGCATGCAGCCAGCTTCACTCTGCTGCTGAGCATTTGGTGTAGAAACATGTTGGGACAGTTGCAGATTCTGTCCCAGGGGGAGCTGTTCTGAAGGTTCAATGAAGGCTCCATCTTCCTCCAGCTCCTGGATTTCCTCCATCAGTGTGTGGGTCTGTTGGGACATGTAAAAAAAAAAAGGTTCAGGTTAGGGAATACATATGTAATTCCGCAAAAAGAAACATGCCAAGGCACATGCATAAGCAACATCATAAAAAGACACTTACCGTATATATCGGATCCTGGGTCTGAGAAAGCACGGAAGTAGATGGCATGGTAAAACTGGCAGAGGATTCCCCACTAGCTGAGGGATGATGCTGGGCTGCATTGGGGAAAAGAAGGCATGTTAACACACAACTAGTCATTGGTGATGTGCATTAACACATATGGTTCACTAAAACACGGGCACATGCATGAATGGCAACTCCCCCAACGGACCAAGTTAAACTTGGCTATGAATGTCATTATCTGTTAGATGTATTAGTCAACAAGTACATACACATTGGTCTCCTTAACCAAAATAAACATGCATGTACTGGCTGTTCTGAGGCTTCACACATCACTTAAAGGCCATTATGGGACCACACTCAGCTTGCAAATAGCATTTGCCATTAGATTAGGCTGTTTGACATTCTTTCTAGGTCAAACGTTCAAGCACCCCAGATCAAGTCTGAGCAAAGCACAGCTCAAACCCAAATTGGCTACAGATAAAGATGGAAGTGTTGTATGTAATTGACTCTAAATACATAACAGCCAGTCCTTTGCTAATCTCAATAGTGTTCCTCAAGACTCTCCAAAATAATCTATGAGGAAGTAAACAAGCAAATAATGGGTCACCACACATAACACACCCTGTTTAAATTGTTACCTCCACTACAAGGCACACCCTAGGGGCATGTGTTAATATATGGCTTTGTGCCGAATTTTACACGTAGCTCACATTTCACATACACAGTAACATTACTAACCGGCAGGAATAGTAGGGATGTCCGTGTCCTGTTGGGCGGAGTGTCCCTCTAAGGCCACAGGATGTAGCAGGCCCAGCACCATCTCCTCAGCTCGGGTAAATTGCAGTTTGGTGGGGAATCCGCCGCCAGTTTGTAAGCTGAAAAAGAGAGTTGCACACATCTAGATAAATGTTTCCAATACAAGACGAAGCCAAATCCACAAAGTATATATGTACCTGTAATTACGCCGTTTATTTTCTTTCTTCCGTGCTGCATACTTTAGGTCCGATATTTTTCTTTGTATCTGCTCCACATCTTTGAGCTCTTCCCCCGCTGCATTGACCTGTCTGTGAGCTCCTCCAAAATCTGGCCTTTGCGCTGCTTGCTTGTAGCTTTGGATCTGCGCCCATATAGCTCATCATAATACAAGGTGAGGCCACTAGCCAATGCCAGAGTTTGGGCCTAACCAAACCTGCCACTCAAGTGGCCTCGGCGCAATGTGCGCCCTGTTGCTTGACGTTCTGGCTCATCAGTGGTTGGCGGCAAATGGGGGGACATTCTGGGCTGGCTGTGTTGGGGAGAAATGTAGGACAGGTGGCTGGCTTCTGATTGGACTGGACTTGGGGTTCTTGGCTGGGTGGCCACTG
Organism: Gastrophryne carolinensis; assembly: GCA_027917425.1. Lineage (NCBI taxonomy): Eukaryota > Metazoa > Chordata > Amphibia > Anura > Microhylidae > Gastrophryne > Gastrophryne carolinensis. The sequence continues at coordinate 460,233,296 of CM051237.1, read as the reverse complement.
AACTAGCAGGCGTAGCTGTGGCATATTCAGCCTGCCTTTCCACCTGTGCCAAATGTGGGCGAGGAGCAGAGGATGTGGTAGATGATGTTGGGCTTCTTGGCCTGTGCCTCTGTGGCCCCTTCACACTTTCATGGCCCTGGGAGGTTGATGCACGTGGGTGGGGTGATGGTGAACTGTGGCTGCTGGGGCTTCAGGCCCGGTGTCTTGGCCTCTTAGCATGAGAGCTTTTCCCACGTGGCTGGGGTGATGCTGAGCTCTGGCTGCTAGGGCCTCTTGGCTTGTGAGCTTTTCCCACGTGGGTGGGGTGATGTTGAGCTCGGGCTGCTGGGGCTTCGGGCCCGGTGTCTTGGCCTCTTAGCATGAGAGCTTTTCCCACGTGGCTGGGGTGATGCTGAGCTCTGGCTGCTGGGGCTTCGGGCCCGGTGGCTTGGGCTCTTTGCATGAGAGCTTTTCCCACGTGGGTGGGGTGATGGTGACCTTTGGGGGCTGGGGCTTCTCACCCTCTTGGTGTGCTTTTTAGGGGCTGTACCTGTGTGCTTGCTGGGCTGGGCCTTCTTCTTTGGAGCTGGCTCCTTGGTTTTTGGCCTTGTGGGTGCCTTTGTGGTCGCCTTCGCCTGGCCACTGCGGGTTCCCGGCTGCTTCGCCTTTGGCATTTTTGAGCGAGTGGTGGGGACTGTTGAAGCCTCCTCACACTTCTCTGCCTTTTTCCTGCTGGCTTCCTTGGCTGCTTTGGCCTTAGAGGCGGATTTTTTGGGTGGCATAATGATGAGACTCTGAAAGAGAATGAGCTGTGGCTCCAGGCCCATTAAATACTAATACCGGGGTCTGACGTTTACGCGTTCGCGTGCGTACGGCTGTTCGTCCGCCCCTGCGGAACCCGGAAACCGCAGGGGCATTACTTATCTGCTGCAGACAAGAGGCAAGATGGCACCCACAATCTTCACCCGCCAACAAGAGATCATCATGCTTGTAAGTGTCTTTTAATGGCTTTGATTTGCCATCTAAATGCATGCCTAGCCCTTAAGGAAGCGCATGAAGAAACAGTTGTTTTAAAAAGTGTATCAAACTCCGTGCCAAACCGAAGTGAGGGCCCACACGTGCGAACCAACACTGAGGCCAGCTTCAAGGATTGGATTAGGCTACAAATGTGTCTGTTAATGTCATTTAGGTAAATGATCGATTGTTGACAGATATTTGTATGCTGTTTTAACTAAAACCTTGCTTTTTTTGTGTTTTGTAGACCATGCTGGAGCGCAGGTACGACTACCTGCCCAACTCTTTTGAGAAGCGCACCGTTGCCCTGGAGATCATTGGCAAAATCCAACATCAAACGGACACCACCTTCACCCACACGCAGATCATGCAGCATTGGTCGGACCTGAAACGACTGCACATGCCCCGGGTGCGGAGGTTTTTCGGAATCCATTTCCCAAGTACATAGCGATTGCATGCAAGATGTAACTAAGACAGAAGGTAGGCCTTTAGTTATAATGCCTTTTCTTTGGTAGTGTTGGAAATGGATTACCGCATTCGCCGCACCCTGAGGCGCACAGGCCGACCAGTGCTGCATGAATCTGCAGCTGGAAGTGAAGGTGGTGGATCTCCAGTGCGACGGTCCTACCCCTCCTCTGTTGGGTACTCTGACCAGCCCCTGGACCTTTCCACAGAGGGGCGGCACGGCGTGGGCAGGGAGTCGTACCCAGCGACGCATTTGGGAGCCTCTGGTATGTGACTCTACATGTAACCGCACACACATATACATGCAATTTCCACCCAAGCTGATTCCCTTAATCTGTTTTTGTAGATGCTTCTGGAGCGGGTGATGATGCGCAGGCTGCAGGAGATCTCACCCAGGAGGCACAGGGAGTAGGTGAGTGATGTGACACACACATTGAAAATGACATTTGATTACTGTTGAATAAGACATTATAACTGACCCTATTTGCCATGTTTCAACAGGCTCTACTTCACAACAGTGGCAGGGCCCAGGACGTAGGGTTGTCCCCAATGAGGCATCCGTCGGCCACCAACCAAGTAAGTTGTAATGTCATTCTTTGCAGTATGTGTTAAGTGACATGATCACCTAGATTCATAAAGCCAGAGTCAATGGCATTAGCAGAATGACCTGTGGCCACTTGCTTTGAGTAATTACCAGACTGACCTGTACCCACTTGCTTTGAGTAATTACTTACCAGAATGACCTCTGCCCACTTGCTTGGAGTAATTACTTACCAGAATGACCTCTGCTCACTTCCTTAGAGTAATGACTTACCAGAATGACCTCTGCCCACTTCCTTAGAGTAATGACTTACCAGAATGACCTCTGCCCACTTCCTTAGAGTAATGACTTACCAGAATGACCTCTGCCCACTTCCTTAGAGTAATTACTTACCAGAATGACCTCTGCCCACTTCCTTAGAGTAATTACTTAGCAGACTGACATATGTCGTGATTATTTAGGTTGGCAACTAACAAACATTCCATCCACAGGTGAGAAACATGTATTTGTCGCAAAATAATGTTTTTGTCTAAATTTTATACAGGGACCACATGGGCAAGAGTTGAAGAAATGAATCGAAGGGTCCTTGAGTTGGTGGCCGATATGCAGCAGCTGGTTGACTCGTTGGGGACAACAGAAGAAGAATAGTGTTCTGGGTCCTGTCACTGTTTTTATTTATGTAAATAGTTTTAAAGATTTGTAATTTTTACACATTTTAAATTTTATTGGGTTTTTAAATTGTTTTAAATTTTGATTAAAAAAAATACAAATGGCCCCAAAAAATGTCCTTCAATTAAAAAAAAACTAAACCAAAATCAACGTTTCAGTGTCATTTTTTAACACAAATACATTAACACCAAACGAAGGGTCAAATAAATATTTAGAGATGAAGATTCAGATGACCAGGAAATGGTTTGGGTAAGTTTTAGGGGCCTAAAATGGAAGAAGAACCTAACCACGAAGTGGTTTGGGTAAGTTTTAGGGGCTAAAAATGAAAGAAGAACCTAACCCCGAAGTGGTTTGGGTAAGTTTTAGGGGCCTAAAATGGAAGAAGAACCTAACTGCGAAGTGGTTTGGGTGAGCTTTAAGGGTCCAAAAGGGAAGATGGAGGATAGTGGTAAGTGGTTTGGGTGAGCTTTAAGGGTCCAAAAGAGAAGATGGAGGATAGTGCTAAGTGGTTTAGCTAAACATTGTAGTAGAAGTGAGGGTGTCAAATATGTAGGCGAGCACTTTAATGATTTAAGTTTTTAGTGCGCAGGCGCAAGATCGTAAGGATTTCCGTCTGGACGATTATTTTTTGTAAAAGTGAAACAGAATCTATCGGGAAACGTAAAGGATTCGTGGGAGGATACGATGGGAAAAGGGCAAAAACAAAAGGCTACGTTGTAACCTGAGAAAATGAAACAGAAAAGTCACGATGGAAAATGACATCCTCGTACTCATACTTTGGCATACGAACAGACGGAAACTTTACAGAAGGTTTTCAATGCATGCATAGAATCGCTCACACATTCATACAAGAGCGGGGAAATTTGAAAATAATACGAAATCGGCGCAAAAACGAAAGTCTTTTTTTGTCTCTGAATCGAGCCTTATATTAGAAAAAAATGTGTTTCAGTCTGCTTTAATGAGTAGTCAGAGCCATGATAATGATCATTTTAAGTCTCTTTACTTTCCCAAGCGCCCATGAAAAATACAATTCTGTGAGTATACAGCACGTCCTGTTCCAGAATATTTCTTACACATGGGTTATACATTCACAAGATGGCGCTGGACTGCAGAAAAAAACTTGTGGCCACTCCCGGCCCCTTAAATAGCCAGGAACCTCCCACCAATTCCCAGTGTTGACAAGCAGTTAGACAAGAAGCCGGGAGAAAAATAATCACAAAATGAACAATCACTATACAGAGGTAACCAAAAATAATGCTAACAAGGGCGTAGTATATACTTATAATACCAATTCTACAGGTGAGTACTCACAGAATTGTATTATTCCAAGTATACAGCACGTCCTGTTCCAGAATATTCCTTACACATAATAGCAGTGTCCGTAAGGTAGGGTGGGATACCCAAAAGTAACAGCGGGCAGTTTAAACCACTGCCGCCTGCAGAACTTTGCGGCCAAAGCAGCATCCGCTGAGGCCCTAACATCAACCTTGTAAAACTTAGAAAAGTTATGAACAGAAGACCAAGTAGCAGCCTTGCAAACTTGTTCAAAAGAAGCTTGGTGCTGAAAAGGCCAAGAGGCACCAATAGCACGAGTAGAATGAGCAGTAAGGCGGAAGGGAGGCTCCTTCCCCTTAGCAGAATAAGCCTGAATCACAGCCTGATGGATCCACTTGCTGATAGTGGATTTAGCCGGGGGCAAACTCTTCCTAGGTCCAGAAGGGAGAACAAAAGGAGCATCAGTCTTCCTGAAGGATTCAGTAGCTACCAAATAAAACTTCAAAGGCCTAACCACTTTCAGAGAATGTAAGACCCTCTCCTTAGGGTTGCTAGGATTAGGAGGATTGAGGTGGAAAGCAGACACAACCTTAGGCAGAAAATCTGGCTCAAACCGAAACACCACCTTGTCCTGGTGTCTCTCAAAATAAGGAGGTTTGATGGAAAGTGCCGCCAACTCAGAAACACGCCTAACAGAAGTGATAGCCACCAAAAATGCTACCTTAAGCGTCAAGATAGACAAAGGGGCCTTACGCAGAGGCTCAAAAGGAGGACCCTGCATAGCAGATAAGACCAAATTCAAATCCCAGACTGGTAACATAGGCTTACGTGGAGGGCGCACGTGAGTAACCCCCTGGTAGAAGGTCTTAACGAACCGATGGTTGGCAAAGGATCTTTGGAAGAAAACAGCCAAGGCTGAAACATGACCTTTAAGGGTGCTAAGTTGAAGACCCAAGTCCAAATCATGTTGCAGGAATTCCAGGATCCTGGGAACAGAAAACACCCGACAGGGAAGGGACTCACACCAGGCAATGAAAGCATGCCATACCCTATAGTAGATAAAGGATGAGGACTTCTTCCTAGCCCTAATCATGGTATCAACTACAGAAGCAGGCAGCTCCTTCTCCATCAAGATGGAGGTTTCAGCAGCCAGGCTGTTAAAGCCAGCATTTGTAAATTGGGATGGCGTAGCTGCCCCTGAGTGAGCAGGTCTGGATCCTTGGGCAGGGAAAACTGATCTACTGCCAACTGCACGACGTCTGCGAACCACACCCTTCTTGCCCAACAGGGGGCCACCAGAATGGTTGGCACCCCTTCCTGGGCTATCTTGCGCAGCACCCTGCCCAGCAGAGGAAACAGAGGGAATACATAGAGGAGCTGAAAACTCTTCCAAGACATTGCTAATGCATCCATGGCCAAGGCCAGAGGGTCCTGTGACAGAGAGACAAAGACTGGAAGCTTGTGATTGTGACGGGACGCAAACAGATCCACATCCGGCTGACCCCAGCGGTGGCACAGGGAGCAAAACACCCTGCTGCTGAGGGACCATTCTCCCAGACGAGAAGTCCCCCTGCTCAGAGAGTCTGCCTCCAGATTCTCCACCCCCGGGATGTACACAGCTGAGATGCAGGGAACATCCTCCGCCCAAGACAGTATCAGGGACACTTCCTTGAGGGCCCTCTTGCTCCGAGTCCCACCCTGATGATTGATGTAGGCAACCGCCGTCTGGTTGTCCGAGCGGATCTGAACAGCCCGACCCGAAGGTGTGGAGTCAATTGGGCGAGAACCAACCTTATCGCCCTCAGTTCCAGGATGTTGATAGGGGTATGAGCCTCCTGAGGGCCCCACTGACCCTGGAATTTCAAAGACTTCCAGAAGCCTCCCAGCCTGTCAGACTGGCATCCGTGGCAACAGTCTCCAAGCAAGGGGACAGAAAGGTCCTGCCCACCAAGAGGTTCCTTGAGTCCAGCCACCACGAGAGGGGCCGTCTGGCTAGGGGGGACAGAACAAACACCTGATCCAGGGACCCAGGGTCCCGATCCCATACTGACAAAAGGTGTAGCTGAAGAGGTCTCATGTGAAACTGAGCATAGGGTACCGCCTCGAAGCAAGACACCATCAGTCCCACCAGCTGCATCCCCTGCCTGATGGAGGGATGAGGACAAGACTGCAGAAACTGGGCCTGAGCTTGAAGACTCTCCACCTTCTGCTGAGGGAGAAAAACCTTGACCTGAGATGTATCCAGAGTCATTCCCAGAAAGGACCTCACCAGTGACTGGGACAGGGAAGACTTGGGATGGTTGATCACCCAGCCGAAGGACTCTAGTTTGGACACCACCATCTGGGTATCCAGCTCGGCCTGATGGAAGGACTGAGACATGATGAGAATGTCATCCAGATAAGGAAGCATGCGGATGCCCTGAGATCTCAGCAGAGCTATCACGCCCCCCAGCACCTTGGTGAATACCCTGGGAGCCGAGGTGATACCGAAAGGCAAGGCCACAAATTGGTAGTGCTGATCCTCCAGAGCAAACCTGAGGAATTTCTGATGACCTGGAAAGATTGGTACATGAAGGTAAGCGTCCTTGATGTCTACAGAAGTCATGAAATCGCCCGGGCGCAGTGAATTGACTGCTCAATGCAGGGTTTCCATGCGAAAATGCTTGAATCTGACAAACTTGTTGAGGAACTTTAAATCCAGGATGGGCTGAGGGACCAGTCCTTTTTGGGGACCGTGAAGAGATTGGAATAGAAGCCTCTGCCCCTTTCCCAGAAAGGCACCGGACAGAGGACCCCCAACTCCAGAAGGTTTTGGACAGCAAGGCACAGACCCTGAGCTGACAGAGGGTTTTGAGCCATCCGGGATCTGATGAATCTTGGGGGCGGCCAGGCTGCAAACTCTATCTTGTAACCGGAGGAAACCACCTCCTGGATCCACCTGTCTGCTACACGTCGCCTCCAGACGTGAGCCGAAGCCGTCCCCCCACCCGCATGGGTGAGGGCGCCTCTTCATGCCTGAGGAGGCTTGGGGGAGGTTTTGGGCTTGGGACCCCAGGAGAGGCCGGGGCGGCCACGGCCCCTGCACAAATAGTCTCCGCGTGCTCCAGCAAAGGAAACTCCTCGACCAGCCCTGGAAGCCCGAAAGGAGGGGAAAGAGGCACCAGACCCCCGAAAGGGCCGAGAAGGCCTCCTGCGTTGAGGTAACCTACCGCCCCTGGCAAACAAGTCCAAGCGCAACCCCTTAAAGTGGAACCCAGTGAGAGCCTTCTTAGCAGCATTATCAGCCAGTATAGGGTTAAGGCTAGTGATAGCCACCCGGGATGCCCCAAAGACCCGCTAGGGAGGTTGGAGAATATCAAAGGGAAGAGGGCCGGGAGAAACCACAGTGACGTTTATCCGGCCTGAAAGACATAAAAGACATCCCCATAAGCACTTACAAGTGAGAAGCAGAAGGAAAAAACACCCCGCAGGTACACTCACGGACCGCACTGGTAAAGGAGCAGCAGCGCACACAGCACGAGCGAAGGAGGAAGAGAAGTAAAATGGCGCCCGCACAGACCTCGAGGGGCGGGCTGCGGAGATGACGCCAAAAGCGTGATCTCGCTGTCCAATGGTGGCGCATCAGCAGCTGAGGCAATGTCGCCGCCGCCCGTGGAGCGCTGTACAAGCGGCGCAAAGGCGAGCGTATTAAGTAAAAACACAGCCACACAATAATAAACTGAAGGAGGGAGGGGATTGGGTAAGGAAGCCCGAGAGTGCAGGAAGGGGCATCCCACAAGGCTCACCATAAGCCTATACCGTCTACCCATGTCAGTGCAGGGATTGCGGTAGGAGCAGCGCTCCTCAGCACCTGACCCTGGTGCTGTCCTACCTTCACCCGAACTAGTCAGCCAAGGCTGGGAGGCAGTGGGTCCAGAAACGCGTGGGAATAGTCCTGCAGGGCCGCAGGCTGATAAGCCCCGCTCACCTGCGCAGTACAGAGAGCCATCTTCTATCTTCGCAGTCCAGACTGCAGATAAGAACTGGGAATTGGTGGGAAGTTCCTGGCTATTTAAGGGGCTCGGAGAGGCCACAAGTTTTTTCTGCAGTCCAGCGCCATCTTGTGGATGTATAACCCATGTGTAAGGAATATTCTGGAACAGGATGTGCTGTATACTTGGAATACAATAGTTTGCAATAATTGAATATAGCTTTTAATATTTACACAACCCTCATCAGCACAGGGCAGAAGATGATGGTTATATGCAATCTTTTCAAAATCTTGTAGAATAGGAGGCTGTAATGAACAATCTACTAAACTTGTAGTCAGTTGCAAGAGCGACTATAAACTAAAAGAAAAATGTACGCAGCCCACATCTCCCAGCTGCTGACGAGTGTTTCAGGCCTTTAGCTCTAGTCGGAACAAGGCCGGAAGTTGATGGCTGTATACAATTGTAACCACCTGTAACTCGCCTTTGTTCGGGTTGCACACTATTTACAACAACTCTCTGATACCGATCCTTCAGCCAACTGGAAATACACTGAACTATCCAGGGATTGAGTCCTACCTCCAATAACTTATCTATGATCTTTATGTGATACAGTGTCAAAGGCTTTGCTAAAATCCAGATAGGCGATATCCACAGCACCACCTTCATCTAACACTTTAGTGACATTGTCAAAGAATTCAATAAGATTGGTCTGACATCATCTGCCCTCAGTAAAGCTGTGCTGTTTTGGGTCCAACAGGTCATTAATTTTGGATGAGAAATTATCCATTAATTTGACCACTATAGATGTTAAACTAACTGGCCTGTAATTACTGGCTTCTTTACTCCGCTTCTTATGGATTGGTACGACATTGACCATTCTCCAATCATCTGGAACCTCACCCGTTGTAAGGGAATGGTTAAGTAAATCAGTCAGAGGGGCTGCAATCACACATCTAAGTTCCCTTAGAACTCTGGGGTGGATTCCATCTGGACCCATCGCCTTACTTACCTTTAAATGTGCCAGCTCGGCTAAGACATCAGCCTCCAAACACTCTGGAGTTGTACCCTCCCAGCTGGATGATCTAACTGAATGATTGCCATTGGAGTCCGTGCTCTGTGTTCTATGTGGTTTATCTAGAACGCTGATTGGAGGAGAACCTGCACATGCACCAAAATACAGAGTTTGGTCCACTTTAAGAGCAGAGTATAAAATAGGACGGTATGAGCACATGCCACAATGATTGGGGCGTCTCGCTTGCTGACAGAGTTCTGCGGGATCAGAGAAGGGAAAAACAAAACCTGGCAAGGCAGCAGCCTGTGCAAATGAATGTCAGCTTTAATAAACAGCTAATCCTGCCTCTCTGTAACAGAGCGGATATGTGAGCGGGAAACGGCTGCATACTCAGCCAGAAAAATAACAGCGCTCGAAACGATCGGGGGTGCTGCATACTTCCCACATGGCATCAGATTATTTCTCTGCTGAATATCTCCATTTTCCTAAGGAGGAACTCAAGGCAGACAAGCAATACATATTGCAAATACAGGTCAAGGGCTTCAGTCTAAGGAGAACCAAAACCAGAACTAGTCCTGGTTAAATCCTTTCCTTTAGGGGCCTATACTCACCCTGATCCCACAGTGCACTGTGCATTTGCCATACCCCCGAAGTGTCCCGTTTTTTGCGACACAATCCCTCTTTGGTGCCCTTGTCCCGGGCCACAGTGTTGCATTCCAGGGCACTTGGAGGTGTGCCAGTAACTGGACGGAAGTTGGAGGTGTGGAGCCGGGACATGTGTGGATGGCAGAGCTCTGAAGATGGGCCCTGTGAACAGGCAGGGCAGTGTGCTGGAGCTGCTGTGGCGTGAGGAGGTGAGTGACGAGTACTGCATCTGGAGAGGGGATGTCTCTCTTAGCTTAGCTGTGTATGTGTGGGGGGGCTTGGCTGTGTGGGGCAGGGGCTTGCCTGTAATTTATTATTATGTAATTATTAGGTGGTGTTGCCCTTTAATGGCATGGCTGGGGGCGTGTCTTAATGATGAAAAATGTTCCTCTTTTCCGTTTTCAAAAGTTGTGAGGTATGCCTTTGCCATGCCCAGCAAATTTGATACAGTGGGGCAGCGCAGGCCGGTGGGGGTAAGGATGCTGTATGGTGCTGTGGAGTGCTGTTCAGCTTAGCCACAGCCACCCGATGAGGGATCAAGGTGAGTAAGGATTTCACACTGCAGGACATCCAATATTTTTGAAAGCAGAATTTCAGTCAAAAATTAAGCCCCCTCCATACTGTTACCCAGTGGCAGACTGGGGCCAAAAATCAGCCCTGGATTTTACCAGCCCCTGGCCAGCCCAAAACATGCTTGCTGAGGCCCCCTCAACCATAATGCTGAGGCTACAGTATGGGGGCCTGGGGTTCCTTGGGTTTTGGGTACAGTGGGGCTGGGTACAGGGGACTGAGAGGGAGACTAAGGGGGCAAAAAAGAATTTGGGTAGAAACAGAAGCAGCCCAACTGCCCCCAAAGCAGTGGGCACACCATGCACTGTCCGGGGTCCCCCTATGACCAGTCTGCCCCTTGCTGTCACTCTCCCCTAGGTGGGGATTACAAAGGGAAAAAAACCCTTACCTCGCCCGCAGTCCAGAACCTTTCTACTGGGTCAGTGCAGAAGCGGCATCCCCTGTCTCGATGCGCGTGGTCACTGGCCATTCAAGTGGTTCTAGCCACCTCCATATCCTTTTCTCTTTTACATTGCCTACTTACTGCCAGTATATGCCCCAAAATGCAGTTGGGTTTGCTGAGGTTTTGTTTTAGACATATATTCACTGGTTCCCTTTGGCTGTGAGTTGCTCCACTGTAGCATTTTGGTTCACCTTTATGAATGTGAGTTTTTGAGTTGCAGAGGCCCCCACAGTAAAGGGAACCACCACTAACAGCAGGGCCGGCGTCAGCACCCAGCAAGGAAGGGCAGCTGCCAGGGCCCCCAGACCCCAGGGGGGGCCCACTGAAAGCTGGCACAATGTGGTTTAAAAACAAATATTTTTTTGGGGGGAGTTAGAATCTCTTAAATGATGCTCAGCCTTCTAGCTGCTGCTCCTATTTAAAGCAGACTAAAACCCAGAATTTCTAGCCCCAGGCTTTGGTCCGCTTTACAGGGATATTTGTGATGCCCCTATTTGTAAGAACCCCCCTGGTTCGGCAGTTAACTCAAACTGCCGATTTCACAATGCATTCCCCAGTTTGAGGAAAGTACACACGGGCATCCAAAATCCCTGAGGTCAGGTTTTAAGGAGTTTGGTGTGCTTCAAAGTAGACCAAAACTAGAGTATAAAAATAGCATGATCCTTAGGGGGCATCCAGATTTGGGACGTCCCTCTGTGATGTGACGCGACTCTTCGCCACAAAGGGGCCCACTGAGACCATGCCGCCCAAGGGCCCACATAAACCTGGAGTCGGCCCTGACTAACATTTACATTAAGTTGATCTTTAGCTCTAGCCATCTCTTTGGTAAAACAAAACAAGACAAAATGTTTTATTCTTACATGATGCGCCTGTAGATATGTGCTGTAATGTGTATTCATCAAAATTTTTTGTCTACATGACCTTCTATCCAGGGGCACACATACCATAGAGGCAGTGCCTGCACAGGCCCCGGACCCATGGAACAGGGGACGCGGTGCAAGCTACCTATACTACCTTTTCAGAATGTACATACAGCGCCAGCGTACATACTTACCCGGGCATTTTTGCCGGCTCTGTGCGTGTGCCTCCGTACACGCACCACGCGCCTTCCTCTGCCATGTGCGCGCTGCTCTCTGCAGGCCTCTCTAGCCGATCTGGGCGCTGTGCATGTCTCCGATCCCCACTCTCATCCTGCAGTGGTGAGGGGCTGATGAGTGTTGTCGGGTGGATGGTGCTGCTGATGGGGGGGGGATGGGATGCATCCGGGCAATGCACGTCACTGCTTCTGTCATTTCCATTAATTGTCTGTATACTGAATACACATATCTGTTGATGCCTCTGAACTATTATTTCAGACACATGTTCTCTGGCTTCTTTTGGCCTTGAGCTGCTCCAATGTAGCGTGTTGGTCCACCTTCACTTACTAAAAAACGCTATATACATATATATATCTATACATTGAATAAGTCAGCTCACCTGTCCTCCCTAAACTACAAGACAAAACCCATCAAAATTTAGGAAGTGCTCCTAATAATGTGACTCTACAGAGTAAAAGCTCCTTATTCTACTGGTGAATCCCTTTAACATAGTCACACAGAACACATTGGACTGGAGCTATTGTGCAGATCTCAAATAACACGAGCTGTCAGAGTCAGCGACACAAACAGTTGGGTTCTCTGAACTATTGTTTCAGACTCACATTCTCTGGTTTCTTTTGGGCTTGAGCTGCTTCAATGTAGCGTGTTGGTTCACCTTCACTTACTAATAAGGATATATATATATATATATATATATATATATATATATATATATATATATACAGAGGGCTGGATTAAGTGTGGTGGAGGCCCCTGGGCACAAAATCTGGTGGAGGCCCCAGATACAGTATTTTTTTTTCCTTTAAAATAATAGTCCAACCAAGTAACTGATTGGTGGTTGTCTGGCCCCCGCCTACTTACTGGAAAGGCAGATCGAGTCTGTGAACTTGGGAACTCCTGCTTTGCCATTCTGGGCGGGGGGTAGTGTAGTCACCCGGCTGGTCCAGCAGAAAACAGTTCCCTGCATTGAGCTGCCAGCGGCTGTGCTTGGCGGCATATGTGCAATGAGCGGCCACCAATTGACAGCTCTGCACGCACCCATCACTGTAGTGTTGCTGACGGCGGCTTTGCTGCTCTACACTATCTGTCCTGCCCTGTGGTGCCTTTGGCTGCAGGTTTGCAAAAACAAATAAATGCTTTCCAAGGTGGGGGGACCCCCACTGCCACCGATAGCTTTGTTGCCGGCCCCACGGCCCGTCAGACCAAAAACTGAAAAGCCTCCTGGACCATAACCCAAAGGAAGGTGGAGGCCCCCTTTGCAGGGCAAGTGGTGGGGGCTCGGGATACGCACCCCCCTCACAATCCAGCCCTGTGTGTCGGTGTGTGTATATATATATATATATATATATATATATATATATATATATACTGAAGAAGCCAGCTCACCACATGTGTCTTCCCTGAGCTATGAGATGCCGTCAATAAAAGTAGGAAGGGGTCCTAATAATGTGACTCTACAGAGTAGAAGCTCTTTTTTCTGTTGGTGAATCCCTTTAACATAGTCACACAGAGCACATCGGAGTGGAGCTATTGTGCAGCACATTTTCTCTTTAGCAGATCTCAAATAACACGAGCAGTCAGATTCAGTGACACGAACACATGAATCTTTCAGTGCAATTTCTCATGGTCTTTTTACATGAAAATTGACTTTCCGTATTTTTACGCTAAATGACATGGAAAGTCATTTTGTAAACACGGCATTCCATTGTTAATCTGTCATCAAAAATAATTATGCCGAATGAAAAGTGAGCAATGGGAAAATTGCTGGGCCACACTGATTAAATTTAACGATGCTCTTGCAGGACGGGGGGCTTCAAAAGCAGTTCGGGGACCGAGAGAGAGGCTTCTACCGGCACACCCCAAATTGGAGCAATCAATGAGATGTTAATCTTGATTGGGGGGATAATAATAGTAAGCCCGTATAAAGCTTTCGGGAGCTGAGGGATTTACGTTTTCATACTTAGATGTCGAAAAAAAAAAAGGAATCTATACGGCAAATCTTGTAGTACAAGTTTTGTGGTTAACCAAACACGCTATGAGTCAAACTATTGGAAAGGGAATAGTAATTAAAGACACATGCTATGACATAATCATTTACACAGCGAGGAGAGGCTTCAGATAAAATGTTCTGTGGCCTTCAGTTTACCAAGTGTTATCAGTGATTTTTCTCATCCAGTTATGTATTTATTTTTTCGTTAAGCTGTGCCACATGTTTTTGTTAAATCTAAAAAAAACTTTGCTCTTATGAATTAAAATACTGGTGGTATTTTTGGTGTCAGAGTTTGGTGTCAAGACAAGGTCATCTTCCAAGATTTATTTTGGTTCCAATACAATGGTTCCGAATTGAAAGTGCTCCGATAGCCATTATAAGGTATAGGCTGCCCCCCCCCCATCAGCACCTACTTACCGTCTGGATTATTCAGCTGCTTCAGGGCCCAATACTCAGCCCGATGTCTGCTTAGCTGTCCCTAACTGACAAGCATGACCTTAGCCGTGCTCGTCAATGTCCGATCTCACAGCTCAGCAAAGTCTTACAGAATTTCGGACGGCTCTGTTACATCATATTCATGGACGCTGTGCAGGTGCGAGATTGGGGTGCTGCGCGCAGTTCCTGATGGGATGCAAGATGGCCGCGCCCGTCAGAAGCTTGCCCGGAAACTGAGGGACCCAGATGATGGATCCCCTGGTGAGGTGAATAAATACTGCCCAAAGGTAAGACCCTTCTAACTCCCACCCTTGGGCATCCTGATTGGAGATGCCAATCTAAAGATCCCTAGAGAACATGAAATCAGACAGTATAAATTGCCATTTCTGGCCTTTCTTGGGATCTGACTTGACACGTGTCAAAATTACAATGTACTTACACAGATGTATTAAAAAGGGAAAGTCCATTTTCAAGGGCATTTTTGAAGGAAAACAAAGGGTAACTATAGGCCTAGACATCCACAGGAAGACAACAATGGTGATGGATGGATGATCCCATAATCCTTTCCATGGCAAAGCAAAACCCCTTTTACCAAATCCACCCAAGTGAAGAACTTCTCCAACTCGAGATCTAAAGCACATCACTTTTTTGTAAAACACAGTAGAGGCAGTGAGATGGCGTGAGCATGGCTTTCAATAGCACACTAGAGTCACTAGCGTGTATTGATGATGTGACTGAAGCAGCTGGATTTATTCCTCCAGGTTAGGGTATATTGGTAGGACTAGATCAAGGTATCAGGACTTGCTGTGTTATTTTCTCAAATATGTTTCTGAATTGAGAAAGGTTTTCTCGATTCAGAGTGACTTACACAAGAATCTGGCAGCAAGAAATAAATGATAACTCATTTATTATTGGTTATCAATGATAACTCATTGATAACCAATCCACATCACATCCTCTATCTACCATAAACAGTAAGGAGGTGAGGTGTTACATTGCATTATGACTGTAGTTACTGGGTGTTAGTAGCTGCCTTTGGTGTTAAAGCAGAACAAATCCCAATTTTTGGTGCATGCCCCGGGTGAGGGCATCTCAGTTCTTGTGTAACCCCCCCATAAAGCCCTGCAAAACTCGCCTCTTCCTGGTCCATCAGCGTATGTGAGGGGTCTCCTCCAACCAGAGCTATTTTCCGTGTATATATAATGCTCAGCAAACAGTTCTGTTTGCATGTCGAGCTTGGCAGTCGGGAGCGCAAGCGGTCACATCCCCAGAAACTCTCATGCTTCCACCACCAGCCTATCTGAATGGCTAGGGGTGGGAGCGCAGCAACAGGCTAAAGATGCAGACGCTGGATGTTTATATCGCTGAGGGTGCCAGGAAGCAGGTGAGTTCAGCAGTGCCTCAGGTGGGAGCTTACACTGCAAATTGGGATGCTCCCGGGTAAGGCCAATGCCCAACTCTTTTAAAGCTTGGCTTTCTCATTGTCACAAAAATGGTTTCTTTTAAACAAGTTGACTTCAGTATCTAAAATGTGAACTTGTTATCAAAGAAATTCCCCGTCTCCTTTAGAGGTTGGTACACAGTTGAGTCCTGGCCGGAGGAGTTGGCTCTTCTATGCTGAGCCATCCATTGGTATAACTGCTGTTTGGATTAACCCGCAGACCTGCCTAGCACTGCTCCCTGCACTGCACTTCATACACAATGTTGCTCTTATGTTGCGGGTCTTTTGGGTGAACCAGCTGCTGCCTGAGTGCATTTCCAGGTTTAAAGCAGACCGGGATGTGACGTTTGTTCATCTACATTCTACGACACCCTGGCTACAGCCTAGATGACCATGTTCTTTCTCCTGTCTTGTTTTCCATTTTCGCCAGTGATTTTTGTGTTCTTCCTTCTGGTTTCTGCTGTTTTGACAGTTGTTTTTGTTGTCTAGTTTAACTAGCTCATAGTATAACAACATTTGTCAGGTATCAAGAAAGAGCAGTGGGTGATGACAAGGCTTTGTGCTCTCTTGGAAGTTCCTTTCTTCTTACATACCCAACGTCAACATTATATCCGGATATTTTACAAATTATAAAAATATAGAAAAAAGTAGGTGTATATTTTTTCTTTAGCAGCACCAGCCCATTGCTTTTTCATTGGTGTAGCATAAAGTCACATAGTACAGGTGGAACATTTGCTTTCTATCAAGTAGCTTGACTTCTGGCTTTGAGCATTATGGTAAAGTTGAGGGCAGTTCAAAGATAAGCATGTTGAAGAGTTTTCCAAGTTCCTTTGTTCCAAGTGAAACGTTTTTCTTAACCTCATATCTGTTCTAAAAGTAAGCGCTGATAAACAGCATATATTTTCCACACTTCTCCTGTGTGCATTTTGAGGAACGCTGAGTAAGCAGGCTATTTTTTTGTGTTCATTTTACATCCTTGTAATGTACGTAACGGATGCTACAAACTATCTAGATCAGACGAGGTCTATTGCTCTTCTGAAGGCCTGGTGTCTCCAAGATCTCCATGCTGAGTCCCACAGTTCTTATTTATTAAAGAGGAATTTCACGTTCCCGTTTGGCCATCTGTACGGCTAAGCAGCTGAATGGCACCACCAGCTGCATCCCTTGCCCACCTTGAATCTGTGGCCTGCCTGTGCCAATTCAGAAAGGCCGGGTACGGGCACACGCTCGGCTAGAGGTGAGTGGGGATGAGGCTGGAGCGCACAGATACGGGCTCCAGGAGAAGGTGAGTGAAACTGGCAAATCGGGAGGGGGGAGTCTCACGCAGCCGGGCATTCCAATTCGGTATAACCAAAGGAGTGGAACTCGGACGGAACTCTAAAAGACTCCAGGGCCTCCGATGTTCCTCTTTAATTTTTGGCATGCTGAAAAAAATTGGCGCTGTATTTTTCCGGCGCTGGTTGACGTTTCATCATTACACTTACAGGATATCACTGCTGGGGACAAAGGGGGCAAACCTTACAGTGTGTTTAGGCTGCGTTTTAGTTACACATTGGTAAGAAAAACAAGCCAAGAAAAATTATTTTACATGAAAAAAAATAAAATGAAATTTATGCCCTGCGTTTTCATTATTGACAAGTCACAATGCAAGTTCTGTCCAAAAATGTGTGTAATATTAATTATAAGCATAAAGCACTTTAATACAGTTCTGCCCATTGCGCACTATGCGATCTTAAAGCGGACCTTCGCCCTGAATAAGAGCCTATCTTATATGTTTCCCCCACCCTGTACATACAGATTGCCCACATTAAAAATCATCCTACCTGTATCTACTGCATGTTATGAGCTTTTAAACATCCAATATGGTGGTCCATGAAGTCTCAGGCTGCCTGCAGACAGGAAGTGTCTTCTTACTGTGCCGTTCTGCATTCTGGGATTGGTGTCTTTCCCTGACCCCAGCTCTGTCTGAGCAAAGCACAGCTATAACCCACCTCCTGCACTCCCCCCGCCCTCTCCTCTCCTCAGTATGTGATACTTCTGAGGCAGGATGGCGTTGCCTGTATCCTAGAGTCCTGAACAGAGTTGCAGCCCGGTAGTGAAAAGAATAAAAAGTAAGTGACTAAAAACTTAAAATATTTTAATTTTAGATGCTGGGGAGTAGTTTTTGGGCTTTTCATTAAATGATGATGATGGTCCAGTTTAACCTACAGCACCACTATAGATCGGCACAGCAAACAAGAGCACACAGTGCTGCAAACTGTTTGGCGCTAGTGATAAATTAGACGCATGCTGATGGTCTCATCGTCGCTGCCTGATTTTTTGTTTGATAAAACGCACACCGTGTGTCGCTGAGGCAAAAATTTTGGCGCTGAGTGGTATTAACAGGCACTTGATAGGGCTTGATCAGGCTCTAAATTTAAAGTGGACCAAAACCCAGAGTTTTGACTATCCTGGGTTTTTGTCCTTGCCCCCCGGGACACCCTGATTGGGGGTGCCCCGCTGTGTGAAACCCCCCAGGTCACCAAAACCAACTCACCTCTTCCCAGTCCTACGGTGCATGTGCGGCCGCTTGTCCAATCAGCACGCTGGGATCTGCTGACGTCACGCCATCTAAGCCTTCATCTGAGGTGAGAGGCTCCTAGCGCACTGATGGACGCATCTAACAGGGAGCAAATGCCTGGCGCTGGCACGCGCCCTGCTAAAGTGATAGCGGGGATACAGCCGCGGCTCGCGCATGTGGCGTTGGACCGGAAAAGAAGGTAAGTGTATGGGCGACCTGGGAGGTTCACACAGTGGGGAATCTGGATTTTGGATGCCCCGGGGGAGGAAATCGATCGGCCAGGGAATCTTAGAGATTCCCGGGTCAATCACCGTGGGTTTTAGTCCACTTTAAACTATTCACCACTGGCTTGTTCCTCTTACTTGAAGATCTGTGGTAGCTTTTATCTTGCCTTCAGAACACTGGTCTAAAGCATACATTGGGAAACAGGGCCAGCGTTAGCACCCGACAAACCTGGGCAGCTGCCGAGGGCCCCCACCTAGGGTTAAGCCTTAAAATTCCCCCCAAAAATTGGGTGCCCCCCCACAAGGAGGGGCACCCTATGTCTTTTTTTTTTTAAATTAACCCCACGTCTGAGCGACATCTTAGCTCAGCAGCTCCGAGCACGCTGGCGGCCGCATCTTGCGCTCCCCTTTAACAGGGAGTGCGCCTGCGCCGGTCATTCTCAAATGGGGGATAGAGGGATAGCGGGGATGCGGCCCGCACATGCTCCGCTGGACCGGGATTAAGGTAAGTGTAGCAGGTGACCTAGGGGGGTTCACACAGCAGGGCATCCCGATTTGGGATGCCCCGCAGGGAGGGAATAGATCGGCCCGGGAACCGTATAGATTCTCGGGCCGATCCAGCTGGGTTTTGGTCCACTTTAAAAAAACAAATAAAATAATGTTTTGTGTTTTTTTTTTTTTTACATTCAACCCTTTGTGAACTGGTAAGGGGTCTAGGAGACCCCTATACCAGTCCACAAGGCTTAGGGGCTGGCAAGTGCGGGTTTGTAGCCTGCAGGGCTACAAACCCGCCTAGAGGGTGCAAGGGCCAGCACAAGGGCTGGTCCTTGCACCCTGTTCTATGCCATGGAATTTATAGACCCCTGACCCGTGACTCTCCACTACAAAGGGGCCCACTGAGACCATGCCGCCCGAGGGCCCAAATAAACCTAGAGCCGGCCCTGTTGGGAAAGAACTATATACCGGTTCAAAGGGTAGGGAGGGTTGGCAAACAACCCGCCCAGGGTGTGGCTCCCTCCGATACCCCTGCCGGATTACCTGCACCGGGGGTGAGGAAGAGCCTGGAGTTGTTTCAGGGGTGCACTGGGCATTGGTCCTGTGCCAAGGATATAGGGGGTGGTATGCGCAACAGCTGGAACGTTTTTAAATGTTCTTAGGTATTGTTACTATGTGCATACATAGAAGGGCGACAGTAGAAGGAGACCATATGCTGCAGCGAATTTAAAGTGGACCAACACCGAGAGGTGATCGGCCCGGAAATCTATAAGATTCCCGGGCCGATCACCTCCCACCCCGCGGGACATCCGAGATCGGGATGTCCCGCGGGGTGAAACCCCCCAAAAAACCCCCAAACACCTTACCTGATCTTCGGCGGCGGCCGGCCGCCGCCGCCTCCCTCGCGCCCCTGTAGGCGTGCTCGCGCCCGCGCCGGCCGTCTGCGAATGGCCGGCGGGGGGCGCGCGCGCGCCGAACGTGACGCGAGGGAGGCGGCGGCGGCGGCAGCCGCTTGGACGTTCCTGATCCCCGCCTGGACGTTGGCGGGGATTGGACCGTCCAGTCACGTGGGAGCTTTGGGGCTTTCTGGGGGGTTTCACACAGCGGGGCACCCCCGATCGGGGTGCCCCGCCGAAGTGGACCAAAACCCAGGATAGTCAAAATCCTGGGTGTTGGTCCACTTTAACCTGAATTCAACCTGGAGGAAACCTGCACCGGATTTTGCTTGTCTGAATAGCCCAGAATCAACTAAAATGATCACCTTTTATCTCATCACACTGCTTCCTCTTACCCTCAGAATCCTAGGCTCACAGTATCCCCCTGCTCCTGGTAAGTCCCTATATATCTCCCCCTCTCTGCTCTCCTCCCCCTACCTCTCTGCTCACGAATTCCTTTCCTTGGCAAAATTACACACCACCTCTATATCCAAGCACAAGACACATTATTCCACCCTCAAAAGCCACAACCATCTCTTCTCTCTCCTTTTACTCTTACTTGCTGCCGGAGACATCAGTCCTAATACAGGCCCACTCTCTCCCCCCCCCCCCTCTATAACTATTCATTTGTCATCAAAGCCAAAAGTCTACAACCGTGTTAAACCGGGATACACACGCAACCTAGCTAATCTGATACAGTTTACTCACTCTCCATCACTTCCCGCCACTGTCACCTGCGCACTGTGGAATGCACGCTCAGTGCGCAATAAACTCACCTATAGTCACAACCTGTTTCTCTCTAACTCTTTTACCTTCATGGGACTCACAGAAACATGGCTGCCCCATCAGACACAGCTTCACCCGCTGCCCTCTCACATGGGGGACTACATCTCAGCCACACCCTCAGATCCAACAACAAACAGGGTGGGGGTGTCGGCATCCTTCTATCCAAACTCTGCTCCTTTAACCCACTCCCTCCCTTGCCATCTCTATCCTTCTCATCTTTTGAAGTTCACTGTGTCCGTTTATATTCTCCCTGTAACCTGAAAATCGCAGTCATCTACCGCCCTCCTGGAACTACTACTCTTTTCTTCGACCACTTTTCTACCTGGCTCCTTCATTTTCTGTCCACAGACATCCCTGCAATCATCATGGGTGACTTTAACATACCTGTTGACACTAGCAACCATGCTGCCACCAGACTACTGTCACTAACCTCATCTTTTGGCCTCAAGCAATGGTCTACTGCACCCACCCACAAAGACGGCCACACAATTGACCTCCTCTTCTCTAACCTCTGTTCTGTA
Source organism: Gastrophryne carolinensis (assembly GCA_027917425.1). NCBI lineage: Eukaryota > Metazoa > Chordata > Amphibia > Anura > Microhylidae > Gastrophryne > Gastrophryne carolinensis. Next base: position 460,212,229 of record CM051237.1, on the reverse strand, counting down.
TCAAACCTCTCGTCCTCTTTGCTCCCCATCTCTGACCATAATCTGATGACTATGACCCTCTCTCCAATGCCTGCAAACCCCCTCCACACAAACCCACAACTCAACGCAGAAACTTAAAGTGGACCAACACCCACGGGTGATCGGCCCGGGAATCTATAAGATTCCCGGGCCGATCACCCCCCACCCCGCGGGACATCCGAGATCGGGATGTCCCGCGGGGTGTAACCCCCCCAAAACCCCCGAAAAACCCTACCTGATCTTCGGCGGCGGCCGGCCGCCGCCGCCTCCCTCGCGCCCCTGCAGGCGTGCGCCCGCCCGCGCCGGCCGTCTGCGAATGGCCGGCACGGGCGTGCGCGCGTCAAAAGGGACGCGCGGGAGGCGGCGGCGGCGGCAGCCGCTTAGATGTCCTGGAATAGAGCTTGTACGTTGGCGCTGGGAGCGCGGAGAGGTGAGTTTTTCGGGGGGTTGGGGGGGGTTTCACACAGCGGGGCACCCCGATCGGGGGTGCCCCATCGAAGTGGACCAAGACCCAGGATAGTCAAAATCCTGGGTGTTGGTCCACTTTAAGAAACCTAGACTTCAGTCCTTTTCTGCCTCACTTCAACCTCTTCAGACCTTGACCTCATTCACGGACATAGACGCTGCATCATCACACTACCATAATACTCTCTTCTCAGCTCTGGACTTTGTCGCCCCCCTCACCTATAGCCATCCCCGCACCAAAACCCCCCAACTCTGGCTAAATGCAAGCACAACCAGATTGAAACAGCTGTCTCGAGCGTCTGAACGGCGATGGAGGAAAACCAAAGCCAATCATGACTTTCTATTCTACAAACAAGCCCTTCAGGAACTCAGGACGGCCCTTTCATCTGCTAAGCAAGCTTATTTCTCTTCACTGATTTCTGCACAAGCCCGGAATCCCAAACAACTCTTCAACACTTTCAGTTCCTTACTCCGCCCACCATCTCCTCCTCCAACCTCCCAAATAACCGCAGAAGAATTTTCTACATCCTTCAAAGAAAAAATGTACAACATTCGACTTGGCTTTGCCCCTCAGAATCCCTCACCACTTCAAACAATCCCCCTGCCTTACTCTCTTACTTTCTTCACTCCAATAACTGAGCTTGGACTAACCTCTCTCATTTCTAGGGCCCACCTGACTACCTGCTCCCTCGATCCAATTACATCCCGCCTTATTCCTCAACTGTCTCCATCCCTCACTCCAGCCTTAACCTCCATATTCAACCATTCTCTCTCCACTGGTACCTTTCCTTCTTCCTACAAACATGCAGTTATTACTCCGATAATCAAGAAACCTCTGCCCTCTCTAGCTATCGCCCTATCTCACTGCTCCCTTTCTCCTCCAAACTTCTTGAACAACATGTCCACTCAGAACTGTCACAATACTTATCCACTAACAACTTATTTGACCCCTTACAATCAGGATTCCGCCGTAACCACTCCACTGAAACTGCCCTCACCAAAGTCACCAATGATCTACTCACTGCCAAAAGCATTGGTCACTACTCCATCCTCATCCTTCTTGACCTCTCCTCAGCCTTTGATACTGTCGACCACTCTCTGCTTCTTGATATTCTCTCCTCTCTTGGGATTCAAGGTCTTGCACTCTCTTGGCTCACCTCTTAACTCCCTGATAGATCATTCAGTGTATTCTATTCTAACACAGTCTCATCCTCACGTTCCCTTTCTGTTGGTGTGCTGCAAGGTTCTGTCCTAGGCCCCCTACTTTTCTCAGTCTACACCCATGGCCTTGGCAAACTTATAACTTCACTAGGCTTCCAATACCACTTCTATGCGGATGACACTCAGATAAATCTCTCAGGCCCCAATCTCTCCTCTCTCCTATCTCGCCTCCCCAACTGCCTCTCAGCTATTTCTTCATTCATGTCATCTCGCTACCTCAAGCTAAACATGGACAAGACAGAACTGGTCATTTTCCCATCTAACTCCCCTCCCCTCTCTAACACGTCTATTTCTGTCAACAATTATACAATAACTGCAACTCCCCAAGCTCGGTGCCTGGGAGTCATTCTGGACTCTGCCCTCTCTTTCAAACCACATATTCACTCCCTGGCCACCTCCTGTCGCCTCCAACTTAAAAACATCTCCCGCATCCGTCCTCTCCTCTCACCTGACACCACTAAAATACTAGTGCATGCCCTGGTCATATCCCGTCTGGATTACTGCAACATCCTTCTTTGTGGCTTACCAACTAACAGACTGGCACCCCTCCAATCTATCCTGAACTCTGCTGCTCGCCTCATCCATCTCTCCTTTCGCTCCTCCAGTTCTGCGCCTCTGCCAATCCCTACACTGGCTGCCAGTCCCACAGCGAATCCTGTTCAAAACTCTAACTCTCGCCTACAAAGCTCTCTCCAACCAGGCCCCTCCCTACATCTTATCTCTAATCCAACAGTATCAACCTAGACGCAGCCTCCCCTCTTCTGCCGACCTTCTCCTGTTCTCCACCCTGGTCACCTCCTCTCACGCCCGCCTCCAGGACTTCTCACGTGCAACGTCAATCTTCTGGAATGCCCTCCCGCACACAATCCGCCACTCCACAACACTCAAAACCTTCAAAGGCGCCCTTAAAACTCACTTATTCAGACAAGCATATAATCTGGCCTAACCAATCTTCTAAAGGGCACATGCCACAAAGCTCAATATTGACTGTTTGTGATCCTTCCCCCTCGTCTTCACCCCTCATCCTTTAGACTGTAAGCTCGCAAGGGCGGGGCTCTCTCTGTACTCAGAATATCCATTGTCAACTCTGTAAAACTGCATTTGAAATAGTCTATGTACCGTATGTTTCTACCCTGTCTGTAATTACTACTTTGTAAAGCGCTACGGAAGATGATGGCGCCATATAAATAAACAATAATAATAATAATAATAATATGCTCTAGCTAGTCTGCTCTTATGTGTATACTGTGTGTTCTCTTTATCTTATGTATATACTGTATGTTCTCTTTATCTTAGGATAGATGGAGGCTTATCCCAGGCATTTTTACATTCACTGACTGACATTTTTCAACTACCTCTGCTGGAAGTTTGTTCCAAGCATCTACTACTCTTTCTGTAACATAATATTTTCTAACATTGCTCCTGATCTTCCCTTCGACCAGCTTCAGGCTGTGCTAATTAAGTTTCTTGTTAAAAACACTTCCATCCTCAACCTTATTAAATCCTTTCACATATATAAAGGTCTCCATCATGTCCCCCCTCTCCCTTCTTTCCTCCAGACTGTATAAATTAAGTTCTTTAAGTCTTTCCTGTATTAAGTTTAAGTCCTTCCACCATTTTTGTTGCCGACCTTTGGACCCGTTCTATTTGAATAATGTCTTTTTGCAGGTAAGGTCTCCAGACCTGCACACAGTATTCTAGATGTGGCCTCAACAGGGCTCTATCACAACCCCCCTCTTCCTACTGGTGATGCCTCGAGCTATGCAGCCGAGCATCCTGCTTGCTTTTCCCACTGCCTGGCTACACTGTCCAATCATCTTGCAGCTATCAGTAATCAGTATCCCTAAATCTCTCTCCTCCGAGGTCCTGGATAACACAGTGCTGCCCATACAGTGCTCAGAGCAGGGATTCCTTCTACCCAAGTGCAGGATTTTACATTTAGAGACATTAAACTCTAGTTGCCACAGTTTTGACCATTTATCCAGTAAAGCTAAATCATTTTCGATGTTGCATACAAAGGTCACAATGTAGCACAAATAATACACATCTTACATACTACAGAAATTGACAATATATAATGAGAGATCTGGCTATAAAATGCCTAATGGTTTTCATAATAAATTTACAGATAGGATATTGCCCAACAATAATTCATGTATTATTCATAAGAGATCCTCCTTTTCCCTGGAAGATCTTAATTTATCTAGCTGATATTTATGGTGCTCTTTTAGGTTTCATTATGTTCTTTCAAGATGTCCAAAACCATTTTTCAGTGTTATCGCGGTGTAACTAAGGATTCGATAAGAGGCAACGTCTCATTATTTTCTCTCTATTCATCTCACAAATATGGTGTTGGCAAGAAGACAAACACTAGCAGTGAACTTCCCCCAAAAATAAGTTAAGAAAAAAAAAAAACGGAGTAAATAAACCAAAGACTGGCAGGAGGTAGGTAATAATATCTTATATCTCAGGGCCGGCGTCAGCACCAGGCAAGGGGGGGCAGCTGTCGGGGCATATTGACAGGGCTGGCCTTTGGGGTGAGCGACGGAGCTTGACCGGCGGACTGGAAGTGGCAACATCTCCGCGCTGCGCGCCAGCAATGACCAAGGTGGTGGTCATCCAGGTGGCATCCAGATTTGGGACGTCCCTCGGTGATGAGGGCCCACTGAGACCATGCCACCCAACGGTCCACATAAACCTGGATGTGCCTTGTCCTATTTCCATCTGATCATTCCTTGGCCTGAAAAGGCTGGCTCTCTCACTGCAGTACTGGTTAGTCACCTGCTGGTGGCGCTGACCAAACTTTTTTTAGGGCTGCGTTTGCTTGTGTCTGCAAGAAGGTGGCTTTTTCTGGTCTCTTTTCCAGGTTATTGCCCTACAATTGTCCATAAAGGCAGGGCTGGCTCCAGGTATATGTGGGCCCTTGGGTGGCATGGTCTCAGTGGGCTCCCTATTGGAGCTGTTTTTTTTAGTTTGGGTAGAGTATTGAGGAAGAGGGATGGACATAACAGGAAGGGCAGGATTGGATGGGGCCGAGATGAGGGGACAGGGATGGATGGGGCAGAGAGACAGAGAAGGGAAGTGTGTGCACTGTGTACCTTGCATTACCTTCTTCCAGCGTGTGCAGTACTTTCTGTTGCAAGACTGGGGCCAGGGAGCAGGGAGATGACACGTCTCTGGGGGCGGGGCTTTCAGGGAGACTCATCTCTATGGGGCAGTGCTGATCATAGAGCAACACACAAGCGAATGCAGGGCTGTCAGGGCTGAGCAGAGGTTAATGGGCAGGGCAACTGCACCACCAATGAAAGGGTGTGCAGCTCAGCTTCTATACGAGGTTAGTGACGACCCGGATAGCTATGGGGGAGGTAGCGCAGGGGCCCAATGCAATGTTAGTTAGTTTAAGTTCTTTTAACCATATTGTGCCAGCTGTCAGTGGGCCCCCAGAAATTGACCAGCCTTGCCGGCTGCCGACGCCGGCCCCGTATGAAGGGACAGTCCTTTCTAAATAACTCTCAGCTATGATGGGGTTACTGTGGCTGCTGGCCAGTTGAATTCTATTGAGAGGAGAGGGGATGGGGGTGCTTTGTCTCATACTGTACATCTCAATAGAAGACAATGGAATGGCAGTCACTGGTTAAGGGTTATTTAGACTGGACGGTCAGTTTAAAGGGACAGCTAAGGTAACACCCATATTAATTGTACAGTTGTACTAGAGACCCAAGCATGCAGGACTACCCCGGTACAAAATGTAATTTTATTTTAGTTCCCCAAAACCTACACCATTAGTAACTGTTAAAAATACACATTTTATTTTGCTTAGAAGGGGACCGACCACCAGCATTTTCATTATGGCCTGGGGGCATCACAATTTGGGATGCACCGCTGTGTGAAACCCTCCAGATCGCCCACTCCACTTACCTTTGCGCTGTTCCCACAGCACATACGCGAGCATTCTTCCAATCAGCACTTTATGCCATGCATACTAATGCACAGCATAAAGCTGTTGTTTAGGACTCTGCATCGCCATCTCCAGTTTCCCTGTGCAGTGTGCCCGGCCAATGTGAAAGGCTAGGTGTGGGAGTGCGCAGAGGTACTGGGATGTGGCCGCAGCGAGGGACCTAAGGAAAGGTGAGGGGTTGGTGGGTGATCTGGGGGGGGTGCACGCGGTGGGGCACCCTGAATCGGGATGCCCCGGGGGCACTTAGTCAGCCTCAGTGGTGAATGGTCCACTTCAGCATCATCTACATAAATTACATCACCAGTCCCATAGAAATGTTTGCTGTTTTATTTTCCATTTTCCATTAGTCATGAATGTGTAGGCAGAAGGTCAATGTTCTTCTCTCTCTTCGTACCCCCTTTTTTTCTGGCTTTGTCAGGGTATAACCTGACCTAATTCATAGTTTATGTAAATGCATCTGTATGAAAAGAATCCGATCCATATGGGAAGCCCTCCCAGGAAAAACCTGTCCCATCAACAGGATGCAATATTAGCTTTCCTCACAGTGGTGCATTTGGGAGGAGATCTAGGTGTGATCAGGTGCAAAGTTTCCTTAGCAATCGGGTATAATTAACGTGGGAAACCCGCTCCCTGTCTTTAAGCCACTGGGATGGAATCCAATGGGGGGAGGGGTATCTTGCCGCCACCCGCAAGTCAGCCAGGGCCTCCATTGACTGCATATTAACAGCAATAATAAGGCAGCAAGCAGCTCACCTGATGCATGTACAGGTGAATTGAGGAACCCAGGAGGAGTTCAGGTAACCGGGCGGTGTCTGCAAGCCACCCCTCACATGCCGGCCAGGTGGATAAATTATCAACATTTACTTTGTACTTGCAGAATCATTTCCTTCAACTGTGACGTATGTCCAAAATTGAAAAATAAGTTCTGGCCTTTAAAGCGGACCTTCACCCGGAATAAGAGCCTATCTTCTATGTTTCCCCCACCATGTACATACAGATTGCCCGCATTAAAAATCATCCTACCTGCACCTTGTGCATATTCTAAACCTTTAAACATCCAAGATGTCGGTCCATGGAGTCTCAGGCTGCCTGCAGATAGGATGTGTCTTCTGACTATGTCACCCTGGTATTCTGGGATTGCTGTCCTTTTCCTGACCCCAGCTTTGCTCCACCTGCTTTAACCTGCCCCTCTGCAGTTTACCACGCTCTCCTTTCCTCAGTATGTGATGCTTCTGAGGCAAGATGGCGGCGCCCATATCCTAGAGTCCTGAACAGAGTAGCAACCCAGAAGAGAAAAGAATAAAAAGTAAGCAACTAGAAACTTAAAATATATTAATTTCAGATGCTGGGGAATAGTTTTTTAAGGGTTTGGGCTTTTAAATAAATGATGCTGAAGGTCGGATTTAAGAGATTTACCACTGGCAATCCTCGGGTGGTGGACCAGCATATTTGGATGTAGTCTTTGTCCACATACTTCTGTCAAAGCAGTGTACATACCCTTATACAGCAGCTTACCAATGGCACAGTTCAATAGAGTATCGTGAGAGGAGCAGCCAGTTCCATTAGTAATATTTTTGGCACAGTTATAATGACCGTGTATGGAAGCCAGGGCCTGCTCAACATCTCACACTACAGAGAGCTCCACACTAATTAACACAGCAATGAGAGAAGATAAGGGAGCTCCTCTCTGACAGACTCTATCTCAGAATGGTAATGACCAGCAAACTGACGGATGGAATCTTATCCTTTTATGAGGGTGAAAGATCTGCGTAATGAGTAATGCTCATAACTTTAACAGTAGTTTGGCATAAGAGACAACACGATAAGCAGAGAGAGAGAACGGAGAAATGACTTCACTTGTTCGCAGTGACTCACTAACTATTTGAACTGTCATTCCATCAATTTACAAGACCAGATGTTAATGATATTTTTTGCCCGGGACTGAGAATGGAAATGTTGGTAGCTCTGGAAGGAGAAATTGGGAATCTAATATTTGTCCTTCAAAGGGAAAATAGATGTGCAGAAATGAGCATACAGTGGGAACGGTGAAGGACATATCAGCAGCTGATCCCCCATCTCTGCACTGCACCCCTTTATGGTGAGCGTCAGAAATGTGCAGCGCAGAGATAAGAGTGCAGCAGGGAACATGCCAGAAATGGGGAACAGGGCAGAAACGTAGGTGCAGCTGGGAACAGGGCAGAGATTGGGGTGTGGCATAGAGGATGGTGGAGATGGGGTAGAGCATGGAGCAGGTTGGAGATGGGAGTGCAGCATGGAGCAGGGTGGAGATGAGAGTGCAGCATGAAGCAGGGTGGAGATGGGGTACAACATGGAGCAGGGTGGGAATGGGGGTGCAGCATGGAGCAGGGTAAAGATGGGTGTGCAGCATGGAACAGAGTGGAGATGGGAATGCAGCATGGAGCAGGGCCATTATGCCCGCCAGAACCTTGGTAAACACCCTCGGTGCCGAGGTCAGCCCGAACGGGAGGGCCACAAACTAAAAATGCTGATCTCCAACCACGAACCTGAGAAATCTCTGGTGTGCTGGGAAAATTGGTACATGAAGGTAAGTATCCTTGATGTCTATGGACGTCATGAAATCCCCCTGACGAAGGGAACCGATGGCTGAGTCTCCATGCGGAACTTATTGGTTCTGATGAACCTGTTGAGAAACTTCAAATCCAGAATGGGTCTTATGGAGCCATCCTTCTTGGGAACCGTGAAGAGGTTGGAATAATAGCCCCGGCCTCTCTCTGAAAGAGGCACCGCGCATATGACCGGCATGTCCAGGAGATTCTTTACAGCCAACAGGAGCCCCTGCGCCGCCCGAGGATCCGATGGCACCCGAGACCTTAAGAATCTGGGAGGAGGCCGGGACTCGAACTCCAGTTTGTACCCAGACGAGACCACTTCCAATATCCACTTGTCTGTGACCTCCTGGGCCCAGACCTGGAAGAAGAGCCGCAGCCGTCCCCCCACCCGTAAGGGTGAGGGCGCCTCCTCATTTCTGAGCTGGCTTGGCAGCGGGCTTGGAACCCCAGGTAGAGGCTGGACGGGCACATCCTCTACCTCTGTTCCATGAACCCCCTCTGAAGCCAGAGTAGGCAAGACCTCTGCCCACTCTGGCACCACGAAAGGAAGGATTGAAGGAGCTTGCCCCCCGAAAGAAGCGACGCTGCTTCTTACGCTGAGGTAGCTATCCACCTTTCGCCACAGAATCCAATTTGTCACCAAACAACCCAGGAAGGGCAGTGCTGTAAGTGATTTCTTGGCTGCTATGTCAGCCGCCCACTGGCGTAGCCATACCGATCGATGCATGGCCACCAGCAGAGCCGAGGTTCTACTACACATGATAATAGTGTCATCCATAGCCGCCAACACAAAGTTCATGAACAATTCACACCTCTTAAGGGCTGTGAATTCAACACTGGCCGGGTTGAGTTGGGACCCTTTTAACGTGTCCCTAACCTCAGACCTGGTAGCCACAGCCACAAGTGCAGATGCACAAACAGGCCGCAAGGCTGAACCCACACTGGCAAAGGCATGGCATGCCATCTGATCAATGCGCTTATCCTCGCCGTCCTTAAGGGTAGTGGCGTCAGGAGTATGTAAAACGGAGGTGTTGGACAATCCTAAGATGGGCGCATCGACCTCGAGAGGGGAAGACCATCGCTTCACCGCGTCCGCCGGGAAGCCGACTGGGCTTCTCCCATTCTCTAAGAATCATACTATCAAAATGATCCTGATTTGGGAACTCCAAGCGGGTCTTAGATGAGCCAAAGAATTCCCCCTTCTTCGGAGGGGCCTCCGCTGGTGGGGAAATATCCAGAACCTCTAAGAGATGGGCCAGGACTTTGGGGGTATCCACAGCATCCCCCAGCGCCTGCCCGGCATCAGAATCAAAGAACTGCAGTTCTTCAGTCTCAGATTCCCCAAACAATTCCCCCTCCTCAAGAGGGGAATAATCAGCCCAGTCAGGGGAGTCATAATCATCAAAATCAAGTACCGGCGTAGTCGGTGACAGATGCCTTTTCTTAGCAGGGTCTTTTCTGCCCACTGAGCTAGAAATAATTTTCTCTAGGTTGGCCAGCCTAGCACATACATCAGAGTGCGACTCCCCGCTAATGACAGTGTCACCTGGGGTACAGATAATGCGGGGTGGGGTAGGAGATGAGACGGGCGGCACTGACCCAGACGCCTGGGATCCCGACTGCCGAGTTATGGCCTGTCACTCCCATACATAAGAGTGAAAAGTTGAACATGAAAAGACCCCCCCCCCCCCCCCCGGAGGGCTACGAGAGGGACCCGGATGGGGGGGGGGAAATCCCGCACCATAGGTGTAAGGGATATATATGTATATATATATATATATATATACAGGGCATCCCAAACCGGGATCACCAACCCGGATTCCGCCTACCCCTTAATATGGGGTCTCACGGGGGAGCATGGCTCCCTGAACACCTATTAAGGTGATTCCTACTCCCACCCGGACCTGCAGCCAAGGCTGGGAGGCTAGAATAGGGACTTACAGTATAAAGGTCCGGGCAGAAATAGGGCAAAAAATGGCCGGGTCCAAGCCCGGCTTACCTGCAAGGAAGAGCAGCATACATCTTCTGACTTGCTTGCCGTCCTGCAGAGAAGGAACTGGGAATGTGTTGAGGTCCCAGGTATTTATGGAACGGGAGGGGCTTCTTTTTTGCTTTCATCTCTGCAGAAGTTCACCCTCTACTTGACCATAACCCATATGTCATGAATAGTGGAAGCGGGGTGTGTGACATACTTGGAATAGATCAGTTATTATCCACTAGTGAAATCTTATTCCTCTTCAGACTTGAATTACTTTAGACCCATTGCTGTGACCTCAATTGCCATGAAGGTCATTGAACATCTAGGTATGTCTTACCTCAAGAAAGCTACCTCAACCCAGTGGGGTTGCTACAGTTTGCATATTAAGCAAATAGATCAGCTGAGGATGTGGTCAACCTGACGATCAACTACACCTTGGATCATACTGACCAAGCTAGCTCATATGCCAGAATGCTGTTTGAAGACTTCTCAACTGCGTTCAACACAAATCCACACATTCTCCAAGGCAAACTGTTGACAACGGGTATTCCACCAACAATTTCTAAGTGGATCAATAACTTTTTTACTGGCAGGTCCCAGAGAGTCAAACTGGGTTCTTTTACGTCTTCAGAGAAGACCATAAACATAGGCACCCCTTAGGGCTGCCTCCTATCACCTATTCTTTTTTCACTTTACACCAATGACTTTACCACCTCCTTTGATCTATCGGTCAAAATCATTAAATTCGCTGATGATACCAGTGTTGCAGGCCTCATCAGTGACAACAATTAAACTGGACTCAAGTGGTAAATCTTGCTTTAAGGCAAACAACTGAATCCTTAACACTCATATAACTGTTGAACTAATATCATTAATAACAGACACACCTCCCTCCTCATAGGTTTAAACCATTACCAAGAATGGAATCTTGTGTCTGCTTGATGAGAAACAGATGTTCTTCATGTCCGAGCTATACCTTCCATTTATGTGTCTGTATATGCTTGAAATAGCCAATCGAATGCTGACATGTGTCCAGCCACCCAATCCGAATGGTCATTTAAGCTTCTTTGTCTGAAACTGTATTTAAGCAAACAAGAGAATCAGCAATTCGGGCATTCGAGGAACATCGACCCCCCGTTAACCGAATAAACATTGTATTTGCTGAAGACATTTTTTTTTACACATGGGGATGCCCCTTTTCTTTTCTAATAAATCTTAAATAATAAATAATAAATCACACCTCAAATCAGATGCTGAAGAGCCCCCTTCAAAGTGGAGAGCAGAGAGGGCAATTTCAGGAGCCAGCCCCCTGCCTGCCCAGTGACTGAGAGAATGAAAGCTGCTCTGCTTGGCGCTCACCCTGCCTGCCTGCTCAGTCTCTCCCTTGACCTGCCTGGTCATGTGAAAATCAATGTAGTCACCAACGCAAACTTTGTGGGAACTATGATTAATCGGGACTTGATATGGTGCAGCCAAACATCTGCTGTCCTAAGGAAGGCCATATTTCCTACATCAACTAAAAAGATACGGTATATCCCATTGTATATCCCATTGTATCCTGACTTTTTTAATGCTGCTATTTGATCCATCCTGACGGCAGCATTTGCAGTCTGGTATGTAGGTTCCAACATCTAGGGCAAGCAAAAGCTGTGGAGAATCACCAGAATTGTGGAACATATAACTGGTTCCTCCTTACCATCTCTGGAAGAGCAGTTTATAAGCAGAATTTTGTCAAGGGCAAAGAAAATAATCGAGGACTGGGGCATAACCTCTTCAGACTTTTACCTTCTAGAAGCAGATTCACGGTTCTAACAACAAAAACATTTTTTTCCCTTGACCTTTTCACCCAGTCTCGTCAAGGAGTCCCAATCAGGTGTAGACTAGATATCTGCAGCGGGGTTGGTTACTGTCAAAGTTAATGTGAAAATATGTATGACTGTAGAATTTTATTTTACATTACCCTTTATCAGGTTGTTTAACTTGTTAGAATAACTTGTTATAGCTCTCTTGATGAATTCCCATGCCCAAAAACATTCCCTGTTTGTACCTTGTAACTACTTGGTGGAATAAAGTATCTGAGATTTAGGTATTGTCCTGTCTCTGGATAAATTACTCCACCCATGAAATGATATGCCAGTTTGTAAAAAGCAGAACTAACTAGGAAATAACTTGATAGTCCAAAGGGACAACACATGGGAAGTCAACACATGTGAAAACAATAAGATAAGCTTTACAGCCAACAAGGAACCTTCCTATTCCAAAGACTTTACTGATGCAACCTCCTATTGTTGTAATAACAATGGGTATCTAAAAACAAGAAATAAGTATGCAGCAATATAAAACTAAAAACTATGTAGTTTAACCTGTAACAAACACACAACAGCAACCTACAAAATCTTGCAGATGACCTTGCTTATATCAGCTAAACTATGTTGCAATTTTTTATAGACCTGGTCCACCATGGCCTAGTGCCAAAATGCCTATGGGGTTTTAACATTTTGTGGAATGCTCCTTCACCTGACGGGGTGCCACCTTGCCATTTTACAAATATGTGCCTGTCATTGCAAACCTGATAAACTTACTAACAGTATTCCCTAGAAGCTGAAATCCCTTGTGAAGGCCATCTGTGGTCATGAAGAAGGAATCTGATTTTAAAAAGTTCATAAAAGTACAGTATCCCCTTATTAATTAATATGTAAAGCTGAAACAAACTTTGTAAGAAAACCTGAAATTAACCAGAAAACCACCTCATCATTATGGATTACAAGGTTAGGAGCTTTAGAAAAGAAGACAAAAAGAAAAGAGAAATCTGGCCCGTGGTTTAAAAGAAGACATTTGTAAGGTGGACAAAACCAGGTTGAGACTTTTCTGGTTGCTTGAACTGTGGAAAAACGTGGAGTGCATCATCTACAAAAGTCTCAAACAAACAGCAGTCAGAGGCCTCTGAAAAATAATAGCCAAGGCACTCAAGGATAGGCCATTGCCTAATTCTAACTGGAAAAATACAATTCTGTAAAATACTCACCTGTAGAATTGGTATTATACGCATACAGTACGTCCTGCTCCATATATAATACTTACATGTGGGTAATCCTCCGCCAGATGGCGCTGTGCACTGCAGACATGCAAAAAAACAGGCTCCTCCCGGCCCTTCATATACCCAGGGACCTCCCACAAATCCCCAGCATTGACAAGCAGTGAGAAAAAGAAGCCGGGAGAAACCAATCACCAAAAACTGGTAATAATAACCATGATAACAATCACCATACAGGGGATCCAGAATAATGTAAAACCAGGGTGGGGTGGAGCAGGACGTACTGTATGCGTATAATACCAATTCTACAGGTGAGTATTTCACAGAATTGTATTATTCTAAGCATACAGTACGTCCTGCTCCATATATAATACTTACACGTGGGACATCCAATAGCAGTGTCCATAAAGTAGGGTGGGATCCCCAACAAAAAAGGCACAGCAGACAGTTAAAAGCACTGTCACCTGCAACTTTGCTACCAAGAGCTACGTGAGCAAAGGCTCTAACGTCAACCTCATAAAAACCTCGGAGAAGGTATAAACAGAAAACAAGTAGCGGTCCAGCAACTCAAAGAACCAAGGCACCAATAGAATCAGAAGAAAGGAGAAGATTTTTCCCCGTAAAAGAACAGGCCTGAGAAACAGCCCGACCAGTCCAAACGCTAACAGTAGGCTTGGCAGAAGCCGAAACCTTTCTTAGGACCAGAAGGGACAACCCAACCAAGTAAAGACCAGTCCAAAGGGCCTCATAACCCGTGAAAGCAGATGAGATCAGGCACATACGGATGGAAACGCCCGCAAACCCCAAAGGGCATCAGTCCCCCTAAAGGACAAGAGACCATCCAGGAAAGGCTTCCAACACCTGTTGAGGGAATGTAAACCCCCTTTCTTGCAGCGTTACAAGGGATAATGCCCGGAAGAAAGACAATGTCCTGAATACATAAGCCCAAGACACCACCTTAGGCAGAAGGACCGGTGTAAAGCGGAACACCACCTCATCATGGTGTATATATCAATAAACGAGGGCTAGCTAAACAGAGCCGCCCGCTCAGGCACCCGACTGACTAAAGTAACAGCCCCCAGAAGGACAACTGGAACAGACAGCATCCGGAATAGGTCCAAAGAGAACGCCCCACAAGGCAAGCAGAATAAAAAGCAATCCCAAAGAGGATCCTAGAATTACGTGGGGAATGCACATGAGTAATCCCCAAAAGAAAGCTCAACCAAGGAAAAAAGTGAGCAAAAGACTTCTATAGGAAGGCGGACAGGGCAGAACCTGAACCTTCAGAGTATCGAGATGGAAAGCCAACTCCAACCCATGCAGCAACAAAGCTATAACCCTGAGAACAGAGAGCGCCCAACGGGGAAGCCCTAGACTCACACCAATCAATATGGGTATGCCATACTCTGTAATAGACCGAGGAAGACGGAAAGGCTTGGTCCTAGACTTCCCATAGTCACAGTCACCGAGAAGGTAAGCCTGTCTCCATCAAGCTGGAGGAATCAGCCGTCAGGTCGTCTAGACCAGAACCTGTAGATTGGGGTGACATAAAAAGGCCCTGAGTGAGCAGATCAGCACACCTGAAAGCACGTACAGGTCCGCAGTCCTCAGCACCACGACTGCAAACCACACTCCCATAGGCCACCCAGGGGCCACCAGAATCCCTGGTCCCCCCTTCCAGAGTAACTTGCGCAGATCCCCGCCTAGCAGGGTGAATGAAAATAAGACATAAGCATAGCATGTCCAGGCACAACTCAAGTAAGCCTCACGACCACAGTCAGGAATACTTGGACAGAGAAAAGAAGTCCGAGAACTAGTGATAGTGACGGGCCCCAACAGAACCACACAAGTTGGATCTCAAAGAGACAAAAGGATTAGCACATCCTGTCTCAGAAGGACATCCATAGGAGCGAATACCACCGACGGGCAGGGAACGTAGTCCTTCGCCCAGATCAGGAATAGATACCTTCCAGGAGAATCAACCTGCTCCAAGTCCCACACAGATAATCAATACAGGACACCGTCAGCAGACAGACCAAGAGCCCTCAAGGAGGAGGTCCAGAAGAGGGATAGGCAAAGCATATAGAGCCACCCCGAAAGTTCACTGTTTCAAAATCCAATAGATGTATGGGCCCCCCAAGGGCCCTACCTCAGAACCACCGGGGGTTTTAGAAGGAAACTCCTCTCCCTGTCAACCTGATAGATATGGCAAAGAAGGGGTGCCCCCTGACTGGTTCCTTGAGTACAACAGTCTCAGAAGAAACCACCTTACCAAGGGGGAAGGTACACAGACCCAGATCCAGTGAAGCTGGAATCTGACCAGCATTAACAATATAAGTAGCAGAAGAGCTTAAGGGCACTGAGTAAAAGTCTGGGCAGCCACCAATGGGCCCACCAGCTGCAATCCTGCCTGGCGTAGAACGGGGACAGCAATGAGGGACAGAGCCCATATAACCAGATTGCCCACTCGAATGTCAATGAAGACGGTTCTAGCCTGAACCAAATCTAAATTCAACCCCAGAAATGGAAATACCAAATAAGGGAACAAAAGAGGAATCAAGGTGATTGGGAAGCAAGGAAAGACGACCGGGTAGTTCATCACGCAGACGCCCCTGGGTCTCAGCAGAGATATCACCCCCGTCAGTGCCTTGGCGAGCACTCTGGGAGCAGAAGAGAGGCCAGGTAACAAGGCCACAATCAACAGTGTTGGACCTCCAACACAAATCTGTAAGAGCCTCAGTGTCCACATATACACAGTGGAAATGAAATAAGCATCTTAGATCTCCACAAACGGCAAGAGGCCCCTGGGCGTAGGGCACAGGCGGCCCAACCCAGAGAAACTATGCAGAAACTGCCAGTGAATGTAAAATTGTCGAACCTATGGAAGTCCAAAATGGACCAGACTGCCTCATCCTTTTGGAGGAAATGTGGAAAAAGGTAGAAGTAAAAGCCCCTGCCTCGGCCTGTTAAGGGCAACCTGCAAGTGGCCCCAGACCCTGCAGGCCGAGCAAGGCCTGCACAAACACCTGAAGAGAGACAGGGACCAAAGGCACCCTGACAATCACGGGAAGGGACCGCCCAGCAACTCTATCCTGCATCCAGAGGAAACTACCTCCTGAATCCACCAGCAAGAGGCATGACGCCTCCTGATAGGAGCAAGGTGCTGCGGCCATCCCCTCACCCAGAAGGGCGAGGGCGTCCCATCATGCTTGTGGAGTTTTGGTGAAAGATTTGGACTTAGTCCTGCCGGAGGGGCCAGGGCGTTGTCTGCCAACCCTGGGACAGGAATCTACACCAAATAGCTGGAAGCACACCCATGGATCCTGTTTGACACTAACATAGGGGGGAGGAGGGGTGCCCCTGCCCCGAGGAGGCCGAGACAGCCTTCTGCGTAGGGGTGTTTTGCCCTTTTTTCCAAAAAGGTCCAGACGGGCCCCAAATAGGCGTCGCCCTTTAAAGGGGAGGCCAGTAAGAGTCTTTTTTGTAGCATCGTCAACACCCCACTGTCGCAGCCAGAGCAAGCGACGTATAGCTACCACAAGGGCAGAAGTTCTTGCACACATCCTAATGGTGTCATCCAGCGCTAAAAGGATAAACCTTACAAGTACATCGCAACTGGAGAGTACGTTAAACACCTCCCAGGGAAGATCCTCAGGTTGATGGTCAATCATCTTTCTGATGAGGGTTCTAGCGGCCACTGCAGTGATGGTCGCAGCACAGACCGGGCGCAGCGCCGTTCCTGCACAAGAAAAGGCATGGGAAGCCAGCCTATCAATGCGCCGGTCCTCAGCATCCCGAAGGGTACGATAAGAAGGAGCTGTAATGAAGGGGGGGGTTAAGAACACCTATGATCGGTGCATCCACCACGGGAGGTGATGACCAACAGTTAACCACATCAGGGGGAAAGGGGTATTTCCAATCCCAGTCCCCTGGAACCCCTGGAAGTTCACTAGGGGATTCCCATTCTTTGAGTACGAGAGCCTGGAAATGATCCTGCTCCAGAAATTCCAAGCGCGGTGTCGCTGTATGGAAACTCTCTCCTCGAGGCCTGGGAACCTCACCAGGAGGAGAGATAGACAAGACCTCAAAATTTTTTATCAGCAATTCATCAGTGTCACACAGGCCCCAGGAACCAGGACCAGTATCATCATGACTCCTCGGAGCAGCGAATTCCTCAGTTTCAGTAGGACGGGGTGAAACCGGAGGCATCAGGGACCGCTTCTTTCCAGGGCCCAAGCGCTCTGCCAACCTCGAGATAACCTGATCAGCCGTAGGCAGAATGCGCGGCACGACTTGCTGGTCATCCCCGCTGGAGTGCGACTCATCAGGCGTGAGATTTAAGCACGGGGAGACAGGTGTATTAAACAGAGGTGCAGCCACTGGCAACCCTGATTGCAGGGCCAGTACTTGTTCAGCACAGGGTCCACAGACCCGTGCTCTGTCAGCATCAGCATGAGGTTGTCCACACGCTGAACACAGCCGGTCTTGTCCCCGAGGGACCCCGGTCACATAATTCTGAGATGCCTCCATATGGTGATTATCTAGACACAATATGTCCGTAGGGATTTACGCAATAGGCAACCCTGGATGCCCCAAGACCCGCTGATCAATGTGGGAGAATAGTAGGGAAGCCCGCTAAATATATATATATATATATATATATATATATATATATATATATAAGGCCGGGAGAAGCCACCGGAGACTTGACGTCTGAAAGACATAAAGGGAATAAGAGGTGTCAGGGCCATGCGCAGCTGGTAAAATATTTAATAAAGAATCGCTCGCAAGGGCACTTACAGACCAAGGAGGAGGGGAACCGCCACCACGCGCGCGAACATCATCAAAATGGCGCCCAGCGAACCTTGAAGGGCGGGCCCAATCTTTGGCCGTGACACGGAGCGCGCCAAGCCAATTCCCCGCCCACCCCGAAGAGCGCGAAGCTCTGAGGTAGTCGTCAAACACGCAAGGATAAAATCACTTAATATAAGCCTTGCAAAAGGAAGACGCCGCAGCGTCTATACGAAGCCGCCGCCCGCGCGGCACACTATTCAGAAAAGGAGGGACACACGTACGGCGGCAGCCAAATAATAATAAGGAGCAAGAAGCATGGCTCTGACACCCAGATGTAAATCAAGGGCAATACTATGGCCATAAGCGTGACATTAGAGTACACTGGGACCGCCACACACATACCCCCCCCCCTTTCTTTTCCCCCTAACTACTGGGGGAAACGAGGGAGGATGGCGACGCAGGGTCCACCACTACACGGGGCAATAATGCGGGAGGGGCATCCACTAGAGGCTCACCATCGGCCTAACCGCCTACCCTATGGTGGGGGACTGTGAAGCATGGCTCCATAAGCACACATGGTGCTGCCTACCTTCACCCGACCAGCGCAGCCCAGGCTGGGAGGCACATCACAAGAAGGACGGGTGGAAATAGTCCCACAGGGCCGCAGGCTGTAATAGCCCCGCTCACCTGCGAGAGAGTGATACTTCATGTCTTCGCAGTCAGCACCGCAGAGAAATCTGGGGATTTGTGGGAGGTCGCTGGGTATATGAAGGGCCGGGAGGAGCCTGTTTTTTTGCATGTCTGCAGTGCACAGCGCCATCTGGCGGAGGATTACCCACGTGTAAGTATTATATATGGAGCAGGACGTACTGTATGCTTAGAATAAACCTAAACCTTTGCTTTAGGATATAACTTTCAACTTTTCAACAGCCACGTTGTCAAAGCCAGCAGCTATAAACTACTACCCCTAGGGGATGCCGGGAAGGAAAACCTGAATGTAGTGGCAGCTGCCACAGTTAGGTCATGGCAGTGTACCGCACACATCTTGGCTAATTTGGAGCTTTGAGAATCATTGTTATCACCTTTGTCTTTTGAATGTGACGGTACATAAAAGTACAGGAAAGGTGTACTCTAAGAGTCTATCTTATATGTTTCCCCCACCCTGTACATACAGATTGTCCACATTAAAAATCATCCTACCTGCATATAATGCATGTTATGAGCCTTTAAACATCCAAGATGGCAACTTATGGAAGCTGCCATCTTATCAGGCAGCCTGCAAACAGGAAGTGCCTCCTGACTGTGCTGCTCTGCATTCTGGGACTGCTGACCTTTACCTGACCCCAGCTCTGCTCTGTCTGAGCAAAGCACAGCTATAACCCGCCCCCCTGTACCTTATCCCACTCCTCAGTAAGTGTGATGCTTCTGAGTCAAGATGGCGGCGCCCAAATCCTAAATTCCTGAACAGAGTTGCAGCCTAGTGGGGGAAAGAATAATAAGTTAGTGACTAAAAATGTTAAATATATTAATTTTAGATGCTGGGGACCGTTTTTTAAGAGTTTGGGCTTTTCATTAAATCACGCTGAAGGTCCGGTTTAAGTGTCTGTGCAAATGGAAAAGACCACAGATCTCTGGTGGATCTGTTGTCTGCCGAAGAAGAGGCCTACAGTACCAGTTGGTAAATCTTGTTCCTGTGCCTGCAAATTGTGATTCTTCTCATGTATGACCCAGCTATTCTGACTATCCTTCAGATTGCTTCCTCATTACAACCTCAGCTTGCCTCTTGACTCTGCATCAGATCTGCCTGCCCATGACCCTGGCCTGAAATTCCGACTCTGCCCATGACCCTGGCCTGCAGACCTCTGTTCTGTAACACAGGATTCACAATTAGAGGACTTCAGTTGGACTGATATTTCATACCCAATCAAATGGGTTGGTTGAATGTAGAATTTCCCTCTTCTTGGTAATGTATTAGTTATTAAGAGCACGATGAAGAGCGTTAAGGTAGTTGGTACAAGATTTACTGATATTGTTTATACCACAAGACGTTGATTGACCATTGGGTTGCAGCATATATAGTTGGTAAGTGTGTGTGATGGTGGACAACAAAGAGTACATTTGCTGTGTGGTTTTTGCACAGGACAAGGATCACATTCTAAGATAATTTGTTGAAAGCTGCTCTGTCTGGCTGATGAAAATAGGTTTAAATTCAGTGTTCTTGTATACTGGCGGCTTGCTTGTTCCAGGTGATCTGCTTGAAGTCAGCCATGTAAGTATGATTATTTAGGAGGCTAGCAACTGCAGCCTCTATGTTTACTTAAACACGAAAAAGGTACAGGTCTGCAGGCGCCCTACATCAATGTGACATTCAATTCCCAAGCCTTTCTCTATTAAAAAGTTGCCCCTGGGTAAAAGAACAATGTGAACATAGATGGATTCTCCAAAGATTTGCTGACAAGCAAGGAAAACCATTAAGACTTTTTTGCACTTATGGGTTCATCTCGTACCTTCAGAGATAAGTTTGTTGACGTCTGGAGAACACTGAGAGCAGTGATAAATGAGCTGATTGGCCTTCAATGGAATAGCACCAAAAAAGATAATTCTATCGATAAATAAGCATGATCCCTTGGGCTACACAAATTCTAGGAAGCGTGATTAATGAAATTATTAAGTCACGAAGTTCCACTATGCTCATGACACTGGAAAAACAGATTAAAAAACACATCACACATTAAAACCATTCTAAAATAAAGAAGGTTTAAAGTCCCTGTCCAGGCACATGCCATCTTCCTCCCACCTTTTTCCCCTGAGAACAGTGTAAAAGATCAGTCATTTCAAACATCTCAAAATCTCAGATTATACGTAAATACCTTTTTTATAAGTAACAAAAGTCTTAAAGGAGCCACAGCACTCAACCCTGTTAGCTTGCAGACCAACCTACAATCTGTCTCTAAACTAGGTTAAAAACAGAGGGCTCGGTCACACACATCTGCAGAAGTATGCTTAAGCTGCACCACCACGCCAAGGTGTCTCTGTGGGTGCAGTCCTAACTCTAATCTCTGAGAGCCCCACCCGGGACATACAATGCAATAGATAAATTGGGAGCAGGCTTACCTGAGGTTGCCCTAAACCTCAAGTGCAAGCCATGGGGTGAAGGGGTCAAAGACCTTGCAATACAGCCTAGACCCCACACCCCATGTGCTTGCACAAATTCAAAAGAAACAAAGGAGGGGTGGCAGCCGATCAGACCATTTTATAACTAACCTGGGAGGTGCACGTCAGCAGGGCAATTAGGATACAAAAGTCTTAAAGAAGCCACAGCACTCAACCCTGTTAGCTTGCAGACCAACCTACAATCTGTCTCTAAACTAGGTTAAAAACAGAGGACTCGGTCACACACATCTGCAGAAGTATGCTTAAGCTGCACCACCAAGCGCCAAGGTGCCTCTGTGGGTGCAGTCCTAACTCTAATCTCTGAGAGCCCCATTTGGGGACATACAATGCAATAGATAAATTGGGAGCAGGCTTACCTGAGGTTGCCCTAAACCTCAAGTGCAAGCCATGGGGTGGAGGGGTCAAAGACCTTGCAATACAGCCTAGACCCCACACCCCATGTGCTTGCACAAATTCAAAAGAAACAAAGGAGGGGTGGCAGCCGCTCAGACCATTCTTCAAGAGACTTGTGTCCTGTGCAGTGAATGTCTACCCTGCATATGTGTCAAGCCTGTCAGCACCCCATTTCCACATGCACCCAGGGGCTCCTTTGGCCCAGCATCCCGAACTCACTCCCCACACTCCTGGGTGCTAACCCCCCAGGCAGCGTGTGCTACATTTTACCACTGCTTTATATTGTGCCAACGTTAATGGCATAGCTGTGGTGGAGGCCCATAGGCCACCTAGCAGCAGCCATAGATGTGAGGAACCCTTCCTATTGCAGGAAACCTACATTAGGGGAGGGCAGTGAGAGGAGCAAAGAGTAGCGGCGGTAATATTGCCAGAAGGAAGCAGCACGGGGCAGCAGTCGACCCAGGAGGAGACCAGCGGAGGCAGATGGAAGCTCAGAAAGAAAGTGCGTGCCAGGCGATGCCGCAGGGACGCAAGTTGAGGCCTTGAGCGACTGGCCAGCCACCTAATACTTGGAGCAGTGCAGCAGAAACTGCTGCTGCTGGGATTGAGTGACTGGTCTGTTGCTCAAGTTTCAGTTATAACTGCCATGGGGAGTGCTTGCTCCACGGCCAGGATTGGAAGAAAATGCTGAGTGTTTTTCTTTTATTTTATAGCCCTAATCAAGTTGGGGGAGGGGTCAAGGATTAGCATGTTAGCTGAACATCCTCTTTAACACTCTAAAAGACAGTTTAGGCTGCAGTGGAAGGTAAGTGGGGGTGTTGGGTTTTTGGTGCCATCGCCAGCAAAAGGGGCGAGAAGCAATGGCTTCAGGTTAACTGCCACAAGTAGGCTGCATTAAATTTAGTACATAGGCTGAAAAAAGGCTGTAGTCCAACCAGTTCAGAATCGTTATTAGTGGTCTAGTAGCCATAGCTGGTAATGTTTATTACATGCAAGGGAGGCATCCAGGTTACTTTTTAGTGTATTCTTCTTGACTACCTTCTCTAGCAGAGAGTTCCATAGTCTCACTGCTCTTACAATAAAGATTTAGCGGGGGACCCACGAAGAGGCAAGCAGCAGAAGAGGACAGGAGGTGTCAATAGAAGAAGGCAGTGGAAGAGGCAAAAATGAGGGCAAGGAGCATGGAAGACGGCAGCAGAGACTATTGGTGATGGACCAGGAGGCAGCAAGGAGTACCAAACTGTTCTTATAATAGGATTTTACATGCAATGGCTTTCCTCACAGTTTCTCTTCCATTTTACTTCAGGATAATTCAGTAACAATAGGGTTAACCTCTGTCGACCGAAGGGCGTGACTGCAAGATAAAAGCGTGGCTCCGCCTCCCGGCCTATATCCTTCCGGCTGACTTCCTACACTCCAGTTTTTTTCTTGCGGTCGGACTGGACTGCAGGGCTCTATCTGGACTCCTCTCCCATTTATTTTTTGTTTCTAAGATTATACCTTGGAAGCGGGGGCAAGACCCTGTCTGGTTTCCTAGGTCCCTTGTGCTCCTCTAATATGGATGGACCCACTATGCCTCCTCAGCTAAGCTGTATCTAGATCAGGATAGTAATGGTAGGCTACAGGGTCCTGGCGCGCCTTTGAATGTTATGGCACTCTGGCTAAAGTCTTTAAAAAGTCACTGAAAAGTAAAGCAGCCACAGGTTTTTGTCTGGTGAGCCCGATTGGGGGTGACCAATGGAATTATTTTCCCTCTTTAATTGCTCTTTCCCATGTGTTTAAGTGTGTGTGTGTTTTACTGGTTGTAAAATTCAAAATTCGAGCACCTTTTTGTCATTCCTGAGGTCCACGGAAAGGTCTGCCATCAGCCAATTAGACAGGCAGTGGTAAGAGCCTATATCCCTAAGGGGAAGGTTCCTCCTTTAGGACTACTGCTCATTCCACATGAGCTATTGGAGTTTTTGGGGCTTCAGCATCAAGCTTCAGTAGAACAAGTATTTAAATCGCTACTTGGTCTTCAATTCATACATTTACCAAGTTTTATAGGGTAGATGTTTAAGCCTCAGCGGATGCTAGTTCCTGTCGAAAGTTATTACAGGCTGTAGTAACCTAGAGGCTTTTAAGATATCTTATTCCTGATAAAGCTTATACAAAATAGGAGGGCACAGCTTTTAATATTGATAACTGGGCGTGCTGCCCGACCCGTCAAGCTACTAGAACATGGGCCAAACCAAATTGACAAGGGTCATAAGAAAGGGGCACAACTCCACAAATACCATAAAACAATCTGCCTTCTTCCCTCCCCTCCCCCACCCTTTATGTGCAGCCTTCCTCTCTGAAGTCCGGGCTGTTATGCTGGTGGAACCCAGCCCCTCCCCTTTAGCCGATGACACAGGCCGGGTCATCATGGACGGGCGGGCTCTGCCAGCTGACGGCTGGCCAGGATTGATTGATTTGATTTTGCTGAAAGGGGGCTCGGCTGCACATATGGTGCTAAACCGACGCCCATCACTACAGTTGACGGGCGCGTCCTTGTCCAATCAGACACGCTGTGTCAGGGGGCGGGAGTTACACCTCGCACTGGGGGGGAGGGTGGCCTGATGCTCTGCCATGCCACATAAAAGGAGACACCATTCAAAGAGACAGCTCCCTCATCTGGTCCGCATCAGGCAGGTGTCGGGCGCAACGCTCCTCTGCTAGTCCCGGTCTCAGCAGGAGCACTCTCGCCTCCTCAGGACTCTCTAGCTCGCTCTCTGCAGGTAAGGGCAGCGCCATTTTGGCGCGGCGGCACCCAGACCTGTCCTTTTGCTGGTCAGTGGAATGGTGGCGAGAGGAACCCCTCTTTGGTCCCCCTCCCTTCTTCTGCATGTTCCTCCGCTTAGCCATCAAGTGTGTGGTGGGTCTGCTGCGGGAAAACCGATGGATTCTAAGGGACTGGTGCAGGAGCTTGGGGAAAATGCCTCCTCACAGCTCCATGGCTAGGACACCCCCCCCCCCCCGGTTGCCTAGTCTTTGTGGAGTGGTAATATATACAAAAAAAAAGAAAAAAAAAGATACATATATCTCCAATAGGAGATATAGGTATGCCTCCCGGGAGGCTGGTTCTACTGCTTTTTAATTAACTGGAGTGTAGGAAGTCAGCTGGAAGGATATAAGCCAGGAGGCAGAGCCACGCCATTGTCTTGCAGTTACGCCCTTCGGTCGAGAGAGGTTAACCCTATCGTTACTGAATTATCCTGATGTCCTGAAGTAATAATGAAAGAGAAATCAATTCTACAGGTGAGTATTCACAGAATTTTCTTTTTTGCATTGTCTATTTGTATCTAATGGACAATGCAATGCGTGTGGGGCGGGGTAACGTTCTCTTTCCCAGCCACCAATTGGCCCACGTAATCGCCAACAGCCAATCGTGGGGCCACATTTCGCATGTGGGAACTAGATTCAGGTAAGGATTGCGGGCCTTCCGGGGGTCTATAAGCACGGGAGAGGAGGCTACAACAATCAGGATGCCCCTTGAGACTTTCACAATGCCATTATGTTGGAATTGTGTGTGGGACCGCTTTAACTTTCTAAGCACCAAGCCATTACATCGACACATCGACAATATTTTCAGGGAGCTGAGAGTTGTTTACTCATTACTGTCACTTTGACAACTCCATGACAGAGCAACAAAAATATACACTTGATTCCAAAAATGTAAAAGGACTACCTGAAAGCATTCCTTCCGAGAGCAACACAAAGTAATGACCGCCTGTTTCCATTCTGAGTGAGTCAAAGCTTGATGAGTCAGTTTTAAATGCTGTACCCAGCAAGTGCCTCGAGCTGCTCCCCCTCATCCCAAAATTTCCATTCCCAGAAGTTATCAGTGGAAATGGAACTTTATTTTAAAAACATTCCGATTTAGTTCCAACGAGGCAGAAGAAAAAGGGGATCATTGGCCCCTGAAGACCAGAGATGTTCAGGCTGAAAGTTGAAGCATTTGTTCAACTTTCTTTTTTGGACATGGAAATCCAATTGATAGGAAGTGTTTTTTTTCAGGAGGTCCAGACATCTGTAACATCAGTGTTTATTTTTGTCCATGCTCGATGGTGAGCAAAAATGCAATTCATATTAACTGTTGGATGGCGTTTCAATGGAAAAAGCGGCTCACCTTCGGCAGCATTGTACCTTATTAATGAAGGCTCGACTTTTCGCTGCTGTAACTCAATTCTCTTCTGCCTTTAGCTCTGTTTTTCGCATTAATGTACAGTATGCATTCATGTTGCAAAAAGTTTCTCAAGGATGAAGATAAGTCATGTAAACTGACTCATGTCAGGCTTACGCCATAGAGCTAAAGTGCAAGGTAAAATAACCCTATACTAGGCAGATCTAGTCCAGCTCCAGAGAGGGTTATGGTATGAATATTATCTTCCCATCCTGTAAAGCCTTAGTTTAGGAGTGGCACTTCTTTGGTGTTTGGCACGTCCTGTTCATTTAAAGCAGACCAACAGTAAAAAATGAATGAAATCAGACCAACACAACAAACAGTCCTCATGGCAATTTAGGTTGCTATACATAAAAATGTATTTATCTTTTTCTAACACCTACTGGGATAAGTATTGAAAACAAGTTTGGCCGCTCATGGGCTTGCAGGCCACCTGCAAACAGGAAGTCTGCCGGGCTTCCTGTTACTGTGCAACTGTGCATTTCAGTTATGTCAGTTGGAAGAGGAATCTTCAAAATGGCTGCTACATTTCTTTTACAACTGTGCCAGGCTATTGGTCGGGTATAAAGAGGAACTTCGGACATAAAATAAAAAGGGGCTGATCCCCTTTTTATTTTTTGGCCGCTCATGGGCTTGCAGGCCACCTGCAAACAGGAAGTCTGCCGGGCTTCCTGTTACTGTGCAACTGTGCATTTCAGTTATGTCAGTTGGAAGAGGAATCTTCAAAATGGCTGCTACCTTTCTTTTACAACTGTGCCAGGCTATTGGTCGGGTAAAAAGAGGAACTTCGGACATAAAATAAAAAGGGGCTGATCCCCCCCGCCCCCTCACCCCCCATCGGCCCCTACTTAGCTGGATGTCTGCTGCAGCGACATCCAGCTGCTTCAGCGCCCGATCCTCACTCCCACAGCCAGCTTAGCCGCCTGTCAATGACAGTACGGCTTTAGCCGGCCTCTTCAAAGTCCTGTGCCGCTCAGCAAAATCTCTTAAGATTTCGGGCAACTACATCCCATCCCAGCCATCGGGGGCCGTGAGCAGTCCCTGATGGGATGCACGATGGCGCCACTTGTCGGAATCCAAGGGACCCAGAAGATGTATCCCCCGGAAAGGAGAGTAGAATCTACCCAAAGGTAAAACCAAAAAGAGGAGCAGCGGATATGTGAGGTTTTAACCTATAATAGGCAGTGTGCAGAATCCCCCAAAATTGCCCCATAACAGGCAGTGTGCAGAATCCCCCCCAATTACCCAATAACAGGCAGTGTGCAGAATCCCCCCCAATTACCCAATAACAGGCAGTGTGCAGAATTCCCCAAAATTACCCCATAACAGGCAGTGTGCAGAATTCCCCCCAATTACCCAATAACAGGCAGTGTGCAGAATCCCCCCCCCAATTACCCAATAACAGGCAGTGTGCAGAATCCCCCACAATCGCTCCCTTACAGGCAGTATGCAGAACCCCCCCATTACCCAATAACAGGCAGTGTGCAGAATCCCCCGAATTACCCAATAACAGGCAGTGTGCAGAATCCCCCCCAATTACCCAATAACAGGCAGTGTGCAGAATCCCCCAAAATTACCCCATAACAGGCAGTGTGCAGAATTCCCCCCCAATTACCCAATAACAGGCAGTGTGCAGAATCCCCCCCCCCCCAATTACTCAATAACAGGCAGTGTGCAGAATCCCCCACAATCGCTCCCTTACAGGCAGTATGCAGACCCCCCCCCCATTACCCAATAACAGGCAGTGTGCATAATCCCCCGAATTACCCAATAACAGGCAGTGTGCAGAATCCCCCACAATCACCCCCTTACAGGCACTATGCAGAACCCCCCCAATTACCCCATAACAGGCAGTATGCAGAATCCCCCCCAATTACTCAATAACAGGCAGTGCCTAGACCCCCAAAGCCCCATAACAGGCAGAGTGGCAGTATATATATATATATATATATATATATATATATATCTCTCAATCCTACTAGTAGCTAGAGATTATAAATTTAAAAAAAATAAATAAATAAAAATTAAAAAAAAAATAAAAAACCTATGCACCCACATTGTACAATTAAGTCAATGTACCACCAACCCTAAATAAATCCAAGCTTAGTTATTATCAATCTTTCGCTATAACTTTGTCTCCCCGCCCACCCCCCCAAGCTGAAAACAAGCATCAATTACAGTGGAGAATAAAAGGCAGTATTACAAACATTACAGCGTGTTCCCTTCCCGATACACATTGTGCCATTCCCACCTCTCTATCACATCATCAGTCTCCATAACCATTGGATCAAAGATCTACACTTGCCTTAATTCATCACAACTATTAAAGGGCCATTTGCGCCTTCCTAACAGAGGCTTACTGTATCTGTTGGAGGCCCGTGGTTAAGTAAGCCAGGGCGCTTTATCGCTGTGCCCGCCGTGCATGTGGCCTTGTTTGATTTTACAATGGACAGGAGAGCGTTGTTTCAGCTTCACACTTCATCTTATGTTTTTTTCTCATTTTGTTAAACACTTCAACATGGTGACTGATCACTTGTGTGTAATTCATTTACCTCCTCACTGCGAACATAAAAAAAGAAAAAACTGCTTTGGAATAAAGGAATAGTTATGATATGGGTCTTTGATTTTTGCAGAAATTTTCCATTTATTTTTAAAACACTTTTATTATGAGCTGGCTTAAAAGAGGCAAAACCCGGTCCTGGAATCTAAATGGTTCTATGGCCTGTCGCTGGCCTTCCTCCTGTACACCTCGAATCGGGATGACCCAATGCGTGAAACCCCCCCAGGGCACTGGTAATCAATCACCTTTCCCCAGTCCAAGGGCGTGGGCTCGGGTCCAATCAGAGTTGTTTACAATGGTAAATTATCAGATTTTTGTTGAATGGTGAACGAGAGCAGTCACTTCCCCTGCATCCTCATACAGTGTGGGCGCCATTCACATAGGCTGGGGCAAGAGCGCGCCCCTGGGGATGTGCCCGCTCTTGCTCAGCATTGAAATCGATGAGAGAGCCCTTTGCCAAAGGATGTAAACATGGTAAAGGAATCTGATTTGACCGAGGAGAGTTAAGTTTTACTGGGTGAACTGGGGGGTTTCACACAGCGGGCATCCCAATTCGGGGCACTGAAAAAAAAAAAAAACAGGAAAGCCAAAATCCCCTTTTTTAAAGTACATTTTCAGCCAAAAAAACACAGACTTACCGGTAACAGATTTTTTTTTTTTTAAGAATCCATGGTGCTTTCTAGCGATGATACATTCAGTTACAGTACACAACAGAACTCCGCAAGGGGGGAGAACTTCAACCTAACTGCCATTATTTGCCTTAGTGAAAAGCGTAGGCTACTCCTACAGCGTACCTAGACAGTGCGCTATTGGTTGGAGCTTAGACCAATAGGCTTGCGCCCTCTGGGAGGCTCGTCGACAGGGGAGAGCCAGGATAGGTGGAGGGCTCTGCCAATGGAGAAACGCGACGGAAGGACGGTCACGAAGCCAGGCTGGCCTGCCACATCGCATCCCATGATGTCTACAGCAAATCAGGTGAGTTTTTCCAGCTATACTGCCCCTATATATAATCTGCTGTGGGAAATTGTATGACTAAGGGCCTTTTGTAGCCCGAAACGCGTAACGAGGTCCTGGTGGAGGGAAGGGGTTTTCAATATGAAGATGTATGCTGACACATGGTTAATTTCACGTATGGATTTATAACATATAAATGGATTGAGTAAAAGCTACGTTTTAATTTCCCGTGAGCTGGACAGAATACTTTATTTACCTGGGAAACGTTTCAAGAGGTTTCATTGTCCGGGCTGAGAAGGATACAAGGGGTGAGCTGATCACATAGCAACTGTTTTAACTGCCATTATGTGACAGTTTAGTTGTAACTGAACTAATTACCATATGACTGCTGTTTGGACATCATACTGTTTCCTGTTAGTCTTGTTATGAATACTGGGCTAAGGCTTTAGTAAAAAATACAATTCTGTGATTACTCACCTGTAGAATTGATTTTACTGTGTACAGCACGGCCTGTTTCATTTCAATCATTACTTCTGGGTATTCCGCCACAAGGTGGCGCAGTTGACTGCAGAAGACTTGTGGCTCCTCCCGGCCGTATAAAAAGCCAGAAATCACTGATAGACCCCCAGTGTTGAAAAGCAGTTATGCAAGAAGCTGGGAGATAAACCATGATAAAAGAATACACAGCCCCAAAAAGGCTAACACTAAAACAAATCACCATAAAGAGGCAACCAAGGGCAACGATAACAAGGGAGGGATGAAACAGGCCGTGCTGTACATAGTAAAATCAATTCTACAGGTGAGTAATCACAGAATTGTATTTTTCCAAGTGTACAGCACGGCCTGTTTCATTTCAATCATTACTTCTGGGACATCCAATAGCAGTTTCCTTAAAGTAGGGTGGGATCCCCAATGAGCAACGGCAGGCAGTTCAGACCACCACCGCCTGAAGCACCTTGCGGCCAAAAACAGCATCAGCTGAGGCCCTAACATCAACCTTGTAAAACTTGTTCAACAGAAGCCTGGTGCTGAAAAGCCCAAGAGGCACCAATAGCCCTAGTAGAGAGAGCAGTAAGATGGAAGGGAGGTTCCTTCCCTTTGGCAAAATAAGCTCGCACCACCCCTTGGCTTATCCACTTGCCGATAGTAGATTTGGCTGGAGGCAAGCCCTTCCTAGGTCCAGAAGGAAGAACAAAAAGAGAATCAGACTTCCTAAAAGGCACAGTGGCGAACAAATAATACTTGAGCGCCCTGACCACATCCAGAGAATGAAAGTTACGTTCCTTGGAATTAGCAGGGGCAGGACAATAGGAAGGTAAAACAATGTCCTCATTGAGATGAAAGGCAGATACAACCTTAGGCAAAAACTCTGGGTTAAGACGGAACACCACCTTATCCTGATGCCGCTCAAAATAAGGAGGCTTAATGGAAAGCGCCGCCAGCTCAGAGACTCGACGCACCGAAGTAATAGCGACCAAAAAGGCCACCTTAAGAGTCATTATGGACAGCGCAGCATTGCACAAAGGGCTCAAAGGGAGGAACCTGTAGAGCAGACAACACCAAGTTTAAGTCCCAAACAGAGGCTTACGCGGCGGATGCACATGAGTAACTCCCTGGAAGAAGGTCCTAACAAGCCTGTGATTGGCAAAGGATCTTTGGAAAAAAATTGCCAGAACCGAAACCTGTCCTGTACTAAGTTGTAGACCCGATTCCAGACCATGCTGTAAAAACTCCAGAATCCTGGGAATGGAAAATTCCCGACAAAAAAGAGACTTGGACTCACACCAAGCAATGTAAGCATGCCATGTAGTAGATAAAAGACGAGGATTTCTTCCGAGCCTGAATCAAGGTATCGACAACAGAGGCCGGCAAACCCTTGCCCATCAAGATAGAGGTTTCAGCAGCCAAGCCATTAAATCTAACGTTTGTAAATTGGAATGGCGCAGCTGTCCCTGCATGAGAAGCTCTGGATCGTCGGGCAGGATGAAACGATCTACTGCCATCTGTACGACGTCCGCAAACCATACACTCCTCGGCCAGCGGGGGGCCACCAGAATGGCCGGTCCCCCGTCCTGGGCTATCTTGCGCAGCACCCGACCTAGCAGAGGAAAGGGAGGAAATACATAGAGGAGCCGAAACTCCGTCCAGGGAATTGCAAGCGCGTCCACGGCGAACGCCAGAGGGTCTCTTGACAGGGAGACAAATCTCGGAAGCTTATGATTGTGACGGGACGCAAACAGATCCACGTCTGGCTGACCCCAGCGGCGACACAGGGCGTGAAAGATCTTTTTGATGAGGGACCATTCCCTTAGTCGACACGTCCCCCTGCTCAGGGAGTCCGCCTCCTGGTTCTCCACCCCTGGTATGTAAACCGCAGAGAGGCAGGGAACAGTCTCCTCCGCCCAAGACAAGATCAGGGACACCTCCTTGAGGGCTCGCTTGCTCCGAGTCCCTCCCTAATGATTCATGTAGGCAACCGCTGTCTGATTGTCCGAGCAGACCTGTACAGCACGACCCCGAAGGTGGGGGGTCAACTGGGAGAGAACCAACCTGATCGCCCGCAGCTCTAGGATATTGATGGGCGCGTGGGCCTCCTGGGGTCCCCACTGACCCTGGAGCTTCATAGACTGCCAAACTCCCCCCCAGACTGTCAGACTGGCATCTGTGGTGACAATCTCCCAGCGCGGAGGCACAAAGGACCTGCCCACTAGAAGATTCCTCGAGTCCAGCCACCAGGAGAGGGAATGCTTGACCGGAGGGGACAGAACAAACTTCTAAAACAGGGACTCTCCTGATTCCGATCCCAAACCGACAAGAGGAATAACTGAAGAGGTCTCATATGGAACTGAGAAAAGGGAACCGCCTCGAAGCAGGACACCATGAGACCCACCAAATGCATCCCCTGACGGATGGAGGGGTGAAGGCACGCCAGCAGAGACCGCGCCTGCATCTGAAGGCCCTCCACTTTCTGCTGAGGGAGAAATACCTTGACCTGAGAAGTATCCAGCGTCATGCCTAGAAAGGACCTCGCCAAAGACGGAGATAGAAAAGACTTGGGATAGTTGATCACCCAGCCAAAGGACTCAAGAGTGGACGTCACCACCTGAGTATCCCTCTCGGCCTGATGAAGAGAATGAGCAGCAATGTTGTCCAGGTAAGGAAGGATGCGAATGCCCTGATTTCTCAGGAGAGCCATGACGCCAGCCAGCACCTTGGTGAAAAACCGAGGAGCCGAGGTGATACCGAACGGCAAGGCCACAAACTGGTAGTGTTGATCCCACAGAGCGAACCTCAGGAACCTCTGGTGACCTAGGAAGATCGGCACGTGAAGATAGGCATCCTTGATGTCCACGTTGGTCATGAAGTCGCCCGGCCGAAGAGAACTCACGGCCGAACGTAGTGTTTCCATGCGAAAGTGCTTGAACCTGACAAACCTGTTGAGGTCCTTCAAGTCCAGGAAGGGCCTCAGGGAGCCGTCCTTCTTGGACACCGTGAATAGATTGTAGTACCCCCGACCCTGTTCCTAAAGGGGTACCTGACAAATGACTCCTGACGCCAGAAGACGACGGCCAGACGCAGACCCTGAGCCGACACAGGGTTTTGGGATATCTGGGATCGGAGGAATCTTGGGGGCGGCCAGGCTGCAAACTCTATCTTGTAACCGGAGGACACCACCTCCTGAATCCACCGGTCTGAGACGCGAAGCCTCCAGACGTGAGCAAAAAGCCGAAGCAGTTCCCCCACCCGGGCGGGTGAGGGCGCCTCCTCATGCCTGAGGGGCCTTGGTCCCCCAGGAGAGACCGGGTCGACCGCGGGATCTGCCTCGGCCCCAAGAGTCTCTGCGACTACCTGAGAAAGGGGGGCCACAACCTCCCCTTAAAGGACGGAAGGAGGAGGATCCCTGAAAGGGCAGAGTCTGCTTCCTACAATGGGGGAGCCTACCATGCTTGGGCAGAACATCCAGACGCTCACCAAAAAGCCGGAGACCCGTGAAGGGAAGCCCGGTGGGAGACTTCTTAGCGGCAGCGTCTGCTGCCCACTGACGCAACCAAATAGACCGACGCATAGCCACCAAGAGGGCCGAGGCCCTACCGCCCAGCCGGACGGCATCGTCCATGGCAGCCAGCACAAAGGCGATGAAATCAGAGCAAAGCAAGAGGTCCCTATAATCCTCTGTCCTCTTACCAGACCTGGTGGCCTCAGCAAGGCGCCTAACCTTTCTCTTAATGGCAATGGCCGTAATGGCCGCGGCACAGACCGGGCGCAAGCCTCCCCCCACAAAGGTGAAAGCATGACAAGCCATTTGATCCATACGCCGGTCCGCGCTATCACGCAGAGTAGTAGTGTCGGGGGACGGCATGACCGAGGTGTTAGATAGTCCCAGGACTGAAACGTCCACCTCAGGAGGGCACGACCAGCGCTTAACCAAATCAGCTGAAAGGGGATACCTTCTATTCAAGCCCTCGGGCACCGATGGTAATCTATTAGGACGTTCCCACTTCTTAAACACCATATTGGAGAAATGGCCCTGTTCCTGGAACTCCAAGCGTTGCTTGCCAGGGCAGAAAAGTTCGCCCTGCTTCTTCTTCGCCGCCTTAGGGGGAGCAATGTGCAATGTCTCGAAAATCTCCGACAAGAGCCTATCGGTATCATCCGGGAGCCAGGTATCCTCATCAGAGGAGGACCCTAGGTCACTGTCGTAACCGACCTGACGATCCCCAGAGGAGTCCGAGTCACGGAGAAGCTCCCCCTCCTCCGGGGAGTCGCGGCCGCCATACACATAAAGGCCCTCATCCTCCTAGTCAAATAGGGACAGCACGGCGCCAAGGTGCCGCTTCTTGCTAGAGGCCTTGCCTGCCGCCGGTCGGGCCAACTGCCATTCAATGCTGGCCAGGCGCAGTGCCAGATCTGATTGTGACCCCCTGCTAGTATCCCCCTCACTGGGGGCTAAATGCAGGCACGGAGGAGCAGGAGATGCCGTAGGGAACGCAGGACTTTAAAGAGAAGCGCTCAGCCCAGCCTGATCCGCAATAATATTTTGGGCGCAAGGCACACAAACCACGCCACCACCACTCAAAGGGGATGCCCCACACATGACACACAGCCGAGGCTGCCCCGAGGGGCCCCCAAGCTCGCTATCCCCAGAAGCCTGGTGATTATCAAAACAGGGCACAGTCAGCCCACCGGACAGGCGGAGGGGTATTGGACCGGGAGAAACCACAATGCTGAATTCCATCTGCAAAACATAAGCAATACAATCATGAGCATCCCACAGCAACCAACCAACCCCCGGCGGATCAACTCACGGACCAGCTGAGCCGCACTGCAGCACGCGCAGGAGCCAGGACACCGCACGAAGATCACCAGCGACGAGGTGAGAGGGACCAGGCAGCGGAGAGAGCCCCAGCAGGAGAGCGTGGAGCCGACGAAGAACCTCGAGGGGCGGGCCGCAGGGGGATGGCGCGAAAAGCGTTATCCCGCTGTGCTGCCCCCCCGCTAAAGGGCGCGAGACGCCGGTGCCCATACTAGTGATGGCGCCGACGTCAGCCATGCCCAGGTCCTCAATGTCGGTGTGCACGGTGTGGTTGTAAACAACCGCATCGAGCGTCGGAGAGCCAGCGTGCGCCCGACCCCAACCGCCCCCCCCCCCCGGTAGAGGGGGGGAGAGGGGGGAACGGGGGGGGGGGGGAGAGAGAGGGGGGAACGGGGGGGGGGAGAGAGAGCGCGCAGAATGTCGGAGCAACCGGCCCAGTAAGGAAGGGGGGGGAACGGAGCCCCCATTAAGGAGGGTCCCCCACACAAACCCCCAATAAAAGACTCACCCCAAGAAATGCACAACACCAAAGGCAACAGTGGTTCCTCCGTCCCCCTAGGATCACCATAGGCCTATGAATTGACTACCCTTCAGTAATAGGGTTTGCGGTCTGGAGCAAAACTCACCGAGCACCTCGACCCAGGCACTCCCCTACCGTCACCCGATCCGACAGCCAAGGCTAGGAGGCAGAAGGGTCCGGAAGCGGGTGGGAATAGGCTTGCAGGGCCGCAGGCTTGGTTGCCCCGCTCACTTGCGAAAAACCGTAGAAAGCCATCTTCTGGTCTTCGCAATCATGACTGCAGAGAAAACACTGGGGGTCTATAAATGATTCCTGGCTTTTTATACGGCCGGAAGGAGCCACAAGTCTTCTGCAGTCAACTGCACCACCTTGTGGCGGAATACCCAGAAGTAATGATTGAAATGAAACAGGTTGTGCTGTACACTTGGAAAAAACAGAAACCCTGGCTGTTTTATGGCACTGGGCTGGGAATAGACAGGATGGATGTCCGTGTGGAGGCTGTAGCAAAGCTTTAAGTCAGGGGTGGACTGGCCATAGTGAGACCCTGGAGAATTTCCAGTGGGACACACTGCTTTTGGGCTGGCTGAGCTGCTGCTTCTAAACCTCCTGTGTATTGTTCCTCTTAGGCAGGGCATCCCGATTTGGGATGCCCTGCTGTGTGTTTCCCCCAGGTCGCCGTAAAAGCTCACCTTCCTGTCGTTCCCACAGTGCAGGTGCGTCCGAAACTAAGCATGCCGATTGGCCAAGCGCCCCCCTTCAGCCAATCAGCGTGCTTGATTTCATCTAGCTCCCTTTGGCTCTGCTAGCCACTGGGCTGAGCGGGGCCGAGTGGGCCACCAGCTGCATTCCTCGCTTAGTCTCTAGCTGTGGCATGCCCGCGCCACCCATTCAGAAAGGTCTGACATGGGTACGCACCCAGCTAGAGGCGAGTGGGCATAAGGCATGGCCAGGGCTTCAGAAGCAGGTATGTTAAAAGGGGGATCCAGGGGGCTTCGCACAGTGGGGCATCCTGGTTCCAGGGCCGGCCGCTAGCCTTCCCCTGGGGCTTTTTGTGAAATCACCTGGGGTGCCTGTAAACACTCACCTCTCCAAAAAACATATCTTCACCATTAGTCTCGTGCAGCTGTTTCCACCTAAAGCAGTAGTTTAAACAAGCTCGTTCCCATGCCCCGAAGCCAATGGGCTATAGGGAGCAGGGACAGTGTGGTTGGGATCTCCGGTGGAGGTAAGTTTTAAATGGCTGTTAAAAAGGGCTGACTCAACTGGTGAGTATCTGTTATTTTTTATTTATTGCCTGGACAGTCGCTTTAAAAATAGCAGGCAACACAAAGGCAGGTAGCAGCAATGATCGGGTACAGATGTAGCAATTGTTATCTGACACATCACAGCTCAGCTCATAGCGATATCTCTGAAATGAGCCATTGAAGTGCATTTAAAATGGACCAACGCCTGATTTTTCTTTAACGGGTGATGGTCACGCAGACAGCTGATCAAAACTCGGGGGGGGGGGGGGCATCCAGAATGCTGGAGCCCCCTTGCACATAACCCCCCTAGAACGCCCGATATCCTCACCTTTACTACGGGCCAGTGCCGGGAAAGGAGTCGCAATCAAATGGGCCATGGCTGCGTCCTCTGCGCCGGCCACCAGAATGCGTCGACCAAGTGACCACCCGCTGGCCAATCTTGGGACTCCGTTCGTAGTAAAGGTGAGGATATCGGGCGTACTGGGGGGTTATGTGCGGGGGGCTCCAGCATTCTGGATGCCCTCCGAGCTGGTTTTGATTAAAGAAAAAACAGGTGTTGGTTCAGTTTAAATGCTTTTCAATGGCTCCTTTCAGAGATAATACCATGGGCTAAGCTGTGATGTGTCAGATAACGATTGCTACATCTGTACTTATACGCAATAAACCCGGTCGTGTTTAAGATTTTAAGATAGCACGTTGCTCTAGTGCACCAAGTGGAGTTTTAAAGAAAGCTGCATCTGTACCTATTTTTTTTTTTTTATTTTTGCCTGGACAGTCGCTTTAAAAATATCAGGCAACACCAAAGACAGGTAGCGGCAGTGATCGGGTAGAAATAGACCTCCTACACCTTCCAGAAGAAAGATTACTGTCACTTGGCAGCTCCATTCAAATAAATGAATCGAGGGAGCACATCTCAGACACGACTCTCTCAAAGTAACACAGTTCTTGCACTACCGAGTTTCTTCAGGAACCTCAGGAAGCTTCTTCAAAATCCAGGACTTCAGCTGCTCCAGCTCGGAGAGCCCGAGCTCATGATAGAGATTTGGGAAGCTGTGGAATGATGAAGGGACACTACGGGCTTGTAACATAGTGTTTGTCCTTTCACCCCACTGATGAAAGACCAGTTCATCGGCCTGTCCGTGGCATTGGTAGAGCTCAGGTGCACCTTGCTGGGACTCCTCAAGTTCCTGATTGGGAAACAAGCAAAATGTAGGTAAACAATAGTGCGCTATTAAAGTAACTGCAAACGCCCTAAAAGGTTTAATACCTGCAAGATGACGAAGAAGAGGTCAGAGGAAGCTTAAAGAGCAACATCGGGGGAGCTTAAAACCTCACCGGACTGTTAAAGTTAAAGGGGGCCCAGAACTTCTTGATGGCTATGGGGAGAACTATGAGGGCAGAAAGGTGGGCCTTTCGGTGGGGGACAGTAATTTGGAATTATGGAGGTTGTGGTCTCCACACCAGACCTTGCGACGTACAACGTCATCTTGCTTACCATCAGGCACTGCACATGCCCCCCCAATTTTGCGTCTGCACAGTGCCCATGAATGGGATGCAATTGGGCCGCCAGATATCCCGCGAGATTTCGCTGATCGGCGAGATCACTGCGGGACATTGACGAGCACAGCTAAGGCCCTGCTTGTCATTAACAGACGGCTAAGTGGACAGCGGGGTGAGGATCGGGCCCTGAAGACGCCGGATATCACCGCAGCAGGCAGCGGCGACATCAAAAAGGTAAGTAGGGGCCGATGGGGGGTGATTGGCCACTTTATATTTTTGGTTCGATGTTCTTTAAAGTGCACCTATACCCAAAAACGCAATTCTGTGAGGTACTCACCTGTAGAATTGTTTTTTCTGGGAATCCATTCCATACACTCCTTACTCTTGTGATCAGCAAGGAGGAGGAAACCCAAGAGTAAGGAGTGTATGGAATGGATTGGAAGAAAAAACGCAATTCTGTGAGGTACTCACCTGTAGAATTGTTTTTTCTGGGAATCCATTCCATACACTCCTTACTCTTGGGTTTCCTCCTCCTTGCTGATCACAAGAGTAAGGAGTGTATGGAATGGATTGGAAGAAAAAGGAAGTTTATGTCATCACCTTCTATCCCCAGCCCAGTGCCCCAAAACAGCCTGTGCTTCTTTTCTTACTAAAGCCTTTGCCCAATATTCATAACAACACCAACTGGATGCAGTAGGATATTGGAATGGAAGCCGTATGATAATTAAGTTACAACTAAACTGTCACATAATGGCAGTTAGATTGAAGTGCTCCCTGTTGCAGAGCTGTGAATCATTGCTGGAAAGCACCAGGGGGCGGGGTGGGGCTTCCCAGCCAGGGAGCAATATGGCCGACTGCATCCAGTTCGTGTTGTTATGAATATTAAGCTAGGC
The DNA here is from genome assembly GCA_027917425.1 of Gastrophryne carolinensis. Lineage (NCBI taxonomy): Eukaryota > Metazoa > Chordata > Amphibia > Anura > Microhylidae > Gastrophryne > Gastrophryne carolinensis. The sequence continues at coordinate 460,173,414 of CM051237.1, read as the reverse complement.
TTTAGTTAAAAAAAGAAAGAAATACAAGCAGTTTTGGGCCACTGGACTGGGGGTAGATGACATACCTCTTTTTTGGGTATAGAATCACATTAAATCAGACCTCCAGTCAAAAAATGGAAGCTTATTAAATTTCTCCCATAAAGCCCCCCCTCTTGCAGTCAGTGATGTCAGCTATTTGAGAGGGCTTAACCCTATGCAGGTGTGTGTGTTTGTGTGGTCATAGGTCTCAGGGACAGTATATGCTTTTTTTGATATCCTTTGTATGAGAGTGGGGGGGGGGGTATAGCATGGATTGTCTATGCATTCGTTAGGGTAGATATTTCACTGCACTGCGGGCAGCATGTAATATAGTTGCACGTGGATCTTTTAGGTGTTGTTTGATACTTTTATTTCTTTGTGTTCACACATTGTCATGGCGATTTGCACATTGTATTCTGTTATTTACTATAACTATATACCACTATTATTACTGTAGCTCTATTCAGTTACTGTGCCATTGGCAAGATTAGTTTGTTATTTATAGCACTTTATTGTCATATTATTCACTCTGCCAAACAGCCATGGCATTTGATCCATTGATATAATAACATTATATTTTATTACTGTCGTTCGTCCCCCTTGGATTCCCTGGTTCATTAATTGTTGTTACCTAATATTCATTTGCTTATTGTCCTTCTGAGTTTTTTAGTCTAATTAATTTTTTACTATTAATGTGATTGTACTGTTTGTATACTGCAGTATTAAATGTGGTTTTGTTTGTCTATTTTCTGGTAACTTTGATATTAATTCAATACATTACTTTTGGTGTTATTACAATCTTGGTGATCTTTTAGATCTGAGGACCTCTTATTTAGATTGGTGTTGGTTTAGGTTTTTTGTATATTGTTGAATGACCAATTAGAGACCGCAGACTTATTTACCTATGTATTGATTTATTTCTATTACTTTAGTCCTTGATATAAGGGCTTTTTCTAGTGTGTGTGTGGCATGACAGACTGATAGACAAGCTGTTCCGAAAAAGAAAAAAAGGCACTTTCCTGGAATGCAAATTATTTACTCAGTGCCCAACACATGGATAAACAGATTTACCCATCCACTTGGACACGTTTTGGAATGTGGCCCTTATTAGCACAAGGCTGGAAGTATTAGGCTGTATGGAGGGGGGGGGGGGGGGTGAGACTTGGTTAGTACAAAAACAAGCAACAATCTGCTGGACTGCCAAGAAAGCAATATGGCCGACCATTCCAACAGCAGACTGCATCCACTTCATGTTTTTATGAATATTTAGCAAAGGCCTTAGTAAAAAAAAAAAAAAGAAACACAGGCTATTTTGGGGCACTGGGCTGGGGATAAAATGGCACAACATCAACTTCCTTGGTATAGGATTAATTTAACCCCAATTTGTAACCTGGAAACACAGCTTAGCTTCACTTCTTCCCATTACCTTGTACACAATCGAGTTTTCATTGAGGAAGCTTGATAGAGCGAATACTCCAGCGACATCCCGATGGTAGCGATATGCCAAATGCATCGCCATGGCTCCACCCATTGAAAAGCCTCCTAGAGAAATGAATATGGTTATACAATGACAGTTTTATGCAGTATATATGCACAAAGATTGAATAGATACGCACAGCCCTACTGCAGGCCACTAGACTAAATTTAGGTCCAGCACAAGGAAGACAGTTGTCTTGGCTTGTTAGAAAATATAAAGCAGTCTGAATGAGAGATGCCGCCCCTTACAGCCTGCATGGGTGAGCAGGAAGCAGCTAAATGTCCCTTTGAAACACCTATACCTCTATATTGATTCATTTAATTCCTGCAAATTACGTACTCCTCTGTGACTAAAAATACTCCTCCAAGATGATGGGAGGAGTATTTTTTACTTCTTGGGAAAAAGTCTAGTGGGACATCTGCCCTCTCCTCTTCTTGGGTGACATATGGGCGGTGGCGACATCCCACCAAGGTCCCCCCAAACTGAACCACTCAAGGTTCGGGTTTCCGGCGAAACGAACTTGTTGTGAATTTCGGCCCGTAAAGGTGTTCAACCACTTCGGTTCGCTCATCTCTCGCTCAACATATGAACTTGACCATCATCAAAAGAGTATCCTGTGTCCTTCAGATGCAGGTACCCAGCTGAGGCTCTTCTGTGCTGCGCCATCTGCTTGAGTAACTGTGGTTTGGATTCACCCACACAGCTTTTAGGGAATTGCTCACTGCATTGCTCTTCATACACAATGTTGCTCCTCCTTGGAATCCAATGTTGGTTCTTTTGCTTGAACCAGCTGGTGACTCGGATGGTTTTCGGAGCTTAAAGCAGAAAGGGGGTCTGCAGGGCTAGTGCCACAAACGGGGGGTCATAAGAACTTACAACCAGCTCAAAAGATAAGGAGAAGGCATGCAGTCACCTCAGAGGGGCCCTTAAAACCCGTGGCTACCCAGACCAGACAGGATGCTTAGCTGCATAGCTCGAGGCATCACCAATAGGAAGAGGCATGTGGTGAAGTCTCTGTATAGAACTCAGGTGAGGCCACAGTTGGAATACTGTGCGGAGACCTTACCTACAAAAAAAAACATTATTTATATGGAATGGGACCAAAGCTGGGCAACAAAAATGGTGGAAGGACCTAAAGCGGAACAAAACACCAGCGGCCAGCCTGGAATCTCACTCTGGATGCCCCGCTTTGTGAAACCGCGCAGGTAATAACTCACCTCTCTCTGGTCCAATGATGCATGCGCGTACTCTCGTCCAATCAGAGCAATTTGCTCTGATTGTTTACAAAGGGGGGCACACTCATTCAGATAGGCTGGGGCGGGAGTGTGCATGCCGCCGGGGATGCAGCAGCTTGCTCTTCCCATTGAAGGCAATCAGAACCCTGTGTTAAAGGATGGAAACACAGCTAAGGGCTCTAATTGGACGAGAGCCCATGCATGCAACATTGGACCAAGAAGAGGTGAGTCTTATTGGGCAAACACAGTGGGGCATCTAAATTTGGGTGCACAGAACAAAAATACAATTCTGTGATTACTCACCTGTAGAATTGGTAATATACGTATACAGCACGTCCTGTTCCAGAAGATATTCCTTACTCTTGGGTTATACATCCAGTACATGGCGCTGGACTGCAGAGACAGAAAAGTGGCTCCTCCTGGCCCCATATATACCAGGGACCTCCCACAAAATCCCCAGTATTGAAAAGCAGTTAAATGAGACCGGGAGAACTATAACCAATATATAAAAATTTGAACATAAGAACAATCACCATAAAGAGGTAACTAAAGATAATGATAACAAGGGTGGGGTGGAACAGGACGTGCTGTATACGTATAATACCAATTCTACAGGTGAGTAATCACAGAATTGTATTTTTCTAAGTATACAGCACGTCCTGTTCCAGAAGATATTCCTTACTCTTGGGACACCCAACAGCAGTGCCCGTAAGGTAGGGTGGGATCCCCAAAAGTAACAGCAGACAGTTTAAACCACTGCCACCTGCAGAACTTTGCGGCCAAAAGCAGCATCTGCTGAGGCCCTAACATCAACCTTGTAAAACTTAGAAAAAGTATGAAAAGAAGACCAAGTGGCTGCCTTGCAAACTTGTTCAACAGAAGCTTGGTGCTGAAAAGCCCAAGAGGCACCAATAGCACAAGTAGAATGAGCAGTAGGCGGAAGGGAGGCTCCTTCCCCTTAGCAGAGTAGGCCTGTATCACAGCCTGACGGATTTACTTGCTGATAGTGGACTTAGCCGGAGCCAGACCCTTCTTAGGTCCAGACGGGAGCACAAAGAGAGCGTCAGTCTTCCTGAAGGATTCAGTAGCCACCGGATAGAACTTCAGAGTCCTGACCACATCCAGAGAGTGTAAAACTCTCTCCTTAGAAGTACTAGGATTAGGACACAGAGAAGGCAAAACAATGTCCTGATTGAGATGAAAGGCAGAAACAACCTTAGGCAGAAAATCTGGCTTAAAACTCCACCTTGTCCTGGTGTCTCTCAAAATAAGAAGGCTTGATAGAAAGCGCCGCCAACTCAGAAACACGCCTCACAGAAGTGATAGCCACCAAAAAAACACCTTATAGTGGACCAACACCCAGGATTTTGACTATCCTGGGTTTTGGTCCACTTCGGTGGGGCACCCCAATCGGGGATGCCCTGCTGAGCGAAACCCCCCAGAAAGCCCCGAAAACTCACCTCACCCCGCTCCCACGTGACCGCTGCAGCCAATCCCCGCCGCCGGACAAGCGAGAGGCAGCGCCGGACAAGCAGAGTGCGTCCGCCGCCGCCTCCCGCGCGTCCCTCTTACAGGAAGCGCACCCCCGCCGCCCATTCACAAACGGCCGACGAGGGAGCTCGCCCTGCAAGAGGGATGCGCGGGAGGCGGCGGACACGCATGTGCCGCTGGAACGTGGAAAAGGTAGGATTGTGGGCTTCCTGGGGGATGTCCCGCGGGGAGGGATCTGATCGGCCCGGGAATCTTATAGATTCCCGGGCCGATCCCCCCTGGGTGTTGGTCCACTTTAAGCGTAAGAATGGACAAAGGGGCTCCTTGCAAGGGCTCAAAGGGAGACCCCTGCAGGGCAGATAAGACCAAGTTCAAGTCCCAGACTGGTAACATAGGCTTACGTGGGGGACGCACGTGAGTAACCCCCTGGAAGAAGGTCTTGACCAGGGGATGCTGAGCAAAGGATCTTTGGAAAAAAATTGCCAAAGAAGAAACATGGCCTTTCAGAGTACTGAGCTGAAGACCCAGATCCAAACTATGTTGCAGAAACTCCAGAATCCTAGGAATGGAAAACACACGACAGGGAAGCGAGTTAGACTCGCACCAGTCAATGTAAGTACACCAAACCCTGTAGTAGATGGAAGAAGAGGACCTCTTCCTAGCCCTGATCATGGTATTTACAACCGAGGCAGGCAGCTCTTTTTCCATCAAGATGGAGGTTTCAACAGCCAAGCCGTTAAAGCCAGCGTTTGTAAATTCTACTGCCAGCTGCACAATCCCCTCGATTCAAAGAGCAAAAGTTAATTGATTTCGGATCGAGAATCGTAAGTTTGGGTGGGTGTTAGTCATTTTTTCCTGTTTTTTTGGCCATTTACGACTCGCACGAGCCTACGTTCGAATGCGTATATGCTCTTACGATCATCGCAAGTTCGTTCCTAAATTTTAGGATCAAAACGTAAAACTTAGGATCAAATCCTAAAACTTAGGATCAAAACGTAAAACTTAGGATAATTGGATGTGTTTCGGTGTGATTCAGAGAACAGTTTTCAAACCTCTAAATACGTTTTAAAAGAAAGCCACTGCCGACACCTTTTAGCAGTCGGATTGCTGTTCTTGAACAGGTTTTTTGGCTATGTGGAGGAGTCTGCGCGTCTTGAGCTGCAATGAACTGCATATATCAGCATGGCCGAGCCCATAAATTGTATTGCAATGCATACCTGATTCATGTATGCCTTATAAAAGCATTTTAATGTGGACCTTAATTAGTCCTTTGCATGTAAACCTTTATTTGGCAATATATTTGCGTTAATTAAAGAAACTTATGTCCTTTGTTATTTATTTTTAAATTGATGTACTAGAATAATATTTTTAGATTGCATTTATTGGTGTAGTTGTTTACCTTTGCTTTGTTTAATTATTTAAGCACATCTTTGGTCAGATGCATCACACTTACTGAGGAGAGGAGAGCGGGATAAAGTGCAGGATGTGGGTTACTGCTGTATTTTGCACAGACACAGCAGAGCTGGGGGCACGGAAAGGTCAGAAATCAAAGAATCCAGAGCAACACAGTCACAAGGCCCTTTCTGTTTGCAGGCTGCCCGATAATACCTGAGCCGCCATCTTGGCTGTTTCTAGGCTCATAACATGCAGAAGTTGCTGGGTGTTTTTTAATATTTGAGAGCAATCTGTATGTAGAGGGTGTGGGTAACCACACCAAAAATTTAAAGTTGTACCATTTGAAGCATAAATATTAAAATTAAATCCACAAGTAAAAAATGCAAGTTAAGTAAAAATTAAACAAAGTAAGATTTACTTATGCAAATGCATTCATTAATGGTTGGTTACTACAAAATGAATGAAATAAAGAAAAATAAAAGACCAAATATTTAGAATGCACTTTAATGAGGTAAGTTTGTAGTGCGGAGCCGCAAGATCAGAAGGATTTACGTCCAGACAAAAAAGGAAAAAGGGCAAAACCAATGTTGCAACCTGAGAAATGAAACGGAAAAATCAGGATGGAAACTGACATAGGTCTGATTCCCGAACTGCCATACGAACGGACGTATATTTTAGGATAGAAACGTATTTGCTTATAGAATCACTCGCAAGTTCATACGAACGCACGAGCGGACGTGAAAAATAGGATGATCGGCACCAAAATCCAAGCTGTTACATGTTTCTTTGAATCGACCCTAATGTCTGCGAACCACACTCTTCTTGGCCAACAGGGGGCCACCAGTATGGCTGGCACCCTTTCCTGAGCTATCTTGCGAAGCACCCTGCCCAGCAGGGTAAAAGGGGGAAACACATACAGAAGCTGAAACCCATTCCAAGACATTGCCAGGGCATCCATGGCCAAGGCCAGAGGATCCTGGGACAGAGAGATAAAGACTGGAAGCTTGTGATTGTGACAGGACGCAAACAGATCCACATCCGGCTGACCCCAGCGGTGGCACAGGGAGCGAAACACCCTGCTGCTGAGGGACCATTTTCCCAGACGAGAGGTCCCCCTGCTCAGAGAGTCTGCCTCCAGATTCTCCACCCCCGGGATGTACACAGCTGAGATGCGGGGAACATTTTCCTCCGCCCAGGACAGTATCAGGGACACTTCCTTGAGGGCCTGCTTGCTCCGGGTCCCTTCCTGATGATTGATGTAGGCAACCGCCGTCTGGTTGTCCGAGCGGACCTGAACAGCCTGACCCCTCAGGTGTGGGGTTAAGTGGGCGAGAACCAACCTGATCGCACTCAATTCCAGAATGTTGATAGGGGCATGGGCCTCCTGAGGTCCCCACTGACCCTGGAATTTCAGGGACTTCCAAAAGCCCCCCCAACCTGTCAGACTGGCATCCGTGGTGACAGTTTCCCAGCAGGGGGCCAGAAAGGATCTGCCCCCCAGAAGGATCCTTGAGTCCAGCCACCACGATAGAGACCGCCTGACCAGATGGGACAGGACAAACACCTGATCAAAGGACACAGGGTCCCGATCCTATACTGACAGGAGGTGAAGCTGAAGAGGCCTCATGTGAAACTGAGCATATGGAACCGCCTCAAAGCAGGACACCATCAGGCCCACCAGCTGCATTCCCTGCCTAATGAATGGATGAGGACAAGAAAGAAGGAGCTGAGCTTTCTCTTGAGGACTCTCCACCTTCTGCTGAGGAAGAAAGATCTTGACCTGAGATGAATCCAGAATCATGGCCAGAAAGGACTTCACCATGGAAGGAGACAGGGAAGATTTGGGGTGGTTGATCACCCAGCCGAATGACTCCAGTGTGGACACCATCCTCTGAGTGTCCAGCTCTGCCTGATGGAAGGACTGAATAGCGATGAGCATGTCGTCCAAGTAGGGAAGAATCAGAATGCCCTGAGATCTCAGCAGAGCCATAACTCCTGCCAGCACCTTGGTGAATACCCTGGGAGCCGAGGTGAGACCGAAGGGCAAGGCCACAAATTGGTAGTGCTGATCCTCCAGAGCGAACCTGAGGAATCTCTGATGACCTGGAAAGATAGGTACGTGAAGGTAAGCATCCTTGATATCTACAGAGGACATGAATTCCCCAGGGCGTAGGAAAGTCACAGCTGAGCGCAGAGTCTCCATGCGAAAATGTCTGAATCTGACAAATATTTGTTGAGGTGCTTCAAATCCAGGATGGGTCTGACGGACTCATCTCTTTTGGGGACGATGAAAAGATTGGAGTAATAGCCTTTGCCCCTTTCCCTCAAGGGCACCAGGCAGATGACACCCAGTTCCAGAAGGCCTTGGACAGCCAGGGACAGACCCTGAGCTGACAAGGGGTTTTGAGCTAACCGAGATTTGATGAATCTTGGGGGCGGCCAGGCTGCAAACTATCTTGTAACTGGAGGATACTACCTCCTGAATCCACCGGTCTGAGACATGACGCCTTCAGACATGAGCCAAGAGCCGAAGTCGTCCCCCCACCTGGATGGGTGAGGGCGCCCCTTCATGCCTGAGGGGGCTTGGGGGAGGACTTAGGCTTGGGACCCCAGGAGGGGCCAGGGCGGCCACGTCCTCTGCCCCTGCCCCAAAAATCTCCACGGGCTCCAGCAAAGGAAGCTCCCCATTCAATTCTGGAGCCCCTGAAGAAAGGAGAAAAGGCACCTGAACCCCGAAAGGACTGGGGCTGCCTTCTACGCTGAGGTAACTTGCCTCCCTTAGCAAACAAGTCCAGACGTTCCCCAAAGAGGCGCAGCCCCTTGAAGGAAAACCCAGTAAGAACCTTCTTAGCAGCGTTGTCAGCTGCCCACTGGCGCAGCTAGACCGAGCGGCGTATAGCCACTAACAAGGCAGATGCCCTGCCACACATTCTAATGGTATCATCCATGGCAGAGAGGACATATGCAACAAATTCCTCACAACGCAGAAGAGCTCTATACTCTTCACTACCAGCATCATCAGGGGCCCCATCTAAGAGACTCCTGAGCAGGCTTTTAATAGCAACAGCCGTAATGCAGAGGCACAGACCGGACGCAGCGCGGTCCCCACACAGGCAAAGGCATGGCAAGCCAGCTGATCAATGCGCCTGTCCTCCCCATCCCTCAGTGTAGTAGAGTCAGGGCAATGCATGACGGATGTGTTGGACACTCCCACAACTGGTGCATCCACCTCGGGAGGACATTTTTTATTTATTTTTTTCATGACCACCGTTTAACCATTTCAGCAGGACCCCGGGGAGCCGGCTAGGCCGTTCCCACTCCTTGAGCACTAGATTATTAAAATTAGTTTGCTCAGCTCCCCCTGCTGCCGCGGAGCCACGGCAGGAGGAGAGATACAGAGTACTTCAAAAATGTGAACTAAAAGCCTGTCTGTATCATCTGAAGCCCATGGGTCAGACCCAGAGTCGGCACCATACACCCTAGATTGTTCCTCACATGATTCTGAATCAGAAAATAATTCCCCCTCTTCCAGGGGGCTATAACCGGTAACGTCAAAAAATTCCTCAGCCTCCATAGGAAAGAGGGAAACACCAGGTGATAAATGCCGCTTCTTAGCAGAAGCCTTACGCGGTCCAGAGCCAGCAATATGTCTCTCAATGCTGGCCACCCGAGCAGCCAAATCAGGTTGAGACTCCCCACTGGTATGCACCTCACTAGGAGTCATATGTAAGCGTGGGGGGGTAGGCGAAGCCCGAGGGGGCGCAGGCCCAGCTACCGGTAACCCAGACTGCAGCGCAAGCATCTGCTGGGCGCAGGGAACACACACCCTGACATCATCACTTATAGGGAATACCCCACACGCCACACACAGCCGGGCTTGTCCCGAAGGAACCCCGATGACATTATCCTGAGAAGCCTCCATATGGTGATTATTGTGGCACAATAGGTCAATTGGGATAGACGCCAATAAGGCTAACCAGGATGCCCCAATAGCCCGCTAGGGAAGTGGGAGGTAAGGGAATACAATAGCCCTCCAATAAGAGTTAACACTAAATAGAGGGGATAGGACTGGGAGAAACCACAAAAGTTTGACCCGCCTGCAAGACATAAGCAAAAAGATCCCATAAGCAATATGCAATCCAAAATAAATCAGCCCGCAGGGGCACTTACGGACCGCGATAGGGAGATGCCAGACACACGCAGCAGAGAGCTAAAATGGCGCCCGCATATACCTCGAGGGCCGCGAATGCAGCGATGCAGAACATGTCAGCCGCAAGGCCCGCCCCCCCGAAGAGCGCGAAAAAGCGCCCACATGACAAGACCAGCCAATGATGGCGCAGCAACGCCAGAGGCAATGTCGCCGCCGACCGTGGAGCGGAGTACAAGCGTGCGGCGGTGGCAAAAGAAACCAGTGCAACCAATTCAAAAGGGATCATCACATAAATCATATAGACAAGACATGCACCCCCCCCAGGGAGAGCGAAGGGGAAGCGACGGCCAGCCTAAAGGGAGCCAACTGCGGGGACAGGGGGCGAGGGGCATAAGACGCGGGAGGGGCATCCCATAAGGCTCACCATGGGCCTGTACCACCTACCCTTTGGTGGGGGACTGTGGTTGGAGCAGTGCTCCTTAGCAAATGACAAAGGTGCTGCCTACCTTCACCCGAACCAGTGCAGCCTAAGCTGGGAGGCAGTAAAAGGAAACGGGTGGGAATAGTCCTACAGGGCCGCAGGCTAATAGCCCCGCTCACCTGCGAGTAGAGAGAGCCATCTTCTAGTCATCGCAGCCCAGACTGCAGAGAAGAACTGGGGATTTTGTGGGAGGTCCCTGGTATATATGGGGCCAGGAGGAGCCACTTTTCTGTCTCTGCAGTCCAGCGTCATCTACTGGATGTATAACCCAAGAGTAAGGAATATCTTCTGGAACAGGACGTGCTGTATACTTAGAATACCCAGGAAAGTCAAATTCCCAGGTTTTTAAGCTTAAAACTTATCAGACGAGACTTAAAGTGGACCAAAACCCAGCTTGATCGGCCGATCGATTCCCTCCGCCCGATTCCATCCCGATTTTGGATGCTCCGCTGTGTGAAACCCCCTAGGTTGCCCCGTTCACTTACCTTGCTTCCTGGTCCAACAGCGCAGGGGTAGGCCTCATCCACACTATCCCTCTAGCGCGGGCACGCTCCCTGTTAGAGGGAAGCTTTCTGTTAGTAGACGCCGTCTTAGATGGCGTGACGTCAGCAGCTCCGAGCGTGCTGATTGGATGAGCGGCAGTGCATGCACCATAGGACCAGGAAGAGGTGAGTTTCCTTGGGCGATCTGGGGAGTTTCACGCATTGGTTCCCGATCTGGGTGCCATGGGGGAAAGGACCAAAACCCAGGATAGTCAAAATCCTGGGTTTTGGTCCACTTTAAAAGAACTGAAATTGTACAGTCTGGAGGCAAGCATGGAGACACGAGACATGACTGAGACCTTTAAATATGTCAAAGGATTGAACAAAGTTCAGGAGGTTGATGGTGTGCAATCTGGAGGGGGGGGGGGTCACACGGGGGGCATACTACTTCAAGATTCCCCTAGGGCAAGCACCAATTACCAGGATAGTTGAAATCCTGGTGATTGCTCCACTTTAATAATCATCAACAGCAACTGTGTGGCACCCAGCAGGTCTCAGATCGGGGCTTCCATGTGGGCTGCCTGTTCGGTGCCCCCTCTTCTCGGCAGGGGCCCCTATTGGAGTATTGGCTGTCCTGCCATAATGGCTGCCCTGTGTATAAGTAACCTGTCCTCTAGCCATCTAGAATATGTATGCAGATTTTTATTATTGGAACATTTATTTGCGTTAGTGCTCCTTTAAATGGCTGTGTGGTTGGGGTAATATACAATATTTTGAGACTGTTTTCCGTGGGAAATGGTTTATACCTTTGGCGGCAGCATTTTCTGGACAGCACAAGTAGTTCTTATTGCTGCCCGAAGCTGTTCATAAATTTATTTGGAACCAAAAGGACACAAAAGGGCAAAAGATTAGGTCACCGTCCACCTTTACAGTATCAAATAACCACGGGTTTCGTGCCCCGGGTAAATGGTGCCAATACATAGAGAGCCTGTTGTGTTATTCAGGTGCTGAAGGGGCACGCAGAGGGCAAGCACACGCAGTAATGTAATAATAAAACAAAGATCTCATTCTCAGAGACTTCATGCGCGGAGTTGCATAAGACATTTCATCAAATCAACCCATTGAAATCTCATTACTACGGAGAAAACCAAAAGTTACATTTTACACCCATTTAGTCACAATCTGGCAAATAGAAGGATGACTCACTTACAATCTTCTCCAATGCAGTTACCTCCAGCGTTGTATATTAAGCAACTAGACTTTCATGTGGTCGATGCAACACAAAGACGGCAAAGGGTAAAAAAAAAAAAGAGAAAAAAAAATCCTTGTAGGCTCTTTAAATGTAATTTTCCATGGAAAAACCTGCAGTGTTTCGTTCCATAACCCCACCGTCCCAAGGTATAGAATGTAGTAAACTCTTTGCAGACAGTGATTTCAATAAATATTTATAGTTTGTGGCAACTTTTTATGATTCACCGAGCTTGTATTTCGGGGGCTCGATGCACATGATGCATAAAACACATGTTTAGAGGAGGATTGCTTTCATTTTTTGAGAGTGTGATCACGGTAACTGTAATAAGTGTCTTCCTTGGCACGACGTACACAAATGGTCTAACAATGACTTACCATCATGCGAGGAGTTAAATGGCCGGGATTTAATAATGAATGAAGAGCAGAAGGTAATTTCCTGACAGAAGCCAAAGTGCTCTCAGTGATAATAACATAGTTAGTCAGACTGTCCCGATGTGTTCATTCCAGGCAGCTTGAATAAGGGTTTCCACTATTGGACACATGTTACATCTTTTAAGATTTTCTAAATCTCCTCAATTGTTTGTGTTGAAGAGGAACTATGGTCAAAAATGACCATAGTCCCCCTTTATTATGCAGCAGCGAGGCAGTGCGGCCCGGGCTGCCCCGCTGTGCATTGGCGCTGGTAAAACAAAATTTCGGCCACCCAGAACTCTCCTCTTTCACTTTAGAGTGGACCAACGCTTATTTTTTTTTTGCTTTTAAAAACTTAAAAAAACAAACAAAAAAAGGTAATTAATAAGCATGCAAACCATTCCATGCTTATTAATGACTTACTCGCCTAACCTGCCTGGTGGCCCCTGAGCACGTCTCACTCCCATGTCGCCAACTTGCTACACCTTGGAGTTATACTCCTGGATATCTCACTCTCACGTTGCCATCTTGCTACACGCGGAAAGGCAGCCTTTGACCCTACCGGTGAGCCGGCCCCCCACACAGAGAGCAGCTGGCTTGTCATTCACCTGGAGCAGCAGCGAAGGCGGCTTGGTGAGTGGGAGCGAGTCCTCTAGGCTTTTTATTGTTTTTAACTGTTAGTCCACTTTAAAGTGGACCAAAACCCAGGAGTTTGAATATCCTGGGCTTTGGACCCCGATCGGGGGTGCCCCACTGTGTGAAACACCCCCCCGATCGCTGCAGCCAACTCACCTCTTCCCAGTCCCACGGCGCGTCTAAGAGCAGCGGCTCTGGCGGCCGCATCCTCTGCTTCCCTCTAGCAGTGCGCGTGAGCGCGCCAGGCATTTTTGAATGGCCACTGCGGGCACTCTCCCTGTTAGAGGGAGGCAGAGGATGCGGCCATCAGAGCCACTGCTCTTAGACTTGCCGAGGAACCGGGAAGAGGTTAGTCCGTTCGGGAGTCCTGGGAAGTTTCACACTTTGAGGAAGGACTACTGGATAGCATGTTGGGGTATTGAGCAAAAATGGTGATGCTCAACTGCTGAGAAGGTGCTGTAATGCCCTGTCAGATAACCCATGTTGAGTTAACCCCTGAATCTAACCATGCTAGCCAAGTCTATAGACAAGTCCACATTAGCTGAAGACACCAAAGTCTAACGCTTCACCTACGACACTGCAGTCTTCTTGGCAGCCCGGGACTGACTTCTTGGATAAACTTTTGCAAGGAGTAAAGGTTCGGTATTTTAGGAGATCTTAAAAAACGAGTAAAAAAGCAATTCTGTGAGTACTCACCTGTAGAATTGTTTTTGTTCTTTCATGGCACGGCCTGCTTCGGTATTCATGACAGTTGGGTTATTCCGCCACAAGGTGGCGCGGTGTACTGCAGAAGAACTGTGGCATCTCCCAGCCCCCTATAAAAACGGGATTAACCATAGAGTTCCCAGCGTAGACAAGCAGTGAGACAAGAAGCCGGGAGAGAATAAAGGTAAAGGTAACCAAGAATAGCGATAACAAGGGTGGGTCGAAGCAGGCCGTGCCATGCAAGAACAAAAACAATTCTACAGGTGAGTACTTACAGAATTGCTTTTTTCTTTATTGCATGGCACAGCCTGCTTCGGTATTCATAACAGTTGGGACATCCAAAAGCAGTGTCCAAAAGTAGGGTGGGATCCCCAATGAGTAACGGCCGGCAGTTCAAGTCACTACTGCCTGAATCACCTTGCGGCCAAAAGCAGCATCCGCTGAGGCCTTAACATCAACCTTGTAAAACTTGGAAAAAGTATGAACAGAAGACCAAGTAGTGGCCTTGCAAACTTGTTCAACAGAAGCTTGATGCTGAAAAGCCCAAGAGGCACCAATAGCACGAGTGGAATGAGCAGTAACCCTAAAGGGAGGTTCCTTCCCCTTAGCAGAATAGGCTTGTACCACCGCCTGACGGATCCACTTGCTGATAGTGGATTTAGCCGGAGGCAAACCCTTCCTAGGTCCAGAAGTGAGAACAAAAAGAGCATCAGATTTCCTGAAAGGCTCAGTAGCGACCAAATAAAACTTCAGAGCCCTGACCACATCCAAAGAATGCAGTGCCCGCTCCTTGGAATTAGCAGGATTAGGACACAATGAAGGCAAAACAGTGTCCTGATTTAGATGAAAGGCAGACACAACCTTAGGCAAAAAATCCGGCTTAAGCCGAAACACCACCTTATCCTGATGGAAGGAGGTTTGATGGAAAGCGCCGCCAGTTCAGAAACTCGCCTGACAGAAGTGATAGCCACCAAAAAGGCTACCTTAAGAGTCAGAATGGGCAAGGCAGCCCCACAAATAGGCTCAAAGGGAGGACCCTGCAGAGCAGACAACACCAGATTCAAGTCCCAGACTGGTAGCATAGGCTTACGAGGTGGACCCACATGAGTAACACCCTGGAAAAAGGTTTTAACCAACCGGTGATTGGCAAAGGATCTTTGGACAAAAATTGCCAGAGCTGAAAACATGGCCCTTGAGGGTACTAAGTTGAAGGCCTGAATCCAAACCATGTTGCAAAAATTCCAGAATCCTGGGGATAGAAAAAAACGACAGGGAAAAGACTTGGACTCACACCAGGCAATGTAAGCATGCCAGACCCTGTAATAGATAAAGGACGAGGACTTCTTCCTATCCCGATTCTTAGTAACAACAGAGGCAGGCAACCCCTTTTCCATCAAGATGGAGGTTTCAGCAGCCAAGCCGTTAAAGCCAGAGTTTGTAAATTGGGATGGCGTAGCTGCCCCTGAGTGAGAAGATCTGGATCCTTGGGCAAGACGTACCGATCTACTGCCAACTGCACGACGTCTGCGAACCACACCCTTCTTGGCCAACAGGGGGCCACCAGGATGGCTGGCACTCCCTCCTGGGCTATCTTGCGCATGACCCTGCCCAGTAGAGGGAACGAAGGGAACACAGAGAAGCCGAAACTCCGTCCAAGGCATTGCCAGTGCATCCGTGGCGAAGGCCAGAGGATCCTGTGACAGGGAGACAAACTTGGGAAGTTTGTGATTGTGACGGGACGCAAACAGGTCCACATCCGGCTGACCTCAGCGGTGACACAGGGAGAGAAACACCTGGTTGTTGAGGGACCATTCCCCCAGACGAGACGTCTCCCTGCTCAGGGAGTCCGCCACCTGGTTCTCCACCCCCGGAATGAAGACCGCTGAGATGCAGGGAACATTCTGTTCCGCCCAAGACAGTATCAGGGACACTTCCTTGAAGGCTCGCTTGCTCCCAGTCCTTCCCTGATGGTTGATGTAGGCAACCGCCGTCTGGTTGTCTGAGCGAATCTGAACAGCCCGACCCCGAAGGTGTGTGGTCAGCTGAGAAAGAACCAACCTGATCGCCCTCATTTCCAGTACATTGATAGGAGCATGGGCCTCCTGGGGGCCCCACCAACCCTGGAACTTCAGAGACTTCCAAAAGCCCCCCCAGCCTGTCAGACTGGCATTTGTGGTGAACGTCTCCCAGCACGGGGGTAGGAAAGTCCTGCCCACCAGAAGGTTCCTTGAGTCCAGCCACCACGAAAGGGACTGCCTGGCCAGGGGAGACAGAGCAAATTCCTGATCCAGGGACACAGGATCCCGATCCCAGATTGACAAGAGGTGCAACTGAAGAGGTCTCATGTGAAACTGAGCAAAGGGGACCAACTCAAAGCAGGACACCATCAGGCCCACCAACTGCATCCCCAGACGGATGGAGGGATGAGGACAAGAGCAGAGCCCGTGCCTGCTTCTGAAGGCCCTCCACCTTCTGCTGAGGAAGGAACACCTTGACCTGAGAGGTATCCAGTGTCATACCCAGAAAGGACCTCACCAAGGACGGGGACAGTGAAGACTTGGGATAGTTGACCACCCAGCCGAAGAACTCCAGAGTGGATGTCACCACCCGGGTGTCCTGCTCGGCCTGCTGAAAGGACTGGGCCACAATAAGGATGTTGTCCAGGTAAGGAAGGACGCAAATGCCCTGGTTCCGTAGCAGAGCCATCACCCCCGCCAGCACCTTGGTGAACACCGGAGGCGCCGAGGTGATACCAAAGGGTAAAGTTACATACTGGTAATGCTGATCCTCCAGCGCGAACCTCAGAAATCTCTGATGACCTGGGAAGATAGGCACATGAACATAAGAATCCTTGATGTCCACGGTGGTCATGAAGTCGCCCGGGCGAAGGGTACTGATAGCCGAGCGTAGCGTCTCCATGCGAAAATGCTTGAATCTGACAAACTTGTTGAGGCCCTTCAAGTCCAGGATGGGCCTCAGAGAGCCGTCCTTTTTGGGGACCCTTTTCTTGAGGAGGCACCAGACAAATGACCCCTGACTCCAGCAGGCATTGAACCGCCAAAAGCAACCCTAGAGCTGACAGGGGGTTTAAAGGCACCCGGGATCTGATGAATCTTGGGGACGGCCAGGCTGCAAACTCTATCTTGTAACCGGAGGACACCACCTCCTGAATCCACCGGTCTGAGACGTGGAGCCTCCAGACGTGAGCAAAGAGCCAAAGCCATCCCCCCACCCGGATGGGTGAGGGTGTCCCCTCATGCCTGAGGGGCCTTAGGAGGGGGCTTGGAACCCCGGGAGAGACCGGGACGACCACGGGATCTGCCACGGCCCCAAAAATCTCTGCGGCTACCTGAGAAGAGGGAGCCACGACCTCCTCTGGGAGTACGAAGGGAGGTGAGGGAGACAGAGGTCCCTCGAAAGGGCCGGGGCTGCCTTCTACGCTCTGCCATCCTTGGCTAAAACATCAAGACGCTCACCAAAAAGCCGCAGCCCCGCAAGTGAGTGCCTTCTTAGCAGCAGCGTCAGCTGCCCACTGACGCAACCAGAGCGGCACATAGCCACCAAAAGAGCAGAGGCCCTACCGCCCAGCCTCACAGCATCATCCATGGCAATAAGGATAAATGCAACAAAATCAGAGCAAAGCAAGAGGGCCCTATAATCCTCCCTCCTCCTACCAGCCATAGCGACATCACAAAGACACTTGAGCAGTTTCTTAAGGCAGCAAAATATATTTTTAGGGCAGATCGTCACTGACAGTGGCAGTCTGTCCTATTTTTTAGGCGACCCTCCTCTAGTAGGATTTGTACTTGATATACAATGGGGGGGTTGGAAAAACTGGTCCTTCTTAATTCAAATAAAAAAACGGTTTTCTAGGATTCAATCCCAGTCTCAAACACGGACCAAGCAATCCTACCATTCCTCAAAATTTCATTTAAAACATTCTAAAAACAGGGTCCTCACGGATCGATTACAATTAATATTCTGATCTTGTTCTAATCATGTCAAAAACATACCATTAAAAGGAATAGTTGCTCATACAGTGGCTAAATTGTATGTTTAAGATTCCTTAGCAGCATTTCTTGCATAGTCGCTCATTTATCTTACTGTTATGTTGGTCATAGGGAGGGCAAACATGTTTCGCCAAGCTGGCTTCTTCAGTGCCCTAATGCAGGATATCAAAAAAGCACGCTTTCAGTGTCATTCTTTATTATAATATCAACATATATTGTATTAAGATAGGTGTTTACACAGGATGTCTTATAAGGCCCACCTGATCGATGACAGTACGGGTGCAGAGTATTTCCCGGAAGAAATGGAGCGCTCCCTCTACTGCCCTTACACTTGGAACATTCAGTTTGGTTCAAATTTATGGCACTTCAAAGGAGAGAGGATTTGTTGATTTATTTTATAACTTTATATCTAAAGGTGGCCCGTATTGCGGGGCTAGGTAAAAAATACATGATGTCCATGGGCTTGCACACATATATGATATGTCTCCTAAAGAGTACCTTGGTATTGACGTTCCCTCGGCCTCCTTATATATAGTTAAAGTTATGGGCCATACTAGTGTTATTGTTGGTTCCTACAAGAACATAGTATTAATTCATTCATCAGATATATTAAGTGTTAGGTTGGAACAATCGTTCCTAATAGCGTGCAAAATACCTTTATGGCTGGCTGATGGCTATATCCCCGCAACGGTGTCTCCTGTCAGGAGCTCCACACGGAACGGTGATTCAAATAGCTGATCTCTGATCTAGCTGCCTGCCTCTGTGCAGGGTTCGTCTATTGCAGAAAGGGTTCAAGTGTACGTGGTTGGAGCCCTGTTCGGGTGCGCATGTCGTTGCCTGGACACCCGGTGCGCGTCTGACAGCACGCCGCACCATAAGACCGAAAATGATGTCACGCGCGCCGTGTTCCCCATACTGTGTGTCTGCCTTTGTCCGTCATTTTGGCGTAGTCCGGGCGTATGAGCGGCAGCGGGCGTGCATAACTAAAACGATTTAAGTTGGGTGCTGTGTACATGTTGTAGAAAGGCTCTTAGCGGATTATTAAAGGAATGATGGAAACATATGTGTATTTGGGTCTTTAGTACCTTCAAAGTTTACAGAGTGCCTCATGTCCGGATGTGAGACCGGAAATGACCTTGCGCGCTACATGCTTCCGCCATCTCTAAGTCGCCCTGGTACCACCATTATCCTGTAGACCGGCGATATTGATGGCAGCCGGCGTTAAAATTAAAATGAAACTGTGCTATTCAAAACATATTATTGAGAAACTATTAAAGGATTACTCAATTAGTAAAAACCAAATATTAGGTGTATTTTAAAATGTTCTATGTAAGACCATCTCAAAAGTTATTCAGTATGGGAAACAATTGGGGGGTGCGATAGCATAATATCACAGCCTGGGCAGAGATAATAAAACCGGGGGCAAATATTCACATAAATGGCCCAAAGCTTGGGGAGAGCCCCCATAGCCTCCAGGACACACTGTTCCTCAGGTGTGTTTGATAAAAGGACGCGTCAAGCAAAAAACATGCCCATTGCCATGATGTTTAGAATA
This sequence comes from Gastrophryne carolinensis, assembly GCA_027917425.1. Classification (NCBI taxonomy): domain Eukaryota; kingdom Metazoa; phylum Chordata; class Amphibia; order Anura; family Microhylidae; genus Gastrophryne; species Gastrophryne carolinensis. The sequence continues at coordinate 460,154,117 of CM051237.1, read as the reverse complement.
ATCAAGAAGACCTAAATGATACCTTGGAGCTCACATTCATAAGTTTTTATATTCTAAACCCACCAGCTGACAATTCATTATTACATGTATGTCTCAAATTAGTCAGAGACTGATCCTTAATCGCAGTAGTGATGTGTACTATTGACATGTGGCTGGCTTATATGAGCCAATTGTAATCTCTCTCTTGGGATTATGGCCCCTCCGGTTCTATACTGTGATGACTCATTGCTAGGTTCTAACTGGTATCAGTGGTATTCTTCCTGTTACCCCCAGATGGCGGTATTGGCCACTGTGGGGTTATCTCTCTGCTAATTCTACTCATATATGGGTGTAGCATGTTTCCATTTTTAGAAAAAAAATCTTTATTTTACAGTTTCTTAAGGGCAATAGCTGTAATGGCAGCAGCACAGGCCGGGCGCAGTCCAGCCCCCACACAAGTAAAAGCATGGCAGGCTAGCTGATCCATGCGCCGGTCCTCGCTGTCCCTCAGAGTGGTAGTGTCAGGGGAAGGCATGACCGAGGTATTGGACAGAGCTAGCACGGGAGCGTCCACCTCAGGGGGACATGACCACCGCTTTACTAAATCAGCAGGAAAGGGATACCTCTTATCCAATCCCTTAGGCACAGCGGGCAGCCTGTTAGGACGTTCCCACTCCTTAAGCACCATGCTTTTTCTTAGCCACCTCAGGGGGAGCAATGTGCAAAATTTCAAAAATGTGAGATATGATTCCTCCCCGGACGCAGACCCAGAGTCACTATTGCAAACTTCCTGCTGGTCCCCAGAGGAGTCAGAGTCCTGGAACAGTTCCCCTTCCTCTAGGGAATAATGTCCACCAGTGGCATCAAACTCCTCATACTCCTCTATGGAGCGTGAGGGAGTGAAGTCAGGTGTCGCTTCTTACCAGAGGCCTTCCTAGGAACAGGCCCGGCAAGCTGCCTCTCAACGTTGGCCACACGAAGTGCCAAATCAGACTGTGACCCCCTGCTATTATCCCCCTCACTGGAGGCCAATTGTAGGAGTGGGGGCTAGGCGACCGCGAAGGTGGCGCAGAGCTGGGAAGCAATGCAGGCAAACCAGATTGGAGCGCAAGGCACGCACATCCTAACACTGTCACTCACAGGGGATACCCCACACATGGCACACAGCCGGGATTGCCCCGAAGGGCCCCCAAGCACGCTATCCCCAGAAGCCTCCATATGGTGATTAACACAGGGGCATTAGGCCAGCACTGGGCAAAGGCTAATACAAAAGCCACCCGGGATGCCCACCCACGGGATGCCCCCAGAAGTCAGTAAAGGGGGGGGGGGATGAGGGGGAGGAAGGAGTAGAGCCGGGAGAAACCACAACCCACTAGTATCCCGCCTGAAAGACATAAGTAAAAACGACACATGGGCATCCCGCAGCACATGCACCACAAGACCAATTAAAAAAAAACCTCAAGGGGGACTCACGGAGCAAGGACACCGCAGGGTCACCAAGGCACAGACCGCAGGATGAAGCGACACACCAGAGGAAACAACGCTGCAGCCCAGAAGGGAGGTACCTTGAGGGGCGGGCCGCGGGGGGGGCGGCGCGATACGCGCCATCCTCCGCCCCCCCCCCCGGAAGAGAACGGAAATGTCGCCCACGCGACCCGGCCGGCGCCATGACTGAGCAAAAACGCCACAGGTTATAGCACCCACAGCCGCAGAACACAGTACAAAGCGGCGCGGCGGCCAAAAACACACTGTAAATGGCCAAAACACCACAACTAATACCACTCGCTGCAACCCCTCCCCCCCCCCCGAACAAAGTCAGAGAGGGGGGGGGGGAGAGAGAGACGAGAAGGCAGCGGCGAGTATCTCGGCCAGAAGGGGGGGGGGGGTTCCCCTGAAGGAAAAGAAGGGGACACAGTCCCCAAAACACTCACCCCCTCAGAAGCCAGGACAGGAACTTTCGCATCCCTAGTAGGCTCACCATAAAGCCTATGGCCAGCTACCCTTTGTGGAACAGGGTCTGCGGCTTGGAGCAGCGCTCCAGGAGCACTTGACCCTAGTGCTCTTCTACCCTCACCCGATCTGTCAGCCAAGGCTGGGAGGCAGTGAGGGTCCTGAAACGGTGGAAATAAACTTGCAGGGCCGCAGGCTTGGTTGCCTCGCTCACCTGCGCATCATCGCAGTTTCACTGCAGAGGAAACACTGGGAACTCTATGGTTAATCCCGTTTTTATAGGGGGCCGGGAGATGCCACAGCTCTTCTGCAGTACACTGCGCCACCTTGTGGCGGAATAACCCCACTGTTATAAATACCGAAGCAGGCCGTGCCATGCAATAAAGAAAAGGTCATTTCCTGAAAAACCAAAGTGCTCGCATCATGACATAAGCATGAGACTGTTCCGATGTGTTCATTCCAGGCAGCTTGGATAAGGGTTTCCTCTATCAGATACATGTTACATCTTTTATATTTTCGTAGAAATATGTTCTCTTTTAAGGGAGGGCTACTGGATAGGGTGTTGGAAAATTGAGCAAAAGCCGTGGTGCTCAACTGCTGACAGGATTGTGTAATAATCTGGATAATAAAATATTTTGAGCGTCAACCCCTAATTCTAACAGTGCTAGCTAACCTAAAAGTCCACATGAAGACACCTTATGTGTATCCTATACATGTTGCATACAATGTCGTAAAAGTGTCCTCTAAGGAATGACTGCTGGATAGCGCATTGGAATACTGAGTGAAAGCCATGGTGTGCAATTGCTGAGAAGGTGCTGTAATGTCCTGGATAATCGCTGACCATTGTTGAGGCATCAACCCGAACACTGCTCGCCTGATAACCTGTGCTGAGTTATCTACCCCCACATAACACTGCTTGCTAACGTATTGATACGTCAACATTAGCTACTACTGGATAGCGTGATGGAGTATGGAGCAAGTGGTAGTGCTCAACTGCTGAGAAGATGCGGTAAAGCCCTGGTTGATAACCTGTGTTGAGTTGTCAACCCATGAATCTAACACTGATCGCTATCCTATAGACAAGTTCACATTAGCTGAGGACACTAATGACCACCATTCACCCTGGGACGTACATGCCATAAGGGCAGTGCAGACACAAGCCCGGCTACTGGACTACTGGGTAGCATGTTGCAGTATTGAACAAAGGCCGGTGCTCAACTGCTGAGGAGATGCTGAAATGCCCTGGGTAATAACCAGCCTGGAATGAGGCGTCAACCCACGAATCTAACACCTATAGGTAAGTCCACATTTGCTAAAGACCAAAACTGTTGACTGATGTTCACCTCTTCACCTCCCACACTGCAGCTGTGGGCCTGAAATTTCAGCTAACATTAAGAGGAAGTGCCTTCAGGAACAGCACACTGCTGACTGTATTGTCAGTTTGCCCTGCTGTTCCAGCCCAATTTGTTCTCCACATTGCCGACTCCGTTACATCTTGATCACGTCAGAGTGGTGCTCCACAACTAGGTGTGCGCCGACCTAATCACATTCCAGATCAGTGATACTCAACTGGCGGACCGGGGTCCAAATGCGGACCTCGGCGCCAGATTTCCAGACCCCTGCTCTGATGGCCCTGCACTTAGTTGCTTTGGTGTTACCATGATCAGAGCTGTCCCCTTGATCGGCGATGTAGTGCTTAGTCTCCCTACCAGTGTCATGGCTCCCTGGCACCTAGCATTGCAATATGAAGCACTGCATGGGCAGGAAGTGGCATTGCAAGGTACACATAAACTTTGTTTCTGTCTCTTTGCGGCAGCCAATTCTGTCCCTCCGCTCCAGCTCTGCCCCATCTATCCATGTCCCACCATCTCGTCCCCCCAGCTCAGCCCCATCCATTCCTGTCCACCCAGCTTTTCCTCATCCATCTCATCCCCATCCATCCGCCCGGACCTTCACCTCTCACCAATTGCCTTTGAATGGACCTTTACAAGATGTGGTTTAGTACCCCTGTTCTAGATGTTGCCAGCCCCGTCACATTTTAATCGAATCAGCTCTTTGCTCTGTGACCCTAAGCGACGGTCACCCCTGTGCCATAGAGGTACTCTAATACAATTAAAATCCTTATAGACCAAAGAACTAGTCCTTGTTAAAACATCAGCTTCTCAGCAGTATGACAGCGAGGACCAATCTCTTACCTAGCAATATCCGTTTTTTCTGTATTCCGCATGCCAGTTCTTCTTTGATTAAATCCGTTAGCATTCTGCACATGAAGTCAATAGATTCAAGGTGCTCAGGGCTGTTGATGGATATTTTATGCCTATCAAACCAGACATTGGACATCATTCCCATCATGGGCGTGTAGGGCCTGGAACCAAGAAGCACAAAAAGGGATTATGGAAGTGGATCAGAACTACAGCGAGATAGAGGAATATATCATGATGCCTATTCGGCCCTTGGCCGAAAGTAGCTGCACCCCCGCGCGTGTGCCACAGGACTGGGAAAAGGTGAGTTTTTATGGGTGACCTGGTGGAGTTTCACACAATGGGGCATCCCAAATCGGGGATAATCAAAATCCCAGGTTTCGGTCCACTTTAAACTACTACTGTCGGTGTCCTGGATGGCAATGAGAAAAAAAGAAAAACAAGTGACCTTTTCACACAGGTGATCCTATGGAAAGGTGAATTTTTATTGGCTCTTTGCTGAATCCCATGTGTTTTATTGTATTCATTATTGTTCTATCTTACATTTTTTTTTTGTTTTACCTAGAAATTTTATTTATTTTTTTATAAAAAAGGAAAATATATTTTTCCGCCGTTATTCTGTCACTAATGTTTTCTCAGTCATGTTCTAATTATTCTATTGATTTTTCTCCTCCTGACGGGCAGCAGCTGGCAGAGCATGAGGGCGGCACACGGAGGATTATCTAGTGCGTGGGAAGCTTTTGTCATCACGTTGCCCCGTGCGCCATATTATATGTCAAACGCTTTGGCTGACAAACCCCGAGATCAGAATATGAAAGGAAACATGACATCCGCTGGGTGTAGCGCTAGAAAATTCCTTGATAAAGGATTAATGTCTCACCAACGCCGTTTTCTTTGATTCTGAATCAAGAATGTGCATCGAAATGTAAGAGCCTCTGCACAATTTCTGATTTACTTATGGTTTTGAGCAATGGCACCTAGAGAGGCTAAGCTCTGACAGCTTTGCTTTTTGATTTTGACTGGGTGTTTTAGTCCATGCTTGGCTGCCATCATGAACCGCAGGAAAAAACCTTGATGAATGGCATTTCATCAGAAGGTACTCTGACTGAACAGGCATAAAATGGACCAAAACCCAGAGCGATCGGCGCAATCATATACATTTCTGGGCCGACCGATTCCCTTCCCCCGGGGCATCCAAAATTGGGATGTGTGAAAACCGCTGTGTGAAACCCCCAGGTTGCCCCATACACTTACCTTGCCAAGGTGCATGCGCAAGCCGCGTCCCCACTATCCCTCTAGCAGGGCGCATGCCCGCGCCAGGCATTTGCGGGCACGCTCCCTGTTAGAGGGAAGTGGGGGATGTGGGCGCCAGCACACCAGGAGCCACTGGTCTTAGACGAAGGCTAAGATGACGTGATGTCAGCAGCTCAGAGTGTGCTGTTTGGACGAGCGGCCGCCCATGCGCCCTAGGACCGGGAAGAGTTGACATGCGGTCCACTTTAAAGAGGAACAAAACCCACCACGGGCCACGGCCTGGATTTTCTCTGGGGCATCCAAGATCATGATGCCCCGCTGTGTGGAACCCCCCAAGAAGCCAAAGAAAAAATAAATAAAACTCACCTTGTCATGCTCCAGTGTTTCTTTCATCTAATGGGCACTGCCTGCTTTGACGGCTCAGACGGCTGTCATTGCTTGCAACAGGGAGCGCAATATGCCGCATCCCCTGCGGCGTGCGCATACTCCTGTCCCCGCCATTCAGATAGGCTCCCCATTGAGTTGAATGAGAGCCACCTGCCGAATGTCTCATTGGACGAAAGCCTGCTCATGCGCTATTGGAGCGTGGCGAGATGATTTTTTTTTTTTTTTTTTTCGTACTTCCTGGGGGGTTTTAAACAGAGGGTCATCCTGCTTCAAATTCCTGAGTTTTGTTCCGCTTTAAAGCGCAGCCACAATAAGGCAGGCAGGTGGGCATCCAAAATGCTGGAGCCCCAACTCCGGCACTTAAAGTGGACCATAGTTGAAATTACAGGTTTCGGGCCTTGCCCCCGTGTGTGAAACCCCTTAGGTCGCCCACCAAAACTAACCTTGCCCTGGTCCTAAGAAACATGTGCGGCCTCTCATCCAATCAGTGCACTCAACTGCGCTGCCGTCAAATCGTCTTGGACTCGTCTAAGACTCAGGACCAGCCGAGTGCACCAGCGGCCATACCCCCCCGTTAACCTCCAATAGGGAGCGTGCCTGCGGTGGCCATCCAGAAATGCTGGGGCATGTCTGCACACACTGATAACGGTATAGTAGGCAGAGGCTGCTGCTCGCACATGTGCCATTAGAATTGCTGAAACCACAGCCATCATCCTTCTTTTCCTCACACCTTCTTTTCAACATTCCCTCCTTTTGTTTTTCTCTCTCGTTTCCACATTCCCTCCATCTCCCTGTCTTATCCAAATTCCCTCCCTCCTTCTCTCTCACTCTATTCCACATTCCTCTCTTCTATCTGGAACATTCCCTTTTTCTCTTATGCCCTCAATCTTTCTATTTTTTTCACAGCCCTTCTCTCGCTCTCATTTTTCAACATTTTTCTCCTTCTCTCTCTTTTGCACATTCCCTCCTTTGCTCTTTGTCCTTGTTTTAGTTCTCTTTTCTGCCTTACTTCAGTCCATTTTTCTTCTCCTTCTTTTCTTCTCTTGCATTCTTGCTTTATCCCCCTCCTTTTCCCTCTAGACGTGGCTGCACTCCTGCTCTTGTCCGATCAGAGCCCTTTACTGTGTTTACATCCTTCAGCAAAGGACTTTGATTGTTTACAACGGTGAGCACCTATTCTATGGTGTTGCCGCATCCCCATTATCTCTGGCGGCTTGTAAACTATGGGGGTTATTCATCAAGACATAGCGACAGGCAGTGGCAGGTGAACGCCGGGCGCTGTACGCAATACCACATTTATCAAAGCGATTCTGGTGAGCGACTAACAGAAACACGTAGCGACCGGTTCATCATCACAGACGGCTCAGCGTATACCGCCGGCGCTTCTGGCTTCCAAGTATTACCTGTCGCTCTCCCATACATTTCAATGGACGTTCCTTTTCTTCTGTTTAAACATGGCTGTTTTTTTTTTAATCAAATAATTGTGTAACCTCTCCTGGCCTATTAAAAGTCATTTTTGAATTTTCTGTTTTAATATTTTATGCAGAATTGTCATTACAGGTCTGGCATTAAAGTATTCATGTCACAATGTTACAACAATGTCATTTCCTGTGTCTTCGCTTTGTTACAGGTGGATATGGGTTCCAAAAAAGACTTTAATCAAACAGCGTCTGGCGCTCTGGGCAACAGCGACACAATTTTGAGCGCCGGCGTTCTGTGAGTCTGTTTTTTTGATGAATTTGGTGTGAGTCAGTCACACTAAGAATTCGCTATCGTTCGCTCCCATATAGTGCTGTACTGGTGTTAGATCGACCAACATACATCAAATTCATCAATGCCGGCCAGGTTACTACAGCGACTTAGACGCTCTGGTACAGCGACACATAGCCGATCATAGCGACCACTAGCGGTCGCTCTGAGCGCCTCGCTACAGGCGCTCATCTGCCGGTGCCTGGCGCTAGTAATGAATCAGCCTCCACGAGAGTAGTTTGCCAAAAAGCAAATGGCTCTGATTGGACGAGTGCCCACAAATGCGGCGTTGGACCCATGAAAAGTGAGTTATTACCGAAACCCTGGGGGGTTCACACAGTGGGCCACAAGGTGTGATTGGCGGCAGATGGAGTCTTTACCTATGTCAGTTTCCCGCGCTTATGGCAGGATGCAGAACCAAACACCCACAGTACTAGAGAACATGTGATGGATGGATAACCGGGTCCTACGAGGACATCTCGTTGTTTACAACTGAAGCTATAAAAGTAGAGGTATCTTCATAGGCAGCCTTTGTTAGCACACCGGTACCAAACTGTAGCAGGCGGCGTTCACTGGCATCTGCTTTCCATCAAATACTCGCCGCTTATCAGGAGAAAAGGCCGACATGCAGAGCCATAGAGAGGAGGGTCCTTGCTCTGCAGCAACCTCCTACCAAGCAAAACTCCGGCCAGAATATAGAGACGTTACAGGTCACAACCACAGACAGGCTTTTATTTCTGTCTTTTTAGGACCCTGTAACTGACTAAAAATGTAAAATATATTCATTTTAGATGTTGGGAGAATAGTTTTTAAGAGTTTGGGGCTTTTCAATAAATGATACTGAAGGTTCGTTTTAAGCCACACCTTTCTGGCACATTTAAGATTGTCGATTGGCTGCTCTCAAATTTGCCGGGTGGCAGGTCACCTATAGTGTGATTTGCTCTCAGCATATCTAAATGACTGAGCACTGGAGCGCGCCTCAGAAATGTCGGGGATGCGCCCACCAGCCATGAGCTTTATTTGCAGCCCAGGGAGATTCACCCATATAGGGATGACTATCCTTTTTGACTCCAGAGGTCCACTTTAGGAGGAAGTCCTGTCATTTTTGCCATAGGGTGCATGGGATTTTGTGGCATAGATGGCAATTGTATGCTTGCACATACATAGGAATTTTTCCCTTAAAGACACCAAAATAAATGTTATACTTACATGTCCTGCGCAGCCCATAGCTCATGGTCAGAGGCTGCAGCTCTTACCCAATTGCTGGATCCACGTCCCGTGCTGCCCACCCTCATCTCTTCCTGTGTCCTTTTCCAACAAGGTGAGCTGGCACGCCCCCCTCCATTCACTGCAATGGAAAGGGGGGTGGAGGACTTATTGCAGTGAATGGAGGGGGGCGTGCCAGCTCACAGTGATGATGGAGGAGGGCGGGACACAGGAAGAGATGAGTGATTGGGCGGGCAGCAAGAGATGTCGATCCAGGTAAGAGCTGCAGCTTATGGTGCCCAGGGAGCAGGTGGGGGGGTGGGAGTCTTGTCCTATGGCCAGGAATTGAACCTGCAACACCTTCTGGTCACAAGGCCACGACTGCCCCTAACACGTGGTGGGGGGTGGATTAGGTTTGTTCATATGCAGATTATTGCGCCCGGGAGGCAGTTGGGGGGGCTTGTGACCAGAAGGGCTGCAAGTTCGATTCCTGGCCATGGGACAAGTCCCCAACGTGGTGGTGGGGGGCGGGGGTGGATTAGGTTTGTTCAGATGCAGATTATGGTGCCCGGGGAGCAGTTAGGGGGGTGGGTACCTTGCCCCATGGCCAGAAATTGAACTTGCAACCCTTCTGGTCACAAGGCCCCTAACGTGGTGGGGGGGGGGGGTGGATTAGGTTTGTTCAGATGCCAGCGGCCTTTTGGAACCCTCTTTGGTACAGCTTCTAGGAAGCTTTTAGGTCTGCTCTGGCTGTTGGAGGACACAGGAAGAGATAAGCGATCGGACAGGCAGCATGGGACATCAATCCAAGAGCTGCAGCTTATGGCATTCAGGGAGCAGTTGGGGAGGTTGGGTGCCTTGTCCCATGGCCAGGAATCGAACCTGCAACCCTCCGATCACAAGGCCACATCTGCCCCTAAGGTGGTGGGAGGGTGTGGATTAGGTTTGTTCAGACGCCAGCAAACCAGAACCTTCTCTGGTACAATTTCTAGGAAGGTTCTGCCCTGGCCATTGGAGGACACAGGAAGAGACAATCGATCAGGAGGGCAGTGTGGGACGTCAATCCAGGTTAGAGAAGCATCTTTTGGCACCCAGGGAGCAGTTGGCCATAACTGCCCATAAAGTGGTGGGAGGGTGTGGATTAGGTTTTTTCAGATGCCAGCGGACCACAACCCTCTTTGATACAGTTTCTAGGAATGTTTTAGATCTGCTCTGGCCGTTGGAGGACACAGGAAGAAAAGAGTGATTGGGCGGGCAGTGTGGGACGTCGATCCAGGTAAGAGCTGCAGCTTATAACACCCAGGGAGCAGTTGGCCACAAATGCCCCTAAGGTGGTGGAAGGGTGTGGATTAGGTTTGTTCAGACGTCAGCGAACCAGGACCCTCTCTGGTACAATTAGGTCTGCTTTAACACGAGTATCAGGCCTCACACCAGCCACATCTATCACAGGCCTTGCTTGAAGCCATATTGTAGAGCAGCCACTAGATGGTATTGCTAATTTAGAGAATGGAGGAGCCCTCACCGAGGTGCCGCACGATTACACAATTGCCTTCAGAGAAGGACAAGTGGTTTTCGCTTCCCGCTGTGTCCGAAGCGTAATAACCTCACTATTGGAAACCTAAAAGCCCGGCCGTATCCACTGCCCCTCACCAGCGGCATCCAAAAATACTATTTTTAGCAGGTCAACAAAATTTGGCAAAGCTTGAAAGGCATTTAATGAAAGAAGCCTCTTTGCAGCGCTGCGCCCGGCATCCAATCTGATCTGCTGATCAAAAAAGGAGCAAAGAGAGAAAAGGAGAAAGCAATGTGTGTACAGGCCGGAGGGGGCGTAAAGCCAAACATTCCTTTACAAACCTCAAATGTAAACTACACTCCGAGGGGGGGGGCAGGTCTAACAGAACAACGCGCTGCACAGCAGAGATAGTTCACACAGAGCGTGGTGGGGGCGTTGTGTGATCATTGCGCGTTCAGCAACGGCCGAGGCTCCGCGTGTTCCCTGGGACTCGCCGGCCACTGGCTACAAGAGTACTCAAAGCCCTTTTAATAGCTATCTGGGCATAAAGTGGTCTTTAAGGAGGACCAAAACCCACCCTGGAGTCTAAGACTCCAGGGCAGGCATACTCAGTCACCTGTTGTGTGAAACCCCCCAAGTCGCCCGAAAACTCACCTTCGTTCCCGGTCCAACGGCGCATGCACGAGTGCCCACATTTCTGCTATCCCTTTAGCAGGACGCGTGCCCGTGCCAGGCGTTTGTGAATCCCTGTTAGAGGGTAGTGGGGGATGTGGCCATCAGCCAGCATTAGACAAGCTCCTGGACGAAGGAGCTCGAGCGGATCCGAGTGCACTGATTGGACAAGCACCCGCGCATAAGTCGTAAGACCGGGAAAAGGCGAGTTTGTTCGGGTGACCTGACGGGTTTCACACGGAGGGGCACAGACCAAAACCCAGGATAGTAAAAATCCTGGGTTTTGGTCCACTTTAACCCTGACTGGCACATGAAAATAGAAGAAGAGCTCCAGAAAATCGTATCACTTTTTATTGTAGATTTGCAATCTGTGTCTCATGTGACCCTGGTTGAGACATGTGTCTGTCTCATTTCACCCTTGTTTGAGATGCCCCGCTGTGTAAAACCTCCCAGAACGCCAAGCTTACTCACCTCTCCTGGAGCCCATGGTGCAGGTGCTCGACCAATCAGCTTCTCCCATTGCGCATATTAATGTGAGGCTAGAGAAGCTGAATGGTATCCTAGACACACATGTGAGCGATGCGGGGCATCACTAAGCTCCCTATGGCTGGGCTTGGCCCCGCATAGCCATTCAGTTGCAGCAGGTGGCGCACAGCCACAGAGTAGGGCGAGTGATGCCAGTGCTGGCCGCACATGCGGCGCGGGATCGGGGGAAAGGTGAGATTATCAGACGAATCGGGGGTTTCACTGAACAGGGGGCATCCGAGTTTGGGATGCCCCAGGGAGGAGGGAGTAAGCCTGCCCTGGAGTCTCAGACTACAGAGCGTTTTTGGTCCACTTTTATCCAGACCTTCGGCATGATTTATTGAAAAGCCCAAACCCTTATAAAACGATCCCCAGCATCTAAAATTAATATATTTTAGGTTTTTAGTTACTTACTTATTATTCTTTCCCCCACTGGGCTGCCACTCTGTTCAGGACTTTAGGATACGGGCGCCGCCATCCTGACTCAGAAGCATCACACTTACTGAGGAGAGGAGAGTGGGATAAAGTACAGTGGGGTGGGGTTATAGCTTTGCTTTGCACAGAGAGAGCAGAGCTGGGGTCAGGAAAAGGTCAGCAATCCCAGAATGCAGGGCAGCTCAGTCAGAAGACGCTTCCTGTTTGCAGGCTGCCTGATGTTCCATGAGCCGACATCTTGGATGTTTAAAGGCTCATAACATGCAGTAGATGCAGGTAGGATGATTTTTAATGTGAGCAATCTGTATGTACAGGGTGTGGGAAAACATATAAGATAGGCTCTTATTCAGGGTGAAGGTCCGGATTAATGTGAGCAATCTGTATGTACAGGGTGTGGGAAACATATAAGATAGACTCTTATTCAGGGTGAAGGTCCGGATTAATGTGAGCAATCTGTATGTACAGGGTGTGGGAAACATATAAGATAGGCTCTTATTCAGGGTGAAGGTCCGGGTTAATGTGAGCAATCTGTATGTGCAGGGTGTGGGAAACATATAAGATAGGCTCTTATTCAGAGTGAAGGACCGCTTTAAGTCACCGGCCCCTATACCTGGTGTGCCGAGCTAGCAGTCCAGAGAGAGGGGGAGCACATTCTTTTAAAGAATGCAGCGTGCCACACTTACTTTCTACCACCTTATCCTCTTTGGGAACAGTAAGTAAAAAGCCACGACAAAGAAACTGAAAAGGATTGTATTTAAATACCTCATGTATTCCAGGCAAAACCGATTTCTTTGCTTCAATTTCTGAGTTTGTGGCAAAACTAGAAAGGGCGTGTCATGGTGCAGCTTTATAAGTCTCTGCTGTGGTCAGAGACAGCTGTGGGACCGCTGTGACTTGCCAGGCTCGTTCACACAGAGCACCAAGGGACGAAGTGGCTGTAGGACCACTTTTTTGCGTGGTGCTGGAGGAATACATTTGAAAAAAAAGGGGGCAAATGTTGGAGCCCTGTTGCAGCTTCTACCCAGCACTTCAGTTAAAGTGGACCAACACCCACGGGTGATCGGCCCGGGAATCTATAAGATTCCCGGGCCGATCACCTCCCTCCCCGCGGTGAAACCCCCCCCAAACACCCCAAACTCCTTACCTTATCTTCGGTGGCGGCCGGCCGCCGCCGCCTCCCTCTAGACGTGCGCGCGCCCGCGCCGGCCATTCACAGACGGCGGGCGCGGGCACGTCTAGAGGGGCGCGAGGGAAGCGGCGGCGGAGGAGCCGCTTGTCCGCGGCTTGTCCGTCGGCGCTGGGAGCGGGGAGAGGTGAGTTTTTCGGGGGGTTCGGGGGGTTTCACACAGCGGGGCACCCCGATCGGGGGTGCCCCACCGAAGTGGACCAAGACCCAGGATAGTCAAAATCCTGGGTGTTGGTCCACTTTAATGAAGGAGAGGCGCATGGGAAAGGCCCTAGATGAGCTGCTTGCTGGGTAATTATTGCGGTTGAGTTTAGAGTCCATTTAATGTAAAAAATAAAAAAGGGGCAGAAAAAACTATTTGACCCAAATTTAACCCTGACACAAATCTGGACTTCAGAGGGTTTTGGTCCACTTGCTAAAAACTTGAAGCATGCTTGAATGTCTGTTTGGTAATGTAGATGACCATAAATGGAAGGGGAGCGGCAAGCATCCCGTAGTCGCATCCCTCCAGCCATGCGTATTTGTGCTGGCCAATCAAATAGGCCTGGTGCAGAAGCGTACAGCAGCCGTAGGTATTGTAGGGGATGCGCCTCAGCATATACACTGTGGCATTGCGGGAAAGGTGAATTTCACATTGATCCCGGGGGTTTCACACATCTGGACATCCCAAATCAGGATGCCCCCAGAAAAGACAGAGCCCATGGATCCTAGTTTTATAGCCTCTAGGCCAGTGGTTGCCCCTCTTTAAAGTGGGCCTAAACTGAGTAATGTGCCAGGAAGAGGTCCTGAAACTAACTACCCCCTCACACCATCGGTGTGCGCCGCATTAGAGAGATACTAACTTTTAACTAGCAAAGCTTATACCTGTCCCCCAATTAACATGCGGATTCTGCAGCTTATCCAATAGGAGCCAGGGCTGGATTAAGTGTGGTGGAGGCCCCTGGGTACAAAATCTGGTGGAGGCCCCAGATACAGTATCTTTTTTTCCCTTTAAAATAATAGTCAAGCCAAGTAACTGATTGGTGGTATTCTGGCACCCGCCTACTTACTGGAACATCAGATCGAGTCTCTTGTGCCACCCTTGTGCGGGTGCGTGCTGCTCGGGATCTCCTGCTTTGCCATTCTGGGTGGGGGGTAGTGTAGTCGCCCGGCTGGTTCCCTGCATTGAGCTGCCAGCGGCTGTGCTTGGTGGTTTATGTGCAGTGACAGCTCTGCACCCATCACTGTAGCGTTGCTGGCGGCGGCTTTGCTGCTCTAGACTCTCTGTCCTGCCCTGTGGTGGCTTTGACTCAAGGTTTGCAAAAACAAAAAAAGACTTGCCCAGGCGTGGGGGCCCCACTGCCACCGATAGCTTTCTTGCCGACCCCGCAGCCCGTCAGAGCAAAGACTGAGAAGCCCCCCCCGGACCAGACCATAACCCAAAGGTTGGTGGAGGCCCCCTTTGCAGGGCAAGTGGTAGAGGCCCTGGGACGCATGCCCCCTGTGCCTCCATCATAATCCGGCCCTGAATAGGAGACATGTCTCCCTGAAGTGCACATCTACTTCCTGCCCCCATCATAAAGGGCTTAATGGCCTGTTACGGCTGCCCAAGAGTCTTTAACTGAGGCATTCCAAAATGGGAAACTCCAGGGGAGAGTTAAAGATTAGGGGTGTCAGAAAAAAAAAAAAATCGATTCTGTCAAGTATTGCGATATTTCATTCTACGATAGCAGAATCGATTCTTTCTAGTATCGATTCTGACTTCCCCCCGCTACAGTAAACGAAAAGTAAAAAAAAACACTCACCTGACACCTCGTTTGATCGGGCCAGCTCTCCTCTTCACCCGGGGGGGGGCCTCCGATCCCCCCCCCCCCACTCCCGGGGCTCTTCAGTCTTCAGGAGAGCGCCCGACAGGCTCACTCCCTCTGCCAACGGGCGCCGCTATTTCACGATTTAGAAGGAACATAGGCACTTATCCTGTTCTTGTATCTGGTTTGATTTCCCCATCCTTACTGAAATGTGCCAATTCCCCCCCTCCCCCCATGTCGCTCCTTTGTCTGTAGATATGCAAAAACATATATAAAATCATTTGATTTCTGGATTTGGTCTAGTGCATTACTTTTCAATAGATTCCAGAGAATCCAAACCCTCGCCCCTACAGTAAATGGGGTGATTAATAGGTCTCTTGATAGTAATTGCGCGAGGAAACTGGCCTAGAACTTTCATTGCAAGTTTACCGGCAGGTTTTGGCTCGCGATTTCTATGTTTATGACTTTCTACCAGTAACAAAAAAAAAAAAAAAAAGACATAGAAGGCGGGGAGCCTGTGACATAGATCCCATTGGCCGCTGAAGCAGTTGTGCTTAATATCAGGAAGGCCCCGGTGTGCCGGAGAAAACACCAGTAGACTGGGTTGCTTTACTTATGGGAAGCACAGGCATGAATCACGCTGGTGCGATCCAACAGTTAGTATTAGCCCGACCAAGAGGAGAATGAGGTCCTGCTAGGACAATAAATGATTCATCAACTAAACATTTTCCTGGACACAGTTAAATGCTTGGAATTATTAAAAAGGGGCCCTGGCCTCCAATGGTGCCTGGCTGTTGAAAGGCATAAATACAACCCTGATGCTCTCGAGATTATTCACTTATTTTTCCCGCCCCCCGCCGGCTTGTTTCATCTACTGTCCGCTCATAAGCTCCTCAGGGCTTGGATATCTGCAAGGCAGGCGCCAAACCTGGCCAGAATTCTCTTCTTGAATTGAGGGTTAACCTCCTGGTTTCTTCACAACCTCTAAGTCTAAGTCTGAGGAAAACAGGACTGGCTGATCCTCAAGCACTTTACTTACTAAGCTGCTGTTTCAAAATTCAGTTTTTTCCCCCGTGCTAATCAGGACTAATACAGCAGGAAAACATTATTCCAAACCACAGAAAAAGAGGAGCATCGGCCTCCTGTGGACGCTTTAATGATGGTCTCCTGGGAGGCCAGCGGTCTTCTTTGACTCTGGTCTCCTGGGAGGCCAGCGGTCTTCTTTGACTCTGGTCTCCTGGGAGGTCAGCGGTCTTCTTTGACTCTGGTCTCCTGGGAGGCCAGCGGTCTTCTTTGACTCTGGTCTCCTGGGAGGCCAGCGGTCTTCTTTGACTCTGGTCTCCTGGGAGGCCAGCGGTCTTCTTTGACTCTGGTCTCCTGGGAGGCCAGCGGTCTTCTTTGACTCTGGTCTCCTGGGAGGCCAGCGGTCTTCTTTGACTCTGGTCTCCTGGGAGGCCAGCGGTCTTCTTTGACTCTGGTCTCCTGGGAGGCCAGCGGTCTTCTTTGTCTCTGGTCTCCTGGGAGGCCAGCGGTCTTCTTTGACTCTGGTCTCCTGGGAGGCCAGCGGTCTTCTTTGACTCTGGTCTCCTGGGAGGCCAGCGGTCTTCTTTGACTCTGGTCTCCTGGGAGGCCAGCGGTCTTCTTTGACTCTGGTCTCCTGGGAGGCCAGCGGTCTTCTTTGACTCTGGTCTCCTGGGAGGCCAGCGGTCTTCTTTGACTCTGGTCTCCTGGGAGGCCAGCGGTCTTCTTTGACTCTGGTCTCCTGGGAGGCCAGCGGTCTTCTTTGACTCTGGTCTCCTGGGAGGCCAGCGGTCTTCTTTGACTCTGGTCTCCTGGGAGGCCAGCGGTCTTCTTTGACTCTGGTCTCCTGGGAGGCCAGCGGTCTTCTTTGACTCTGGTCTCCTGGGAGGCCAGCGGTCTTCTTTGACTCTGGTCTCCTCGGAGGCCAGCGGTCTTCTTTGACTCTGGTCTCCTGGGAGGCCAGCGGTCTTCTTTGACTCTGGTCTCCTGGGAGGCCAGCGGTCTTCATTACCTCTGGTCTCCTGGGAGGCCAACTTTCTTTTTTAACTCTGGTCTCCTGGGAGGCCAATGTTCTTCTTTAACTCTGGTCTCCTGGGAGGCCAATGTTCTTCTTTAACTCTGGTCTCCTGGGAGGCCAACGTTCTTCTTTAACTCTGGTCTCCTGGGAGGCCAACGTTCTTCTTTAACTCTGGTCTCCTGGGAGGCCAACGTTCTTCTTTAACTCTGGTCTCCTGGGAGGCCAATGTTCTTCTTTAACTCTGGTCTCTTGGGAGGCCAACGTTCTTTTTTAACTCTGGTCTCCTGGGAGGCCAATATTCTTCTTTCACAAATGGCTGGCGCGGGCACGTGCCCTGCTAAAGGGATAGCGGGGGATGCAGCCGCCAGTGCCGTTGGACCTCGAAGCAAGGTAGGTGAAAGGGGCGACCTGGGGGGTTTCACACAGCAGGGCATCCCAATGTTGGATGCCCCGGGGGGAGGGAATCGATCGGCCCAGGAATCTTATAGATTACCGGGCCAATCTGGCTGGGTTTTGGTCTGGTCTCCTGGGGGGCCAATTTTCTGGCAGCCTTCTATCTTCCCAGGTGGTGGGCATGACTGCTCGCTGGTGAAAATCCTCATTGATTATGCATAAGAGGGTGCCTGTAAGATCACGCAGAGCTGAATACCTGAGCTTGTTGCTAGGCCTGGAAGGAAGGGAGCCCATCCCAGGAGAACGTTAGTCATGACCATTTCTTCCAGGATAAGTGGAGCGAAACAGGAACCCAAGAGGCAATGGAAAGTGAGAGGACAGCGCCGGCATTGGATTAAGATGGCAGGGGTAAGTATAATAAAACGCTAGAAAACTATGGGGTTGATTTGGAGACAGGTGAGAATTCTCACATCCCATTAACTACCATTGACTTTCATTGTCTACCAGGTACAAATTCTCACCCAGCTCTGAATCAGCCCCAAGGTAGACAATTAAAATGAATGGCAATTTTCTCTCCTAAAAAAGAATGGGAATTCTCATCTGGCTCTGAATCGACGCCTATAATACTATTGTGTGGGTTTGTTTTGTGTGAGGTTCTAAGGCTTGATCCCTCGTGTCTCTACGTGCTGCGTCAGTCCAGATGTCAGACATCAGCTACTAAGCTGACCAGCTCTTGGTGCGCATTTGAGTGTCCTCTGCCGATAGCATATCAGAGGTGGACATTTACATAGTGTGCCCCCTTCAGTCAACCAATGAGGAAGCCTGTTACTAGCCGAGGAGTGTGGATTTTTGGAGGGCACGGTGCTGAAACCGCATCGAAAAAACTCATGCAGGAATTTAAAGTGGACCAAAACCCACCCTGGAGTCTATGATACTCCAGGGCAGGAATACTCACTCCCCCCTGCATCCAGACTTGGGATGCCCCAATGTATAAAACCCTGCCTGAGCGGCACCGCTCCCTTCTATACCTGTAGCAAGTCGTGCGTCTGCGTCAAACTTCCAGCAGAGGTAGTTGAAAAATCAACAGTCACTGAATTTAAACATGCCTGGGATAAGCCTCCATCTATCCTAAGATAAAGAGAACATACAGTATACACATAAGGGCAAACTAGATGGACCGTATGCTCTCCTTCTGCTGTCAACCTTATATGTTTCTATGAAAAGTGGGTGACACACAGCGGGGCATCCAGCATGAGGGTGCCCCGGGGGCATGAACCAAAACCACGATAGTCAAAATCCTGGGTTTTGATCCACTTTAAATGTTCAAAATATAGAACCTTTTTTTTTTTTTTAAAAAAAGTTACACTGACATGCATAAACTTACCGTGCTGGAGCTGTTGGGAAAATCACTTTTATGTGCTTAAAGGCCAGATCTTTCTTTAAGATTTCCCGTATCCACGATCGGATTCCTGGTCCCGAGTCGCCTAAAGACGTAGAAAACAAAGTGAGCGAAACAGGCGGCGGCTTTTCATTCTATTACACAGAACGGTGTTGTTATGCTGTTTTGCGCGATCAAAGGAGAGCGATCCTCGGCCTAGAAATACAACAAAGACACACCTGCAGATAAGGATCAAGAAATAAGCCGGAACATTGCAAATATACAGCCCCAAAGCCCAGGAAGGGGCGTCCTTGCTGGAAATAAAATCAGAGATCTCAGTGCTGCAAAGCCGGCAAGTCACCGCAACTGATATGATTATGGTAATAGACTAGTAAATGGCAAACGGGGGTTCAATAGGGGATGCCCCGGGGCAGGCTAGTGGCCTCTTAGATTCTAGGGCCAAGCCAAGAGGGATTTGCTTTGCTTTAAAGGGTAATTCCACTTTCAATGGCATTTTTTTTTTAAACGTTTACAAAATGATGTCCTCAAGGTGATGAGCTTATCTGTTCCTTTTTTACTTTTCTGTTTGTTTGCAGCTTTGTGTTATAAAAGAGCAACTTCGGCACTTGGTGGTGCAGCATCAGCATAGTTCTGCAGATGTGTGTGGACCCAGATTATAGGTTTGTCTGCAAGCTAACATGGTTGAGTGCTGTGGCTCCTTTAAAGTGGACCAACACCCACCGCTGATCGGCCCGGGAATCTATAAGATTCCCGGGCCGATCAGCTCCCTGCAGCGAACTGCTGTGTGAAACCCCCCAGGACGCCCGCAAATCCTACCTGTTCCTCGTTCCAACGGCGCATGCGCGGGCCGCTGCCGCCTCTCGTGCATCCCTCTAGCAGGGAGCGCACCCGCGTCGGCCGTTTGTGAATGGCCGTCGCGGGCGCGCTCCCTGTAAGAGGGATGTGCGAGAGGCGGCGGTGGCCGCTCTCACCTTGTCCGTCGACGGACCTCACTTGTCCGTTGGCGGTGATTGGTGGAGCGAGTCACGTGGGAGCGGGGTCAGGTGAGTTTTTGGGGCTTTCTGGGGGGTTTCACACAACGATCGGGGTGCCCCGTGGAAGTGGACCAACACCCAGGATAGTGAAAATCCTGGGTGTTGGTCCACTTTAAGACTTATGTATCCTAATTGCCCTGCTCACGTGCACCTCCCAGGTTAGTTATAAAACGGTCTGAGTGGCTGCCACCCCTGCATTGTTTCTTTTGATTTTGTTCAGGCACATGGGGTGTGGGGTCTAGGCTGTACTGCGAGGTTCTCGACCCTTCCACCCCATGGGCTGCATTCGAGGTTATAGGGCAACCTCGGGTAAGCCTGCTCCCAATTTATCTATTGCATTGTATGTCCCAAATGGGGCTCTCAGAGATTAGAGTTAGGACTGAACCTCACAGAGGCACCTTGGCGCTTGGTGATGCAGCTTCAGCAAACTTCTGCAGATGTGTGTGGACTGAGACCTCTGTTTTTAACCAGATTTAGAGACAGATTATTGGTTTGTCTGCAAGCTAACAGGATTGATTGCTGTGGCTCCTTTAAGACTTATAAAAGAAAACTGGTGTGTTTGGTGCACAAAGCTGAGACTTCCTGACTCGGACTTGCTAAACATCTGAGTTGATGTGCCACATTCATGAGCTCATGAGTTTAACCCCTCCTGCTCTACTGCAACCTCTTCAGATAGGGGGATAACTCCTGTGCTCCCGTAGCTAAAGGCTTTCGAGCATTTGTATTAGTGCTGCTTGATTTAGGCAAAGTTGCTGACGAGCTCACCTCAAAAGGCTTCTGGGATTTGTAGTCAGAAGCTATACTAATGGCTTTAGGGATGGCGGGAGAGAATTATAGATCTTATAGAATCCAGGGCCGATCGCCGTGGGTTTTGGTCCACTTGAACTTTCTACCCTTTGGAGATCATTTCAACTTGTTTAACTGTCAGTCTGACTTCTGTATGTCACTATATTAGACCATTTTACTGGACTGTGGGGAAACCCGTATCATGTGCGCCCAGCCATGTGACCCTAACAGCCTGCAGCAGCCCTTCTCTAGCACCAGTGAACAGAGACCCGCCAACTCATAAAAACTGGCACCAGCTCTGTTCAAGATAGGTCTGGTCCATTAGCGGGTCTATGTAGGGCCAGAAGCCAGCTCACTAGCCTTTGGTATGACTGAAAAAGTATGAATGATTCAAGAGTTTGGGATCAATATTAAGTTATGTACTACTCTTTAGGAGCACACTAGACAATATACATGCAATGGACAGATTCATATACAGGTCTAAAGGGCAAGTTACAAGTGGAAAGTTACAGTCAAAATGAGCACAGAAATGTCAGGTTAAACCGAACCTTCAGCATCATTTAAAGTGGACCAACACCCAGGATTTTGACTATCCTGGGTGTTGGTCCACTTAGGTGGGGCACCCCGATCGGGGGTGCCCCGCTGTGTGAAACCCCCCGATCGCCGCAAAAACTCACCTCTCCCCGCTCCCACGTGACCTCGTCCGGCCAATGACAGCGCTCAGAGACGCTCTGGTATGCGCGTCCAAAGCCACTTGGACGCGCATACCAGAGCGCTGTCATTGGCTGCGTCTCTCGCTTCCCTCTAACAGGGAGCGCGCCTGCGCCGGCCATTCACAAAACGGCCGGCGCGGGAGCGCGCCCTGCTAGAGGGAAGCGAGAGACGCGGCCGCGTCTCGCCCATGCGCCGTTGGATCCCCGGTAAGGTAAGGATTGTGGGCCTCCTGGGGGGTTCCTCCCCGCAGGACATCCCGATTTCGGATGCCCCGCGGGGAGGGATCTGATCGGTCCGGGAATCTTATAGATCCCCCCTGGGTGTTGGTCCACTTTAATGAAAAGCCCAATCGCTTTAAAAACGATTCCCCAGCATATAAAATGAATATATTTTAAGTTTTTAGACACTTACTTATTATTCTTTCCCCCACTGGGCTGCAGCTCTGTTCAGGACTCCCGGATACGGGTGCCGCCATCTTGACTCAGAAGCATCATACTTACTGAGGAAAGGAGAATGGGATAAAGTACAAGGGCGCGGGTTATAGCTGTGCTTTGCTCAGACAGAGCAGAGCTGGGGTCAGGGAAGGGGCAGCAATCCCAGAATGCAGAGCAGCACAGTCAGAAGGCACTTCCTGTTTGCAGGCTGCCTGACATTCCATGAGCCGCCATCTTGGATGTTTAAAGGCTCATAACATGCAGTAGATGCAGGTAGGATGATTTTTAATGTGAGCAATCTGTATATACAGGGTGTGGGAAACATATAAGATAGACTCTTATTCAGAGTGAAGGTCCGGATTAATGTGAGCAATCTGTATGTACAGGGTGTGGGAAACATATAAGATAGAATCTTTTTCAGAGTGAAGGACCGCTTTAACTTGGTTCAAACAGATGACGAGTAGGACTGGGCGACCACCAAAGTTCGGGTTCTGCAAATTCGGCCGAACTTTGAGTATGTTCTGGCCCTAATCAAATCAATGGGGACCCTAACTTTGGTGGGTGGGGGGGGTGCAGAATGTGGTGATGAAACGTGCTGATTTAACTCACCTCTGACCGAACCTTGAATTTTGAAAAGGAAAAAAAAAAAAGACCTGCTGTTTAAGCTGAGAGCTGCTGCGGCCCCCTGACATAGATGGCGCCCTGTGCAAACGCACACCCCAAAGACAGGCCATGACCCCCCCTCCACCTGTTGCATCCCTGTAGCCTTCCTGCCATAACAAATTCTTAGTATTTATGTAATATATGAACATGGCAAAATAAATCCTAATCTGGGGCAATTCTGAGAGGAGACGGGGCATATTGTCAGATGGAATATAATATTTCCCATATTCCACACAGTGACGGGGCTCCTTTAATTAATTTTTTTACTGACTAAACCTGGGGGGGGGGGGGGGGGCACTGTAATCACCTTTGGTCGTTGGGGCGTTAATGCCAATAAAAGGCGTCCTTATTTCTGTCCGTTTGGTGGTTGTTCAGTCTGGGAAGTGAATGACGCATATTCGCTTGAACGTTCGATACCAAACCCAGGCTGAATGGAACAGGATGTAATATCCCGCGTGGTAGATCCAATTGACGTCTGATCGCTCGGCGAGATAGCCGGTGCCGGGCCTGTTCTGCATGCTACGCTACCTCACAATCGCCTTTCAGGGGGAACGAAAGCTTCCTCTAAAGGGCCGCAGCCCAGAGTTATTTTACAGCTTGGAAAGGCACCAGGGAAGGATAGGATCTAAATAAGCTCTTGTTTATTGTGAGTTTTGTAAATTACAAAAACATGCACTTGCTAAAAAAAAAAAAAAAAATCACAGAAACGGAACGCAAAGCCGACGAGGCGGCGCTCCTGTGCCAAGAAGTCGCCCGGGAACGAAACAAAACCTGTGTAGAGCCATTTCCCCTTAATATGAGACGAGTAATTAAAAAAAAAATGAAAAAAAAAGCAATTTAACAAACCCGCAAGGGGGGGGGGGGGAAGTGTTTCTGATTTGAGGGGATTAGCGAGCGAGAGATTCAAGGTTTCTGGTCTGAAAATTACGGCTCGCTAGATCCTCTCAAATATATACAAAAAGATTACCGCAGAATGTAAAGAGCTTGGATTAATCATGGGCCGAGCGGGATGACATCATGGCCGGCTTGTGGGGGGGGTCCCAGACTGTAACGGGGCGCCAGGGGACTCGCATTCTGCTTTACCTCTGTCCTCCATATTTTCACTTTTTCTTCATCCCACCGAAAGTTTGCGTTCCCTTCTTCTGTCTCCTTTTTCCCTCCTTCCTCCTCTGTTCTACACCTGGTCTACCCTCTGTCTTTTTCAGGTTCCTGCTGTCTTTTGATCTTATTTCCAGCTTCCTTTTCTACAGGCTCTAAATTTTCTGTGTCCCGGCCTTTTTTTCTTTTCCACATTCCCGTTTTCTCTTTTCTTGCATCGCCTGTCCCTCTTTTTCCACACTATTCCAGATTCCTTCCATCCTTTTCCCTTTTTTTCTCTTCCTATTCCCTTCTTAACCTACATCTCCTATTTTCCACATTCCCTCAGAATTGGGATCCCCGAGTCGCCCGCAACTCTTACCTTTCCCCCCCCCCCCCGGGTCCACAGCACATGTGCAACCAGCATCACTCTCTTCCCTTCTCGTCTGTGGGTGGCCATGACCGCCGCAACTGAATGGGAGCCGATTGATACTGCACACCATTGTCAAGTGGGGCTAGGATTCCTTTCTGCTTCTCTAGCTGCTGTGGGAGCTTGAGGAGAGTTGAGTAAGCTTGGCGACCTGGGGGGGTTTCACATAGTGGGGCATAGTGCCCCAGGGGGGGGGGGGACCCAAACCCCGGGAGAGTAAAATGCCAGGGTTGGTCCACTTTAGAGTGGAATATACCTAGAGTCTAAAAGACTTCAGGGCCATCTCCCCTCCCCAGATCAGCTATTTGACTCACTTGCTCCAGGGGCTCTGATCGTGCCTTGGAGCTGTGGCAGCATGGCACATCGAGGGCACGCCACAGCTTGAATAGCCGGCGTGCCCTCGGCTCTGTTCAGTGCGCCAATTGGCTGAGCAGGCCACACTACCAATTAGAGCTTCCGGATCCGGCTGAACCTGTGCTGTGAGAATGCCAGAAAGTATCTGTTCTGATACGTATACCCAAATTGGGGTGCCCCGCCTGAGAGGAAAGACACACGGGAAAGTAATTTCTGTATGTTCCTCTTTGATCCCCCTCTCGTTTTTACACATTGTCTCCTTCTGTCTCTTTTCCACATCTCTCCCTCTTTTTACATATCTTGCACAGCTTTTTTTCTATCAGCTTTTATGGCCAGGAATATAAATGATCAACAATAAAAGCCTGCATCCCATATACACAGCTGTGCAATTACATGTACAGTCGTAGAGAGATGCAGGAGAAGCCGTCACCCATGTGCAGTGGGGTGGCTGGTGAGGGATATATAACAGACAACCGAAGTTCTAGGTCCAGTTTTGGTCCACTTTAATGCAGCATTCTCATTTCTGCCTACAGTTGTCCTTTACTGTCTCCCCCCAACCTGAATACAATATCCAGACACGATATTGGTTGTGTGAGGCATCGGCGTCCCCATGTTAACACTGAGGTTCTGCCATCCCTAGTGTCTGCCTGTTCAAACTGTTCCATTGGTATGACTAAACCGCGACTAATCACGGGTCAGAAAGTGAGCGGCCGCCGCCGAGGTAACATGGCGCCCATGTCAAATTGTTTCACACTGAATAACAGGCCAAGCTTGTGAAGCCGGGAGCACTAGCCGCTGGTCAGTGACTCACAGGCAGCTCCCAGTAATGGCGGGGCCGATGACCTCATGCCCATTAGTGGCGCCTCGCTCATTAACCGAGGAATTGCTGCAGGTTTCATCTGCAAGGCCGAAGCGAAAGGCGCCAGGGGCACGGGAAAGGCGAACAATGGCAAAACCGAGCATGATGCACAGAAAATCCACAAGGTGTGTGCGTCTTATAGGCGACCAATCAGACTGCCAGCCAGAATTTGCACCAGAGCCTCTTAAATATATACAACGAGATGACCCCAGAGTTTAGAGCATGTGCTGAGCAACCTGAAATCATAGTCGACATGGGGGGGGGGGGGGGGGGGGTTGATGCGTGTTTTCACAAGGCGCCATCCCAGACTCTATGTATGGGGACTCCATTCAGGCATACCCAAATCTTTTATCTCTACAATACATCCATTCTTACCTCTCTATTCCACTCTACTCCCTTTTAAACTTTCATCTCACCCCCCTATAATTTCCTTGTTTCATCCTTTCTCCCCTCTTATCTACATTCCCTTTTTACTTTTTAAAATTCCCACCTTCTTCCCTCTATTCTATACTCTCTCTGTCCTATTTTTGCAACATTTCCTCTGCCCTTCTCTTTGCTACATGCCCTCCTTTCTCTACACTTTCCCATATTCCCTTCTTCCTTTTTTTTCTCCACACACCTTCCGCCCCTATCTTCCCCCTCTCTCTTCTGCATTCCCTACGTCATCCTCTCTTTTCTACATTTCCTCCGCTCTTTCCCACACACCCTCTCCATATTTTCTACATTCCCTCCTTTCTCCTCTTTTGTCTACATTTCCCCTTCCTCCACTCTTTTTTACAACCCCCCCTTCCTCCTCTTTTTTTCATTCCCCCTATTCTTCCTCCGCTCTTTTCCATATTCCCTCTTTTTTACCCATTTCCCAAATCCCCTCCTTTCTCTTCCCTATCCCACATTCCTTCTCTTTTCTATTTTCACCCCTTTATCTTCTCTTTCCCATATACCCTCCTCCTTCCTCTCAACAAGTCTGTCGTCCTGTCCATTTTACAAGCCTCCAGCTTTCTTCTCTCATTCTCATTTCCACATTCTCTCCTACATCCCCCTTCTCGCTCTTCCCTTTTTTTTTCCAAATGTACTCCATCAACTATTTTCCACTTTCCTTCCATCTTCCTCTCTTCTTTATATTCCGTCTGTCTTCTCTCTTTTCTAAATTTCTTCCATCATCTTTTCTATACCCCCCTTCCTCTCTCACATTCCACTTTTTTTTTCGCTTTCTGTGCTTTTAATCACTCGCATTATGGTGAAAGGTGCAGCTGAAAAACCGATGTCTATAATGTGCAGCAATTCAGATGTATTTTAAATATTTTTCTCACCAGTTTGTTAATTGTACTCCAGGTTGCTTGCCAATTTTATACCTGATGTAGCGGCAGCTTCCTGAATTTAAATATCCCCTCCAGCAGCACCAGTCCCAGCGGTGGGAGCGATCAAAGTGACTCTATCTGCTGGAATAAGGCCCCTTTCACACCTGTCCAACTGTATCATGTTGGTGTGGGGATACTCCAGCACAACTTAATCGGAAAAGTAAATCCTGACTATCTAAACCAATGGGCACCTTCACTTCTAAGCACTGCATTACGCTGCATTTTAGAAAACACTGCATGAAGCGTTTGCCCTGCATCACGGTCGCAACACAGCACATGGAGGCCTATGGGTAGCGAAACTAAAGCACAAGTACGTTACCTGCCTGTGCATTGCGGCCTCCCCACCCTTAGATACCTTACTAGTTCACAAATATGAATAGTACTCACCTCTCCACATCGGACATTGAGCTGGCTGGTGGGCAGGTTGGGTATCGAGTGAGTGGACGCAGCTGTATGGTGCACTTGTGAAAGGGGCCTGAGGGTTGTCAGGGGAGAATGCCCAGCCTCGGCACATGGCCAGGGGGAAATGCCCAGCCTCGGCACATGGCGAGGGGAAAATGCCCAGCCTCGGCACATGGCGAGGGGAAAATGCCCAGCCTCGGCACATGGCGAGGGGAAAATGCCCAGCCTCGGCACATGGCGAGGGGAAAATGCCCAGCCTCGGCACATGGCGAGGGGAAAATGCCCAGCCTCGGCACATGGCCAGGGGAGAATGCCCAGCCTCGGCACATGGCGAGGGGAAAATGCCCAGCCTCGGCACATGGCGAGGGGAAAATGCCCAGCCTCGGCACATGGCCAGGGGAAAATGCCCAGCCTCGGCACATGGCCAGGGGAAAATGCCCAGCCTCGGCACATGGCCAGGGGAAAATGCCCAGCCTCGGCACATGGCCAGGGGAAAATGCCCAGCCTCGGCACATGGCCAGGGGGAAATGCCCAGCCTCGGCACATGGCCAGGGGGAAATGCCCAGCCTCGGCACATGGCCAGGGGAGAATGCCCAGCCTCGGCACATGGCGAGGGGAAAATGCCCAGCCTCGGCACATGGCGAGGGGGAAATGCCCAGCCTCGGCACATGGCGAGGGGAAAATGCCCAGCCTCGGCACATGGCCAGGGGAAAATGCCCAGCCTCGGCACATGGCCAGGGGAAAATGCCCAGCCTCGGCACATGGCCAGGGGAAAATGCCCAGCCTCGGCACATGGCCAGGGGAAAATGCCCAGCCTCGGCACATGGCCAGGGGGAAATGCCCAGCCTCGGCACATGGCCAGGGGGAAATGCCCAGCCTCGGCACATGGCCAGGGGAAAATGCCCAGCCTCGGCACATGGCCAGGGGGAAATGCCCAGCCTCGGCACATGGCCAGGGGGAAATGCCCAGCCTCGGCACATGGCCAGGGGGAAATGCCCAGCCTCGGCACATGGCCAGAGGAAAATGCCCAGCCTCGGCACATGGCCAGGGGGAAATGCCCAGCCTCGGCACATGGCCAGGGGGAAATGCCCAGCCTCGGCACATGGCCAGGGGGAAATGCCCAGCCTCGGCACATGGCCAGGGGGAAATGCCCAGCCTCGGCACATGGCCAGGGGGAAATGCCCAGCCTCGGCACATGGCCAGGGGGAAATGCCCAGCCTCGGCACATGGCCAGGGGGAAATGCCCAGCCTCGGCACATGGCCAGGGGGAAATGCCCAGCCTCGGCACATGGCCAGGGGGAAATGCCCAGCCTCGGCACATGGCCAGGGGGAAATGCCCAGCCTCGGCACATGGCCAGGGGGAAATGCCCAGCCTCGGCACATGGCCAGGGGCAAATGCCCAGCCTCGGCACATGGCCAGGGGAAAATGCCCAGCCTCGGCACATGGCCAGGGGAAAATGCCCAGCCTCGGCACATGGCCAGGGGAAATGCCCAGCCTTGGCACATGGCCAGTCGGCACATAGACAGGGGAAATGCCCAGCCTCGGCACATGGCCAGGGGAAATGCCCAGCCTCGGCACATAGACAGGGGAAATGCCCAGCCTCGGAACATAGACAGGGGAAATGCCCAGCCTCGGCACATGGGCAGGGGAAATGCCCAGCCTCGGCACATGGGCAGGGGAAATGCCCAGCCTCGGCACATGGGCAGGGGAAATGCCCAGCCTCGGCACATGGGCAGGGGAAAATACCCAGCCTCGGCACATGGGCAGGGGAAATGCCCAGCCTCGGCACATGGCCAGGGGGAAATGCCCAGCCTCGGCACATGGCCAGGGGGAAATGCCCAGCCTCGGCACATGGGCAGGGGAAATGCCCAGCCTCGGCACATGGGCAGGGGAAAATGCCCAGCCTCGGCACATGGCCAGGGGGAAATGCCCAGCCTCGGCACATGGCCAGGGGGAAATGCCCAGCCTCGGCACATGGCCAGGGGGAAATGCCCAGCCTCGGCACATGGCCAGGGGGAAATGCCCAGCCTCGGCACATGGCCAGGGGGAAATGCCCAGCCTCGGCACATGGCCAGGGGGAAATGCCCAGCCTCGGCACATGGCCAGGGGAAAATGCCCAGCCTCGGCACATGGCCAGGGGAAAATGCCCAGCCTCGGCACATGGCCAGGGGAAAATGCCCAGCCTCGGCACATGGCCAGGGGAAATGCCCAGCCTTGGCACATGGCCAGTCGGCACATAGACAGGGGAAATGCCCAGCCTCGGCACATGGCCAGGGGAAATGCCCAGCCTCGGCACATAGACAGGGGAAATGCCCAGCCTCGGAACATAGACAGGGGAAATGCCCAGCCTCGGCACATGGGCAGGGGAAATGCCCAGCCTCGGCACATGGGCAGGGGAAATGCCCAGCCTCGGCACATGGGCAGGGGAAATGCCCAGCCTCGGCACATGGGCAGGGGAAAATACCCAGCCTCGGCACATGGGCAGGGGAAATGCCCAGCCTCGGCACATGGGCAGGGGAAATGCCCAGCCTCGGCACATGGGCAGGGGAAATGCCCAGCCTCGGCACATGGGCAGGGGAAATGCCCAGCCTCGGCACAGACAGGGGAAATGTCCGGCCTGCGCAGAAGCTTTTTTGACTGCCCTTCCATATGGCTCCAGTCAATGAGCAGGGGAGGGATATGGAGGGGAAACACCAAGGGACCCCTACAAACTTGTCCCCACATGCCCCCCCCCCCCGCACCTGGTAGAAATTCGAGTCTGTCCCAAAAGGCATATAGGCTGGTGATGTGCCAGGGGACTGCGGACATTCAGCCTCTGAGCCCTGGATTACCAGCGTCTATGATTGGTGCGCCATGCTGGTTGCCTCAGGGGGAGGGGTCACATGGATTTATTTTTTTGTTAAAGTCCACATTGACACGACACACCCCTGCTTAGCTGCCAGCCACTCCACGCCTTCCATGTATGTAGGTGCTCATACAGCGGGGGAGAGAATTTTCAGGAGGAGGATAGCCAGCGGGGTAGAGAGGTTGCACGAGGAGGAGGATAGCCTGTGTGGGAGAGAAGTGGCAGGAGGAGGAGGATAGCCAGCAGGGGAGAGAAGTGGCAGGAGGAGAAGGATAGCCAGCGGGGGAGAGAAGTGGCAGGAGGAGGATAGCCAGCAGAGGGAAGAAGTGGCAGGAGGAGGAGGAGGATAGCCAGTGGGGGAGAGAAGTGGCGGGAGGAGGAGGATAGCCAGTGGGGGAGAGAAGTGGCAGGAGGAGAAGGATAGCCAGTGGGGGAGAGAAGTGGCAGGAGGAGGATAGCCAGCAGAGGAGAGAAGTGGCAGGAGAAGGAGGAGGATGATAACCAGCAGAGGAGAGAAGTGGCAGGAGGAGGATAGCCAGTGGGGGAGAGAAGTGGCAGGAGGAGGAGTAGGATAGCCAGCGGGGGAGACATGGCAGGAGAAGGATATCCAGAGGAGGAGAAAAGTGTCAGGAGGAGGAGGAGGATAGCCAGCGGGGGAGAGAAGTGGAAGGAGGAGGAGGATAGCCAGCGGGGGAGAGAAATGGCAGCAGAAGGAGGAGGATAGCCAGCAGAGGAGAGAAATGGCAGCAGGAGGAAGAGGATAGCCAGCGGGGGAAAGAAGTGGCAGGAGGGGGAGAATAGCCAGCGAGGGAGAGACGTGGCAGGAGGAGGAGTAGGATAGCCAGCGGGGGAGAGACGTGGCAGGAAGAGGAGGAGGATAGCCAGCGGGGGAGAGACGTGGCAGGAGGAGCATAGCCAACGGGGGAGAGAAGTGGCCGGAGGATAGCCAGCGGGGGAGAGACGTGGCAGGAGAGGAGGATAACCAGCGGAGGAGAGAAGTGGCAGGAGGAGAAGGAGGATAGCCAGTGGGGGAGAAAAGTGGCAGGAGGAGGATAGCCAGCAGGGGAGAGAAGTGGCAGGAGGAGTAGGAGGATAGCCAGTGGGGGAGAGAAGTAGCAGGAGGAGGAGGATAGCCAGCGGGGGAGAGAAGTGGCAAAAGGAGGATAGCCAGCGGGGGAGAAAAGTGGCAGGAGGAGGAGGATAGCCAGCGGGGGAGAGAAGTGGCAAAAGGAGGAGGATAGCCAGTGTGGGAGCGAAGTGGCAGGAGGAGGAAGGTAGCCAGGAATGGAGAGAAGTGGCAGGAGGAGAAGAAGGATAGCCAGTGGGGGAGAGAAGTGGCAGGAGGAGGAGGATAGCCAGCGGGGGAGAGAAGTGTCAGGAGAAGGAGGATAGCCAGCGGGGGAGAGACGTGGCAGGAGGAGGGGGAGGATAGGCAGTGGGGGAGAGAAGTGGCAGGAGGAGGAGGATAGCCAGTGGGGGAGAGAAGTGGCAGGAGGATGAGGATAATAGCCAGTGTGGGAGAGAAGTGGCAGGAGGAGGAGGAGGAGGATAGCCAGCGGGGGAGAGAAGTGGCAGGAGGAGGAGGACAGCCAGCGGGGGAGAGAAGTGGCAGGAGGAGGAGGATAGCCAGCAGGGGAGAACCATGGCAGGAGGAAGAGGAGGATAGCCAGCGGGGGAGAGACATGGCAGGAGGAGGAGGATAGCCAGGAGGGAGATGGCCAGGGGGAAATGCCCAGCCTCGGCACATGGCCAGGGGGAAATGCCCAGCCTCGGCACATGGCCAGGGGGAAATGCCCAGCCTCGGCACATGGCCAGGGGGAAATGCCCAGCCTCGGCACATGGCCAGGGGAAAATGCCCAGCCTCGGCACATGGCCAGGGGAAAATGCCCAGCCTCGGCACATGGCCAGGGGAAAATGCCCAGCCTCGGCACATGGCCAGGGGAAATGCCCAGCCTTGGCACATGGCCAGTCGGCACATAGACAGGGGAAATGCCCAGCCTCGGCACATGGCCAGGGGAAATGCCCAGCCTCGGCACATAGACAGGGGAAATGCCCAGCCTCGGAACATAGACAGGGGAAATGCCCAGCCTCGGCACATGGGCAGGGGAAATGCCCAGCCTCGGCACATGGGCAGGGGAAATGCCCAGCCTCGGCACATGGGCAGGGGAAATGCCCAGCCTCGGCACATGGGCAGGGGAAAATACCCAGCCTCGGCACATGGGCAGGGGAAATGCCCAGCCTCGGCACATGGGCAGGGGAAATGCCCAGCCTCGGCACATGGGCAGGGGAAATGCCCAGCCTCGGCACATGGGCAGGGGAAATGCCCAGCCTCGGCACAGACAGGGGAAATGTCCGGCCTGCGCAGAAGCTTTTTTGACTGCCCTTCCATATGGCTCCAGTCAATGAGCAGGGGAGGGATATGGAGGGGAAACACCAAGGGACCCCTACAAACTTGTCCCCACATGCCCCCCCCCCCCCGCACCTGGTAGAAATTCGAGTCTGTCCCAAAAGGCATATAGGCTGGTGATGTGCCAGGGGACTGCGGACATTCAGCCTCTGAGCCCTGGATTACCAGCGTCTATGATTGGTGCGCCATGCTGGTTGCCTCAGGGGGAGGGGTCACATGGATTTATTTTTTTGTTAAAGTCCACATTGACACGACACACCCCTGCTTAGCTGCCAGCCACTCCACGCCTTCCATGTATGTAGGTGCTCATACAGCGGGGGAGAGAATTTTCAGGAGGAGGATAGCCAGCGGGGTAGAGAGGTTGCACGAGGAGGAGGATAGCCTGTGTGGGAGAGAAGTGGCAGGAGGAGGAGGATAGCCAGCAGGGGAGAGAAGTGGCAGGAGGAGAAGGATAGCCAGCGGGGGAGAGAAGTGGCAGGAGGAGGATAGCCAGCAGAGGGAAGAAGTGGCAGGAGGAGGAGGAGGATAGCCAGTGGGGGAGAGAAGTGGCGGGAGGAGGAGGATAGCCAGTGGGGGAGAGAAGTGGCAGGAGGAGAAGGATAGCCAGTGGGGGAGAGAAGTGGCAGGAGGAGGATAGCCAGCAGAGGAGAGAAGTGGCAGGAGAAGGAGGAGGATGATAACCAGCAGAGGAGAGAAGTGGCAGGAGGAGGATAGCCAGTGGGGGAGAGAAGTGGCAGGAGGAGGAGTAGGATAGCCAGCGGGGGAGACATGGCAGGAGAAGGATATCCAGAGGAGGAGAAAAGTGTCAGGAGGAGGAGGAGGATAGCCAGCGGGGGAGAGAAGTGGAAGGAGGAGGAGGATAGCCAGCGGGGGAGAGAAATGGCAGCAGAAGGAGGAGGATAGCCAGCAGAGGAGAGAAATGGCAGCAGGAGGAAGAGGATAGCCAGCGGGGGAAAGAAGTGGCAGGAGGGGGAGAATAGCCAGCGAGGGAGAGACGTGGCAGGAGGAGGAGTAGGATAGCCAGCGGGGGAGAGACGTGGCAGGAAGAGGAGGAGGATAGCCAGCGGGGGAGAGACGTGGCAGGAGGAGCATAGCCAACGGGGGAGAGAAGTGGCCGGAGGATAGCCAGCGGGGGAGAGACGTGGCAGGAGAGGAGGATAACCAGCGGAGGAGAGAAGTGGCAGGAGGAGAAGGAGGATAGCCAGTGGGGGAGAAAAGTGGCAGGAGGAGGATAGCCAGCAGGGGAGAGAAGTGGCAGGAGGAGTAGGAGGATAGCCAGTGGGGGAGAGAAGTAGCAGGAGGAGGAGGATAGCCAGCGGGGGAGAGAAGTGGCAAAAGGAGGATAGCCAGCGGGGGAGAAAAGTGGCAGGAGGAGGAGGATAGCCAGCGGGGGAGAGAAGTGGCAAAAGGAGGAGGATAGCCAGTGTGGGAGCGAAGTGGCAGGAGGAGGAAGGTAGCCAGGAATGAAGAGAAGTGGCAGGAGGAGAAGAAGGATAGCCAGTGGGGGAGAGAAGTGGCAGGAGGAGGAGGATAGCCAGCGGGGGAGAGAAGTGTCAGGAGAAGGAGGATAGCCAGCGGGGGAGAGACGTGGCAGGAGGAGGGGGAGGATAGGCAGTGGGGGAGAGAAGTGGCAGGAGGAGGAGGATAGCCAGTGGGGGAGAGAAGTGGCAGGAGGATGAGGATAATAGCCAGTGTGGGAGAGAAGTGGCAGGAGGAGGAGGAGGAGGATAGCCAGCGGGGGAGAGAAGTGGCAGGAGGAGGAGGACAGCCAGCGGGGGAGAGAAGTGGCAGGAGGAGGAGGATAGCCAGCAGGGGAGAACCATGGCAGGAGGAAGAGGAGGATAGCCAGCGGGGGAGAGACATGGCAGGAGGAGGAGGATAGCCAGGAGGGAGAGAAGTAGCAGGAGGATAGCCAGCGGGGGAGAGAAGTGGCAGGAGGAGGAGGATAGCCAGTGTGGGAGAGAAGTGGCAGGAGTAGGAGGAGGATAGACAGTGTGGGAGAGAAGTAGCAGGAGGAGGATATTCAGCGGAGGAGAGTAGTGGCAGGAGGAGGATAGTCAGCAGGGGAGAGAAGTGGCAGGAGGAGGAGAAGGATAGCCAGCGGGGGAGAGAAGTGGCAGGAGGAGGAGGAGGATAGCCAGTGGGGGATAGACGCGGCCGGAAGAGGAGGATAGCCAGTGGGGAAGAGACGTGGCCGGAAGAGGATAGCCAGTGGGGAAGAGACGTGGCCGGAAGAGGATAGCCAGTGGGGGATAGACGCGGGGGGGGGGGGACGTGGCAGAAGGTGGAGGAGGATAGCCAACGGGGGAGAGAAGTAGCAGGAGGAGGATATCCAGTGGAGGAGAGACGTGGCAGGAGGAGTAGGATAGCTAGCGGGGGAGAGACGTGGCAGGAGAAGGAGGATAGCTAGCGGGGGAGAGAAATGGCAGGAGGAGGGGAGCCAGCAGGGAGAGACGTGGCAGGAGGAGGAGAGCCAGCGGGGGGAGACGGGGCAGGAGAAGGATAGCCAGCGGGCAAGAGACGTGGCAGGAGGATAGCCAGCGGGGAAGAGAAGTAGCAGGAGGAGGATAGCCAGCAGGAGAGAGAAGTGGCAGGAGAAGGAGAATAGCCAGCGAGGGAGAGAGGTGGCAGGAAGAGGAGGAGGATAGCCAGCGGAGGGGAGATGTGGCAGGAGGAGGATAGCCAGTGGGGGAGAGACGTGGCCGGAGGAGGAGGATAGCCAGCGGGGGAGAGACATGGCAGCAGGAGGATATCCAGCGGGGGAGAGACGTGGCAGAAGGAGGAGGAGGATATCCAGCAGGGGAAAGACATGGCAGGAGGATATCCAGCGGGGAGAGACGTGGCAGGAGGAGGAGGATAGCCAGCGGGGGAGAGATGTGGCAGGAGGAGGATAGCCAGCGGATGAGAGAAGTGGCAGGAGGAGGAGGATAGCCAGTGGGGGAGATACGTGGCAGGAGGAGAAGGAGGATATCCAGCGGGGGAAAGACGTGGCAGAAGGTGGAGGAGGATAGCCAACGGGGGAGAGAAGTAGCAGGAGGAGGATATAGAGTGGAGAAGAGATGTGGCAGGAGGAGGAGGATAGCTAGCGGGGGAGAGACGTGGCAGGAGGAGGAGGATAGCTAGCGGGGGAGAGAAATGGCAGAAGGAGGAGGAGGATAGCCAGCGGGGGAGAGACGTGGCAGGAGGAGGATATCCAGTGGGGGGAGATGTGGCAGGAGGAGGAGGAGGATATCCAGCGGGGGGAGAAGTGGCAGGAGGAGGAGGATTTCCAGTGGGGGAAAGAAGTGGCAGAAGGAAGAGGAAGATATCCAGCGGGGGAGAGACGTGGCAGGAGGAGGAGGAGGATAGCCAGCGGGGGAGAGACGTGGCAGGAGGAGGAGGATATCCAGCGAGGGGGGGGAGATGTGGCAGGAGGAGGATAGCCAGCTGGGCGGAGACGTGGCAGAAGGAGGATAGCCAGTGGGGGAGAAAAGTGGCAGGAGGAGGAGGATAGCCAGTGGGGGAGAGAAGTGGCAGGAGGAGGAAGAGGAGGATATCCAGCGGGAGAGAGACGTGGCAGGAGGAGGAGAGACATGGCAGGAGGAGGAGAGCCAGCGGGGGGAGACGGGGCAGGAGAAGGATAGCCAGCGGGCAAAAGACGTGGCAGGAGGATAGCCAGTGGAGGAGAGAAGTGGCAGGAGGAGGAGGAGGATAGCCAGCGGGGAAGAGAAGTGGCAGGAGGAGGATAGCCAGCGGAGGAGAGTAGTGGCAGGAGGAGGATAGCCAGCAGGGGAGAGAAGTGGCAGGAGGAAGAGGAGCATAGCCAGTGGGGGAGAGAAGTGGCAGGAGAAGGATAGCCAGCGGGGAGAGAAGTGGCAGGAGAAGGATAGCCAGCGGCGAGAGACGTGGCAGGAGAAGGAGGACAGCCAGCGGGGGAGAAAAGTGGCAGGAGGAGGAGGCGGATATCCAGCGGGGGAGAGAAGTGGCAGGAGGATAGCCAGCGGGGGAGAGAAGTGGCAGGAGGAGGATAGCCAGCGGGGGAGAGACGTGGCAGGAGAAGGATAGCCAGCGGGGGAGAGACGTGGCAGGAGAAGGATAGCCAGCGGGGGAGAGACGTGGCAGGAGGAGGATAGCCAGCGGGGGAGAGATGTGGCAGGAGGAGGATAGCCAGCGGGGGAGAGACGTGACAGGAGGAGGAGGAGGATAGCCAGCGGGGGAGAGACATGGCAGGAGAAGGATAGCCAGCGGGGGAGAGACGCGACAGGAGGAGGAGGAGGATAGCCAGCGGGGGAGAGACATGGCAGGAGAAGGATAGCCAGCGGGGGAGAGACGTGACAGGAGGAGGATAGCCAGTGGGGGAGAGACATGGCAGGAGAAGGATAGCCAGCAGGGGAGAGACGTGGCAGGAGGAGGAGGATATCCAGCGGGGGAGAGACGTGACAGGAGGAGGAGGAGGATAGCCTGCGAGGGAGAGACGTGGCAGGAGAAGGATAGCCAGCGGGGGAGAGAAGTGGAAAGAGGAGGAGGAGGATAGCCAGCGGGGGAGAGACGTGGCAGAAGGATAGCCAGCGGGGAGAGACGTGGCAGGAGGAGGAGGATAGCCAGCGGGGGAGAGAAGTGGCAGGAGAAGGAGGAGGATGATAGCCAGCGGGGGATAGAAGTGGCAGGAGGAGGAGGAGGATAGCCAGCGGGGGATAGAAGTGGCAGGAGGAGGAGGAGGATAGCCAGTGGGGGAGAGAAGTGGCAGGAGAAGGATAGCCAGCGGGGGAGAGACGTGGCAGGAGTAGGAGGATAGCCAGCGGGGAAGAGAAGTGGCAGGAGGAGGAGGAGGATAGCCAGCGGGGGAGAGAAGTGGCAGGAGGAGGAGGATAGCCAGCAGGGGAGAGAAGTGGCAGGAGGAGGAGGATAGCCAGCGGGGGAGAGAAGTGGCAGGAGGAGGAGGAGGATGATAGCCAGCGGGGGATAGAAGTGGCAGGAGGAGGAGGAGGATAGCCAGCGGGGAGAGACGTGGCAGGAGGAGGAGGAGGATAGCCAGCGGGGAAGAGAAGTGGCAGGAGCAGGAGGAGGATAGCCAGCGGGGGAGAGACGTGGCAGGAGGAGGAGGATAGCCAGCGGGGGAGAGAAGTGGCAGGAGGAGGAGGAGGATAGCCAGTGGGGGAGAGAAGTGGCAGGAGAAGGATAGCCAGCGGGGAGAGAAGTGGCAGGAGAAGGATAGCCAGCGGGGAGAGACGTGGCAGGAGGAGGAGGATAGCCAGCTGGGGAGACACGTGACAGGGGGAAGAGGAGGATAGCCAGCGGGGGAGACACGTGACAGGGGGAAGAGGAGGATAGCCAGCGGAGGAGAGAGGTGGCAGGGGGAGGATATCCAGCAGGGGAGAGAGGTGGTAGGAGGATAGCCAGCGGGGGAGAGAAGTGGCAGGAGGAGGATAGCCAGCGGGGGAGAGAAGTGGCAGGAGGAGGAGGATATCCAGCGGGGGAGAGAAGTGGCAGGAGGAGGATAGCCAGCGGGGGAGAGAAGTGGCAGGAGGAGGATAGCCAGCGGGGGAGAGAAGTGGCAGGAGGAGGATAGCCAGCGGGGGAGAGAAGTGGCAGGAGGAGGATAGCCAGCGGGGGAGAGAGGTGGTAGGAGGATAGCCAGCGGGGGAGAGAAGTGGCAGGAGGAGGATAGCCAGCGGGGGAGAGAAGTGGCAGGAGGAGGAGGATATCCAGCGGGGGAGAGAAGTGGCAGGAGGAGGATAGCCAGCGGGGGAGAGAAGTGGCAGGAGGAGGATAGCCAGCGGGGGAGAGAAGTGGCAGGAGGAGGAGGAGGATAGCCAGCGGGGGAGAGAAGTGGCAGGAGGAGGAGGATATCCAGCGGGGGAGAGAAGTGGCAGGAGGAGGATAGCCAGCGGGGGAGAGAAGTGGCAGGAGGAGGATAGCCAGCGGGGGAGAGAAGTGGCAGGAGGAGGATAGCCAGCGGGGGAGAGAAGTGGCAGGAGGAGTAGGATATCCAGCGGGGGAGAGAAGTGGCAGGAGGAGAAGGAGGATAGCCTGCGGGGGAGAGAAGTGGCAGGAGAAGGAGGAGCATAGCCAGCGGTGGAGAGAGGTGGAGGGCAGCCTGTAGCATACCTGCCAAGTGTCCCTGATTCGGAGGGACTATCCCTCTTTGGAGTCCATGTCCCCCGTCCCTCATTCTCATTTGTCCCTCTTTGAGGTGTAAAATGCAGATCTGCAGCAATAAATTATTCATTTGCCTATTCAAAGTTTTTCTATTGTTGTAACTGTTTTACATTCTATCACTCAGTAAGGGGGTGTGGCCTAATTTAAAAATTGTCCCTCTTTTCCACCATGAAAAGTTGGTAGGTATGCCTGTAGTAGTTTTTAGTCACAGAATGGTAACTTCCTGTGGAGAACCACAAGTACCAGAATAACCAGGCACTGACAGCATCATAATCCTTCAGCGAACCACAAGGCAAGGCCTAAATGATGTCAATTGACCGCCAAACACTACAACTCCCAGCATGCATTTCACTCCCTTGCCAGCCATGGCAACAGCAGCCGCCATTGAATTACGCTGCTCCGGGACCAGCAGCCGGTAAAAGAGACAGAGAACGGAGAGAGCGCACCTGATCCGTGCAGGAAGATCACCGAGGCCGTGTGTTTACCGGCCGGAGACACCACACAGCGAGTCAAAGCGCTGGAGGCCGCCATGACACCAGTCCGGCTTCAAGATACACACTGCGCATGCGCCCTGCCAGGCTTTTTGCTTTTTAGAGGGAAGGGCATGTTCTTGAATGGTGACGGCTGTCAAAGTAATTGTTGCTTTTGCTGAGGCCTCTGGGTACAAGAACAGCATGGCGTGTCAAGGAAGCCCCTGCCATCATGTCTGCTGCATAGGTGACTATAGGTCTGACTCTCATACTGTTGTTTGCGCACTGCACACATAAGGGGACCTAAAGCCAAAACTTTCAACCATACCTACCAACTTTTCACGGTAGGAAAGAGGGACACTTGTTAAATTAGGCTACCCTCCCTCATCAAGTGATGGATAGGAGATAGGGTGTAACAGTTACAAAAATATAAACACTTTAAATAGGTAAAGAGTCATTTATTGATGCAGATCTGCATGTTACACTTCAAAGAGGGACACATGAGAATGGGGGACATGGACTCCAAAGAGGGACAGTCCCTCCAAATCAGGGACACTTGGGAGGAGGTATGCTTTCAACCCCTATGGGCATACCTCCCAAGTGTCCTTGATTTGGAAGGATTGTCCCTCTTTTGAGTCTGTGTCCCGGGATGTGGCCTTGGCTCCCGAATGCGTTGGACTGGGAAGCAAGGTAAGTGTATGGGCGACCTGGGGGGTTTCACACAGCAGGGCATCCCGATTTTAGATGGGAGGGAATCGATCGGCCTGA
Organism: Gastrophryne carolinensis; assembly: GCA_027917425.1. Classification (NCBI taxonomy): domain Eukaryota; kingdom Metazoa; phylum Chordata; class Amphibia; order Anura; family Microhylidae; genus Gastrophryne; species Gastrophryne carolinensis. Next base: position 460,114,703 of record CM051237.1, on the reverse strand, counting down.
TCGTGGTGGGTTTTGGTCCACTTTCCTGGGTTCTTGTCCTTGTCACTGGGGCACCACGATCTGGGATGCCCTGCTGTGTGACCCCCCCCCAGGTGGCCCAATTCACCTCCCCTAAGGCCTAAGGTGCATGCGTGGCCTCTGGTCCAATCAGCACTTGGATCTTCTGCTGCCCACTCGTCTAAGACTCGGCTCCGGGCGAGTCTAGCTGAGCGGACCCAAGCGTTCCGATGGCTCAGCAGGAGTTTCCATATTTTCTCTCAATGTTCTATATACGCTCCTTCTCTTCCTTTATTTCCTTTCCGCATTCGCTCATTTCTCTTTCACGTGCCACCCTTGTACTCTCTGTTCCACATCCATCTTCCTTCTTTCATCCACATTATCTCCTTCTCTCTCTTGTGTTCCCCACATTCCCCCATCTCTCTCTTTTCCACATCACCCCCTTTTCTCTTTCTCTCCTTTTTACACTTCCTCTTTCACTAATTTTCACATTTCCTCCTACTCTCTCTCTATCTCTCTTCTCCACATTTCCTTCTCTCTCTCTCTTCTTCACATTTCCTTTCTCTCTCTTTTCCACATTTCCTTCTCTCTCTCTTCCACATTTCTTCTTCTCTCTCTCTCTCTTCCACATTTCTTCTTCTCTCTCTCTCTTTTCCACATTTCCTTCTTCTCTCTCTTTTCCACATTTCTTTCTTCTCTCTTTCTCTTTTCCACATTTCCTTCTCTCTCTCTCTCTTTTCCACATTTCCTTCTTCTCTCTCACTCTCTTCTCCACATTTCCTTCTTCTCTCTCTCTCTTTTCCACATTTCCTTCTCTCTCTCTTCTCCACATTTCCTTCTTCTCTCACTCTCTTCTCCACATTTCCTTCTTGTTTTTCTCTCTTTTCCACATTTCCTTCTTCTCTCTCTCTCTTTTCCACATTTCCTTCTTCTCTCTCTTTTCCACATTTCCTTCTTCTCTCTCTTTTCCACATTTCCTTCTTCTCTCTCTCTTTTCCACATTTCCTTCTTCTCTCTTTCTCTTTTCCATATTTCCCTCTCTCTCTCTCTTTTCCACATTTCCTTCTTCTCTCTCTTTTCCACATTTCCTTCTTCTCTCTCACTCTCTTCTCCACATTTCCTTCTTCTCTCTCTCTCTTTTCCACATTTCCTTCTTCTCTCTCTTTTCCACATTTCCTTCTCTCTCACTCTCTTCTCCACATTTCCTTCTTCTCTCTCACTCTCTTCTCCACATTTCCTTCTTCTCTCTCTCTCTTTTCCACATTTCCTTCTTCTCTCTTTCTCTTTTCCACATTTACTTCCTCTCTCTCTCTCTCTTCCACAGCTCCTCCTTCTCTCTCTTTTCCACATTCTCTTCTTCTTTCTGGCTCTTTTAATGCTTTTTTTGTACTCTTTCTTTTCTGCATTCCCTCATTCTCCCTCTAATTAGCTCCTTCTCTCTTTTTTCATCCCCATCCCTCATTCTCTCTCCTTTTTACATTCTTCAGATGTAGGTACACAACTGAGGTTGTCTCTTGTGTGCTTGTCTTTCTGGCTGTGTAAGTACTGTTTACATACGGGTACTGCTCACTGCACTCGCCATTGGTGTGTGGCACCCCCTGTCATGCACAGCCTGCAACATGCTCCATGTGTCCACCGAGGTATGAATATTGGGTGTCTGGTGGGGTTTCACACAGCGGGACATACCATATCAGGATGCCCCAGGGGTAGGTAAGTGTATTTATTTATCTATATACCGTATATACTCGAGTATAAGCCGAGTTTTTCAGCCCACTTCTTGGGCTGAAAAAAGCCGCCTCGACTTATACTCGAGTCAGTGCCGAAATGGAGGAGAAAAAGGGGCCAGGCGACATGCCCATTCATTTCCCGCCCCCGTGCCGGCTCCCGCACTCACCCTCTCACTTCCAGCTGTTCCTCCGCTGCCGCCCGCACCTCATGTGCCGGGGACGGGATGCCGCTCAGCGTCTCCGGGGCCGGCCTGGACGGTGGGGAGGGGGGCGGCGGTGCTCTGCGCCATTGTGCCTGTAGGGCGGGGACCGGAGCACACTGTGCAGCCAAGCGCCGGGCCGGACGCACAGTGACGGAGGGCAGGGCACGCCGGCCGGGGGCGGTGACGCGCACGTTCTGGGCCGGCCTCTTAAGATGCTTCTACGGACAGGCTGTGCAAACGAGAGGTAAGTGTGTATACCGTATAAACTCGAGTATAAGCTGAAAAAAGCCGCCTCGGCTTATACTCGAGTCAATAACTTGTTCCATTTTTTTATGGTAAAATTAGGTGCCTCGGCTTATATTCGGGTCGACCTATACTCGAGTATATACGGTATGTAATTATTTTTTGCACCTGGCTGTACAGGAAACTTAAAGGGTAAGTCCACTTTCGATGGAATTTTTGAAAGTGTTTATTTTTGTGTGGCAAAATGATGTCTTAAAGAGGACTCTATGAGTCTCCAGGGCATGCATACTCGCTTCCCCCGGGTGCCCCACTGTGTGAAACCCCTCAGGTCGCCCAGAAACTCACCTTCTTTCCTGGTTCAATGGCGCATGTGCAAGCAGCCGCATCCCCGCTATTCCTTTAGCAGGGCGTGTGCCGTCCCAGGTTCTTGTGGCTGGCCGGCGCGGGCACGCTCCGTGTTAGAGATGTGGCCGCCAGCGCATTCAGATCCGCTGGTATTACACAAGCTCCTGGGCGAAGGGGCTCGAGCGGCTCCGAGTGCGCTGATTGGATGAGCGGCCGCACATGCGCCGTAGGACCGATAAGAGGTAAGTTTGTTCAGGCGACCTGAGGGGTTTCACACAGCGGGACACTCCCGGTCTGGGTTCCCCGGGGGCAAGGATCAAAACTCAGGATAGTCAAAATCCTGGGTTTTGGTCCACTTTAAAGGCGCTGAGCTGATTCAATATTTTTTATTTTTTTCTAATGTTAGCAAATGTATGCTTAATGGAAGCAATCTGTTGCTATTGGCAACGTACACCAAGTGTGCACTTGGTGTACGTTGCTAAAAGCGACAAATTGCAGATGGATGCACGGAACACTGTTGCTGGGCATGTGTTAGGGTGAGTGAGCTCCTGCACCTCAGCAGCGGCCATAGCAGCAGTTTTCTGTGTGTGCTGGGCTCAATTCTCTCTTCTTGGTGTACAGATTTGGTGTACTTTGCCAATGGCAAGATATTACAGGTAGTAGAATCTGCTTCCATATTTTACATTTGCAAACATAAACATAAAATAAAAAATACTAGATATTTAAAAAAATACTAGATAAACTCAGCAGCTTGAGCACAAAAAACATATAAACTTTCAAAAATTCCAACGAAAGTGGACTGTGTCCTACAATATGAGGCTTATTCACTACTAACGCCAGGTATCGGCAGATGAGCGTCTGTATAGCGGCGCTTAGAGCGACCGCTAGTATACGCTGTGATCAGCTAACAGAGCATCTCAGTAGTAACATGGCCGGCATTGATGAATGAGATGTATGTTGGGTGTTCTAACACCAGTACAGCGCTGCAGAGAGCGAAAGGTAGCGCCAGCTCAGTGCGACCGACTCTCAGCGACTCACCCCATACTTACAAAAAAACTACGCATCGGCGCTCTAAATCTGGTCGCTATAGCATAGAGTGCCAGACTCTGTGTGTTGTGTCTGTTTTTGAACACATATCCACCAGTAACAAAGCGAGGTGACACAATTATTGAGGTGACACAATTATTTGAGAGAAAAAAAAACCCTGTTTAAACAGAAGAAAAGGAACGTCCATTGAAATGTATAGGAGAACGACAGGTAATACCTGGCGCTCTGGAAGCTAGAGCACCGGCGCTATACGCTGAGACTCCTGTAATAATACATGTGACGCTACATGGTGCTGTTAGAGTCGCTCACCAGATTCGCTTTCATAAATGTGGTTTTGCGTACAGCGCCCGGCATTCACTAGCCGCTGTCTGCAGCTACGAAGCACTACCTGGTGCTATCCCTTGATGGATAACCCCCATAATTCTTTTGCCCGGCCTATATTTGTGTAGCAATCTGAAGGTTTTTTTGGGAGTGGGATTAGGATATCAGAAACAAATGTGAGGGTCGACCCCCCCCCCCCCCAAATGATCCAAACCTGCAATGCACCACCCAAAACAGGAAAAAAAAATATCTTTGACTTTAATGCAAAGTTAAACCACTTTGATCACGACTGCGATGTCAAAACATTATAGCGTATTTGGCCGAAGCACAAGGGCCGTATAGATGTCTAGGTAAAAAGCTTAATCGTTTCCTCTTTTTTCCCGGAAAGAGTTTGTCATCATGTCAGATGCTACATCCTAAACAGATTGAAATCACTAAATTATTCCTGAGCCATTTCCCCTTTTAACTTAAAATAAGGTCTTAAAATATAGCTGTCAAGGTTCAAACATGATAATAACTCTGGGTCCTTGACTAATTCCATACTAACAACATAATATTGACCTAACATTATGATGTTCTTTACGTTTCTCTGTCGCATTAGCCTCCAAACTAATAAATCAGCATACGTAATGGCATTAGGGTGGTGGAAATGTTTTTTTTTTTATTCTTTTAATAGTGGCAGTTGTGTAGTTATCCTTTAATCTTAACGTATATACATGTATATAAATTACATAGCCCGCAAACACATTCAAAATAAACCTGTCTCAAGTGAAAAACATATTTTTTCCTTCCTTGGGTTTCAGGAATTTGCAACACCAATTTCCACTGGGAAGTCTCTCCATCTTGTAGAAATGGTAAACTGACATTATACAAGGTTTCTTAAAATTCAAAAAAGTACCAAATATTAATAACACACAATTATTTCTATCTTCATTTTAACACAAAAAGGAAACTATAAACAAGATTGTCTAGGTCAGTGTTTCCAACCTTCTCGAGAGCCACCATTATGATAGAGCTAATTTGACAATGAAGGCTTGGCACAAGTGGGTCCAGAATCAGGACGTGAACTGCGAACCTCCGTCAGATATTAGGCCTGATTCAGAGCGTATTTGGGTCGTTCTATGTATTTTTCAGAGTTTTTAAGATCTCCCGCCATTCATGCTTACCCGAACTCACTCGCAGTTCCTGTTTTTAAGATCTCCCGCCATTCATGCTTACCTGAATTCACTCGCGGTTCCTGTTTAGATGTTATCCCGGCATTCATGCTTACCTTAATGTTTTGCATTCTCTTCTTAGTTTTCTATTCCTTCTTGATGTCTTCTGCTGTATGTTCTTTATTGGATTTGTTCATGCATTGCATTTTTAGTGCTTTACAGAAAATAAACACGAAACATGGTTAAGTTTAAATATATTTATTAAAGGTTTTTTTTGTTTTAGTTTTATGAAATTTGGATTTTTAGTTAAAAAATTTTTTTTCAAAATCTAAAAATTGTTTTTTTTTGACCAACCTTTTTTTTTTTTAAAACAATTTTAAAATTGTAAAACATTTTTAATAAAACGTATAAACATGTGGCAGGCCCCAGGAATCTATTCTTCACTGGTCCCCAATGAAGCAGCCAGCTCCTGGATGTCGCCCACCAGCCTATACACCGTCGCGGTCAAATTTTGAAGTCTCTCCTGGGGGGGTTGCTGTGAAAAGGAAGCAAGAATTAATATTTGGTATATACATTTTTAATAGCTGTGGAATGAAATATTAGTAATGTTTAAGCAAAGGGATGAGGTCATATGTAATTATGCTAATTTAATAGGCTAGGGATGGTGCCATATGTAATTATGCTAATTTAATAGGCTAGAGATGAGGCCATATGTAATTATGCTAATTTAATAGGCTAGGGATTTTTAATACCTGTTGATGAAGTTATAGAAAATCAAATAAGTAGACTACAAACTTACTAGGCTGGTGGACGACATGAGCTTGGGGGACCAGCCTCCTCTCTGGGGCCTGCCACTGCTCCGGGTCTGAGTCTGTTGAGAAAGGAAAAATATGGTTACTTCTAATGTCAGATTTTGCAAACAAGACATTTTTTTCCTAATGTGTGTGTGTGTGACATCACCCACCTACTCCATGCACCTCAGGGGCTGGATCATCTGGCCTCTGCAATCCCCGCTCTTCACCCACTACATCCTCATCTAAAAGAATAGAAGCAGGAAATGAGTGTGTGTTTACAGTGCATGTACCTGTGTGTGTGCTTCAGTCAAAGAAACCTACCGGAGTGGTGTTGCTCCGCCATCTGCCCAGACTCCTTGGCAAGCCACTGATGCGGACCTTGGCACTGGAGACGCGCCACCTTCAATTGGCCCAGATCGATCCCGCACTGGCCGAACTGCTCGCCTCCGGGTGGGTCTAATTCTATAATCCCATTCGCTCACTAGAAGAGAATAGCATTCCTAAACAGAGGCCTGGCTAAGGGCTTTTGTAGATCTAACATGTAATAGTAATGTACTTACTTGGGAAATACTGTGCGAAGAATAGCCTCACCCGGGGCCTCTTCCTTCGCTTCAGGTCCGACCAGTGTTGGATGATCTGGGTGAACGTGAAGGTGGTGTCTGTGCCTGCGGCTATTTTGGCCACTATCTCCAGTGCCAAAGTCCTCTTTTGGTAATCGCTCGCCAGGTAGTCATACCTGTTCTCCATCATCATCTAAAAGATAAAAGAAAAACAGATTTGCTTAATTCAAACATCATACAAATCACAATCTCAATTATAGCAGGTTCATAGCTTACATTCCCCATAACATTTCTAGCCTTCAGCTATCCTTCTAGATGCCATTATGGTGTTGCGCACATGTGCGCACTAACTTTTGCTTGGCACAGCGTTTAAATTCAAATTTCGCCCCCACTGTTTTGGCCTGCGCTGCCTAATCGCATATGCATGCATTTCGCCTGCAAAACAACGGCCTTAACCCACACTTACTAGCATTAGAGTCTCCTGTTGCTCGCGGGTGAAGAGCGTGGGTGCCATCTTGTTTTGCCAGTATCAGCAGATGTGTTGCTCCCCAGCGGTTTCCGGGATGCGCACGTCCGTACGCACGCTTACGCGTAAGCGTCATACACAGTCATAACTATTTAAAGGGTACTTGGACAAACAGCTGAGTGTCTTTACAGATATCACTATGCCTGCCAAGAAAGGTAGCCGCAAGACCCCCAAGTCCCATGAACACCATGAGCGTCGTGCCGAACCAATGAAAAAACTTCATCCAGGCCTGCAACTAGGTCCCACAAAACCAGTGGCCACTCGCATTCGACAAGGACATCCACTCGCCACATGAAGGATGCATTGGCCCACACTCCAGCCCCCTCCAAATCTGGGACATCACGGAAGGTGAAGGAGACTTCCTCCAGCAAGAATGCTCCCCGGCCCACAACATCCAAAACCCAAGGGAGTACTACTAGTAAGGGCAAGGGTAAGACTAGGCCTAGAAGCCCTAGTCCCCCAAGCACACCCTCTCCTGCTCGTTCCCAATTTCACGATTCCAACGTGGAGAGCCCTAAGTCACCAGGCAGCTCAACAGCTGCAACTCCATTGGGCAGCCAGCCTATGACACCCAGCCCCCATGCAAGTCCAGCCCAATCCTTTGTGTGCAAAAGGTCTGGCTATTCCAACTCAGCCAAGGTCACCAAATATTCCACTCACCCAGGAAGAGGCAGCCAGGACAACATTAGCCAGAAACCTGCGGCATGGGAGCTTGAGCGTGCGCTTTACTGAGCCCCAAACTATGGCATTGGCAAGTGGGTTATCTGACCACTATCATGAGCTGTATGGGAGAAATCCTAAAGCCACCAGCAAAGTGCACAAGACACAAATCTGGGAGGACATCCCCAGACAGGTGAATTGTGCTGGGACTGAGAGGAAAGATGTGGAGCAGATCCAGTGAAAATTCTCGGACCTAAAATATGCCGTCCGCCAGAAGAGAAATAAACGCAGGCATCATGGGTACAGATGGGTGTTTGAGTTGGGCAGGTTGTGGTTGAGCACGACCTTCTAAGTAATGTTTTTTGTTTGTTTTAAAGGTTGCAAACAGGAGGTGGATTTCCAACCAAACTCCATACACCTCAGCAGAGGAGCTTGTTCTGGGCCTAATACACCCGTCTGCACTACAGGGCTTGTCCGGGGCCATAGACACTGACAGCAATGTCATGCCAGAAGGTTAGTATTTTAAGGAATGGTTCTTTTGCTTTGCCTTTACAAAATGTAGTTTACAATCCTAGGTACACACAGGGCCCTAGCTAGGGGGGAAGGGGGGGGCCACGCTCCCCGGGTGCAGCAGTTCAGGGGTGCCCCAAAGGTGGTCCTGAAAACCAGTGGGGGAGTCCATTTTGAATCTTTGCCCCGGGTGCCGCAAAAGCTAGCGACTCCTATGGGTACACAAGGTATGTTTATGTGTTAAATTGCCTTGCCTTTTACATTCCAGCACCTCAAAATACTCAAGCTGTTGTGCAACCCTCCACCTCTTTGCCCACTGCCACCACGGAGGAGGAGGAGAACATTACCATGCCCCCACAAATGCCAACCCAGCATCATCATCAGCCACTGCCCCAGCAGCAGCCGCCAACAAATCCTCTGCAGCAAAGTCAATCACGCCCTCTGCTGGCAGACCAGCATGGCCAGCAGCAAGAGACACAACCAACTGTCCCATGTGCTAGCTCTGCTGCAGAGGATTTGCCTACTACATCTGCTCCTGTTGCTAGGCCTAGACCTCCATCATCTGCACGCAGCCAAACCCGGAGAAGGGGAGGACACCCTCAGCCACGTCGCCATGTAACCCAGGTGAGGCGTGTGCAGATCCTGGAGACAGCATGCAGAAATGACAGCCGATACTTTAGGGAAGTAAACCAAAGATTAAATGAGCAGCTGTCAGCACACTTCCAAAACTTCAATAACAACTTCAACACCCTGCTGGAAGAAATTTGGACTAGCAACAGGCAGATGCTGTAGCAGTGGCAGATGATGAATGCCACCCATGGACAGGTGTTAGGCATGCTACAAGGCCAACAACAGCCTTATTATGGGACTCCACCATATTAAGAATTTTCATTCCATTTGCTCCACATGTTTCCTCTCCATCCCAACACTATTCACCTGTCTGGTGATCTGCACCCATATTTGTAAATTTGTGCCTTTGCTGGTGGCTTTAGAATTTCTCCCATACAGATCATGATAGTGGTGAGAAAACCCACTTGGCAAGGCCATAGTTTGGGGCTCAGTAAAGTGCCCGCTCAAGCTCCCACGCAGCAGGTTTAGGCCTAATGAAATCCTGGCTGCCTCATCCTGGGTGGGTGGAATAGTTGGTGAAAAGATGATTGTTGTTAAAGGAAATATTTGACAATAAAAAATGCATTACGCTCAAATCTGTTCCAAAGATTTTTTGCATTAGTTTGTGCAGATAAGCAAATGATAAATCATAGAAATTTGTTACATCACAAGCAAATAATAGATATCATGACACCAACAATTAAGGCAAATGCATACATTTTATGAAAAAAAATTGCTAATAAGATGGGCACGGACAGACTGTCCAGAAGCACTCTGGGTGCCCTCATATAACTCGCCCGGAATGTCCGTGGTGGCTGGAGAGGGGGACACGTCCACATATTGGGGGACCCGCTGCATTATCGCAAAATTATGTAGGACACAGCAGGCTATTATTATCTTTATAACCTTGTTGGGGCCATACTGCAGGGCCCCCCCTGTATGATCCAGGCATCAAAATCTGCTTTTCAGCAGGCTGAAAGCCCTCTCCACCACAGCCCAGGTATTTCTATGGGCCCTGGTTATAGCCCGCCTGAGTCTGAGGCCGCAGGACTGGTGTCATCAACCATGGCAGTAGTGGATAACCCGAATCCCCTGAAAATATTAAAACACCAAGTTCTTACTACTTCTTAGTTACATTGTATATCATGTCATCAGAGGGAAAGAACACCCATATGTTGAGACAGGGTTATCCAAACAGATTCATAGTCATACAGTGAAAGGCTAATGAAATTATTTCTCAAAACGTACCCAGTAGCCACCCACCAGACAAATTTCCTGATTCAAAATGACCATACAGGCTCGAATTCCTCAGGATATATGCGTCGTGGGTGGATCCGGGAAACCCTGCTATCACACTTAGGAACCGAAGGTCCGGGTGAACCACAGCTTGCACGTTTATGGAGTGGCCCATCTTCCTGTTCCTGTAAGAGCAGAAATACAGGTATTTAGTACAAAAAACAATCAAACAAATAACCAAGTTAACACCACCAAAATAATGGATCCTTATTGTTAAAGTGTGTTTAAAAAAAAAAAATTGTACTAAAACCAATAAGTAATAGTTGGTCACTCGGATTTAATTAAGGTCTACATGATAAGGACTAATTAAGAGCAACATGAAAATGATTACTTATGGTCTGCATGAAAATGATTAATTAAAGATTACATGATAAGGAATAATTAAGAGCAACATGAAAATGATTAGTTAAGGGCGACATAAAAATGATTGATTTAGATATACATTAAAATATACTGTCATTCAATGAGTTAATACAAGTCATAATGTTGACCTAAACCACATACCTAAATAGATATTCATCAGCTGCTGGAGGCACCAATGCAACATGCGTACAATCAATCGCACCTATTACGTTGGGCATGTCGGCTAGATCAAAAAACCCAACTTAAGAGCATTCCAGGCTACCATGTTGTCCGGAATATAAATGTATTTTGGACACAGGGTAGCCATGCCATCCAAAAACTTGTTTAGTGTGCTGCTCAGCGTAGGCTGGGACATCCCCACGCAGAGGGCACCCAGCCTCTGGAATGAGCCGTTTGCCAAAAACAGGCAGCCAAGCATCTTGGTCATACCTGAAATTGCATGCCCCTTCCTTGTGGTGCAGGCTAACCATGGCCGCAGCCCACTATACAAGTTATGGAGCGAAACGTGGTTAAGGCGGGTGAGCTTGAGCAGCTCAACGTCATGCATGCGATCGATGTCCATGCGTGCGCGGTGCAATCTGGATTCGGCCATGGTGATGCAGATCATGCCATTTAGCTGCAAGCGCTCATACTCCTCCACGTACTCAGCAAACATCTCGACAGCTACCTTTCTCCTACAAAACGACCCCGTAAGTTGAGCGGAAACAAACCCGTTTTATTGGGCGGGTTGTCATCGGCAATCAAGGCTCTGAATCATGTGCAAGCCCAAACCAATAACATAAGTTGCCCGACATAACAGAAATTTGACGATAAACATACGATCATCGAAAGTGCGTATTTGCGTTAGCGTAAACGCATATATGCATGAAAACAGTAATTGAAAATTCAGAAAAAGCATGCAAAAACTCACAAAACCTACACAGACACATGCGAAAGTGCATGTGAAAGAGGCTTTGAATCAGCCCTATTATGTCTTTGGGAAGACCGTGTATACTGACAATTTCTCGAATGAAGATGATAGCTAGCTTTGCTGCTTATGGAAGAGATTTAAGTGACTTGTCTTGATGAAGTGGTCGACATTCACAATAAGATAGTTCCACCAGGCAGTTCCAGGATGGGCAGCGGCATGAGCAAACCGGAAGGAGGGTATGGGAAGATTTATTTTGTTCAGAGGTCACAACTCCTGATGAAATGGATAGTCTTCTCTAATCCCTTGCCACCAAAAATGCCTCTGCACAAGTTCTAGGGCCTTGAGCTTGCCTAACTGACCTGTCAAGGGATGATCATGATTCAAAACTCGGATTGCATTGAATTGCCAAGCTCTTGCATACTTTCCAATCCTTCCTATCTGCAGATGCCAAGGCTGTTGACGCCCTTCTTACTTTGGTGATCAGGTGTGACTAATGATTAGGAAATACTGATTGGCCAAAAATGGTTCTGACTGACAATGTGATCTTCAATGTGGATTTGAGACAAGTGTCATAGAACCAGGACCAGGAACCCCTTGTTCCCCAGCAGAGGGCGCCAATGTAGCTGTCAGAAAGCGTACTTGCAAGTGCTCGCGGTCATAGCACCACATCTTGTTATTGCAGCATGCTTATCCATGCACATAGGTGCGGGAGGAATGATGAGGAGGCAGGGTGTCTGCTTTCTACTTGCTAAAAACATCCTCAAAATCCTTATATGCCAAGGGGGCCTTCTCCATTCCTCCTGGAAGAGTGTAGCAAGACAACCAACTGGAGATGAGGGAGGAACACAGTGATCTTTGCAGTAGGCAGACCCCCAAAAGATGTTGCCAGTTTCAAGGCAGTGTTACCGTCTTTGTGGTAACTGGGCCCCCTGTCAACAAGGTGTTGTCCTCCAGGAAAATGGTCAAAAGTTAAGTCACGGGCAACTTGGAGAACTCCATTATGGTTCACGATGGTTCAGTCTGCGTTGCCAGAGACTTCAAAGAGGCCTTGAGGAAGCTGTAAAGAAAGAGACAAACATAGATAAGAGCCCCTTAACACCAACAGAGGAGGCACAGAGGATGGTTGTGGATTAAGCTTACCCTGTGGATGCACAGGACAAATTTGCCCTGGGGCAGTGAGTCCTTTTTTTGGCATGGAATGAGGGCCAAACTACCCCAAATGATCAGACAGCAATGGTCGATGGTAGCAGAGACAGATGAAGAGACTGAAGCCAAGGCCAGGGCTCACAAGCTCCAGTGCATAGTAGGAGGGAATAGCCAAGGTCATAGACAGATCAAGAAAGGAGGTAATTTGGGTAGCCAAAGTCCAACAGTAAGCCAAAGTGTCATGCACGGGTATTCCAAGGTACACACAGGAAGAGAACTACTGAGATGTACAATAAGGGATGCATAGGAATCTTATGGCACCATATTGACAACAGAATCTTCCTTATATAGGGTGGGAGTTTGGTGATCTTCTACACTGAGTCAGCTGACTTTTCTAACACAGATGCGCCTGATGGACACTCTGGAATCTCTGATGGTGACCTGGATGGTGCCAAACCAAGAGACTCTGGCAAGGTTCCGAGGTGAGAATGCGCCAAGAGGTAAGATGCCACCCGAGGATACTCGGGATGCCACCACACTGACCCCCATGATGCACATGTTGCCCAGGAAAGTTCGTGCCACCTATATTGGTGCTAAAGATTGAAACATAGATAAGGGATAGGAATGTTAACAAGGGGAACAAATGGTCAAGGAGATCTCATTTATTTCGCATATAGTATTTTTTTTTTAATCTAAATATATTTTCAGACATCTGTTTTGCTTGAACAAAGAGAGATTCTATTTCAGTTGATCACGTAAAATACAGAAATCAAAACCTGTGATTCAATGTTCTGTGACCATAAAAACATACGTAATTTCAATGTCCTGTGACAATAAAGCAATACGTACTTTTTATAGAAATTGTATATTCTATAATTAAAATACCCTTTTTATACTCTGCATTGCAGTTTCTGCATCATCTATTATATGCTGCAAATTGTCTAGTTCCCAATATAAACTGAGACATTACCTTTTTTTTGGGGGGGAGGCTACGGAAAATTTAGCTTTTGAAATTATACCCCGAGCAGGTTTATTGTACATAACATGCATGAGCTCCTCTTGACATAAAGCACATGTGTTAACTGCCCAGGTGCAGCCTGTTTGGAGTAAAACAAAGATCACAGGCACAACGACTATTCGTCATGACTCGGATAAAAATAAACACTAAATAGAAAGAAAATCTATAACCTCTCATTATTAAGAAAACATTTAATAGAGCTGCAATTGTACAGCAAAGTGCTTCCCTCCGCCTTGCAGGAGATTTTTATTAAATTGCACTTTTATTAGGTTTCCAATTTTCAGACATGAGCAAAACCCCTACAAATGAATTGGATTCGTAGTGTAACTTTTTGCAGATGCAAGGAAAAAAAACACTGACACTTACCTGCTTCTAATACAGAAGGTGCTGGCTGCTCCACTGTAGACTTTTCCTAAGAATCCAGGCTAGGCCGCGACAGCAGTAACCAGCAGATTTGCTTACCTTACCGATGCTCCTGATACACAGACCGTTCTATCAAAGCTCTGGTTTGTGAAGCCAGGAGCTGTGCTTCTGGTTTCCAGTTGGAGGGTCAGTGTGGTCTGAGCATGGCCATCTCCCATTGAAAACAATAGGCATCTCCGTACTCCCAGAACATCCATGTATGGAGGCAGCCATTGTTTTCAATTGGAGATGGTCATACAGAGGCCACACCCACCTGGCAGCCGGAACCCAGAAGAGAAGCTTCCTGCTTCACAAATCGGAGCTGCAGGAGGACAATCGGCAACACAGGAATGGCGGTAAGGTAAGCAGATCTGCTATTTACTGATGGAGCTGCCTGGCCTAGAGTCTTAGGAAAAGACCCGGCAATAGTTCCAATGTGTATGCTCATTGGAACTGTTGCCGGGAACGTCTTGTTGGGAACACATCCACACAAGCAAATATTTCCTGTGCATCGTGGCCCACAATATTTGTGTCCCACAAAAGGAGATCTCAAAACCTCACTGGAGTCTTGGTATGCCTGGGCCTGGCATGAAGAAATAAACTCAATGAGGAAATAGGGAGTCAAGATGGTCTGAAGGAAGCTCTAAATAGCATTTGACACAACTGCAAAGAGTTGCAATAATTGGGATATGAGCAGGGCAGTTTCTAGACCCGCCAAGTAGTGTTGTCTCCCCGAGTCTCAGAAAGGTCCCTGTGCTGAGCTGATAGGGCTGCTGAGTCTTGCCTTCTGGCTTTGAGTGTGGCACCCCCTGCATTGTAGTCTTTCTCCTGTCATCTCCTGGGTGAGTGTGTTTGTGTGTGTGTGTGGAGAACAGGAGAGCAGCACTGCCTGGAGCAGAGTGGGGCTGGTAAGCATGCTGTCATACTCCTCCTAGCTCCTGCACCTTGCCGCCTGTCCCTCCACAATCCAGATGGGACGCCTATGTTACCTTTATGAGAAGGGTATGATGAAGAGCAGAATGCAGGAGCCAGGGCGAGTATAAAAGCACCCTTCCCAGCCTGCCTTATTAAAGCGGATGGAAACCCATTTCTGGGTCCACCGCTCATCCTTCGGGACCCCCCCGCCTGAGCGACGGGAGGCTGCTGTTGGCTCAGCGGTGGCCCAGTTTTCAACGAAAACCGGGTTTTTCCACTGCTAAATCCTTGATTGGCTGATCTCGTGGCACAGCAACAAGGTGCAGCCATCTGGCCGCATCCCTGGCATGTTGTTCATGCACGCCCATCTATTCAGAAAGGTTGCAGGGAAGGCAGGCATGTGGACGCTGGCTGATATTGCGTCGTGGGACCCACTGGGATCATGTAAGATTACCAGCACCCCAGGGGATCTCACACAGAGGGGCATCTGGTGTAGAATGGCTAGTGTCCGGACCTGGAATCCCACGAGACTGATCCCTGCAAGACTTTGAAGAGCACGGCTAAAGCCATGCTGTCACTTATAGACGGCTATGCCGGCGAGGGGGGCAGAGGATCGGGCCATGAAGCAGCCGGATGTTGCAGCGACGTCCGAAAGGTAAGTAGGGGCCGATGGGAGGAATCACCCCTTTTTATCTGATGGGGGGATCCACTGGTACACTTCTGGATAATTATTGGGTTTGTGGCATGGCGCTGGCTACTATGGTTGGGGTATAAATCTTTTTCTTTACCCATTTAGCATTAAAACTGCTCTGTATACAAGCTAAAGACATCCACAAAATAAATATATATTGAATACAAATAATAAGCAGGCAGTCGCTGGCATCTGGTGCTTTCACCATTAATCAGTAGTATCTAAGATAGTTCTCCAGTTAACCTTAGACCCAGGCTATTACATCCTTGCTGTTTCCTTATTTAGACACATTTGCTGCTATCTGGCCATTGGTAGACAGCGGCTTTGGCGGATTGACGTGATGCATCCGGCCTGCAGATGTGTTTGTGTATTTGTATGTTTTTCTAGCAGGAACGAGAAGGAACTAAATAATGATGGTGTTGTAATGCGCCCACATTGCTATACATTTTTCAAAACTCAGCTGTGTGGGAAAATCTCTTAAAACGCATTGTGGCTTTGAAGGCAACAATTTAATTGAATGGAGGGTGAGCTCGTGGGGATAGGGAGCATGTGGATTCTATTCTCTTGCATGCAAGTGACATGCAATCCCTGTGTCTTTGGACAATTTGCTTGGCCGGTAGTAGGACTTAGGAGGGGGAGGGGGCACGCTTGCTGAAAACACATCTGATGTGGTCTGGAATATAGTTTTTAATTCTTGTTAAAAAGATCAGTTTATTTTTTTAGTTTTTATAACATAATTTAAAGTGGACCAAGACCCAGGGTTTTGTCTATCCTGGATTTTGGCCCCAGCCCCCAGGGTACCCTGACCGGGATGCCCCACTATGTGGAACCCCCCAGGTCACCCGATCTAACTGACCTTTCACTGGTCCGACGGCGCATGTGCGACCTCTCGTCCAATCGGCGCTCCGTCAGCCACATCCCCCACTGCCCTCTAACAGGGAGCGTGCCCGCGCCAACCATTCACAAATGCCTGGCACAGGCATGCACCCTGCTAAAGGGATAGCGGGGATGCGGCCACTGCTCGTGTACTCGCGTATTTAGTAGACATATTGTCGAGCCCTACCACTTACATTGCTTATATTGTATGGCTTTAATGTATTAACATTTGGTCCAGAAGTGGTGGTGTTGAGAAGTTTTTAAAGTGGACTAAAACACAGCTGGATCGGCCTCGAAATCCATTCCCTCCCCGCGGGCGTCCTGGGGGGTTTCACACAGCGGGGCATCCCGATTTTGGATGCCCTGCTGTGTGAAACCCCCCAGGACGCCCGCTACACTTACCTGAATCCCGGTTCAATGGCGCATGCGTGGGCCACATATTGTGCTTCTCTCTAGCAGGGCGCATGCCCGCGCCGACCATTTGTGAATTAGAGGGAAGCGCGGGATGCGGCCGTCAGCGTGCTCGGAGCTGCTGAGCTAAGACGCCAATAAGATGTGCATAGCTCAGCGGCTCCAAGCGCACTGATCGGTGGAGCGGGCGCACATGCGCCGTAGGACCACGGTGAGTTGATCCGGGCGATCTGGGGGGTTTCACATTGCGGGGCACCCACGATCGGGGTGCCCTAGGGGAGTGGACCAAAACCCAGGATAGTCAAAATCATGAGTTTTGGTCCACTTTATAAGTGTTGTGTGATTTTTTGCCTTTTATATGTATGTCTGATCTGATCTTCTGAGAGCAAAATTATATTCTATGAACAATAGACTCACCCACAAAATATAACCAATGGCATCCCAAAAATGAGGAACCAGTAGAGTAGGCTGATTCAAAATTCGGAGGATGAGTCCAATGAATTCCACCGTATATCTACAAAGCTATAATTCCACAGAGGAAATGGATCTTGGAGGCATGCAAAGAATATATGGACAAATAGTTTCTTTCTGAGGAAGCGGTGCCTGCGATCCAGGATGCTAAGAAGCATCGGATAGATTCTAGAATCTCCACTATAAAAAAATTTAGAGATTTTAATTCCATATTTCACACCATGGTTTAATAGTATTAGGAAGGGCAGAATATCCCCAAAGAAGCTCTCCAGGCCAACATCATGGTCATCCCTCAAAGAGAGGGATACCACAGATTGTGGGAATTCCAGGCCTATTTCTTTATTTAACTAATTAACTAATATTTAAGTGATTTTATTCATCCGGACCAACTGGAATTTGTTCCGGGTCGTCAGGTCCCCTTTGACCTGATCTTGCTTATGCAGCACTATTGAGATGGGGGGAAGATAAGAACAGGGGTGCTCTTATGAATTGGATTAGATTTACTGAATTTTACGGCTATAACAAGCTATGACACTGGATGGCGCTGTGACCAATGCTTGAACTGTAGATTCTGTGCATATTACAACTGTGATGTATTTCCTGTATATGGAGCTGTGAGCTCTATGACTGCTACTTTCTTCTTTTCTGTCTGTTTTTTAGCCAGTATGTAAGGTGACATTCTTTTACTGCATTCATGTTCCAGTAAAGCAAGCTTCTGTTATGCCACTAATGTCTATCAGGATTATGGCTCTGCACTCACACTCTGCAACAAATTGACCTTATGAAGGCATTTGATTTGATCACCTGGAGCTTCCTACAAGTGGTTCTTGAGCAAATAGGCTTTGGAGAAACCTTCCGTGGTAGAATTGGGAGGCTAAACTCAGACCCTAAGGCCTCAGTTTTAGTAAGGGGGCATCAGAACAGAGGATATTTCCATTGCTAGGGGCACAAGACAGGGCTGCCCTATTTCTTCTGGCCACAGAACCACTAGCAGAAAGACTGCAGAAAATTAATTTTAAAGCAGTGATCTGCGGGCAGAGAAAGCACAAATGGATGACCTACTATTTTTTATTGCCGAACCCCTGATATAGCTCCCAATGATAATGCAGATTATAAGAGGTTTTGAAAAGATCTCGCAACCGGTAATAAATGATAAGTCAATGACCCTAAACGTCAACGTCACCCTCCCGACATTTTTTACATTTCAGTGGTCCCTGGAGGTGATTACCTACATAGGAGTAAGATTGGGGACAGACTGGAATGCAGTCTATGGATTGAATTATCCTCCCCGATTCGTACAATTTGAGGGAAGGTACTGAGGGGCGTAACTTGAGCAGGGACAGCGACCGCACCTGAGCCCATAAGGTCAGGGGGTCCCAAAATTGTTCTCCTCCACCTTATTTATTATTTGTGCTCACTTGGCATCATTTAGAGAATGGAAGCACCACTTGTCTCTGTGGTTTCAGTCATTAGCTGCATCTAATTGAGTCCGAAAAAAGTTTACTGTATGAGCCGTGAAAGGGCCCCATTTCATTTTCACACCAGGACCCTGTCAGATTAAGTTACCCACTGAATGTACTGATTTGGGAAACCCTTATGTTGGCTAGGTAAAGTAGTCGCCATGAAGATGAAGATGATGAAGATCTGTTTCGGGCACTGCCAATATGGATAGATAAAGAGGACCTTGATATTTTACTGGAAAACAAAATGGAGTAGATGCTCCCCAAAATCCGAGGGAGGACTAGGGATCCCCCATTTATAGATTATGCCGCCAGAGCTTCTTAAAGGAGCACTATTGCAAAATTGTGTAATATTAAAAATCCATATAAACATGTTGGCTAATGAGAGGAGGGGTCAGGTATACTGAATAACTGAACTGAATAAAACTCCCACCAAGCTTGTGGTTTATTCTCTGATGGTATTAAATCCAGGGGTGACAGGTTTAGTCTATCAGGGGTGGCAGAGGGAACAGCCCAGATTTCCTTTCCCTTTCATTAAAAGAAAGATAAGCAATATCCTTTATGGATATTTCCTGATGCAGGTGTATAAGTGACCCCTCCTCCCACCATCCAGCATATTTATATGGATTTTTATTATTGGGTTATTTTTTTCTCAATAGTGCTTCTTTAACTAACATCCTTGCTATCAGCTCATCCCCTTTTATGGGTTTCAATAGAGCAGGAAGCCTTGAAATCTCTCTCTCTTGTCTCAGTTTTCTGGTCCTCTAAATGGCTTTTAAGGAGGTAACTTGTCCAGCTCTGGTAGAATCAATAAAGATGTGGTTTAAAATTACTTGTTCCAAATGCTTAAAAAGGATCAAAAACCACTGAACTTGTGAAATACATTTGTCCAAAGCCCCTGCCGATACTTTTTTCTTAGGGTGTAGAGCTAGAAATGTATATCTTCGGCCTTCAAATCGTCCTGGATCACAAATTTTTTTTGGCTGTCCCTCTCTATAAGATGTGTCATTGCATAGGTGTGGCAATGACATCATTGCCACACACAACAAAGAAAATGAATGGAGGAGGCTGAGTTTTCCTATTGCATGGCACGGCCTGCTTCAAGGAGTCCTTACGTATGATTATTCCGCACAAGGTGGCGCAGTGCACTGCAGAAGAGTTGTGGCTCCTCCCGGCGCCATATAAAAACAGGATCACCAATAGACCAATCCAGTGTTTTCTCTGCAGTGATTCTGCAAAGATAGAAGATGGCTCTTTATATTGCGCAGGTGAGCGGGGCAACCAAGCCTGCAGCCCTGCATGTCTATTTCCACCCGTTTCTGGACCCTCTGTGCCTCCCAGCCTCGGCTGTCAGATCGGGTGATGGTAGAGGAGCACTAGGGTCAGGTGCTCAAGGAGCGCTGCTCCAAGCCGCAGACCCTGTGCCACAAAGGGTAGCCGGCCATAGGCTTTATGGTGAGCCTACTGAGGGATGCGGAGTTCCTGTCCTAGCTTCTGAGGGGGTGAGTGTTTTGGGGACTGTGTGCCTTGTTTCCTGGTGTCTGGGCCCCCGTCCCTGGCCTGGCTCTCGCCGCTGGCCTGGCTCTCCTCTCCCCGACGTGGTTCGGGGGGGGGGGGCGGGGTGGTAGCAGCGAGTGTTGTTGCCTTATGGTGTTTTTTACTGCTTTTTTGCGGCCGTTGCCGCTTTGTACTCCGCTCGCGGCGGGCGGCGTTATAACTGTGAGGCGTTTGTTGCATGTGATGCTGCCAGCGCGGTCACGTGAGCGCTGCTTTCGCGCTCTTCGGGGGGTGGGCCGGGGGATGACGCGCAACGCTTCCCAGCTCTGCGCCCCCTTCGGCATCGCCTACCCCTCCGCGCCTGCATTTAGCCCCTAGTGAGGGGGATTCTAGCAGGGGGTCACAATCTGATCTGGCACTTTGTGTGGCCAGCATTGAAAGGCAGCTTGCCAGGCCTGTTCTACGTAAGGCCTCTGGCAAGAAGCGACACCTGGCTCCCGTGCCCTCCCTCTTTCCTGAGGAGGATGAGGGAATTGATGCTTTTGATGGCCGTTACTCCCTAGAGGAGGGGGAGCTTTTCCAGGACTCTGACTCCTCTGGGGACCAGCAGGAGGGCTACTACAGTGACCCTGGGTCTGAGTCTGGGGAGGACTCATGGTTCCCTGATGACACTGATAACCTGCTGGCTCACATTTTTGAAATCTTGCACATTGTCCCCCCTGAGGTGGCTAAGAGGAAGCAGAGTGAGCTCTTTCGTCCTGATAAACAGCGTCTGGAGTTCCCTGAGCAGGGCCATTTCACTAATATGGTGCTCAAGGAGTGGGAACGTCCTAGTAGATTGCCCGCGGTACCCAAAGGGTTGGATAAGAGGTATCCCTTTCCTGCTGACCTGGTCAAGCGATGGTCGTGTCCCCCTGAGGTGGACGCTCCCGTTCTAGGGCTGTCCAACACCTCGGTTATGCCTTCCCCTGACACTACTACACTGCGGGACAGCGAGGACCGGCACATGGATCAGCTGGCCTGCCTTGCTTTTACATTTGCGGGGGCTGTGTTGCGTCCTGTCTGCACTGCTGCCATTACAGCTATTGCCCTTAAGAATCAAGCGTCTCCTTGATGGCGCTACGGCTGGTAGGAGGGGGGAGGATTATAGGGCCCTCTTGCTTTGCTCTGATAACTGCCATGGATGATACGGTGCGGCTGAGTGGTTGGGCCTCTGCTCTTTTGGTGGCTATGCGCCGCTCTGTTTGGTTGCGTCAGTGGGCGGCTGACACTGCTGCTATGAAGGCTCTCACTGGGCTCCCCGTTACGGGGCTGCGGCTCTTTGGTGAGCGTCTGGATGTTCTAGCCAAGGATGGTAGGCTGCCCCAGCATAGGAGGCAGCCTCGGCCATTTCGGGGCCCTCCGCCTCCATCCCCTCCTTTCGTGCCCCCAGAGGAGGTCGTGGCTCCCTCTTCTCGGGTAGCCGCAGAGATTCTTGGGACCGTGGCAGATCCCGTGGTCGCCCCGGTCTCTCATGGGGTCCCAAACCCAAACCTTCTCCCAAGCCCCCTCAGGCATGAGGAGGCTCCCTCACCCATTGGGATCGTGAACCTGGGTCCCTGGATCAGGAATTTGCTTTGTCCCCCCTGGCCAGACAGTCCTTCTCGTGGTGGCTGGACTCAAGGAACCTTCTAGTGGGCAGGACCTTTCTGCCTCCGTGCTGGGAGACTGTCACCACAGATGCCAGTCTGACCGCTTGGGGGGGCTTTTGGAAGTCTCTGAAGTTCCAGGGTCGGTGGGGCCCCCAGGAGGCCCATGCTCCCATCAGTGTCTTGGAACTGAGGGCGATCAGGTTGGTTCTTTCTCAGCTGACCACACACCTTCGGGGTCGGGCGGTTCAGATCCGCTCGGACAACCAGACGGCGGTTGCCTACATCAATCTTCAGGGAGGGACTCGGAGCAAGCGAGCCCTCAAGGAAGTGTCCCTGATAGTGTCTTGGGCGGAAGAGAATGTCCCTTGCATCTCTGTGGTTTACATTCCGGGGGTCGAGGACCAGGAGGCAGACTCCCTGAGCAGGGGGACGTCTCTGCTGGGGGAATGGTCCCTCAGCAACAAGGTATTTCACTCCCTGTGTCACCGCTGGGGTCCCACCACATTCACAAGCTTCCCAGGTTTGTCTCCCTGTCACAGGATCCTCTGTCCTTCACCACGGATGCACTAGCAATGTCTTGGACGGAGTTTCGGCTTCTCTATGTGTTCCCTCCCTTTCCTCTGCTGGGCAGGGTGCTGCGCAAGATAGCCCAGGAGGGGGTACCAGCCATTCTGGTTGCCCCCAGTTGGCCAAGGAGGGTGTGCTTCGCAGTAGATCAGTATGTCTTGCCCCAGGATCCAGATCTGCTCACTCAGGGACAACTGTGCCATCCTAATTTATAAAAACTGGCTTTAGCGGCTTGGCTGCTGAAACCTCCATCTTGATGTATAAGGGCTTGCCGGCTTCTGTTGTTGATACCCTGATTTGGGCTTGGATAGAATTCCTCGTCCTTTTTCTATTACAGGGTCTGGCATGCTTACATTGCCTGGTGTGAGTCCAAGTCTCTTCCTTGTCGGGTGTTTTCTATCCCCAGAATTCTGGAATTTTTGCAACATGGTTTGGATTCGGGCCTTCAACTTAGTACCCTCAAGGGACAGGTGTCAGCTCTGGCAATTATTTTCCAAAGATCCTTTGCCAATCACTGGTTGGTTAAGACTTTTTTCCAGGGAGTTACTCATGTGCACCCGCCACGTAAGCCTATGCTACCAGTTTGGGACCTGAATCTGGTGTTGTCTGCTCTGCAGGGTCCTCCCTTTGAACCTATCCATGGGGCTGCTTTGCCCATTCTGACTCTTAAGGTGGCCTTTTTGGTGCCCATTACCTCGGTCAGGCGAGTTTCTGAGCTGGCGGCGCTTTCCATCAAACCTCCTTATTTTGAGCGGCATCAGGATAAGGTGGTGTTTCGGCTTAAGCCGGATTTCTTGTCTGAGGTTGTGTCTGCTTTTCATCTCAATCAGGACATTGTTTTGCCTTCTTTGTGTCCTAACCCTGCTAATTCCAAGGGGTGGACCCTTCATTTTTTGGATGTTGTCAGGGCTCTGAAGTTTTATTTTGTTGCTACTGAGTCTTTCAGGAAATCTGACGCTCTTTTTGTTCTTCCTGCTGGACCTAGGAAGGGTTTGCCTCCGGCTAAATCCACTCTCAGCAAGTGGATCCGTCAGGCGGTGGAGCAGGCCTACTCTGCCAGTGGGAAGGTTCTTCCTTTTAGGGTTACTGCTTATTCCACTCGTGCTATTGGTGCGTCTTGGGCTTTTCAGCACAAAACTTTTGTTGAACAAGTTTGTCTGGCCGCAACCTGGTCTTCTGTTCATACTTTTTCCAAGTTTTACAAGGTTGATGTTAAGGCCTCAGCTGATGCTGCTTTTGGCTGCAAGGTACTTCAGGCAGTAGTGGTTTGAACTGCCTGTTGTTACTCTTTGGGGATCCCACCCTACCTTACTGACACTGCTGTTGACGTCCCATACGTAAGGACTTCTTGAAGCAGGCCGTGCCATGCAATAGGAAAAATACCATTTTGTGAATACTCACCTGTAAAATGGGTATTATAAGTATGTCACACACCCCACTTCAAACATTAATAATTACACTAGGGTTAACGCACCGCTAGGTGGCAGCATTGCAGAGAACTTCTCCAAAAAACTTCAACAGGCCCGGTCTATACATACCTGGTACCTCCCAAGAACCTCCCAGTATTAGAACAGCAGTAAGACAAGGTACCAGAACCAAACAATGTAACCCTCAACGTAAAGAACCAAACTTCACCAAATAGAGAGCCAGGATACCAAAAAGGGTGGGTGAAGTGGGGTGTGTGACATACTTATAATACCCATTTTACAGGTGAGTATTCACAAAATGGTATTATTCTAAGTATGTCACACACCCCACTTCAAACATTAATAATTACACTAGGGACATCCAACAGCAGTGTCCAGAAAAGGGTGGGTATCCGAAACAGGCAATAACGCAGAAAAAACTCAGACCACTGCAGCCTGCAAAACCTTGCGGCCAAAAACAGCATCCGCTGAAGCCCGCACATCAACCTTATAGAACTTAGAAAAAGTATGAACAGAAGACCAAGTTGCAGCCTTACACACTTGTTCAACCGAAGCCTGGTGCTGAAAAGCCCAGGAAGTACCAACCGCACGAGTAGAATGAGCAGTAACTCGGAAAGGAGGAGCCTTCCCCTTAGCCGAATAAGCACCAACAATGGCCTGACGAATCCATTTGCTAATGGAGGACTTGGCCGGAGCCAAACCCTTCCTAGGCCCACAGGGCACAACGAAAAAGGCATCAGTCTTGCGAAAAGAAGACGTAGCACGTAGATAGTACCTGACACAACGTACAACATCCAGGCAGTGCAAGGCACTCTCCTTGGCATTCTTAGGCTTAGGACACAAAGAAGGAAGAACAATGTCCTGGTTAAGATGAAACGCAGAGACCACCTTAGGGAGAAAATCTGACTTGTAACGAAAAACCACTTTGTCCTGATGATCCTCAAAATAAGGAGCCTGAATAGACAAAGCTGCCAGCTCTGAAACACGCCGAACCGAAGTGATGGCCACCAAAAAAGCAACCTTCTGAGTAAGAACGGACAAAGGGACATCCCGCAAAGGCTCAAAAGGAGGAGCCTTAAGAGCGGAAAGAACCAAATTCAAATCCCAGACTGGGAGCAAAGGCTTCCTGGGAGGCCGTACATGCGAACCCCCTGGAAAAAAGTCTTGACCAAGGAATGACTAGCAAAAGATTTCTGGAAAAAAATTGACAAAGCAGAAACCTGCCCCTTCAAGGTACTCAGCTGAAGACCGGAGTCCAGCCCCGCCTGAAGGAACTCCAAAATCCTAGACACAGAAAAGACCCGGCAGGGCAAAGACCTAGCCTCACACCAATCAATATAAGATCTCCAATACCTGTAATAGATGGAAGAAGAAGATCTCTTCCTAGCACTAATAAGAGTCTGAATGACCGCATCCGAAAGACCCTCCTCCTTTAAGATGGAGGTTTCAGCAGCCAAGCCGTCAAAGCCAGCGTTTGTAAACTGGGGTAACAGAGTTGACCCTGAGTGAGAAGATCTGGCCGAAGAGGCAGATCGAACTGATCCACGGCCAGACGAACGATGTCCGCGAACCACACCCGCCTTGGCCACCTTGGAGCCACGAGAATGGCGGGAACTCCTTCCAGAACCAACTTTCGCAGAACCCTGCCTAGCATGGGAATCGGAGGAAACAGATAAAGAAACCCCAGGTCCCTCCAGCTCAGGGTCATGGCATCCACCGCCAGAGCCAGAGGGTCCCGGGACAGGGACACAAAGGACGGAAGCTTGTGATTGTGACGAGAGGCAAACAGATCCACCTCCGGCGTTCCCCACCAGAGACAAAGTGACCGAAACACCTGGGGATGGAGAGACCACTCCCCCCGACGGGACGCACACCGGCTCAGAAAATCCGCCTCTGTGTTTTCCACTCCCGGAATGTAAACTGCCGAGATGCAAGGGACATGAGTCTCCGCCCAGACCAAAATCAGGGACACTTCCCTGTGGGCACCCAGACTGCGAGTCCCTCCTTGGTGATTGATGTAAGCAACCGCCGTCTGATTGTCTGAGCGAACCTGAACCGGCAGACCTTGTAAATGATGCGTCAAGTGAGACAGAACCAACCTGATGGCTCGCAATTCCAGAACATTGATGGGCAAGTGGGCCTCCTGAGGGTCCCACTGCCGCTGAAACCGAAGATCCTTCCAATAACCTCCCCAGCCTGACAAACTGGCATCCGTGGTGACAGTTTCCCAAAGTGGAGTCAGAAACGACCTGCCCTTCAGAAGGTTGTCCGAGACCAACCACCACAGAAGGGACTGCCGAACCCGAGGGGACAACCGGAAGGACCGATCCAACGACCCCGGACACCGGTTCCAAGACGCCAAAAGATGAAGTTGAAGAGTCCTCGTATGAAACTGAGCAAAGGGAACTGCCTCGAACGAGGCCACCATCAACCCCACCAGTCTCATCCCCAGACGAATGGACGGATGAGGATGGGAGAAGAGCAGCTGGACCAATTCCTGAATCATCAGAACCTTGGCCTGAGGAAGAAACACTCTGTGCTGGCAGGAGTCCAACGACATCCCCAGAAAAGTCACCATCCTGGCCGGAACCAGCGAGGACTTGGGGTAATTGATCACCCAGCCGAACCTCTCCAACATAGACACCACAGTGCTGGTGTCCCCCTCTGCTTGACTGAAGGAAGGAGCCATGATGAGAAGATCGTCCAGGTAAGGCACAATGCGAATCCCCTGAGCTCTGAGCAGGGCCATCACCCCCGCCAACACCTTGGTGAACACTCTCGGAGCAGAGGTGAGGCCGAATGGAAGAGCCACAAACTGAAAATGCCGATCCCCCACCACGAAACGGAGGAACCGCTGATGAGCAGGAAAGATCGGCACGTGCAGGTACGCATCCTTGATGTCTATGGACGTCATAAAGTCCCCCTGCCGAAGCGAACCGATCGCAGACCGCAGGGTTTCCATGCGAAACTTCCGAGGACGAATAAACCTGTTGAGAAACTTCAAATCCAGAATAGGACGGAAGGACCCGTCCTTTTTGGGGACCGTGAAGAGATTGGAGTAAAAACCCGCGCCCCACCTCTGAAGGAGGAACCGGGCAAATGACAGCTAAATCTAGAAGATTCCTTACTGCCGCCAGGAGCCCCTGCGCGGCCAAAGGATCCAAAGACACCCGAGACCTGAAGAACCTTGGAGGAGGGGACTCGAACTCCAACTTGTAACCGGCCGAAACCACCTCCCGGATCCATCTGTCCGGGACCTCCTGGTCCCACACCCGGGAGAAAAGTTGCAACCGTCCCCCCACCCGAACGGGTGAGGGCGCCCCCTCATTGCTGGGTGGGCTTGGCAGCCGGCTTGGGCTTGGCACCCCAGACGCGAGTGGGGCGGCCACGGCCTCTGCCCCTATTCCAACTGGCGCCCCTGGGGGCCGAGGAGCCCGCACCTCTACCGGCGCCGACACCCCGAAAGGACGGATTGAACGAGACCATCCCCCGAAAGGAACGGCGAAATTTCTTGCGCTGAGGTAATTTACCTCCCTTGGCAACAGAATCCAGCCTCTCACCAAAAAGCCTCAAACCCAAAAAGGGCAGAGCCGTGAGCGATCTCTTAGAATTAAAATCGGCCGTCCACTGTCTCAACCACACACAGCACCGGATAGCCACCAGCAAGGCAGTAGCCCTGCCACACATCAACATGGCATCCTCCTGAGCGGCCAGGATAAAAGACAAAAAAGCATCGCAGCGCTTAAGCCCAAGGGACTCCTCACTGGTGGGCTCGAGATCCACCCCCAAGTCCCTGACAATAGACCTGACAGCAAAAGTCAAAAGAGCCGAGGCACAAACAGGCCTTAACACGGAACCCGCACATACAAAACCATGACGGGCAAGCTGATCAACCCGGCGATCCTCGCCGTCCCTGAGCGAAGTCGTGTCAGGGGAATGCACAACCACCGTGTTGGACAGTCCCAGGACCGGAGTATCTACCTCAGGGGGAACAGACCAACGCTTCAACAATTCAGCCGGAAAGGGATATTTCCTATCCCAGCTAGATGGCACCCCTACAAGACGAGTAGGTTGCTCCCATTGCTTGAAAACAATTTCTTCAAAATGCTGTTGGCTGGGAAACTCCAGACGCTGTTTGGACACCCCAAAAAGCTGACCCTTGGGCCTAGGAGCAACCACCGGAGGCTCCAATCCAAAACCTCAAACATCTGGCTCAGAATGGTAGAGGAATCGAGAGGGAGGCCCTCAGCCTGATCCCCCTCAGAACCCAGCAACTGCTGAACATCAGAATCTTCTTCCTCAATGAGCTCACCTTCTTCACGGGGACGATCCGACCAATCCAGATCTCCCACCACTTCCTCATCTGAATCCGGCGGGGGCGGAGACAGATGCTTCCGCTTAGCTGAAACCTTCTGAGCGGCTATAACAGAAAAACGCTTCTCAAGGCTGGTCAAGCGGGCACATACATCAGACTGCGAATCCCCGCCCAGGACAACGTCACACGGGGTCCAGAATAAGCGAGGGGGAGAGGGAGATGGCGCGGCCGAAGAAGTGCTAGGCACCGGAGTACTGGACTGCCGTGCAATGTTCTGCTGTGCACAAGGAATACACAAAATGACATCATCTCCCTGGAGCGGAGTCCCACAACCCCCGCACACCTTGGATTGTCCCGAAGAACCATTCCCGGTATCTGTGGCAACCTCCATGTGGTGAAATTTATGGTATTCGCAGAACCCAGGGATTTATGCGGTACGCGACCCGGGATGCCCCTTAATAACACTTGTTATCGTTATTCTTGGTTGCCTCTTTATGGTTGCCGGCTTCTTGAATAACTGCTTGTCAACGCTGGATTGGTCTATTGGTGATCCTGTTTTTATATGGTGCCGGGAGGAGCCACAACTCTTCTGCAGTACACTGCGCCACCTTGTGGCGGAATAATCATACGTAAGGACTTCTTGAAGCAGGCCGTGCCATGCATAGTAAAAGCAATTCTACAGGTGAGTACTCACAGAATTGTCTTTTTTCAGCTAAAACAGGCACCATTATCTGGGATTACATTGAAACGGGAGCAGTGAAAATTGGCAAATGGTACTCTTCATAGGGGGAGCAATTCAAAGGATGCAAGTTAAAAATATGGGTTTTGTTTTGCTTTAATTTAGAAAAACACACTCTGCTTACAGTATGTCGATATTAAATAGCTCATTAATAACAATTTATAACAGGTCTAACTTAAGGTTTTAAATGGTGGAAGAGGAATGAACTGACAAGTATAGGGCAGTTCTATATAAATGGTGGTCTTGTTACTTTACAGGTTTTGCAGACAGCGTTCAAAATGGCAACTCAGGAGCACTTTAGAGTGTGCCAGATTATTTATTTCTTGAAATCCTGTGAAAGCAAAATAGGGGAGAGGGTAATAATCACTACATTTGAACAATACCAGAAGTACCTAGATAAATTCACTGGCAAAATTCCTAGCTATATGAATACTGTTAAAAAACTGTTAAAAACCATTTAAAAGACATATAAAAGTGGTGACATACCACCTCCCAAACAAAAGAAATTGATGCGTTTTGGGGTGGTCCCCTTAGTGCTACCTGGTTCCTGTAAATCCCCGTTGTCACGATACACTTAATTTCCCGGTCCCGTAGTGTCCTCGGTCGGCCCTAATTGGCCTCACACACTGACTGTATTTGGGATGCCCCTTACACTGCCTGTATTTGGGATGCCCCTTACACTGCCTGTATTTGGGATGCCCCGTACACTGCCTGTATTTGGGATGCCCCGTACACTGCCTGTATTTGGGATGTCTCACACTGCCTGTATTTGGGATGCCCCACACACTGCCTGTATTTGAGATGCCACACACACTGCCTGTATTTGGGATGCCTGACACACTGCCTGTATATGGGATGCCACGCACACTGCCTGTATTGGAGATGCCACAAACACTGCCTGTATTTGAGATGCCACACAAGCTGCCTGTATTTGGGATGCCTCACACACTGCCTGTATTTGGGATGCTTCACCACTGCCTGTATTTGGGATGCCATGCACACTGCCTGTATATGATATGCCACGCACACTGCCTGTATTTGAGATGCCACACACACTGCCTGTATTTGGGATGCCTCACACACTGCCTGTATTTGGGATGCTTCACTACTGCCTGTATTTGGGATGCCTCACACACTGCCTGTATTTGGGATGCCTCACACACTGCCTGTATATGGGATACCACGCACACTGCCTGTATATGGGATGCCATGCACACTGCCTGTATTTGAGATGCCACACACACCGCCTGTATTTGGGATGCCTCACACACTGCCTGTATTTGGGATGCCACACACACTGCCTGTATTTGGGATGCCTCACACACTGCCTGTATTTGGGATGCCTCACACACTGCCTGTATTTGGGATGCCACACACACTGCCTGTATTTGGGATGCAATGGCTTTTTAGTATAACTAACTTTTTCATTTTGACTCCTGTTTTTTTTTTTAGTCAACATATTTTATAGGAGCTTCCAAAAACTGTCCAAACTCCAATAAACACTGAAAATGAAGGCGATATAGCCGGGTATTAATCTGCAGCCTCTGCCATGTGCTGGCTCCATATGTCCCGGAGATATTCCCAAGCAGTTTTGTTAATGCAACAGCCGCACTATTTTGGAATGTTGATACTACAGAAATGTAATGTGATTGGATTTGGACAAGAGCCTTAAACAGACCACCCTCTTTATTTATTTTTCTGCCAATCACATCACACAAACGCTGCTAGAATGTTGAAAGTATTCTGGGCTTTACATTGCCAGGCATTCCTATGCGTCATAAATATCTTTCTTCGTCTCATTATGAAGGAGCACCATTTTCTCAGTCTTTTTAGGAACCTGAAGAAGCCTGCGATGAGAAATGGCAAGAGACTGACTGCAAATAGATTCATCTGAGCCTACTGTAATCTTACTGCATGTTCTGCACAGGCTTGAAGCAGACTAACAACTGTTGAGCATGTAACCAAGCTGCTTTATGAGTCTCTTGAGCATGATATGCTGTGGTCAGAGATAATATAGAAGCACCCCCACAACCACACCAGAAACAATCGATCGCACCACTGCATAGTTACACTAAATAACATTTTATTGTATTTGGGCAACTACAAAAAAGACAATAATAAAAGAATTGCTTAAAGTGGACCAACACCCAGGGGGGATCGGCCCGGGAATTTATAAGTTTCCCGGGCCGATCAGATCCCTCCCCGCGGGGCATCCGAAATCGGGATGTCCCGCGGGGTGAAACCCCCCAGGACGCCCACAAACCTTACCTTAACCCCGTTCCAACGGCGGATGCGCGGGCCGCGGCCGCGTCTCGCGCTTCCCTCTAGCAGGGCGCGCACCCGCGCCGGCCGTTTGTGAATGGCCGGCGCGCTCCCTGTTAGAAGGAAGCGCGAGACGCGGCCTCCAGCGCTCAGAGCCGCTGTGGTTGGACGCCGCTTGTACGTGCATACCACAGCGGCTCTGAGCTCTCTGATTGGACGAGCACCCGCGTAGGAGCGTGGGGAGGTGAGTGTTTACGGGCGTTCTGGGGGGTTTCACACAGCGGGGCCCCCAGATCGGGGTGCCCCACCGAAGTGGACCAAAACCCAGGATAGTCAAAATCCTGGGTGTTGGTACACTTTAAAAACATATACATACATACATGACACTATCTTGTATGGGGGCTACTGGACAAGGTTATAATATGCCATCCGAAAAATTAATTTATTCCTTAATGCCAAAATATTACTATGAATCAATCAAAAACTACCTACATTAATAAATCATCACAAAAGTGCAAGGTGCATGTGCAAAAAAATTATATATATATATTGAATCCAATAAAGTGCAAATGCAATCACATATCCAAAATCCCTATGTTATCTATAACCACAAACCACTTCCCCGTTAATCATATAATATATCCCCATGTTTTGTACCATAAAGTGCCTATGCCAAATAACCTTTCCAATTATATAAATACCATAGTGGAAAAGAACCCGGAGGGAAGCAAAGCAATAAGGATCATATAAAGAATGTATTGAATAAAAATGTCACCAATTGATGAAGCCAGTGCAGTTTCCCCTGCCAACCCCTTTTTTAATTTTTTTTTCTTTCGCACTCTGGTCAGAGACAGTTGGGGGGACTTGCCTTGCTTTTTCACGCTGAGAGCACGGGACAGAGTAGCTGTAGGACCACTTTTTTTGTTTGATCCTGGATTAATGAAATTGAAAAAAGGGCAAGCATTGGAGCCCTGCTACAGCTTCTACCCGGCACTGCAGGAAATAGAGGAGAAGCACATGAGACAGGCATCAGATGAGTTGCTTACAATCTGATTTACAATCTATTAAAGTGGACCAACACCCGTTTTCCTGATGTCGGGTGTAAGTGTTGGTATAGCTGCATTAAGACAGTAGGGGGAGGGGTGCAGAATTATGGAGCCCCCCTCGCATCACCCCCCAGAATGCCCCATATTCTTACCGTATCCTCAAGCCATGTCGAGAATGCAGCCACACTATTGCTAGGAGTTACCACTCCTAGCAATAGCCCAAGTATTATACTTAACAAGCTAAACATGGATATCATCCAAGAAAGACTAAGGGCCTTATTCATGAAGGGATAGCGACAGATAGTGTCTGTTAAGCGGCAGGTATCGGCATGAGAACGCAGGCCACAGCACGCAATTCCACATTTATGAAGCCGAATCTGTAGAGCGACTGGAACAACGCCATGTAGCGTACGATGCATCATTATCCCAGCCTCAGCGTACAGCGCCGGCGTTCAAACTTTCAGAGCGCCACGTCTTACCTCTCGCTACCTGCTGCTCTCCCATACATTTCAATGGACGATCCTTAAATCCCATTCCTTATCCCGTTTTTTGTTTTTTTTTATAATACAAATGTTTCAGACATTTATCCTGACCCGCATGTTGTTTTTTCAAAGTTTTTTTTTTTTTTTGAAAAATGTATTTACTTGTCTAGCAGTAAAGTGTTAATGTCACACCCTCCAACAATGTCATTCCAGTGTTATTCGCTTGCTTAATGTTGTTCATGTGTCTAAAAAATCACTTTAATCACACAGCGCCTGGCGCTCTATCCCACGGTGACAAAAATTAGAGTGCCTACGCTGTTTCATATAAAAATCTTGTTGAATCTGGTGTAGAGCGCCGAGGGCCAGTCGCTATGACCAGACGCTACCTGTCGCTGTACTTTTGATACATGTGTTGTAGGCTTTTCTGTTACTTTTTTACGGAACGCCTAGCGTCGCTGTTACTGAATAAGCAGCAGTCAATAGATGGGCGGTTCTGAGCGTATCAGCATTAACTGCCAAACCTTGTTAAAGTTACAATTAAACCATTATTAGTTTTAAAGTGAAACACAATTGGGTTGATTCAAAGAAACATGTAACAGCTTGGATTTGGCTCACGATCATCCTATTTTTCCCGTCCGCTCGTGCGTTCGTATGAACTTGCGAGTGATTCAATAAGCAAATACGTTTCTATCCTAAAAGATACGTCCGTTCGTATGATATCTCCCGAACTTGCCTCAGTCAGTTGGCAATCGTAAAAATCACGTTCATGTGCTCACCTGTTGCGGCGGCAGCCTGTTTTTTCGGCTGCTTCCATCGTCAAGCTCTTCCAATTACTTGCGTTTGCCTCTGGTTTTCATTGGTTTTTGGCCTCTTAGATTCGTGCGTTCGTATGTTTATAAGATCTTGCGCATGCGCACCCTCAAACAGAAACTTACCTAAACCCTCGGTCCCTCAAACTTACCTAAACCCCTTAGCGGCTGCATCCAACTTCATTTCTCGGTCCCTCAAACTTACCTAAACCCCTTAGCGGCTGCATCCAACTTCATTTCTCGGTCCCTCAAACTTACCTAAACCCCTTAGCGGCTGCATCCAACTTCATTTCTCGGTCCCTCAAACTTACCTAAACCCCTTAGCGGCTGCATCCAACTTCATTTCTCGGTCCCTCAAACTTACCTAAACCCCTTAGCGGCTGCATCCAACTTCATTTCTCGGTCCCTCAAACTTACCTAAACCCCTTAGCGGCTGCATCCAACTTCATTTCTCGGTCCCTCAAACTTACCTAAACCCCTTAGCGGCTGCATCCAACTTCATTTCTCGGTCCCTCAAACTTACCTAAACCCCTTAGCGGCTGCATCCAACTTCATTTCTCGGTCCCTCAAACTTACCTAAACCCCTTAGCGGCTGCATCCAACTTCATTTCTCGGTCCCTCAAACTTACCTAAACCCCTTAGCGGCTGCATCCAACTTCATTTCTCGGTCCCTCAAACTTACCTAAACACCTTAGCGCTTGCATCCAACTTCATTTCTCGGTCCCTCAAACTTACCTAAACCCCTTAGCGCTTGCATCCAACTTCATTTCTCGGTCCCTCAAACTTACCTAAACACCTTAGCGCTTGCATCCAACTTCATTTCTCGGTCCCTCAAACTTACCTAAACCCCTTAGCGCTTGCATCCAACTTCATTTCTCGGTCCCTCAAACTTACCTAAACCCCTTAGCGCTTGCATCCAACTTCATTTCTCGGTCCCTCAAACTTACCTAAACCCCTTAGCGCTTGCATCCAACTTCATTTCTCGGTCCCTCAAACTTACCTAAACCCCTTAGCGCTTGCATCCAACTTCATTTCTCGGTCCCTCAAACTTACCTAAACCCCTTAGCGGCTGCATCCAACTTCATTTCTCGGTCCCTCAAACTTACCTAAACCCCTTAGCGGCTGCATCCAACTTTCATTTCTCGGTCCCTCAAACTTACCTAAACCCCTTAGCGGCTGCATCCCACTCTCATTTCTCGGTCCCTCAAACTTACCTAAACCCCTTAGCGCTTGCATCCAACTTCATTTCTCGGTCCATAAAACGTTAGAATATCACATAATTTACATGTGTCTATATGTTTCTAAGTGTGTTGTTTCTGGTTTGTGTAATTTTTTGGGTGTGTGCATATTAGAAAAGACACATTTCTGAAGGATTAAAATATAATTTATTTAAAATATTTTCTTTGTTTTTTTTTGAATAATTGTAAAAACTTTGATTTTTTTTGGGGTTTTTTTTGGTAAACCTTTTTTTTTTTTTTTTCAACGAAAAACAAATATAAATATTTTGTATTTTTTTAACAGTAAAACACCTTTTTTTTTTTTTTTTTTTTTTTTTTTTTTTAAAAATACATCTTTTTGGGTTTTTAACCAAAAACATAAAACAAGTGTTAAAATTTGTAAAAATTTTAAAACAACTTTAAGAAAGGAGCCAGGACCAAGGGCACTAATCCTCCTCGTCTTCTTCATCTGTTGGCCCCAACGTCGCCTGTATGGCCAGCAGCTCGGCCACCAACTCCTTCATTCTTTTTTTTTTTCCCGCCAAGGTTTGGGGGATCATCCCTGTAACCAATAGAGAAAGAAACATAAATAGGAGTCCCAGACCGGTTTGTATGCTGGAAATAGATTTAGGGTTAATCAAATACATGTAAATGCATGACATATGTCCTTCTTCAAAGGGATACAGTTAATGCATTTCCCACAGGTAAGTGTTTAAACTCCTTAAACCGGACCTTCAACATTATTTAATGAAAACCAATAACTATTCACAAATGATTCTGCACCACCTCAAAGTTATTTAGGGTTTTTTGGGGATTACAGCGCCGCCATCTGGACTCTGAAGCATAACACTTAATGAGGAGTGGAGAGTTGGATAAAGTACAGGGGAGTAGGTTACAGTGGTGCGTTGGGAATCCAGAGCATAGCTGGGTTGAGGGAAAGGTCATCACTCACACAATGCATGGCAGCACCTTCCTTTTTTCAATCTGTATCCCATGCTGCCTGTAAATATTGTGCATTCCATATTCCCCAATATTGGTTTTGTTCAGTCTAATAACATGCATTAGATGGGTGAAGGGTGTTTTTCCATGTTTCTAATCTGTAGGTACAGTGTGATGGCTAAGTCTTTGGTTCTTAATACTAGTTAGGGTCCTCTTTAAGCTAACGAAGTGCCCACATGAAAGTGTGAACTACACATTGGCTACGCCTTTAGTTATGTGTGTGTTATTAGCTAAGCAAACATTAATATGAATAATGGCATGGAGACTTACGGAGTTGGTGGCCGACAGATGGCTGGTTGGGGCCAACAGGCTGCCCTTGGTCCTGGCTCTGCTGTGAAGAAGTCCCTGGAGAAACATGTGACATTTGGTTAGTACTTGTAGAGAGTCACTATTCCCCACATATCTGGCTCCCAGTCTGGCTGACATCACTCACCTTCGCCAGGATCGACTTCAAGCATCTCTGCTGCCTCCTCCTCCACTATCTCACCCGCTCCAGAAGCTTCTACAAATACATAATAAAGGATAACTTAGTTTTTGGGCTGCCATGTATATCTTTGTGCCTATACATGAAGAGTGACATACCAGAGCCTTCCCCATGCGTGGCCAGGTATGACTCCACGCCCACGCGCCTTGGCCCCTCCTCTGTGGTAAGGTCCAGGGGCTGGTCTGAGGAGGCCACAGAGGAGGGGTAGGTCCGTCGCCCGGGAGATCCACCACCTTCACTCACAGATGCAGAGTCATGCAGCACTGGTCGGCCTGTACGTCTCCGGGTGCGGCGAATTCTGAAATCCATTTCCAACACTACCAAAGAAAAGTCATTATAAATAAAGGCATAACTTAGACATTTGGAACATATACCATGCAATTGCTTTGTACTTACTTGGGAAATGGATTCCAAAAAACCTCCGCACCCGGGGCATGTGCAGACGCTTCAGGTCCGACCAATGCTGCATTATCTGGGTGTGAGTGAAGGTGGTGCTGGTCACACGGTGGATCTCCGCGATGATCTCCCGGGCGATGTCCCTTTTCTCGCACACATTGGGCGCGAAGTCATACCGGCGCTGAAGCATGATCTGAAAAACATAAGGGACACAGAGCTTTTACTTTTACACACAGATCCATATGTGTTGCATCACAAGTTGAGAATTTAATGTCATTAACACACACATTTCGAGTGGCCGCCATTTTTGGGGAGTGCCTTCAAGAGGACGTTGACTGTGATTGACAGTCTGGTCTTATGTTATATGTATCACACACCATGTACATACAGATAATAGCCAACATCAAGAATCAGGCCACCTGCATCTATGGCATGTTAGGATGGTTTAAACATCCAAGATGTAGCCTAATGCTTAGGCTTTTGGACCACGTGTGTGGCTTCCCGTTGTGTTTTTATGGCTTAGGAAAACAGTGTTCCTCAAACATCCGCATCAAGGTCCGAGACAGGCCAGGTTTGCCAGCTCGCCCCGCTACTCCACAGGTTAATTAACTGTTGCTAAGCCGGAGCAATTGGCCGAATTAGGACATCAGCATAGACACTTGAAAACGTGGCCAGGCTCGGCCCTTGAGGATGAAGTGTGAGGAGCCAGTGATTAAACATTAAGATACCCCAAACTAGTTCCAAACGCATCATTTACATTTAGGCCATCATTGACTATTCGATTAAAATGCACAGGCAGCCACTTACCAGCATGAGGATCTCTTCCTGTTGACGGGTGAAGATAGTGGGCGCCATCTTTATGCTTCTTCCAGGCAGCAGATAAGTGAAACCCCAGCGGTTTCCTGGTTCCGCTCGAACGTACGTTCGTACGAGCGCGTAGTCGTGCGCATAGGCGTCACACGCTGGGCTCATTATTTAAAGGTCCCTGCACCCAAAGCTCATTCTCTTTGAGCATTTGTGTACGATGGCACCAAAAAAGGCGATGAGCAAGCGACCCCAGCCAAGCAAGACCGCGGAGGGCCCCACAACAAGGTCCCAGCAAGCTGGCCGAAAACTGAGAGCCAAGACTCCCACCTCGGCCCCACCAAGGGACCCTGGACCCTCAGGTACCAAAAAAAGGGGCCCCAAGCCCCGTGCCCCTCCTGCAGCCAAAAAGCTGGCAACTGCAGCACCCACCACCTCTGCCCCCAGAACAGGCAGCACCAGTGAGCCCACACCGGCCATGCCTTCAAGTAGGGCAGTTCGGAAACCCATGCCCCGCAGCAGGGCCCGAACCCCATCCAGGGCCCGAACCCCATCCAGGCCCCGAAGCACAGCCAGAGGCCGAAGAACCCAATCCAGGGCACGAAGCCCAGCCAGGGCCCGAACCCCATCCAGGGCCCGAACCCCATCCAGGCCCCGAAGCACAGCCAGAGGCCGCAGATCCCAAACCAGGGCCAGAAGCCCCTACAGGGCCCGCCGAACACAATCCAGGGCCAGAAGCCCATCCAGAGGCCGCAGATCCCAAACCAGGGCCAGAAGCCCCTACAGGGCCCGCCGAACACAATCCAGGGCCAGAAGCCCATCCAGAGGCCGCAGATCCCAATCCAGGGCCAGAAGCCCCTACAGGGCCCGCCGAACACAATCCAGGGCCAGAAGCCCATCCAGAGGCCGCAGATCCCAATCCAGGGCCAGAAGCCCCTACAGGGCCCGCCGAACACAATCCAGGGCCAGAAGCCCCTACAGGGCCAGAAGAACACCATCCAGGGCCAGAAGCCCCTACAGGGCCCGCCGAACCCAATCCAGGGCACGAAGCCCCGACAGGGCCCGCCAAACCCAATCCAGGGCCAGAAGCCCCTACAGGGCCAGAAGAACCCAATCCAGGGCCAGAAGCCCCTACAGGCCCAGAAGAACACCATCCAGGGCCAGAAGCCCCTACAGGCCCAGAAGAACACCATCCAGGGCCAGAAGCCCCTACAGGCCCAGAAGAACCCAATCCAGGGCCAGAAGCCCCCGACCTGGCACCAGCCGGGAACAGAGCCCCCGACCTGGCACCAGCCGGGAACCTAGCCCCCCAAGAGGGCCCCGAATTGCCCCCATGACCACATCTACACCTGGAAGTTCGGTGGCCAGCCACGCAAGAACACCCAGTCCCTTGGCCAGTCCAGTCCAGTCATTGGGAAGCCACCAATCCGGCCATTCCCCTACCCAGCCCCAGGCCATAATGTCACCACATGTGTCTGCACACATGGAGGAGCAGCCAAGCCAACCATCTGGCCGCACATTGCGCCGCGGCCAGTTGAGTGGGAGATTCTCCCATGACCAAAATATGGCATTGGCTAGTGGCCTTACATTATACTATGACGAGCTATATGGGAGCAAATCCAAACACACCACCAAGCAGCGCAAGATGGAATTGTTTGAAACCATCCTCCGACAAGTAAATGCAGCGGGGGAAGAGAGGAAAGATGTGTCCCAAATTCAGAAGAAAATCTCTGATCTGAAGTATGCTGTACGGCAAAAAGAAATTAAAAGGCATAATTACAGGTAACTAAATGTTTACGCTAAATCGAATGTTTGGGATGTACTGTATGCACCTTTTCTGAGTACCAAACGATTTTCTCTTTTCAGCCTGAAAACTGGCGGTGGCTTTCCATCTAAATTGGAGTTTACCCCTGCTGAGGAGATTGTGCTTGGACTTCTCCATCCGGTCGCGGTCGGTGGACATGCTGGTCTAAGGGACACAGACTCACCGACCCGTACCCACGGTGAGTACTCTTAAATCTGCATGTTTGGCTGTTTGCTAAATAATCTACAGTTCACTAGTAACAAGCTAACGGGATGCCCCTATGGTTTGCCTTGCTTGGCCTCGCACTACTGTGGCTGTTTGTGTCCTCTTTTTGTCCCTGGGAATCACACATTTAGGCCCACAGCCATTATGGCAAAGTTCAAATGTCCAATTGGATTGTTAAAGTCATGAAGTTTCGCAAGATAAGTGAGATATTTGGAATCAATCACAAAACACACATCATTATGTATGGGTTGCCTTTTGGTTGTGTGAGTTGTGTTTGAGTTAACAATTTAATTAGCCACCCACAAACATATCTGACCTAGAGCAGCGACACTCAACTGGCGGCCCGGGGTCCCAATGCGGACCTTGGCACCACATTCAAGGACCCCTGCCCAGACAGCCCTGCACTCAGTTACTTCTGTGTTGACGTGCTCAGAGCTGCCCCCTTGATCGGCCATGTAGTGGTTGGTCTCCTGCCCAATGTCATGGCTCCCTGAAACATAGCATTGCAATATGAAGTACTGCACAGGAAGTGGCATTGCAAGGTACACAGTAACTTTTTAAAAATTTCTCTGGCCACAATCGTGTCCCGCTGCCCCTGCTCTGGCCCATCTGCCACAGTCCCCCCATGCCCCCCCCCCCACATAAGCCCCATACATTTGTAACAGATTGGCTCCATCCATCCCATCACCATCAATACGTTAACTCCCCCCTTTAGCCATCCAATCCCTGTCCCCTCAGCTCTGGCCCATCCAGCCCAGCAAGGGCAAGCAGCCTTTATTAGTTGGCACTTTGAAATCTCCAGCCCCTCCACCAGTGTATTTATTTTTAACTAGACACCCCCTGCGTCAGCACCATGGCCAGACATTCACCTCTCACCACATACCTTGAAATGGGCGTTTCAAACAATTGTTTGAGTACCCCGGACCTAGCGAATGGTAGGCTAAATCCAAAAATGTGCCTTGAAAGTTGTATGCTGACTGGGTACACTTCATGACTTAGAACTGAGGTCACTTAGCAGTTTTTCAGAGCCATTGCACCTATGTAAACTTGCGTGTGTTTGAACAAAGGTCACCATTGCTCTAGAGTTGAAAAATATTACAAATAGAGCTATATTTGATTACCTATCCTAAAAAAGGTTATGTGTGTGTGTTTACGTGGTTTGTTTTTCTCTTCTTCAGCCCAGCATGATCCCTCAGCAAGGGTAAACTCACCCCCCAGTTTGGTTATGCCTACCAGGTCCGTACAGCATAGGAGCCCAGATCAGAGATTTTCGGTAAGTTAATTTAGTAGCATAAATACTAACAAGTGCTTAAGAATGTGTTAAACTGTTGAAATCCAAAATTTGGACGCCAACTTAGCCTTTTTTTTTTGATATGTCCCTACAGACCCGCACACTCATGGAAGAGATCCAGGACATGGAGGAAGATGATGATGTCTCCGTACAGGGCACGTCGGATGAACTCCCCCTGGGTCCCAATTTGGAACTGCTCCATAATGTTTCTCTGGCCAATCCTCAGCAGCAGAGTGAATCTCCATCCATTGTGCTTGCACATGGGGAGACTGACACTACAGTCCCCAGTGTTCACTCTGCTGCTGAGGATTTGCAAAGCAGGCCGGTTGCTGTTGAGGGTACGACACCACGCGGCAGGGCACGCCCAAGAGCCAGGGTAATTGTGCGGCGGACGCCATTACGCCGCCCCACAATTTCCCAGGGGAGGCAGAGTGCCCTGCTTCAATTATGGACCCAACAAAGGGACTCTTATGACGCCCAGCTCGTTACAGAGCGTGAGCAAAGGCATGCCGACATGGTGAACATCCATACCAGTCTACAGGGCATCCTCGCGGAGTTGCGTACCCTCAACAGCAACGTGGCCAATGCAAGTAATGGCATCCAGTCAGCCATGGCTGAGATGACCAATATGCAGAGAAACATTGTGGAGCAGTTTCAAATTCACAATGCTGCCATGGCCCAGGCTAGGTCCCATTCCCATGGACCTCCACCTGGACCTCCACCTGGGTATTATGGGCAGCCACCCTATTAAGCCATGGGTGTGTGGGACATCTTTTCTCTTACCCCCCACTGTATTTACTTGTCCTTTGAGGTTTCAAACAATCCATTTTGTGTTGCTCTGGCAGGTTGTGTTTTGTATTTGCTCCCATATAGCTCCTTAGAGTAATGCTTAAGGCCACTAGCCAATGCCATAGGTCTATGTGGAGTTTATCTGGCCACTTATGGCTTTACCTATGTATTTGGTTGGTGCTCCTCCTGTTTGCAGACATGTTTGTG
The DNA here is from genome assembly GCA_027917425.1 of Gastrophryne carolinensis. Taxonomy (NCBI): domain Eukaryota; kingdom Metazoa; phylum Chordata; class Amphibia; order Anura; family Microhylidae; genus Gastrophryne; species Gastrophryne carolinensis. Next base: position 460,073,057 of record CM051237.1, on the reverse strand, counting down.
TGACATTATGGCCATGCCCAAATATCCCTGGGCACAGGCAATATTAATGACTGGACTAGGCTGGCCTTTGGACTGGGTGTCCTTGTTTGGTTGTGCCACTCACTTCCAGGTGTAGATGTGCTCGATGTTTTTTTTTAATGTTATCCATTTGTTACCACAGATGTATGTGGACTGATTTGTGTTAAGCACTATAATTTTTCCTTTTCAAAGTAAAACAAAAAATTCACTTACAATACTTGTGGCGTTTTTAGTGGGAAGACATTTTTAACAGCTTGGGCTAAACCAGATAATTTTGGTTTGAAGAGGTGTAACAATGCAAAGCTAAAGCTAAGGAAACTACATGAAATACATTAGGCAACAATTAAGGTCTAAATGTTTTACTTAGAGGTAATGCCACATTACGGCAAAACAACATATGTAACAAAAAGGATAACACAGACATACAGAATGGTGAGACAGGGAAAAAAGTTAAGTAAAATGCTGGCTGATCAGGTTGGCTCGAACAGATTGGCCAGACTCACTGGGGGGCCCCTCAAAATTCTCGACTTCATCCTCGACGGCTGAAGAGGGCAGGCTGTCCACATAACGTGGGACACGTTCCATGATGGCAAAATTGTGCAAAACAGCACATGCCATTATAATGTCGATCACTTTCTTGGGATCATATTGCAGGGCCCCCCCAGTATGGTCAAGGCAACGAAAACGTGTCTTCAGCAGACCAAAGGCCCTCTCCACAACAGCCCGGGTCTTGCGATGCGCACGGTTATACGCTTCCTGAGAGGCATCCTGGGGCCGCAGCACAGGCGTCATGAGCCAGGGTAGAAGTGGGTACCCGGAATCACCTTAAACAGAGAATTAAATGTAATCAAAATTAAAAAGGCAACACAACCAACACCAAAAATTCCACAGATATCATAATGATGTAAGGTAAAGTGTTCCCAAAAAAAAACAGGGCACATTAGGGCCCCCAAAAATTGCACTAAGGTATAACCTAAATAAAAATGGCACTTCTATATACCAATTAATTAACAAACATCTGCACGGCCAAGGGTATTTGTATTTTACATATATTTGTAGTTTTCAGACATGTTACAATTAGGATGCTGGTGAGGGCCTATCCACATTTCTCTGGAAACTACAATGTATGCAGTTTAAGTCCACTTTGACATTTAACGACCAATAGTACAAAAGGAGCCAAATGTCAAAGATCCCTATCCACATTTCACTGGAAACTACAATGTATGCAGTTTAAGTCCACTTTGACATTTAAAGACCAATAGTACAAAAGGAGCCAAAGGTCAAAGATCCCTATCCACATTTCACTGGAAACTACAATGTATGCAGTTTAAGTCCACTTTGACATTTAAAGACCAATAGTACAAAAGGAGCCAAAGGTCAAAGATCCCTATCCACATTTCACTGGAAACTACAATGTATGCAGTTTAAGTCCACTTTGACATTTAAAGACCAATAGTACAAAAGGAGCCAAAGGTCAAAGATCCTTGGGTATAAACTCCAAACCAATATATTTAGGGACAAGGAACTTACAGACATCCTAACTAAAGGGAAAACATTCTGAAGGCCAAAGCGAGACAAGGATTTTTTGGGTAAGTTCCTAATATATGAGCCAAGAAAAAGGCAGTTGGACGCTTATGTAAAGTTTTCCAAAACAAACATATCACCAAATACAAGATTAATGCCACATTTAATAACACACAAATAGGACACACTTACCAAGCAGCCATGCCCCCGAAAATTCACCTGCCTCAAATCTCCGAAACAACCCAGATCGCCGGAGGATATAGGAGTCGTGGGACGATCCGGGGTAGCCGGCAAGGACACTCATAAACCGCATATCCGGACCAACCACGGCCTGGACATTAAGTGAGTGTCCCATTTTACGATTCCTTAAGGCAAAAACATACAAAAAGGGTAATTGATATTTGACCAAAACTAATAAATTAACCACAAAACATGTCTGCACTCTATTGGGAAAGACTAATGAAAAGCCGAGATAAAGCAGCTACACAAATGAGGGATAAACAAATATGCTGCCGCAAAGGAAAACAGGTTACATGACACGTTGGGCAACATAATAACCAATCTCAATACCTATATATATACTCGTCGGCTGCCCTAGGTACGAGTGCCACATGTGTGCAGTCAATTGCACCAATAACGTTGGGCATGTCGGCCACATTATAAAACCCAAGCTTAATGGCGTTTCTGGCTGCCATATCATCAGGAAAATAAATATATTTTTGAGTTATGGCAGCCATGCCTTCCAAAAATTTAGACAGTGCGCGGCTCAGCGTAGGCTGTGACATCCCCACAGAGAGGGCACCCAGCCTCTGGAACGAGCCGTTCGCCAAAAATTGCAGGCAGCCAAGCATCTTGGTCATACCTGAAATTGCATGCCCCTTCCTTGTGGTGCGGGCTAACCATGGCCGCAGCTCACTATATAATTTATGGAGGGAAGCGCGATTAAGCCTGGTCAGCTCGAACAGCTCAACATCATTCATGCTATCGATGTTCATGCGACGACGCAGGGGCAATCTGCTCTCAGACATCTCGATCAACTCAATGCCAAAAAGCATAAGCCCTTGATGTGCCACAAACTCGCTCCGCTCCATCCTACTCCCGAGGCCAAATAGCTGCCGGCAAACATTTCGTAAAGCAGCTCTTTAATGGTCTGCAAAACAATTAGCAATCACCTCTCTGAATTGGGCGCAAGCCCATGTGAAGGACGTGAAAAATAGGATCGGACGCAAATAATACGATTTGGACGGGAAAAACACACGAACTAACGCAAATTATACGATTCTCGTACGAAATGCGTATGTTCATATACGTCTATGCGCGAACGATCGTGCGAATACGAAATGGCCAAAAAAACAAGAAAAAATGACAAACACCCACCCAAACTTACGATTCTCGATACGAAATCAATTAACTTTTGCTCTTTGAATCGAGGGGATTGTTACACTTAACATATTAAAAGCATTATTACCTATTGCTGTTGTGAAATGTCAAACACATGCACATATCTATATATATATATATATACATGTATACACATGTATAGGTTAGTATATATGCATTCAAGTAGATTCCAAAATGTTAGATTATAATACAATGATTTATTTTGACATATAGAAAAATAACAATAGCTGTGCTCATTTTAAAATAAAGTTTATAAAAGTAAAAAATTAATCTGGTGGTGTTTCTACTGAGGACTCAGCTGTAGGGGCCGTGTTGGGGGCCAACAGTGCAGTAGAAAAAATTGACTGCTGCTGTATTAGCTGATGTAACAACAACAAGGTTTCGTCCTGGCGATCTATAGAGTGGTTAATATAAGTCAGTAATTCAGCCTGTGGTTGCTGCCTCAGTTCTTGGACCTCTTGCCTCAGTTCATGGATTTGTTGGTACACCAGCGATTGTGATTCCAACGCCGCAATGCGCTCCTCCAGTCTAGCACGCGGCTGCTGGTGACTGTAGGCCTCCAACATGCGGCTCCCTAATTCAAACAGTTCCACACTTGTGGGTACATCCCGTGTGGGTTGTTGGGTAGTGCTCTATAATAAAAAGGAGAAAATACAATTAATGTCTGTTTTTTGCATATACACCTATCTAATCAACATCTTTTGTTCTAATAACATGTACCGTTTGTGCAGGCTCCGTAGGCTGACCACATGGCACTTGGGAGGAGTCCACATCCAGGTTTTCCGTCAAGGTTGTCTGCTAAGATAAAAGTGCGGTGTATGTTACATGTATGTTACATGTTTGTTTTTTTTTACAAACACAATTACATTTTTGCCAACCTGATTCAACAATTCTATGTTAAGAGTGTTGTCCTCCACATATAGTTCAGGTGTCTGGCTGCCAGGAAGGGGCAAATCATTATCCGATAATGGCGGCAAAATTACATATGCTATATTAACAATATTATTTATATTAATGCAAGGTTTTTTTGTCCACTGCGTCAAGTTTCCCTCAAAATATTTTTGGATTCTAACCTTGATTGTCAACTTCATTCCACACACCCTTAACATTTGTAATGAGTATTATTGAAAGTTAGTAAATTCAATATATCTTAACACACATTGTGTGTTCACATATAATTAGCACATTATTAGACACACATACCCGCCACATTGGAGATGTCAGGACTCAAGCCATCACTGGAACTTTGCCCTACAAATACATGGTTAATACCTAATGTAAATAGGATTCATCCATGTAAGGATCAAACACATCATTTTATGATCACATGCTTACCCTCATCCCTAGCAGCCTCACTTTGAAGGACCCTTTCAGGACCAGCATTTCCTGTATTCAGGCCTAATGAAATGAAACATAAATGCTATTAGTTTAAGGTATAATAGTAGTGCTTCCATTACTGAGAAAGAATTTTGCAAATATAAATAATATCTGTAATTTGCCTTAGCATTTGTTTTGGCAATTAACATTTTTACCCATTTGCTCTTACTCATACTCTAAAATACTGCTTGAAATCTGAGTTAGCATGTTTTAAATAAAATCCTCGGGGGAGTAAAACTGGGAGAGTCACTTGTTGAGAAGGATCTGGGGGGGACTGGTCGATCACAGGCTAAATAACAGCATGCAATGTCAAGCAGCTGCTTCCAAGGCCACCAATATATTATCATGCATTAATAGAGGCCTGGAATCATGGGATAGGTGAGTAATATTGCCTCTTTACAAGGCACTGGTGCGCCCTCACCTGGAATATGGCGTCCAGTTCTGGGCACCTATTCATAGAAAGGACGCTCTGACTATAGAAAGGGTGCAGAGGGGAGCCACCAAACTGAGCAATGAAGGATCTTAGTTATGAGGAAAGATTACGAGAAATAAATCTGTTTAATCTTCAGAGGAGACGACTGAGAGGGACATGATTAACTTATATAAATATATAAATGGCCAATGCAAAAAATATGGGGAACACTATTTCATGTAAAATCCTCTCTAAAATCCTCTCTAAAGGGGGCACTGCCTCCGAAAAAGATATTCAGTCTCTGGAGGCGACAGTCATTTTTTACCATAAGAACTATAAATTTGTGGAATAGCCTCCCCCAGAAACTTGTTACATCATCAACCGCTGACAGCTTCAAAAAAGAATTAGATGCTTATTTAGAAGAAAATAACATTTTCTATTTACTATTAGCTGTTATCAGTAAAAAAAATAAATAAATAAAAAAAATAACTTCCCCTTCCCCACCGCCCCTGCACCCGATAGTGGGGGAAATGGTTGTTGGTCCGCTTTACAGTGGACCTAAACCTAGGATTTTGACTATCCTGGGTTTTGGTCATTTCTCCCAGGCACTCCGATCGTGGGTGCCCCACTTTGTGAAATCCCCTGGATCGCCGATGCAAACTCACCTCTTCCCGGTACTACACACATGCGCTGCCACTCTCTTCCCTCTAACAGGGAGCGTGCTCACACTGGCCATTTGGGGATGCGGCTCGTGCATGCGCCGTTGGACCAGGAAGCAAGGTAAGTGAACGGGGGGACCTAGGGGGTTTCACACAGTGGGGCATCCAGATTTTTGATGCCCAGAGGGAGGGAATTGATTGGCTTCGGAATCTTATAGATTCCTGAGTTTTGGTCCACTTTAAGGGTTTGGGCTTTTCATTGAATGATTCTGAAGGTCTGGTTTAAATCCCCATGAAATCTATGAATTAAATATACCTTTGAAAAGCTAATGTAGGCAATCACGCGGTTAAATAGGGGGAAGTGTAATTAGGAATTAGCTCTACAAAATCTTTTGCTAGAACAGCAATTTAATGACTAACATCTAAGACGTAAAAAAAAAAAAAAAAAGATGACATGGACTTTCTCCTTCTCTTGTACAAATGACCCCCTTTGGACGCCGCACTTCTACATGTGTTCTGTCAAGTTCAATGAGCGCCAACAAATCTTCCTACACAATGCGCCTCTTAATTGCTCAAAGTTCAGTAACAAAGTAAACCTTCTAATCCCTTAAACTGCTAAATCCAATTTTCACCCCAGAGTACACCGGGATTATGTTCCTTGTTAGGACTGTGTCAGTTTTTTGGCAACCGGTTCCCCGGGGACTAATTTTTGCAAAATGTTTCAGCACTTTACCCATTCCTGACGTGAAACATCATCCGAGCGTCAAAAAAACAAGCAGAATGTTCTATAAACAGCGGCCGGCCCATGTCCTGTCAATGAGCTAGTCCCACTCCATCAATATGCCTCATTAACCCTTCAATGACCCTTGCAATTTGCCATTTTTAAATGTTGCAGCAGTTTAACGGTAATAACTTGCTGTAGGATGTCCATTGGAATTTCACAGTTTTTATGAATAATTGGAACTTCCAACTGCAGAAACACAATATAAATATCTGCTTTCAAGAAACTATTTAATAAAACTAATGAAATATGTATCCAGAGCTGTATTTCACATCAGGCAACAACCAGGCCTGTGCCTAGGGCATGCGCCTGCAGGGGGGCCTGTAGAGTTTTTACTGTTATAGTCAGGGCCGGCGCACCCGGAAGCCTGGTCAGCTGCCGAGGGCCCCCACCCCCCAGAGGTGCCCACTGACAGCTGGCACAATGTCGTTAACCTTTCTAGTGCCAGCTTCATGAGTCTCACAAAAAAACAGCTCCAATATGGGGTTGGAGGGCAAGCAGCCCTTCTTAGTTTTGGCCATGGAATTTATAGACCCATGACCCACTACTCTCCACCGCAAAAGGGCCCACTGAAACCATGCTGCCCAAGGGCCCACATAAACCTGAAGCCCGGCCCTGGTTATAGTAAAAAAGAAAGTCCCATGGGATTATCTAGGAACACAGTCTATGCATTTTGGGTACAGGTGTGCAATGACACCAATCCAATAGGACCACTGTGTTACAGGGGAAGGGCCAGAGACCTACCGCTGCTCCACCAGGGATGCCAGATGCACTCTCATCTTTCTCAACAGCGGTCAACCTCTCGCTCCCCCTTGCTCCTCCAGCTTCTCTTAGCTCCCATCCTCTCACTCACTTTAGCTTGTTCTGGACCTCTAAAGTGGTTGGTAGCCTCGCCGGCCGTCTCACACAGGGTTTGGGCTACAGTAAGATTCTCCTCTAGTGTCTATCAAGTTCCCCTTTATATAACCTTGGCTTTCTACAATGTTGCCTTCAATTTCCCTCCAAAAAGCCTCCCAACCATTTACAGCAATTTCCTGTTATACCTCAAATGTATTTTCTGTCCCCTGACTCACACTAAAGGGGAACCCCAACCTAGGAGTTTAAACCAGAATGTAATTCTATGCTCCTGTTTGTGGTCTTACACTGCCATCTACTGTCTAAAGCTGAAACTACAACGGCATTTCTATCACTTAATATATTACTTAAACTGGACCAACAGCCTGGCAAAGGTGGAAAAGAAAGGTAGCGGCCATTTTGGAACTTCCTCTCCCAACTGACGGACAGGCTGATTCATTACTAACACCAGGTACCGGCAGATGAGCGTCTGTACAGCGGCGCTAAGAGCGACCGCTAGTGGTCGCTCTGATCGTCTGTGAGTCGCTATTACAGAGCGCCTTAGTCGCTGTAGTAACCTGGCCGGCATTGATGAATTTGATGTGTGAGTCGCTTTAACACCAGTACAGCACTATATGTGAGCGATGGTAGTGACTGGTAAGTGTTAGCGACTCAAACCATATTCATCAAAAAAACAGCCTCACACAGAGCCGGCGCTCAAAATTGTGTCGCTGTAGCCCAGAGCGCCAGACGCTGTGTGATTAAAGTCCGTTTTTGAACACATATCCACTAGTAACAAAGCAAAAACACATGGAATGACATTGTTTTTACATTGTGACATTAACACTTTAATACCAGACCTGTAATGACAATTCTGCATAAAAATATAAAAAATCAAAAAAGTTTTCAAAAATGTATTTAAATAGGCCAGGAGAGGTGACACAATGATTTGATACAAAACAAAAAAAAAATAATAAAAGAAAACCCTGTTTAAAGAGAGGAAAAGTAACGTCCATTGAAATGTATGGGAGAGCGACAGGTAGCGACAGGTAATACAAGGCGCTCTGAAAGCCAGAGCGCCGTGGGGATCCGCTGAGCCGTCTGTGATGATGAATCGATCGCTACATGTCGCTTTAAGAGGCGCTCACCTGACGCTACCTGACGCTTACAAGGCACTACCTGTCGCTATCCCTTGATAAATAGAGCCCTTAACTGACAATGCACAGTAACCAGAAGCCCAGCAGCACTTCCTGTTAGCAGGTGGCCTGCAAGACCATGAGCCGCCATCTTATTTTTAAAACTGCCCCCAGCAGGAATTAGAAAAAGGTAAATAAATGTGTATGTGCAGCAATCTAAATTGAGCATATGAGCGCTATTTGTTGCGTTGGTCTGGTTTAAGTCATTTTTGACTGTTGGTCCATTTTAAGCCACCTCTAGTATCCTGTTCTGCACACCATCCTCAACATATTTTGGCTTGATGTGGTACTGTTTTCTACGGCGCTACAAGATCATCTGTGGTCAGAGACTGCTGCAGGACCACTGTAGCTTGCCAGGATCGCTCATGCACCATGGGACAGAGTGTCTGTCGGACCAATTTTTAGAATGTCCTGGAGGAATAGAATTTAAAGAAGGACACCTTTTGGAACCCTGCTACAGCTTCTACCCTGTGCTGCAGGAAATGGAGGAGAGGCACTTTGGACAGGCTTCAGCTGAGCTGCTTGCTGCCTTTTAATCTTTGTTTACCAGTCCCTTTAAATCAATGTTAGCCATGGAATCATTCTATAGAGAAAACAGGTTGGCTGGGCAGAACCCTTGGCCAATCGGAAATCCAGTCCTGGTAGTACTAGGGGGAATTTTGTCCACACTTGTATTGACCATTAAAGAGGAACATCAGATCTAAAATAAAAAGTCTCCGATTACCCCTCCCATCGGCCCCTACTTACCTTTTGGATGTCGCCGTTGCCTGCTGCGGCGACATCTGACTGCTTCAGGACCCGTTCCTCTGCCCCCCGCGCCGACTTAGGGGGTTATTTAAGAAAGGATAGCGTCAGGTAGCGCCTGGTTAATGAGAGGTAGCGACAGATAGCGACTGGTCAACGCCGGACACGGCACGCAATTACACATTTATCAAGCAGAATCTGTTTAGCGACTGGGATAGCGCCATGTAGCGTCTGATTCATCATTTTCACAGCCTCAGCGAACAGCGCCAGCGTTCAGCCTTGCACAGCGCCAGGTATGACCTCTCGCTGCCTGACTCTCTCCCATACATTTCAATGGACGAACCTTTTCTTCACTTTAAACAGGTTTTTTTTATTTTTATCAAAAATCACAAATAATTCTGTGACCTTTTCTGGCATTGAAAAAGCTGTTTTTTCAAATTTTTTACATTTTTTAAATATTTCTTCAGAAATGACATTACAGGTCTGGCATTAGTTCATGTTACAATGTTGCTACAATGTAATACCATATGTTTTCGCTTTGTTACTAGTTGATAGAAGTATTTTTTAGCGCCAGAGATTTGGGAGGCTGTTTTTTTCCTGAATATGGTGTGAGTCGGTAACATGAGCAGTCGCTAACATGCGCTCCCATACAGCGCTGTACTGGTCAAATAGCGACTCCTCAAAATGTATTCAACATTACTGAACAGCGACTGAGTCGCTATAAAGTAGCGACCCACGGCTGAGCACTGCGACTACTAGCGGGCGCTCTGAAAATGCCTGCTACAGACGCTCATCTGTCGCTACCTGCCGCTAATGATGAATCAGCCTCCCAGCCATCTATAAATGACAGCACAGTTTTAGTCGTGCTCTTCAAATTCCCGCGTCGCTCAGCAAAGTCTCGCAGGATTTCAGGGGCGGCCCCATTGCATCCCATGGGCACTGCGCAGGTGCGAGATCATTGCACACAGTGCCTGGTGGGATGCAAAATGGTGCTGCCCGTCGGGAGGTCACTGGAATCCGAGGGACCCAGAAGATGGATACCCTGGAGGAGTGAGTAAAAATTGACCAAAGGTAAAACTGGAGGGGGGGGGGGCAGCAGATTGGTGAGGTTTGGGGGATGTTCCTTTTCAAAGTAGACTGAAACCCAGGATTTTGACTGTCCTGGGTTTTGGTAACCCTATCAGGGGTGCCCCACTGTGTGAAACCCCCCAGGTTGCCCGAAGAAACTCATCTATTCTTGGTCCTACGACACATGCGCGGCCAATCGTCTAATCAGCCCGCTCGGATCTGCTTGAGCCCCTTCGTCCAGGAGCTCGTCTAATGTGAGAGGATCCGAGCATGCTGGCGGACGCATCCCCCGCTACCCTCTAACAGGGAGTGTGCCCGCGCTTACCATTCACAAATGCCTGGCACGGGCACATTCCCTGCTAGAGGGAGTGGGGATGCGGCCGCTGCTCACACATGCGCAATTGGACTGAGAACGAAAGTGATTTCTCGGGCGACCTGGGTGGTTTCACACAGTGGGGCATCCCGATCGGGGTCCCCCAAGGGGAGCGAGTATGCATGCTCTGGAGTCTCATTGGCCTCGATTCAATAAAATTCTCATGGTAGTAAAAAATTCAATTGATGAGAAAAAAGCCTGTTGCTGAATCACCATCTAGGAAAACAATGAAAGTCAATGGAACTTTTTTACTCCTAAGAAAAGTAGAGAACTGTTTACTCCTTTCTACACTGTAGTAAAAGCTGCCATTGGCTTTCATTGTCTTTTTTATGTAGTGATTCAATAACAGTGACATTCTCATTTATTTCTCATTAATTGAATTTTTTACTACCATGAATTTTTCTCAACTCTTAGGCCCTTATTTATGAAGGAATAGCGACAGGTAGCGACTGGTGAGCTGCCGGTAATGACGGGCCGCGCCACGAGAACGCCGGCTCCCCACGACAATCACACATTTATCAAGCCAATCCTGCTTAGCGACTGAGATAGCACCATATAGCCACTCATTCATCATTATTCCAGCCTCAGCCCACAGCGCCAGCGTCCGACCTTGAACAGTGACAGGTACCGGTATGACCTCTCGCTACCTGGCGCTCTCCAATGCATTTCAATGGAACAATCTTTAAATATTCATAATTAATTATTATTTATTTTTTTTTTTTAATGTGAAAAATTCTGTGACCACTTCTGCCATTTTAGGCTTTTTTTAGGTAAAAATTGTACAGAATTGATATTACAGGTCTGATATTAATGTATTCATATTACAAAATTATTTAAAAAAACTTGTTTTTTTGGTTTCCAAAAATATGGTTGTTTGGGGGGTTAAAAAACTACTTTTAACCCATCGCCGCCAGCGCTCTGGGGTTTAAACATGCATTTTACAGCGCGAGAATTTTTTGAGCGTGATTTTTTAATGAATATGGTGGGAGCCGGTCGCTAGGGCCAGTCGCCATCATGCGCTCCCATACAGCGCGGAACCTGTCAAATAACGACTCCTCACCCAATATTCAACATTACGGCAAACCGACTGAGTCGCTATCAACTACCGAACAACGGCCAAGCACAGCGACTACTAGCGGGCGCTCTGAAAATGCTGCTACAGTCGCTCAAATTGAATCAAGGCCATAGACTCTCATAGACTCCAGGGTAGGTTTTGGTCCTCTTTAATACCTTTGGCACAGCGCTGAATTCAGCGCAGGGACACTTTAAATTTTCCTTTCAGTATTTTTTAATACGTTTCTCTGTATATTGCTCCCGTCTGCTCCTGTTTGTGTGTTGTTTTTTTTTAAGAAAGTGAAAAAGAGATGAAATAAAAACTAATGTTTATCCTCCTTTTATCTTTCCTCTCCATGTTGGCTGGGCATAAAGACACAAATGTAATCTGAAGTGAAATCTCACTGAGCCTCGCTCGTTCATGGAAGGGGCACCGCGTTTATTAAAGCCGAGCCCGAGAGGAAAGGTGGAAACTTCAAAGCCGTCTTAATAGGGGCAAGATGGTGAGCCAAGGCAAAGGAAAGACGAGTGTAACACGGGAGGAAGGAAACAGGTTTTTGTTGGATCAAAATCCTTCCTAATGACACAGCGGGGAAATACTTTTCACAACATCAATCCAGCTACTTAGTTTTTTTTTCTTCTTCTTCTCCTCAAAAAGTGATAAAAAGAAACACAAATCCCGAGATTTCCACAAAAACCTTTAAGGAGCAATTTATCTTAACAGAAAGTAATTGAAAAAGGTTTAGCTTTTACTGTAACAATTTAGAATATGGTAAAAGTAGTTTCTGTAACTAGCTTTTCTCACTCTCCGTTTTGCGCTGCTTGGCCGAATGAACAAAAAAAAAAAAGATTGCTTGCACAGCTTGAAACGTTTACAACCTTTCATGTTGGTTGCTGGCAGAGAAGAGGGTGTACTGTGCTCTCCTGTCACTTCATCATGCTGAAAGCTTCCATTTTTTTTCCTTTTCCTTAAAGGTAGCTTACAGTCAAAATATGACACAAGACTTGGAAATACTAAGGTTGCAAACTAAACCCGTTATCAGGGGCGAATAATTTTCTGGGTCCTGGCTGTGCTGGGAAGAGCGCGTCATGGAACAGCTTTATGAGTCCTATGAGGCCGATTCATTAATAGCGGCAGATAGCGACAGTTGAGCGGCTGTAGCGGCATTTTCAGAGCGCCCGCTAGTAGTCGCTGTGCTTGGCCGTTGTTTGGTAGTTGATAGCGACTCAGTCGATTTGCCGTAATGTTGAATATTGGGTGAGGAGTCGCTATTTGACCGGTTCCGCGCTGTATGGGAGCGCATGATAGCGACTGGCCCTAGCGACCGGCTCCCACCATATTCATTAAAAAATCACGCTCAAAAAATTCTCGCGCTGTGAAATGCATGTTTAAACCCCAGAGCGCTGGCGGCGATGGGTTAAAAGTAGTTTTTCAACCCCCAAACCACCATATTTTTGGAAACCTAAAAAAACAAGTTTTTAAAATAATTTAGTAATATGAATACATTAATATCAGACCTGTAATATCAATTCTGTATATTTTTTTTTTTTTCCCTTAAAAAAATCATCTAAAATGGCAGAAGTGGTCACAGAATTTTTCACATTTAAAAAAAAAAACAAAAAAAACAATTAATAACAATTAATTATTAATATTTAAAGAGTTTTCCATTGAAATGCATTGGAGAGCGCCAGGTAGCGAGAGGTCATACCTGTTGCTGTTCAAGGTTGGACGCTGGCGCTGTGGGCTGAGGCTAGAATAATGATGAATGAGTCGCTATCTGGCGCTATCTCAGTCGCTAAGCAGGATTGGCTTGATAAATGTGTGATTGTGGTGGGGAGCCGGCGTTCTCGTGGCGGGGCCCGTCATTACCGGCCGCTCACCAGTCGCTACCTGTCGCTATTCCTTCATAAATAAGGGCCTAAGGTTGCAAAGTAAACCCGTTATCAGGGGCGAATAAAATTTTCTGGGTCCTGGCTGTGCTGGGAAGAGCGCGTCATGGAACAGCTTCGTGACTCCTATGTGTGGTGTGGTGTGCTGTGGTCAGAGCCAGCTGCGGGACCACTGTGGCTTTGTCGCGCTCCCTTACACTGACAGAACTGAAGGACAGTGTTGACTGTTAGACCACTTTTTGTTAGAGTTAGGTCAAAGCACACCATATAAAACCTCAGTTAGTAGCAAGCAAAAAATGGCAGAAAGTCATTTAGAGGGGTTCAGCATTCTCTAGTACATCCACTCAATGTGTACTCTCAAATAGCATATATATGGATTATGGATGGATGGCATTATAATGACCCCATGTTGGGGATACTATTGTATGCGTACTGTGTAGTCTTGCCATTTGTATATACCTTGAGCACTTATATTGGCAGGCTGATTCATTACTAACGCCAGGTTGCGACAGGATGAGCATCTGTAGAACAGATTTCAGAGCGCCCGCTAGTAGTCGCTGTGCTCGGCCATGGATCATTGTTTCAGAGCGCCTCAGTCGCTGTCCGGCATTGATGAATATGATGTGTGAGTCGCTATACTACGCTTTATGTGAGCGAGCCGTACCGACAGCTCAGTGCGACTGACTAACACCACATTCATCAAAAAAACAGCCACAAACATCGCCACGCTCAAAATCATGTAATTGTAGCCCATAGCGCCAGAGGCTGTGTGATTAAAGGCTGTTTTTGAACATGTATTTACTAGTAACAAAGCGAAAGCATATGGAATTACATTGTTATAACACTGTAACATGAACACTTTAATACCAGACATGTAAGAACAATTCTCCCAAAAATATTATTATTCCAAAAAGTTTTCAAAAATGTCATTTTCTTGCCCAGAAAATGTCAGAAGGTTTGTTTTTTTTTAGGGAAAAAAAATTTGATCAGGAAAGGAATTTAAGGATCATCCATAGAAATGTATAGGAGAGCGCCAGGTAATGACAGGTTAGACATGGCGCTCTGCAAGGATGAACGCCGGCGCTGTACACTGAGCCCGGGATAATGATGAATCGGACGCTACATGGCGTTGTTCTAGTCGCTCACCAGATTCGGCTTCATAAATGTGTAATTGCGTGCTGTGTCCGGCGTTCACCTGCCGCTACCTGGCGCTGTACAGGCACTACCTGGCGCTATCCCTTCATGAATAAGGCCCTAAATCACTTTATCTTTTGCATAGCTTTGCATTGGGAGTTTATTTTTTCTGTTCCATATATATGTTAGACCACTTTTTCCCATGGCCCTGGAGGCATGAAACTGAAAGAAGGCCAGACTTTGGAGCCCAGCTACAGCTTCTACCCTGAACTGCAGAACACAGAGGAGAGGCACATGGGACAGGCTTCAGGTGTGAGCTGTTGGCTTATCTTGGTCTTATTCCCCCACTGGGAATGTGAAATGATTGATTAAGGTTCAGGAGGGAAGTGTTTTTAAGAAGAAACTTAAAGTGGACCAACACCCTGCACGATCGAATCTATAAGATTCCCGGGCCGATCCAATCCCTCCCTGGGATGCCGCTGTGTGAAACCCCCCAGGACGTCCCATTCACCTTACCTGTATTCCGATCCAACGGCGCATTCGCGGGCCGCAGCCGCATCTCGCGCTTCTCTCTAGCAGGGCGCGTGCCCACGCCGGCCACTTGTGAATGGCAAGCGCGGGCGCGCTCCTTGTTAGAGGGAAGCTTGAGCTGAGGCGCCAGTGTGCTCTGAGCCGCTAAGCTATGACGGCACTTAGATGCGCATAGCTCATCGGCTCTGAGTGCGCTGATTGAACGAGCGGCCACGCATGCACTGTAGGAGCGGGATGAGGTGAGTTTTATTCTGAGATCTGGGGGGTTTCACATAGCAGGACACCCCCGATTGGGAAGATCAGGAGCAATGTTAGAAAATATTATTTTACAGAAAGAGTAGCAGGTGCTTGGAACAAACTTCCAGCAGAGGTAGTTGAAAAATCGATAGTCACTGAATTTAAACATGTCTGGGATAAGCCTCCATCTATCCTAAGATAAAGAGAACATACAGTATACACATAAGATACAGAGAGCATACAGTATATACATAAGATACAGAGAACATACAGTATATACATAAGATACAGAGAACATACAGTATACACATAAGATACAGAGAACATACAGTATACACATAAGATAAAGAGAACATACAGTATACACATAAGATATAGAGAACATACAGTATATACATAAGATAAAGAGAACATACAGTATATACATAAGATACAGAGAACATACAGTATATACATAAGATACAGAGAACATATAGTATACACATAATATAAAGAGAACATACAGTATACACATAAGATAAAGAGAACATACAGTATATACATAAGATACAGAGAACATACAGTATATACATAAGATAAAGAGAACATACAGTATACACATAAGATATAGAGAACATACAGTATACACATAAGATACAGAGAACATACAGTATACACATAAGATAAAGAGAACATACAGTATACACATAAGGGCAGACTAGATGGAGCGTATGGTCTCCTTCTGCCATCACCCTTCTATGTTTCTATGTTTATTATTTTAGCTTGGTCTAATTATGGCCGTTAGGTTTACAGTCCCTTTAACCCTTTTAGTGCCAGCTACACTATATATGGTTTGTGGGGGGTATTCCAAGCGTAAAGGGTTGTTTTGGTTTAAAGAGCGCAAGCGAAAGTGTGCACTTTGTTAGGCTGGTGCATGCAGGCACCATGGCTGTAGGCTCAACCAATCAATATCCTGGTAAAGTTATCCAATACACCATTGATAAAGCAGACTGGAAGTCAAAAAAAGCAAGTTCAGTAAATTGCCCTACTCTGGCAAACAGTGACATAAACTATTTGAGAGGGCTTAAACCTGACCTTCAGCATCATTTACTGAGAAGCCCAAACCCTTTAAAAACTATTCCCCAGCATCTAAAATTAATAGATTTAACGTTTGTAATCACTTGTTTTCCCCACTGGCCTGCAACTCTGTTTAGCACTCTTAAGATATGGCTCAGTAGCATCACATACTGAGGAGAGGAGAGGGGGCAAATGTGCAAGGGGTTGAGTTAAAGCTGTGCTTTGCACAGGGTCAGGAAAAGGTCAGCAATCCCACAATGCAGAGCGGCACAGTCAGAAGACACTTCCTGTCTGCAGGCAGCCTGAGACTCCATGTGCTGCCATCTTGGATGTTTAAAGGCTCACAAAATGCAGTAGATGCAGGTAGGATGGTTCAGTTTTCCCCAGTCCCTGCAGATCTCGGCCTAAGTCCTTCTTCTACTTCTGCTTTATCAGCTCCTGCAGATCCTGGCCTGACTCTATCTACTCATTCAGTTCTTCTCAGTTCCTAATGATGTTGTAATCAATCGCACTTCTGTTTCAGCTTCTGGTCTGACTCCCTCTTCTACTTCTTCAATCCCACAGTTCTTGGCCCAGCTTCCATCAGTTCCTACTGATCTTGGTCTTACTCCCTCTTCTGCTTTGACTTTTGCCAGTTTCTGTAGTTCCTGTATATTCTGGGTCTCACATTTTTCAGCTTTGGCTTTTTTAGCTTCTGCAGATCTGATCTCCTTAACTCGTGTGCTTCAGTTTTCCCCAGTCCCTGCGGATCTCGGCCTAAGTCTTTCTTCTACTTCAGCTTTTGTCAGTTCCTGCAGATCCTGGTCTGACTCCTACTTCTGCTTTATCATTTCCTGCAGATCCTGGTCTGGTTCAGTTCTTCTCAGTTCCTAATGATGTTGTAATCAATCTCACTTCTGTTTCAGCTTCTGGTCTGACTCCCTCTTCTACTTCAATCCTGCAGATCTTGACCCCTTTCTGTTTCAGCTTTCATCAGATCCTGGTCTCAGTCCTGTTTCTGCTTTAGCTCTCTTAGGTCCCTGAGTATATTTTAAGGCAAGCTTCAGAGAATACCCAGTTCTCTTTGTTAGACATGACTTTTCTACTATTCACAATGGCTAACACAGTACAACACTACTGCTTTCTCTCAGATATGGGTCTGACTTCTGCTCTGCCTCAGCTTTAACGTGCAAACTTGCGCATGCACAGATGTTTAAGAAAGTTCACATGTGCAGAAATTATGCACATGGAGAGAAGATGGTACACGACTACTATCAACTATAAATTCTCCTGCCTGACTGGCAGCCATTGCTCTTTAGTCAGCTTCCTTGTTCCTGGATCTGTACCCTGTGAAAACATATGACTATTGATAAGCCAGAGCTGGGACAATTGGTTTGGAATCCCTCTTGACAGATAGTCCCCACTATCCAGTATTCAGAACTCCAAAATGGCAGATCCAGTTGCTCCAGACACCATAACATGTGAACTGGCATAGGAATCACTTGGACCCCCTTACCAGTCCAAGTTGGTCCAAGGGATCCCTATGCCAGTTCACATATAAGAAAGAAAAAAATACAGTTTTAAATGGTGGTCCAGCACTAACTTGTCCTGCCAAGCTAATGGCAGAGAGGCTATTATACCACAGAGGAGGAGCCTCTATGGAATACCCCCATGTGAATAATGACATCACTGGAGAGGAGGGAGAATTGAGGGGGATATCCCTCACTACAGATGGCAGCAGGGCAGCTGCAATAGACCCGGCGGACCTGCAGAGAAGACTGGAGTCCCTTTTTAACTGTTCAATGGATCAGTTTAAAGGGTAGTGATGGCCAGTATGCCACCTGACAGCATTGGCGGGTGTCACGCTATAAAATATTCCCAGATCTAGCCCAAATCCCTTGAATGTAGCTTTGGCCTAACCCCGAAGCCCATCACTACTTATGACTTCTGTTGTGACACAGGCTCGTCCTGATATACTTTGTCTCAATGACCTCGACCTTCCTTTTGATTACCCTTGAACTTATTATTCAGTTTGATCTCTGCTTTGGACTTTGACTCTGCACTTTTCATACCTACCCAGACCTTGGCTTATGTTGATGGACTTCCTTGCCTGCTCCTTGTCGATACCTTGCCTTGGTTTCTACATTTACATGCTCCTGCCTGCAGCACCCCACACCTGCAGCTCCACGTAGATTCCTGGTCCAAGCCTGCCTCAGTGGATTTGGCTTCCTACGCGTAAGTCTTGGTTCCAATTGCTATGGGTTCTCGTTACACTGGATGTCTGCTTTAAATTCCATTCCATACCCTTGCAGTGCACATTAGTATGCCCAAAGGAGAGGTAATCAAACAGGCCCAGAGTCTTCTAGACTCCAGGGGCCCTCCAGACTGGCTCTCCAAAGGGAGGGCCATTTATAACCCAGGGTGTGGCTTCAAGGGAATCCCCCTAGCATCATTTGACAGCTAGGGAAATTCCCTAGGAAGAAGCCACGCTCTGGGGTATAAATACCTCTCCCTTTGGCGGGGAGCGAAAAGAGCCTGACAGTGCCACCCTGACAGTGCCACCCTCACAAACGCTGTCAGATTGATCATTCTGTTTACTTTTGCTAGTAGAAGAGGAGCTGATGAGAGACCCCAGAGGCGCTAGACAGTGGGAGGACAGCATTGGGTGCTGGATAAAGATGGCAGAGGTACGAATAGTGTATATATATATATAGAATAATGATTTTGTGTTGTGTTTTATTTTTACTTTAGCTACATTACTTAGGGGCCCCCCTATACTAGTTGAAATGGTAGGGGGTCAGAAAGTTACCTGACTTGACTTGCCATTACCCTTGCCACATTACCTATACCCTCAATGGCCATGGGGAGTACGGAAAAACACAGTGCCCATAGCTATGGACCTAGGAGGACATCCAGAAAAAGGGCATAGGGGCTGGTGTCCTAGCATGGCTGGCCGTTCAGTCTTCAAGCCATGGAGGGGGTCCTGTTCCTGGTGTGCTGGGTGATAGCTGTGAAAGGGGGGACCCATATCAGGATCTGCTGGCACTCTGCATATTAATGTTTGTATGAGGGGGACGTGACCCACTGGTGCTCTTCTTTGTGTCAGGGGACAAAATCCACTGGCACTCAAAATATTAAACTGGACTTTCACCATGATTTCATGAAAAGCCCAAATCCTTATAAAATGATATCCCAGCATCTAAAATTAATATATTTTAAGTTTTTAGTCACTTTAGGATACGGGTGCCACCATCTTGACTCAGAAGCATCACACTTACTGAGGAGAGGAGAGTGGGATTATGTATAGGGGGGCGGGCTATAGCTGTGCTTTGCTCAGACAGAGCAGACCTGGGGTCAGGAAAAGGTCAGCAATGCAGAGCAGCACAGTTAGAAGGCAATTCCTGTTTGCAGGATGCCTGATGTCCCATGAGCCGCCATCTTGGATGTTTAAAGGCTCATAACATGCAGTAGATGCAGGTAGGATGATTTTTAATGTGAGCAATCTGTAAGTACAGGTTGTGGGAAACTTATAAGATATGCTCTTATTCTGGGTGAAGGTCCGCTTTAATGTTTATATGAGGGGACATGATCCGCTGGTGCTTCTTGGTCCCCATTCAATCCATCCTTGGACTATCCCTAGACCATCTACTTCTAGTGGTCTAAAAGCCATAGCTGTTAATGTTAATGTCAGGGTCCGCCGGACACCCTTCTTGCGTGAGCCAACAATCCCCAATCTCCACCGCCTCTTGTGCCTATAGACAAGCCCCTGCTCGCTGGAGACACTGGTTTTGCCTCTCCAGACTCGGTTGCCCCCAGGACTTACTGGCGCAAAGATTGCTGGCTTACGGCAAAGATGGATGAACTGCGGGGTATCCCAAAACAGAAGTTCATGCGACAAAAGTCCGAAACGTTGAAACCAAGGGGTAAGGCAAAGAGTAGTCAGGACTAGCAAGGGGTCAAAACCGGGAGGTCACATCCAAAGGGTAAAGCAGAGGCGAAGTCAGACAGACGGAAGGTCGGTGCAGGCAGTGGACAGGAGTAGTCAAGGACGGAGCCGGATCAAAAACACTAGACGTAGTTCAAAAGCACACCCAAGCTAGAAATGGCTATAACGGGCACCGGTGGTTCGGGCAGGAACATATTTAAAGGGTAACTGTCCAATGGGAAGGGGGAATGTATGATTGGTGCAACTTGTGATTGGTGCAACTGTGATCTTGCTCCTGATAGGAGCAACCCCAGGGACTGGACCGCCCTGGCCAGTCAGGCTGTCCAGTCCCTGGGCTCATCAGAGCCGAGGACCCCCGGACCAGGATTGGTCCTTTAAAATCTGCCCCCGGCGAATGCGTTGGGAGCAGCGCCGCCGGAGGGCACGTGTATGAGCGTCCCCGAGAAGGAGGGAGAGGACATCGTGCCCGCCGGGGAGGTGGAGGAGCCGACGCAGACATCGGGGACTTCAGCCGCCGCTGCTGAGGGGGAGGCGGAGGCCGAAGCCCTACCGGAGAGCGAGGACGTGGAGGGGGCTGCCCGGCACAGCCGCCAGAGGGACCGAGCCGACAGAGACCGCGCGGAGGCGCCGCGGGACAGGTCCCCAGGTAAGTTCCTTACATTACCCCCCCCTTGAGGAGGGGGCCTCTGGACCCTCCAACCTGGGTTTCTGAGGGTTCTCCCTGTGAAACTTCCTAACCAACCTCCCCGCGTGGACCTCTCTGGCTGGGACCCAAGACCTCTTTTTTGGACCGTATCCCTTCCAATCTACTAGGTACTGGAGAGAATTCTGGAAGAAACGCGAATCTAAAATCTGAGCTACTTCGAATTCTTTCACGTTCTTTGACCCGGGTTTGTAAGTAATAGCAAAGTTAAACCGGGAAAAGAACAGAGACCAGCGAGCTTGCCTAGGGGTTAACCTTTTCGCAGACTGAATATACTCCAAATTCTTATGGTCAGTGAAGACCGTAACAGGGAACTGAGCCCCTTCCAACCAGTGTCTTTACTCCTGAATGGCTAGTTTAACCGCCAAGAGCTCCCGATTCCCAATGTCATAATTCCGTTCAGCGGAATTTAACTTTTTCGAGAAAAAGCACAGGGGTGAAGTCGTTCCAGGGAACCACTGTACTGCGAGAGAACAGCCCCAACGCCAAGCTCAGAAGCATCGACTTCAACTATAAAAGCTCGTTCACATTCTGGGTGAATTAGTACTGGGGCGGAGCTAAAAACTTCCTTCAACTTTCTGAAGGCCTGAATCGTTCTGGCCAGAGTGATGGGAAGGCCCCCTTTTTGGTGAGATCTGTGAGAGGCGCTTCTAAAGTGGAGAAGTTCTTTATAAATCTCCTGTAAAAGTTAGCGAATCCCAGGAATCTTTGTAGCCCCTTTAAATCTCTAGGTTGCTCCCACTTAAGTACAGCTTTAACCTTGGTCTGATCCATGGATAACCCAGTGTTAGAAATAATATACCCTAAAAAAGGGACCTCTGAGACCTCAAACATACATTTCTTAAGCTTGGCATATAAGCAATTTTCTCTTAGCTTCTGCAAGACAAGGCAAACATGTTCCCGATGTTCTGCTAACGAGGAAGAAAAAATCAAAATATCATCGAGGTACACTACTACAAAGCGACCCAAGTACTCTCTGAAAATTTCATTTACAAAGTCCTGGAAGATGGCCGGGGCGTTACACAGACCGAAGGGCATCACGAGGTACTCGTAATGCCCATCTTGGGTATTGAAGGCTGTCTTCCATTCATCACCCTGACGGATCCTTATCAAGTTATAGGCCCCCCGTAGATCCAACTTAGTAAAGACTTGGGCCCAATGATTTGCGTAAACAACCCATCAATCAGAGGAAGGGGGTATTTGTTCTTGATGGTTATTTTATTCAGACCCCGATAATCTATGCAGGGGTGGAGCCCCCCGTATTTTTTTTCAATGAAGAAAAAACCCACCCCAGCCGGGGAAGTGGATGCCCGTATGAAACCCTTCTGTAAATTTTCAGCAATGTAATCTTTCATTGCTCTATTCTCTGCCCCGGTCAAATTATAGATTTTCCCCCTGGGCGGCATGGTCCCCGGAAGAAGTTCTATGGGGCAGTCAAAGGACCTATGAGGTGGGAGAACATCCGCCGCTCTCTCAGAATATACGTCAAGAAAATCATGATAAGGGCCTGGAATCCCCTCGGGAGACAGCTGTGTGGCACGCAGCGGGACTTCCAAACAGGACTGGAAACACTGCGGGCCCCATTTAGTAATCTGCCTCGCAGCCCAGTCAATCTGAGGATTATGTTTTTGTAACCAGGGCAACCCAAGTACTAAAGGAGTCAAGGGCATCTTTAAAACAAGAAAGCAAATTGATTCAGAATGTCCGGCTCCCACTCTAAGATTTACTGGTGGGGTCTTAAAGTGAATGAGGCCTCCGGCGATGGGTGTGTCATCAATGGCTGAAACCCGAATGATCTTAGACAGCGGTTGGAGCGGAATCCTCAAACTTCGGACTAACTCGAAGTCAAGAAAATTCCCCGTAGCCCCACAGTCAAGAAGGGCCTCCAAATTTTTAAATTCAAGGTCCACTTTAATCTGGACCGGGACCGTAAACTGGGAATAGATTTGAGGAAATACCTTGCAGCCTAGGTGGGTTTCCTGGACCCTACCTAGGCTCTGAAGTTTCCCGGCTGCTTCTTGGGACAGACTCTGATCTGGGGACCGGTCCCTCCACAATAGAGACACAGTCCTTCCGACAACCACCAACGTCTCTCAGCCTCAGAAAGCTTGGTAGCTCCCAGCTGCCTAGGTTCCTCGACAAGTAAGGAGGCTGGAGCCCCAGCTTTCCAGCTGGTATCGGGATGCGTCCCTCTTTCAAGACGTCTTTCCCGTAACCGTCGGTCGATTCGGATGGCTAGCTGCATGGTTTCGTCTAGAGACTGAGGTACAGGGTGATTCACAAAAATGTCCTTAATAGCGTCAGATAGGCCCAACCGGAACTGACCACAGAGGGCAGGGTTCATTCCATCGAAAATCCACAGCCCACCGACGGAACTCGGAACAATACTCCTCGGCCTGCCGGCGACCCTGTCGCAAGGTACGAGGTTTGGCATCAGCCATGGCACCCCTATCTGGGTCATCATACAGAACTTCCATTGCTGAGAAAAATACATCAACTGACTGCCGTGCTGGATCCTGAGGTGACAGGCTGAAAGCCCAGAACTGAGGGTCCCCTTGCAGGAGGGAGATGACCAGGCCCACACGCTGTTCTTGGAATCCCGAGGAGTGTGGGCGGAGTTGAAAGTAAAGCTTGCAGGCATCCCGAAAGTTGGAAAACTTGCTTCTATCCCCAGAGAATTTGTCGGGGAGTGGAATCTTGGGGGTTCCACTGGATGGACGGCCGATGCCCCCTGAGGGCCTGGGTTGATAGGAGTTGGATGATTCTCCTGGGCCGCCACTCGATGTGCCAGGTGCTCAACGGCCGCAGTCAAGGCCTGCACCTGCTTCAATATTCGGTCCATAGTTCTGGCTCGTTATACTGTCAGGGTCCGCCGGACAACCTTCTTGCGTGAGCCAACAATCCCCAATCTCCACCGCCGCTTGTGCCTATAGACAAGCCCCCTCTCGCTGGAGACACGGGTTTCGCCTCTCCAGACTTGGTTGCCCCCAGGACTTACTGGCGCAAAGATTGCTGGCTTGCAGGGTATCCCAAAACAGAAGTTCATGTGACAAAAGTCCGAAACATCGAAACCAAGGGGTAAGGCAAAGAGTAGTCAGGACTAGCAAGGGGTCAAAGCTGGGAGGTCACAGAGCGCGGTATCCAAAGGGTAAAGCAGAGGCAAAGTCAGACAGGTGGAAGGTCGGTGCAGGCAGCGGACAGGAGTAGTCAAGGACGGAGCTGGATCAAAAACACTAGACGTAGTTCAAAAGCACACCCAAGCTAGAAATGGCTATAACGGGCACAGGTGGTTCGGGCAGGAGCATATTTAAAGGGTAACTGGCCAATGGGAAGGGGGAACGTACTGATTGGTGCAACTTGTGATTGGTGCAACTGTGATCTTGCTCCTGATAGGAGCAACCCCAGGGACTGGACCGTCCTGGCCAGTCAGGCTGTCCAGTCCCTGGGCTCATCAGAGGACCCCCGGACCAGGATTGGTCCTTTTAAATCTGCCCCCGGCGAATGCGCTGGGAGCAGCTCCGCCGGAGGGCATAACAGGAACATGCTCGCGCGCACGCGCTAGCACGTGTATGAGCGTCGAGCGCGCCCCCCGAGAAGGAGGGAGAGGACGTCACGCCCGCTGGGGAGGTGGAGGAGCCGCCGCAGACATCGGGGACATCAGCCGCCGCCGCCGCTGCTGAGGGCGAGGCGGAGGCCGAAGCCCTACTGGAGAGCGAGGAAGAGGAGGCGGCTGCCCGGCACGGCCGCCGGAGGGACCGAGCCGGCAGAGACCGCGCGGAGGCGCCACGGGGCAGGTCCCCAGGTAAGTTCCTTACAGTTAACACATATGCAAAGGAGGCATCTAGGCCACTTTTGGATTCCTTTAGTGTATTTCTCATGACTACTTCCTCTGACAGAGAGTTTCATTGTCACTCGCTCCTCTGTAATAATAAACCATAGTAGTGATCTTTGTGTTGCCCTCAGATATACTTAAACACAGTTATTGTTTTGCGAGTGCTGGGTGCAGCGGAGTCAAATCCAGATAGACATTTGTGGTATACCAGGAACTGGCTTTACTCGAACATAAGTGCAGTAAGAGAAGGTCACCTTACATGATGGATAATTAAGTCATAGAGATCACCTCAATGTAGAGGAAACACAACATGTAGCAGAGAATGTACAGAGACTACACATAGATATACGTAACAGCGCCATCTACAGTAATAAATGTAAACTGCATTAACGTAGCAATATAGATCAAGCTCACATACAGAGACAAGCTGTAAGCTGTTGCCCTGTATTTCCAACACCGCTTCTCAACAGCTGAGTCTTAGTCTGTTAAACCCATCTTCTTTGTAAGCCTCGAGTGCCATTCAGTGGTCAGGAGCTTGGTAAGGATATCTGCTGTCATATCTTCAGTAGGGAAATAAAGTAACACAAGAAGTCCCTGCTCTTGAAGATCCTCGGTCTCCAAGTGCTGATTTGGGGTTTGTAGTATTTCTGTTTCATCCCCTTCTTGCTCATAACGGACTCATAAATAAGCACATAGATCCATCTGTTTGACAATGTCTTTGTGTATAAGCAGGGGTCTGCTTTACTCCTCTGAAAGTCCTCATGTGTAAGCACTTCATTTTCATATTCCATGCCTATATATATATATATATATATATATATATATATATATATATATTCCTCTGAAATTTGCATACTAGGTCTGGCCTTTGTTCATCTTTGAACCCTGGTGGTTGTTCCATGTAGATGTCTTCTGTTAACTTGCCATGTAGAAACACTGTTTTCACATTATTATTATTATTATTAATAATAATAATAATAATGTTTATTTATATAGCGCCGCTATCTTCCGTAGCGCTTTACAAGGTATACATCAAGGTGTTTTACTTGCATTTTCCTTGTGGCGGCTGCTGTCAGCAAAGTCCTTATTGTAGCATGTTTAACTGCTCTGCAGTCCACTGCATATTATTGAGAATATCCTTTGGTGTCACAGAATAACTGATAACTCCATAACTGAATGGAGCTGAGTGCACTAATTCTGCAGCAGTCGGCTCAGGTAAGTGTACGGTGGCTTCCTATCTGCTGCACATTGCATTGTGTTACACGGCCCCTCACTCGGCGCAGGCCACCCGCATGCTGAGTTCCATTGTTTATTTAATTTTTGGAACAAAAATTTGCCACTGATCTGACCCAATTTCTGGGGGCCCCCTAGCAGGTGGGGGACCCAAGCATTTGCATGGTGGTTAAGCATGCCACTGACAGTATCAATTACTTTAGAAAAGTAAAGCTAGGTGCCATCCAAAGACTCACCCTTACCACTTACTTACCTTCTCGTTTTCGCATGAACCCATAGGCTGGATTCACATCTAAGCAGTTTCAGTTCAGGTGGGGAATCTGAGCAAGTATGAAATTATTAAATAAAGGGGGGTGGGAGCAGCTCAATCACTATTATTTATACAAAAGTATTATTATTATTCAGGGCCTGGGAACTAATTTACCGCCCAGTTAACCCTCTCATCTAAATATCAAGCAACAAACATGTCTAGCTATGTGGAAAGACAGAGATTAGGTTGCATATATCTGCAGATACATGTGGAAGCCACACTGCCCCGACAAGACACTCTGTGTTTAGTGTGGTCCCTACTCTTAATTTGGAGTCCCCAACATTGGGACATGCAAGTATGAAATTAGCCAAAATGGAACAGAAGCAGCAGCTGCAATTTTGTAATTATGTATGTCAGTATGTAAACCCTGCCATTTTGATATGGAGTTATAGAATAATCTTCACCAAAATACTCCAAAATCTCATTTCATGAAATCCTTCAAACTTCAAGCCTTCAGCCTAAGTCAAAGCCCTTCAAATGTTGGAATTTAAATTAATTATGTTGGGTTATTATTTTGTCCACGTTGTAGTTTACTGACTTGGCCACAGGGAGAGCTGTAAGCTCATTTTCACATTTACTCGCTGTCAGACAAAATTGTATCCAGTACTATTTTAAGAGCTGTACTGAAAAGAGAAAAGTAAGGATGGCTCCATCTGTCATATTTCAGGGCAGACAACATCCTGAAAACCCAGAGCCACAGTCTAAAAGACTCCAGGGCCAGGTTCAGCTTGCTCCTGATCCCCCACTGTGAGAAAACCTACTGGCCATCCATATGCTCACTTTGGGAATTCGAGACACATGCGTGGTCCCCTGGCAGCATCCCCAGCTCTCCGCCAGTACATCTGAATTGCTGGGGGCAGATGCAGTCAGTGCAGCAGAGCGGTCAGTGGAAGATGCCTAGCAAACATTTTCATTCAGGCAAAATTATTTTATTTATTATGAAATTATTATTATTAAATAAAAAATTATTTATTAAAATTATTTATGGTATTTCATACCAGACAAAATTATGCACAGCACACGGATAATAGCCTGCACATGCGCTCTGGGAGCACTGTGTGCCTAAATTCACTGGGGGTTATTCATCAAGGGATAGTGGCAGGTAGCGCCTCGTAGCGGCAGGCAGCGTCTGGTGAACCCTGGGCGCTGTACGCAAAATCACATTTATGAAAGCGAATCTGGTTGGGGACTCTAACAGCACCATGTAGCATCAGATTTATTATTACAGGCAGCTCAGCATATAGCACCAGCGCTCTAGCTTTCAGAGCGCCAGGTATTACCTTTCCCATACTTTTCAATGGCCGTTCCTTTTTCTTCTGTTTAAACAGGGTTTTATTATAATTTTTTTTTCTCTCAAATAATTGTGTTATCTCTGCTGGCCTAGAAAAAGTCATTTTTTAAAACTTTTTAGATTTTTTTGTTTTTTTATGCAGAATTGTATTTACAGGTCTGGCACTAAAGTATTAATGTCACAATGTTACAACAATGTAATTCCATGTGTTTTCGCTTTGTTACTGGTGGATATGTGTTCAAAAACAGACTTTAATCACACAGCGTCTGGCACTCTATGCTATAGCGACCAGATTTAGAGCGCCAACGCTGTGTGTGTCCTTTTTTGATTGAAGTATGGTGTGGAGTGCCGAGAGTCGGTCGCACCTAGCTGACGCTACCTTTCGCTCCCTGCAGTGCTGTACTGGTGTTGAAGCGCCCAACATACAACACATTTATCAATGCCGGCCAGGTTACTACAGTGACTGAGGCACTCTGTTACAGCACCCGATACCCGTTTACAGCGTCTACTAGCGGTCATTTTAAGCGCCGCTATACAGACGCTCATCTGCCGATACCTGGAGCTAGTAATGAATCAGCCTCCACGTCGGCATCTTCCTCCTCTTGTCCTCCGCAGGAAAGCATCCTCTCCGCAGGTCTGCCTGGTTGGGGGCTCCCTCCTGGTCAGACAGGCTGTCATCTTCTGATACAGGAGTGCAGCTATTGCAGCTGCTCTGCTGGTATCTGGTATAAAGGTGGACACAGGTCACAACAAGGGTAATTACAGGCCACCAAGGAGGAAAACTTTTAAACTCCAGAGGCCAAGCTCTACCCCTGTGGTACAAAAGCCTCAATCCCCAGTGCCTGTCCATTACTCTTAAAGGCAATGTGGTTTTTTTTTTGGTGAAATGGGTCTAAGATAATAGAAACATAATAAATCTGCCATTCGGATTTTGGATGCACCGCAGCTAGCAGGACATTTTGTCAGGGCTGGCTCCAGGTTTGTGGGGCCCTTGGGCAAGAGAGTCTTCGTTGGCCCCAAAGTGGTGAGTTACATGATGTCACATTTCATCTCCACTGTCACAAATGGATTATATTCTGCTGCTGATAGTCCTCCAGTCCTTATCGTCTTCCTTATAGCCAATAATTGCCCACCCGTCCTTATTGCCTTCCCTATAGCCACCAATCGTCCGCTAGTCCTTGTTGCCTTCCCTATAGCCACCAATCATCCTCCAGTCCTTATTGCCTTCCCTATAGCCACCAATCACCCTCCAGTCCTTATTGTCTTCCCTATAGCCACCAATCGTCCTCTAGTCCTTATTGCATTCTCTACTGCCACCAATCACCCTTCAGTCCTTATTGTCTTCCCTATAGCCACCAATCATCCTCTAGTCCTTGTTGCCTTCCCTATAGCCACCAATCACCCTCCAGTCCTTATTGCCGTCCCTATAGCCACCAATCGTCCGCTAGTCCTTGTTGCCTTCCCTATAGACACCAATCATCCTCCAGTCCTTATTGCCTTCCCTATAGCTACCAATCGTCCTCAAGTCCTTGTTGCCTTCCCTATAGCCACCAATCGTCCTCTAGTCCTTGTTGCCTTCCCTATAGCCACCAATCGTCCTCTAGTCCTTGTTGCCTTCCCTATAGCCACCAATCGTCCTCTAGTCCTTATTGCCTTCACTATAGCCGCCAATCACCCTCTAGTCCTTATTGCCTTTCCTATAGCCACCAATCGTCCTCTAGTCCTTATTGCCCTCCCTATAGCCACCAATTGCCCTCCAGTCCTCATTGCCTTCCCTATAGCCACCAATTGTCCTCCAGTCCTTATTGCCTTCCCTATAGCCACCAATCGTCCTCTAGTCCTTGTTGCATTCTCTACTGCCACCAATCATCCTTCAGCCCTTACTGCTTACTCCACTGCCACTAAAGACTGACATTGCTGTCAGTTGTCACCTGGTTCTTGCCACCCCTATTCCATGCCACCATCTCTATTGTTGCTGATCATCCCCTTTTGCTGAGCCCAGCCAAGAGCAGGTCTGCACACAACACCCGGCATTCAGTGGTTTGGGTCCACTCTAAAATAATACCATGGCCAAGTATGAGCCTGAGTGGGCCCCTGAAGATGCCAGGGGCCCTGGCAATTACCCAGGTTTGCCCTGTGCTGACGCCGGCCCTGCATTTTGGGACACATTCCAACTACACTCTATCAAAACGGAGAGGTGAGAAAGGAGCCATGGAGGATCCGTTACATAACTTTTTTGTCAGATCTGCACAACTGCAGAAATGCATCCGGACAGGTATGAACATAGCCTAACTCATTTTTGAGTTAAAAGGCAAATTCATTTTTTTTAGCTCACAAAGGCACATGCTATTATGTTGTAAAGGCATACCTCCTAACTTTTCAGGGTTGGAAAGAGGGACATTTGTTAAATTAGGCCACGCCCCCTCATTGAGGGATGGATAGGAGGTTATAACAGTTACAACAATAGAAACACTTTAAATAGGCGAATGAATCATTTATTGCAGCAGATCTGCATGTTACACCTCAAAGAGGGACAAATGAGAACAACAAGGGAAAGGGGGCCATGGACTCAAAAGAGGGACAGTTCCTCCAAGTCAGGGACACTTGGGAGGTATGTGAAGGTGGTTAATTCACATGTTCTATGGTATGACAGCTGTGACCTAGAGGTAAGGAAACTGGGGTTGCAGGTACAGTTCCTGTCAGGGACATGACAGTAGTGCTCGTGAGCAAGGCACCTAACCCCCAACTGCTCCCTGGGTGCTGTACTTGTGGCAGGCCACCGCTCCAGACACGTGGGGACACACAGGTCACTGGTGTGATTCATTTTTGGGTTAAAGCCACAATAGGCAAATAAACACAATTTATTATTATTATTATTATTATTTAAAATTATACATCAAAGTGATTGGCAGGTCAAAAGTTAATAAAATAAATATCAGTAGCTTACCTTACATTGAGTCCCTCCAGCGCTCTCCTTCCTGCTATGTTGGTATGCAATTCAATTCCTCATTCAGCTTTCAGTCTCCACCCTCCTGACCTGGTCCTTCAATAAACCTTCTGTGGACTGTGAATGGAAACACCCCACTCCCTCCCCAGATGTCTTGATTGGCTGCCTCTCTGCAGCTATGAAACCCTACCCTCCCCTGTGGTCACACGATGTGCTGGCAGACTGGAGACGCTCTTAGCCTGCAGCATCTCTCACCCCCTAGTCACACTATGTGCTGCCAATAATAACTAGAGGCACAACAATGCACTTATCTTTTACTATGATATATGTACAGCACACAGTGTGCTTACATCACATCGCTGTTGCCACACCCACTGTTTCTCATTTTTTCTCTGCATCTCCAATGCTCTAATACATTTACAAATAACTTAGGAACTACAGGGTCTTTTTGAAATAGAACGTTTGGGACCAGGGCCGGCGCCAGCACAGGGCAAACCTGGGCAATTGCCAGGGCCCCTGGCATCTTCAGGGGCCCACTCAGACTCACTCTTGGCCATAGTATTATTTTACAGTGGACCCAAACCACCGAATGCCTCGGGTTTTGTGTGCAGACCTGCTCATGGCTGGCCTCAGCAACAGGGGATGATCAACAACAATGGAGAATGGAGATGGCATGGAACTGAGGGAAGTTGATGGGTGCTCAGAAGGTGGCCAGAACCAGGTGACAACTGACAGCATTGATGGAGTCTTTAGTGGCAGCGGAGCAAGCAGTAAGCAGAATGCAACAAGGACTAGAGGATGATTGGTTGCTATAGGGAAGGCAATACGGACTGGAGGGTGATCGGCAGTAGAAGATGACCCATTTGTGGCAGCGGATATGAAAGGTGACATCATGTCACACACTACTTTAGGGCCCACTAAGACTCTTTTGCCCAAGGGCCCCCACAAACTTAGAGCCAGCTCAGTTTGGGACAGTGCAACGTGTAGCCCGAGACAATGGGACAACAAACGGGCGCTCGCCTTTAATATAACTTTAAATTAGAATGTTCCAAAATGGGAAATGAAGACAGCATTATAGTTAAGAGAAAAAGGAAGCCCGAAGGAAAAAGGAAGTCGCATTGACTGAATGCAAGTCTATTTTGCTTGATTTCATGGCTTCTATTGCTCATTAGCTAGAGAGTTAATGGATACTCAGGGGTGGGACAATCCAGGCAATGGCAATAATAGGCCAGCAAGGAGCTGTAAATGCTATGGCAGGGCTTCAAAGTTTGCACCTCTTTCCATTCTACTCCTTCATGACCATACTTCAGATGTGGTTGCACAGCTGCCCTTGTCCCAATGTGAACAAGGCGAGCAAGCCATAGTGGTCAGTGGTCACGTGTTGCCCTGCTGTCCAAAACTTTGGAGACCAGCTACAGCATCTACAGTGTACTGCAGGACATGAAGGAGAGGCACTTGGGCTTGAGGTGGGCCCCTTGCGGCCTTATTATTGCCATTGCCCGGACTGGCCCTTTTAATGTTTTCTTTGACCCTCTTTTAGACACTGTTCAGGAACTACATATTCCAGAGATAAACCTGGATGTCCAGAACATGTTTGAAAATAGACTCCAGCAGCCATGAATGCGCCTTTTTTGATGCCCTGTTTCTAGTTTTATCATAGTACGTGTTTGATTACATACAATAAACTGTGGGCCATGATCTCACTGACAGCTTCTCTTTCTTAAGATCTTTATTAACATGTATAGGACCCACTCGGTTAAAGTCAGACCAAAACGCACGGCAATGAAATAACGCAGCAGTTAATTACCCGGCGACACATCCGACCATTCATTATTAATGAAGAGAGGTCGTATTGCGGCAAAGGGGGCTTACATGGAAAAAACATTTACAGGTTTAGAAAAGCAACTCTGTTTAAACCATTAGGAGTAAAGTGTACACTTTGTTCGCATATAATTTACATTGGGATTACTAGCTAAAGAAATGTGCTCAGCAGCGTTGAAAACTAATTGGACGAGAGTGAGTGTAGACGCTATAATGCCCTGGTTTGAATGGAAAGAATTAGTTAATGAAGTGCATACGTAACTTTTTGGAGGCTTAATAAAACTCTAATGAAGAGATAGTGGAGGACATACAGATGAAACCAAAATTAGCTGCAGTGATGTTTGAAAAGGAAAACCAAATTTATGCAAAACTCATTTTCTAATGGAGGGCGAATAAGGCCATTGGAGTTCATACGGAGAGTTGCGGAGATCTGGAAAATGCTGTTTTGATCATTTCCAAAGATGATTTAGTCCAGAATCTTTGTAGATGTACGGTTGGCCACGCAATATTGGTGTCATAGAACCAGGGCTGTTCCTCTTGTTTTCCAGCAGAGGGCGCCAAGGTTTCCCGTGCGCTCACATTTGAGCACTAGATAGAGCAGTGGCAGGAGGCATGCGCGCATGTGCTATTGGCTGTTGTTGTGGCGCGATTATGTGTGCACATATGCACAGCTTTCGATCCAACAGATTGTGTGCATGTGTATTGCGAATGCGCAAAAATACGATTGCATGCGCAGGGGCCTTTAAATACTGGTGAGCCCTGACCTGCATTGCCAGTTGGTCATTTCTTCTGCCTGTTCCTGATTTCCAGTCTTCAATTCCTGTGTACCGACCCAGCTTGATTTTGACTGCGTTCCTGCTCTCCTGAGGACCTCGGCTTGTTTCTGACTTTGATCCAGTTCTGCCTGCCCACGACCTCGGCTTGTTTACGACTTTGATCCTGTCCAGCCACAACTTCAGCTTGTTCCACGTTTCCAGTCTAGCTCTGGTCTGTCTTCTACCCAGAACTTGGCAAAACCAACTCCTAGGTCACCTGACCTGGGGCCTTCCTGCAGCCCAGCCTATCCCCACTATTAGAGGCTCTAGTGAAAACCAGGTTGGTCCTTAGATTCCAAGCTTCCCAGTCGAGAGGTGAGTTGGTTCTTAGTCTCCGCAATCAGGGTTCATACCCGGTAGCCTGACAGTTGGTCATCATTATCAATGTAGCTAATTACACATGTCCATCCCTACAGATGGCTCTACTGTCTTCTTATCCTGGTAGGATGGACCAGGTACCATAGACACCCTACCTCTCAACAGTTTATTTAAAACACCCCCTCCAGCTCCGCCTCTAGATCCATTAGTGTTGGTCTTCAACTTCTCAGTCCAAGCTTGCAAAATTGCTGAGCACTCAGGAGAGTTTGGGAATCTCCTGGTTTAGGGATTCAGACACAGAAAACAGAGGCTATCTTTAGGCATAAGGTTAATGCCTCCCTTACAAGGACACCTTACAAGGGAAACACAAGCCGGAGTCACTAACTAGGAACAGGGACACAGACACAGACAGAAAACAGGTAGGCAAAGTAACAGACTTGAAACAGGTAAAAGTCAAAGCAGCAACCTGTCTTTGCCATCTGAGAGGCAATAAGCCAACTAAACGTCAGGGGTGCTCAATCTTTTGATGAGCAGGGGCCACATACATTTTTTGGAACCTGGTTGCGGGCCACAATGTCTCTACAAACCCCAATCATATGTCCTTACATCACACCCCTACATTCATATTTAACAATCACACATGCTAGCAATACACATGCTGATTGGCTTACCTCTTTGAATATATGGGCCCCTAAAATAGCCCTCCCTCATCAGTCCACACCTTAATCATGTTCCCAATACTCAATCCATCTAAGCTCCCACCAATGCTAAGCATACATCCTCCTTACTGTACATCTATTGAACTGTCTTTACGTGTTAGTTCAATTTGCCCCGCCAACTTTCCCCACAGTGGGTCAGAGGCCATATCGGATGGCTCTGAGGGCCACATGTGGTTAAGCACATATGCTCTAATTGGCCCCCTTGTAAAGTTTTGGTAAGAGGTAAGACAGACAACAACGTTACAGTGAACGCGGATATACAGGCTACTGGAGGACTAGAACTTGGTAGGGCACAGAAAGCCTAAGCCCAACATTGACAACAGAAATGCTCATTACAGAGGACAGCAGGCCTAGGACTCACTAAAGGGAATGGAAAGCCTTATGCCCAATATAATGGCACAGTCTGGATATGCAGCTGTGCATAGAGCACATGGATAGGAACAGCATCCCTATAATGATCCAGCAGGGAGGCACGGTTATACATAAGCTTTTAAAAGGAAGATTATAGAAATGACCTGTAAAACAACAGAGAATACTGTACTTACAAGACAGGGAAGCACCGGATAATCACAAGGACCAGATACATATGTAACAGAAGATGGTCTAACAAGGAGGGACAAAATGTAGACAGAACATCGCCCATGAAAGCACCAGCTATGTAGATTAGTGATGAATGGAATCTGTCTCTACCTAGTTCTGCTGCAATTCTACCAAATAGTTTGCAATATTTTGGTTCTGCATCACCCAAACCTGAATCCCATTGAATTCTTTGGGGGGACAATTCAGGATAATAAGCTGATAGGGGTCACAAGCGAGATTCCAGCCAATGCTGGAACTTGCCCTGGATCACCTGTATTGCTATGGTGTAGGTAATTTCCCTCCCTCCTCGGAGCAAATCCTTTGGATTGGGATGAGCTGCTTATTTTAACTTCTTTGGATTTCACCTCCACTTCATTTGAGGCCAGAAAGCAATCCAGTTAAGCAGATGCCAGTCAAACAGCACTATTCATAATCAGCAGTATTTACTATATGACCACAAGACCACAAAATCTATTGCTTATTTTAAGGGGTCAGTTATAGTTTTTTCTATTGTTTTTTTTGTTAAGGAGCCACTCTACCTTAGAAATATTTAGGGATACTGAAGTTTTAAGAAGTAGAGAAGATAAAGTAATTTAGGTTCAGGAAGGCAAGCCTGATTCTTGTCCCATTGTCTCAAGCTACACGTTTTACTGTCCTAAACTTCAATATGTTTTCAGAACGACCCTGCAGTCCCTAAGTTATCTTAGCATGTCTCTGTATAAGTGGATAGCTGGACAATCTGTATCTGCCTTATTTCTGTAGTTGTAATTTTCCCATATAAACTGTTTGTGTCACAGGCCCTACTGGAAACTTGAGCAATGTATGTGCAATAACTCCCATACACAATGCACGGACATCTGCACATGTGCAAAGACCTTTACAGTAAATAAAAAGCCGAGGTGCCACTGAAATCCCTTCGTAGGATTCATCCTACTGTACCAGTTATTGAAGATTCCTGATTCAAAGTCTAGACATTGCTGACCCTTTGCTTTGGATTTCAGACCACACTTCTTGCTCTCAGCCCCTTCCTTTAGATTGTTGCTGCCTGCCCACACCCCTGGCTACATCTGACCACTCCCTTATCACCCTGGTGTTGCTAGTCCACTTTGGTCCAGGGAATCCCTGTTTTATCTACCCAGACCCTGGATTCCCAAGCAGCCCAGCTTATGCTCCCTTGTAGGGGACGCTAGTAAAGACCGGGGTTTCCTTTAGATTCCAGACCACCGGGTTGAGTCTTGGGTTCCTGGTAGTAGTCTCTGGTATCCGCTTTGCCAGCAGTGAGACCATGGTTCTCTGCAATCAGAACTCTACCTGATCCATGTGTACCTATAAAGTACAAATCCTGCTTAGTTTTAAGTAGATACTGTACCTCCATCTATTATTGTTATTCTACAATTCTTTACATATTTTAAAGCAACACTATACTCAAGTTATCACTCCCTCATTCATGGTGTATGGCACCCAATGGCAGCTAATAGGGTGACCAATGGAAACCATTCAGGTTTGATGTGCAAGCCCACTGGGAAATCCAGTTCGGTCACTGGTAGTCACGTGATTGGCAACTAATTGTGAAAGAAGTGGTTAAGATGTGGTTATAGCAATGCTTTAAAGTGGACCAAACCCCACCCTGGAGTCTATGAGACTTCAGGGCAGACCATACTTCCTCCCCCACTTGGGGATGCCCCGCTGTGTGAAACCTCCCAGGATGCAAGCGCGGCCAGCGGTGGCTTCACTCGCTTCCGTTCACAGCTGTGCGAGGCCCTGTCTGCCCCAACTGAATGGCTGTGCATGTCTGCGCACAGCCAAAAGGAGGAAATGATGCCACGGGCCGCTCGTGAGTGCGACTAGAGATTCCTTTAAGCTTCTCTAGACCTGCATTAAAATGTGGAAGAAGCTGATTGGACGAGTGCCCGTGTCCGTGCCTGTGCCATGGGCTTAAGGAGAGGTGAGTTAGCTTGGCGTTCTGTGGGTTTCACACAACGGGGAACCCCACACCCACTGCAGGGGAAACTTGTTACATTGAGATACATATGCATCAAAGCCAGGGCTGGATTAAGTGTGGTGGAGGCCCCTGGGCACAAAATCTGGTGGAGGCCCCAGATACAGTGTTTTTTTTCCTTTAAAATGATAGTCCAGCCAAGTAACTGATTGGTGGTTGTCTGGCACCCGCCTACTTACTGGAACATCAGATTGAGTCCCTTGTGCCCCCCTTGTGCGGGTACGTGCTGCTCAGGAACTCCTGCTTTGCCATTCTGGGTGGGGGGTAGTGTAGTCGCCCAGCTGGTCCAGCAGAAAACAGTTCCCCGCATTGAGCTGCCAGCGGCTGTGCTTGGTGGCTTATGTGCAGTGACAGCTCTGCACACATTACTGTAGCGTTGCTGATGGCAGCTTTGCTGCTCTAGACTCTCCGTCCTGCCCTGTTTGGCTGCAGGGTTGCAAAAACAAAGGCTTGCACAGGCATGGGGCGGCCACTGCTGCCGATAGATTTGTTGCTGGCCCCCGCGGCCCGTCAGACCAAGGACTGAAAAGCCTCTTGGACCAGACCATAACCCAAAGGAGGTGGAGGCCCCCTTTGCAGGGCAAGTGGTGGAGGCCCCGGGGCTCGAGCCCCTTGCGCACTCCTCATAATCCGGCCCTGATCAAAGCTAATGATCAGCTGTATTTGAATGTAACAAATTTCCCCTGCAGTAGGAGAAGTCATTTATCAGCTGAGAGGCATAGAAGTGCTATTGATGAAAATAAATACAGCCCATCTCCGATCGATTCCATCCCCCCAGGGCATCCAAAATCTGGATGCCCCGCTGTATGAAACCCCCCCAGGTCGCCCCATACACTTACCTTGTTACCTGGTCCGGTGCATGTGCAAGCCACAGCCACATCCCTGCTATTCCTCTAGCAGGGAACGTGCCTGCACCAGGCATTTGTGAATGGCCGGCGTGGCCACACCCCCTGTTACAGGGTAGCAGAGGATGCGGCCGTCAGCGCGCTCGGAGTGCGCTGACTGGACGAGCAGCCGTGCGTGCGCCGTAGGACCGGGAAGAGGTGAGTTGGCTTCAGTGATCTGTGGGTTTCACACAGGTGCCCCGGGGGAGAGGACCAAAACCCAGTTTTGGTCCACTTTAAGGCCAGGAAGCCACTTACCAGCTACACCTCCCACCTTCCCCTGGCTCTCTGCTATTGTTTATTTGAAAAACACTTTCATAGAGAACACTATTCTACTATCACATATGTGAGCTGGGAACTGCTTCCAGAACTCAACATCAAGGAATTTAGAATAATGAGGCATACAGGTAAGGTAAGGTGGGAGTATTTATTGACTTCTTCATCTAATTTTTTCAAATATCCAGGAATTTCTCATATCTGGGACCTAATATTATGTAGGCCTGACATATTGAATTTACTTTGATGGAAATAACATTGGGTTTTTCTGGCATCATTTGTTAAGCAAAAATGTCTCCCATGCATAAATATTGCATGTCATAATCCATCCTGAAGATAATTGTATTAATTGACCTGGATTTTCTCTGTAGCGCTCCACTGACCTGCGGCATGCTTTATTCATTATACAATCCGTGCATCTTGTGA
Source organism: Gastrophryne carolinensis (assembly GCA_027917425.1). NCBI lineage: Eukaryota > Metazoa > Chordata > Amphibia > Anura > Microhylidae > Gastrophryne > Gastrophryne carolinensis. The sequence continues at coordinate 460,034,691 of CM051237.1, read as the reverse complement.
TAAGTCAAAACATTTGTCAGTTGTATTAGGCTGGAAAATATTTGTAAAACTCCTTCTTCTATTGTTTTGTCTATCATGCCCCATCTTATTAATGGAGTTTCCACGTGAAAATGCATTTATACAAAATTTTATTAATGGTGGTGGATGTTTTTTTAGGAAGAGAAAGTATAGTGTCATTTTAAGTTTTGGTCATTTTGACTATTTAAAATGTGACATGTTTGTGGTTTACTGCTTTTTTGTTTTGATTTTGGATCCTAAATCGGGCAGTGGGGTCAACATCCCAGGTACATAGAAGGAGTCGAATTGGCCCACCAATTTAGGCCCCAGGCATTGACTCAGGTCAACATCCCAGGTACATACAAGGAGTAGGATTGACCCACCAATTTAGGCCCCAGGCATTGACTCAGGTCAACATCCCAGGTACATACAAGGAGTAGGATTGACCCACCAATTTAGGCCCCAGACATTGACTCAGGTCAACATCCCAGGTACATACAAGGAGTCGGATTTGTCCACCAATTTAGGCCCCAGGCATTGACTCAGGTCAACATCCCAGGTACATACAAGGAGTTGGATTGACCCACCAATTTAGGCCCCAGACTTTGACTCAGGTCAACATCCCAGGTACATACAAGGAGTAGGATTGACCCACCAATTTAGGCCCCAGACATTGACTCAGGTCAACATCCCAGGTACATACAAGGAGTCGGATTTGTCCACCAATTTAGGCCCCAGGCATTGACTCAGGTCAACATCCCAGGTACATACAAGGAGTTGGATTGACCCACCAATTTAGGCCCCAGGCATTGACTCAGGTCAACATCTCGGGTACATACAAGGAGTCAGATTGGCCCACCAATTTAAGCCCCAGAGATTGACTTGGAGAAACAATTAGGGTGTTAGATAGTTATTATGTAAATGCTGTATATATAGTAACTCTCTTAATGTTATATTTTTCAACAATGTGATTTCGGATGGTCTTGCATTATTTCTATATAGTTGAAGGGTGTAACCTAAGAATGATTTCCTCTGGTCGGCCCCAGTAATTATTTCCTCTGGTGAACTCTAAGAGTTATTTTCTCTGATGGACCCCAAACATAATTACCTCTGGTGGGCCCCAAGAATAAGTTCCTCTGGTTGGTCCAAGAATGATTTCCTCTGGTGGGCCAAAGAAACCACTATCAGAGCCCGAAGGTTCCTCCTAACCAGGGGCGTACATACCATAGAGGCAGTGGAGGCAGCTATTACCAGGCCTTTGGAAGAGGGGGGCCCCATGGAAGCTGCCCCCATTGCAGAATCTGTGGCAAAAGTACCAGACTTCAGTATGCTGGGTTGGTATGCTGTTTGCCGAGGACGCTATGGGCCAGAGCTGTAGGTCCTACACGGTGGTGTCCACTAAGAGGCGTTGTTTACCCCTGGCACTCTGTTTATAGCGCATTTGGGCAAACAAGGTACTAACATCTCAGTTTCACCCTGTGGAACTTAAAGCTCTTGTCCCTTGTGATCCCTGCAGACAGCACGCCAACCTCAGGAAGAACCAGACCTCACTGGGCCCCACTGTCGACGACCCAGGACAAACACTACGCCAATAGGCCTAGAAGACCAATCAGACCACAGACCTGATTTCGGATGGCCATGTGTGCGTGAACCCCAAATATCATCCAAAATCTGCCACACCACAATCACAGGCTCATGCTGAATTAATTGAGCACCTACAGTATAAGACTGAGGTGTCTGGGGCCCACCAGTATATCAGACTCTGGGTGCCCACCCCACATTTAGATGCAAGTATTACTGGCTTATATTCAGGCCCCATGCACACAAACATTATGCCAACCTGTATTGTCTGTATGTGTGTGTACTTGGGATGGGGCAAACAAGCTATTCATAGTTCAGGTCCTAATGATAAAGGACCTTCAAATGGGCCACTGAGTACAGGGGCCCACTGGGGGATTCCATAGTAACCCTGTGGGCGAGTCTGAGCCTTGGCACCTCCCCCTGGCCACTGCCTTAGGCTGGGCACACAATGCCTGAGTAGGCTGCACACATTGGATGGAGCGATGCAGGGGAGGCCCGCACATGCACTATTAGATCTAGGAACGAGGTAAGATGCCCCTGAAGATGGGGCCAGTTTATGATGCCGCTACTGACAGTAGAGGATCGGGGATCCAGTTGAGTTGCAGTAGGGCTTCTACTGCAAACTCTGCCCCCCCCCACAGGCACCCCCCAAAGTTCCGGTCCCCACTGATTTCAATAGGGACCAGGTTAGGGTCCCCGAACATTTATTCAAAGTTCGGCCGAACTTGCCGAACCCGAACTTTGGGGGGATCGTCCATTTTTAATTATAAATAGTGGTAAAAACTAAAACTCATTATCCTAGCAATTAATCATAGACTTGACAACTCTGAATATTTTAGCAGAGGTGCTGGACCTCTTTGGACAGTAGACAACTGTTTTCATGGCATATTAGTTTTGCATTAGGGCCCCCCCCTTGGACCATTGACTCCGGTTAAAAAAAGCAAAACACTTTAGCGGCTAATCTGGATGATACCTGGAGGCCGATTCATTAATAGCGCCAGGTAGCGACAGATGAGCGCCAGTAGCGTGATTTTCACAGCGCCAGCTAGTATTCGCTGTGCTTGGCCGGGGTTTGCTAGTTGACAGCGACTCAGTCGGTGTGCGGTAATGTTGAATACGGGGTTAGGAGTCGCTGTTTCACAGGTTCCGCGTTGTATGGGTGCGCCTTACAGCGAATGGCCAGAGCGAACGGCTTGCTGCAGATTCATTAACAAATCACGCTCAAAAATTTCTCGCGCTGGGAATTCCTTGTTTAAACCCCAGAGCGCTGGCGGCGATGTGTGTAAAGTAGTTTTTAACCCCCAAACAACCATTTTTTTTTAATGTAAAAATTATACAAGTTTTTCTAAACATTTTGTAATATGAATACATGAATATCAGACCTGTAATATCAATTCTGCACAATTTTTTTTTTTTTTACTTAAAAAAAAATCCTAACATTGCAGAAGTGGTCACAGAATTTTTGACATTAAAAAAAAAAAAAAAAAAAACATTAATCGCAATTAATTATGATTATTTAAAGATTGCTCCATTGAAATGCATTGGACAACGCCAGGGAGCGCCAGGTCATACCTGTCGCTGTGATGGGATTAGCAGCGGCGCTGTTCGTTACAGTCGGCTACATGATGAATCCCGCGCTAGCTAACGCTCTCGCCGGCGCTAGCCTCATTTAGCGTGATAAATGCGTCATTGTGACCGCCGCCGGGCGTACTTGATTCGGTAGCCGCCGTTAGCTGGCGGTACCTGGCGCTCGTCAGACACTACCTGGCTCTAGCCCATGATAAATAAGGCCGCTGGCTACCTTATCCATTGAACCGTATCCCCACTCCACTTAGAGGATAATTTAAGACTAGCGCCACGTATCGCCTTGTGAGCGTCTAAGTAGCGGCGATTAGAGTGACCGCTAGTAGATGCTGCAAGTGGGTGTCTGCTGCTGTGACCTAGCGTAGCGGCTGGACAAGTGACGCTGTACTATCCTGTCCAGCAGTGATAAATGTGATGCCTGGAGGGCGCTGTAGAAGCTTCTCCCTGATTCACTGCAGAGCCAGTGGAGAACGTTAGGTGGTGTCCTGAGGTCATAGCACCCAAGACGACGCTACATCTAACAACAGGACAACACTGCAGCGAACGAAAGGTTGCGCGATAAGTGCGCCCAGCAGTGCAATTGTGTGTGCAACCAGCGTCTGTGCTCTAAAACTGGGCGCTCTAGCGTCGAACGCCAGAAGCTATGTGATAAAAGTCTGTTTCTAAACACATATCCACCAGCACCAGAGCGAAAACACATGGAATGACATTGTTTTAACACTGTAACAATGACACTGCAATGGCCGACCTGCACATACAATTCTGCATAAAAAAAAAAAAAGAAAAAAATCACAATATAAGTGTTTGGTTGCCGGGCAGGAGAGGACACACAATGATTTGAATCAAAAATTTAGAACATTACTTTAGGAAAACGCTATTTATACACAAACAAATAAAACACCATTGAAATGTATGGGTGAGCGCTACTGATCGACGGGTACTACATGACGCTGCTGAACATACAGCACCGGCGCTATACACTGAGCCGCCGCTAGTGATACATGCAACTAGAGATGAGCGAACTAAAAATTCAATTCGGTCGATTCGCTGTATTTCTCCAAGAAGTTCAGGCTCGTCCAAATAGAATCTTTGAGAATCGCTCACCTCTAAGTGGCCTCCCCCGCTTCCACCATAGCTTACCTACATGCCGGCACTAGGGATGAGCGAATCGGTTCTAACGAACCTGAATTCGCTCCGAATTTCAGGGAAAATTCGACTCAGCACGCTGACAGCGCAGCCGGCCTCCCCGCTCCCACCAGAGATGAGCGATTTGCTAAAGTTCGATTCGGACGAACCCGAATTTCTTTGAGAAATTCGGCGAATCGCCCGAATCTAATTTTTGAGAAGTTCGCTCATATCTAGCCGGCACGGTGGGAGCGGAGGAGGGCGTCGCACAGTCAGCGGGCAGCGGAAGCCGGCTTTCACAGCTGACAGTGCAGCCAGCCTCGCCCGCTTCCACCTTGCGGTGTGTAGCACACTGGATCCAAGCGTGGCGCTGAAATGAGGATGGCGGTGATTTTTTTTTCTGCCCAGTGAATCTCCTGAAATTCGGAACGAACTTGGGCTCTGACGAACCAGTTCGCTCACCCCTACATGCAACGCTACATGACGCTATTGGAGGCGCTCACCAGATTGACTTCATATATATGGTTTTCACATACTGCGCCCAGCAGTACATGGCACTACCTGGCATTAGCGTTTCTTAAAGTGGACCAACACCCAGGATTTTGACTATCCTGGGTTTTGGTCCACTTCGGTGGGGCACCCCGATCGGGGTCGCCCTGCTGTGTGAAACCCCCCAGAAAGCCCCGAAAACTCACCTCACCCCGCTCCCACGTGACCGCTGCATCCAATCCCCTCTGACGGACAAGCAGAGTGCGTCCACCGCCGCCTCCCGCACTTCCCTCTTACAGGGAGCGCACCCGCGCCGGCCATTCACAAACGGCCAGCGCGGGAGCGCGCCCTGCTAGAGGGACGCGCGGGAGGCGGCGGCGGCGGACGCGCATGCGCCGCTGTAACGGGGAGAAGGTAGGATTGTGGGCTTCCTGGGGGGTTTCACCCCGCGGGACATCCCGGTTTACGATGTCCCGCGGGGAGGGATCTGATCGGCCCGGGCATCTTATAGATTCCCGGGCCGATCCCCCCTGGGTGTTGGTCCACTTTAAATAACCCCCTTATTTGCCATTCCCTCCACCTTTTTTTTCTCCTTTCTTACACTTTCTTCTATTTCTTTAAAAACTTTGAGAACCTAATGTGTTACTATGAAACAGCTTTATACACAATGATAGATTATATACATCGCTTTTGTTGTACTTTCAGTAATGTGTATGATGTCAGGGCAAATAGCCCAACTTCTACTCTCAGCTTTCTTAAAAAAAATGTTGAAATATATTTATAAAAAAAAAACACTTTAGGTAACACGTTCTAATACAATTGTACTTAATTACAATAACATCTTCCAGAATATTTACTTTCCCACATTACATTGTGGGATTGCATTGACTCATCCACATCTTCTATCATCATTTTTGGAATGCTGACATCACAGATGAAACAAAACACGAGTTGCTTTGATACCTCCACTTGAAATAAGCCATGTTGCCTCATGCTTTTGTGGTCTTCTGTTTCTTGTTGGAATTCTTCATTTTGGACAGGACAGTCTCCTGGCCTGGATGGCTTTGTAATAAATCTTCATTCCATAGGGCAATATCACATATATAGGGATAACTTTCTGGTAGCCTGGCTTTGCTGTGAAATTTTTCCTAGTTCCCAGACGGCTTTTCACTGCTTAATTTGAGCGAAAGTTGACCTCCTGTTATTAATATGAATTGATGTGCTTCACAACTTTAAGCATCCCCCAAGCCCGGCATCTTTTTAAAATGCAGCCATTTGGGGTCATGCTAATTATTTTGTGAAGCCAGTGTGGATTGTGGTGTGCATCTCGTGAGCTTTTTAGCGTTTAACTGAGTAAAAGGGGGGGGGGGGGGGAGTAGCTCCATCACTATAATTTATACAAAATTATTATTATTATTCAGGGCCTGGGAACCAATTTACCGCCCAGTTTAACCCTCTCATCATCTAAGTATTAAAGTGGACCAACACCCAGGGGGGATCGGCACGGGAATCTATAAGATTCCTGGGCCGATCAGATCCCTCCGAAATCGGGATGCCCTGTGGGGTAAAACCCCCCTGGACGCCCAGAAACCTTACCTTATCCCCGTTCCAACGGCGCATGCGCGGGCCGCGGCCGCATCTCGCGCTATCTTCTAGCAGGGAGCGCACCCGCGCCGGCCGTTTGTGAATGGCCGGCGCGGACGCACTCTCTGTTAGAAGGAAGCACGAGACGCAGCCTCCAGCACGCTCAGAGCCGCTGTGGTTGTCCATCGCTTGTCCGTACATACCACAGCGGCTCTGAGCGCTCTGATTGGACGAGCGCTCGCGTAGGAGCGGGGTGAGGTGAGTTATTTAGGGCGATCGGGGGAGTTTCACGCAGTTGGGGGTGCCCCTCGGAAGTGGACCAAAACCCAGGATAGTGAAAATCCTGGGTGTTGGTCCACTTTAAGCACCAAAAAGACAGAGATTTGGTTGCATATATCTGCAAATACATGTGGAAGCCACACAGCCCCAACAAGGCACTCTGTGTTTAGTGTGGTCCCTACTCTTATTTTTGAGTCCCCAAAGTTGGGACATGCAATGCAGCCAGAGCTACTCACCTGGGAAGCGGCCAGCCTCCCTTTAGAGCACTCCACAGGGAGAGATCCATATTGACTGAATCCCTCCCTGTGTGTGCTCATGGCAATTCAAACTGAGTAAAGGGGGTGGGAGTAGCTCCATCACTATTATTTATACAAAATTATCAACATTATTATTCAGGGCCTGGGAACCAATTTACCGCCCAGTTTAACCCTCTCATCATCTAAGTATTAAGCACCAAACATGTCTAGCTATGTGGCAAGACAGAGATTTGGTTGCATATATCCGCAAACACAGAGTGCCTTGTCGGGGCAGTGTGTATCTGCAGATATATTCAACCAAATCTCTGTCTTTCCACACAGCTAGACATGTTTGGTGCTTAATACTTAGATGAGACTGATGGGTGGGCCCGCATTGGGGCCTCTCACACTACCTATTTAATTCTCAGAGCAGCTTCCCATTTTTCTTTCATTTCAGTGCTCCGGCCTTCAGAGAAGCATTTTTCAGCACCAGAGTTTTGTGAGACTGTTTTTTTAATGAATATGTTGTGAGTCGCTCGCACTGACCAGTCGCTAACATGCGCTTCCATTCAGCTCTGTACTGGTCAAATAGCGACTCATCACAATGTATTCAACATTACTACACAGCGACTGAGTCGCTAAGAAGTAGTAACCCACGGCCGAGCACAGTGACTACTAGCGGGCGCTCTGAAAATGCCTGTTACAGACGCTCATCTGTTGCTACTTGGCGTTAGTGATGAATCCGCCTGCCCAATGAGACTGATGGGTGGGCCCACATTGCTCCCACACTACCTATTTAATTCTCAGAGCAGCTTGCCATTTCCTTTCCTTTTTAACGTTTAGACAGAAAAAAAAAACTTTTTTTTTCCCCCAAAATGACCTGTACCTGTGATGTGCCATTTTTACAGGTGAGGTAAATAATTTGGTAAGGATATTTTTTAAAAGATTTGAAAATAACAGCACCCTATGGGCTATGCTAAAGAATTTACCATTTTTTTTCTGCATAGCCATAGGGTGCTGTTGTTTTATAAATTTAAAGTGGACCAAAATCCATGGAGATCTTATAGATTTCTGGGCCGATTGTTTCCCTCCCCCCAGTACATCCAAAACCCAGGATAGTCAAAATTATTTGGTGAAGCCAGTAAGAGAACTCAGATTTGTTATTGATTCACTGAATTATTCCCTTTCAACTGGTGAGGTTCCAGATGATTGGTGAATGGCCAATGTCGTACCAATCCAACCAAATGGGGGGTTTCACACAGCGGGGTACCCCCGATCGGAGTGCCCCAGGGGAAAGGACCAAAACCCAGGATAGTCAAAAAAAATAACCCCCTTCTACCTGGAGTCAAGGTAGGAAACGTCTTGGCTTCACATTCATGGGATGAAACCCCGAGACCCAATACACTTTGGTGATATTTTTGGATTGATTGTCGTTTCACTATTTGCACTTTAGTCCTCTTGCCATTTTTTAAAGGATTTATTGATTGAATTTGCACATTGCTCAACACAGTGAACGCACTCTTTGCACTTTATTGTATGATTTGCACAATGAGAGGAGCTCTTTATTATGAAATAGTTTACAATATTGATGATTATAATTGGTTTGTGGGTTCGGATGGGATGCCCCATATGTTCATATTTTTTATATGTAGTCCTTAGAGGCCGATTCATTAATAGCGGCAGGTAGCGACAGTTAAGTGACTGTAGCGGCATTTTCAGAGCGCCCGCTAGTAGTCGCTGTGCTTGGCCGTTGTTCGGTAGTTGATAGCGACTCAGTCGGTTTGCCGTAATGTTGAATATTGGGTGAGGAGTCGCTATTTGACAGGTTCCGCGCTGTATGGGAGCGCATGATAGCGACTGGCCATAGCGACTGGCTCCCAGCATATTCATTAACAAATCACGCTCAAAAAATTTTCGCGCTGTGAAATGCATGTTTAAACCCCAGAGCGCTGGCGGCGATGGGTTAAAAGTAGTTTTTTAACCCCCAAACAACCATATTTTTGGAAACCAAAAAAAAACAAGTTTTTTAAATGATTGTGTGATATGAATACATTAATATCAGACCTGTAATATCAATTCTGTAATTTTTTTTTTTTTTTTTTTTACTTAAAAAAATTATTTAAAATGGCAAAAGTGGTCACCGAATTTTTCACATTAAAAAAAACAAAAAACAATTAATAACAATTAATTATGAATATTTAAAGATTGTTCCATTGAAATGCATTGGAGAGCGCCAGGTAGCGAGAGGTCATACCTGTCGCTGTTCAAGGTCGGACGCTGGCGCTGTGGGCTGAGGCTGGAATAATGATGAATGAGTGGCTATATGGCGCTACCTTAGAGGCCGATTCATTAATAGCGCCAGGTAGCGACAGATGAGCGCCAGTAGCGTTATTTTCACAGCGCACGCTAGTATTCGCTGTGCTTGGCCGTTGTTCGGCTGTTGACAGCGACTCAGTCGGTGTGCGGTAATGTTGAATACGGGGTTAGGAGTCGCTGTTTGACAGGTTCCGCGCTGTATGGGAGCGCATGACAGCGAATGGCCATAGCGAACGGCTCCCAGCATATTCATTAACAAATCACGCTCAAAAAATTCTCGCGCTGTGAAATGCTTGTTTAAACCCCAGAGCGCTGGCGGCGATGGGTTAAAAAAGTTGTTTTTTAACCCCCAAACAACCAAATTTAAAAAAAAAAAAACAAACAAACATGTTTTTCCAAACATTTAGTAATATGAATACATTAATATCAGACCTGTAATATCAATTCTGCACAAATTTTTTTTTTTTTAACCTTAAAAAAAATATCTAACATTGCAGAAGTGGTCACAGAATTTTTGACATTTAAAAACATTAATAGCAATTAATTATGAATATTTAAAGATTGCTCCATTGAAATGCATTGGAGAGCGCCAGGTAGCGAGAGGTCATACCTGTCGCTGTTCAAGGTCGCTCGCTGGCGCTGTGGGGTGAGGCTGGAATAATGATGAATGATTCGCTATCTGGCGCTCTGTCAGTCGCTAAGCAGGATCGGCTTGATAAATGTGTGATTGTGGAGGGGAGCCGGCGTACTCGTGGCGGTGACCGTCATTACCGTTCGCTCACCATTCGCTACCTGGCGCTATCCCTTGTTAAATAAGGGCCTCAGTCGCTAAGCAGGATTGGCTTGATAAATGTGTGATTGTGGTGGGGAGCCGGCGTTCTCGTGGCGGGGCCAGTCATTACCGGCCGCTCACCAGTCGCTACCTGTCGCTATCCCTTGTTAAATAAGGGCTTCGGATTGGATTATAATAAAGATGAAGTATTGAAAAAATTATTTTGATTATATGATTAACCGTTTGGGGGGGAAGGTGCTACAGTTTGGTCATTTTTGCAGTGGCTGCTGGAGCCACATTAGGGAATTTATTTCTACCTGGAGTCAGGTTTTCAGGCTCCCCCATAAGGACAGGCCATAACACGAGGATTACTTGCAAAGCATTTTTCAGCGTTTGCCTGAGAATTCCGATTTATCTCTGACCGTGGCAGGCAACAGATTAATCTATGCAGCTGTCAATGGCTGACATTGTCAGTCTGTAAAAAGACTGTTTGCTTAATCCGCTTTATCAGCTCCACCACGAAACTTTAATTTCATTTTGGAAAAATATTTGTTTTGCTCCGTGCTACTATCACAGTTTCCTCCCGATTACTGAAAGCTCGGGCCGTTGCTACAACGGAATCCTGAAAACAAATTAGCGGTGGCGGCATTACTTTTAGCGATAGTATTAGGTATACAGTAGTTCCAGTATGTCGACGTTATTTGTACAATCTCTGCAAAGCAAGGGGAAGGTGGGGGGGGGGTCCCCGGATTGAAAGGGACTTTAAGGCCGTGTAATGAGCCGGCCCTCGTAAGATTTTCCATATTAGTGGAATACAGTAGTAGTTCAGTAACTGGGGAAAAAAATAATTGGCTGACGTTGCTTTAAAGACTAATCTATGGAATATATATGGTGATACTCTCCAATCTATCTAAAGGTTCCCATTACTAACGCCAGGTATCGACAGATGAGTATCTGTATAGCGGCACTTAGCACCTCAGTCGCTGTAGTAACCTGGCCCTCACTGATGAATGTGATGTATGTTGGGCGCTCTAACACTAGTACAGCACTGCATGGAGCGAAAGGTAGCCTCTCAGTGAAACCGACTCTCAGGCCCTTATTTAACAAGGGATAGCGCCAGGTAGCGAATGGTGAGCGAACGGTAATGACGGTCACCGCCACGAGAACGCCAGCTCCCCTCCGCAATCACACATTTATCAAGCCGATCCTGCTTAGCGACTGACAGAGCGCCAGATAGCGAATCATTCATCATTATTCCAGCCTCACCCCACAGCGCCAGCGAGCGACCTTGAACAGCGACAGGTATGACCTCTCGCTACCTGGCGCTCTCCAATGCATTTCAATGGAGCAATCTTTAAATATTCTTAATTAATTACTATTAATGTTTTTTTTTTTTTCAATGTCAAAATTTCTGTGACCACTTCTGCCATGTTAGATATATTTTTTAAGGTAAGAAAAGAAAAAAAAAATTGTGCAGAATTGATATTACAGGTCTGATATTAATGTATTCATATTACTAAATGTTTGGAAAAACTTGTTTTTTTTTTATCCAAAAATATGGTTGTTTGGGGGTTAAAAAACTACTTTTAACCCATCGCCGCCAGCGCTCTGGGGTTTAAACAAGCATTTCACAGCGCGAGAATTTTTGGAGCTTGATTTGTTAATGAATATGCTGGGAGCCGTTCGCTATGGCCATTCGCTGTCATGCGCTCCCATACAGCGCGGAACCTGTCAAACAGCGACTCCTAACCCCGTATTCAACATTACCGCACACCGACTGAGTCGCTAACAACTACAGAACAACGGCCAAGCACAGCGACTACTAGCGGGCGCTCTGAAAATGCCGCTACTGTCGCTCATCTGTCGCTACCTGGCGCTATTAATGAATCGGCCTCCCCGTGTTCCACACCATACTCATCAAAAAAGGACACACACACAGCGTCGACGCTCTAAGAGGGTTATTCATCAAGGGATAGCGGCAGGTAGTGCCTCATAGCGGCAGGCAGCGTCTGGTGAATGCTGGGCACAGCGCCCAGCATTCACCAGACGCTGCCTGCCGCTATGAGGCACTACCTGAGAGTCGGTCTCACTGAGACGCTACCTTTCGCTCCATGCAGAAACGCCTTCATAAATGTGGTATTGTGTACAGCAAGCAATACCACATTTATGAAGGCGTTTCTGGTGAGCGACTCTAACAGCGCCATGTAGCGTATGACTCATCATTACAGGCGGCTCAGTGTATAGCGCTGGTGCTCTAGCTTCCCAAGCGCCAGGTATTTCCTATCACTACCTGACGCTCTCCCATACATTTCAATGGACGTTCCTTTTCTTCTGTTTAAACAGGGTTTTTTTTTTTTTTTTTTTTTTTCTCTCAAATCATTGTGTGACGTCTCCTGGCCTAGAAAGAGTCATTTTTGAAAACATTTTTGCTTTTTTATATTTTTATGCAGAATTGTCATTAACGGTCTGGCATTAAAGTGTTAATGTCACAGTGTTAAAACAATGTCATTCCATGTGTTTTCGCTTTGTTACTGATGGATATGTGTTCAAAAACAGACTTTAATCACAAAGTGTCTGGCGCTCTATGCTACAGTGCCCAGCTTTAGAGCGCCGACGCTGTGTGTCTGTTTTTTTGTTGAATATGGTGTGAGTCGCTAAGAGTAGGTCGCAATGAGCTGGCGCTACCTTTCGCTCCCTGCAACGCTGTACTGGTGTTAGAGCGGCCAACATACATCACATGCATCAATGCCGGCTAGGTTACTACAGCGACTAAGACGCTCTGTTACAGCGCCCGATAGCCGATCACAGCGTATACTAGCGGTCGCTCTTAGAACCCCTGTACAGACGCTCATCTGCCGATAGCTGGCACTAGTAATGAATCAGCCTGCCCATCTGGGCGCTGTAGCATAGAGCGCCAGACACTGTGTGATTTAAGTCTGTTTACATTGTTTTAACACTGTGACATTAACACTTTAGTGCCAGACCTGTAATCAGCCAGACAATTCTGCATAAAAATATAAAAAGTCCAACGTTTCTAAAAGTGTTTGTTTGCAGCCAGGAGAGGTCACACAATGATTGGAGAAAAAAAAAAGAAAAAAAAATGTCTGACACGCTGTTTAAACACAAGCAAATGAACAGCCATTGAAATATATGGGAGAGCAACAGTGTGCGAAAGGTAATACCTGGCGCTCTGGAAGCTAGAGCACTGGAGCTATACATTGAGCCGCCTGCAATAATGCATGTGACGCTACATGGCGCTATTAGAGGCACTCACCAGATTCGCTTTCATAAATGTGGTTTTGCGTACAGCGCCCGGCGTTCACCAGACGCTGCCTGCCCCTACGAGGCGCTACCTGCCGCTATCCCTTCTTAAATAAACCCCTTAATCATTTCAGAGGAATTAAAGCCACTGCAGTAACCAATGGGACCAGATTCATGAGAGCTCCACCAAACTGTGTTACTTCTTCTGCTATTTCATTAATATTCACCACATTGGAAATATCCTACAATCTTCCTGCCCAGTCTTCGCGGTGCAGTTTTATGTTGCAGGCTATGTCTGCCATTCATTAGGGATAACAGCCATGATTTTGGTCATAGGATACGGAGTCCGACCCCCTACAAGACCTGGTGGAGCACAGCACCGCTGACTTTTGAGCACAGCATGGCTGCTATTTGGGCTGAGTGAGGAAGAGCTTATATCGCTATGCCATATATAGGTGTATAGAGTGAAAGTGCTAAGTGCAAAACAGTGCAAAGAAGCAAGGAAGAGGTGAGAGGCTCCCGGGCATAAATGACAGACAATAATTCATTAATCATTAATCATTAATTCAACATAATTATGGATAATATCAAAAAGCAATTTACCGCATAACAGAGTCCTACTCCACCACAATGCCCAGCATACCAGCACCACTGACACGTTGCGTGGCAACCTCCTACTGCCACTTCAATAGGGGTATGTAAATTGCTTTTTGATATTATCCAAAATTTTGTTGAATTAATGATTATTGTGATAGTACTTCTGTCATTTATGCCCTGAAGCCTTTCACCTCTTCCTTGCTTCTTTGAACTGTTTTGCACTTAGCACTTTCACTCTATACACCTATATATGGCATAGCGATATTAGCTCTTCCTCACTCAGCCTTAACTGCTGTATTTATTACTTCTTAATCACCTCATACATTCTTATTCTTTATTACACATATCACTAGCACAGTCTGAGGGCGAGACTCCGGGGCATTCTTTGCAGATTTTGCAGGTTTTGCACATTATTTACCTGATAATCCTATTTTGTATTTATGAATACTCATACTAGTCCGTCATGTATTCCAGCCCATGCATATATGTTTTTAATTGATTTTAAAGTATGTGTTTCGGCTATTACTAATAAAAGTTTTGAAATATTAATATATTTAATAGATTTGTATATCTGTTGAGCGGCTGATTTTGGAGGCCCCGTGGTCTGTGCTGGCAGCCCCTATTTTTTGGCATATTGATAATTGCCCAGTTTCTGGGCACTTGGGTCCTCTTCAGCCAGCATCCAGTTTACATTCACATTATTGTGGGATATACATTGCTGTGCAGGTAAACAATTTTCTTTTTATGGCTGCTATTTGCATTATGGAATCTTATCTGCAATCACTATGTACAGGAGCCTCCACCTCTAGTACTAAAAATATAAAATATGCTTGCAGTGCCATCATTGACACAAGGTACCAGGTGAAACTGCCTATATCTGCAGGCTACAGCAACATGGCCACCTTCATATCTGAGGACATATTTTAGGTATGCCTTTGGAAGCATTGGTTTGGAGGCTACAGAAAAATAGCTTGCATTAAAGTGTACCAAAAGCCATGCCGATCGATTCCCTCTCCCGGGGCATCCAAACTTCGGATGTCCCGCTGTGTGAAACCCCCCAGGCTGCCCTATTCACTTACCTTGCTTTGCAGTCCAATGGTGCATGCGTGAGCCGCGGCCGCACCGGCATCCCCGCTGTCCCTCTAGCAGTGCACGTGCCCACGACAGGCAGGGCTGGATTATGAGAGGGGAGCAAGGGGCTCTAGCCTCGGGGCCTCCACCACTTGCCCTGCAAAGGGGGCCTTCACCAACCTTTGGGTTATGGTCTTGTCCAGGAGGCTTTTCAATCTTTGTTGCTGGCCCTGAAATATGTCAAACCGCAGTGGGGGCCCCCGCATTTGGGCAGGACGGAGAGTCTAGAGCAGCAAAGCCGCCATCAGAAACACGACAGTGTGGTTGGGTGCAGATTAGTCAATTGATGGCCCTTCACTGTACATAAGCCTTCTGCTTAAGTTTTCTGCTGGACCAGCCGGGCGACTACACTACCATAACCATAACCCGGGGGCATCCACTAAGGTTAGAGGAAAGGTGCTTTCTCCACCGACATAGGAGGGGATTCTTCTCTGTAAGAGCAGTGAGACTATGGAACTCGCTGCCAGAGGAGGTAGTAATGATGGATACAGTAAAAACGTTCAAAAGTGGCCTTGATGCCTTCCTGGCATGTAATAACATTTTCAGCTATGGCTACTAGACCACTGGAAGGAGTTAAACAGGCTGAACTGGATGGACTAAAGTCTTTATTCAGCCTTACATACTATGTACTATGTTACTATGTTACCCCCCATCCACAATGGCAAAGCAGGAGCAGCACGCACCCGCACAAGGGACTCGATCTGATGTTCCAGTAAGTAGCCGGGTGCCAGACAACCATCAGTTAATTGGCTGGACTATTATTTTAAAAGGAAAAAAAACCCTGTATCTGTGGCCTCCACCAGATTTTGTGCCCAGGGGCCTCCACCACACTTAATCCGGCCCTGACGACAGGCATTTGTGAGTTGCCGGCGCGGGCACGCACCCTGTTAGAGGGAAGTGGGGAATGAGGCTGCCAGTGGTTTCGGAGCTCCAAGTGCGCTGATAAGACGAGTGGCCACGCATGCGCCATAGAACCGGGAGGAGGTGAGTCTCAAGCAATGTTCAAGGGTTTTCCAGTGCTGAGCATTCTAAATCAGGATGCCTCTAGGGAAATTTCTTAAAAGAAGGTCAACTCATTTATATTGGTTTTGTTTCCCTTTAAATTGGTCCCACACCTGTTTTCTAACTAACGGGTGTGGGGTGGCATTGTGACAGGCTTGAGGGCGGGGGCATCCAGATTGCTGGAGTTGGGGGGGCACAATGATCCGTGCAACCCCCAGAAATCATAGAAACATAGAAAGTTGATGGCAGAAGGAGAGCATACGCTCCATCTATTCTGCCCTTATGTGTATACCGTATGTTCTCTTTATATTGCTGTATGCTTATCCCAGGCATGTTTAAATTCACTGTGGATTAATATTTATTTATATAACCTCAATCCTCAGCTGAAATGCAGTCCTGCGATTGGCTGCCGGTGGTCACGATGGCCTTGGTCACATTCTCTCTCCCAGCCACCGGTCAAGGCCGGCACAAGTAGCCGCCAGCAGGCAATCGCAGGGACACTGCTATGCTGTAGGAAGCCTCAAGCTGTTCTACCAAGCAATCAAAGTTCTGTATAGGCAATCAGTGATTCCTTGACATCGAGGGACTGGCAGCAACTGAAGGTCATGGACAGACAGCAGGCCGTAGTCATGGATGAAGTTCATAGCAAAGGTCGAGGGCAGACGGTAGAGGCACAGTAGGTAATCAAGGCAAAGGAGCAATCGGGAACAAAAGTCTATCAGGAACAAGGAC
The DNA here is from genome assembly GCA_027917425.1 of Gastrophryne carolinensis. Classification (NCBI taxonomy): domain Eukaryota; kingdom Metazoa; phylum Chordata; class Amphibia; order Anura; family Microhylidae; genus Gastrophryne; species Gastrophryne carolinensis. Next base: position 460,018,005 of record CM051237.1, on the reverse strand, counting down.
ACGGCTAGACAGAGACATAGAAACATAGTGGTTGACAGCAGAAGGAGACCATATGGTCCATCTAGTCGGGCCTTAAAGTGGACCAACACCCAGGGGGGATCGGCCCGGGAATCTATAAGATTCCCGGACCGATCAGATCCCTCCCCGCGGGGCATCCGAAATCGGGATGTCCCGCGGGGAGGAACCCCCCAGGAGGCCCACAATCCTTACCTTACCGGTGATCCAACGGCGCATGCGCGAGACGCGGCCGCGTCTCTCACTTCCCTCTAGCAGGGCGCGCTCCCGCGCCGGCCGTTTTGTGAATGGCCGGCGCAGGCCCGCTCCCTGTTAGAGGGAAGCGAGAGACGCAGCCAATGACAGCGCTCTGGTATGCGCGTCCAAGCGGCTTTGGACGCGCATACCAGAGCGGCTCTGAGCGCTGTCATTGGCCGGACGAGGTCACGTGGGAGCGGGGAGAGGTGAGTTTTTGCGGCGATCGGGGGGGTTTCACACAGCGGGGCACCCCCGATCGGGGTGCCCCACCTAAGTGGACCAACACCCAGGATAGTCAAAATCCTGGGTGTTGGTCCACTTTAATTAGGACAGGGTCCTTAGAGGATCTTAAGGCGCCATCATTGTTGCTCACTTACCTATTTAAAGTGGTCCAAAACCCAGGATTTTGACTATACTGGGTTTTGGTCCACTCCCCCGGGCACCCCGACCAGGGGTACCCCGCTATGTGAAACCCCCCCAGATCTCCTGCATCAACTCACCTCCTCCTTCGCAGCCGCTCGTCCAATCAGCGCGCTTGGAGCCGCTGAGCTATGCATGTCGAGCGACGTCTTAGCTCAGTGGCTCTGAGCTCGCTGGTGGCCACATCTCGTGCTTCCCTCTAACAGGGAGCGCGCCCGCGCCGCCATTCACAAATGGCCGACGCGGGCACTCGCCCTGCTAGAGGGGTAGCGGGGATGTGGCTGGGGCCCGCGCCGTTGGACCAGGATTAATGTAAGTGTAGCGGACGACCTGGGGGGTTTCACACAGCGGGGCATACCGATTTTAGATGCCCCCCGGGGAGGGAATGGATCTATAAGATTCTCGGGCCGATCCAGCTGGGTTTTGGTCCACTTTAAAGGTCCCGGTCATGCACTGCTGTCTGCATACGTTTTTGCATACGTTTCAACCGGACCTTCACCCTGAAGATGAGTCCATCTTATATGTTTCCCACACCCTGTACATACAGATTACCCACGTTAAAAATCATCCTACCTGCATCTACTCCATTTTGAACCTTTAAACATCCAAGATGGCAGACCATGGAGCCTTAGGTGTCTTCTGACTGTGCTGCTCTGCATTTTGCGATTGCTGTCCTTTCCCTGACCCCAGCTTTGCTCTGTTTGTGCAAAGCACAGCTATAACCCTCCCACTGCACTTTTGCCTCCCTCTCCTCTCCTCTCTTCTCCTTTCCACAGTATGTGATGCTTCTGAGGCAAGATGCTGGCGCCCGTATCCTAGAGTCCTGAACAGAGTTGCAGCCCAGCGGGGGAAAGAATAAAAAGTGACTAAAAACTTAAAATATATTTATTTTAGATGCTGGGGATTTTTTTAAAGGTTTGGGGTTTTCATTAAATGATGCTGAAGGTCCAGCTTAAGTGCATGTACTGGTTAACAATTCTGGTGGTGCCATGACGGACGCGCGTTACCACCAGCCTTTCTGTAACATTTGCACAGGTTGATAGAGAATGAAGGTTCGGTATTTATTAGATCCTCACGTTCCCTTTCAGATTTAGAGGCCGATTCATTAATAGCGGCAGGTAGCGACAGTTGAGCAACTGTAGCAGCATTTTCAGAGCGCCCGCTAGTAGTCGCTGTGCTTGGCCGTTGTTCGGTAGTTGATAGCGACTCAGTCGGTTTGCCGTAATGTTGAATATTGCGTGAGGAGTCGCTATTTGACAGGTTCCGCGCTGTATGGGAGCGCATGATAGCGACTGGCCCTAGCGACCGGCTCCCACCATATTCATTAAAAAATCACGCTCAAAAGATTCTCGCGCTGTAAAATGTATGTTTAAACCCCAGAGCGCTGGCGGCGATGGGTTAAAAGTAGTTTTTTAACCCCCAAACAACCATATTTTTGAAAACCAAAAAAAAAAAGTTTTTTTAAATAATTTAGTAATATGAATACATTAATATCAGACCTGTAATATCAATTCTGTACAATTTCTTTTTTTTATTTTTTTCCCCTAAAAAAAAATAATCTAAAATGGCAGAAGTGGTCACAGAACTTTTCACATTAAAAAAAAAAAAAAAAAAAAAAAAAAGAATAATTAATTATGAATATTTAAAGATTGTTCCATTGAAATGCATTGGAGAGCACCAGGTAGCGAGAGGTCATATCAGTCGCTGTTCAAGGTCGGACGCTGGCGCTGTGAGATGAGGCTGGAATAATGATGAATGAGTCGCTATATGGCGCTATCTCAGTCGCTAAGCAGGATTGGCTTGATAAATGTGTGATTGTGGTGGGGAGCCGGCGTTCTCGTGGCGGGGAACATCATTACCGGCCGCTCACCAGTCGCTACCTGTCGCTATTCCTTCATAAATAAGGGCCTTATTCTTCTAACTTTGCTGCTTCTGGGTTTCTCATGGCCGCTGCAGTCCTCTGAATAAATCACTGAGGAGTGACATGATGTGGTGATATTTATGGACCTCCTGTAAGGCAACCTAGTAACCAACTTACTGTTGACAGGTTTCCAAGTTTGTCCTGGCTCCCAGTCCTGCCTGCCCCCTGCCGAGAGCTGGACATGGTAAGTGGCGTATTTTTTCGTAGTTATTTGTTTAGGACATTAAGCGTTGGGAGGTTTTAAAGTGCTAAATGTTGTCATGTTTGCCCGTTACTTTTCCAGTGACATATCATAAACCAGCATGGGGGCTAATGAAAGTATTGCGGCTCATTACGGGGAGGTGTGAAAATGCATGTATACCATGCCACCCTGAAGTGTAAACCTCTCTGGCAATCAGTAACCATGATATACGAGCAGACAGAATCATTTATGAGCAGTAGAGGTTACAGGAAACATGGCTGGTTTGTAGGTTCGCGCCCTGTGCCAGCTTGCATCATTGTGGAAACCTCGAAGAAGCTTTGAAAGGTAATTGCCATGCAGTTAGTAAGCAGCAGCCTTATGGGTCTTCTACATTCATTTGATTAAAACCCTTGCAAACAACTTGATGACTAAATGGAGAACTTTAGGGAAAACCCTTACAGGCTGATTCATCACTAACGCCAGGTAGCGACAGATGAGCGTCTGTAGCAGGCGTTTTCAGAGCGCCCGCTAGTAGTCGCTGTGCTCGGCCGTGGGTCGCTACTTTATAGCGACTCAGACGCTGTTCAGTAATGTTGAATACATTGTGAGGAGTCGCTATTTGACCAGTACAGCGCTGTATGGGAGCGACTGCTCATAGCGACCGACTCAGCAAAAAAACAGCCTCACAAATCTCTGGCGCTGAAAAATAGTTGTTTGAAGCCCAGAGCGCAGGAGGCTGTGTGTTTAAAGTCTGTTTTCCAGCATCTATCCACTAGTAACAAAGCGAAAACATATGGAATTACATTGTAGCAACATTGTAACATGAACACTTTAATGGCAGACCTGTAATGTCATTTCTGAGGAAATATATAAAAAATTAAAAAATTGTGAAAAAACTGCTATTTCAATGCCAGAAGAGGTCACAGAATTATTTGTGATTTTTGCAATAAAAAAAAAAAAACCCTGTTTAAAGAGAAGAAAAGGATCGTCCATTGAAATGTATGGGAAAGCGACAGGTACATGTGCAAGGCTGAACGCCGGCGCTGTTCGCTGAGGCTGTGAAAATGATGAATCAGATGCTACATGGCGCTATCCCAGTCGCTCAACAGAATCGGCTTGATAAATGTGTAATTGCGTGCCGTGTCCGGCGTTCAAGAGTCACTACCTGTCGATATCACTCATTAACCAGCCACTACCTGACGCTATCCCTTCTTAAATAAGGGCCTCAGTTTTGTTGTTTATCTCACATACCCAGTCATGGGACGAATTGCCCACTTAAACCGGACCTTCACCATGATTTATTGAAAAGCCCAAACCCTTATAAAACAATTCCTCAGCATCTAAAATTAATTTATTTTAAGTTTTTAGTCGCTTACTTATTATTCTTTCACCCACTGGGCTGCAACTCTGTTCAGGACTTTAGGATACGGGCGCCGCCATCTTGACTCAGAAGCATCACACTTACTGAGGAGAGCGGAATAAAGTACAGGGGGGCGGGTTAAAGTTGTGCTTTGCTCAGACAGAGCAGAGCTGGGGTCAGGAAAAGGTCAGCAATCCCAGAATGCAGAGCAGCTCTGGAAGCTAGAACCCCCGGCGCTAGGGATGAGCGAATCGATCCGGACGAACCCGAATTTGTTCCGAATTTCAGGAAAAATTCGATTCTGAACGAATCCGAATTTCCCCGCGATTCGATCGATCGAAGTTTTCCTTTAAACTCCATTTATTTCAATTACAGGCATTCTAAAATGGTGGAACCACATGTCCGGACATATTTCCTGGGGCAAGGTATCATGGGAAAGTCACATGCAGCCTATCAGCAGCCAGGAAGCCCGGTGACGTCACCGTGCTATATAAACGGCGGCCATCTTCCTTGTGCGCAGTTCAGCGTTCTATTGCGGCCAGAGCACAGCTTTTTACACACAGGGACAGAGTTAGATAGAGGTAGGGAGAGTCAGAGAGACCGACAGAGAGGCAGAAAGAGAGGCAGACAGAGCCAGAAACCGGAACGATCCAGGCAGGGACAGCATTGAAGTGACAGGGAATTTTTATTTTTTTTTATTTTCATTAACCAGATCAGTTTTCAATTCAATTTCAGTTCTTTGTGCTGTAAACCTGCCTTGCCACTGTGCATGCCATCTATGCAGTAGCATATTTAACCCTATCTGTTACACACAAGCATTTCTCATAACTGGATTAGTTTTAATATTTTTTTGTCTGCTTTAAATACACCAGCCCACATGGGCATTCCAAACCAGCACATGTCACCCTATCTGTTAAACTAAATAAGCATTGTTCAGCCTCATTTTAATTAAGCTATTGCATTTTTAATTGGTTTTTGTCTGCTTTAAATACACCAGCCCACATGGGCATTCCAAACCAGCACATGTCACCCTATCTGTTATACTAAATAAGCGTTGTTCAGCCTCATTTTAATTAAGCTATTGCATTTTGAATTGGTTTTTGTCTACTTTAAATACACCAGCCCACATGGGCATCCCAAACCAGCACGTCACCCTATCTGTTATACTGAATAAGCGTTGTTCAGCCTCATTTTAATTAAGCTATTGCATTTTGAATTGGTTTTTGTCTGCTTTAAATACACCAGGCCACATGGGCATCCCAAACCAGCACATTTCACCCTACATGTTTAACTAAATCAGCTTCTAAAGGCTCTGTTTTATTAATATATTGCATTTTGAATTGGTTTTGTGCGTCCTGTAATAACACCAGGCCTCATGGGCATCCCAAACCAGCACATTTCACCCTATCTGTTATACTAAATCAGCTTCTAAAGGCTCTGTTTTGTTAATATATTGCATTTTGAATTGGTTTTGTGCGTCCTTTAAAAACACCAGGCCGCATGGGCATCCCAAACCAGCACATTTCACCCTATATGTTATACTAAATCAGCTTCTAAAGGCTCTGTTTTGTTAATATATTGCATTTTGAATTGGTTTTGTGCGTCCTTTAAAAATACCAGGCTGCAGGGTATCCCAAACCGGCACATTTGACCCTATCTGTTATACTAAATCAGCTTCTACAGGCTCTGTTTTATTAATATATTGCATTTTGAATTTTTTTTTGCGTCTTGTAAAAACACCAGCCCGCAGGGTATCCCATATTGCCAATTTTCATAGTATCTGTTGCAGAGAAGCAGTATCTCACTTTATTTAGCTTTTGCTTTTTAAAGTAAACACATTTTTTTAAGTGCCTATTGGGCATTTCAAATACATAAAAATGTCAGGCAGACAAGTGCCAGGATGTTCAAAGAGGAGTGGCAGAGGCCAAGATTCAGCAGGCAGAGGTCGCAGCAGACTAGGGGCGAGTGGCAGCAGGAGTCGCGGTGAGAGACCTGATCTGCCAGTATCTGCTAGCGGTCGTGTCTCCACCAGTAACGCATCTGCCGTGCTAGATTGGTTAACGCGATCATCCACATCATCACAAGTTACATCTGACGCCCCCAGTCTAGGGTCGGTAGGTTCCTCTGACACAACCCTGGGTTGGCATGGCCGAGAGCAGTCCCTGTCCTCCCATTGCCTCTGTCCTAAGCCGTTCCCTCCCCCAGCGACGTATCCTATGCTTTGGGTTCAGCTCCACTCTTTAGTGAGGAGGACGATCAGATAGAGGACAGTCAGCAGCTACTGCCCAGCCAAGAAATGGAGGTGGCTTCCTTCGCTAGGCAGACAAATAGTGATGTGGAGAGTGGCGTGGGTGTTGTTGCGAGCATTCCAGCTCCTGCATCAGACACTGTTGAGGAAACCAAGAACATCAGTGACGCGCAGCCACAACTCGGTGATGATGATGATGATGAAGCCGATCACACTTGGGAGCCGGGTGCAGAAGGGGCTTCATCCTCATCATCAGGAGAAGAGGGGCGCAGGTTGCCCCGGAGTCAGCAGCTGAGGCAGCAAGGTGTTAGCAGCATGGTTGGCAGTCAGCATGGGGGCAGAATTGTAAAGCCTGGAGCCAAACGGGGCCAGGGCCGGGGTAGAGCACCTGCTGCGTGGCAGGCTAACTTATTGGGAGGTAGTGGAGCAGGGGTTCCTGGAGTTGGCGACAGTAACAGTGAATCAGTGCGGGCTGTTGGTGGGAAAAGTAGCTACTCGGCAGTGTGGCAATTTTTCCTCAAGCATCCGCAGGAGGGTAACATGGCCACATGCAAGATATGTAGGCAGAAGGTGAAGCGTGGCCAGGGCCCAAATGTTGGCACCACGGCCCTGCATCAACATATGATGCGTCACCATAAAGCGGCCTGGGAGAACCGAGGCTCCGAAGAGGTGGTCCAGGCTGCTTCCTCACCAAGTGGCACGCCGCTCCCAATTTCTGCCAGCCAAGACTCCAGCACCTCAGCCGAAGGCAGCTGTGCGTCATACCCATCCTCTGTCCCTCCAGATGCTCCTGCTCCTCCTCCAAGTCATGCATCCCGCCAGCAATCCATCAGCGAAGCCATGTCCAAGAGACAGCAGCAGAATGTGCTCCTATCCAAGTTGCTGGTGCTGCAGTCACTCCCTTTTCAGGTGGTGAACTCTGCACCTTTCAGAGAACTGATGGCTTGTGCCGAGCCGAGGTGGAGAGTCCCAAGCCGTAATTTCTTTGCCAAGAAGGCTGTACCAGCGCTGCACACTTTTGTTGAAAAGAAGGTGGGCCAGTCCTTGAGCCTGTTGGTGTGTAGCAAGGTGCATGGCAGCGCCAACGTCTGGAGCTGTAACTACGGTCAGGGACAGTACATGTGGTTGAATGTGGTCCCTTTGCAGCAGCAGCAACTTGGACAGGTCACGCCGCTTCGGCCTCCGCACTCCCTGGCCGTTGTGCCTGTGACACCGTGCGACTCGGCCTCCTCATCCTCCGCCATCTCCTCACCCTCCACTGTAGGCTCAAGTCTCAGTGCCACTCCAGCAAGGGCATGAAGGTGTCACGCTGTGCTTCACATGGTTTGTCTTGGCGAACGGAGTCACACAGGGGAGGAGCTGCTTAAATTTATTCATCAAGAAATCCAAACATGGCTTACTCCAAGAAAACTGAAAATGGGAACCATGGTTACCGACAATGGGAAGAACATTTTGTCTGCGCTGCGACAAGGAAGGCTGACCCATGCGCCCTGCATGGCTCACGTCTTCAATCTGGTTGTGAAGCGGTTTCTGAGGTGTTCCCCCCATCTGCAAGACATCCTAACAACTTCAAGGAAACTTTGCATGCACTTCAGCCACTCATACACCGCCAAGCACACACTTCTTGAGCTACAGCGTCAGAACGGACAGACTATACGAACAGAGAAAAGCCATCACAGATTTCTTGATGATCCAAGCGGATAGGGGGATTCCCCTGTGTAACTTCAATGTCAACCAGTGGCAGCTCATACGTGACACCTGCCGTTTGCTCAGGCCCTTTGAGGAAGCCACTTTATTTGTGAATCGCCAGAATTACGGGATGAACGACGTGATTCCACTGCTTCATGTACTACAGCACATGTTGGAAACCATGGCTGGTCAGGGCACTGGAGACATGGCGTCTACATCTTACGGCCACATGAAACCCGTTGGAGCTGAACTGGAGGAGGAAGAGGAGGAGGAGTGGTACAGTGCACAGTTTAGGCTTGGCGAAATGGCTGGTTTATCTATTCAGCGGACAGGAGAGGAGGAGCAGGAGCAGCCAGAGGAGCTAGAGGGTTGTGAGGAAGGCGAGACAGAGTACCCAGACACACCGTGGCAGTATGCAGTGGAGATGGAGACAGGTAGTCCCTCCGAGTCACTTGCGCAAATGGCAGGAAGCATGCTCACGTGCTTGCATAGTGACCCCAGAATTGTCTCCATTTGTCAGCGGGATGACTTCTGGCTCTCCACCTTGTTGGACCCTCACTTCCGGCACAAAATAGGGGCATTTTTTAAACCCGCCGAGAGGGAGGACAAACTGACCTATTACAAAGACATTCTACGTAGTCAGTTGGCCGATGCCTATCTGCGCCATGGTCCATACTCTCGCAGGTCTGACTCGGGGGGACCTCTGCGCTCACCTTCCACTGCCATGCCTGCTGGGGGGATTGGCAGGAGCAGCAGCTCCATCAGCAGCAGCCTCAGTCGCTAATGAGTAGCTTTCTACACCCGCATAGTGAGTCTACTCATGAGCAGCAGGAAGACCTGGAGCAGGACCTGAACCAGCAGGTCATGTCATACCTTCACATGACCATGCCAACACACCTTGAGGATCCGCTGGACTTCTGGGCAGCCAAACTTGACTTGTGGCCGCAGCTAGCTGAGTTTGCCCTGGAAAAGCTGTCCTGCCCGGCAAGTAGCGTGCCATCTGAACGGGTGTTTAGTGCGGCGGGGGCCATAGTTACGGCGAGGAGAACTCGTCTGTCAACTAAAAATGTGGAGAGACTCACCTTTGTGAAAATGAATCAGGGATGGATCAGCCAGGATTTCCACCCATCAATGGCTGATGCATGCGACTAGATTCAGCATGGTGCCACGTTTTACACTTTCCAAATGGTGAAAACATATTTATGTCTTTAGGCCAATTTTTGGGCTCCTGCTGATGCCAACTTCAGGGTGTGCCTTTCAGTCAAATTTTGGCCTGCTGCTGCTGCTGCCAACTGCAGTGTGTCTTTAGGCCAATTTTTGGGTTCCTGCTGCCAACTCCAGCGTCTCTTTCAAGCTATGTTTGGGCTCCTGCTGCTGCTTGCAACTCCAGGGTGTCATTCAGCCAATTTTTGGGCTCCTGCTGATGCCAACTTCAGGGTGTGCCTTTCAGCCAAATTTTGGCCTCCTGCTGCTGCTGCTGCCAACCGCAGTGTGTCTTTAGGCCAATTTTTGGGTTCCTGCTGCCAACTCCAGTGTCTCTTTCAATCTATGTTTGGTCTCCTGCTGCTGCTGCTTGCAACCCCAGGGTGTCATTCAGCCAATTTTTGGGCTCCTGCTGCCAACTCCAGTGTCTCTTTCAAGCTATGTTTGGTCTCCTGCTGCTGCTGCTTGCAACTCCAGGGTGTCATTCAGCCAATTTTTGGGCTCCTGCTGCCAACTCCAGTGTCTCTTTCAAGCTATGTTTGGGCTCCTGCTGCTGCTGCTTGCAACCCCAGGGTGTCATTCAGCCAATTTTTGGGCTCCTGCTGCCAACTCCAGTGTCTCTTTCAAGCTATGTTTGGTCTCCTGCTGCTGCTGCTTGCAACTCCAGGGTGTCATTCAGCCAATTTTTGGGCTCCTGCTGCCAACTCCAGTGTCTCTTTCAAGCTATGTTTGGGCTCCTGCTGCTGCTGCTTGCAACCCCAGGGTGTCATTCAGCCAATTTTTGGGCTCCTGCTGCCAACTCCAGTGTCTCTTTCAAGGTATGTTTGGGCTGCTGCTGCTGCTTGCAACTCCAGGGTGTCATTCAGCCAATTTTTGGGCTCCTGCTGCCAACTCCAGTGTCTCTTTCAAGCTATGTTTGGGCTGCTGCTTGCGACTCCAGGGTGTCATTCAGCCAATTTTTGGGCTCCTGCTGCCAACTCCAGTGTGTCTTTCAAGCAATGTTTAGGCTGCTGCTTCTGCTGCTGCTTGCTACTCCAGGGTGTCATTCAGACAATTTTTGGGCTCCTGCTGCCAACTCCAGTGTCTCTTTCAAGCTATGTTTGGGCTCCTGCTGCTGCTTGCAACTCCAGGGTGTCATTCATCCAATTTTTGGGCTCCTGCTGCCAACTCCAGTGTCTCTTTCAAGCTATGTTTGGGCTGCTGCTGCTCCTGCTGCTGCTGCTTGCAACTCCAGGGTGTCATTCAGCCAATTTTTGGGCTCCTGCTGCCAACTCCAGTGTCTCTTTCAAGCTATGTTTGGGCTCCTGCTGCTGCTGCTTGCAACTCCAGGGTGTCATTCAGCCAATTTTTGGGCTCCTGCTGCCAACTCCAGTGTCTCTTTCAGCCAATGTTCGGGCTCCTGCTGCTGCTGCTTGCCACTCCAGGGTGTCATTCAGCCAATTTTTGGGCTCCTGCTGCCAACTCCAGTGTCTCTTTCAAGCTATGTTTGGGCTCCTGCTACTTGCAACTCCAGGGTGTCATTCAGCCAATTTTTGGGCTCCTGCTGCCAACTCCAGTGTCTCTTTCAGCCAATGTTCGGGCTCCTGCTGCTTGCAACTCCAGGGTGTCATTCATCCAATTTTTGGGCTCCTGCTGCCAACTCCAGTGTCTCTTTCAAGCTATGCTTGGGCTCCTGCTGCTGCTGCTTGCAACTTCAGGGTGTCATTCAGCCAATTTTTGGGCTCCTGCTGCCAACTCCAGTGTCTCTTTCAGCCAATGTTCGGGCTCCTGCTGCTGCTGCTTGCAACTCCAGGGTGTCATTCAGCCAATTTTTGGGCTCCTGCTGCCAACTCCAGTGTCTCTTTCAAGCTATGTTTGGGCTCCTGCTGCTTGCAACTCCAGGGTGTCATTCAGCCAATTTTTGGGCTCCTGCTGCCAACTCCAGTGTCTCTTTCAGCCAATGTTCGGGCTCCTGCTGCTGCTTGCCACTCCAGGGTGTCATTCAGCCAATTTTTGGGCTCCTGCTGCCAACTCCAGTGTCTCTTTCAAGCTATGTTTGGGCTCCTGCTGCTGCTGCTTGCAACTCCAGGGTGTCATTCAGCAATTTTTGGGCTCCTGCTGCCAACTCCAGAGTCTCTTTCAAGCTATGTTTTTGCTGCTGCTGCTGCTTGCAACTCCAGGGTGTCATTCAGCCAATTTTGGGGCTCCTGCTGCCAACTCCAGTGTCTCTTTCAAGCTATGTTTGGGCTGCTGCTTGCAACTCCAGGGTGTCATTCATCCAATTTTTGGGCTCCTGCTGCCAACTCCAGTGTCTCTTTCAAGCTATGTTTTGGCTCCTGCTGCTGCTGCTTGCAACTCCAGGGTGTCATTCAGCCAATTTTTGGGCTCCTGCTGCCAACTCCAGGATGTATTTCAGCCAATATTTGGGCTCCTGCTGCTGCCAGCTCCAGGGTGTGTTTTTCAGGCAATATAGGGGCCCCTCATAGTGATGCCACCTCAACTCTCTGCAATTGTGCCGCTCTGCGATTTTAATAGCGATGCCTCTGATCTGCATGTCATAATTATTTACAGTATTATTTCACTAACCCAGCACGCATCCTATGCTTGTTACAGCAAGGCAGAATGGTTTACACCCCTATTGAGGCTCTAGGAAGCTCAGAAATAGCCGTTTTTAATAACAATTCGTTGCGAATAAATTTGGACCGAAACAAATTTTGTCAGAAAATTCGGCGAATCAGCCGAATCAAATTTTTCAAAAGTTCGCTCATCTCTATTCCCAACCATAACAACTCATAAACATATCAATCTACTCTATTCACCAATTAAAGAATATGAAAATATAATCACCTGTATATATTATTAGGCATCCCATAGAGGAACCACTGATGTATATCACAATCCAAAAATTGGTGGCAGGGTCGGCTTGGCATTCTCCCGTTGACAGAACGGACAAGAACAGAATGCACGCTAAACAGCACTCTAATCAGGGGCGTGCTGGTTCCCATAAGATTTTTTAAATGACCCACCCTCCGATCAGCTCTATGGATCTGCCGATGGCCTGATAAGTGATGCTAGATTTCCTGATGCTTTGCATTGTGCAGAGGTGTAGTTCTGCTTTCCGGCACCCAGGGCAAAAGATTCAAATTGTCGTCCCCACCTGTCCGCTGGCCCTCTTTAATGCCCCCCTGACCTGCTGCACACGGGGCACGTGCCCCCCCTGCCCCCTCTATCTACGCCCCTGCATTATGGGTTATGTTGGTCCAGGCAGCAGCACAGCTGGGATGCAGGGAAAGGAAGATGCCTCGCGGGTGCTTCATGGTGCATATGACCAAGAGAAAATCAGTGAGGTTGCGTTAAGCGGCCGCATCCCCGCTATCCCTCTAGCAGGGCGCGTGCCCGCACCAAGCATTTGTGAATAGCTGGCTTGGCAACGCTCCCTGTTAGAGGGAAGCGGAGGATGCGGCCGCCAGCGTTCTTGGAGCCGCTGGCCTTAGACGAAAGCTTAGACGACGTGACGTCAGCGGCCCTGAAGGAGCACTGTAGGACCGGGAAGAGGTGAATTGCACTCGGCCATCTGGGGGGTTTCACACAGTAGGGCACCCTGGATCAAGATAGGACCAAAACCCAGGATAGTCAAAATCCTAGGTTTTTGTCGACTTTAAACTTCAACTGTACAGGGCTGTTGGCCTGCTTTCACTGCTATTCTTGTTCAGACAAGAGATTGTACCACTTTTTGGGGTTTTATTACTCTCCAAATAAGTCAAAATCATTTATATAATTTATTTCCTTTTCTTTTTGTCAAGATAAAAATTAGCCATAATTCCTGAATTGGAAAAGCTAAAGTCTTTCTTTATGTCTGTAAGTATTTTAGCATCGCAGTAGAAGGTAGTGTCAAGCTTCTGTCATTGGCAATGGTCCAAGTGACATCATCAGTACAATCAGCACAGCAGGAAATCAGCCTCAGGATCTGACCTGCAATGACATCACTGGGATAATTTCCAAATATAATATATGGAGGGCTCCAGCTTCTGCGCTTAAGAGATTAAAAGGAAAACAAGCTGAGACTTCAAATACATAAACCTCACATTAACACCTTGATCCGGGATAAATGTGGCTTTTCTCTGTCTTTGTTTATTTAAGGCAGAGCTCTAGTGAATTAATTTCGCCATGTGTCGCTTTCTGGCAGGAGAACGTAAGGATGATATTAGGCCTGTTTACTTTTCAGTTAAAGGAGATCTGCGGGTTGTGTATCCCTCACGCACCGGGGTGTCCGGCGAGTGACGTCAAGGAGCAGGTTCTTCTGGGCCCAGGGTGATCTGCGTGTGTGTTGTGAGTAGGTAACGGTTAGAGTTGCGTGAAACGTTAGTACTCACTGTTGCCGCTTGGAAGGATAAACAGCAGTCCAGCAGATGAAAGCAGAGTTCCTCTTTATTTAATCCAGAGACAAACAGCAAACACGGAACAGGTACAATAGATCCATCCAGTTATAGCTCTGGTTCTGTCCATAGTCACAGGTACAATTAGAAAGTATTGCTTCCCAAAGAGAATAATGTCCTTTGCTGGATCTCTCCCTCCTCTGTTAGAGTCAGGATTCCTGCTCCTCTTACAATTTAAGATGGTGTAGCACAACGTGGCTTTAGGATTGGGGCTTCCCTATATCCCTTCTCACTAACTTCCAGAACCTTCTATCACATGTTCGGCCTCATGTCTGACATCTTAAATGTTCAGAGAGCAACCTTCTAACCAATCACTACCCCTCTAGTTATAACTATGTTACTACTCTACATCCTGTTATAACTAACAACCCATCTTCCTTCACCTTCTAGAACAATCCCCATTATAGCCTATGGCCTAATGTTAGTCTATGGCCTAAACCCACTACTGCCAGTCTAGTTTAGGGTATGGCACTCCCAATGCACTTCCATGGGTAGAAACCACAAAAAAAGCTTAATATATGGTTAACTCTATATGTATGGTTTCTTGTTAGTTAACTGATGTGTTCCTAGTTATAACCAGGCCCCTACACTTGCTTTAAATTAAAAGAGTGGCAGGCAGTAGTTTCAAAAATGGCAGCTTTGTTGTAGGGTCCAAGGGTCTGCTTATAGCCCCTTTGTCCTGATCCTGTGGCCTTGTGGTTATGAGGAATGGCAGCCCCAAACATAGCAGTCACAGTGACTGTTTATGTGATTTTTTTTGCATTACAGGGGCATCCCAATTCGGGTCCCTGTGTATGAAACCCCCAGAACAACCAGGGGTTGGGGTAATATAGGCCACTGTCCTTTAACCCTCTCAACCCTAGCCTGACTCCATTGCATGCTTAATCTACATACCATCACCGTAGAGGCCAGCATCGGGTGACCACTAGAGATGAGCGAACTTTTGAAAAATTCGATTCGACTGATTCACCGAATTTTCCAACAAAAATCGTTTCGACCCGAATTTATTCGCGACGAATCGCTATTAAAAACGGCTATTTCTGAGCCTCCTAGAGCCTCAATAGGGTTGTAAACCATTCTGCCTTGCTGTAACACGCACAGGATGCGTGCTGGGTTAGTTAAATAATACTTTGAATAAATATCACATGCAGATCAGAGGCATCGCTAATAGAATCGCAGAGCGGCACAATTGAATTCAAGAGAGTTGAAGTGGCATCACTATGAGGGGCAGGAGCCCAAACATTGCTTTAAAGAGACACTGGAGTTGGCAGCAGCAGGAGCCCAAAAATTGGATGAATCACACCCTGGAGTTGCAAGCAGCAGCAGCAGGAGCCCAAATATTACTTTAAAGAGACACTGGAGTTGGCTTCAGGAGCCCAAAAATTGGATGAATCACACCCTGGAGTTGGCAGCAGCAGCAGCAGGAGCCCAAATATTACTTTAAAGAGACACTGGAGTTGGCTTCAGGAGCCCAAAAATTGGATGAATCACACCCTGGAGTTGGCAGCAGCAGCAGGAGCAGCAGGAGCCCAAACATTACTTTAAAGAGACCCTGGGGTTGGCTTCAGTAGCCCAAAAATTGGATGAATCACACCCTGGAGTTGGCAGCAGCAGCAGCAGGAGCCCAAACATTACTTTAAAGAGACCCTGGGGTTGGCTTCAGGAGCCCAAAAATTGGATGAATCACACCCTGGAGTTGGAAGCAGCAGCAGGAGCCCAAACATTACTTTAAGGAGACACTGGAGTTGGCTTCAGGAGCCCAAAAATTGGATGAATCACACCCTGGAGTTGGCAGCAGCAGCAGGAGCCCAAACATTACTTTAAAGAGACCCTGGAGTTGGCTTCAGGAGCCCAAAAATTGGATGAATCACACCCTGGAGTTGGCAGCAGCAGCAGCAGGAGCCCAAACATTACTTTAAGGAGACACTGGAGCTGGCTTCAGGAGCCCAAAAATTGGATGAATCACACCCTGGAGTTGGCAGCAGCAGCAGGAGCCCAAATATTACTTTAAAGAGACCCTGGGGTTGGCTTCAGGAGCCCAAAAATTGGATGAATCACACCCTGGAGTTGGCAGCAGCAGCAGGAGCCCAAACATTACTTTAAAGAGACACTGGGGTTGGCTTCAGGAGCCCAAAAATTGGATGAATCACACCCTGGAGTTGGCAGCAGCAGCAGGAGCCCAAACATTACTTTAAAGAGACCCTGGGGTTGGCTTCAGGAGCCCAAAAATTGGATGAATCACACCCTGGAGTTGGCAGCAGCAGCAGGAGCAGCAGGAGCCCTAACATTACTTTAAAGAGACCCTGGGGTTGGCTTCAGTAGCCCAAAAATTGGATGAATCACACCCTGGAGTTGGCAGCAGCAGCAGGAGCCCAAACATTACTTTAAAGAGACCCTGGGGTTGGCTTCAGGAGCCCAAAAATTGGATGAATCACATCCTGGAGTTGGCAGCAGCAGCAGCAGCAGGAGCCCAAACATTACTTTAAGGAGACACTGGAGTTGGCTTCAGGAGCCCAAAAATTGGATGAATCACACCCTGGAGTTGGCAGCAGCAGCAGGAGCCCAGACATTACTTTAAAGAGACCCTGGGGTTGGCTTCAGTAGCCCAAAAATTGGATGATTCACACCCTGGAGTTGGCAGCAGCAGCAGGAGCCCAAACATTACTTTAAAGAGACCCTGGGGTTGGCTTCAGGAGCCCAAAAATTGGATGAATCACACCCTGGAGTTGGCAGCAGCAGCAGGAGCCCAAACATTACTTTAAAGAGACCCTGGGGTGGGCTTCAGGAGCCCAAAAATTGGATGAATCACACCCTGGAGTTGGCAGCAGCAGCAGGAGCCCAAACATTACTTTAAAGAGACCCTGGGGTTGGCTTCAGTAGCCCAAAAATTGGATGATTCACACCCTGGAGTTGGCAGCAGCAGCAGCAGCAGCAGGAGCCCAAACATTACTTTAAAGAGACCCTGGGGTTGGCTTCAGGAGCCCAAAAATTGGATGAATCACACCCTGGAGTTGGCAGCAGCAGCAGCAGGAGCCCAAACATTACTTTAAAGAGACCCTGGGGTTGGCTTCAGGAGCCCAAAAATTGGATGAATCACACCCTGGAGTTGGCAGCAGCAGCAGGAGCAGCAGGAGCCCAAACATTACTTTAAAGAGACCCTGGGGTTGGCTTCAGTAGCCCAAAAATTGGATGAATCACACCCTGGAGTTGGCAGCAGCAGGAGCCCAAACATTACTTTAAAGAGACCCTGGGGTTGGCTTCAGGAGCCCAAAAATTGGATGAATCACACCCTGGAGTTGGCAGCAGCAGCAGGAGCAGCAGGAGCCCAAACATTACTTTAAAGAGACCCTGGGGTTGGCTTCAGTAGCCCAAAAATTGGATGAATCACACCCTGGAGTTGGCAGCAGCAGCAGCAGGAGCCCAAACATTACTTTAAAGAGACCCTGGGGTTGGCTTCAGGAGCCCAAAAATTGGACGAATCACACCCTGGAGTTGGCAGCAGCAGCAGGAGCAGCAGAAGCCCAAACATTACTTTAAAGAGACCCTGGGGTTGGCTTCAGTAGCCCAAAAATTGGATGAATCACACCCTGGAGTTGGCAGCAGCAGCAGCAGCAGCAGCAGGAACCCAAACATTACTTTAAAGAGACACTGGGGTTGGCTTCAGGAGCCCAAAAATTGGATGATTCACACCCTGGAGTTGACAGCAGCAGCAGCAGGAGCCCAAATATTACTTTAAAGAGACCCTGGGGTTGGCTTCAGGAGCCCAAAAATTGGATGATTCACACCCTGGAGTTGGCAGCAGCAGCAGCAGGAGCCCAAATATTACTTTAAAGAGACCCTGGGGTTGGCTTCAGGAGCCCAAAAATTGGATGAATCACACCCTGGAGTTGGCAGCAGCAGCATGAGCCCAAACATTACTTTAAAGAGACCCTGGGGTTGGCTTCAGGAGCCCAAAAATTGGATGATTCACACCCTGGAGTTGGCAGCAGCAGCAGCAGCAGGAGCCCAAACATTACTTTAAAGAGACCCTGGGGTTGGCTTCAGGAGGCCAAAAATTGGATGAATCACACCCTGGAGTTGGCAGCAGCAGCAGGAGCCCAAACATTACTTTAAAGAGACCCTGGGGTGGGCTTCAGGAGCCCAAAAATTGGATGAATCACACCCTGGAGTTGGCAGCAGCAGCAGGAGCCCAAACATTACTTTAAAGAGACCCTGGGGTTGGCTTCAGTAGCCCAAAAATTGGATGATTCACACCCTGGAGTTGGCAGCAGCAGCAGGAGCCCAAACATTACTTTAAAGAGACCCTGGGGTTGGCTTCAGGAGCCCAAAAATTGGATGAATCACACCCTGGAGTTGGCAGCAGCAGCAGCAGGAGCCCAAACATTACTTTAAAGAGACCCTGGGGTTGGCTTCAGGAGCCCAAAAATTGGATGGATCACACCCTGGAGTTGGCAGCAGCAGCAGCAGGAGCCCAAACATTACTTTAAAGAGACCCTGGGGTTGGCTTCAGGAGCCCAAAAATTGGATGAATCACACCCTGGAGTTGGCAGCAGCAGCAGGAGCAGCAGGAGCCCAAACATTACTTTAAAGAGACCCTGGGGTTGGCTTCAGTAGCCCAAAAATTGGATGAATCACACCCTGGAGTTGGCAGCAGCAGCAGCAGGAGCCCAAACATTACTTTAAAGAGACCCTGGGGTTGGCTTCAGTAGCCCAAAAATTGGATGAATCACACCCTGGAGTTGGCAGCAGCAGGAGCCCAAACATTACTTTAAAGAGACCCTGGGGTTGGCTTCAGGAGCCCAAAAATTGGATGAATCACACCCTGGAGTTGGCAGCAGCAGCAGGAGCAGCAGAAGCCCAAACATTACTTTAAAGAGACCCTGGGGTTGGCTTCAGTAGCCCAAAAATTGGATGAATCACACCCTGGAGTTGGCAGCAGCAGCAGCAGCAGCAGGAATCCAAACATTACTTTAAAGAGACACTGGGGTTGGCTTCAGGAGCCCAAAAATTGGATGATTCACACCCTGGAGTTGACAGCAGCAGCAGCAGGAGCCCAAATATTACTTTAAAGAGACCCTGGGGTTGGCTTCAGGAGCCCAAAAATTGGATGATTCACACCCTGGAGTTGGCAGCACAAGCAGCAGGAGCCCAAATATTACTTTAAAGAGACCCTGGGGTTGGCTTCAGGAGCCCAAAAATTGGATGAATCACACCCTGGAGTTGGCAGCAGCAGCATGAGCCCAAACATTACTTTAAAGAGACCCTGGGGTTGGCTTCAGGAGCCCAAAAATTGGATGATTCACACCCTGGAGTTGGCAGCAGCAGCAGCAGCAGGAGCCCAAACATTACTTTAAAGAGACCCTGGGGTTGGCTTCAGGAGGCCAAAAATTGGATGAATCACACCCTGGAGTTGGCAGCAGCAGCAGCAGGAGCCCAAATATTACTTTAAAGAGACACTGGAGTTGGCTTCAGGAGCCCAAAAATTGGATGATTCACACCCTGGAGTTGGCAGCAGCAGCAGCAGGAGCCCAGATATTACTTTAAAGAGACACTGGAGTTGGCTTCAGGAGCCCAAAAATTGGATGATTCACACCCTGGAGTTGGCAGCAGCAGCAGGAGCCCAAACATTACTTTAAAGAGACCCTGGGGTTGGCTTCAGGAGGCCAAAAATTGGATGAATCACACCCTGGAGTTGGCAGCAGCAGCAGGAGCCCATACATTACTTTAAAGAGACCCTGGAGTTGGCTTCAGGAGCCCAAAAATTGGATGATTCACACCCTGGAGTTGGCAGCAGCAGCAGCAGGAGCCCAAATATTACTTTAAAGAGACACTGGAGTTGGCTTCAGGAGCCCAAAAATTGGATGATTCACACCCTGGAGTTGGCAGCAGCAGGAGCCCAAATATTACTTTAAAGAGACCCTGGGGTTGGCTTCAGGAGCCCAAAAATTGGATGATTCACACTCTGGAGTTGGCAGCAGCAGCAGGAGCCCAAACATTACTTTAAAGAGACCCTGGGGTTGGCTTCAGGAGCCCAAAAATTGGATGATTCACACCCTGGAGTTGGCAGCAGCAGCAGGAGCCCAAACATTACTTTAAAGAGACCCTGGGGTTGGCTTCAGGAGGACAAAAATTGGATGAATCACACCCTGGAGTTGGCAGCAGCAGCAGCAGGATCCCACATATTACTTTAAAGAGACACTGGAGTTGGCTTCAGGAGCCCAAAAATTGGATGATTCACACCCTGGAGTTGGCAGCAGCAGCAGCAGGAGCCCAAATATTACTTTAAAGAGACACTGGAGTTGGCTTCAGGAGCCCAAACATTGGATGATTCACACCCTGGAGTTGGCAGCAGCAGCAGGAGCCCAAACATTACTTTAAAGAGACCCTGGGGTTGGCTTCAGGAGGCCAAAAATTGGATGAATCACACCCTGGAGTTGGCAGCAGCAGCAGGAGCCCAAATATTACTTTAAAGAGACACTGGAATTGGCTTCGGGAGCCCAAAAATTGGATGATTCACACCCTGGAGTTGGCAGCAGCAGCAGCAGGAGCCCAAATATTACTTTAAAGAGACCCTGGGGTTGGCTTCAGGAGCCCAAAAATTGGATGATTCACACTCTGGAGTTGGCAGCAGCAGCAGCAGCAGGAGCCCAAACATTACTTTATAGAGACCCTGGGGTTGGCTTCAGGAGGCCAAAAATTGGATGAATCACACCCTAGAGTTGGCAGCATCAGCAGCAGGAGCCCAAATAGTACTTTAAAGAGACCCTGGGGTTGGCTTCAGGAGGCCAAAAATTGGATGAATCACACCCTGGAGTTGGCAGCAGCAGCAGCAGGAGCCCAAATATTACTTTAAAGAGACACTGGAGTTTGCTTCAGGAGCCCAAAAATTGGATGAATCACACCCTGGAGTTGGCAGGAGTTGGCAGCAGCAGCAACAGGAGCCCAAACATTACTTTAAAGAGACACTGGAGTTGGCTTCAGGAGCCCAAAAATTGGATGAATCACACCCTGGAGTTGGTAGCAGCAGCAGCAGGAGCCCAAGCATTACTTTAAAGAGACACTGGGGTTGGCTTCAGGAGGCCAAAAATTGGATGAATCACACCCTGGAGTTGGCAGCAGCAGGAGCCCAAAAATTGGCCTAAAGATATAAATATGTTTTGCACTATTTGGAAAGTGTAAAACGTGGCACCATGCTGAATCTAGTCGCATGCATCAGGCATTGGTGGGTGGAAATCCTGGCTGATCCATCCCTGATTCATTTTGACAAAGGTGAGTCTCTCCACATTTTTAGTTGACAGACGAGTTCTCCTCACCGTAACTATGGCCCCCGCCGCACTAAACACCCGCTCAGATGGCACGCTACTTGCCGGGCAGGACAGCTTTTCCAGGGCAAACTCTGCTAGTTGCGGCCACAAATCAAGTTTGGCTGCCCAGAAGTCCAGCAGATCCTCAAGGTGTGTTGGCATGGTCATGTCAAAGTATGACATGACCTGCTGGTTCAGGTCCTGCTCCAGGTCTTCCTGCTGCTCATGAGTAGCCTCACTATGCGGGTGTAGAAAGCTACTCATTAGCGACTGAAGACTGAGGCTGCTGCTGCTGATGGAGCTGCTGCTGCTGCTCCTGCCAACCCCCCCAGCGGCCATGGCAGTGGAAGGTGAGCGCAGAGGTCCCCTCGAGTCAGACCTGCGAGAGTATGGAACATGGCGCAGATAGGCATCGGCCAACTGCCTACGTAGAATGTCTTTGTAGTAGTTCAGTTTGTCCTCCCTCTCGGTGGGTTTAAAAAATGCCCCCATTTTGTGCCGGAAGCGAGGGTCCAATAAGGTGGACAGCCAGAAGTCATCCCGCCGACAGATGGAAACAATTCTGGGGTCACTACGCAAGCACGTGAGCATGCTTCGTGCCATTTGCGCAAGTGACTCGGATGGACTACCTGTCTCCATCTCCACTGCATACTGCCACGGTGTGCCCGGGTCCTCTGTCTCGCCTTCCGCAAAAACCTCTAGGTCCTCTAGCTGCTCCTGCTCCTCCTCTCCTGTCCACTGACTAGATAAACCAGCCATTTCGCCAAGCCTGACTGTGTTTCGCTGGGCAACTCCTCCTCCTCCTCTTCCTCCTCCTCCTCCTCCAGTTCAGCTCCAACGGGGTTCATGTGGCCGTAAGATGTAAACGCCATGTCTCCAGTGCCCTGACCAGCCATGGTTTCCAACATGTGCTGTAGTACATGAAGCAGTGGAATCACGTCGTTCATCCCGTAATCCTGCCGACTGACAAATAAAGTGGCTTCCTCAAAGGGCCTGAGCAAACGGCAGGTGTCACGTATGAGCTGCCACTGGTTGACATTGAAGTTACACAGGGGAGTCCCCCTATCTGCTTGGATCATCAGGAAATCCGTGATGGCTTTTCTCTGTTCATATAATCGGTCCAACATGTGAAGGGTGGAATTCCAACGGGTGGAAACATCGCAAATCAGACTATGTTGGGGGATACCATTCTGACGCTGTAGCTCAAGAAGGGTGTGTTTGGCGGTGTATGAGTGGCTGAAGTGCATGCAAAGTTTCCTTGAAGTTGTTAGGATGTCTTGCAGATGGGGGGGACACTTCAGAAACCGCTTGACAACCAGATTGAAGACGTGAGCCATGCAGGGGGCATGGGTCAGGCTTCCTTGGCGCAGCGCAGACAAAATGTTCTTCCCATTGTCGGTAACCATGATTCCCATTTTAAGTTTTCTTGGAGTAAGCCATGTTTGGATTTCCTGATGAATACATTTAAGCAGTTCCTCCCCTGTGTGACTCCGTTCGCCAAGACAAACCATGTGAAGCACTGCGTGACACCTCCGTGCCCTGCACACATGGTAGACTGGAGGGGCACTGAGACTTGAGCCTACAGTGGAGGGTGAGGAGATGGCGGAGGGTGAGGAGGCCGAGTCGCACGGTGTCACAGGCCCAACGGGCAGGGAGTGCGGAGGCCGAAGCGGCGTGACCTGTCCAAGTTGCTGCTGCTGCTGCAAAGGGACCACATTCACCCAGTGGGCCGTAAACGACATGTACTGTCCCTGACCGTAGTTACAGCTCCAGATGTCGGCGCTGCCATGCACTTTGCTACACACCGACAGGCTCAAGGACTGGCCCACCTTCTGTTCAACAAAAGTGTGCAGCGCTGGTACTGCCTTCTTGGCAAAGAAATGACGGCTTGGGACTCTCCACCTCGTCTCGGCACAAGCCATCAGTTCTCTGAAAGGTGCAGATTCCACCACCTGAAAAGGGAGCGACTGCAGCACCAGCAACTTGGACAGGAGCACATTCAGCTTCTGCGCCGTAGGATGAGTGGGCACATACTGCTGTCTCTTGGACATGGCTTCGCTGATGGATTGCTGGCGGGATGCATGACTTGGAGGAGGAGGAGGAGGAGCAGGAGCGACAGAGGATGGGTATGACGCACAGCTGCCTTCGGCTGAGGTGCTGGAGCCTTGGCTGGCAGAAATTGGGAGCGGCGTGCCACTTGGTGAGGAAGCAGACTGGTCCACCCCTTGGGAGCCTCGGTTCTCCCAGGTCGCATCATATGTTGACGCAGGGCCGTGGTGCCAACATTTGGACCCTGGCCACGCTTCACCTTTTGCCTACATATCTTGCATGTGGCCATGTTACCCTCCTGCGGATGCTTCAGGAAAAACTGCCACACTGCCGAGTAGCTACTTTTCCCACCCCCTGGCCTCACTGATTCACTGCTGCTGTTGCCAACTCCAGGAACCCCTGCTCCACTACCTCCCGATAAGGTAGACTGCCGCACAGCAGGTGCTCTACCCCGGCCCCGGCCCCGGCCGGCTCCAGCCTTTGGAATTGTGCCCCCATGCTGACTGCTACCACCTTGCTGCCTCAGCTGCTGACTCCGGGGCAACCTGCGCCCCTCTTCTCCTGATGATGACGATGAAGCCCCTTTATCACCCGGCTCCCAAGTGCGATCGGCTTCATCGTCATCATCATTATCACCGAGTTGTGGCTGTACGTCACTGACGTTCGTGGATTCGTCAACAGTGTCTGGCGCAGGAGCTGGAACGCTCGCAGCACCCACGACACTGTCCACATCACTATTTGTCTGCCTAGCTAAAGAAGCCACCTCCACTTCTTGGCTGGGCAGTAGCTGCTGACTGTCCTCTATCTGATCGTCCTCCTCACTAAAGAGTGGAGCTGAACCCAAAGCATTGGATACGTCGCTGGGGGAGGGAACGGCGTAGGACAGAGGCAATGGGAGGACAGGGACTGCTCTCGGGGCATGCCAACTCAGGGTTGTGTCAGAGGAACCTACCGACCCTAGACTGGGGGTCTCAGACGTAAGTTGTGATGATGTTGTTGATGAGCGCGTCAACCAATCTACCACGGCAGATGCGTTACTGGTGGAGACCCGACCGCTAGCAGATACTGGCAGATAAGGTCTCTCAGCGTGACTCCTGCTGCTACTGGCCCCCAGTCTGCTGCGAGCTCTGCCTGCGGAATCTTGGCCTCTGCCACTCCTCTTTTCACTTCCAGGCACTTGTCTGCCCGACATAGTCTAACTGGCGTGGTAGTAGGTGATATTTTAAGAACCCCCAGGCAGCGGTGGGTCTATATGAAACAGAATATAATGCACACCAAAAGTGAGTAGTACACTCAGCCTCCAACAGGCCTGCCTAGTGTAAATAAGAGAGCTGCTTAGTGTAAATAAAGAGGGGTATGCTATGTTACAGAATGGGATGCCCCAACAGCCAGCAGTGCACCTGGGAGCAGTACTACTATGCACAGCAAAAGTGTCTTTATCAGGCCTAATTTCAATTAGAATAGGTGCATATGGTTATGGTCTTAAATAGAGGCTGGTGTAGTCACAGAATGGGATGCCACAACAGGAGTGCACCTGGCAGGCAGCAGTAAGTCTATGCACAGCAAAAGTGTCTTTATCAGGCCTAATTTCAATTAGAATAAGTGCAAATGGTTATGGTCTTAAATAGAGGCTGGTGTAGTCACAGAATGGGATGCCACAACAGGAGTGTACCTGGGACCAGTAGTGCTATGCACAGCAAAAGTGTCTTTATCAGGCCTAATTTCAATTAGAATAAGTGCAAATGGTTATGGACTTAAATAGAGGCTGGTGTAGTCACAGAATGGGATGCCACAACAGGAGTGCACCTGGGACCAGTAGTGCTATGCACAGCAAAAGTGTCTTTATCAGGCCTAATTTCAATTAGAATAAGTGCAAATGGTTATGGTCTTAAATAGAGGCTGGTGTAGTCACAGAATGGGATGCCACAACAGGAGTGCACCTGGGACCAGTAGTAGCATGCACAGCAAAAGTGTCTTTATCAGGCCTAATTTCAATTAGAATAAGTGCAAATGGTTATGGTCTTAAATAGAGGCTGGTGTAGTCACAGAATGGGATGCCACAACAGGAGTGCACCTGGCAGGCAGCAGTAAGTCTATGCACAGCAAAAGTGTCTTTATCAGGCCTAATTTCAATTAGAATAAGTGCAAATGGTTATGGTCTTAAATAGAGGCTGGTGTAGTCACAGAATGGGATGCCACAACAGGAGTGCACCTGGGACCAGTAGTAGCATGCACAGCAAAAGTGTCTTTATCAGGCCTAATTTCAATTAGAATAAGTTCAAATGGTTATGGTCTTAAATAGAGGCTGGTGTAGTCACAGAATGGGATGCCACAACAGGAGTGCACCTGGGACCAGTAGTAGCATGCACAGCAAAAGTGTCTTTATCAGGCCTAATTTCAATTAGAATAAGTGCAAATGGTTATGGTCTTAAATAGAGGCTGGTGTAGTCACAGAATGGGATGCCACAACAGGAGTGCACCTGGGACCAGTAGTGCTATGCACAGCAAAAGTGTCTTTCTCAGGCCTAATTTCAATTAGAATAAGTGCAAATGGTTATGGTCTTAAATAGAGGCTGGTGTAGTCACAGAATGGGATGCCACAACAGGAGTGCACCTGGGACCAGTAGTAGCATGCACAGCAAAAGTGTCTTTATCAGGCCTAATTTCAATTAGAATAAGTGCAAATGGTTATGGTCTTAAATAGAGGCTGGTGTAGTCACAGAATGGGATGCCACAACAGGAGTGCACCTGGGACCAGTAGTAGCATGCACAGCAAAATGTCTTTATCAGGCCTAATTTCAATTAGAATAAGTGCAAATGGTTATGGTCTTAAAAAGAGGCTGGTGTAGTCACAGAATGGGATGCCACAACAGGAGTGCACCTGGCAGGCAGCAGTAAGTCTATGCACAGCAAAAGTGTCTTTATCAGGCCTAATTTCAATTAGAATAAGTGCAAATGGTTATGGTCTTAAATAGAGGCTGGTGTAGTCACAGAATGGGAAGCCACAACAGGAGTGCACCTGGGACCAGTAGTAGCATGCACAGCAAAAGTGTCTTTATCAGGCCTAATTTCAATTAGAATAAGTGCAAATGGTTATGGTCTTAAATAGAGGCTGGTGTAGTCACAGAATGGGATGCCACAACAGGAGTGCACCTGGGACCATTAGTGCTATGCACAGCAAAAGTGTCTTTATCAGGCCTAATTTCAATTAGAATAAGTGCAAATGGTTATGGTCTTAAATAGAGGCTGGTGTAGTCACAGAATGGGATGCCCCAACAGGAGTGCACCTGGGACCAGTAGTAGCATGCACAGCAAAAGTGTCTTTATCAGGCCTAATTTCAATTAGAATAAGTGCAAATGGTTATGGTCTTAAATAGAGGCTGGTGTAGTCACAGAATGGGATGCCACAACAGGAGTGCTCCTGGCAGGCAGCAGTAAGTCTATGCACAGCAAAAGTGTCTTTATCAGGCCTAATTTCAATTAGAATAAGTGCAAATGGTTATGGTCTTAAATAGAGGCTGGTGTAGTCACAGAATGGGATGCCACAACAGGAGTGCACCTGGCAGGCAGCAGTAAGTCTATGCACAGCAAAAGTGTCTTTATCAGGCCTAATTTCAATTAGAATAAGTGCAAATGGTTATGGTCTTAAATAGAGGCTGGTGTAGTCACAGAATGGGATGCCACAACAGGAGTGCACCTGGGACCAGTAGTAGCATGCACAGCAAAAGTGTCTTTATCAGGCCTAATTTCAATTAGAATAAGTGCAAATGGTTATGGTCTTAAATAGAGGCTGGTGTAGTCACAGAATGGGATGCCACAACAGGAGTGCACCTGGGACCAGTAGTGCTATGCACAGCAAAAGTGTCTTTATCAGGCCTAATTTCAATTAGAATAAGTGCAAATGGTTATGGTCTTAAATAGAGGCTGGTGTAGTCACAGAATGGGATGCCACAACAGGAGTGCACCTGGGACCAGTAGTGCTATGCACAGCAAAAGTGTCTTTATCAGGCCTAATTTCAATTAGAATAAGTGCAAATGGTTATGGTCTTAAATAGAGGCTGGTGTAGTCACAGAATGGGATGCCACAACAGGAGTGCACCTGGGACCAGTAGTGCTATGCACAGCAAAAGTGTCTTTATCAGGCCTAATTTCAATTAGAATAAGTGCAAATGGTTATGGTCTTAAATAGAGGCTGGTGTAGTCACAGAATGGGATGCCACAACAGGAGTGCACCTGGCAGGCAGCAGTAAGTCTATGCACAGCAAAAGTGTCTTTATCAGGCCTAATTTCAATTAGAATAAGTGCAAATGGTTATGGTCTTAAATAGAGGCTGGCGTAGTCACAGAATGGGATGCCACAACAGGAGTGCACCTGGCAGGCAGCAGTAAGTCTATGCACAGCAAAAGTGTCTTTATCAGGCCTAATTTCAATTAGAATAAGTGCAAATGGTTATGGTCTTAAATAGAGGCTGGTGTAGTCACAGAATGGGATGCCACAACAGGAGTGCA
Source organism: Gastrophryne carolinensis (assembly GCA_027917425.1). NCBI lineage: Eukaryota > Metazoa > Chordata > Amphibia > Anura > Microhylidae > Gastrophryne > Gastrophryne carolinensis. The sequence goes on along the minus strand of CM051237.1, from coordinate 459,990,455 downwards.
CCTGGGACCAGTAGTAGCATGCACAGCAAAAGTGTCTTTATCAGGCCTAATTTCAATTAGAATAAGTGCAAATGGTTATAGTCTTAAATAGAGGCTGGTGTAGTCACAGAATGGGATGCCACAACAGGAGTGCACCTGGCAGGCAGCAGTAAGTCTATGCACAGCAAAAGTGTCTTTATCAGGCCTAATTTCAATTAGAATAAGTGCAAATGGTTATGGTCTTAAATAGAGGCTGGTGTAGTCACAGAATGGGATGCCACAACAGGAGTGCACCTGGCAGGCAGCAGTAAGTCTATGCACAGCAAAAGTGTCTTTATCAGGCCTAATTTCAATTAGAATAAGTGCAAATGGTTATGGTCTTAAATAGAGGCTGGTGTAGTCACAGAATGGGATGCCATAACAGGAGTGCACCTGGGACCAGTAGTAGCATGCACAGCAAAAGTGTCTTTATCAGGCCTAATTTCAATTAGAATAAGTGCAAATGGTTATGGTCTTAAATAGAGGCTGGTGTAGTCACAGAATGGGATGCCACAACAGGAGTGCACCTGGGACCAGTAGTAGCATGCACAGCAAAAGTGTCTTTATCAGGCCTAATTTCAATTAGAATAAGTGCAAATGGTTATGGTCTTAAATAGAGGCTGGTGTAGTCACAGAACGGGATGCCACAACAGGAGTGCACCTGGGACCAGTAGTAGCATGCACAGCAAAAGTGTCTTTATCAGGCCTAATTTCAATTTGAATAAGTGCAAATGGTTATGGTCTTAAATAGAGGCTGGTGTAGTCACAGAATGTGATGCCACAACAGGAGTGCACCTGGCAGGCAGCAGTAAGTCTATGCACAGCAAAAGTGTCTTTATCAGGCCTAATTTCAATTAGAATAAGTGCAAATGGTTATGGTCTTAAATAGAGGCTGGTGTAGTCACAGAATGGGATGCCACAACAGGAGTGCACCTGGGACCAGTAGTAGCATGCACAGCAAAAGTGTCTTTATCAGGCCTAATTTCAATTAGAATAAGTGCAAATGGTTATGGTCTTAAATAGAGGCTGGTGTAGTCACAGAATGGGATGCCACAACAGGAGTGCACCTGGGACCAGTAGTAGCATGCAGAGCAAAAGTGTCTTTATCAGGCCTAATTTCAATTAGAATAAGTGCAAATGGTTATGGTCTTAAATAGAGGCTGGTGTAGTCACAGAATGGGATGCCACAACAGGAGTGCACCTGGCAGGCAGCAGTAAGTCTATGCACAGCAAAAGTGTCTTTATCAGGCCTAATTTCAATTAGAATAAGTGCAAATGGTTATGGTCTTAAATAGAGGCTGGTGTAGTCACAGAATGGGATGCCACAACAGGAGTGCACCTGGCAGGTAGCAGTAAGTCTATGCACAGCAAAAGTGTCTTTATCAGGCCTAATTTCAATTAGAATAAGTGCAAATGGTTATGGTCTCAATAGAGGCTGGTGTATTCACAGAATGGGATGCCACAACAGGAGTGCACCTGGGACCAGTAGTAGCATGCACAGCAAAAGTGTCTTTATCAGGCCTAATTTCAATTAGAATAAGTGCAAATGGTTATGGTCTTAAATAGAGGCTGGTGTAGTCACAGAATGGGATGCCACAACAGGAGTGCACCTGGGACCAGTAGTGCTATGCACAGCAAAAGTGTCTTTATCAGGCCTAATTTCAATTAGAATAAGTGCAAATGGTTATGGTCTCAATAGAGGCTGGTGTATTCACAGAATGGGATGCCACAACAGGAGTGCACCTGGGACCAGTAGTAGCATGCACAGCAAAAGTGTCTTTATCAGGCCTAATTTCAATTAGAATAAGTGCAAATGGTTATGGTCTTAAATAGAGGCTGGTGTAGTCACAGAATGGGATGCCACAACAGGAGTGCATCTGGCAGGCAGCAGTAAGTCTATGCACAGCAAAAGTGTCTTTATCAGGCCTAATTTCAATTAGAATAAGTGCAAATGGTTATGGTCTTAAATAGAGGCTGGTGTAGTCACAGAATGGGATGCCACAACAGGAGTGCACCTGGCAGGCAGCAGTAAGTCTATGCACAGCAAAAGTGTCTTTATCAGGCCTAATTTCAATTAGAATAAGTGCAAATGGTTATGGTCTTAAATAGAGGCTGGTGTAGTCACAGAATGGGATGCCACAACAGGAGTGCACCTGGCAGGTAGCAGTAAGTCTATGCACAGCAAAAGTGTCTTTATCAGGCCTAATTTCAATTAGAATAAGTGCAAATGGTTATGGTCTTAAATAGAGGCTGGTGTAGTCACAGAATGGGATGCCACAACAGGAGTGCACCTGGCAGGCAGCAGTAAGTCTATGCACAGCAAAAGTGTCTTTATCAGGCCTAATTTCAATTAGAATAAGTGCAAATGGTTATGGTCTCAATAGAGGCTGGTGTATTCACAGAATGGGATGCCACAACAGGAGTGCACCTGGGACCAGTAGTAGCATGCACAGCAAAAGTGTCTTTATCAGGCCTAATTTCAATTAGAATAAGTGCAAATGGTTATGGTCTTAAATAGAGGCTGGTGTAGTCACAGAATGGGATGCCACAACAGGAGTGCACCTGGGACCAGTAGTGCTATGCACAGCAAAAGTGTCTTTATCAGGCCTAATTTCAATTAGAATAAGTGCAAATGGTTATGGTCTCAATAGAGGCTGGTGTATTCACAGAATGGGATGCCACAACAGGAGTGCACCTGGGACCAGTAGTAGCATGCACAGCAAAAGTGTCTTTATCAGGCCTAATTTCAATTAGAATAAGTGCAAATGGTTATGGTCTTAAATAGAGGCTGGTGTAGTCACAGAATGGGATGCCACAACAGGAGTGCACCTGGGACCAGTAGTGCTATGCACAGCAAAAGTGTCTTTATCAGGCCTAATTTCAATTAGAATAAGTGCAAATGGTTATGGTCTTAAATAGAGGCTGGTGTAGTCACAGAATGGGATGCCACAACAGGAGTGCATCTGGCAGGCAGCAGTAAGTCTATGCACAGCAAAAGTGTCTTTATCAGGCCTAATTTCAATTAGAATAAGTGCAAATGGTTATGGTCTTAAATAGAGGCTGGTGTAGTCACAGAATGGGATGCCACAACAGGAGTGCACCTGGCAGGCAGCAGTAAGTCTATGCACAGCAAAAGTGTCTTTATCAGGCCTAATTTCAATTAGAATAAGTGCAAATGGTTATGGTCTTAAATAGAGGCTGGTGTAGTCACAGAATGGGATGCCACAAAAACCAGAAGTGCACCTGGCAGGGACCAGTAGTGCTATGCACAGCAAAAGTGTCTTTATCAGGCCTAATTTCAATTAGAATAAGTGCAAATGGTTATATGGTCTTAAATAGAGGCTGGTGTAGTCACAGAATGGGATGCCTCACAGCAGACTTAAGATCAGTTCAGTATATATGCACAGTTAGTGTATAAGCAGCCTGAAAACGCTAACAAAGCCAGTCAGCCAGCCAGTAACAAACACTCAGGCTGGATGAAAAAAAAAAAAATCTCCCTGTGACTGCTTCCGATTTTTCCTAACTTTCCCTGTTTTTCGCTGACTTTCTGTCTGTCTCCTGCCTGTCTCCAGCCTGTCCCTGTCTGTCCCTGTCTGTCTAACTGTCTCTCTCCCTGCCTACAGCAGCGTTCTGTCTCTCACGAATGCAATACAGAAATGAAGAAAAGCAAGATGGCCGCCGGCCTTAAATAGTGCTGTGACGTCACCGGGCTTGCTGGCTGCTGACAGGCTGCATGTGACTGTCCCAGCATACACTGCCCTAGCTTACATGTCTGGACATGTCCCGTCCGCCATCTTAGAATGCCTGTATGTAAATGAATGGATGTTAAAGGAAAACTTCGAGCGATCGAATCGTGGGGAAATTCGGATTCGATCCGAATCGAATTTTTCATGAAATTCGGATCGAATCCGGGTTCGTCCGGATCGATTCGCTCATCCCTAGTGACCACCTATTGCTATACCAGGAGGTGGACTGAACCCACCAGACATCACCTTCTACATCATACTGTGTCACACAACAGTGCCTGCTTTTATAAGGATTTTTACCCTCCTGGATTTTGGTCTGCTTGTATGTGAAACTCCAGAATCGCTAGTTTTCTCAGGTGCTGGGGATACCGCCAAAGGCCGGGCATGCACCAGAGGATTGAATCATAAGGTCAGTATCTGGGAAACCAGGAGAATTCACCCAGCAGGGTATCCCAAATTGCGATGCCCCAGTGAAGGGCTTTTGCCCAGCCAGGTTGGTCAAGGCTGTTATTCATGAGAAGATGTGGGGGTAGTAAGAGGTTGTACATAGAACGGCAAGACAAACTGCCATTCTGTCGAGTGGGAAATATAGATTTGTCCATCGGTGCATTAGCTTGAATTTGGGTAAAGACTCAAAGTTCTTGTGTTATCCATTAACCACAGTATCATGATGAGGTTATGGAGGATAAGACACAATAGGTTTGATTCAGCACTGTGCAAGAATGCATGCCTGCTGGTAACCCAGGGCTAAGGGGCCGAACACTTGCCCTGCCGGTTCACCATCCCCTATGTTCTTCTGTATGGGTCCTTTGCTCTTCCAAGAGTGTCAGGCGCACACCTGGAAGAACACTGTGCCCATACTGAGGACATTGAACACCTCTGCACCCTGGAGCCCCAAAAGTGGGTGATCAAGTAGTAGTATAGGTATTTCATCCGCCCATCAGGTGGCAGGGGACATCCTGGCCAGCCATATTCTGTAAACTGCTATAGGAGTCCCCTGAACCCCTTACTAATTCACCAGCAGTAGTAAATAAGAAGACACTACACAAAAATCATTTATTAGTCTAAATTTGACTACTTACCGGTCTGCATCTCATCTCTTCTCTCCCTTGCTGGACAACATTGTCTTTGTGGTCCAGCGGGTCTTTTAGTTTCCCTTTCGGGGTCTTATTGGTCCTTTTCTTGCAACTTCAATGCCAGTGGTGGTGTTTAATGCAGATGCTGCTGTCGGCGTCTCTTGAACGTGGGTCCCCTCCCTTTTTTTATACTGTCTCTGAGGAGTCCACAACCAGGTCCAGCTTGCCCTGGACCGCTGCTTCTGACTCAGAGAATCCACTATCAACACGATTCTTAAAGTGGACCAACACCCAGGATTTTCACTATCCTGGATGTTGGTCCACTTATGCGGGACCCCTGCTGTGTGAAACCCCCCAGAAAGGCCCAAAAACTTACCTCACCGCCGACGGACAAGCTGAGGCCGCGGCCACCGCCGCCGCCTCTTGCTCGTCCCTCTTACAGGGAGCGCGCCCGCACCAGCCATTCACAAACGGCCAGTGCGGGTGCGCGCCCTGCTAGGGGGACGTGCGGCAGCGGCCCGCGCATGCACCCTTGGAACGGGAGAAGGTAAGGTTTGTGGGCGTCCGGGGGGGTTTCACACAGTGGGGCATCCCGATTTCCCGGGCCGATCAGCGGTGGGTGTTGGTCCACTTCAACTACGCCAGGGAGTCCATGTGCCATCAGCAAGTCCTCAGTACCAGAGTACACAATTTGCTTTAGTGACTTATTCTGTTGTCCCCTATTATTCTGTTTGCTGGATTACCTCATCAGCATGACCCCCCCCCCCCCCCCAATCTGAGACGGACACTTACCAGCCAGGTCCCACAGAAGGCAAGCAGCATGTGTGCACAGCAGGCTGCATGAGGCGTTTGGCATGTGCATGGTGGGCCACTGGAGGCGTGCGGTGCGCCCACGGCAGCATGTATACAGCGAGTGCACAGAGGCAGCGGAGGCACGTGGATGGAAGCCAGGGAGACGCGAGCCATGCAGTGGAACGGATGAGGCGCATGACTGGGTAGGTAAGTATGATGCTAACGCCAGGCATACATTCAAACGAGTTGGTGCATGAAGATTACCCTGGGCCCCCTTGTCCCACGGACCCGAGGGCATGTGCCTGCACTGCCTCTATAGTACGTACACTCCTGCTCCTGAGTTTTGCATTGCCAAGTAAAATACAGCTGGTGGTGCATTCTGATCCCCACTACTGATTGCTAATCGCCCCATCACTAATGCCTCGTAACATTTTTTGCTTTTCAAAGTATTATATTTACGTTCCAATTAGTTAGCTGACAAAGAGGATGTCACAGTGTGTGATGTATGTGCTAGAGTTAGAGCATAAATTTTAATAATGAAAATATGACCTCATTTTACATGTCCTCATCAAAGAACTACTCAGTAGGTGCGAATGCGGTGGCGCTCGCCAACTTCTTCTCATCTTTGTTTCTAATTAGTTCTTTGTTGGAACGTACAAATTGAACCCATTGTCAAAGGGCAACAGCGTATTCCTTAATGGTTTTCACTCGTTCTGTTTTGAAAAGTTAATCGGGAAGGCTGATTCATTACTAGCGCCAGGTAACGGCAGATGAGTGTCTGTACAGCGGCGCTAAGATCGACCGCTAGTGGTCGCTCTGATCAGCCGTGAGTTGCTATTACAGAGCACCTCAGTTGCTCTAGTAACATTGCCGGCATTGAAGAATTTGAGTCGCTACAACACCAGTACAGGACTACATGGGTGCGAACGGTAGCAACTGGTCAGTGTGAGCGACTCAAACCATATTCATCAAAAAAACAGCCTGCCACAGCGCCAGCGCTCAAAATTGGGTCACTGTAGTCCAGAGCGCCAGAAGCTGTGTGATTAAAGTCCGTTTTTGAACACATATCCACTAGTAACAAAGCGAAAACATATGGAACTACATTGTTATTACAATGTGACATTAACACTTTAATACCAGACCTGTAATGACAATTCTAATAATAGGCCTGGAGATGTCACACAATGATTTGATTAAAAAAAAATAAAAATAAAACCCGTTTAAAGTGAAGAAAAGTAACGTCCATTGAAATGTATGGGAGAGCAACAGGTAGCGTCAGGTAATACCAGGCTCTGGAAGCTAGAGCGCCGGCGGTATACACTGAGCCGCCTGTGATGATGACTCAGACACTACATGACGCTGTTAGAGTCGCTCACCTGAATCGCTATGATAAATGTGGTATTGTGGGCAGTGCCCGGCGTTCACCTGACGCTACCTGTCTCTACGAGGCACTACCTGCCGCTATCCCTTGATGAATAAACCCCTTAGTCAGTGAGTGAATCTTCCAAGATTCATTTCAGTTTCCATGTGTTTCAGATCGACAGTGCTCCAATAGCCCCAATTAATCGGAGAATAAAATGTAATATATAATAATATGAAAAAAAATTATGAAAAATATGAAAACTTTCATTGATTCAGTCAGAAATGTAAGAACATTTTGACCAAATCAATAGCTAAATCTTGTCTATTATCATGTTCATTTATAGCCTTAAAGCGGACTAAAAGCCACATTTTCAACTAGCATCCCCTGAATTGCTCCCCCTATGAAGAGCACCTTTCGGCAATTTTTACTGCTCCTGCTTTACTCTAATCCTAGATAATGGCGCCTGTTTTAGCAATAAAGCTCTGCCTCCTCCATTTATTGCCACTGTTGTGTGTGGCAATGATGTCATTGCCATACCAATGCAATGACTGATCGCCTGCAATGACTGACTGCTGTCCCTTGCAGAGAGGGACAGCAAAAATAAGTGTTCCAGGACAATTCGAAGAGCGAAAATATACATTTCTAATTTTACATTCTAACAAGGGAGTATTGGCCAAATGTATTTCATGAGTTCCGTGGGTTTTGGTCCACTTTCATAGCATTCTCTAATCTCCTCTTGGATTACTTACCTAATCCCCCAGACACATGCAGAGGCTAAATCAGCTGCAGACCAAGAACAGCTGATTTGGGGTTTAGAGCCCCAGCAGCAGCCATTATTGCCTTGTACTTACCTGCATGATGCTGCCTTGACTTGACCTGAGTGGGGTAGTGAGGAGAGGCACCATTGACTAAAAACCACATTAAGAGGCCGATTCATTAATAGTGCCAGGTAGCGACAGATGAGCGGCATTTTCAGAGTGCCCGCTAGTAGTCGCTGTGCTTGGCCATTGTTCTGTAGTTCATAGCGACTCAGTCGGTTTGCCGTAATGTTGAATATTGGGTGAGGAGTCGCTATTTGACAGGTTCTGCGCTGTATGGGAGCGCATGACAGCGAATGGCCATAGCGAACGGCTCCCAGCATATTTATTAACAAATCACGCTCAAAAAATTCTCGCGCAGTGAAATGCTTGTTTAAACCCCAGAGCGCTGGCGGCGATGGGTTAAAAGTATTTTAACCCCCAAACAACCATATTTTTTGGAAAAAAAAAAACATGTTTTTCAAACCATTTTGTAATATGAATACATTAATATCAGACCTGTAATATCAATTCTGCCCAATTTTTTTTTACCTTAAAAAAATATCTAACATTGCAGAAGTGGTCACAGAATTTTTGACATTTAAAAAAAAAAAAAAAAACATTAATAGCAATTAATTTAGAATATTTAAAGATTGCTCCATTGAAATGCATTGGAGAGCGCTGTTCAAGGTCGCTCGCTGGCGCTGTGGGGTGAGGCTGGAATAATGATGAATGATTCGCTATCTGGCGCTCTGTCAGTCGCTAAGCAGGATCGGCTTGATAAATGTGTGATTGCGGAGGGGAGCCGGCATTCTCGTGGCGGTGAGCGTCATTACCGTTCGCTCACCATTCGCTACCTGGCGCTATCCCTTGTTAAATAAGGGCCTAAGTATATCTGCCACGTGCTGTGTCACCTCTGGTGCTGCAGCATCTCAGCTGATTGAAGGTGGCTAATACTAAAGCTGCCTCCAGGAACAGCACAGCATCTACTTTATTGTTTGGCTACCATACAGTTCCAGCTGCTGTAGCAGACCCTGTGGTGATTGCACGGGTTGATCAAACCTATTGATTGTCCATCTAATCAAACCGGCCAATCGCACCCTATGTGTGTCACCGCAATTGTTCAATTGGCACCACGCGTGACTATAAACTGCTGCCACCAGAATGCAAACAGTGTTCACCTCTATATAAGCATAAGCCACACACAACACAATCAGATCGAATGAATCGATCGACCCACAACCATTTCCAGGCGGGGGAAATCGAGCAGTCCTAGGCAAGTAAGGTAGCCAAGCTCTTCAGAAATAACGTGAGCTTTTTAGATTGTTAATTCAAAGCATCAGTGACCCACTGCTGTATTTCTAGAATTTATTTAAACAAAAAAACAACAAGAAAAACGATGCAAGGTGATAAAAACAGAATTAACTATAAAACACGGTAAATAAGATAAATAGCGAGAGATATTAAAATGGCAAAATACTTAGGAGTCTGTCTGGGCTGTGGTTCGATCAAATCAATTGTCTCTCAGTCCTCACACGCATTCTGGTCTTCTCCTTAGATGTTAAAAGGGAGCTTGTGTCACTCTTGATGGTAAGATTAGAGTGTCCATCAGCCCCTTGTGAAGCTCACCTTATTCCCTCTAACCAGGAGTCAGTTTCCTACCCCTCCTATGGGGCAGAGCATTTGGAGTCACTCACTGTCTGATTGGTGCAGAACCTCCTGTGGCTTTCCCTGATAGTGGTTACGATAGAAACACAGCAGAGGGGAAGGCCGGAGTGTCAGGTAATTATGAAGGGCAGATTCCGGTGAGCTGAACTGGAACTCAGGAACTGGAAGCCAAGACGGGGTGGAAAAGAGCCTATTTAACTCTTTGACTGAAACTTTTAATAAGCAAGTGGGTCTGTGTCCTGCCTGAAAGACACAAGAATATTAAACCCTTACACTGAAACGTCCTTATGAAGCAATTGTGCCAGTGTTTGCTATGCAAGTTTATTGGCCTGTAAATTGTGAACTGTATATTTGATTGTGACATGGAGTAAAGCATTAAACCTTTCTTTTCCTGAAACAATAAAAAAAGCTTATTCTTTCATTTATCCTACTTGCCACTCAGTATCTGTCTGCTGAGATACCATCTTGTCATCTCCCCTTGCTGCCATGAACCCTTACCCTCGGCTACCATACCTTTGTGCTGTGGCATTACCTGAGATAAGTTGAGGCTCACCATGATGACTGCTAATTAAACACCAATAACTTCCATTACACCAGCCCTTATAGACTCGAGAGGTGGTGGTCTCCCTCTTAATGGGAATTCGGGGTGACCCGCTGTCTGAAACCTGCCCAGGTAACCCGATTTACTTACCTTTTCCTGGAGGCCAGACTGAGTCTCCGTGCTGCAGTCGCATCCCCAGCATACTTTTAGATGAGGGTGCACCCACGCTGGGTCTTTCTGAATAGGCAGCACAGGCACATGAGCAGCTAGAGGCAGGTTGGTTAACTTGTTTGATGTGTTTTTTATGGTTATATGGTTAAAATAAACCTAAATGACCCTTTCGTGTCTGGGTTAAGTGTTATGAAATGGTTAAGTAGCTTTACAACTGGTCTGGGTCTTCATTATGTCCTTATAATTATAATACCACTAGGAAAAGAAATCCCCTCTCCCCAACAATTTACCCCATAGCAAGTTAAAATGAGATAAAGGCAGAAATATTTACACATGTGGAATTCCATTCAGCTGCTTTGCCTTTCCCACTGCTAGGAAATGAGTTAATTGGAATGTGCTTCAGAAAAAAAAAACAATAGTGGAAAAACAGTTTATTCTAAAACCTCAAGTTTACTATTTCAGAATGAAAAGTGTTTCCTTTATCTGGAATTTGCATACAATGGAATTAGCAACTGGCCAAAGGGCCTCTTGAAGGCTGATTCATTACTAGCGCCAGGTATCGGCAGATGAGCGTCTGTATAGCGGCGCTTAGAGTGACTGCTAGTAGACGCTCTTGTGCGTGTATCGGAGCTGTAACAGAGCGCATCAATCGCTCTAGTAACCTGGCCGGCATTTATGAATGTGATGTATGCTGGGCGTTCTAACACCAGTACAGCGTTGCAGCGAGCGAAAGGTAGCGCCAGCTCAGTGCGAACAGATATCCACCTGTAACAAAGCAAAAACACATGGAATGACATTGTTGTAACACTGTGACATTAATACTTTAATGCCAGACCTGTAATGACAATTCTGCATATAAATCAAAAAAGGTTTTCAAAAATTACTTTTTCTAGGTCAGGAGAGGTCACACAATTATTTGAGAAAAAAAAACAATTAAAAACAAAAAACCCTGTTTAAACAGAAAAAAAGGAACGTCCATTGAAATGTATGGGAGAATGACAGGTAGCGACAGGTAATACCTGGTGCTCTGGAAGCTAGAGTGCCGGCGCTATACACTGAGCCACCTGTAATGATGAATCACACGCTACATGGCGCTGTTAGAGTCGCTCACCAGGTTTGCCTGCCGCTACGAGGCATTACCTGTCGCTATCCCTTGATGAATAACCCCCTTAGTATTTAAAGAAGGAATTCTGTAAGTACCACTGGGAGGCGCTGTGATTTATAGGCAGAGAGATAAAATGAGTGATAAAGCTGAAGGGCCTGGAAACTGCTAACATACTAAACTAAAAGCTAGTCTATGCTCAGCCTCAGGAGACTTTAAGGGGTAATTCCACTTTCAATAGCATTTTTTAAACCAGACTTTCAGCATCATTTAATGAAAAGCCCAAACCCTTAAAAAAAACTTTTCCCCAGCATCTAAAATTAATATATTTTAAGTTTTTAGTCGTTAACTTATTATTTCCCCCACTGGGCTGCAACTCTAATCAGGACTTTAGGATACAGGTGCCGCCATCTTGCATCAGAAGCATTACAGCATCACTGGACGCTGGCAGACGTCACAGGCTACGCCCCATCGGGTGGCTGGATCTGGCTCACTCTGATTTTGTGGCGGTCAGCAGCTGCAATTTCAGAGCGAGCCAGTTCCAGCTCCTGGGTGGCCGGGGCCTATGACTCCTGCCAGTGTCATTGGACGCTGGCAGGAGTCATAGGCCACGCCCCACTTAGGGGATGGAACTGGTCTTGCTCTGAACTTGCGGAGGGTGGCAGCTATGAAGGTGGCGCTGGAGAATGTAACTTTGTTTTGCTTGTTTTTGGGGAATCCTGAACACTGCCTGTATTTGGGATGCCCACACACTGTCTGTAATTGGGATGCCCTCACACTGTCTGTAATTGGGATGCCCTCACACTGTCTGTAATTGGGATGCCCTCACACTGCCTGTAATTGGGATGCCCTCACACTGCCTGTAATGTGGGGTTTGTTATGGGGTAATGTTGAGGATTCTGCACACTGCCTGTAATGGGGTGTTTTATAGGGCAAAAATATGCTAATTCAATAGTAAAAAAAATGTACCCTTTATCGCCTGCAGACCAGCGATTGGGATGCCCTCACACTGCCTGCAATTAGGATGCCCGCACACTGCCTGTAATGTGGGGTTTGTTATGGGGTAATGGTGAGGATTCTGCACACTGCCTGTAATGGGGTGATCGGGAGGGGGTATTTTAGCACACCAATTGGTTCAGAATACTTTATTTTTCTCCTCCAAATCCATGGAGCGTCTAATGGGCAGATGCGTCCTATAGGGCTAATATGGTAATTCAATAGTAAAAAAAATGTACCCTTTATCGCCTGCAGACCAGCGCTGCTAGTCGAGCGCTCTGACAGTCACCTGATCACCCGATCCCAGTCCCGCCGCGCCAGGCCTTCAGCAGCTTGTGTCCGTCCAACAGCTGATGGATGGCTCTGTACCATTGTTACACACACTATGATATGGCCAGGGCCGTATTTAGGGTTCATGCTGCAATAGGCACTCACTCCCCCCATTTACCCTGATATGCGTACTTACCTAAAAATACCCCCCATTTTGCACCTGCAGTCCTTTTCCCTGGATAGAAGCCTATTCATGCAGATTTGGCTGTTGTGGCAGTGATTGAGAGAGAAAAGTGTCACCGCATCCCACCAATGCATTGAAAGATACAGGCCCGGTTTTCTGCTGAGGGACTTCAGGAATGGACCAGATACAGGTATATTTGTAAGATAATTATGCAAATGTTCTTTTTAATCGGTTTCAGGGTGCCTCTAACTTGGGTGGTATTGACAAGATACTCATTAAGCTGTAATAAAATTTGAATGTAGAAAAAGGAAATTCAAGGTTAAGGTAATATCATTTACTGGCAAACTAAGATTGAAAATGCAAGCTTTCGAAGCGGTTCAAGCTTCTTCTTCAGGTATAATACAGGTCTGTAACTTACAGGCTATTATTCATTCATTACTAGCGCCAGGTAACAGCAGATGAGCGTCTGTACTGAGGCGCTAAGAGCGACCTCTAGTGGTCGCTCTGATCGGCCGTCAGTCGCTATTACAGAGCGCCTCAGTAGCTATAGTAACATTGATGAATGTGATGGTTGTCAGTCGCTATAAAGGCATTTTACAGTCGCTCACCCAAATCTAATGGTGTCTGGGCATTTCAATGCTGCTCTAACGATAAAATTTGATTTAATGTTATATTGTCAGTGATCACATTAGCAATATAAGGTTATTATTTTTTTTGTGTGTGTTGAGTGAGTCCTAATTTATGTAAATTAAAATCAGACACAAATGTATATTCAAAACTACAAACTTTTTAATTTTTTTTTTTAAAAAGGCCCAACGTGGGCCAAAATTAACTTTATAATTAACCCTAATTACCCCCACCCTATGGCTTTTTCTTTATCCCCAGCAGCATTTGTCTTGTCCTTCGGATATACTGCCACAGTCTGCGATGCTCCTGTGTGCAAGCTGTAGAAAAGAAAATACAAAATTAAGTTCTGCAGCTCAAAATAGACAGTATATACCTATGAAAGGGGAAAAAATTGTAAGTGTAAATAATATTCATGCACACTATTTTAACCCTTAAACAACAGGCAAGTTTGGATAAATAATAGATGGCAAAATAATCAAACCTGGCCCACCATTCTATATTATCCACCCTAGTCTCACATCAGAAACTACCTAAACTAACCAAATAAGGCCTACTTGACCAGCGAAAGACTGTACTTCCTGTCTTGGTCAATTACTCCTGTGCCAATATGATTTAAAATCCTTCACCTATCAAATTTAATGAATGTTTGTATCTATTAATTAGTGAATGGGGAGTTACAATAGTAGCAGGATTAGAAACCCACCACATAATCACCGTCTGCTTTTATCATGTATTGACAAGTAACATTAGCAGGGCCACCAAACTAGCATGCTTACCTTCAATTATGAATGATGATTGCAAAAATAGGGTCTTCATGTCTGACAGTAAACAGTAGACTGTCACTAACATGTGTACATGGTCATGGACACAGTCATATACGTGTAATCATTGTAAGAATAAGAAATTACCATACTCACCATCGCAGCTGTGGCTTGGGCCCATGCTGCTGGGGGGGTCTCGAAGCTGGGGTGGGGAGAATTAGAACCCAGTCCGTCTGTGTGGAAACATCTGTTAGGAGCAAAAATACAACAGAAACAATCATAAGAACTATGCTTTTGATGTTGAAACTAGGCCTCAACATGTATTTGTTAGAATGAGAACATATAAATACTTGTGGGTATACACTTGGCAATGTGTTAGTTAAAAAAAAACTACTTTGGCTAACACATGGTTCAGCCACATTAGATTTTTAAGTAGGTGTACACCAGTAGATCGGCTACTGTGAAATAGGCCACATGGCCACTTCACAACCATATCAGGTTTTTTGGCCTAAAAAATGCTATATACATAAATCAATATTTGTATATACATTAATGAAAAAACTAAAGCAACTCTTACCACGACTATGCCCGAGTGCCTCATCTGCAGCATAGGTGGAGGAGGTGCCGGCTCTATGATGCCCTGGAAAACATGTATGCAAAGATAGGAAAATTATAATCACAACAAGGTACCAATTATTAATTATTAAATATTAAGCCACACTAATAAGTCAACTCACCAGGGGATGAGCTGCTGTTGGTATCCCAGGGAGGGCTATGAGGTGGAGCCTCCACTCCTCACAATGGGCCCAGCAAATCGACATCTGAGTCGGAGGAAGAGCTGGGGAGGTGTCTGGCAGGCCTTCTGGGTCGCATGGTGGATCCTCGTAGGTGTAAAACCGGAAGTGCATAAAACGAAAGCGAAAGCAAAGCATAAGCAAAAGCAAAACCTTTGACCCCCCCCTCGCAAGCTAACAACGCAATGAAACGGCAAATAGTAAGCTATAAAACGCTACATTAAAACAGCGTATGCAGAGCAATGTTCTGCGCTATGGCGACACACGCCTATACCACATTTAACAATGGTAGAGCACTGCATGATGCAAACGACAGCGACTGCTCAGTGCGAACGAATCTGAGCGACTCACACCATATTCAATAAAATCGTTCTAAATTGTGTGACTGGAGGCCATAGCGCCAGAGGCTGTGTGATTAAAGTGATTTTTTAAAACACATTAACAGCAGTAAGCAAGCAAAAACCATGGAATGACATTGTTGGAGTAGTGTGACATTAACACTTTAGTGACAGACATATAAAAACATTTATGCATAAATGTTAAAAAAAAAAAATAAAACAATTTCAAATATATCATTTTCTGGGCCAGGATAAATGTCAGAAAGATTTGAGTTAAAAAATAAAATTGGAATCAGGAAAGGGATTATAAGGAACTACAGTTGAAATGTATGGGAGAGGCAGGTAGCGACAGGTAAGACGTGGTGCTCTGCAAGCCTGAACGCCGGAGCTCTTCGCTGAGCCACCTGTAATGATGAATTGTACATTGCATAGCGTTGTTCCAGTCGCTCACCAGAATCGGCTTCTTAAATATGGAATTGCGTGCCGTGTTCGTCAGAGCTTGTCCTGTCTGCCCGATGTAAAATGCTGCACACACATGATCAGGTCACTACTAGGGATGAGCGAATCGGTTCTAACGAACCGGAATTCGCTCGAATTTCAGGGAAAATTCGATTCGTGCTGACCGAATTTTCCCTGAAATTAAAAAAAAAAATATGCCGGCATGGTGGGAGCGGGGAGGCCGGCGCCGCTGTCAGTTGTCATCAGAGGACGCATCATCAGAGGAAGCCGCTTCTTCTGATGATGCGTCCTCTGATGACAGCTGACAGCGGCGCCGGCCTCCCCGCACCCACCATGCCGGTAAGTGTTTGCTTAAAAAAAAAAATGCCGGCATGGTGGGAGCGGGGAGGCCGGCTGCAGCTGACAGCGCAGCCGGCCTCCCCGCTCCCACCATGCCGGCATTTTTTTTTTTCCTTTCAGGGCTTGGTGGGAGCGGGGAGGCCGGCTGCGCTGTCAGCGGGCGGCGGAAGCCTGCTTCCGCCGCCCGCTGACAGCGCAGCCAGCCTCCCCGCTCCCACCAGAAATTAGCGATTTGCTCAAGTTCGATTCGTGTGCGCACACAAATTTCTTTGAGAAATTCGGCGAATCGCCCGAATCGAACTTTTGAGAAGTTCGCTCATCTCTAGTCACTACATTCGGTGATTTGCATGTAAAACTACCCTGTATTTTGTAATCATGTTGCATACCTGGTGTCTTTATTCTGTCGGTGGTGTAGATGTGTGTGCAGGCTTTACACCTTTCCTGCAGGCTAGGCCTGCAGAACAATAATAACAATAATGAATGTAGAAAAAAGAGACTTAAAAAAGGGTGGAAAAAAGGAACAAGAAAATGTGGTAAAAGTTTAAATGAGGAATATGTAAAAAAGGTGAGATGAGATGGAAGGATGTAGAAAAGAAGGGAAGGTAAAAAAAAAGGGGAAAGGCATAGAGAATGTGCATAATAAAAAAATGTGCAAAAAAGAGAGTGAGAGACGCCTGCTGATCCAGCTAAGAGCTTTGTATGTGAATGTGTGTGTGAATCTTATCTCCTGGGACCCCCTTACACATCTCTGTGCACCTGTCCACCTAGCGAACCTGACCTGACAGCCATGTGGGGCCAGGGCATGCAGGAATAATAAGATCACATTGTTATGCCTCCCCACTCCAGACACCTTTGCGTATTTGATGTTCACACTGGGACAGCTGGGGCTTGTAGTTACCTAGGCCATAGAGAGGAAGATCCTCTACATCATAGAGAACAAAACCCCAACTACTGCTTCCCCTCTGCAGGTCTGGGAAACTACAAGCCCCAGCTGCCCCAGGGGAACCAAGTTGCTTCCTATCCCTAGCCTTGGGGAACTACAAGCCCCAGCTTACTATGGAGTAACTACAAAGCCCAGCTAATCCCAGGGTACCAAAGACCCAGCTGCTACTCCTCCCCAACCCTGGGGAACTACATGGCCCAGCTGCTCACCAGCTATGGGCCTGGAGAACTTCAAGCTCCAGCTTGGCCGATGCCCCCCTACCACAAAAAATCAGCAGCACCTACTTGAGTTTAGTAGAGTCAGATTGAAGGACAGAGAGACCAGCAGTCACGCAGAGCTGATAATATCCTGGCAAGGCTCTCTTCCTTCTAAGTCTTAGGTCGCATCACTGCCCACAGTGGTGAAAAGATGAAACTGCAGTCTGTATGCAGCCTCTGTGAAACGACCAGCCCTGTTCACATTAATTTTACAATTTAAAAGTGCGCCCCATAGCGGCCATGCGCCCCTAGGCACATGCCTACAGATGCCTAATGGTAAATACGGCCCTGGGTACGGCCCCTCCATTCAGGGCAATTGAGTGGGGCATGCTATAGTGCCTTTGACGAATGGCGCAGGCAATGAATGGCAGGTGAAGGAGGGGCGAGTCGTGGATGATGGCACCGGTGGCCTGGTGGCAGGGGACTGGGATCGGGCAGGTAGAGCATTTTCTTTTTAACTTAAGAATGTCTTTCATTGAAGCTTTAGTCTCCGGCACTAAAATCAGGGAATAGCACATATCTCTCTCATCATCCTATTTGAACAATATGATGAGAGTTCAGTGTTCCCAGAACTGACGTTTCATGTTGGAGCAGGATGTCATTAAATCCATGATGGCCGGGGACTCAGAGATGGATGAAGCCAAACACTTCTAACAAAACACTAATTGGAAGATGAAAAACATGGAATTTTCTTTTTTTAATGAGGCAATAAGAACGCTTAACAACGAGTGCGTGCCGCTGTTCCCAACCCACATCATGGACACATGCAACTAAATTCCATCACCATGGACCAATCACCCCGTGCAAGCTGGTCTGCAATCTAGAAGATTCCAGGGCCAGCCACTAGCCTTCCCCCCGCTGTCTATACCTATACTGGATGTCCCACTGATGCATCCCCGGCATCCCTGTAGCTGTGTGCCTTTTAAGTCCAACAAGTGATGCTGTAACTACTGTACTTAGGGGTTTATTCATCAAGGGATAGCAGCAGGTAGCGCCTCGTAGCGGCAGGCAGCATCTGGTGCGCTGTACGCAATACCACATTCATGAAGGCGATTCTGGTGAGCAACTCTAACAGCGCCGTGTAGCATCCGATTCATCATTACAGGCAGCTCAGCGTATAGCGCCGGAGCTCTGGCTTCTAGAGAGCCAGGTATTACCTGTCGCTACCTGACGCTCTCCCATACATTTCAATGGGCGTTCCTTTTCTTCTGTTTAAACAGGGTTTTTTGTGTTTTTTTTTTCTCTCAAATAATTGTGTGACCTCTCCTGGCCTAGAAAAAGTCATTTTGGAAAACTTTTTTGATTTTTTTATATTTTTATGCAGAATTGTCATTACAGTTCTGGCACTAAAGTGTTAATGTCACAATGTTACGACAATGTCATTCCATGTGTTTTCGCTTTGTTACTGGTGGATATGTGTTGAAAAACAGACTTTAATCACACAGCGTCTGGCGCTCTATGCTAAAGCACCCAGATCCAGAGCGCAGACGCTGTGTGTGTTTTTTGTTGAATATGGTGTGAGTTGCTGAGTGTCGGTCGCTCTAAGCAGTCGCTACCTTTCGCTCCCTGCTGCGTAATTCTATTGTTACAGTGACCAACATACATCACATTCATCAATGACGGCCAGGTTACTAGAGCGAATGAGGCGCTCTGTTACAGCGCCCGATAGCCGCTTACAGCGACTACTACCGGTCGTTCTAAGCGCTGCTATACAGATGCTCATCTGCCGATACCTGGCGTTATTAATGAATCAGCCTGCCCGTATAGCTATGATAATAGGTTATGTCATCTGCAATTTCCAAGCTCATCGGTCCTTTGATGCTCAGGTTCTCATCAGGTCCAAATTAAAAGAAATGCAAGCTGCTCATTTGCTCCATTTCAGGAGGAGCAAAGTGGCTCAGCCCAGAAATCCTATTCAGGTTTGCCCCTGGTGCGTGATGGCAGAGACATGGTCAGGCAGACAGAGGTCGGTAACAGGCCTGGTGCGTGATGGCAGAGACATGGTCAGGCAGATGGTGGTCGGTAACAGGCCTGGTGCGTGATGGCAGAGACATGGTCAGGCAGATGGTGGTCAGTAACAGGCCCGGTGCGTGATGGCAGAGACATGGTCAGGCAGATGGTGGTCGGTAACGGGCCTGGTGCGCGATGGCAGAGACATGGTCAGGCAGACGGTGGTCGGTAACGGGCCTAGTGCGTGATGGCAGAGACATGGTCAGGCAGATGGTGGTCGGTAACAGGCCTGGTGCGTGATGGCAGAGACATGGTCAGGCAGATGGTGGTCAGTAACAGGCCTGGTGCGTGATGGCAGAGACATGGTCAGGCAGATGGTGGTCGGTAACAGGCCTGGTGCGTGATGGCAGAGACATGGTCAGGCAGATGGTGGTCGGTAACAGGCCTGGTGCGTGATGGCAGAGACATGGTCAGGCAGATGGTGGTCGGTAACAGGCCTGGTGCGTGATGGCAGAGACATGGTCAGGCAGATGGTGGTCGGTAACGGGCCTGGTGCGTGATGGCAGAGACATGGTCAGGCAGACGGTGGTCGGTAACGGGCCTAGTGCGTGATGGCAGAGACATGGTCAGGCAGACGGTGGTCGGTAACAGGCCTGGTGCGTGATGGCAGAGACATGGTCAGGCAGATGCTGGTCGATAATGGGCCTGGTGCGTGATGGCAGAGACATGGTCAGGCAGATGGTGGTCGGTAACGGGCCTGGTGCGTGATGGCAGAGACATGGTCAGGCAGACGGTGGTCGGTAACAGGCCTGGCAAGGGTTAGGCTGGTAAAAGATGGGGTCAGACAAGGTAGGATCAGCAACAGGCTTGGCAAGTGTTAACGGCAGGCTTGCAGAAGATGTGCTTAAACAAGGAAGGGTTGATAATAGGTTTGGAAAGAGTTGGAAAGAGTTTGGAAAAGTGGACCAAAACCCACCCTGGAGACTATGAGACTATTTTGTATATATGTTGTTGATATATCTTTGGTTTAGCACTTGGCACTTTAGCTGGGGTAAATAGGGTAGGATTGACTTATCAGATGTGAGTTTTTTATATATATGATTAATTGTGGTTATTTATTTATTTATTTTATTTATTCATTATTTAATTTACTCATTTAGATTGTAGATCATAGGCAGGGTGACGTCGCACTACTATATATATAAATGTCATTATTATTGACATTATTGTTATTTATTCAGACTCCCCTCCTCCGCTGGCCTAACTACATGTCTGTCTTGTCTGATTTATGTATTTTAGATGATTTTTATGGGTTTTTGGTGTTTAATTGTGTTTCCTTCATAATAAAGATGTAATCTAATTTATCCTATACACTGGTGTGGTTGGTAAAACATGGGGTTAGACAAGGTAGTATCAGCAACAGGCCTGGCAAGTGTTAAAGTCAGGCTTGCAGAAGATGTGGTTAAAAAAGGAAGGGTTGAAAATAGGTTTGGAAAGTGCTAAAGTGGACCAAAACCCACCCTGGAGTCTATGAGTCTATTTTGTATATATGTTGATATATCTTTGGTTTAGCACTTGCCACTTTAGATTGGGTAAATAGGGTAGGATTGACTTATCGGATGTGAGTTTTTATAATATATATATATATATATATATATATATATATATATATAATTAATTGTGGTTAGTGATTTGAGATTGGGTATGTGATTTATTTATTTTATTTATTCATTATTAAATTTATTCATATAGGTTGTAGATCATAGGCAGGGTCCAGGGCAGGCGTCAGCACTAGGCATACCCGGGCAGGTGCCGGGGCCCCTGCAACTTGGGAGGGCCCATGTCAGTAACACGTGTGGCACATATGCTGTATTATTTGTACATTAGAGGGCACTTTTCCTCCATGGTGAGGTAGCAGCATATTTACAGGATATAGCTTGGCACATACATTGTAGTATTTGTACGTTAGAGGGCACTTTTCTCCATGGTGAGGTAGCTGCATGTTTACAGGATATAGCTTGGCTAATATATTGTAATATTTGTACCCTCGGAGCACGTACGTTAGAGGGCACTTTTCCTCCATGGTAAGGTAGCTGCATATTTTCAGGATATATATTGGCACATATATTGTGTTATTTGTACGTTAGAGGGCACATTTCCTCCATGGTAAGGTAGCTGCATATTTACAGGATATAGCTTGGCACATATATTGTAATATTTGTACGTTAGAGGGCACTTTTCCTCCATGGTGAGGTATAAGCATATTTACAGGATATATAGATTGACACATATATTGTGTAATTTGTACGTTAGAGGGCACGTTTCCTCCATGGTAAGGTAGTTGCATATTTACAGGATATAGCCTGGCACATATATTGTAATATTTGTACGTTAGAGGGCACTTTTCCTCCATGGTGAGGTATAAGCATATTTACAGGATATAGCTTGGCACATATATTGTGTAATTTGTACGTTAGAGGGCACGTTTCCTCCATGGTAAGGTAGTTGCATATTTACAGGATATAGCTTGGCACATATATTGCAATTTTTGTACGTTAGAGGGCACATTTCCTCCATGGTGAGGTAGCTGCATATTTACAGGATATAGCTTGGCAGATATTATGTATTATTTGTACCCTCGGGGCTTGTACATTAGAGGGCACTTTTCCTCCATGGTAAGGTAGTTGCATATTTACAGGATATAGCTTGGCACATATATTGTATTATTTGTACGTTAGAGGGCACTTTTCCTCCATGGTGAGGTAGCTTCATATTTACAGGATATAGCTTGGCACATATATTGTAATATTTGTACGTTAGAGGGCACTTTTCCTCCATGGTAAGGTAGAAGCATATTTACAGGATATAGCTTGGCACATACATTGTATTTTTTGTACGTTAGAGGGCATTTTTTATCCATGGTGAGGTAGCAGCATATTTACAGGATATAGCTTGGCACATATATTGTAATATTTGTACGTTAGAGGGCACATTTCCTCCATGGTGAGGTAGCTGCATATTTACAGGATATAGCTTGGCAGATATTATGTATTATTTGTACCCTCGGGGCTCGTACATTAGAGGGCACTTTTCCTCCATGGTAAGGTAGTTGCATATTTACAGGATATAGCTTGGCACATATATTGTATTATTTGTACGTTAGAGGGCACTTTTCCTCCATGGTGAGGTAGCTTCATATTTACAGGATATAGCTTGGCACATATATTGTAATATTTGTACGTTAGAGGGCACTTTTCCTCCATGGTGAGGTAGTTGCATATTTACAGGATATAACTTGGCACATTCTTGTAAATATTGACATAAAACTGTTTTCAAATGTTCCACATTCTTGAAGATTAACCCGTCTTTGGCTGCCAGCTTCCTAGAGAATTCCATGGCGCTTTGTCAGCCAACATCCTCCTGGACACAATGAGCGCGAGAAGGGCCACCGTAAAGCACCAGGGACCACCAGACACAGGGGTCCGTTCAGCACTATTTGTAACATACTCGTTAATCAGCTGAAAAGCACCTTAGGGGCAGAGCTAAGCAGTTTATGGGCTGGTAAGGGCAGGGGCGTATCTAGGGGGTACAGTGGGGGCACGTGCCACAGGTGCAGCAGGTCCTCAACCTCCTTTACAGCCATGATATGTCCTCACCCTCCTTTACAGCCTTGATGTGTCCTCACCCTACTTTACAGCCTTGATGTGTCCTCAACCTTCTTTACAGCCTTTATGTGTCCTGAACCTCCTTTACAGCCTTGATGTGTCCTCACCCTCCTTCAAAGGCTCGATATGTCCTCACCCTCCTTTAAAGCCTTGATGTGTCCTCACCCTCCTTTACAGCCTTGATGTGTCCTCACCCTTCTTTACAGCCTTGATGTGTCCTCACCCTTCTTTACAGCCTTGATGTGTCCTCACCCTTCTTTACAGCCTTGATGTGTCCTCACCCTTCTTTACAGCCGTGACGTGTCCTCACCCTCCTTTACAGCATTGATGTGTCCTCACCCTCCTTTACAGCATTGATGTGTCCTCACCCTCCTTTACAGCCTTGATGTGTCCTCACCCTTCTTTACAGCCTTGATGTGTCCTCACCCTTCTTTACAGCCTTGATGTGTCCTCACCCTTCTTTACAGCCTTGATGTGTCCTCACCCTTCTTTACAGCCGTGACGTGTCCTCACCCTCCTTTACAGCATTGATGTGTCCTCACCCTCCTTTACAGCATTGATGTGTCCTCACCCTCCTTTACAGCATTGATGTGTCCTCACCCTCCTTTACAGCCTTGATGTGTCCTCACCCTCCTTTACAGCCTTGATGTGTCCTCACCCTCCTTTACAGCCTTGATGTGTCCTCACCCTCCTTTAAAGCCTTGATGTGTCCTCACCCTCCTTTACAGCCTTGATGTGTCCTCACCCTTCTTTACAGCCTTGATGTGTCCTCACCCTCCTTTACAGCCTTGATGTGTCCTCACCCTTCTTTACAGCCTTGATGTGTCCTCACCCTTCTTTACAGCCTTGATGTGCCCTCACCCTCCTTTAAAGCCTTGATGTGTCCTCGCCCTCCTTTAAAGCCTTGATGTGTCCTCACCCTCCTTTAAAGTCTTGATGTGTCCTCACCCTCCTTTACAGCCTTGATGTGTCCTCACCCTTTTTTACAGCCTTGATGTGTCCTCACCCTCCTTTACAGCCTTGATGTGTCCTCACCCTTCTTTACAGCCTTGATGTGTCCTCACCCTTCTTTACAGCCTTGATGTGTCCTCACCCTCCTTTAAAGCCTTGATGTGTCCTCACCCTCCTTTACAGCCTTGATGTGTCCTCACCATCCTTTACAGCCTTGGTGTGTCCTCACCCTCCTTTACAGCCTTGATGTGTCCTCACCCTTCTTTACAGCCTTGATGTGTCCTCACTCTCCTTTACAGCCTTGATGTGTCTTCACCCTTCTTTACAGCCTTGATGTGTCCTCACCCTTCTTTACAGCCTTGATGTGTCCTCACCCTGCTTTACAGCCTTGATGTGTCCTCACCCTTCTTTACAGCCTTGACGTGTCCTCACCCTTCTTTACAGCATTGATGTGTCCTCACCCTCCTTTACAGCATTGATGTGTCCTCACCCTCCTTTACAGCATTGATGTGTCCTCACCCTCCTTTACAGCATTGATGTGTCCTCACCCTCCTTTACAACCTTGATGTGTCCTCACCCTCCTTTACAGCCTTGATGTGTTCTCACCCTCCTCAGTGCAGACGATGGAGTACAGACAATGGAGGGCCATGCTCCAGTACAGACAATGGAGGGCTGTGGACCCGGCACAGACAACAGAGTACAAACAATGGCCTTGGTAAGAACTAAGAAGGGCGTGAGCCACAATACAGATTATGTAGGGCATGAGCTCCAATACATACTTTAAAGCGTGTAAGCCCTGGTACAGACTAAGAAGGGTGTAAGCTTCAATACACAAGGAGATAAATGATTGAAGATATGAATAACACGGAGGGCTGGAACACCGGTTCAATCAGGCAAGCAGACGCCGTGATTAAGCCCCGCAGCAGGGCTAGACACATACATTTATAGGGAAGACAGAGGAGATAATGAAACACACCTGAAGCAGAACAGGGAGCATAAGGACCCAGGACAAAACCACAAAACCGCAGCCAGATTCAACAGCTTTCAGCCACCACAACGTAACTGGTGCCTTGGACCAGTTCTCAGGGAAGTGATGACCAGCAGGCCATCTGTCATGATCGGTGGGTGGCATGCCGGATAATTTGACCTGGATCTTGTCAGTATCTGAGATGATGCAAACCAAGTCTAATCTAGCTTTGGCCCGGACCTATAGCACATCACTACTGATTACAGTACATCACCACCCTTTACAGTTGTAAAAGCTGGAGGTTCAGCAAAGCAGGGACCAGTATAATGACAGCCTGGATGGAAATCTGCAAGTTGAGTATCGGCATAGAAGAAGATGTTGCTGTTGCCTGGTGGTAACCCAACAGAAGCCACCTAAGAGGCCACCGAAGCTCCTTACTACTTATGACCTTCCCCTTGTTGGGGTCCTTGGTGTCAGTTACTGTGGCCTTGGCAGCAGTCATTGCATAGCCCTCCTGTTCTGGCAATCAGAACGGCCCAGCCTGCAGTCTCAGTGAACCTAGAGCAGGAGCTACTCAACCACTTCTTTTAAAGGTCCATAGACAGGCATCTGGTGACAGGTGAGGGTCCAGGCTGTCGCGGGGTGGGTTAGTTAGAAATCAGCGCACTGGGGAGGGGGGTGCTATAGATTCCACAGGCAAAAAATGCTGGGATGGATGGGAAAGAACTGAGGGGACAGGGATGGATGGGGGGTGGGAATGGATGGGGCCAAGCTGGGGGGACAAGAATGGATGGGGCAGAGATGGTAGGACAGGGATGTATGGGGCCGAGCTGGGGCAGCAAGACAGGATTGGATGAGGCAAAGAGACAGAGAAAAAAAGTTTGTGTGTACCTTGCAATGCCACTTCCCACTCGTGTAGTACTTCATATTATAATGCCAGGTGCTAGGCAGAGTCATGACACTGGCAGGGAGACGAAGAACTACATCAACGATCAAGTGGACAGTGCTGAGCATGGCAAAACGGAAGCAACCGAGTGCAGGGCTGTCAGGGCAGGGGTCCGGTAATCTGGCGCCAAGGTCCACATTCAGACCTCGGTCCGCCAGTTTAGTACCGCTGTCCTAGAGCTTCTCTCTAAGGTATGTGGCCTATAAACTGTATTGCAGTGACTTTGGTGTGTCTGTTACATCAATAGTTATCTGGAGAGCATTCATGCACTGTGTACACACATGCTTGGTGACCCCCAATGACCACTGGTGGATGGGTGGGGTGTGGAAAAGCAAACTGGCTGTTGGATGATTTATTCTGGAGTGTAAGTGGACCTAAAGTTTTTTTCTTCCTTTTTAGACTTTAAGAAGACCGCAGTCCAGCATCTGTTACTTCCTTCACATAAATTCTATTTGGTTTACCTTATTGGCTTTGTTTTATATCTCTGGTTAGCCCCTCTTTCTAATCTGTCTCTACCGATTACATCTGATATATATTACTAAAAACAAAAACACACACAAAAGTGCTATTAGCCGAAATGTTAATCTCCTTTGGCGTTCGTTGTGCTTCCAAGTCTAATCATTTCTTCTCTTTTATCTCCTCTTTAGATTTTCTACTTTCTTTAAGCTCCTTTGACAGAAATTCCCAAACCCCCAGAATCATTTATATCCATGTGTCCTCCTTTCCCCTTGAAATATCTCTGTGATGAAATCATTTATTGTGGGTTATTTATGCCTTTTCCACTGATCCCAATGGCTGATCGCTGTGCATCCTCTGCAGTATGGTACCAGAGCGAGCCCAGTTCTGGCGCCAACCTCGCCTGCTGACCGCAGCAGTACAAGCGCGGGTCAGCTCAGGTGAATTCCTGTTTGCACTGACTTCTTCTCTTTAGTTATTCAGGATTAGATGAGAACTCATACTGGATTCTGGAGGAAGGTCAGACGAGAGAAGGGGGTGGCACAGCCCAAACTGGTCCCTAGAGACATTTTCTGTAGAAACCATTGTTTGTAGTTTTTAGTTTAATTCGACTACAGAGTTTGGTTTGGTTTTTAAATCTTGCTTAGTCCTCATAAATGAAGATCTGAGAACTGTATTCACCTAATTCTATCTCTAAAACGTTCAACTTTACTATTGCTCCCCCTTTCCATCCCACGCCTCGTGGGAAGCACTGCTCGACTTCTTGATTTTCTATCTAGTTTGTGTAGTTCCTTGTCTGTGTTGTTCGTTTGGTGTGCTCTACCCTTTAAAAGTATTGGGCAGTTTGCACTTCCCTTTGTTACCCTTTCCTCCTTCTATTTCTGTTATCTAATTTGGTCTTGGTGGGCCTGTTGCTGGTACAGGACTGGGCTAGCTAAACTATTCCTCAAACTTTGGGGAACTCAGCTCATCCCACATTCCAGTTACTCCCTTGTCGTGCCTACGCCTTAAATGGTACAATGTTAATGTACAATATTGTGGTGGCCGGCATGCCACCAACCAATGCTGGCAAGTGGCATGCCGGCCACTACAACTCTGTAAACTGGTAAAGGAGTCCCTTGGACCCCTTACCAGTTCACAAATAGTTAAAATACATTTTTGATCCAGATCTTGCTGGTATCCTGGATCAGGTAAACCAGAGCAAACTGGCAAGATCTAGCGCTGGCCTGGATCTGAAACCCCAACGTTATATAGAACATGCATCAGGGGCTGTCACAGCATGATACCTTCTTTACCTTTTCCATTGTGCATTATGTATGTCCCAATATATGTAACAATATCCTTTGGAGAAGTGAGTTGCACCTAACAGTTTATGTAAAGGGGACCTTGTAATGTTATGCCATACTAACAAATCAGGTCTATTTATTAATTTACATTCCAGAAAATAGGTGTTAACTGCTTGTATTTAAACATCCTAACAGCATTTCCATTACGTATAATTATAATACAGCTACTACATTCAGCTTGTTTAATTCCTCATCCTAAATGCGAGTGTTACCAGCTGAGTTTACATAGCTCAGAGCAGTTTATATATAGATAGCAGTTAAAGCCTTGTATTGTTTAATGGGAAAATAGTGTATCGACCCACACCGAGTTTAATGATGATTAATTACCACCTCCGAATGTTGTTCATCCTCTAAAGTCTAGATCCGGTTACTGTAGTCTGTTTGCACAGTACATTGTGGTCCGCTTTTCCAGCATGAGAATTTTCTGCTGTTTATGGTAATAAATCATGGATGTGTTATCTGATCACAGCACTTGTGATCAATCAACTGGAGGTGTCATCAAAAGAACATAGCTAAATATACATATAGTAATGAAGTGTAGGCAAGGTTAATGGAGATATCATACAACACTCCTCCAATTTCTTGACCTTTTTCAACTGGTCATTTGGTTTTTGTGTAAATATAGTGCTTCATATGAGTTCTCTTCTTTAAAGTAGACCAAAACCTGGGATTTCACGATCATGGAATTTGGTCTGTTCCCCTGGAGAATCCCGGTTTGGGATGCCCCACTGTGTGAAACCCCCAGATCACCCACTTTTCATACCTATCCATCGAATCAACAGCGCAGGTGCTGCTCTCCTCCAATCAGCTTCTCTAGCCATGCATATTAATATGCAGCTGGAGAAAGTGAATGGAATCCTAGCCCATGGCACATGGCATCCCCTGCATCCCCAGGCTGTGCATGGCCACATCAGCCATTCAGTTACAGCAGGTGCTGCCTCGCAGAGCATGAGGAGGATGCAAAAGATTCCACCGCCAGCCATGCACGCGCCATGGGCTCATTGGATAGGTAAAAAAAGCCAGGGAGTTTCACGCAGCAAGATGCCTGAAGGAGACGGAACAATACCTTGAATACTGAAATCCCAGGTGTTGGTCCACTTTAATTCTGTTTCAACAAAGCACTGTTTCTTAATGGGGCAGTCCAGTCTAAATAACTCTTGTAATTCATGGGAGCAGCCATGAGGGGATTGCTATGGCATGCCTTCCCAAAACTGCAATATCAACTCATTTCAGCATGTACATATTCACATGTATTTATCCTGGTTACACCAACGACGGCTTTTAGACATTAAGAGGCCGATTCATTAATAGCGTCAGGTAGTGACAGTTGAGCGACTGTAGCGGCATTTTCAGAGCGCCCGCTAGTAGTCGCTGACTGTGCTTGGCCGTTGTTCAGTTGTTGATAGCGACTCAGTCGGTTTGCCGTAATGTTGAATATTGGGTGAGGAGTCGCTATTTGACAGGTTCAGCGCTGTATGGGAGCGCATGATAGCGACTGGCCCTAGCGACCGGCTCCCACCATATTCATTAAAAAATCACGCTCAAAAAATTCTCGCGCTGTAAAATGCATGTTTAAAACCCCAGAGCGCTGGCGGCGATGGGTTAAAAGTAGTTTTTTAACAACCATATTTTTGGAAACCAAAAAAAACACGTTTTTAAAATAATTTTGTAATATGAATACATTAATATCAGACCTGTAATATCAATTCTGTACAATTTTTTTTTTTCTAAAATGGCAGAAGTGGTCACAGAATTTTTCACATTTAAAAAAAAAAAAATAATAATAACAATTAATTATGAATATTTAAAGATTGTCCATTGAAATGCATTGGAGAGCGCCAGGTAGCGAGAGGTCATACCTGTCGCTGTTCAAGGTCGGACGCTGGCGCTGTGGGCTGGAATAATGATGAATGAGTCGCTATCTGGCGCTCTCTCAGTCGCTAAGCAGGATCGGCTTGATAAATGTGTGATTGTGGTGGGGAGCCGGCGTTCTCGTGGCGGTGCCCGTCATTACCGTTCGCTCACCAGTCGCTACCTGTCGCTATCCCTTGTTAAATAAGGGCCTAAGGTTGTTGGTCCGGTTTAAGCTCACATTTGATGCTTTCCTCAGGTTTTACTACTGTTTATCTAGTGAAGAACTATGAATAAAGAAATGATGTTCAAATACTTAACAAAAAGCTAAGGGGTCCAAGGGACACCTATATCAGTTAACATGTTGTGGCAGCCGGAGCTATTGTATCCGGCATTCAGGAGTTCCAAATGTTGAATACTGGAGACTATCCGGGCCAGGGGTTTGGAGGGGGATTGTCCCCACTCTGGCTAATCACTGTTAATAACCTTTCTGCGCACTCTTGTACTTGTTCTTCCGTTTTAGCACATTTGCAGTCACTCACATATGCAGGTAAATAAAATAAAGCACAGAAAGCATGAGGAAAAATCTTCTCCCCATGTGGACCCTTAACAGAAAGGACCTGTGGTCCTAGAGTATCTGCTCATATAGTATATTTCACCCACAATCTATGTTTGGAGGCATGATTTTGAACGTTATATAGTCCAAATTAAGATGCTCATATATTAGAAGCTTATGATAGTTCATATACCTTAACTTAGTGATTGGTTAGCTCAGCTTAGTGTCAGGGATATGTGTTGAATATATGTGCCTCTACTGTATAAGCTGTATTGTTGATACAAGTATAACCATGAATTGTTCCTATAATGTTGATCTTTAAGCTCAGTCTATGTACCTATCCGCAGACAGTTTTAAAGCAAATTTCACTGCCATTCATTGTATGGTTATGCACGTGACAAATAAATCCTTTCTTGACTTGACTTGATATAAGGTTTGATAGGAAAGTTCATGAAAGAGGACTTTCCGTTTAAGGGCAACTTTAAAGAGGAACAACACCCAAGAAATTAGCTTTCATAAGAATTGGTCCTCTGTGGCAGGGCATCCCAGTTGGATTTGTGTGTATCCCCCTGGGCTTTTTGCTTGTTGCTATGACACATGCATGGGGGCCTCTCAGCCAATCAGCGGCACTCATCCCTTTCAAATTTCCTTTGGCGCACTGTTCTCAGTATGGAAAAGGAAATGTGAATCGCGTGAGTTCCGTCGGCTGCATCCCTGCCCCAGGCTCAAGCTTTGGATGTGCCTGCACCAGCTGTTCAGAAAGGCATAGTGCGGGTGCGTGCCTAGCTAGAGGTATGCTGTGGATGTGGTGGAAATGGTGATTGGATCACACAACCCAGGGGTTTCACACCGCAGACAAGAGGGGCGATGTGCGCTGTGGGGGGGACAACCAGAATGCTGGAACCCCCCGCGCATATCGCTCCCCAGAACACCCACAATTCTTACCTGAAATGCAGCCTGTTGGCGTCCGGAACTGAGGATGCGACCTCGACCACTTGACCACCGTTGGCCAACTGAACAGGTAACAATTGCAGGGTGTCCTGGGGGGCAATGTGCGCGGGGACTCCAGCCTGTCTTATCGCTGCCAGACGCGGACCAACACCCAAACGGGTGTTGGTCTGCTTAAATTCAGTTAAAACTAAACTGTCACATGATGGCACACGATGGTTACGTTGAAGTGCTTCCCAATTCTGAGCTGTGTGTACTGTAAATGAATGTATAATCGCTGGAAAGCACCAGCGGGACGGCGCTGCTCGGCCAGGAAGCAATATGGCTGACTGCATCCAGTTCATGTTATTATGAATATAGAAACACAGGCTGCTTTGGGGCACTGGGCTGGGGATAGAAGGTCCTCTCTTGACATCGGATCATTTTAAAACTGCTTTATAGACAATAGTCATATACACAGTAGATGCCATGCCTAAAAAATATTATGAGAGGAGAGAAAGCTGAGAAAAACCTCCGGTTATCATCACATGTGCATAAATATTCAGGAGAGGGGGAATCATTTTCCCATGTTTCCTATAACTTTGAACAGAAGTTCTGGAATGCAAAATGAACAAGAACTCTGACCTCTTCACACATCTGGTGCGAAACGCTCTGTCAGCCTGCGCAGTCCATAAATTATCTCCGCATGGGATCCAGTTCTGGAAATTGAAATTCAGATAGCGGATTGTTTGGTTGATTTTTTTTTTTGGCGGGTGGGGGGGGGGGGGGGGGGGAGAGAAAAAATGGAAGCTAAAAATGACAAACAGGCTTTTCAGTAAAAGTGAACTGCTAAGCTGCCTGAGCAAACAGCCGCCTGCTTGAACTTGAGCACTTCAAAGCCGCTCATCAATGTTTTTATTTCAAAAGTTATAAATGACCATTACTCACGAGTGGCAGATGTGTGGCGCAGGAATTTATCTTCTTTCAGCAGAAGATACTTGCAACTGTTACATTTCTGTCTCATGTATTTGGGGAAAAAACTATCTGTGTATTTATTCTAGAAATGTCTACCTGCTTGCTACAAAGGTCAGCCCCTCTGCAGATACTGGAATGTTTAATAGGTCATGGAAACATACCTGCCATAACAAAATGGACATTTATAATGTTGAGTTTTAAAATCAAATGCATTTCCTTAATAAACCCTATAGAGCAGGGGAATTCATTATTACCGAGGGCCACATCAGCATTGTGGTCGCCTTCAAAGGCGACAAAAATAACAAGAACCATAATGCAAACATGACTATTCAAATATATTGACATACAGACACAGAATTATTTTGCCCAGGACAGATGTTGGCACAGAATTATTTTGCCCTGGACAGATGCTGACACAAAATGATTTTGCCCTGAACATGCTGACACAGAATTATTTTGCCTAGGACAGATGCTGACACAGAATTTCTTTTGCCCAGGACAGATGCTGACACAGAATTATTTTGCCCTGGACAGATGCTGACAGAAATATTTTGCCCTGGACAGATGCTGGCACAGAAATATTCTGCCCTGGACAGATGCTGGTACAGAATTATTTTGCCCTGGACAGAAGCGGACATGGAATTATTTTGCCCTGGACAGATACTGACACATCATTATTTTGCCCAGGACAGATGCTGACACTGAATTATTTTGCCCTGGACAGATGCTGACACAGAAATATTTTGCCCTGAACTGATGCTGACACAGAATTATTTTGCATAGGACAGATGCTGACACAGAATTATTTTGCCTTGGACAGATGCTGAAACAGAATTATTTTGCCCTGGACAGATGCTGGCACAGAATTATTTTGCCCTGGACAGATGCAGACACAGAATTACTTTGCCCTGGACAGATGCTGGCACAGAATTATTTTGCCCTGGACAGATGCGGACACAGAATTCTTTTGCCCTGGGCAGATGCGGACACAAAGTTATTTTGCCCTGGACAGATACTGACACAGAATGATTTTACTGAACATTAAATAAAGATGGGCTTTCCCCTTTTGTTTGAACTTTCCTTTGAAAGACAAGACCTATTCCTTTGCAGGGAGAGGATTTACTCCTTGATCTTGGCATAATATCATCTAGCCTTAGAGAATCTTCTAAAAGTGAGGCTAAACTTCCAGAGTGGATACCTGAGTTGAAGAAGATTCTATCACTTTCTACTTTTTTTCCAACATTTAGTTTCAACATCTAAGTTGATGTCCTATAAGAATTTGATCCTGATAGGAGGATTATGAGGAAAAGAGAATAAATACTCATAGTAAAACTAAGGGCTTTATTCATCAAGGGATAGCGACAAGTAGTGCCTTGTAAGCGACAGGTAGCGGCAGGTGAATGCCGGCCGCAGTACACAATACCACATTTATGAAGCTGATTCTGGTGAGCCCCTCTTACAGCATCACGTAGCGACCGATTCATCATCACAGATGGCTCAGCGGATCCCGGCGGCCCTCTGGCTTTCAGAGCACCTGGTATTACCTGTCTCTACCTGTCGCTCTCCCATACATTTCAATGGACATTACATTTCTTCTGTTTAAACAGGGTTGTTTTTTTTTGTTTTATTTGAATCAAATCATTGTGTGAGGTCTTGTCATTCAATATGTTTTCGCTTGGTTACTATTATTATTATTATATTACTATATTTAGAGCGCCGGCGTTCTGTCTGTGTTTCATATTCATGAATATGGTGTGAGGCGCTGAGATTCATTCGCAATGAGCAGTCGCTGTCGTTCGCACCATGCAGCGCTCTACCATTGTTAAATGTGGTGTGGCGTGTGCAGCCACAGCTGCGATGGTGAGTACTGTGGTTTGTTAATAAAACCTTGTAAACATGCATATGTCTGTGTCCATGACCATGTACACATGTTAGTGACAGTCTACTGTTTACTATCATACATAGAGACCCTCTTTTTGCAATCATCATTCATAGTTGCATGTAAGCATGCTAGTTTGGTGGCCCTGCTAATGTTACTTGACCTTACATGATAAAGGCAGCAGTTGTTTGTGTGGTGGATTTTTATTCCCACTACTATTGTAACTCCCCATTCACTAATTAGTATATACAATCAATAATTAACTTTGATAGGTGAATG
The DNA here is from genome assembly GCA_027917425.1 of Gastrophryne carolinensis. Taxonomy (NCBI): domain Eukaryota; kingdom Metazoa; phylum Chordata; class Amphibia; order Anura; family Microhylidae; genus Gastrophryne; species Gastrophryne carolinensis. The sequence goes on along the minus strand of CM051237.1, from coordinate 459,956,465 downwards.
ATTTTATATCATATTGGCTCAGGTGTAATTGACCAATACGTGAAGTACATTCTTCCGATGGTCAAGTAGGCCTTATTTGGTTAGTTTAGGTAGTTTATGTTGTGAGACTAGGGTGAATAATATAGAATGGAGGGACAGGTTTGATTATTTAGCCATCTATTATTTCTCAAAACTTGCCTGTTTGTGTCTTGTTTTTATTTACATTAATAATGTCTCACTCAACACACACACACAAAAACAACATCAGCATAAAAAAAAATTAAACAAAAAAAAAAATGTAATCTCATCTTCCTCACGAGCGCTGCATCGGATACAACCGGACGCGCACCCCATGGAGATCATAGGATATACATGCCCGCAGAGCGCACCGCTACATATAGGACATACAGACGGGACGCGCACACCACGGAGACCACAGGACATATAGGCCCGCAGGGCGCGCCGCCAACTGAAACGAGCACAACAAACAAGGCAACGCTACCCTCCACAAAAAAAACCCCACGGGGCATGGAGGACCCGGATCTCCACACAGAACACACCCCACAGCAAGGGCCAATACAGCACAACTCATAATATGGGAATCTTCTAGCATGCCAGTACTCCAGGCACCGGGGCACTCTCAACAGCTGAAAGTATAAACCACAGACTCCCACACTGAAGAAGCCATAGGCGAAACACGTCTGTGAAGGAGTCTCCAACTACTTGCTACAAACTTCGAAGGGTTAACAGTTGGCTACAAACTGTGGAGCTGTGGAGCCACGAATTGCTACAAACTTGTAGGATAAGACCTACGGATAAAAGGCATTAAGGACGGGCAAGTACCTAAGCCCCTCCCTTTCTCAATACATACACCCAAAGAGGACATTCTGGAACAAAAACTTTTTTCAACAGAAACCTAACGCCATCTTCTGCCAAGGACTATTCTAATACATATAAGATCAATATTTGATGTATAAAAGCAAACATTTTTAAATCAGTATTTGTATATCTAAATAAACAGAAAATCAGAGTTGAGTATAGAGGTTATATAAAATTTTTTTTCCAAGGGACACACAGGCCCCCCCGGGGCCCCGGCCAAGACATTATTCGCTAGCCGGGGACCCAAAGGACCCTGAGTGAAACCCTAAACAGGGAAAAAAAACCCACTCCACTTAATCTTATCTTGCCAATGTTATCCTTGGCAATATAAGATTAAAATAATTTGTAGTGTTAGAGCAGCATAGGAACGCCCAGACACCATTAGATTTGGGTGAGCAACTGTACAGTGCCTTTATAGCGACTAAACCATCACATTCATCAATGGCGGCCATGTTACTATAGCGACTGAGGCGCTCTGTTATAGCGACTCACGGACGATCAGAGCGACCACTAGCAGTCGCTCTTGGCGCCGCTGTACAGACGCTCATCTGCTGTTACCTGGCGCTAGTAATGAATCAGCCTGTCTGTTACATTCATTGAATACTTTGGTATTGTTAATGTTAATATAAGTACTTTTGTAAACCAGGATTTGAGGGTTAGAGATGTTTTGAAAATATAGCTGTTTACTATGTTTATATAGTTTTGACATTGGTTGATTTGGGCTCCGTGCATTTTCTCTGCGTTGCTGCGCTTCAGTGTAATTACAATGCAGAGGAAACACTGCAAATTGGGATAGGTCACACATCGCATTGCGCAAAGCATTAAAATGTATTGCAGAAAGCTTTTTCGTGGTAACAGAGCAGGTCAGTGGGGGTCTGTAGTGGCGGGGGCACAGTGTGCCTGTGTTGCGTTTGCGTTGTCAGACTTTACCATTTACTTATGATGTAAAAATTATATATATTTATGAGGTGATGTGCAAGCGCAATGCAAACGCATTGCTTGCACTCTCTTGTCTCTCCTCTTATTTCTCTGATCACACATTTGGTATATCTTACTCAGACACAAAATTCTCTCCCCATTATCTGTCTATTTGTGTACCACACTTTACCTACTTTTTTCAATATACATTTATGGTCTTGACCAACTAATAACTACGCTGGGCTTTCAATATCACTTTTATGCAGATGACACTCAGATATATCTCTTAGGCCCCAATCTCTCTTCCCTCCTCTCTTGCCTTCATGATTGTCTAACAACCATCTGTTTCCTTATGTCCTCTTACTCCCTTAAATGGGCAAAACAGAACTGGTTATTTTCCCACCATCTCACTCCCCTCTCCTCTCTAACACCACAATCTCTGTAAATAATCTTACAATAACTGCAACTCATTAAGCTCGGGGCCTGGGCATCATTCTGGACTCCTCTCTGTCATTCACACCTCACATTCACTCCTTAGCCACCTCCTGTCGCCTCCAACTTAAAAACATCTCCTGCATCCACCCTTTCCTCTCACCTGCTACCACTGAAATGCTAGTGCATGCCCTGGTCATATCCCGGCTTGACTACTGCAACTCTCTCCTTTGTGGTTTACCAACAGACTGGCACTTCTCCAATGTATTCTGAACAGAATATTCTGCTGCTCACCTCATCCATCTCTCCTCATGTTTCTCCAGTGCTGCTCCCCTCTGTCGAACCCTGTCTCTCAGAGGGTTCAGTTCAAACTTATAACATTAACCTACAAAGCTTTCTACGGCCAGGCCCCTCCCCACATTTCATCTCTGATCCAGCGTTACCAACCAAGATGTAAATTATGCTCTTCATCTGACATTCTCCTGTCCTCATCCTTGGTCACCTCCTCACTTTTCCCATGCCTCCCCACTTCTCTGGAATGCACTCCCCCACTCAATCTGTCACTCTCCATCACTCCAAGACTTTAAAAGTGCCCTCAAAACTCACTTCTTCAGACAAGCATATAACCTTGCTTTAGCAACTCCTATAACATTCTCATGGCACATGCTGCCAAGCTCTACCACTTGTGATCCTGCCCTTTTGTCTCCACCCCCATCCTTTAGACTGTAAGCTCATAAGGGCAGTGCTCTCCCTCCTATTGTCTCCTGTGCTCACAACATTTAGTTTGAACTTTGTAGCATCTAATTTGTATTGGACCCTGTACAGTATGTTTTACCTTGTCTGTAATTATACATTGTAAAGCGCTACGGAAGATGATAGCGCTATATAAATAAACAATAATAATAATAAGTGCAGCTTTTGTTTTGATACAATGTCCCTCTGGTATATTTACAAAACACTTGCTCTTAAAGCAACAGAGGGTTGTAAAAGGAGCTTTGTAGTTTATGGTTAAGTACTTTAGAATTTATAGTGTTATATATAATTAAGGAAATACTTAATTAAATGAATAGACTTTGGCCCTTATTTAACAAGGGATAGCGCCAGGTAGCGAATGGTGAGCGAACGGTAATGACGCTCACCGCCACGAGAACGCCGGCTCCCCTCCGCAATCACACATTTATCAAGCCGATCCTGCTTAGCGACTGACAGAGCGCCAGATGGCGAATCATTCATCATTATTCCAGCCTCACCCCACAGCGCCAGCGAGCGACCTTGAACAGCGACAGGTATGACCTCTCGCTACCTGGCGCTCTCCAATGCATTTCAATGGAGCAATCTTTAAATATTCATAATTAATTGCTATACATTTTTTTTTTTTTTTTTTAAATGTCAAAAATTCTGTGACCACTTCTGCAATGTTAGATTTTTTTTTTTTAAGGTAAAAAAAAAAAAAAAAAAATTTGTGCAGAATTGATATTACAGGTCTGATATTAATGTATTCATATTACAAAATGTTTTGAAAAACATGTTTTTTTTATGGTTGTTTGGGGGTTAAAAAACTACTTTCAACCCATCGCCGACAGCGCTCTGGGGTTTAAACAAGCATTTCACAGCGCGAGAATTTTTGGAGCGTGATTTGTTAATGAATATGCTGGGAGCCATTCGCTATGGCCGTTCGCTGTCATGCGCTCCCATACAGCGCGGAACCTGTCAAACAGTGACTCCTAACCCCGTATTCAACATTACCGCACACCGACTGAGTCGCTGTCAACAGCCGAACAACGCCCAAGCACAGCGAATACTAGCGGGCGCTGTGAAAATAACGCTACTGTCGCTCATCTGTCGCTACCTGGCGCTATGAATGAATCAGCCTCCATATTTGTCTTAAGGGTTAATATTTGGAGTGGACATGCGTCCTGGGGAAGGCTTGATTCACAGGTTAACCCCCTGTTTTTGAGGAGGGGGGGGGGTCTTGTGACTCGACTTAGGTGTTAGGTTATACCCATATTGGGTAATTTTTTGGTTCTGATTTTTTTGTTTCATTTTTGTGTCAAAATGTTTCTTGTTCTTGTTTCTTTTTTGTTTTTGTGTGTGTGTGATTTGTTTTTCATTTTCTTTCTATTTTTATTCTCTTTACTTCTTCATCCCCTTAGTGAAATTGGAAGGATTTTTTATTTTCTTAACTTGTGTTTTTTTTAGAGAGACTCTTTTAGAACCATTTTCATGGCTAACAGCAGTGTAAAGAAGAGAGGGGTGACTATTTGTATACAGAATTCCATTTATGCACATGGTGTGGTGAAGGGAATGCAATCGGGATGCCCTCCCTGCACTGGAAAGACCAGTAAGAGCCCAAATCTTACCTTTCAAAATTCTCCCTGGCTAAATTGAGCTCTGTGATTGGCCACCACAACCATGTGGTTGCTGGCGGCTGCCCCTGTGTGTCCCACCACATGACAGTGGAGGTCAGTGGTCAATTTTGCCAGGGGGCTGGGGCACAGGGGGACCAACAATGGCAATCAGGTCCCATGGAGGACCTGTACTGCAGGGCAGGCTGTCATTCCGGTTATAAATAAGGTGTGATTCATTAAAAGGAGGACGTTAGGATATGACGTGCACCTAAAACTTATACTAGGGCAATGTGACAACTTTTTAATTCTGCTTATAAAGTGGAACAAAACCCGGCACGGCTGACCTTAAAATTGAATAGATTCCAGGGCCGGCTGCTGGCCTTCCCCTGGGAATGAATAAATGAAGCGGGATATCCTGCTGTGTGAAACACCATGGGGCACTGCTACACTTTCCCTGCTCCAATGGCACATGCACAGGCTCTTTTCCAATCAGAGCCACTTGCCTTTCCCTTTGCCTTGCCCTATTGATTGTTTTCAATAGGGAGTGAGCGCATCCCCTGCATCTTTGGCCAGTGAACGCGCTCCCACTGCAGCTATTCAGATTTTTTAAGGAAAGTTTAATGAATCGAGGCCATAAACTCAGAATTCACCCGACCTTAGGCCCTTAATACTCGCAAAATGAGGGAGAACCTTGAGAATGTCCCAAATAACTGAAAAGTTCTCTCCAGTATGTTCATAAACTTCCTTTTGGGCCTCACAAAGAAGCCATTGCCCATTAAGTCAGAACGGCCTTTTCCTATGTGAAATAGCTTTATTATTTTTAAATGTCCCATAAATGTGATTAAAGACTATGGATTTCTGAGCCTACACTGGGCCACTGAAAACTAGTCCCCTGGCAATCGTCTTGTATGTCTAAAGGAGGCAAGGCTCACAGCCCCGCTTCAGCAGAGAAACCATAAAGTAATGGGCAATTTCCGGAAAATAGAAAAGAAACCAGTTGATTGAGAAGGACGTTAGTCCCAACGTAATGTTTTTTAAATAGTTAATTTCCTTTTTGTGAAAATTGCTTCCTTTCTACAATTAAAAGCACAGGAAACTGCTCTTACTACAGCAGATCTGTATAATTTCCTATTAGAGGGAAGTGTCTCCTGTTTGGTGACCTGTAATATTTTAAAATAGGTTTTGCTTGAGTCAGCATAGCTGTGAAGTATGTTATAATAAATGTGTTTATATATATATATATATATATATATATATATATATATATATATATATATACCGTATATACTCGAGTATAGGCCGACCCGAATATAAGCCGAGGCACCTAATTTTACCCCAAAAACCTGGAAAAAGTTATTGACCCGAGTATAAGCCGAGGCACACACAGCACACACACAACATACACACAGCACACACAACACACACACAAACACAACACAGCACACAATACAGCACACATACACACACAAGGCACACACAGCACACAACACAGCACACATACAATGCACACAACACACACACTCACCAGTTCAGCTCCTGCAGAATCTTCAGCGAGGCTCCTTCCAGCGACGGTGCGGGAGAGAGTGAGGACGGCGCGGGACGACGGCATGGGTCCATCTAGACGCAGGGCAGAAGAGCCGCCTCAGAGGCTTCAGAACTCGGCGGGGAGATCAGTACACCCAGCGCGAGGTGGGTGTACCAAGATGGCGGCCGGCGCGCTCCGCGCCGCCGCGTCACGTCACTGAGGCCCGGGCCGCCATCTTGGTACACCCACCTCGCGCTGGGTGTACTGATCTCCCCGCCGAGTTCTGAAGCCTCGGCGGCTCGTCTGCCGCCTCGGAGGCTCTTCTGCCCTCGCTCAGGTAAGTCACTGACTCGAGTATAAGCCGAGGCTGCTTTTTTCAGCCCAAAAAGTGGGCTGAAAAACTCGGCTTATACTCGAGTATATACGGTATATATATATAATTAACCATGAGCCAAGTGTTGTATACACATTCTGGTAGTGGGATGTGCAGTAGAGTTTGGGATTCTTGTATTTAGGGGGAAATCAGTGTGGTGCACCATGGTACTCACTACAGTGGCTGAGGCTCTCCTGGATTAAAGAAGACTGCACTCTTGGGGTTGAGATGACACACTTTATTGATTTTCTTCATAGACATGGTGCAAGTCAGACAATACACCCAATAGTTCTATTCCTCTTGGGTAGCTTCTTACACAGGCTCTAAGTCCATGCTGTGTTTAGTCCTCCTTAGGAGCATTAGCATCACAATGTCCTTCTCTACTATAGGCAAACACTGGGGGTCCACCCTATCTTTTTACCTTTTCTGGTTTCCCTCCAAAACCATTAGCCCAATCACGAGCGCTTACACTCGCCACTTTCTAACTCCTCTTTCCTGTTTCCTGTCTCCCCTGTTTCTCATCTTCTTCCATTCCTGGTCTTAGATTACAGTGGCCTAGCCTAGTCTCTAGTGGCCATGTACTGTAATTACACTTCAACCGGACCAATACTCGTTATTACATTAACGGGTGTTGGTTTGGCTCTTTGCCGCTATAAGAAGCTCGAGGGGACATCCAGAACGCTGGAGCCCCCTCGCACAGCCAGCGCCAGGAAAGGAGTCCCGCGATTGGCCGCCGGCCGGTCACATGGGCGGGTCCTGCAGGCGGCCGGCACAGAGAACGCGACTACAGCCCACTTGACTGCCAATCGCGGGACTCCTTTCCTGGCGCTGGCTCGTTAAAAAGGTGAGTATTTTACGTATCCTGTGCATTTAGGTGCGAGGGGGCTCCAGCGTTCTGTTCCCCCCCCCCCCCCCCCTCGAGCTTCTTTCTAGGGGCAAACAGCCAGACGAACACCCATTAATGTAATAATGGATGTTGGTCCGGTTTAAATCTCAAAATCTATGATCTGTTCTGCCTTCACTCTATTTAGATCAATGGGTGATCATATCTTTTTATAAGGTTTTTAATGTTACTACCTATACAGGCCCTACACAAGCCCAAACTATATTGGAGGCACTACTACTGTATACAGTCTATTTATTATTATGAGAAACTATGGACAGAAATGATCATAATCCCTCTATAATATGCAGCAGCGGGACAGCATGACCTGTGCTCCCCCGCTGTGTATTGCACCAAAAAGAAAAACAGCTGTCTGGTTACCCACCTCTTCTGGGTTACGCTCCCATGTGACAGCTAGCAGCCTATCAGCACAGTCAACGGCCGAGCCTATTGCCTATCAGCAAGGCTGGCACTGGCTGAAAGGCTGCTCCATGGAAGCCATAGAAGGATCCCAAAAGAGGTGAGAACCCATGCGGCCATTTTTTTAGCGGTGGGCACACAGTGAGGTAGCCTGATCTGGGTTGCGCCGCTGGGCCAACTAAGGAGGGCAAAGGCTGTGTGAAGTGTCTTCCTTGACCCAACACACACATGTGAACATGTTTGTAATTATTGCTTTGCTTGTCTCCGCAGCCGTGACACCACCCATGCCCGCCCCATGAGAGCAATTCAGAGAAGACTGAACCACTTGGAGAATTTGAGCAGGTAAGATACATATGAGTCAGTGTGTGGCAGCCAGAGCCGGCTCCAGGTTTATGTGGGCCCTCGGGCGGCATGGTCTCAGTGGGCCCCTTTGTGGGGAAAAGTTGCGTCACATCACAGAGAGACGTCCCAAATCTGGATGCCTCCTAAGGATCATGCTATTTGGAACAATACTCTAGTTTTGGCCTAATTTGAAGCGCACCAAACTCCTTTAAACCTGACCTGGGAGTATAAACGAATCTAGATCCTCCTGATTTTGGATGCCCCTGTGTGTGACCCCCCCTTTGTTCATTACTTACCTGTAACTGGTGAATGCACTGTGGGATCGCCAGTTTGAGTTAATGGCCAAACCAAGGGGTTTCTTTCACAAACAGGGGCATCCCAGATTGAGATGCCCCTGTAAAGCAGACCAAAACTCAGGGGTGGAATTGCTTGCATAGTGGGTATGCCAGAGATCCCAGGGGGTTGTCACACAGTAGGATATCACATATTGGGATGCTCCAGGGATAGGGAATCAACTGGGGTGGGCAACTTAAAAGCAGAACAAAACCCAGCACTTCCTACCCTGGAATCTAAATGGAGATGCCCCGTTGTGTGGAACCCCGCCATTCGGGGAGATGTGGGCATTAGCTGTGGCAGTGACCTCCCAGACCGCCGCCGGTTAAGTGCCCGTCGCACACCCCAAAGGCCGGCCCTGTCAAATATTGGGGGGCCCCCGGCAGCTGCCCCGCCTTGCCAGGTGCTGACGCCGGCCCTGGTGGCAGCAAAAATAGTCAGAATAGGGACCCCCTGCAGATGTGTACACAAGCTAATATGTGTTAGCCACCAACACTTATGCCATAACTGCGAGGTAATATGTTCTGTATAGGTACACACCTAGGCATGCAGCGGTTGTGTTGGTGGCTAATTTTTAAGACAAATGGAATGAGGCAGGTTCCCACATGTGTGTCCCTACATTGATGGTGGTAAGGGGTGTATCCCAAATGACCCACACATGGGCAGGGGAAACATCCTTATGGCCCAACAACCTAAACATTTTTTTTTATATGCAAATTTGTATTAGTTTTCAGAAAAGAAGGGGAAGGGAGGGGGTACAGAAAGCAAAATGAGGGGAGGGGAGGGAGTGGGGTACAACAGGTATATTTCACAGGTAGGTAAATAACTGATTCAACATTTCGTTAACCCCATTCAATAACAGTCACATTTGCCCAGGCTGTTCACAGCTTGTCAGATGGTACTTGACGTTACTGCCTAGGTGAGTGGAAGTGGTTGGACAAAGGGGAGGGCGGGGGGGGGGGGGGTCGGCATGCTAAACGTACATTTTTAATGCAAGTCCACTACAGTTCGAGGTAGCCAGCAGAATTGTTCTCTGCTGTTAATTAGGGGGGATCTGGTAGCAAGATTTGTTGCTGTAAAGATCTGGTAAATTGACCCGTAGAAGGTAATACACAGGGCAAACGCTCTTCAAGGCAGAGGTGTAGCTAGGCTTTCTGGAACCCGGGGCCAAGATTCGAAATGGTGCCCCCCACCTGTGCCCAGGGCCCCCTTTGGCACCCCCCTGACCTGCTGCACCTGGGGCAAGTGCCCCTCTTCTCCCCCCTAGCTATGCCCCTGCTTCAAGGAATGGCAATGCTCACCTGTCCCAACTTAGCAAATACACCTCAAAACACTAAACCTACCCTTCAGCTAATGTGACACTGGCAATGGCTAAGAGCCAAGGAATCCACCCTGCCACATGAGCCATTAACACACAAATGACGGGCAAGGGTGTGCCACCTCTTTAACTGGGACAAGGTCAAGAGCGAGTAGAGAGTTGCGGGCAGCACCAGAGCCCAGAAGTCTGATTTGAATTTTGGCTGAAGGATACCCAGAGCCAGGTACCCCCTGTGGGACAGGAAGAGAGATGCTGGTTTAGTTCCTCAGAGATGGAGGTTGGTGACGGATGCCCCTTGACTAGGATCCCTTGGTAACATGTTAGAGGTCCCCCATCAATTGGGGCAGGGTGCCTAAGGCAGGGATCACATCCGTGATGAAGATGCCTGAAGGGGAGGTCGAGTAAGTTATGTGGTGGGCTGTGATGTCATAGGAAAGAGACTGTGATGAATGCTGCTATATGCCTGAATAAACAGGGACATCCCAAAAAAGTGATTCTTTACCTTCGCATGAATTCTTATAACCTTAAGGAGGACCTACAGCGGCTTGTCCCGTTCCAGCTAGGCCACCTACATCAAGACTGGTTGCGTTCCCAGCTCTCACCCTGGCCCTCTCCCTATCAATTTGGTTGGAGCTTCACACCTTCCTGGAAAAGGGGTATCCCAAAGTGTATGCACATGGACTGAGTTTTTTTTACCGGTCCAAGAAGGGATAGCCTCTGCCACAAGCCAGACAACAGCATGCGTACTGACAATATGCTAGGCGACCTCCTGAGGACAGCTTTATAGTCCTTTCTAATAACCAATCGGTTTTTTATTTTGTTAACAATTCGAATGAATTAGGTTATTATTCTTGATTTAGCCTTTAAGTATAAAATAATATTTTTCCTAGGGTTTTATTTGGCAGGAAGAATAGGAATTGCTGTCTATGTGCCATGTATTGTTGCCATCCTGCAGTGTTTAAATATAAAGTCACGCTGAGAGGACGCATGGCGTCACCACTGGCTGAACTTTGCTCTTTGCGGGAGGTTAGGAAGTAATTAGCCCGAGAATGTGTAATTGGCTACAGAAAGCATTTTTCTTTTTACTTTATTTGATAAAGGTGAGTTAAGTTACATGTCCCCCATGCTCTTGGGATTTGCAGGATTGTGCCAGGAATGTGTACAGAGTGACTCACCTATTAATTCCCCCCTGTGAAGTGAAATAACACTGGATGGAAAGGAAAATATTCTACTGTAGTAAAAGGGATTTTGCAGGCAAAAGAAACAAACAAACAGCAACTTACCTTTCCCACGGGAGGCAGGAGCGTGAGCCACAAGCCGGGCCAGGGGAAGCATCCCACACCCAGAAGCCGGAGCGGGAGCCACAGGCCGGGTCAGGGGAAGCATCCCACACCCAGAAGCCGGAGCGGGAGCCACAGGCCGGGTCAGGGGAAGCATCCCACACCCAGAAGCCGGAGCGGGAGCCACAGGCCGGGTCAGGGGAAGCATCCCACACCCAGAAGCCAGAACGGGAGCCACAGACCGGGTCAGGGGGAGCATCCCACACCCAAAAGCCGGAGCGGGAGCCACAGGCCGGGTCAGGGGGAGCATCCCACAACCAGAAGCCGGAGCGTGAGCCACAGGCCGGGTCAGGGGCAGCATCCCACACCCAGAAGCCGGAGCAGGAGCCACAGGCCGGGTCAGGGGAAGCATCCCACACCCAGAAGCCGGAGCGGGAGCCACAGGCCGGGTCAGGGGGAGCATCCCACACCCGGAAGCCAGAGCGTGAGCCACAGGCCGGGTCAGGGGGAGCATCCCACACCCAGAAGCCGGAGCAGGAGCCACAGGCCGGGTCAGGGGGAGCATCCCACACCCAGAAGCCGGAGCGGGAGCCACAGGCCGGGTCAGGGGGAGCATCCCACACCCAGAAGCCGGAGCAGGAGCCACAGGCCAGGTCAGGGGAAGCATCCCACACCCAGAAGCCGGAGCGGAAGCCACAGGCCAGGTCAGGGGGAGCATCCCACACCCAGAAGCCGGAGCGGGAGCCACAGGCCGGGTCAGGGGCAGCATCCTACACCCAGAAGCCAGAGCGGGAGCCACAGGCCGGGTCAGGGGCAGCATTCTACACACAGACCCGGATCAGAAGCGGCGGGCCAGATATTGCCCATGGGTGTGGCTGGCAGGAGCAGGAGGTTCACAGTACTCACCTCCGCTGCTCCGTTCCGCCCGGCACAAGGCTAGGGCTACCTTCAGCCTCTCTGCCTCCCCACCTACTGATTTGGGGGTGCGTACATGAGTGTCTGGGGGTGTGGAAATGTATGCCTGGGGTTGCACAAAAGTGCATCTCAAAGGTGCGGTCATGAGCATTTGTGGGAGTGAGCTCATGCAGCTGTGGTAGTGTGCACATGAAGTATAGTGGTGAGTGCATGTGCATCCGGCAGTGTGCACATGTGCACGTGGAGTGCACGCGTTCATGTCTAGACGTGTACACATGCATGTGTGCGCATGTGCATTTGGGGGTGCGTGCATGCACCTGGGCAACTGAGCGCAATAGATGTTTGTTGGGGCGCACATGTACCTGTGGCAGTGCGCACATTGACGTCTGGTGGTGAGTGCATGCTCGTCCGGGAGTACGCGCATAAACCTGTGGCAGTATGCGCATGCACCTGTGGGAGTGCACACAAAGATGTCTGGTGGTGAGCGCATGCGCACCCAGGAGTGCATGCATGCACCTGCAGGAGTGTGAACATGTGCATGTGAAAGTATGCACATGCGCATCCGGGTTTGCGTGTATGGGGTTGAGGCCCTGCAGTCCAGCATCCCAAACTCACTCCCCACACACCTCAGGCTACATCCCCCCCCCCCCCCCCCATTGGCCCCTACTTACTTTTGGATATCCTCTGCTTCTGCGCCCGATCCTCCCCCCGCCATCGGCTTAGCCGTCCCTAACTTAGCCGTGCTCGTCAATGTCAATGTCAGATTCCAGATGCCTTGGAGGAAAGCCAGAGACCGGCCCTTGGTTTTGTTCCTCATCAAAGAGGAACAGCATAGGCCCTGGAGTCTAAAAGACCTCAGGGCCATTCGAGTTCCATCCCTTGAGGCATCCTGAATTGGGATGCCTTGCTGTGTAAAACCCTCTAGAAGCCCTGTTTTACTCACCTATGTCCCGGAGCCCTTGATGTGTCTCTGCAGCATGGCCGCATTCTAGCTCACCCCTAGCCGTGCCAGCACCCGGCCTTTCTGTATGGGCGGCGCCGGCACACGACTGCTAGGAGGTGAGCGGGGGAAGCAGCCGAAGGCACACTCGGCTCCCTTCAGCGCTGCTCAGCTGCTTAGCCGTCCAGGTGGCTTAGTCGTCAGCGGTGGCGAAGGGAGCTGAGTGAAAGCGAGCGCGCAAACAGAAGAGCCAGAACTTCAAATGTTTGCAACGGAAGTATATTCGTTGCTGGCAATAGACCTGTGCACGGCAGGCTCTTGTTGAGACTATTGGTAACTGCTGAGTTTAGTAAGGGCTTTATTCATCAAGCCATAGCGCCAGGTAACAACTGGCAGCGACAGGTAGCGAACGGTGACCGCCGGGCGCTGTACGCAATTCCACATTTATCAAAGCAAATCTGGTGAGCGACCCTAACAGCGACATGTAGCGACATTCATCATCACAGACAGGTCTCTGTATACTGCCGGCGCTCTGGCTTCCAGAGCGCCTGGTATTACCTGTCGCTACCTGTCGCTCTCCCATACATTTTAATGGACGTTAATTTTCTTCTCTTTAAACAGGGTTTTATTTATTTTTATTTTTTTTTAACTATCAAATAATTGTGTGACCTCTCCTGGCTAGGGATGAGCGAATCGATCTGGACGAACCCGGATTCATTCAGAATTTCATGAAAAATTCGATTCTGAACGAATCTGAATTTCCCCGCGATTCGATCGATCGAAGTTTTCCTTTAAACTCCATTTATTTCAATTACAGGCATTCTAAAATGGTGGAAGCACATGTCCGGACATATCCCCTGGGGCAAGGTATCATGGGAAGGTCACATGCAGCCTAACAGCAGCCAGGAGCCCCGGTGACGTCACAGCGCTATATAAAGCGGCGGCCATCTTGCTTGTGCGCATTTCAGACTTGTATTTGTGAGACAAGAGTGGTTGCTGGCTGGCTGCAGACAGGGACAGACAGTTAGCGATAGGTAGGGAAATTTACAGATAGGTAGGGAGATTCACAGATAAGTAAAGAGAGAGACAGATAGGGAGATTTAGAGTGGTAGACAGAGCTAGGGAAAGAGGTTTAAAACCGGAACAATCCAGCAGCATACAAGTCACATTGACAGGGTGCCTAGTGCTGGCTATGATTCATATTTCATCATTACTGGGTTACTGTTAATATATTTGGTTTGGTTTAAATACAGCTGCAAACTGTGCATGCAATGCACATGCTATTTAACCCTTTCTGCTATTTAGGCCTGAACGCTATTTTAACCCTATCTGTTAAACAAAAGCATTTCTCATACTTGGATTATTGTTACTTTTTGTTCAGCTTAAAATACATTACGCCACACTGGCATCCCAAGGCACATGCTATTTAACCCTATCTGTTAAACAAAAGCATTTCTCATACTTGGATTAGTGTCAAAAGTTTCTGCTCAGCTTAAAATACATTACGCCACACTGGCATCCCAAGGCACATGCTATTTAACCCTATCTGTTAAACAAAAGCATTTCTCATACTTGGAGTATAGTTAATACTTTTTGCTCAGCTTAAAATACATTACGCCACACTGGCATCCCAAGGCACATGCTATTTTAACCCTATCTGTTAAACAAAAGCATTTCTCATACTTGGATTATTGTTACTTTTTGTTCAGCTTAAATTACATTACGCCACACTGGCATCCCAATGCACATGCTATTTAACCCTATCTGTTAAACAAAAGCATTTCTCATACTTGGATTATTGTTACTTTTTGTTCATCTTAAAATACATTACGCCACACTGGCATCCCAAGGCACATGCTATTTAACCCTATCTGTTAAAAAAAGCATTTTTCATACTTGGATTAGTGTCAAAAGTTTCTGCTCAGCTTAAAATACATTATGCCACACTGGCATCCCAAGGCACATGCTATTTAACCCTATCTGTTAAACAAAAGCATTTCTCATACTTGGATTATAGTTAATACTTTTTGCTCAGCTTAAAATACATTAGGCCACACTGGCATCCCAAGGCACATGCTATTTTAACCCTATCTGTTAAACAAAAGCATTTCTCATACTTGGATTATTGTTACTTTTTGTTCAGCTTAAAATACATTACGCCACACTGGCATCCCAAGGCACATGATATTTAACCCTATCTGTTAAACAAAAGCATTTCTCATACTTGGATTATTGTTACTTTTTGCTCAGCTTAAAATACATTACGACACACTGGCATCCCAAGGCACATGCTATTTAACCCTATCTGTTAAACAAAAGCATTTCTCATACTTGGATTATAGTTAATACTTTTTGCTCAGCTTAAAATACATTAGGCCACACTGGCATCCCAAGGCACATGCTATTTTAACCCTATCTGTTAAACAAAAGCATTTCTCATACTTGGATAATTGTTACTTTATGTTCAGCTTAAAATACATTACGCCACACTGGCATCCCAAGGCACATGCTATTTAACCCTATCTGTTAAACAAAAGCATTTCTCATACTTGGATTATTGTTACTTTTTGTTCATCTTAAAATACATTAGGCCACACTGGCATCCCAAGGCACATGCTATTTTAACCCTATCTGTTAAACAAAATCATTTCTCATACTTGGATTATTGTTACTTTTTGTTCAGCTTAAAATACATTACGCCACACTGGCATCCCAAGGCACATGCTATTTTAACCCTATCTGTTAAACAAAATCATTTCTCATACTTGGATTATTGTTACTTTTTGTTCAGCTTAAAATCCATTACGCCACACTGGCATCCCAAGGCACATGCTATTTAACCCTATCTGTTAAACAAAAGCATTTCTCATACTTGGATTATTGTTACTTTTTGTTCAGCTTAAAATACATTACGCCACACTGGCATCCCAAGGCACATGCTATTTAACCCTATCTGTTAAACAAAAGCATTTCTCATACTTGGATTATAGTTAATACTTTTTGCTCAGCTTAAAATACATTAGGCCACACTGGCATCCCAAGGCACATGCTATTTTAACCCTATCTGTTAAACAAAAGCATTTCTCATACTTGGATTATTGTTACTTTTTGTTCAGCTTAAATTACATTACGCCACACTGGCATCC
The DNA here is from genome assembly GCA_027917425.1 of Gastrophryne carolinensis. Lineage (NCBI taxonomy): Eukaryota > Metazoa > Chordata > Amphibia > Anura > Microhylidae > Gastrophryne > Gastrophryne carolinensis. Next base: position 459,940,434 of record CM051237.1, on the reverse strand, counting down.
CAATGCACATGCTATTTAACCCTATCTGTTAAACAAAAGCATTTCTCATACTTGGATTATTGTTACTTTTTGTTCATCTTAAAATACATTACGCCACACTGGCATCCCAAGGCACATGCTATTTAACCCTATCTGTTAAAAAAAGCATTTTTCATACTTGGATGAGTGTCAAAAGTTTCTGCTCAGCTTAAAATACATTATGCCACACTGGCATCCCAAGGCACATGCTATTTAACCCTATCTGTTAAACAAAAGCATTTCTCATACTTGGATTATAGTTAATACTTTTTGCTCAGCTTAAAATACATTAGGCCACACTGGCATCCCAAGGCACATGCTATTTTAACCCTATCTGTTAAACAAAAGCATTTCTCATACTTGGATTATTGTTACTTTTTGTTCAGCTTAAAATACATTACGCCACACTGGCATCCCAAGGCACATGCTATTTAACCCTATCTGTTAAACAAAAGCATTTCTCATACTTGGATTATTGTTACTTTTTGCTCAGCTTAAAATACATTACGACACACTGGCATCCCAAGGCACATGCTATTTAACCCTATCTGTTAAACAAAAGCATTTCTCATACTTGGATTATAGTTAATACTTTTTGCTCAGCTTAAAATACATTAGGCCACACTGGCATCCCAAGGCACATGCTATTTTAACCCTATCTGTTAAACAAAAGCATTTCTCATACTTGGATTATTGTTACTTTATGTTCAGCTTAAAATACATTACGCCACACTGGCATCCCAAGGCACATGCTATTTTAAACCTATCTGTTAAACAAAAGCATTTCTCATACTTGGATTATTGTTACTTTTTGTTCAGCTTAAAATACATTACGACACACTGGCATCCCAAGGCACATGCTATTTAACCCTATCTGTTAAACAAAAGCATTTCTCATACTTGGATTATAGTTAATACTTTTTGCTCAGCTTAAAATACATTAGGCCACACTGGCATCCCAAGGCACATGCTATTTTAACCCTATCTGTTAAACAAAAGCATTTCTCATACTTGGATAATTGTTACTTTATGTTCAGCTTAAAATACATTACGCCACACTGGCATCCCAAGGCACATGCTATTTAACCCTATCTGTTAAACAAAAGCATTTCTCATAATTGGATTATTGTTACTTTTTGTTCATCTTAAAATACATTAGGCCACACTGGCATCCCAAGGCACATGCTATTTTAACCCTATCTGTTAAACAAAATCATTTCTCATACTTGGATTATAGCTAATACTTTTTGCTCAGCTTAAAATACATTAGGCCACACTGGCATCCCAAGGCACATGCTATTTTAACCCTATCTGTTAAACAAAAGCATTTCTCATACTTGGATTAGTGTCAAAAGTTTCTGCTCAGCTTAAAATACATTATGCCACACTGGCATCCCAAGGCACATGCTATTTAACCCTATCTGTTAAACAAAAGCATTTCTCATACTTGGATTATAGTTAATACTTTTTGCTCAGCTTAAAATACATTAGGCCAAACTGGCATCCCAAGGCACATGCTATTTTAACCCTATCTGTTAAACAAAAGCATTTCTCATACTTGGATTATTGTTACTTTTTGCTCAGCTTAAAATACATTAGGCCACACTGGCATCCCAAGGCACATGCTATTTTAACCCTATCTGTTAAACAAAAGCATTTCTCATACTTGGATAGTTGTTACTTTATGTTCAGCTTAAAATACATTACGCCACACTGGCATCCAAAGGCACATGCTATTTTAACCCTATCTGTTAAACAAAAGCATTTCTCATACTTGGATTATTGTTACTTTTTGTTCATCTTAAAATACATTAGGCCACACTGGCATCCCAAGGCACATGCTATTTTAACCCTATCTGTTAAACAAAATCATTTCTCATACTTGGATTATTGTTACTTTTTGTTCAGCTTAAAATACATTACGCCACACTGGCATCCCAAGGCACATGCTATTTAACCCTATCTGTTAAACAAAAGCATTTCTCATACTTGGATTATTGTTACTTTTTGTTCAGCTTAAAATACATTACGCCACACTGGCATCCCAAGGCACATGCTATTTAACCCTATCTGTTAAACAAAAGTATTTCTCATACTTGGATTATAGTTAATACTTTTTGCTCAGCTTAAAATACATTAGGCCACACTGGCATCCCAAGGCACATGCTATTTTAACCCTATCTGTTAAACAAAATCATTTCTCATACTTGGATTATTGTTACTTTTTGTTCATCTTCAAATACATTAGGCCACACTGGCATCCCAAGGCACATGCTATTTTAAATCTATCTGTTAAAAAAAAGCATTTCTCATACTTGGATTATTGTTACTTTTTGCTCATCTTAAAATACATTAGGCCACACTGGCATCCCAAGGCACATGCTATTTTAACCCTATCTGTTAAAAAAAAGCATTTCTCATACTTGGATTATTGTTACTTTTTGTTCATCTTAAAATACATTAGGCCACACTGGCATCCCAAGGCACATGCTATTTTAACCCTATCTGTTAAACATAATCATTTCTCATACTTGGATTATTGTTACTTTTTGTTCAGCTTAAAATCCATTACGCCACACTGGCATCCCAAGGCACATGCTATTTAACCCTATCTGTTAAACAAAAGCATTTCTCATACTTGGATTATTGTTACTTTTTGTTCAGCTTAAAATACATTAGGCCACACTGGCATCCCAAGGCACATGCTATTTTAACCCTATCTGTTAAACAAAAGCATTTCTCATACTTGGATTATTGTTACTTTTTGTTCATCTTAAAATACATTAGGCCACACTGGCATCCCAAGGCACATGCTATTTTAACCCTATCTGTTAAACAAAAGCATTTCTCATACTTGGATTATTGTTACTTTTTGTTCATCTTAAAATACATTAGGCCACACTGGCATCCCAAGGCACATGCTATTTTAACCCTATCTGTTAAACAAAATCATTTCTCATACTTGGATTATTGTTACTTTTTGTTCAGCTTAAAATACATTACGCCACACTGGCATCCCAAGGCACATGCTATTTAACCCTATCTGTTAAACAAAAGCATTTCTCATACTTGGATTATTGTTACTTTTTGTTCAGCTTAAAATACATTACGACACACTGGCATCCCAAGGCACATGCTATTTAACCCTATCTGTTAAACAAAAGCATTTCTCATACTTGGATTATAGTTAATACTTTTTGCTCAGCTTAAAATACATTAGGCCACACTGGCATCCCAAGGCACATGCTATTTTAACCCTATCTGTTAAACAAAAGCATTTCTCATACTTGGATAATTGTTACTTTATGTTCAGCTTAAAATACATTACGCCACACTGGCATCCCAAGGCACATGCTATTTAACCCTATCTGTTAAACAAAAGCATTTCTCATAATTGGATTATTGTTACTTTTTGTTCATCTTAAAATACATTAGGCCACACTGGCATCCCAAGGCACATGCTATTTTAACCCTATCTGTTAAACAAAATCATTTCTCATACTTGGATTATAGCTAATACTTTTTGCTCAGCTTAAAATACATTAGGCCACACTGGCATCCCAAGGCACATGCTATTTTAACCCTATCTGTTAAACAAAAGCATTTCTCATACTTGGATTAGTGTCAAAAGTTTCTGCTCAGCTTAAAATACATTATGCCACACTGGCATCCCAAGGCACATGCTATTTAACCCTATCTGTTAAACAAAAGCATTTCTCATACTTGGATTATAGTTAATACTTTTTGCTCAGCTTAAAATACATTAGGCCAAACTGGCATCCCAAGGCACATGCTATTTTAACCCTATCTGTTAAACAAAAGCATTTCTCATACTTGGATTATTGTTACTTTTTGCTCAGCTTAAAATACATTAGGCCACACTGGCATCCCAAGGCACATGCTATTTTAACCCTATCTGTTAAACAAAAGCATTTCTCATACTTGGATAGTTGTTACTTTATGTTCAGCTTAAAATACATTACGCCACACTGGCATCCAAAGGCACATGCTATTTTAACCCTATCTGTTAAACAAAAGCATTTCTCATACTTGGATTATTGTTACTTTTTGTTCATCTTAAAATACATTAGGCCACACTGGCATCCCAAGGCACATGCTATTTTAACCCTATCTGTTAAACAAAATCATTTCTCATACTTGGATTATTGTTACTTTTTGTTCAGCTTAAAATACATTACGCCACACTGGCATCCCAAGGCACATGCTATTTAACCCTATCTGTTAAACAAAAGCATTTCTCATACTTGGATTATTGTTACTTTTTGTTCAGCTTAAAATACATTACGCCACACTGGCATCCCAAGGCACATGCTATTTAACCCTATCTGTTAAACAAAAGTATTTCTCATACTTGGATTATAGTTAATACTTTTTGCTCAGCTTAAAATACATTAGGCCACACTGGCATCCCAAGGCACATGCTATTTTAACCCTATCTGTTAAACAAAATCATTTCTCATACTTGGATTATTGTTACTTTTTGTTCATCTTCAAATACATTAGGCCACACTGGCATCCCAAGGCACATGCTATTTTAAATCTATCTGTTAAAAAAAAGCATTTCTCATACTTGGATTATTGTTACTTTTTGTTCATCTTAAAATACATTAGGCCACACTGGCATCCCAAGGCACATGCTATTTTAACCCTATCTGTTAAAAAAAAGCATTTCTCATACTTGGATTATTGTTACTTTTTGTTCATCTTAAAATACATTAGGCCACACTGGCATCCCAAGGCACATGCTATTTTAACCCTATCTGTTAAACATAATCATTTCTCATACTTGGATTATTGTTACTTTTTGTTCAGCTTAAAATCCATTACGCCACACTGGCATCCCAAGGCACATGCTATTTAACCCTATCTGTTAAACAAAAGCATTTCTCATACTTGGATTATTGTTACTTTTTGTTCAGCTTAAAATACATTAGGCCACACTGGCATCCCAAGGCACATGCTATTTTAACCCTATCTGTTAAACAAAAGCATTTCTCATACTTGGATTATTGTTACTTTTTGTTCATCTTAAAATACATTAGGCCACACTGGCATCCCAAGGCACATGCTATTTTAACCCTATCTGTTAAACAAAAGCATTTCTCATACTTGGATTATTGTTACTTTTTGTTCATCTTAAAATACATTAGGCCACACTGGCATCCCAAGGCACATGCTATTTTAACCCTATCTGTTAAACAAAATCATTTCTCATACTTGGATTATTGTTACTTTTTGTTCAGCTTAAAATACATTACGCCACACTGGCATCTCAAGGCACATGCTATTTAACCCTATCTGTTAAACAAAAGCATTTCTCATACTTGGATTATTGTTACTTTTTGTTCAGCTTAAAATACATTACGCCACACTGGTATCCCAAGGCACATGCTATTTAACCCTATCTGTTAAACAAAAGCATTTCTCATACTTGGATTATAGTTAATACTTTTTGCTCAGCTTAAAATACATTAGACCACACTGGCATCCCAAGGCACATGCTATTTTCCCTATCTGTTAAACAAAAGCATTTCTCATACTTGGATTATTGTTACATTTTGTTCAGCTTAAAATACATTACGCCACACTGGCATCCCAAGGCACATGCTATTTAACCCTATCTGTTAAACAAAAGCATTTCTCATACTTGGATTATTGTTACTTTTTGCTCAGCTTAAAATACGTTACGACACACTGGCATCCCAAGGCACATGCTATTTAACCCTATCTGTTAAACAAAAACATTTCTCATACTTGGATTATAGTTAATACTTTTTGCTCAGCTTAAAATACATTAGGCCACACTGGCATCCCAAGGCACATGCTATTTTAACCCTATCTGTTAAACAAAAGCATTTCTCATACTTAGATTATTGTTACTTTATGTTCAGCTTAAAATACATTACGCCACACTGGCATCCCAAGGCACATGCTATTTAACCCTATCTGTTAAACAAAAGCATTTCTCATACTTGGATTATTGTTACTTTTTGTTCATCTTAAAATACATTACGCCACACTGGCATCCCAAGGCACATGCTATTTTAACCCTATCTGTTAAACAAAATCATTTCTCATACTTGGATTATTGTTACTTTTTGTTCATCTTAAAATACATTACGCCACACTGGCATCCCAAGGCACATGCTATTTAACCCTATCTGTTAAACAAAAGCATTTCTCATACTTGGATTATAGTTAATACTTTTTGCTCAGCTTAAAATACATTAGGCCACACTGGCATCCCAAGGCACATGCTATTTTAACCCTATCTGTTAAACAAAATCATTTCTCATACTTGGATTATTGTTACTTTTTGTTCATCTTAAAATACATCAGGCCACACTGGCATCCCAAGGCACATGCTATTTTAACCCTATCTGTTAAACAAAAGCATTTCTCATACTTGGATTATTGTTACTTTTTGTTCATCTTAAAATACATTAGGCCACACTGGCATCCCAAGGCACATGCTATTTTAACCCTATTTGTTAAACAAAAGCATTTCTCATACTTGGATTATTGTTACTTTTTGTTCATCTTAAAATACATTAGGCCACACTGGCATCCCAAGGTACATGCTATTTTAACCCTATCTGTTAAACAAAAGCAGTTCTCATACTTGGATTATTGTTACTTTTTGTTCAGCTTAAAATACATTAGGCCACACTGGCATCCCAAGGCACATGCTATTTTAACCCTATCTGTTAAACAAAAGCATTTCTCATACTTGGATTATTGTTACTTTTTGCTCAGCTTAAAATACATTACGACACACTGGCATCCCAAGGCACATGCTATTTAACCCTATCTGTTAAACAAAAGCATTTCTCATACTTGGATTATAGTTAATACTTTTTGCTCAGCTTAAAATACATTACGCCACACTGGCATCCCAAGGCACATGCTATTTTAACCCTATCTGTTAAACAAAAGCATTTCTCATACTTGGATTATTGTTACTTTTTGTTCATCTTAAAATACATTAGGCCACACTGGCATCCCAAGGCACATGCTATTTAACCCTATCTGTTAAACAAAAGCATTTCTCATACTTGGATTATTGTTACTTTTTGTTCATCTTAAAATACATTAGGCCACACTGGCATCCCAAGGCACATGCTATTTTAACCCTATCTGTTAAACAAAAGCATTTCTCATACTTGGATTATTGTTACTTTTTGTTCATCTTAAAATACATTACGCCACACTGGCATCCCAAGGCACATGCTATTTTAACCCATTCTGTTAAACAAAAGCATTTCTCATACTTGGATTATTGTTACTTTTTGTTCATCTTAAAATACATTAGGCCACACTGGCATCCCAAGGCACATGCTATTTTAACCCTATCTGTTAAACAAAAGCATTTCTCATACTTGGATTATTGTTACTTTTTGTTCAGCTTAAAATACATTACGCCACACTGGCATCCCAAAGCACATGCTATTTAACCCTATCTGTTAAACAAAAGCATTTCTCATACTTGGATTATAGTTAATACTTTTTGCTCAGCTTAAAATACATTACGCCACACTGGCATCCCAAGGCACATGCTATTTTAACTCTATCTGTTAAACAAAAGCATTTCTCATACTTGGATTATTGTTACTTTTTGTTCATCTTAAAATACATTAGGCCACACTGGCATCCCAAGGCACATGCTATTTTAACCCTATCTGTTAAACAAAATCATTTCTCATACTTGGATTATTGTTACTTTTTGTTCAGCTTAAAATACATTACGCCACACTGGCATCTCAAGGCACATGCTATTTAACCCTATCTGTTAAACAAAAGCATTTCTCATACTTGGATTATTGTTACTTTTTGTTCAGCTTAAAATACATTACGCCACACTGGCATCCCAAGGCACATGCTATTTAACCCTATCTGTTAAACAAAAGCATTTCTCATACTTGGATTATAGTTAATACTTTTTGCTCAGCTTAAAATACATTAGACCACACTGGCATCCCAAGGCACATGCTATTTTCCCTATCTGTTAAACAAAAGCATTTCTCATACTTGGATTATTGTTACTTTTTGTTCAGCTTAAAATACATTACGCCACACTGGCATCCCAAGGCACATGCTATTTAACCCTATCTGTTAAACAAAAGCATTTCTCATACTTGGATTATTGTTACTTTTTGCTCAGCTTAAAATACGTTACGACACACTGGCATCCCATGGCACATGCTATTTAACCCTATCTTTTAAACAAAAACCTTTCTCATACTTGGATTATAGTTAATACTTTTTGCTCAGCTTAAAATACATTAGGCCACACTGGCATCCCAAGGCACATGCTATTTTAACCCTATCTGTTAAACAAAAGCATTTCTCATACTTAGATTATTGTTACTTTATGTTCAGCTTAAAATACATGACGCCACACTGGCATCCCAAGGCACATGCTATTTAACCCTATCTGTTAAACAAAAGCATTTCTCATACTTGGATTATTGTTACTTTTTGTTCATCTTAAAATACATTAGGCCACACTGGCATCCCAAGGCACATGCTATTTTAACCCTATCTGTTAAACAAAATCATTTCTCATACTTGGATTATTGTTACTTTTTGTTCATCTTAAAATACATTACGCCACACTGGCATCCCAAGGCACATGCTATTTAACCCTATCTGTTAAACAAAAGCACTTCTCATACTTGGATAATTGTTACTTTTTGTTCAGCTTAAAATACATTACGCCACACTGGCATCCCAAGGCACATGCTATTTAACCCTATCTGTTAAACAAAAGCATTTCTCATACTTGGATTATAGTTAATACTTTTTGCTCAGCTTAAAATACATTAGGCCACACTGGCATCCCAAGGCACATGCTATTTTAACCCTATCTGTTAAACAAAATCATTTCTCATACTTGGATTATTGTTACTTTTTGTTCATCTTAAAATACATTAGGCCACACTGGCATCCCAAGGCACATGCTATTTTAACCCTATCTGTTAAACAAAAGCATTTCTCATACTTGGATTATTGTTACTTTTTGTTCATCTTAAAATACATTAGGCCACACTGGCATCCCAAGGCACATGCTATTTTAACCCTATCTGTTAAAAAAAAGCATTTCTCATACTTGGATTATTGTTACTTTTTGTTCATCTTAAAATACATTAGGCCACACTGGCATCCCAAGGCACATGCTATTTTAACCCTATTTGTTAAACAAAAGCATTTCTCATACTTGGATTATTGTTACTTTTTGTTCAGCTTAAAATACATTAGGCCACACTGGCATCCCAAGGCACATGCTATTTTAACCCTATCTGTTAAACAAAAGCATTTCTCATACTTTGATTATTGTTACTTTTTGCTCAGCTTAAAATACATTACGACACACTGGCATCCCAAGGCACATGCTATTTTAACCCTATCTGTTAAACAAAAGCATTTCTCATACTTGGATTATTGTTACTTTTTGTTCAGCTTAAAATACATTAGGCCACACTGGCATCCCAAGGCACATGCTATTTAACCCTATCTGTTAAACAAAAGCATTTCTCATACTTGGATTATAGTTAATACTTTTTGCTCAGCTTAAAATACATTACGCCACACTGGCATCCCAAGGCACATGCTATTTTAACCCTATCTGTTAAACAAAAGCATTTCTCATACTTGGATTATTGTTACTTTATGTTCAGCTTAAAATACATTACGCCACACTGGCATCCCAAGGCACATGCTATTTAACCCTATCTGTTAAACAAAAGCAGTTCTCATACTTGGATTATTGTTACTTTTTGTTCAGCTTAAAATACATTAGGCCACACTGGCATCCCAAGGCACATGCTATTTTAACCCTATCTGTTAAACAAAAGCATTTCTCATACTTGGATTATTGTTACTTTTTGTTCATCTTAAAATACATTAGGCCACACTGGCATCCCAAGGCACATGCTATTTTAACCCTATCTGTTAAACAAAAGCATTTCTCATACTTGGATTATTGTTACTTTTTGTTCATCTTAAAATACATTAGGCCACACTGGCATCCCAAGGCACATGCTATTTTAACCCTATCTGTTAAACAAAATCATTTCTCATACTTGGATTATTGTTACTTTTTGTTCAGCTTAAAATACATTACGCCACACTGGCATCCCAAGGCACATGCTATTTAACCCTATCTGTTAAACAAAAGCATTTCTCATACTTGGATTATTGTTACTTTTTGTTCAGCTTAAAATACATTACGCCACACTGGCATCCCAAAGCACATGCTATTTAACCCTATCTGTTAAACAAAAGCATTTCTCATACTTGGATTATAGTTAATACTTTTTGCTCAGCTTAAAATACATTACGCCACACTGGCATCCCAAGGCACATGCTATTTTAACTCTATCTGTTAAACAAAAGCATTTCTCATACTTGGATTATTGTTACTTTTTGTTCATCTTAAAATACATTAGGCCACACTGGCATCCCAAGGCACATGCTATTTTAACCCTATCTGTTAAACAAAAGCATTTCTCATACTTGGATTATTGTTACTTTTTGCTCAGCTTAAAATACGTTACGACACACTGGCATCCCAAGGCACATGCTATTTAACCCTATCTTTTAAACAAAAACCTTTCTCATACTTGGATTATAGTTAATACTTTTTGCTCAGCTTAAAATACATTAGGCCACACTGGCATCCCAAGGCACATGCTATTTTAACCCTATCTGTTAAACAAAAGCATTTCTCATACTTAGATTATTGTTACTTTATGTTCAGCTTAAAATACATGACGCCACACTGGCATCCCAAGGCACATGCTATTTAACCCTATCTGTTAAACAAAAGCATTTCTCATACTTGGATTATTGTTACTTTTTGTTCATCTTAAAATACATTAGGCCACACTGGCATCCCAAGGCACATGCTATTTTAACCCTATCTGTTAAACAAAATCATTTCTCATACTTGGATTATTGTTACTTTTTGTTCATCTTAAAATACATTACGCCACACTGGCATCCCATGGCACATGCTATTTAACCCTATCTGTTAAACAAAAGCACTTCTCATACTTGGATAATTGTTACTTTTTGTTCAGCTTAAAATACATTACGCCACACTGGCATCCCAAGGCACATGCTATTTAACCCTATCTGTTAAACAAAAGCATTTCTCATACTTGGATTATAGTTAATACTTTTTGCTCAGCTTAAAATACATTAGGCCACACTGGCATCCCAAGGCACATGCTATTTTAACCCTATCTGTTAAACAAAATCATTTCTCATACTTGGATTATTGTTACTTTTTGTTCATCTTAAAATACATTAGGCCACACTGGCATCCCAAGGCACATGCTATTTTAACCCTATCTGTTAAACAAAAGCATTTCTCATACTTGGATTATTGTTACTTTTTGTTCATCTTAAAATACATTAGGCCACACTGGCATCCCAAGGCACATGCTATTTTAACCCTATCTGTTAAAAAAAAGCATTTCTCATACTTGGATTATTGTTACTTTTTGTTCATCTTAAAATACATTAGGCCACACTGGCATCCCAAGGCACATGCTATTTTAACCCTATTTGTTAAACAAAAGCATTTCTCATACTTGGATTATTGTTACTTTTTGTTCAGCTTAAAATACATTAGGCCACACTGGCATCCCAAGGCACATGCTATTTTAACCCTATCTGTTAAACAAAAGCATTTCTCATACTTGGATTATTGTTACTTTTTGCTCAGCTTAAAATACATTACGACACACTGGCATCCCAAGGCACATGCTATTTAACCCTATCTGTTAAACAAAAGCATTTCTCATACTTGGATTATAGTTAATACTTTTTGCTCAGCTTAAAATACATTACGCCACACTGGCATCCCAAGGCACATGCTATTTTAACCCTATCTGTTAAACAAAAGCATTTCTCATACTTGGATTATTGTTACTTTATGTTCAGCTTAAAATACATTACGCCACACTGGCATCCCAAGGCACATGCTATTTAACCCTATCTGTTAAACAAAAGCATTTCTCATACTTGGATTATTGTTACTTTTTGTTCATCTTAAAATACATTAGGCCACACTGGCATCCCAAGGCACATGCTATTTTAACCCTATCTGTTAAACAAAAGCATTTCTCATACTTGGATTATTGTTACTTTTTGTTCATCTTAAAATACATTAGGCCACACTGGCATCCCAAGGCACACGCTATTTTAACCCTATCTGTTAAACAAAAGCATTTCTCATACTTGGATTATTGTTACTTTTTGTTCATCTTAAAATACATTAGGCCACACTGGCATCCCAAGGCACATGCTATTTTAACCCTATCTGCTAAACAAAATCATTTCTCATACTTGGATTATTGTTACTTTTTGTTCAGCTTAAAATACATTACGCCACACTGGCATCCCAAGGCACATGCTATTTAACCCTATCTGTTAAACAAAAGCATTTCTCATACTTGGATTATTGTTACTTTTTGTTCAGCTTAAAATACATTACGCCACACTGGCATCCCAAAGCACATGCTATTTAACCCTATCTGTTAAACAAAAGCATTTCTCATACTTGTATTATAGTTAATACTTTTTGCTCAGCTTAAAATACATTACGCCACACTGGCATCCCAAGGCACATGCTATTTTAACTCTATCTGTTAAACAAAAGCATTTCTCATACTTGGATTATTGTTACTTTTTGTTCATCTTAAAATACATTAGGCCACACTGGCATCCCAAGGCACATGCTATTTTAACCCTATCTGTTAAACAAAAGCATTTCTCATACTTGGATTATTGTTACTTTTTGTTCATCTTAAAATACATTAGGCCACACTGGCATCCCAAGGCACATGCTATTTTAACCCTATCTGTTAAACAAAATCATTTCTCATACTTGGATTATTGTTACTTTTTGTTCAGCTTAAAATACATTACGCCACACTGGCATCCCAAGGCACATGCTATTTAACCCTATCTGTTAAACAAAAGCATTTCTCATACTTGGATTATAGTTAATACTTTTTGCTCAGCTTAAAATACATTAGGCCACACTGGCATCCCAAGGCACATGCTATTTTAACCCTATCTGTTAAACAAAAGCATTTCTCATACTTGGATTATTGTTACTTTTTGTTCAGCTTAAAATACATTACGCCACACTGGCATCCCAAGGCACATGCTATTTAACCCTATCTGTTAAACAAAAGCATTTCTCATACTTGGATTATTGTTACTTCTTGTTCAGCTTAAAATACATTACGCCACACTGACATCCCAAGGCACATGCTATTTTAACCCTATCTGTTATACAACATAAGCGTTGATCAGCATCAGCTTCATTAAGCTACTTCAGTTTGCACTTGTTTTTGACTGTTTTCAATAAACCAGGCCGCAGGGCACCCCAAAGCTGCACCTTGCACCCTATCTGTTATACAACATAAGCGTTGATCAGCATCAGCTGCTTTATTAAGCTACTTCAGTTTGCACTTGTTTTTGACTGCTTTTAATAAACCAGGCCGCAGGGCACCCCAAAGCTGCACCTTGCACCCTATCTGTTATACAACATAAGCGTTGATCAGCATCAGCTGCTTTATTAAGCTACTTCAGTTTGCACTTGTTTTTGACTGTTTTCAATAAACCAGGCCGCAGGGCACCCCAAAGCTGCACCTTGCACCCTATCTGGTATACAACATAAGCGTTGATCAGCATCAGCTGCTTTATTAAGCTACTTCAGTTTGCACTTGTTTTTGACTGTTTTCAATAAACCAGGCCGAAGGGCACCCCAAAGCTGCACCTTGCACCCTATCTGTTTATACTAAATAAGCAAATACATAAAAATGTCAGGCAGACAAGTGCCAGGATGTTCAAAGAGGAGTGGCAGAGGCCAAGATTCAGCAGGCAGAGGTCTAGGGGCGAGTGGCAGCAGGAGTCACGGTGAGAGACCTGATCTGCCAGTATCTGCTAGCGGTCGTGTCTCCACCAGTAACGCATCTGCCGTGGTAGATTGGTTAACGCGCTCATCAACATCATCACAAGTTACATCTGAGACCCCCAGTCTAGGGTCAGTAGGTTCCTCTGACACAACCCTGAGTTGGCATGCCCCGAGAGCAGTCCCTGTCCTCCCATTGCCTCTGTCCTACGCCGTTCCCTCCCCTAGCGACGTATCCTATGCTTTGGGTTCAGCTCCATTCTTTAGTGAGGAGGACGATCAGATAGAGGACAGTCAGCAGCTACTGCCCAGCCATGAAATGGAGGTGGCTTCTTTAGCTCGGCAGACAAATAGTGATGTGGACAGTGTCGTGGGTGTTGCGAGATTTCCAGCTTCTGTGCCAGACACTGTTGAGGAAACCGAGAACATCAGTGACGTACAGCCACAACTCGGTGATGATGATGATGATGATGATGATGAAGCCGATCGCACTTGGGAGCCGGGTGATGAAGGGGCTTCATCGTCATCATCAGGAGAAGAGGAGCGCAGGTTGCCCCGGAGTCAGCAGCTCAGGCAGCAAGGTGTTAGCAGCATGGTTGGCAGTCAGCATGGGGGCACAATTGAAAAGCCTGGAGCCAAACGGGGCCGGGTAGAGCACCTGCTGCGCGGCAGGCTACCTTATCGAGAGGTAGTGGAGCAGTGGTTCCTGGAGTTGGCGACAATAGCAGCGAATCAGTGAGGCCTGTTGGTGGGAAAAGTAGCTACTCGGCAGTGTGGCAGTTTTTCCTGAAGCATCCACAGGAGGGTAACATGGCCACATGCAAGATATGTAGGCAGAAGGTGAAGCGTGGCCAGGGCCCAAATGTTGGCACCACGGCCCTGCATCAACATATGATGCGTCACCATAAAGCGACCCGGGAGAACCAAGGCTCCCAAGGGGTGGTCCAGTCTGCTTCCTCACCAAGTGGCACGCCGCTCCCAATTTCTGCCAGCCAAGGCTCCAGCACCTCAGCCGAAGGCAGCTGTGCGTCATACCCATCCTCTGTCGCTCCTGCTCCTCCTCCTCCAAGTCATGCATCCCGCCAGCAACCCATCAGCGAAGCCATGTCCAAGAGACAGCAGTATGCGCCCACTCATCCTACGGCGCAGAAGCTGAATGTGCTCCTGTCCAAGTTGCTCCCTTTTCAGGTGGTGGACTCTGCACCTTTCAGAGAACTAATGGCTTGTGCCGAGCCGAGGTGGAGAGTCCCAAGCCGTCATTTCTTTGCCAAGAAGGCAGTACCAGCGCTGCACACTTTTGTTGAACAGAAGGTGGGCCAGTCCTTGAGCCTGTCGGTGTGTAGCAAAGTGCATGGCAGCGCCGACGTCTGGAGCTGTAACTACGGTCAGGGACAGTACATGTCGTTTACGGCCCACTGGGTGAATGTGGTCCCTTTGCAGCAGCAGCAGCAACTTGGACAGGTCACGCCGCTTCGGCCTCTGCGCTCCCTGCCCGTTGGGCCTGTGACACCGTGCGACTCGGCCTCCTCATCCTCCGCCATCTCCTCACCCTCCACTGTAGACTCAAGTCTCAGTGCCCCTCCAGTCTACCATGTGTGCAGGGCACGGAGGTGTCACGCAGTGCTTCACATGGTTTGTCTTGGCGAACGAGTCACACAGGGGAGGAACTGCTTAAATGTATTCATCAGGAAATCCAAACGTGGCTTACTCCAAGAAAACTTAAAATGGGAATCATGGTTACCGACAATGGGGAAGAACATTTTGTCTGCGCTGCGCCAAGGAAGGCTGACCCATGCCCCCTGCATGGCTCACGTCTTCAATCTGGTTGTCAAGCGGTTTCTGAAGTGTTCCCCCCATATGCAAGACATCCTAACAACTTCAAGGAAACTTTGCATGCACTTCAGCCACTCATACACCGCCAAACACACCCTTCTTGAGCTACAGCTTCAGAACGGTATCCCCCAACATAGTCTGATTTGCGATGTTTCCACCCGTTGGAATTCCACCCTTCACATGTTGGACCGATTATATGAACAGAGAAAAGCCATTACGGATTTCCTGATTATCCAAGCGGATAGGGGGACTCCCCTGTGTAACTTCAATGTCAACCAGTGGCAGCTCATACATGACACCTGCCGTTTGCTCAGGCCCTTTGAGGAAGCCACTTTATTTGTCAGTCGGCAGGATTACGGGATGAACGACGTGATTCCACTGCTTCATGTACTACAGCACATGTTGGAAACCATGGCTGGTCAGGGCACTGGAGACATGGCGTCTACATCTTACGGCCACATGAACCCCGTTGGAGCTGAAGAGGAGGAGGAGTTGCCCAGCGAAACACAGTTTAGGCTTGGCAAAATGGCTGGTTTATCTAGTCAGCGGACAGGAGAGGAGGAGCAGGAGCAGCCAGAGGAGCTAGAGGGTTTTGAGGAAGGCGAAACAGAGGACCCGGACACACCGTGGCAGTATGCAGTGGAGATGGAGACAGGTAGTCCATCCGAGTCACTTGCGCAAATGGCAGGAAGCATGCTCACGTGCTTGCGTAGTGACCCCAGAATTGTTTCCATTTGTCGGCGGGATGACTTCTGGCTGTCCACCTTATTGGACCCTCGCTTCCGGCACAAAATGGGGGCATTTTTTAAACCCGCCTAGAGGGAGGACAAACTGAACTACTACAAAGACATTCTACGTAGGCAGTTGGCCGATGCCTATCTGCGCCCGCGTTTTTTAGATTCACCTTGTAAATGTTTTTTATTCCGTGTGTGTACCATTTATAGTGCCATGATTTCTTTTTGATAAATAAAAGTCATTGTAGTAATGGCTACTAGGCTATGGGATGTTATTGAGCCAGTTCCGGCAATTAACCATGTTTAAGTGTTTTTTGGATGATTGAATTGGGTTAGCTGGACGCCAATATAGGACTGGCAGTGCTCATCTAAATACTAAGTGGAACTCCCCGTCTTTTAACTATTTTCTATCTGCGCCATGGTCCATACTCTCGCAGGTCTGACTCGAGGGGACCTCTGCGCTCACCTTCCACTGCCATGGCTGCTGGAGGGGTTGGCAGGAGCAGCAGCAGCAGCTCCATCAGCAGCAGCCTCAGTCTTCAGTCGCTAATGAGTAGCTTTCTACACCCGCATAGTGAGGCTACTCTTGAGCAGCAGGAAGACCTGGAGCAGGACCTGAACCAGCAGGTCATGTCATACCTTGACATGACCATGCCAACACACCTTGAGGATCCGCTGGACTTCTGGGCAGCCAAACTTGATTTGTGGCCGCAACTAGCAGAGTTTGCCCTGGAAAAGTTGTCCTGCCCGGCAAGTAGCGTGCCATCTGAGCGGGTGTTTAGTGCGGCGGGGGCCATAGTTACGGCGAGGAGAACTCGTCTGTCAACTAAAAATGTGGAGAGACTCACCTTTGTCAAAATGAATCAGGGATGGATCAGCCAGGATTTCCACCCACCAATGGCTGATGCATGCGACTAGATTCAGCATGGTACCACGTTTTACACTTTCCAAATGGTGCAAAACATATTTATGTCTTTAGGCCAATTTTTGGGCTCCTGCTGATGCCAACTTCAGGGTGTGCCTTCCAACCAATTTTGGCCTCCTGCTGATGCCAACTTCAGGGTGTGCCTTTCATCCAATGTTTGGGCTCCTGCTGCTGCTGCTTGCAACTCCAGGGTGTGATTCATCCAATTTTTGGGCTCCTGAAGCCAACTCCAGTGTCTCTTTAAACTAATGTTCGGGCTCCTGCTGCTGCTTGCAACTCCAGGGTGTGATTCATCCAATTTTTGGGCTCCTGCTGCCAACTCCAGTGTCTCTCTCAGCCAATTTTTGGCCTCCTGCTGCTGCTGCTGCCAACTCCAGGGTGTCTTTCAAGCAATGTTTGGTCTCCTGCTTATGCTGCTGCTAACTCCAGGGTGTGCCTTCCAGCTAATGTATGTGCTCCTGCTGCTGCCAACTTCAGGGTGCCTTCCAGCCAATTTCTAGGTTCCTGCTGCTGCTGCTGCCAACTCCAGGGTGTCAGTCAATTTTTGGGCTCCTGCTGCTGCCAACTCCAGTGTCTCTTTAAAGCAATGTTTGGGCTGCTGCTGCTGCTGCTGCTGCTTGCAACTCCAGGGTGTGATTCATCCAATTTTTGGGCTCCTGCTGCCAACTCCAATGTGTCTTTCAAGCTATGTTTGGGCTGCTGCTTGCAACTCCAGGGTGTGATTCATCCAATTGTTGGGCTCCTGCTGCCAACTCCAGTGTCTCTTTCAGCCAACGTTGGGCTCCTGCTGCTGCTTGCAACTCCAGGGTGTGATTCATCCAATTTTTGGGCTCCTGCTGCCAACTCAAGTGTCTCTTTAAAGCAATGTTTGGGCTGCTGCTGCTTGCAACTCCAGGGTGTGATTCATCCAATTTTTGGGCTCCTGCTGCCAACTCCAGTGTCTCTTTCAAGCTATGTTTGGGCTGCTGCTGCTTGCAACTCCAGGGTGTGATTCATCCAATTTTTGGGCTCCTGCTGCCAACTCCAGTGTCTCTTTAAAGTAATGTTTGGGCTCCTGCTGCTGCTGCTTGCAACTCCAGGGTGTGATTCATCCAATTTTTGGGCTCCTGCTGCTAACTCCAGTGTCTCTTTCAAGCTATGTTTGGGTTCCTGCTGCTGCTGCTTGCAACTCCAGGGTGTCATTCAGCCAATTTTTGGGCTCCTGCTGCCAACTCCAGAATGTGTTTCAGCCAATATTTGGGCTCCTGCTGCTGCCAGCTCCAGGGTGTGTTTTTCAGGCGATATAGGGGCCCCTCATAGTGATGCCACCTCAACTCTCTGTAATTGTGCCGCTCTGCGATTCTAATAGCGATGCCTCTGATCTGCATTTCCTAATTATTTACAGTATTATTTCAGTAACCCAGCACGCATCCTGTGCGTGTTATAGCAAGGCAGAATGGTTTACAACCCTATTGAGGCTCTAGGAAGCTCAGAAATAGCCATTTTTAATAGCGATTCGTCGCGAATAAATTCGGGTCGAAACGATTTTTGTCGGTAAATTCGGCGAATCAGTCGAATCGAATTTTTCAAAAGTTCGCTTATCTCTACTCCTGGCCTATAAAAAGTCATTTTTGAAAACTTTTTGGATTAATAATATTTTTATGCAGAATTGTCCTTACAGGTCGGGTATTAAAATGTTCATGTTACAATGTAATAACAATGTAATTCCATATGTTTTCGCTTTGTTACTGGTGGATACATGTTCAAAAACAGCCTTTAATCACACTGTCGCTCTGGGCTACAACTACCCGATTTTGAGCGCCAGCGCTGTGTGGGGTTATTTTTTTTATGAATATGGTGTGAGCCAGTTGCACTGAGCTGGTGCTACCGTTCGCACCCATACAACGCTGTAATGTGTTAGAGCGACTCACACAATATATTCATCAATGTCGGCCAGCGACTGAGACGCTCTGAAATAGCGAACCATGGCAGAGCACAGCGACCACTAGCGGTCGCTCTCAAAGCCTCGCTACAGATGCTCATCTGTCGCTACCTGGTGCTAGTAATGATCAGCCTGCCTGGCGACAGCTTGTGCTGCATCCTGACCAACTGGGGAAGAAATACTAATGGTAGCCAGCAGCTGAGGCTTGAGTTATAATGAATGGGAGGAAGAACAAACAAGAGGATTAAGTAAGAGGACACTAGAGGAGGCAGGAGTGAGAAGAAATGGTTAGACTTGAGAGGATCTTTAACACCGTAGTCATAATAAACAACCTTTAAATCGGTCCTTCACTCTGAATAAGAGTCTATGTTATATGTTTCCCACACCCTGTACATACAGATTGCCCACATTAATCCGGACCTTCACCCTGAATAAGAGCCTATCTTATATGTTTCCCCCACCCTGTACATACAGATTGCCCACATTAATCCGGACCTTCATCCTGAATAAGAGTCTATTATATGTTTCCCCCACCCTGTACATACAGATTACTCACATTAATCCGGACCCTGACCCTGAATAAGAGCCTATCTTATATGTTTCCCCCACCCTGTACATACAGATTGCCCACATTAATCCGGACCTTCATCCTGAATAAGAGTCTATTATATGTTTCCCCCACCCTGTACATACAGATTGCTCACATTAATCCGGACCCTCACCCTGAATAAGAGTCTATCTTATATGTTTCCCCCACCCTGTACATACAGATTGCCCACATTAATCCGGACCTTCATCCTGAATAAGAGTCTATATTATATGTTTCCCCCACCCTGTACATACAGATTGCTCACATTAATCCGGACCCTCACCCTTAATAAGAGTCTATCTTATATGTTTCCCCCACCCTGTACATACAGATTGCCCACATTAATCCGGACCTTCATCCTGAATAAGAGTCTATATTATATGTTTCCCCCACCCTGTACATACAGATTGCTCACATTAATCCGGACCCTCACCCTGAATAAGAGTCTATCTTATATGTTTCCCCCACCCTGTACATACAGATTGCCCACATTAATCCGGACCTTCATCCTGAATAAGAGTCTATATTATATGTTTCCCCCACCCTGTACATACAGATTGCTCACATTAATCCGGACCCTCACCCTTAATAAGAGTCTATCTTATATGTTTCCCCCACCCTGTACATACAGATTGCCCACATTAATCCGGACCTTCATCCTGAATAAGAGTCTATATTATATGTTTCCCCCACCCTGTACATACAGATTGCTCACATTAATCCGGACCCTCACCCTGAATAAGAGTCTATCTTATATGTTTCCCACACCCTGTACATACAGATTGCTCACATTAAAAATCATCCTACCTGCATCTACTGCATGTTATAAACCTTTAAACATCCAAGATGGCAACTCATAGAACATCAGGCAGCCTGCAGACAGGAAGTGTCTTCTGACTGTGCTGTTCTGCATTCTGGGATTGCTGACCTTTTCCTGACCCCAGCTCTGCTCTGTCTGAGCAAAGCACAGCTATAACCCCGCCCCCCTGAACTTTATCCCATTCTCCTCTCCTCAGTATGTGTGATGCTTCTGAGTCAAGATGGCGGCGCCCGTATCCTGATGTCCTGAACAGAGTTGCAGCCCAGTGGGGGAAAGAATAATAAGTAAGTGACTAAAAACTTAAAATATATTAATTTTAGATGCTGGGGAAAAGTTTTTTAAAGTGGACCAACACCCAAGATTTTCACTATCCTGGGTGTTGGTCCACTTCCGCAGGGCACCCCGATTGGGGGTGCCCCGCTGTGTGAAACCCCCCCAGAAAGCCCCAAGAACTCACCTGACCCCGCTCCCACGTGACTCGCTCGTCCAATCACGACGGACAAGCGAGGTCCATCGACGGGCAAGGTGAGAGCGCCCGCCGCCACCGGCGCGAGTGCGCGTCCTGCTAGAGGGATGCGCGAGAGGCGGCGGTGGCCCGCGCATGCGCCGTTGGAACGAGGAACAGGTAGGATTTGCGTCCTGGGGGGTTTCAGGGTGCCCCGCAGGCAGGGAGCTGATCAGCTGTGGGTGTTGGTCCACTTTAAGGGTTTGGGCTTTTCAATAAATCATGGTGAAGGTCCGGTTTAAGATGTTTTAAACACAACTTTTAAGTAATTCAATTGTAAAGTGTGGATTGCATTAGGGGTGGATTCATGGCCGGGTGGAGCATGAATCAGGTGGAGCGCAAAAGATTGCGCATGCGCCGAGGCACATGATTTGTGTCTGTGTGGGCATGCCAGATGCACTTGTGAAGCCCAACAAATGGCTTGCGTCTGGAGCATGCGCCAACTGCCTGTCCTTGTGTCAATTGCAAATTGAGCGAAACTTCAGTTAAAAAGCCCCCCCCCCCCCCCCGCCTTGCCACGCTACCCTAGCTCTGAGGCAGGGTTACAAAGAAAAAAAACCCATACGCCGGACGCTCCGGATCCTGGGCGCCACCATCTTGATTGGATGACATAAAGCCGCATCCTCCAGCTTGGTCCAGCTTTCCCTTCCACTTGGTCAAAAGTGGAGGGAAAATGTCTGTGAGTCTTATGGAGAGAATGCTGGTAAATGCTGTGAGTCTTATGGAGAGAATGCTGGTAAATGCTGTGAGTCTTATGGAGAGAATGCTGGTAAATGTCTGTGAGTCTTATGGAGAGAATGCTGGTAAATGCTGTGAGTCTTATGGAGAGAATGCAGGGCTGGTAAAGAAAATGTTCACTTACTTCACCGGCTGATCATTCTCCCGATCCCTGGTTACAGCTGGTGGGTGGGCGTGTTCTGTATATGGCTAGCTCTCAATATAAACTATGCCTGTTGGCTGTACACAGGCCACGCCCACCCTCCAACCAAAACCAGGCTGTGCAAGGCCGATCAGTTAAAATAATAATAAATGCATAGATGGCCATTGTATGCTTGCGCACACATAGGAATTCGTCCTCCGCATTTAACCCATCCGTGCAGTGAGTGTACACATGCCCGGAGCGGTGGGCTGCCCTAATTACAGCACCCGGGGAGCAGTTGGGGGGGTTAGGTGCCTTCCTCAAGAGCACTTCAGTCATGTCCCAGGACCAGGATTCGAACCTGCCACCCTCCAGTCACAAGTCCGCTCCAGGCCACAACTGCCCCTTAAGTTGCTGAAGGATGATCAACAGCACAGGAGTGCCGGTAAGGTGGGTGGATATTTAGTGTGTGTCTGTGACAGAGGAAGACAGGCAGCCAGTCACAATGTCTGTTATGGGGTGATCAGAGGGGGGATTTTGTTATGGGGTGATTGGGGGTATTTTAGCACACTGCCTGTTATGGGGTGATTGTGGGACTTCTTCACACTGCCTGTTATGGGGTGATGAGGGGATTCTACACACTACCTGTTATGGGGTGATTGGGGGGGGGGTTCTTCACACTGCCTGTTATGGGGTGATTGGGGATATTATGCACACCGCCTGTTATGGGGTGATTGGGGATATTATGCACACTGCCTGTTATGGAGTGATTGGGGGTATTATGCACACTGCCTGTTATGGGGTGATTGTGGGAATTCTTCACACTGCCTGTTATGGGGTGATTGGGGATATTATGCACACCGCCTGTTATGGGGTGATTGGGGATATTATGCACACTGCCTGTTATGGAGTGATTGGGGGTATTATGCACACTGCCTGTTATGGGGTGATTGTGGGAATTCTTCACACTGCCTGTTATGGGGTGATGAGGGGATTCTACACACTACCTGTTATGGGGTGATAGGGGGGGGGGGTTCTTCACACTGCCTGGTATGGGGTGATTGGGGATATTATGCACACTGCCTCTTATGGGGTGATTGGGGATATTATGCACACTGCCTGTTATGGGGTGATTGGGGGTATTAGGCACACTGCCTGTTATGGGGTGATTGGGGGTATTATGCACACTGCCTGTTATGGGGTGACTGGGGGGATTCTGCATACTGCCTGTCATGGGGTGGCTGGGGGGATTCTTCACACTGCCTGTTATAGGGTGATTGGGGGGCATTCTTCACATTGCCTCTTATGGGGCTGGGGGGGTTATGCTGCATACTGCCTGCTATGGGGTGATTGGGGAGATTTCTGCACATGGCCTTTAGAGGGTGATTAGTAAATTCTGCATGCCGCCTGTTATAGGGTGATGGGGGGGATTCTGCCCACTGCCTATCATGGGGAGATTCTGCCCCCTGCTTGTTATAAGGTGATTGGGGGGATTCTGCACTTGTCTTGCCTGTTATGAAGTGATTTGGGAATTCTGCACACTGCCTGTTATGGCGTGATTGGGGGTATTAGGCACACTGCCTGTTATGGGGTGATTGGGGGTATTATGCACACTGCCTGTTATGGGGTGATTGGGGGGCAGGCAGCGGGGGCTTTCACTTTAAAGACACGTCTGCTTTAACAAACAATGTAGTCAATATAAAATGCCTTAAAAACATTTTCCAACACAAATCTTGTGATGCTGTTCTCTTGGGATTACTTCGGTCAGTAACAGCGAGCTGCGATTATTTTCTGTGTTGCCTCACTCTGTTCTGTTTTGTTCTCAGGATGTTTTTTTGTCTGAAAACATAAATGAAGTGTACATTTTCCACTAGAAATTTCAAGCACGACATTGGCTGCGCTGCGCTACTAACCCCAACCCTGTCGGAAATTTGGAGAGCACTTAGTCGTGCAGCACGTGACAGAACACCCAGAGAGCCGCCCGGCTCAGCAGATATATGAAATTGGCCAAGAAAAGGGGATTTTCATTTCAAAAATATTTTCACATGGCACCGGATCTCCGTTTTGGAGCTTATAGCTATAATTTCAGTTTTGCTAAACAATCTTTAACTCAATCAGAGTCAATGGGGATCTGGATTTCTAAAGAAAATTTAAAAAAAGTATTGAAACCTGTGCTGGGTATAATGTACCTAGCAACTTTTCAGGGTGGGGAAAGAGGGACATTTGTTAAATTAGGCCACTCCCCCTCATTGAGGGATGAATAGGATGTAACAGTTAAAACTATATAAACACTTTAAAGTGGACCAAAACCAAGGATTTTGACTATCCTGGGTTTTGGTCCTTGCCCCTGGGGCACCTCGATCGGGGATGCCTTGCTGTGTGAAACCCCTCAGGTCACCCGATCTCACTCAGCCTTCCCCAGTCTTGCGGCGTATGTGCAGCCCTCTCGTCCAATCAGCATGCTCAGATCCACTCCCGCCCCTTTGTCTAATAGTTTGTCTAAGGCGAGCGGATCCAAGAGTGCTGGCGGACGCATCGCCCGCTACCCTCTAACAGGGAGTGTCCCAGCGCTGGCCATGCACAAATACCTGGCATGGGCACGCGACCTGCTAGAGGGATAGCGGGGATCCGGAGGCAGCTCGCACATGCCCCGTTGGACCGGGTTTCACATAGCGGGGCACCCCCGATCGGGGTGCCCTCGGGAAAAGAACCAAAACCCAGGATAGTCAAAATCCTGGGTTTTGGTCCACTTTAAAGTGTTTATATAGTTTTAACTGTTACATTCTATTCATCCCTCAATGAGGGATGCCCCGGGGGGGGGGGGGGGGGGGGTAATCGATCGGCTGGGAATCTTATAGATTCCTGGGCCAATCGAGACGGGTTTTGGTCTGCTTTAAATATGCAAATAAATCATTAATGGATGCAGATCTGCATGTTACACCTCAAAGAGGGACAAATGAGAACAATGAGGGACAGGGGGACACTGATTTAAAAGAGGGACAGTCCCTTCAAATCAGGAACACTTTGGAAGGTATGCTGTGGTTGTGTCAGTATGCTCTACCTCTGCTGTTTCTGATAAATGCGCACTCATTTATCAAAGCAGACCAAAACCCTGAAGCCTGGCCTTAGAGGCTAAAAGACCCCAAGCCCAGGTGAAGGACCTCCCCTGGTATGTTTTTGGGAGTTCTGATTGGACGAGACTGGCCCACCAGAGGATAATCCGGTGGGCCCCAGGCAATAACCCGGGGCCACCATCTGGACAGTGTTCTCAGTGTTTATCTTTGTATTTATTCATTAGGTTACATTTGTTCTTCAGATATCATTACAATTGTGTTGTAGCTGAAGGGTGGGCCCCTAGGAAAATCTCCTCCTGTGGGCGGCAAGAATGATTTCCTCTAGTGGGCTCCAAGAATGATTTCCTCTGGGCCCAAGGGGCTTCAAAAGTCCAAGAAAATTATGTGTCTAGGACCTGTTTTTATCATATATATAACAATGCAATGGGGGTTCAGGATGTTATATATCCATACAAAGTTCCATTGATTCACATTAGAAATATCCCTCTATCCCCCATAGTCATAATACAAATCAAATACTATATCGAAAAGTGTATCAAATGATATATACCACCAAAAAGTGTATCAATCAGGGCTGGATTATGAGAGGGGCACAAGGGGCGTACGCTCCGGGGCATCCATCACTTGCCCTACAAAGGGAGCCTCCACCAACCTTTGGGTTATGGTCTGGTCCAGGAGGCTTTTCAGTCTGTCAGACAGGCCATGGGGCCAGCAGCAAAGCTATGGGCAGCATAGCTTGCCCCGTGCCTGGCAAGCCTTTTTTTGTTTTTGCAAACCTGGAGCCAAAGCCACCACAGGGCAGGATGGAGTGTCTAGAGCAGCAAAGCCGCCACCAGCAACGCTACAGTGATGGGTGTAGAGCTGTCACTGCACATAAGCCACTAAGTACGGGAACTGCAGGGAACTGTTTTCTGCTGGACACTACCCCCCACCCAGAATGGCAAAGCAGGAGTTCCCGATCAGCACGCACCCGCACAAGGGTGGTACAAGGGACTCGATCTGACGTTCCAGTAAGTAGGCGGGTGCCAGACAACCACCAATCAGTTACTTTGCTAAAGTATTATTTTAAAGGAAAAAAATACTGTATCTGGGGCCTCCACCAGATTTTGTGCCCAGGGGCCTCCACCACACTTAATCCGGCCCTGGTATCAATTCATAATATACCACCGGCCACTGTATTATAAATATATAAAAACTTAAATTTATTGTTTCATCCATTAAAAGTCCAGTCCAACCCTAAAGCAAACTTGAAATAGGATTTCCCAAACAGGGGCATCCTAAATCAGGATACCCCTGTAAAGAAGCCCAGAACCCAGGCAAGTTAAAATCCTGGGTTTGGGTTCACTTTAAAGTAGACCCAAATCCCTCCCCCGGGACATCCTGATTTGGGATGCTAAGTTGTAACCCCCCCATTTACTGTGTACATTCACAGAGTGGCTGTATTTTGTGTGGTCCTGGATGACTAAAATTAAAAGACGGGTAAACGAGCCCTTCTACGGCTCCTACCTGATGCTGCAACAAATAAACGAGTGGCACATGGGGCAGGCATCAAGGGAGCTGCCTGCTATTACCTGAACTGTCCCTTTAACCCTTTCACTGCTAGCCTACCTGGAGATGTTGTCACTCTCTGTTGCCAGGCCATTTTTCAACATTTTGCACTACATATATTTAACTGTGATTTTTTGCAGGAATTACAATAAATTTCCAGGAAAATGATACATTGTTTTTTAATAGTTTGGGCTTTAACATGGAATGTCTTGTTTGTATTTTTTTCTGTGCTTTCATAATATTTTTGAGATAAACAAAATAAAAAATGTCTTTCAAGAAAAAAATATTTTATGTAAAAGCCCTGTTCCTCCTGATTACAACGGTACCACATGTATCGGTAGACACCCATTCCTGCCCAGGAAACACCTAAACCGAAAAGAGCGCTTTATGATATTTTCAAATGAAATACAACTACTATGTCCCCTATCAAGGGTTATCAAGGGGGACCTATGCCTTTTAAAAAATGTTTAAGGGTTAAAACCCTTAATAATTTTTTAACAGCATGGTGTCTCCCCCTTTCTATTAAAACCAGTCCGGGTGTAAGAGTGTAAAGCAAATGTCATTACCTGAAGACTGTTGTGTTGCTGTTTTGCCACAAGGGGCCACTGTTTCCCCCACGCAGCTAAGCTGTGGCTGTGATTTGCAACCAGAGGGAGGAAATGACTCAGTGTGTGTGTGAAGAACAAGAAGAAGGAAGTGAAGCATCCTGCATCTTGAAAAGGACAGCAGAAGGCTGTGTAAAGGAGAATCCTGCGTGTCGAGCAGAGACCAGACTTGATATAGAGGGACTGTATCTTGACCCTTGCTAGGAGCAGAGGATTTCTTCAGGACAGCTACCGAGAGCTGTGGAAGGAACCAGCCTGCTGTTCTTCGTGGTTGTGCGGCCCAGCCTGGAGACATCTTTGGCTTCTTCTACTGGACAGTAATCACACACAGCATGCATGCTTAACTGCACAGACTTAGACTAGGCCTATTAGTTAGATAGGTTTTACATAGGCCAAAAGTGTTTTTCTTTTCCCTGTTTGCTGCCTGGATTTTTGAACTGAAAGGAACATTTTGCCTGTGAGAGCTGACAATGGCGCCACATCTCCATCCTCGGTCAGTGGATTACTCACTCATTCGGGAGCAACATTGTTCTTTTGGGTTCTGGACTAGTGCTGGCAAGTAATCAAGACAGTCACCACATACACTTACCCATCCCTCTCCACATACAAGCAGGGCACAGGCAAGCCACACTAATTTCGTCCCACACTTACCTCGTGGAAAGTCTGATCAGTTCTGCTGTGGAACGATCAGATACAATAAGCTTGCAATCTGCTGGTTCACACACAGTCACCAGGCAGCACTCCAAGTTAATTGTGATGCATTCAACCTTGTAACACTATATGATTAGTTATGCTTTCCCAATCATACAATGGATTAGTTACAATTGATCTTACAGTCTATGGGTTCAAGTGAGTAAATAGGCACGGCACTCCAAAGCATAGATTTAAATGCTTGTATTAAATAATACTGATCAAAAGGTATCCAATCGCACATAAGGTATAATAAGAGAATAATCCAAATCATGGCCAGAGAAAAGCAACAGTCTCATAATCCAACGTTTCGGGGGTCGGATGCCCCCTTTCTCAAGGAGGACTGTAAACCGGGACGTGCTGCATCCCCCATCATTAAATACACACAGCAGAGTGCAGAGTTCAGGAATTCCCGCCTGACGTCACTGTGACGTCAGCGGGCGTTGTATGGTGCCCCATAATACACAGTAATATGCATACAGTATTAAAGATAATGAAGATGGGGCTGTAACAACTTACCTACATCCACCGGGCCTCCAGACTGCGGAGGACCCGTCACCGCCAGCCGCCGCTCGCCGCACTGGCGGGCAGCGGTTTCCTCGTCTGTCAGCGGGGACAGGGAGCCGGCAGCCGGGCTCCAAAATGCTGCCCGGTAACTGATGACGCGGCGGGGGCCGCGATCCGATTGGTTCGCGGCCCCAGTCTCTGCCATCAGCCCGTGAGACAGACAGCGTCTGTCAGGACACTGCAGCCTCTAGCCAGAGGCTGCAGCACGTAGGAGACGGCTGTCACGGGTGCTGACAGCTCCCTGGGTGGCGGTGAAAGCCCACAGGGGCTAGTTGGAGCAGGCAACAATAAAGGCAATAATTCATATTAGTTCACGTCAACTATATACATAAAGAGAAAGAAAGAAAAGGAGGGATAAAGGAGTGCGGGCCCCAGAGGAAGTAGAAGGGGGAAAAAAGGTTAAAGAAAAGTGCCAGCCAGGTGGAAAGATAATTGAGAACCGTGTGGGAAACCGGGATGGGATCAGCATGGATGGGGATCAAGGGGGTTAGTCAGGGATACTAGTAGGGGCAGGGGAATCAGAGGGAATAAATGGAAGGGAAGGAAAGGGACAAGGTCACAGGGAGGAAATGAGGAAGAAGCTGCATTTCAGTGGCAAGTAGCTACAGTCACTTCAACGTCTTGGTAGATAACAGGCGAATCCAAACATGGTATTGAGTCCCCTCGGCTGAACCGTATCCAATTTGTGAATCCAGTAGGTCTCTCTCTGTAAAAGTTTGAGGTGTCGGTCCCCACCCCGGCGTGGTCTTTCCACATGCTCAATCACCATGCCACGGAGTTCATGAGTCTGGTGTTTATGTGTCACGAAGTGGACTGCCACGGGCACAAGAATCGGTGTATACTTATTGAAATGCCCCTGTGGCCTGTTATATGTGGGTAAGACTATAGGCCCCTTTAAGAAGAGGTTCCAGCAGCACCGCAGTGATGTGCGCATTAGTATTAATAAACACAATAACGGTGAATCCCTGGACTATGATAAGCCCGTGGCAGTCCACTTCGTGACACATAAACACCAGACTCATGAACTCCGTGGCATGGTGATTGAGCATGTGGAAAGACCACGCCGGGGTGGGGACCGACACCTCAAACTTTTACAGAGAGAGACCTACTGGATTCACAAATTGGATACGGTTCAGCCGAGGGGACTCAATACCATGTTTGGATTCGCCTGTTATCTACCAAGACGTTGAAGTGACTGTAGCTACTTGCCACTGAAATGCAGCTTCTTCCTCATTTCCTCCCTGTGACCTTGTCCCTTTCCTTCCCTTCCATTTATTCCCTCTGATTCCCCTGCCCCTACTAGTATCCCTGACTAACCCCCTTGATCCCCATCCATGCTGATCCCATCCCGGTTTCCCACACGGTTCTCAATTATCTTTCCACCTGGCTGGCACTTTTCTTTAACCTTTTTTCCCCCTTCTACTTCCTCTGGGGCCCGCACTCCTTTATCCCTCCTTTTCTTTCTTTCTCTTTATGTATATAGTTGACGTGAACTAATATGAATTATTGCCTTTATTGTTGCCTGCTCCAACTAGCCCCTGTGGGCTTTCACCGCCACCCAGGGAGCTGTCAGCACCCGTGACAGCCGTCTCCTACGTGCTGCAGCCTCTGGCTGTCCTGACAGACGCTGTCTGTCTCACGGGCTGATGGCAGAGACTGGGGCCGCGAACCAATCGGATCGCGGCCCCCGCCGCGTCATCAGTTACCGGGCAGCATTTTGGAGCCCGGCTGCCGGCTCCCTGTCCCCGCTGACAGACGAGGAAACCGCTGCCCGCCAGTGCGGCGAGCGGCGGCTGGCGGTGACGGGTCCTCCGCAGTCTGGAGGCCCGGTGGATGTAGGTAAGTTGTTACAGCCCCATCTTCATTATCTTTAATACTGTATGCATATTACTGTGTATTATGGGGCACCATACAACGCCCGCTGACGTCACAGTGACGTCAGGCGGGAATTCCTGAACTCTGCACTCTGCTGTATGTATTTAATGATGGGGGATGCAGCACGTCCCGGTTTACAGTCCTCCTTGAGAAAGGGGGCATCCGACCCCCGAAACGTTGGATTATGAGACTGTTGCTTTTCTCTGGCCATGATTTGGATTATTCTCTTATTATACCTTATGTGCGATTGGATACCTTTTGATCAGTATTATTTAATACAAGCATTTAAATCTATGCTTTGGAGTGCCGTGCCTATTTACTCACTTGGATATATAGCGGCGCCACCGCGGCTCTGGCACCCACTACCTATGTGTCTGTAAGAGTGCACCAGCAACACTGGACTTTTGCACAGTCTATGGGTTAATACACATTTACGAGCAGTCATACAATCTTCAGAAACCAGGGTAGTGTTTAAAGCTCCAAGTAAACCAGGTTAGAGGATTTCTAATTGCCAAAAAGGTAGGCCCGTGCAAAATGGAATCTTTTAAATTTTTATAAAAAGACAAAAATTCAAATAATAAACAAAAAAAGAAAATAAAGAAATGTGCAGAAAAACAGTTAGAAAATAAAAGGAGAAAACACCGAAAATTCTATACCTCATAAAGGGATAAAGTCTTCTGCTTCTGAGGGCTGGAGGAGCAATGGTACACACCACGATCAAGGATCGGACCCTCTGTATGTGACCAAGAAAACCAATTCTCCCGATGGATTTATCTTAAATTCCAAGGGGCTGGAAGGACAGATGCCTTCCCCCTCGGGTGGGTTCTGGGGGACAAATTATTTGTAGTTGCCCTTTTAGTAAATCTCTTCTCCAAGCTGCACTCCCCACACCTTTCCATCGGTGGTGCTTTCTGTTTCTTAGATAAGGATTTATTGCCCCTGTGTCCAGGAAGTCCTTGAAGATTCTGTTTATTTTGTTATAGGATGTCTGTAGAAATGCTGGGGATGAGGCAGAGGGGGGAATCATGACATAGAATTAGGACATTGGATGTCACACCCACTAGTAGGTGAATTACCAGGGCTTCCTGTAATATCCAATAAGGGTCATCTGGCTGTGTAGCACAGGGGTTCTCATCCCAGGCTGAGTGTATGTAATCAAGTTTATTGATTATCACAATTGTTTTTTTGAAGTGGGTTTGATACGCAGTAAAAGTTTGATATAAAAACGCTGGTGTCAGTGTCGCTTTCCGCCCGTGGCTTGGCTGTAACCTGGGGAGTCCACACCGGTTCACAGCTCCAGCTATGAAGGCTGGTAGACCAGGGCGCGGAGACTGTTAAGGCTACCGGCCTGCATAGCCCTCATGGGCTGTGGGCTCTACTGCACCCCTGGGCTTTGGGGGTGCAGGTAATGGGGCTAGGGGTTATGACAAGTCACCCGCTTTCTAGCAGGCGAATTACCAGCCCCTCCTGTCCAGTGAACTGCTATAGAGGTCTTAAAGTGGACCAAAAACCACAGAGATTGGCCGAGGAATCTATAAGATTCCGGGGCTGATCGATTCCCTCCCCCAAAATTGGGATGCCCCGCTGTGTGAAAGGTCAGCCATAAACTCACCTTCTTCTTCAGTCGAGCGGCATTTGCGCGAGCTGCGGCCGCATCCCTGCTATCCCTCTAGAAAGGCGCGTGCCCGTGTCAGGCATTTGTGAATGGCCGGCGCGGGCACGCTCCCTGTTAGAGGGTAGCGAGGGATGCTTCCGCCAGCGCGCTCTATAAGATTCCAGGGCAGCTTGATTCCCCATGGGATCCAGAATCAGGATGCCCTGTGTGAAACCCCCAGGTCACCCAGAAACTCACCTTCTTTCCCTGTCCAATGGCGCATGCATGAGCAGCGGCCGCATCCCCGCTATCCCTTTAGCAGGGCGGGTGCCCGTGCCAGGAATTTGCGAATGGCTGGTGCAGGCACGCTCCCTGACATAGGGTAGCGGGGGATGCATCTGTCTGTGTGCTTGGATCCGCTCGCCTTAGACGAAGGCTTAGACAAAGGAGCTGGAACGGATCCGAGCGTGCTGATTGACCGAGAGGCTGCACATGGGGCATACGACTGGGGGAGAAGTGAGTTTGTTCGGGCAACCTGGGGAGTTTCACACAGTGGGGCATCTCCTATCGGGGTGCCCCGGGGGAAAGGACCAAATCCCGGGATAGTCAAAATCCCGGGGTTTGGTCCACTTTAATGGATGGAGAGGCAGCTAACAAGCATATGTCTATTGATAGCATTTACAGTTAAACGTTTGACACAATATAACTCAGTCTTTGGCATTCTTTCCTTTCCCTGGACTAAACCACACAAACATTCATTGGCAGCGATAGGAGTGTATCATAAATGTCTGAATGAATGGTTACTAAAACGTAAACCAACACTTACTCCATTTTCCTATTCCAGTGTGTGTGTGTGTCAGTGTGTCAGTGTGTCAGTGTGTGTGTGTGTCAGTGTGTGTGTCCGTGTGTGTGTGTGTGTGTGTGTGTGTCAGTGTGTCAGTGTGTGTGTGTGTCAGTGTGTGTGTGTGTGTGTGTGTGTGTGTCAGTGTGGTGTGTCAATGTGTGTGTGTCAGTGTGTGTCCGTGTGTGTGTGTCCATGTGTGCGTCCGTGTGTGTCAGTGTGTGTGTGTGTGTGTGTGTGTGTGTGTCAGTGTGTGTGTCTGTGTGTGTCCGTGTGTGTGTGTGTCAGTGTGTGTGTGTGTGTCAGTGTGTGTCCGTGTGTGAGTGTGTCCGTGTGTGTGTGTGTGTGTGTGTGTGTGTCCATGTGTGTCAGTGTGTGTGTGTCCATGTGTGTCAGTGTGTGTGTGTCAGTGTGTGTCTGGGGGTGTGTGTGTGTCAGTGTGTGTGTCCGTGTGTGTCCGTGTGTGTGTGTATCCGTGTGTGTCTGTGTGTGTCAGTGTGTGTCTGTGTGTGTGTGTGTGTCAGTGTGTGTCTGGGGGGGTGTGTGTGTCAGTGTGTGTGTCAGTGTGTGTGTCCGTGTGTGTGTGTGTGTGTGTCAGTGTGTGTCTGGGTGTGTGTGTGTGTCAGTGTGTGTGTCCGTGTGTGAGTGTGTGTGTCCGTGTGTGTGTGTCAGTGTGTGTCAGTGTGTGTGTGTGTGTGTGTGTGTGTGTGTGTGTCAGTGTGTGTCTGGGTGTGTGTGTGTGTGTCAGTGTGTGTGTCCGTGTGTGTGTCCATGTGTGTCTGTGTGTGTGTGTGTCAGTGTGTGTGTGTGTGTGTGTGTGTGTGTCAGTGTGTGTGTGTTTGTGTCAGTGTGTGTCTGTGTGTGTGTGTAGGAGGGGGGGGCTTCTATACACCAGAAAGGCATTGAGTATCTTCCAGCTTGTGATTATGTCCTATACTACAAGCAAGAAAGGATTTGGCAAAAAGAACACAATTATGATCTGTGAGATTTGTTATGTGAAAAAGCAGAACAGCAGACAAAGCCAAATCCAAAGGAAAAACAAATTTGGTACAAAGTAAATACAACTACTAGCTAAAGGGCCGCAGGCCTGAGGGTCCTTTCTGGAAGGGTTTCAAAAAATGTTGACACGTATCAAGATCTTTTCCCTGGAGCACTCTATTCTACAAAATATGACTTAATTTATCTGTTTTTTATGTCATCTTCAAGTACTTTGCACTTAATCCCTTGATTCATGGCGCCACACAGCTGCTGATATCCTGTATTTCTATTTGGGTTTCCTGTAATGCTGACCAGAAGGGAAATCCGCGGGTGGTGGTCCTCCGACACCCCCCCAAAATGTAGGCTGGTCAGCATTGCTACAAGATGAGGTGCTCCCCATTACTTGATGTGAATTCCTGTGCACAGATTAATTATGTTTCCCCCACTGAATTGACATGACTACAAACTTTTCATTAAAGCGGAACAAAACCCGGGATTTTGACTTTGCCAAGTTTTGTTCCTTGTCCTTGCCCGAACTAGGATGCCCCACTGTGTGAAACCCTCCGGTTCACCCAGAACAACTTACCTCTTGGAAATGGTCCATGCCTGGGGCTCTCAATCATATGTAATACTCTGCAAAAGGCTTTGTTTACATTCAGGGCTTCGGCAATCTGAAGCGCAGCGGGTACATCCCCAGTTGGACACGCGCTCCCTCCCCCAGCCTATCTGAATTCAGAATAGGCTGGGGATGAGAGCGTACTCATGGCCCGAAGATCAGGGCCGGCGCTAGCACCCGGCAAGGTTGGTCAGCTGCCGAGGGCCCCGGGGTGGAGCTAGGGCCTACTGACAGGCAGCACAGCCAATGATCAAGGCAAGGCAAGACAAAGGGGGCCCACTGAGACCCTGGAGCTGGCCCTCCTTGATGATGAAACCTTGATGTAGGGAAGATGTATAGATTCTAGGAGCATCGGACCATGGGTTTTGGTCCACTTTTAAGTCTGCAAACAAGTGTACAACTGGTAGCTCTTATATAAAGCATTATTATCAAGTAGCTCTTATATAAAGCATTATAATCAGGAGCATAAATTGGGGGGGGTTAAACTGAGTTTAAGCACATGCCGATTGACGTACACACAAAATGAGTGGTATTGTGGACATAAAAGTGGATGTTAAACAGATGCAAACTGATGTAATCTAAAATAATGTGCTTTAAAACAGAAGCTGACAGGCTCTTATTATGTTTCTACTGGACTCTATGGGACCCCCCCCCCCCCCCCCTCTATTTCCTATGTCTTGTCAGGCTTAAAATGCTTTTATTATGTTCCTACTGGACTCTTACAGGAGACTACCCCCCCCCCATGTTTCCCATGTCTTGTCAGGCCTAAACTGCTCTTATTATGTTCCTAGTAGATGGACTTGACATGGGACTGAACCCCCACCTCCCCAAGGGTCTTGTTTATATGCTGTTTGATAAAGGCACAGGCAATTTTGGCAATATCAAATACAGAACCATTAGACACCATCCTTTCAGAACTTCTCATATTCTTTGTAAATGTTGCTCCAAAGTCCTGCTTTTTTCTGTAGCATGTCTACTTTCTAATTTTGAGGAGCAGGTCGGGTTTACACAGCAGAGGAAGACCACCAAAGTAACCAAATTATGAGAGAAGCAGAAAAAAAGAAGAAAGTAAGGTCATGAACCAGGAGGTGACTGATCTGACCAAACTGTTGTATGGAACTGGAGTCAGAATCCAGCCAGAGTTGGGAACCACAATAAAAACACCCAAGAAATGGATATTAAACAAGCCAAAATGTCAGAATTTGAGACCACAGGGCTGCAGGTCAGGAATGTTGAATAATCTCTTAAAATGTGGGCAAGATAAATAGGCAATTTAATTGAGTGCTTTGGCTTGTAAACTAGCTCACCTGCGATCTTCACCAATTGTGAATTAAACTGGGCAAGAGTTCCTGATGTGTTTTCAAGGACCCAATAAAACGAAATGTGTGCACCAAGAGTGGACTTGCCACTGAGAGTACAGGAAGAATTCCAGTTGGCCTGAATTGTTTTGTGGTCAGATGGGTTGGACGTATCCCCCAGCATACAGCCCAAGTAACCCAGACCCTATGCCTGAATTCACTCAATCCACTTTTAAATGCCCACTCCAGTCTCTGCCTCTCAAGTCTCCCCCTTACTTCCTTATGTCTCCTTATCGTAACCCACTAGCCTCCATATCATGGCTGTTGGTGGTTCCATACCCACCTCTCCCACTGTGTCTGCCCATACAATACAGAATCTTCACTACCATTGAGGCAACATTACCCCTGACCATGATCTGTCCCTGCACTACTATAGCCTTCGCTATGGAGTGTACTCATTGGCCAGCTTAGCGGCCTTATAAGAACCCCCAGACCTCAGTATCATGGCTGTTGGTGGTTCCATACCCCCCTCCCACAGTATCTTCCCCTACAATACAGAATCTTCAATACCATTGAGGCAACCCTACCCCTGACCATGATTTGTCCCTGTACTACTATAGCCTTAGCTATGGAGCATACTTTGGCATAAATTGGCCAGCTTAGTGGCCTTATCAGAACCCCTAGGCCTCAGTAACATGGCTGTTGGTGGTTCCATACCTACCTCTTCCACAGTATCTGTCCATACAAATGCTTTAGTCCCATCAGGACCCCTGCCCAAGATCTGCCTTTGCAATACTAGAGTATTTTTGTGGAGCTCACTTGTTGGCTAGCTGGAAAGCATACTGTCATCAGCAGGTGGTGCGCTGGCCAGGGCCAGTAAATTCCCGGACTGATTTTTGTCCTCAGTGAGCCTCTGGGGGAGGTTCACCCATCTCTACTTATGACATGAAAATCACCACCAAAATTCGGGTGCGGACGAACTGTGAATAAAGGTGTCACGCCCAGGTGAATAATATTGCTGTGCATTCAAGGTGGGTTGGGAAATTCCTGGTTTAGGAATCAGGACTCGAGACAGGGAGGCAGCTCTTAGCCAGGCAATCAATTCCCCCCTGGGGGCCATGGTCAGAGGTCACTGTCTGGGGACCAGATGAGCTAGGTAGCCGACTGGGAACAGAGGGACAAAAGACAGACAACCAACCTGCGCCACCAAAGAGGCAAGCTGCTGACCACCTGAGGCATGGGTGGTCCGGTAATCCACCCAGTTCTTCAGCAGTGCCAGTGGTGGTTGCAGACTTGGGCAGGGGAAAAGCAGGGCAGATGTACACAAGGCATGAACAGGTGAGCTGGGCCCCAGCGTGGGCTGTGGCAGAGCTGAGCCCCAGCACAAGCTATGGCGGAGCTGGACCCCAGCACAGGCTATGGCGGAGTTTGGCCCCAGCGTGGGCTGTGGCAGAGCCGGGCCCCAGTGCAGGCTACAAAGGAGCTGGGCCCCAGTGTGGGCTGTAGCGGATCTGGGCCCCAGTGCAGGCTATAGCAGAGCTTGGCACCAGAGCAGGCTATAGGTCCGACAATGAAGGGACTTAGGCCCAAGACACACATGGCTAAGACACTAGAAGGGCGGTGGGACAACAAAGACACAATTTTGGAGGACCACAAGGCTCAGCATGGACAACACAGATAAAGACATGAACTATAAAGGGCTGTAAGCCCCAGCTCAGAAAGGCAAGGCAATAAGCCCAAAATCACAAAACGGGAAAGCCACAAGGACAAGGAGATACGCGGAGGGGGGTTTTGAGAGCATGGCTAGGCTTTGCAATGATCCAAAGCAGGGGCGGAGCTAAGCACAGGAACCCAACAGCATGATTAACTCCAGGTGAGGTTAAACAACGTGGCTTTAGGAACCAGGGAAGAACCACACCACTCCAGCAGACACACAGCAACACCACAGCAGATAGCACAGTGGTGAGAGCAGCGGAATTGGAGCGATGATGGACGGCAGATCGCTGGTTCAAGAACTCATCCAAGCCAGTCCTGACACTGTCCCCTCCTTTACAAGGCAGATACTACATGCCTTTTGGGAATTGTTTGCATCCTTATCGTCTTGAGATGAGTACTGGTTAGGTAAGACCCCAGAATTCCCTCCAGGGTCAAAGTTTAAGAGGAAAACTTCATTTCAGAAAAACCCAAGGAACAATGGCCAGAGGGACTAAAACCTTGTGTCACGCTCTGGTAACTCCAGCCCTCTAGGTAAGCCCTCAACCCCCAATCTCCGCAGCCAGCTTCACCTGTAGGAGCCCCCGCTTGCCGGGACGCAGAATACGCCTGCCCGGGATCGGTTGCCCCCAGGACTTCAATGGCTCAAAGGATGAGAGCTTACAGGTATAGAGGTCTGAAGAACCAATGGCTAAGAGCGAGTGTAGCGGAAGTCCAGAGACAGGCCAGAGGTTGACACGGGGAGTCAGAGTTCGCAGCGGTACAGAGGGGAGAGACAGCTCGAGGTCAAGGTACAAGGCAGAGGTCGGCAACGGAGATCAGATCGAGAATGGTCGGTTCAGGCAGGGGTCGGCAACAGAGATCAGGATAGTCGGTTCAGGCAGAGGTCGGCAACGGAGATCAGAATAGTCGGTTCAGGCAGAGGTCGGCAACGGAGATCAGAATAGTCGGTTCAGGCAGAGGTCGGCAACGGAGATCAGATTGAGAATAGTCGGTTCAGGCTGGGGTCGGCAACGGAGATCAGATCAAGGTATAACACGAGTCAAAGCAAGGTACAAGGCGCTATCACAGGCAATCCACAACTGAGAGGGAATTGCCTTTATAGGGAGAGACAGAGAGGAGGGTGAGAGTGATTGGTGCACTATGATCCAGGCCAGGATTGGCCTGACTAGTCTCTAGCTGGGCTCATTGGCCCAAGGAACAACACTAGGGCTCATTGGCCCTGTCCCTGCAGGGCATTCCCACCACCCCACCTGACCTAATTACTTTCCCCCGGCGGCCGCGCTGAGAGCAGCGCTGCCGGAGGATATAAGCGTGCGCGAGCACGTGTGAGGGAGCCGGGGCCGCCGGCCGGAACAGCAGGGGGCGCGCGCGTGCCGGCAGAAGCAGCCGCTGCCCGGCGCGGCCGCCGAGCAGACACAGCCGCCGCACCCGGCCGCCCACGACCAGCGCTGGAACGGGGCCCAGGTAAGTGACGATTTCTGACACCTTGACAGGAAGCACCCAGGAGGATCGAGACATTCATGGCAGGGACTGGGACCTTGCCTCTTGAGACCAAAACCCATGCCACTGAATCCCTTAAAATCAGAACCTAGGGAACCAGAATCAGACCTTCCTGTGGCTCTAGGAAACCCTACAAGGTCTCTTTGAGCCAGAGGGAAACTGGAGAAATCCCCATGTGTGAACCGAGGTGTTTTAAAACCACGGGCATGTAAGGGAACTTTAAGGCCATCATTACTGAGAACACCAGAGGGATGGAGATCAGGTTCAGACTTCGGGCAGGTTTTAACAGAGCAGGGCATGCAAGGACAGAAGTAACTGGACATGCCAGAGCGAAGGCAACAACTAGGCGCGTCAAAACGGAGACTGGGCAATGGATTATAACGACAGAGGGCTCAAACTCCACACTGGATTCAAACTCCACAGCGGGGTTACACACAGGCATTGAGTCAAGCTCAAAGATGGACATTGGGTCAGGGTCACAGACAGTCTTGGAAGCAGGCTCACAGACAGGTTTAGGCATGAGCTCACAGTGAAGTTCACTAACAGATTAAGAGCTCAGGTCGAGACATTGGGGTCACTGAAATGCACTGATTATAACCAGCAGACTGGAGCACCCCAATGGACTGGACAGAGGACAGAACAACAGATGGATGGCGGTCATTCTGTAAAGATATACCAGTCCAGGCATCTGACCCACTGCCATCCTCATCCTCTACATCAGACACAGAGGCAAAAGGCTTAGCTGGAGATCCAATTTCTGAGCTGAAAAAACTGCAGTCAGATTAAGGCCAGCAAACACTGTCTCTGGAATACCCAAATAGGATGTAGCTACGAATTTAAGGAATTCAACCAAATTCTCTCTGAGGTATCTGCTGTGATTCAGCCATCCTTCAGCCCAGAGATACAAATTATCTTCAAAAAGAAAATGAGCTACCTGATGACTCCAGGTTGTCATGGGTGACTGCTGGTTGTAAGGCTCCTGCACTGACTTTAAAGTGGACCAACACCCAGGATTTTCACTATCCTGGGTGTTGGTCCACTTCCTCGGGGCACCCCGATCAGTGATCGCTGTGTGAAACCCCCCAGAAAGCCCCAAAAACTCACCTGACCCCGCTCCCACGTGACTCGCTCCACCAATCACCGCTGACGGACAAGCGAGGTCCGTCGACGGACAAGGTGAGAGCGCCCGCCGCTGCCTCTCGCGCGTCCCTCTTACAGGGAACGCGCCTGCGCCGGGCATTCACAAACGGCCGGCGCGGGTGCGCCCTGCTAGAGGGATGTGCGAGAGGCGGCGGTGGCCCGCGCATGCGCCGTTGAAACGAGGAACAAGTAGGATTTGCGTGCGTCCTGGGGGGTTTCACACAGCGGGGCACCCCCGATCGGGGTGCCCCGCAGGCAGGGAGCTGATCGGCCCGGGAATCTTATAGATTCCCGGGCCAATCAGCGATGGGTGTTGGTCCACTTTAAGGCAGCCTGGAGAAACTGGGGGTAGGTAGCCAGGGTAAGCTACTTATAATGAGGAGGGGGAACAAAAATATACCTGTCTATAGCAACAGATGCCCTTGTGGACATCTTGGGGCTTAGCCAACCGCTGACTCCCATAAGTGAGGACACTTCTAGTGCCAGCACTAGGAGTGTCCTCACTCGTGGGAGCCGGCCAACATTTTTTTGTAGTCCTGGCTGGGGCCAGTTTGAAACGCTGCTGCTGCCACCACTACCACCGCTGAAAGAAGAGGATCAGTGCTCAAGTAAGTTACAGCAGCTTTTCTGTGTTCGGGCCAGATGCCGAACTCGAACATGGACTTTTTTGCTGAAGTTCGTGTTCGGGAACTCAAACTCACGAAGTTTGGTACGAACCCGAACTTTGCGGTGCGTGTTCGACCATCTCTAGTCATAAGTAGATCTATGCAGCAGAAGGAAGCCTACAATTAAGAAGGTTGAGAAACAGCAAGCAGCAGGCACCCACTGGTGGTTAGTTATATTTTCTGGCCAATTTGGATGCAAATACCCATCGGCCAAATTCCTGTTTAACATAATAAACAGATTCCACATGTTTCTGTTGTATTTCCCGTAATGGATTTAATCTCAAATGAAATGTCAAGTTTCTGTGTAATGAACTGAGTCACTGAATATTATCTAATTAACGCTTTGTTTTATTGAATAACACATTTCTCTCCCCACCCTCCATAGGCTTCTGTAATAGCGTTGCTTGCCATAAAAAAAACCCACACAAGAATATTTTTCAGAAGTCAGATGAAAGGGGAAGGCATTGTGTTATAAATAGAGGCACCTAGCAACGCCATCAAGAAGAAAGATGGTTTAAATAAGCGCTCCATTCTGTACACGCGTGATGCAACCACCATCTGCAGCTTGCCTAACCAATTTGCCTGCGTCCCATGCAAAAAGCCTCACATGTGTTAACAAGTAAAACAGTTACGCCTCAGAAGTAATTACAAACCCCTTGCTTGTTGACATTTCACAGCTCTAATCTTATTGAGTCCAACAAGAAGTGGAGGTTTTGCGGTGGAGTTCCAGGGCAGGTGGTACACAAGTCTAGCGCATCATCTGGCTTCCCTTTCCTAGTGCCACTCGCATACAGTGTACATTAGAAAAAAAGATGACAGCTGTCCCTCAAATTAACACTCAAATAGTATTCTGCCATGTCTATAAGAAAACAGACCATGCCCCATGAATACAATAGACCAGCAGTACTCAACTAGCGGACTGGGGTCCGAATGCGGACCTCAGTGCCAGATTTCCGGACCCCTGCCCTGACGGCCTTGCCCCGTTTACTAGATTGGCGATGTAGTGCCTAGCCTCCCTGCCGGTGTCATGACTCTGCTCCCTGGCACCTAGCATTGCAATATGTAGTATGTAAGTACTGCCCGGACAGGAAGTGGCATTGCAGGGTACACAAAAACGTTGTTTCCATGCGCTGATTTCTAACTCTCTGCCTCCCCCAACAGCACCCTCACCCGGACCTTCACCTCCCACCGGATGCCTGTAAATGGACCTTTACAAGAAGTGGTTGAGTACCTGTGCAATAGACTATATTCACACCTAGACACCAATATTCACATATTCACACCTAGCTGCCTCAAGAGCTGGTGTGTTTTCACATTTCCCCTTGAAAAGGAATCCTTGAATTCCTAATTAGGTCCTCAGACCCAGACACTGCAAATACACGTTGTACATGAGTATTGGATATTATTTGTGGAAGAGCTGTGTAATTCTTGAAATATGTCAGTTATGACTATATTAATGAGAGAATCTTAGAAAACCTTTCATTTGATATCAAACATAGCATATATATATTGTCCAGAGCCTGATAATCCACATAGTATTGGACTCTGTATGATATGTATTTGATGTTTAGGTTCATTCAAATTAATGGGGATCATGAATTTCTTGGTTACAATATGATAATGTGCATATTGTGGGAGTTGCTGGCCACTCCACCTAGTGCTTAATAGATTAGGAAGGTGGGGTGCATGATTAGTTGGTGAGACAATGGATGAACCCCTTACCAGACCAGAATGAAGCAACCATAATGTTCTAAGTAGCTCTATCTATCTCTTCATTATATCTCTATCTATCTCTCCATTATCTCTCTGTTACCATTAAAACATTTATTGTACTGTAACTAATGTATAACTTACTCATTTATGTAACAACTGCCTATAATATTTAAGATTATCTGGGAAGCTTAATGAACATATTGGGTTAGTGAAGGTTATTTACTGTGCCGGTAAATTAAACCCATTTTAATTTATACATCTTACTGTGTGTAATTTCTCACACAATAGGTTGTAGTTGCAAAGTATTTAAGGTATTACATATTTCTTCCTTGGGACATTTCACTGGATGTATGAGGACAGCCTGAGCGACCATCGGTTTGTATCAAATTAGTGGCTGCTGAGCTGATATGATTATTAATATTTGCAATATTTATAATATAAATCTCTCGCAGAAATAGTGGAGATTAATGTACAGCAAAGAATCTTTAAAATAATATTTTCCTTTTTCAATCTGCAACCAAAAATTGAAGGTCTGCCTGTCCATGCACCCCTGGTACAGCCATGGAATGGTTGCCCGTGCAAACCTTAAAGGGGCTGTAAACCCAATGGCAATAATGAGAGAGAAAGCAGATTACCTGATGCCTGTCCCATGCTTCTCTCCTCCATTTGCTTCAGCGCAGGGTAAGAAACTATAGCAGGACTCCAAAGTGGTTCCACAGCTGTATCTGACCACAGAAGTGCATGCTCATGACCCATAAAGCTGTACCATGACATGGCCATCCCATCTTAGCCACAACTCAAACATACTCATAATCTGAGAATATTAATGGTCTGACCATTTTTCTGGTAATGTCTGATGCTATGAGCACTATCAATACTGAACAGCTATTGCCATTTTTTCTGTGTTGTATGCCTTGGAGCCTCTGCACCATTCTACTGTAGTATTGCACTGTTGCACTGAGCACTTTATCACAGCATCCTCCTAGTGCACCTCTGTATATATAGGGAAATTCTGTCCCCTCATTAATCTTCTATTTGCAGTTTTTGCACATAGTGCTTTTGGGCACAATCACTGTTCTTCTATATAGCACTTTCTTCTTCATGCACGAGCACTTTCAGTGGGCAGAGACCCCAGGGGGTTTAACAGTAGACTATGGCATTACTGAAGTATATTTTACATTTTGATTAGGTGATTATTAGTCTAATAAGGTCCATCTTATCTCCGCATGGGTTTTTAATTGTTCTTAATGTGCTTACTTATGGTTTTTGCTCTGATGTAATGTTTGGATTATCAAATTGAATAAAGTATTGTTTTAACATATTCTCTGTTGTGCGGCTGCATTATATAAGTGGGAGCACTTGTGGCCTGTGCTGGCAGTCCACTTTTTCTTCTGGTATTAAGGTACGCCCTATTTGGGTGGCAGGTGCTCCCGCAGCCAGCATCCAGTTTACCAAAATTTGTGCTGTGCGGGATTTTCTTTGTGTGTCAGTAAATGGTATTACTTTGGATTTACTGCTTACATCAATGGCTAACAGGGACAACAACTTAATGAGCTTAAAGTGGAAGTCCAGTATGTATTAGAA
Source organism: Gastrophryne carolinensis (assembly GCA_027917425.1). Classification (NCBI taxonomy): domain Eukaryota; kingdom Metazoa; phylum Chordata; class Amphibia; order Anura; family Microhylidae; genus Gastrophryne; species Gastrophryne carolinensis. Next base: position 459,896,275 of record CM051237.1, on the reverse strand, counting down.
ACACAGAACTCAGTAACAAGCAGACAGTCAGAGATCAAACACAGAACCCAACGTCAAGTAAAATGCCAAGGGTCAAAAACAGAATCTGGTAACAGTAACAGGCAGGAGTTCAGGGGCCAAACATAGAACCCAGAAACAAGCAGAAGTCCAGGGACTGAAGACAGGGTGCAGCATATCTTTAGGGCACAAAGCATGTGGAAAGCCATGAGTGTGCCCACAAGAGAAAGGTGGAGAGTACCATGTAACAAAGGAAGCCAGCGAGTACCTTATAGGTGCCACCTCCAGCACATAGTATGTCCACCCAGAGTCAATTTACTCTCTACTTTGATGTTTTGCTGCTTCTAACTCACTCACTTTCCCTAAGGCACCCACAACCAAGACACAGGCAATAACTCTACAGTCTTCAGTCTACATGCTCACTAGTAATGCCCTTCCTACCCATGGCAAATTACCTGCCACTACAGCAAAGCTCTATCTTTAAGAGTGGCTACATACACTCTACAAATATAACCCAGCAACAATCAGAAGGGCAGGGGTCAACACAGAGCTTAGTAACAGGCAGGAGGTCCGGGGCCAAACATAGAACCCAGAAACAAGCAGAAGTCCAAGGGCTGAAGACAGGGTCCAGTAACAAGTAGAAGTCCAGAAACCAAAATAAGCTGAATGCCAGGGGCCATACACAATATCCATCATCAAGCAGAAGTCCAGGAGCCAAACACAGACAGGACTCTAGGATGGTACATGGCTGATACTTACACCATCTTAGTTTTTCTTCCTTTTTTGTGTGGGGGTCCACTTTAAATTGCCATAACCAGCTGAACAAATAGCCACATGTGGAGAATTATGAGCTAACAACATCTACGACAGATGTTCATTAACTGCATCTGCGATTCCTCCTTACAGCATATGAAAACACAGGCACTTCAAAATACATAAATATTCCCCTTCATGAAATCAAATGAAAATCTTCGAATGTCTCCAGTGGAAATGTCAGAAGCTCCATGGACAACCACACCCCTCTGGCCGGGAAACTTGGAACCTTCTGTTCTGCAATGGATCAGCCACCCAGCTCACTCCAAATCGCGCCCCAGCGTTAATTGCCATAGGAACCATTTCCCTTATGTGCTCAACACATCCCCTCCCAGTATGTGACTGAGCGGCATTATTTGGTGTCAAACACAAACATCGCAGCCCGCTTTTGGGGCGCTCGCCAGCACATGTGCACTTCAGTGTCAAAGTTCTCCCCATTCAGTAAACAGGACGCAGAATCGGGCAGCAACGTCTGTTTTCCTAGATGTTGTCCTAGTGTTTACTTTTGCTTCCTGCAAAATAATATTTATACAATCTCTAATGAAGGCTTAATGCAGGATTTTTATTTTCCCTTTAAAGGGTCATCCCACCCAACACTAGTTCAGTTCAGTTTTGGACTAAAGTAGATTTGTTGAATTTCCTAAGGGCTCCCTAGGAAATTCTAAGAACCTGAGGTTTCTTTTTTTAAATACATTTACTCCCCTCTTATATAAACTTGTGTCCTCAGTCAGGGCCGGCCGTAGGTTAAAGATGAAGTCCCGCTAAAATTTACAGGACCTCCTTTTTATCATGCAGCAATGGGGGCATCCCGTATCTTTTTCACATTTTCGCCATCTCTCTTTTTTCCAAGTCATCCTTCAGCTTGACCACATGGAGAGATTATGCTCCACCCCCTCGGAGGAAACACAAACAGGAACAGAGGTTAAAAGCCCCACCCCTTCCTCTCCACCTCAGTTCTTTGTGTTTCCTCTCTGGGGGGAACCACTGGACAGAGTGTTTCTGAAGACTGTTAATCTACAGCTAATTTTTTATTTTAGTTTTTTAACAACCCAGAGTTACTGGGCAGCCCGCTTTACCCTTTATTTGTCACATACGGAGGTCAGTCGCATCCGCTGACTTGGGGCAGCTAGGGCTTGATTATTCCCACATAGTCAGAGCTCTCCAGAAGCAGTGTAATGTCACCTTAAATCCCAGGCAGGTTGTCCTTGCTACAGGTATGCCTGCCATCTAAGTTGGGTTTCATGCTGGGTGACATCATCGTTTTTTTCTTCTTGTGGCTGATTTCGCTTAGAGGTGGAGCCTAAGTGAGTGACGGCATTTCGGTTCCGGCTGGAACATGTGCTGCAACTCCGGAAGGTAGAGGTGGCATTTCTCCCTCGGCCAGCGGTCAGGTCGGAGGAAGACAGGACAGAAGCATCAATAGGTGGCAACACTTTTCTCCCACTTTCCCATCTATCGCTATCATTGTCTGACTGTGGATCTATGAACATGTGTGTGTTTGGGAGGCACAAAGGAAATCTTCCGGGTGTCCCTAGAAACAGTATGAGGGGTCCAGACACGTAGGCTGAGGATTATTCAGCAGCACAGGGCAGGAAGGGTCAGCTGTCTGGTGGGGACAACTGTGAGCTCTGAACACCGTTCAGACAAAACTGTTAGGAGGTCAAAAGTATTTGCACAGTAGGGCAGGAGCCAACACATACAGCCAGAAACATCCACCCTAGTGCTGATGAGAGCCTAAAGCTCCAAACACGTGTCCACTAGTTGTATGTGTTTGGCCATGTAAACTTAAAGCTAATCCTTGGCATTGCACCCTTAGCGTTTCTAGGGACCTTATTTGGCTCAGAGACATAAAGAGATGATTTGCATAGCTTCGCCTGCTGCAAGGATTGATGGGTAATGCTATCTGTCCTTGTGTTGTGTACTGTGCAAATACAGGAAAGCTCCTCTTTTCCTTTACCTTTGAGTAGAGGGGTTTTTGGTCCTTTAGCCCCCCTATATTAAGCCTAACATGGGTCTCTCTACATTCGTGCTTGCAACTCTGTTTAGGAGGTCAAACAATCTTACTCCAAGCTTAGGGCTCTATCAGTCTATTCACATATACTTTTCATCAGATATAATATTGCACAGGATAACATTTAAATAGGAAATCCAGTTAAACCGTCCTCTGTTATGCAGCTGGTGTCCTGTAAGCCAGAGAACAGGGCCCCGATTCTCACCTTCTCCGGGATTGCGAACAGCCATTACCATACCTTCCAACTTTTTATGATGGCACCATTTTTAAATGAAGCCACATATCCTCATTGTGGAATGGCTAGGACAGGGGTACTCAACCACCTCTTGTGACGGTCCATATTGATGGGGCAAAGCTAGGGAGACAGGAATGGATGGGGTAAAGCTGAGGGGGGTATGAATGGATGGGGCTGAGCTGGGGGAATGGAGATGGATGGGGCAGAGATGGCGGGACAGGAATGGATGGGGCTGAGCTGGGGGAACGGAGATGGATGGGGCAGAGATGGCGGGACAGGAATGGATGGGGCTGAACTGGGGGAACGGAGATGGATGGGGCAGAGATGGCGGGACAGGAATGGATGGGGCTGAGCTGGGGGAACGGAGATGGATGGGGCAGAGATGGCGGGACAGGAATGGATGGGGCTGAGCTGGGGGAACGGAGATGGATGGGGCAGAGATGGCGGGACAGGAATGGATGGGGCTGAGCTGGGGGAACGGAGATGGATGGGGCAGAGATGGCGGGACAGGAATGGATGGGGCTGAGCTGGGGGAACGGAGATGGATGGGGCAGAGATGGTGGGACAGGAATGGATGGGGCTGAGCTGGGGGAACGGAGATGGATGGGGCAGAGATGGCGGGACAGGATTGGATGGGGCTGAGCTGTGGGCATGAGATGGAGGGACAGGGATAGATGGAGGTCATCTGGGGCAGCGGGACAGGATTGGATGGGGCAAAAAGACAGAGAAACTAAATTTGTATGTACCTTGCAGTGCCACTTCCTGCCTGCCCAGTACTTTATACTGCAATGCTAGAGTCATGACACTGGCAGGGAGACGAAGCACTACATTGCAATCAAGTAAAGGGGGCAGCACTGAGCATGGCAACACAGAAGCAACTGAGTGCAGGGCTGTCAGGGCAGGGGTCCAGAAATTTGGCACCAGGGACCGCCAATTGAGTCCCACTGGGCTAGGTGATTTGTAACAGGGTCTGCTGAATCGGGTGGGAGTAAGAGAGAAAATGTAAGGAAACCATTTTTAAAAGAAACAAAGGGGGGGTGGCAGCCACTCAGACCATTTTATAACTAACCTGGGAGATGCACGTTAGCAACGTGCACCTCCCAGGTTAGTTATAAAATGGTCTGAGTGGCTGCCACCCCCCCCTTTTGTTTCTTTTCAATTTGTGCAAGCACATGGTGTGTGGGGTCTAGGCTGTATTGCAAGGTCTTTGACCCTTCCACCCCATGGCTTGCACTTGAGAGGTTTAGGGCAACCTCAGGTAAGCCTGCTCCCAATTTATCTATTGCACTGTATGTCCCAGATGGGCTTTCAGAGATTAGAGTTAGGACTGCACCCCACAGAGGCACTTTGGCATAGTGATGCAGCTTAAGCATACTTCTGCAGATGTGTGTGACCGAGTCCTCTGTTTTTATCCAAGTTTAGAGACAGATTATAGGCTGACCTGCAAGCTACTAACAGGGTTGAGTGCTGTGGCTCCTTTAAGACTTTAGGAAACCATTTTTACTCATGAAAAGTGTGCGCAAATGACTTTTCTCGTGGACATGAATCAACCCAATTGTGTTTACCTTAGCAAATGTACACGAACTGCTGTGTTTGGTGTTCAGAGCAGAGACTTCCTGACTCTAGCTTGATAATTGTCTGATTGGCTGAGGATAGGATGATATCCTACCAAATACAGGAAAGCTCCTCTTTTCCTTTACCTTTGAGTAGAGGGGTTTTTGGTCCTTTAGCCCCCCTATATTAAGCCTAACATGGGTCTCTCTACATTCCGGCTTGCAACTCTGTTTAGGAGGTCAAACAATCTTACTCCAAGCTTAGGGCTCTATCAGTCTATTCACATATACTTTTCATCAGATATAATATTGCACAGGATAACATTTAAATAGGAAATCCAGTTAAACCGTCCTCTGTTATGCAGCTGGTGTCCTGTAAGCCAGAGAACAGGGCCCCGATTCTCACCTTCTCCGGGATTGCGAACAGCCATTACCATACCTTCCAACTTTTTATGATGGCACCATTTTTAAATGAAGCCACATATCCTCATTGTGGAATGGCTAGGACAGGGGTACTCAACCACCTCTTGTGACGGTCCATATTGATGGGGCAAAGCTAGGGAGACAGGAATGGATGGGGTAAAGCTGAGGGGGGTATGAATGGATGGGGCTGAGCTGGGGGAATGGAGATGGATGGGGCAGAGATGGCGGGACAGGAATGGATGGGGCTGAGCTGGGGGAACGGAGATGGATGGGGCAGAGATGGCGGGACAGGAATGGATGGGGCTGAACTGGGGGAACGGAGATGGATGGGGCAGAGATGGCGGGACAGGAATGGATGGGGCTGAGCTGGGGGAACGGAGATGGATGGGGCAGAGATGGCGGGACAGGAATGGATGGGGCTGAGCTGGGGGAACGGAGATGGATGGGGCAGAGATGGCGGGACAGGAATGGATGGGGCTGAGCTGGGGGAACGGAGATGGATGGGGCAGAGATGGCGGGACAGGAATGGATGGGGCTGAGCTGGGGGAACGGAGATGGATGGGGCAGAGATGGTGGGACAGGAATGGATGGGGCTGAGCTGGGGGAACGGAGATGGATGGGGCAGAGATGGCGGGACAGGATTGGATGGGGCTGAGCTGTGGGCATGAGATGGAGGGACAGGGATAGATGGAGGTCATCTGGGGCAGCGGGACAGGATTGGATGGGGCAAAAAGACAGAGAAACTAAATTTGTATGTACCTTGCAGTGCCACTTCCTGCCTGCCCAGTACTTTATACTGCAATGCTAGAGTCATGACACTGGCAGGGAGACGAAGCACTACATTGCAATCAAGTAAAGGGGGCAGCACTGAGCATGGCAACACAGAAGCAACTGAGTGCAGGGCTGTCAGGGCAGGGGTCCAGAAATTTGGCACCAGGGACCGCCAATTGAGTCCCACTGGGCTAGGTGATTTGTAACAGGGTCTGCTGAATCGGGTGGGAGTAAGAGAGAAAATGTAAGGAAACCATTTTTAAAAGAAACAAAGGGGGGGTGGCAGCCACTCAGACCATTTTATAACTAACCTGGGAGATGCACGTTAGCAACGTGCACCTCCCAGGTTAGTTATAAAATGGTCTGAGTGGCTGCCACCCCCCCCTTTTGTTTCTTTTCAATTTGTGCAAGCACATGGTGTGTGGGGTCTAGGCTGTATTGCAAGGTCTTTGACCCTTCCACCCCATGGCTTGCACTTGAGAGGTTTAGGGCAACCTCAGGTAAGCCTGCTCCCAATTTATCTATTGCACTGTATGTCCCAGATGGGCTCTCAGAGATTAGAGTTAGGACTGCACCCCACAGAGGCACTTTGGCATAGTGATGCAGCTTAAGCATACTTCTGCAGATGTGTGTGACCGAGTCCTCTGTTTTTATCCAAGTTTAGAGACAGATTATAGGCTGACCTGCAAGCTACTAACAGGGTTGAGTGCTGTGGCTCCTTTAAGACTTTAGGAAACCATTTTTACTCATGAAAAGTGTGCGCAAATGACTTTTCTCGTGGACATGAATCAACCCAATTGTGTTTACCTTAGCAAATGTACACGAACTGCTGTGTTTGGTGTTCAGAGCAGAGACTTCCTGACTCTAGCTTGATAATTGTCTGATTGGCTGAGGATAGGATGATGCTTCCCATTCCTAAGCTCACAGGTTGAACCCCTCCTACTCTAAGTCAGCCTCTTGAGGGGTTCACTGGCTTGTCCAGTAGCTAAAGGGCTAGTGGCAGTGTTCTTACTGGGAATGCATCTTATTACTGCTGCCTGATTTTTCCATGCTCTGTAGAGGTAGGAGAGCTCACCCTTGACATTGGAAAGCTTTTGGGATTTGTAGGCAACAGCTATATTAAAGGGGGCCTTGAACCGGCGATCCACTATCTGTCATAGCTCAGAGTCTGCTACTCTAGCCACTGTGCCATCTGCTGTGGTGGGAAAGCCACTGAGCAATGCAGAGCCACAGGGATATAAGAAACTTGACCAGCATGCTGATAAGTAAATCACAGGTCTGTGGGCACAATCCCAACACACATGTTTATTTTACATTCCAAAAGAGGATACAAAATGCAAGCTTTCAAAGCGGTTCAAGCTTCTTCTTCAGGGATAATACAGGTCTGTAACTTAGACACAAATTTATACTCAAAACTACAAAGGAGTGATAATTGTTTTTACTCTGACACACATGAAAAATAGCAAAGTCGTAAAATCGTACGCTGATAACAATCAGGGTGATTATGACAATTAATGGTGGGCTGATAAGAATGAGAGGAGTAGAGAGTGTGTGGATTTTTTTAATTATTTATTTGGATAATTTAAAGATTTGGATACATTTACACTCCCACTACAATCTCTCCTTTTGTGAGAGATTGGAGTGGGAGTGTAAATGCATCCAAATCTTTAAATCGATGGACTGTGGGCTAAACAGGGACAATAATTTTATGTGTCATTATGACATGGATTAAATAGACTGGACTCATCACAAGGTCTGATATTAAACAGATTGTCTGGCCTGGTGTGAGAGCAATAAAAATTCCACACACTCTCTCTCTCCCCTTCTCATTATTATCAGCCCACCATTAATTGTTATAATCCCCCTGATTCTTATCTCGCAGTGTACGATTTTACGACTTTGCCATTTTTTATGTTTCAGTGTAAAAGCAATTGTCACTCCTTTGTAGTTTTCTGTATATGTGTGTCTAAGTTACAGACCTGTATTAAGCCTGAAGCAGAAGCTTGAGCGGCTTCGAAAAGCTTGCATTTTCAATCTTATTGAGTTAGCCAATTAATGGTATTAACACCTTGGATTTCCTGCTTACATCGATGGCTAACACGGTACAACAACTTACTGACATTTCAAAAGGGGAAAATAAAAAGGCAGAACACAAAAAACTTGACAAAAATTGAATTTTCCTTTAAGAGTACATTTTTTTGCGCAGTAAGACACTGCTAATTTGTATGCGCTGACTAGTATGCTAATGAATTGTGTCACTTGACTCTGGGGCTTACACTGGAGATTAGCTCACCTCGGGGGCCCGTTTTGCCGTGAACTTGCTGACATGAAGGTTGCTAATGGATATTGGCATTCATGTGATCTGGGAGTTATTTCAGGGTAAAGGGCAAGAGGAAAGCACAAGCTCTGATCTAAAGGCGAGGGGTCAGATGTTAAAAGGGGTCTCTTTAGTCCATGGCTTTCTTCAATAGGGCTTATTCATGTCTGAAGGCATTAAAATCACCCCGGGCATTGGTTAGGCTGTCTGATGTGCAGGTGTGTGTTAATGGGTTAGATCCACAATGATTACGTATAAAGCATTCTTGTGATCAGACATAGGCCTTGATTCACTAAGAGGTGAGAAAAAATTTTATGGTAGTAAAAAATTCAATTAATGAGAAAAGTCTGAGGATGTCATTTTATTTATCACCAGATAGGAAGACAATGAAAGTCAATAGCACTTTTTTACTCCTGAGAAAAGAATTGAACTTTTTATCCCTTTTTACCTGTAGTAAAAAGTACCATTGACTTTCATTGTCTTCCTATCTGGTGATTCATCAAAAGTGAAAGTCTCAGGCTTTTTCTCATTAATTGTATATTTTACTACCATGAGAATTTTTTTTCAACTCTTGATGAATCAAGGCCATAGTGAGAGAAATATATATGAGAGACATCAAATAAATTTTATAGCTTTCAGCATGTTCTGTTATATTCACACTCAGAACAGAAAAAGGAATCAAATATTGGGGTTACTTACTGGTAATTCCTTCCTGAGAATATCCTGGACGGTCCAACACGATAGCTCATGTCTCCTCCCCCTGCCAGAAACACAAACGAGATGGCAATTTAAAGTCCCTTCCACCCCCCTGAACCTCAGTTATGTGCAAGAGACCGAACCAAGGCCAAGGAGAGTAAAGGCAACCCTAAGTGACCCAGTACCCACTACCAAGAACCTGCCACTGTGCTAGGAATCAGAAAGGGTGGGTGGTATGCACCGCCCCGGATATTCTCGGTGGGACCACGTAGCTGCTCTGCAAATTGCTTCAATCAAACCGTCTGCTCTTTCGGCCCAGGAAACCACTAGGGACCGCGTAGAATGAGCCTGAATAATGGAAGGAAGGGGAGAATTCCACAGTCCATAAGCTAAGGAAATAGTCTTAACCATCACGATAGAGGGATCTTAGCCGTTAATCCTTTCCTAGCCCCAGAGAATAGCACGAAAAAGCTATTTGATTTGTGCCAGAAATTTCCAAATATGTCAGCAGACACCTTCTAATGCCTCGGAGTAGAAGTGGGTAATAAGGTGCGCTGGAAAAGGAAAGGAAAGTATTTGCTGCAGCCTAATAGTAAGGGGTCACTCCTTACTGATATTTTGGTAAGATTGCGTGTTGATGGTTTCTTCTATGGTCACTCACTGTGGTGGTCAGGGTGACCGAAAGAAATCGGGTTTAAGCGCGCTTTAGATTTTGTGCAAGAGATATAATATTTAATATATATTTGGGCTAATATATCTGGGACATAATGTACCGTATTTTTCGCCCTATAAGACGCACTTATTTTTCCCCAAAAGTGGGGGAAAATGTCCGTGCGCCTTATCGGACGAATGTAAAAAAAAACAAAAAAAAAACAAAAAAACTCACCCGTTCCCGGCGCTCCCGCGTTGTCTGCCACACTGCGAGAGGCCAGAGGAGCGGCGGGGGCTCTGTCCCGGTCCCGCCGCTGCGATCGCTGTCTTTTCAGGCAGCAATGACAGCGGCGGGGCCAGAGATAGAGCCCCCGCCGCTCCTCCATCTGCTGCCTCTTCCGAGCTCAGAGCACACGCGAGCATGAAGGTCCGGGCAGTGGGTGGGCTCGCATGTGCCCAGGAGCAGCAGATGGAGGAGCGGCAGGGGCTCTGTCTCTGGCCCCGCCGCTGTCATCGCTGCCTGAAAAGACAGCGATCGCAGCGGCGGGGCCGGGACAGAGCCAGCTTGTGAATGGGGTGAGCGTGGCCTGCGCCGACGCTGCAACGCAGGCCACGCGCACCCCATTCACAGAGCCGGCCGCTCAGCGCAGCGGTGTCAGCGGACAGGTGAGTTTAACTTTTTATACATGGCGCCTGCCTATACTAATGGGGGGAGGGGGGTGGGCATGGGGGGAGAGGGGCCACACAGCCTATTCTAATGGGGGTGAGGGGCCACACAGCCTATACTAATGGGGGGAGGGGGATGCCACACAGTCTATGGGAATGGGGAGAGAGGGACGCCACACAGCCTATGGGAATGGGGGGAGGGGGATGCCACACAGCCTATGGGGAATGGGGAGAGGGGGATGCCACACAGCCTATGGGAATGGGGGGAGAGGGATGCCACACAGCCTATGGGAATGGGGGGAGAGGGATGCCACACAGCCTATGGGAATGGGGGGAGAGGGATGCCACACAGCCTATGGGAATGGGGAGAGAGGGATGCCACACAGCCTATACTAATGGGGGGAGGGAGATGTCACACAGCCTATGCTAATGGGGGGAGGGGGATGCCACACTGCCTATGGGAATGGGGAGAGAGGGATGCCACACAGCCTATGGGAATGGGGAGAGAGGGATGCCACACAGCCTATACTAATGGGGGGAGGGGGGATGCCACACAGCCAATGGGAATGGGGGGAGAGGTGGATGCTACACAGCCTATGGGAATGGGGAGAGAGGGATGCCACACAGCCTATGGGAATGGGGAGAGAGGGATGCCACACAGCCTATACTAATGGGGGGAGGGGGATGCCACACAGCCTATGGGAATGGGGAGAGAGGGATGCCACACAGCCTATGGGAATGGGGGGAGGGGGATGCCACACAGCCTATGGGGAATGGGGAGAGGGGGATGCCACACAGCCTATGGGAATGGGGGGAGAGGGTTCCCACACAGCCTATGGGAATGGGGGAGAGGGATGCCACACAGCCTATGGGAATGGGGGGAGAGGGATGCCACACAGCCTATGGGAATGGGGAGAGAGGGATGCCACACAGCCTATACTAATGGGGGGAGGGGGATGCCACACAGCCTATGCTAATGGGGGGAGGGGGATGCCACACTGCCTATGGGAATGGGGAGAGAGGGATGCCACACAGCCTATGGGAATGGGGAGAGAGGGATGCCACACAGTCTATACTAATGGGGGGAGGGGGGATGCCACACAGCCAATGGGAATGGGGGGAGAGGTGGATGCCACACAGCCTATGGGAATGGGGAGAGAGGGATGCCACACAGCCTATACTAATGGGGGGAGGGGGATGCCACACAGCCTATGGGAATGGGGAGAGAGGGATGCCACACAGCCTATACTAATGGGGGGAGGGGGGATGCCACACAGCCAATGGGAATGGGGAGAGAGGTGGATGCCACACAGCCTATGGGAATAGGGGGAGAGGGATGCCACACAGCCTATACTAATGGGGGGAGAGGCGGATGCCACACAGCCAATGGGTATATGGGGAATGGGAGGGGGGGATGCCACACTGGGTATACGGGGAATGGGATGGGGGCATGCTACACTGTCTATGGAATGGGGGCATCCCACACGACCTATGGGAATGGGATAGGGGAATGCCACACTGTCTGTAATGGTGCGTTTTTGGTTTAAAATATTTTTTTCTTATTTTCTTCCCCCAAATCCTAGGTGCGTCTTATGGGCAGGTGCGTCTTATATGGCGAAAAATATGGTATCTCTGAAGATTGATAAGTATGATCTAAGCTGGGTTTCATAAGGTACTTTAAGTTTTTTTAAACTTCTTATTATTATAGCTTGTTATAAAACTATTATTATCTTTATATATTCACTGATATTAGAATAAAAAAAATAGAGGCACTCACCGCCACGGCCCGGGGGTTCACGACCTACCCAGAGCCTCTGAGGTTCCAGTTAATAGATGTTATTCCGTTTGCAACCAACCTCATTGGAGAACCCAGTTGCAAACAGATTAACATCTATTAACTGGAACCTCAGAGGCCCTGAGTAGGTCGTGAAAATATTTTAGGTGAAAATGTTGGATCTGGAATGAGGAGGATTTTTTCCAGCAAGACATTGGGGTATGGTTATTTAACGGATAAAGCAGAAAGTTCGCTTCTAGATGAAGCTATTGCAAGAGCAATTACAGTTTTTAGAGTTAACATCTTCAGAGGAGCATTCTGAAAGAGGTTCAAAAGGATACTTGACCAACACTTAGAGAACTAAGGAAATGTCCCATGCTGGAACTGTCTTCCTCCTTTCAATATGCTATGCTAGAGTAGAGGAAACTGCCTGGGGAGTAATAGGAAGAACTGAAGTAAAACATTCCCCTTGAGACAGATTTTTTTTAAATATCTCTTTAACAGAAACCATGGCAGTCACAATTTCTGATTTCAAGCTGAACATAATGTGAGATCCTGAGTTAGAATGTTCACATTTAAACTTTTAGCAAAACAAGAAGGACAAAGGCATTTATTCCAATCCTTGGCGAGCTCTCAGCCACAATCCCCACACCTTCTAACAGAACTTGATTGTGAAGATACTTTCTTGTTTGAGATGTGCTACAAGACAAAGAACAGATGAACCAAGAGGTGAATCTGCACACTGAGAGCTCGCAGAGATCTCACAAGACTTTGGCACCATCTTAGGACTCCCGGTGTCCCTGATGCCCGCCCCTTGCTTCTTGCTCACCAGCCCGGGGCAGACACAAATACAGGCCAAGAGCTGAGGGCAGCCCTCTCCCCTAGTCATCCTCCAGACCACCAGGGATACTCGGCCATCCAGCTCCCGCTCACAGCCCACACCATCCCCAGCCATCTGAATCACAGGAGCCACCCAGGTATGACCTAGGCCTGGCCTATACTTCCTCAGCACCTGTGCCAGGAGGTGTGGAGCCAGTTATTTTGCCCTGGCTGTCCCCTGGAAATCCTGGAGTGTCAAGCTCTCCTGGTGTCCCACCTGCTAGTCCCTCTCTCCTACTCACCTATTTGGACCTGGCGGTCCGGCTTTTAAGTATCAAAAAACTTTTTCTATTTTTGTTTTTTATGGCACAAATATTGGTTTGATTATTGCATTGCAGATTTTTTCGCACCTTTAGAGGTCATGATCAGTTGTCATGATATACATATATGTATATTTTATTAGGCATTTGTGTATTAGATTTGGTTGTTGATATAGAGTATTTTGGTTCTTTTATATATGCTTGAACACTGTTTATAATAGATTGTAAGTATTACCTACATATTCCCCTTGACGGGTACACAGGTTTGCTGTTGTATATAATGGTCATATGGTGGTTGCACTAGTCACTTTATTAAGTCTTGTATACTTCACCCTCTTTTTTCTTTCTTTTTCTTTTCCCTGTCCTCCCCTTCCCTTTCCCTTTCTTCCTTGCTTTTCTTGTTCTTCATAGAGGGGTTTAGGTCCACTTAGAGTTTTTTGTGCCGGCACAAAATATTTTAGTTTTCCGCCTTTGGAGTCCTCATTTGAGGTATTTAGGAGAGTTCCCAGTTATTGTATGCCTTTAATTTTTGGCTCTGGTAGAATTTGTGGACATGCAGGGTTTTAATGTGTTTGTATGTTGCTGTATGTGATTTTATGTTGTTTTGCTACTAATAAATTTTGTATTTAATGCTTTAGATGATTAGCTGTTTAATTCTTTGGTGCTCCTGTTTTATGGTGTAATGGGAATTATTTCCCCTTAGCCATTTATATTGTATCTCAAGGGCTTTGATACAGTGTAGCACAGACTGATTTTTGATGTGGTGCACCCCCTTGTGTTTTGGGTTTTCAAGCTCTCCTGTGCTTAAAGCCTGGAAACACAAACAGAACTGAGGTTCAAGGAGGGTGGGAGGGACTTTTAATTGCCATCTGTTTCCTCAGGGGAAGAAGACACGCACTCTTGTGGTGGACTGTCCCGGATATGATTTGGGAAAAGAGTCTGTTGCGTGGCTTAAACCCTTTATCTGTACCACAGATATATTTACCATAATTGCTAATTGCAGGTTTTCTCAACCCCAAACAGGGGCAAGCCACCTTAGGCCCAGTTTATACTGCTGTGATGGCGCTGTGACACAATTATTAATAATAATATTAAAACGTCCCATTTCTCTTGATTTCAATGGTGCCACATATGTATCGGTAGAAACATATTCCTGCCCAGGAGACCACCAAACTCAAAAGAGCGCTTTATAAAAAATTCACATAATACTATGCACATTTTGCTGTTAACTTGCAATAACTATCAAGGTTTAAACTCTATAAAATTAAGAAAAACAACATGGGGGTCCCCTCTCCAGCAAAAACAACCTGGGCACCAGTTATGTGGGCTGGAACGAGCGTCCGTTTCCCAGCCCAAAAGCCTAACACCCCACATAGCCCACAAAGGCACCGGGCTCTTCAGCATCCTACTGGCCAATGACAAATGGCCAGGGGGTTTTGACATTCGACTTGCCAGACCCTCCTGCCCTTTGCACTGGTTTAACCCCTTACAAGTTCACAAAGGATTAGCTGGAAAAAAACACACACACCTGAAAATGTTCAAAACTGGTGCTGTCTCGTGTCGATCTCTGCTGATCTCAGCGAGCGGCGAAAGCCCCCTCCCCCCAGGCTTATGATGCTCACTCCCACTGCATGGAGGGGCTTTTTATACCGACGGAGTGAGCTATAAGAATCTCCTCCCTGCAGTGGAGAATCTGTGCACTCTGTCCTGGTGACACCCGCAGGAGGATTTGAGGATCGTCCAGGTGAGTCTTTTTCTATCTCTAAAGAAGAGTAAGTTCAAGCCAGTTAAATTTTACTTGGCTGTCACTTAACAGTTGTCGATGCGCGTAAAATTGAAGAGTGATTCCACTTTCCATGGCATTTTTATAGTTTCCATTATTTTGTGCCCAAAATATGTCCTCAAGGTGCTGGGCTTAGTTGTTGTCATGGCCAGGCAATTTAAATACCTGGGCATTCAAGGTCTCAAGGTTTGAAATTTTGGGATCGGGACTCGGGACAGGGAGGCAGCTCTCAGCCAGGCAGCCAATTTCTCCCTGGAGGTCATAGGCAATGGCCACTGGGGACAGGGGAACTAGGTAGCTGACTGAGAACAGATGGACATCAGACAAACAACCCGCCTGCGCCACCAAAGAGACAAGCCGCCCAACACCTGGGGCGTGGGAGGTCCGGTACTCGGAGAGCCTGTAACCAACCCAGTTCTTCATCAGCAATCTTTAAGGTGGAGGGTACACAGGCCCTGAGTAGTCTTTTGATGGTTGAAGACAGGGCAGGTGTACACAGGACAAGAACCAATGGTTTGGGCCCCAATGCCGACAATGGTGGATCTGGGCCCCAATGCCGACAATGGTGGATCTGGGCCCCAATGCCAGCAATGGTGGCACTGGGCCCCAGTGCAGACAATAGAGTTGCTGGGCCCCAGTGCAGACAGTGGAGGAAGTGTGCCCCAGCGCAGACAGTGGAGGAAGTGTGCCCCAGCGCAGACAGTGGAGCACTGACAAAGAAGGGCCATGGGCCCAGAACAGACAATAGCTCAGACACTGGAAGGGCTGCATGCCCAACACACACAGACAGCACAGACAATGGAAGGGCCGTGTCCCCAGCAAGAACAGGAGGGCATGAGCCCAAATTCAAGTTCCCAGAAGGCCAGTGGCCCCCACAAGGACAAAGAGATATAGCAGAGGTTTGGTGAGCACAGCTAGACTTCAGGAAGACAATGTAATGATGCAAGATGTGGATGGGGCCAGGCACATGCATGTATAGGAACCACTACAGCATAATGAAAGCCAGGTGAGGTTAAACAAGGCAGCTCTTGGACAAAGGAAAGAACCACACCACTCCAGCAAACACTTAATGACACCACAACAAATAGTACAGTGGCTAGAAGAGTGAACTATGAGTGATGACCAACAGTAGAACACTGGTTCAAGACCCTGTTCCTGCCAGTCCTAACAGTTGTTAGTTTTTATCTGTTTGCAACTCTTTGTTATGAAAAGAAACCATTTTCTCCATCAACAATGTGTTTACAGCCAAATTGGTAGGTCCTGCTGCATGGGACATCCCGGATCGTCCAATCCATTTGTCTCTTCCCCAAGTGGCCACATTCCCAGCATACCTCTAGCTAGGCACTCGCCCAGGCCAGGCCTTTCTCAATGGCTGGCATGGACATTTCCACTGCGCTCGCATTCAGATTTCCTTGCTGCACTGAGCTTAAACTGGACCTTCAGCATCATTTTAAACCATATAAAAACTATTCCCCAGCATCTAAAATTAATATACTTTAAGTTTTTAGTCCCTTACCTATTATTCTTTCCCCCACTGGGCTGCAACTTTGTTCAGGACTCTAGAATACGGGTGCCACCATCTTGCCTCAGAAGCATTACATATTCAGGAGAGGAGAGGGGTGGAAAGCGCAGGGGGGTGGGTCATAGATGTGCTCTGCACAGACAGAGCAGGGCTGGGGTCAGAAGAAGGACAGCAATCCCAGAATGCAGAGCAGCACAGTCAGATGACATTTCCTGTCTGCGGGCAGCCTGAGACTCTACGGGCTGCCATCTTGGATGCTAAAAGGCTCCAGAAACACAATAGGTGCAGGTTTTAATGTGGGCAATCTGTATATACAGGGTAGGGGAAACATACAAGACATGCGCTTATTTAGGATGAAGGTCCGCTCTAAGAAGGCAAAGGAAATCCGAATGGAACAAGCGCTGCTGATTGACTGAGTGGCCCGCAGCGAGGAACAAAACCTAAGAAAGTCAATTTCTTGGGACTTGTTCCTTTTTTAGACTTGTAACTAAAAGAGTTGATTTCCTCTACTCGTTGAGCAGAAAGGAGGGGTGGCAGCTGCTCAGAACATTTTATAACTAACCTGGGAGGTGCACGTGAGCAGGGCAATTAGGATACAAATGTCTTAAAGGAGCCACAGCACTCAACCCTGTTAGGTTGCAGACAGCCTATAATCTGTCTCTAAATCTGGATAAAAACAGAGGACTCGGTCACACACATCTGCAGAAGTTTGCTGAAGCTGCACCACCAAGCGCCAAGGTGCCTCTGTGGGGTGCAGTCCTAACTCTAATCTCTGAGAGCCCCATTTGGGACATACAATGCAATAAATAAATTGGGAGAAGGCTTACCTGAGGTTGCCCTATAACCTCAAGTGCAAGCCATGGGGGGGAAGGGTCGAAGACCTTGCAGTACAGCCTAGACCCCACACCCCATGTGCTTGCACAAATTCAGAACAAAGGAAGGATGGCAGCCGCTCAGACCATTTTATAACTAACCCAGGAGGTGCACGTGTGCAGGGCAATTAGAAAGTCTTAAAGGAGCCACAGTACTCAACCCTGTTGAGTAGAGGGTCTTTGGCCTTTTTAGCCACCCTAACATGGGTCTTTCCACATGGTGGCTTGCGACTCAGACTTGTGAGTAGAAAAAAAAAAGAAAAAGAAACTACTCCTATATAAATAATTAGGGTTTCAGGTTTACAGACCCTTTAATTGGACTCAGGTTACATCTTAATCCCCGCTCTTCCCATATAATTCCATAAAACAAATACGAACTACAACAAGCCATGAAATAAAGAATAACGTGCGCGATGCAATCAGTGAGCTTCTGATACGCTGCAAGCCATTTGTGTAAATATTTAAAGTGGTACTTGTTAAGCCTAAGCAGGAACAGATGGCGCTGCATCCACTCGCTTACGGTAATTTATTTAATGTTTATTGTTTCTCATTTTCCTCCCAATCTCCTTCTATTCTCTTCTATAAATGGCTCCTTAAAATAGGCTCTTCAGCTGCTTTAATAGTTTTCATTGGGCGGCAAGTGGGGGGGGGGGCAGTCTATTCCCGACATTTTTGAAACGGAAAAAAAATAGTAATAATGTTTTATAGGTGATGAATTTTTGTGTAGCTTGAACAATTGTTTTAAATAAGAAAAAAACAACTAAAATGGAAACAAAATTAGTGCTGCTCTAAAGTTAAATTTTTTCATATCCGCTGCTATCTCTCCTTCATATTGTTATGTCCCTGTGGACCCAAATAATTTCAGGATAATCAGGCGGAATTGGGAACAGGTTGCTATTTTTCTTTCATTTTATTTTTTGGAAAGGAAATGTGTGGACGTTTCACTATTTATTTAAAAGAGGACCTAAACCTGTTTCAGCCCGGCCTAAAGTCTAAAAGACTCCAGGGCAGACGATTCCCTGTCCCCGGGGCATCCTGATTTGGATGTAAAACCCCATCTGAATCACCTGCAATCGATTCCCAGGGCACGGGGTGTGGGTCAAAGGCTGCATTCACAGCTTTCCTCCAGCTGATGCACGCTCCCACATCCAACCTATTTGAATGGATGGGTGTGAGCAGCAGGGCTGCTGAGAGCAGCGCTACATCTCTCTACATCTATGGAGAAACCAAATTAATATGCAGGACATCAAATGATGATTGCACGAGATCCCACGCATATGCCGTGGGATTGCCAGCAAGGTGAGTATACCAGTGTTCCAAGGTGGTTTACAAATCAAGAGACAATTGCTCCAGCTTGCACGGCCAGGGGTAACCACTCCCAAATGTAGATTTTGTAAAATCCCGGTAGGCCAGCAGGGATTAAAACTCATCCAGCTTTATGTGATCTTCATTAAAATGCATAATCCAGTAAAAATCCAGCAGCATCACTACATACCAGCATAAGGAGTAGTCAACTTCAACGTCCAAAGACCATCAACGCACTTCAAGATGGTTCGCTCTTAATCATGACACTAAGACACCGTGTATGGAATATACTTTAAATACACATTGTGGGAGCATGACCCACCCACTTCCATCACATTGTATGAGCAACCGCCAGGGTAAACCTATTATAAATCAACAATACACATTATATATACATATATATATATATAAACATACATACATACTGCAGTGGCCTAATATACAATATGAAATACATGAGCCTACCTGGTCCCGAATGCCTATGGCGCTCCCTGCATGGACGGCTGCTGCATACTCTCCCCCACCCCCGTCCCTCCTCTAACCAAGTATCAACGGGATAACAGGACAGATGATATTGACTGTCATTTGCATCCACCATTTAGGCAGATCAGAAAAAACATAATTTGCATAACAATTTGGAACATCGAGTATAACTGCAGTCCAGTAGATTAGAGTAAGAGCAGGGTCTTAAAGGAAAAAAGATATATGATTGTTCTGCACTTTGATATTGTTTGATATTGTTATGAACTTTAGTGGGAGATAGGTCATATTTTCTTTTTATAACACTCGGTCACATTATCAGTTGCTGACTCTTTTTGTGAGTTTATATTTGGATTGCATATAGTGGAGATATTGTTGAGCCCTACCACTTACATTGTTTATAATACATTAACATTTGGTCCAGCAGTGGTGGTGTTGAGTAGTTTTTAACAGTGTTGTGTGATTTTTTGTCTTTTATATATATGTCTGATCAATAAATGTAATTGATTTTATACTTGGGTGAGTTGTGCACCATTTCTAGACTCAAAGGGTTGGTTCGGTGATATATAATTGTGGAGTCTAGGGGAACACCCCCCCTTATCCTTACCTTATTGTTTGTTAGCAGTGCCCAACCTTCTTTTGAACGCTTTTAGAAGTACGTCACTTACGGTTCGCCATATCGCATAGCAGCGCCGCCTGTGTCAGCTCCCTTAACCCCCTGCCAGCCCAACCCCTCACCTGATTGGCTGTCCTCTAGCAGTGGCTGCAGGAGCATGTTCATATGGTTAGTGAGCTCCTAGCCCTGTGATGACCTGATTTCTATCTGTCAGCTTAGCATTACTTAACTCTCTCTTGTACTCACCCAGATTCAGCAAAACAGACATCACATATTGGTTAAAAAAATATATTTATTCAAACAAATTCATATTAATCTTTTAGTTTATGATATATACATATCAAAAACATCCATAATTTTAAACATTTACAGGGAAAAAAAAATACAATATCAACTTTTCCTAAATTAATAAATTATTCTATTACTGATCAAGAACTATATACAAAGTAATTTCTTATGAGACCTGAGCAAACGCTGTTAACAAACAGGCATCTTAAAATCCTCAGTATAATTCCAGTTGATAAATTACATGATTGCATGTGAAGTTAACTGAAACATAATATTATCTACAAGGCAACAATCCAATGATTCACTTGCACTGTAATTATATTGTTAAAAAAAGCAGGACAGACCATAAAGTAAAGTGTTTATCTATTTATCAGAAATAAAACATAGCTTATTTGATCATTTAGCCCAGGGAGGCTCGTGGCATTCAGGTAAAAAATGAAACGTGTCTCAGCTTTAAGGGTGGCATTTTCTATATTGCCCCCCTAATATTTTCGTGTATCACTGTCAGGGCCTGGAATTTTAGTCCCGTCGATTGCCCTCCATGTTCTTTTACCATATGTTTAGCTCCTGAGGATTTCATGTTCTGATTTTAAATATCATAAATGTGTTAGGAAATCCTTCGTTTCCAAACCCGGCTAGTCTTGTCCACAGAAGAACTCTCACACTTGCAGGTGAGCAAATATACATTTTTAGTATTGCATGAAGCATAATGTTTTGCTTGTATACATTGGCCATTTGGGCACATCATTTTATGATCTGGCCTAAGATATTGACACTGTTTACACTGACCGCACCTATAGGTTCCTTCATATTTGCAACAAAGCGTTGTCTTTTCTGAGAAATGGCTTTTGATTCATTTGCTCTTCGTTGTAGAACCCTTGTGAAAGATACTTTTTGGTTTACTAGGAAGAACTGAATCAAGACTACTGTCATGCGGAAGAATAGGGCAGTATTTCTGAATGATTTTTCTAATCTGATAATGTTGCTTTTCATATGACAGTATAATTGGTAGTATGGGGGGCTTGATCTTTTTGCTTCTTTTAGTATTTAAAAAAAGTATCTCTGTAGTTGGTTCTCTTGGAAGCTGATCTTAAATAACTGTCTTTATAACCCTCATAGTCTCAATCTCTCTCTGATGTTGCAAGCTTCTCTCTCGCACCCTGATATATTCCCCAAGTGGGATACTTTTTATAAGGGCACACAGATGTGCGCTAGTGGCATGAATAATCGAGTTGGTCGCCATCAGTTTTCTGTAAAGTGATCTCTTAGTGTCATTCCTTGACAAAGTAATCTGTAAATCCAAGAGACAGATGGTCCTATCACTGTTATTTAGACTAAAGGTCAGGTTCCAATCCTTTTGATTTAAATGGGCCACAGAGTCCCTCATCTTGGATTCAGAGCCTCTCCAGACTATGCTGATGTCGTCTATGTACCTGAGCCAGAGTTCAATCTGGCCCAGGTACTCAGAGACCATCATCACTCTGGAGGTCCAACCACCCAGGTACAGGTCCGCAAAGGATGGGGCACAAGTTGTCCCCATCGCAGTCCCCTGTACCTGGTGAAAGAGCTGTCCATTGAAGATGAACTTTGAGTCAAACCTTGGGAATTGTGGGTCAAAATAAATCTTAACAAGGCTATTAGGAAGGAACTATACGTCATGGATTTCCCTCCATAATTTAGCCTGTAATCTTGATGGTCATCATCCAAATATTTTTGGATTTGTTGGAGTCCTTTTTGGTGGGGAATACCGGAGTCTTTAGCCACAACATCGAGGGTGACCAGGAAGGAGCAGGGAGAAACCACTGTTATGAACCATATGGTGGGTCCAGGAGGTCAGGGGGGCCCCATCATTGTTGCTCCTCTACATTAGTTATCATATTTGTGCTCACCTCCTTAAGAGAAAGGAAGAACCATTTGTTCTGCTATGTCAAGCTTTAGTTGTCTAGCTGTATCTAATGAAGTTAAAAGACAGAAAAAGTATTTACTGCACTAGGACCCCATCACATCTAGTTACACGTTACTGTTGAAGGGCTATTGTCTAGCTTTTGGGTTGATCGAGATTCTCATTTGGGTTGAGGAGTCATTTAAAAAAAACATTTTTAATTGGCTTAAAGGGTTACAGTTCGGCAAGTTCTGCCAAATTTTGAACAAAAGCTTGGTTTGGTTACCGAACTTGAGCTGAACCCGAACCCTGTCCCCATTGAAATCCATGGGGACCCGACTTTTGGGGGGCAATTCTGTCTCCCGGGTGGGCAAGGTGTGGGGGATGGAGGATGCCCCCCAGAGGGAGAATTGCCCCCCCAAAGTTCAGGCCCCTATGGATTTGCAAAAATTGTGTTGGTGGGTGTAGGGGAAGGGTACTTTAAACTAATGCAGAGTGTGCAGCAAGAAATAATCGTACACTTTCCTGAGCCCTCCGTTCCCAAAGGTTGGTGTACTTTCCGCTGTCAAATAGGCTACAATCAGGGCTTCAAAAAGATGGCTGCCACTCCCGTGAGTGAGGACACTGGCAGCAGCCAGCAGCACTTCTAGTGCGGCTGTAACCTATTTGACAGGGGAAGGAATGTCGAAGGGATTGCAGGCTCAGGTAAATTTTACAGCAGCTTCCTGCTGCTGCACACTTTAGGTGAAGCTGATTAATGGGCTGCTCAACAAACCATCAACCAGTTTTTTTGGGTTCGGGCCAGATGACGAACTTCAACACAGACTTCTGGCTGAAGTCTGTGTTTCGGGTTCGGGAGCCCAAACTTGCAAAGTACAGTACAAACCCAAACTTTGCAGATTGGGTTTGCCCAACAGTAGTTACTGTATTTTATAAAATACTAGCATAATATATTTAAGAGGATTAACATTTAGAACTTAATTCAAAGGATGAAGGTCTGTCCCAGGGCCGGCGCCAGCACAGGGCAAACCTGGTATTATTTCACAGTGGACCCGAACCACTGAATAGCGGGTGTTGTGTGCAGACCTGCTCATGGTTGTCCTCAGCAACAGGGGATGGTCAGCAACAATGGAGATGGACTGGAGGGCAATTGATGGAAGCTCAGAAGGTGGCGAGAACCAGGGGACATCTGACAGCAATGATGGAGTCTTTAGTGGCAGCGGAGAAAGCAGTAAGGGCGGAGGGGTGCTTGGTGGCAGTAGAGAATGCAACAAGAACTAGAGGATGATTGGTGACTATAGGGAAGGCAATAAGGACTGGAGGACCATTGGTGGCTATAGGGAAGGCAATAAGGACTGGAGGACCATTGGTGGCTATAGGGAAGGCAATAAGGACTGGAGGACCATTGGTGGCTATAGGAAAGGCAATAAGGACTGGAGGATGCTTGGTGACTATAGGGAAGACAATAGGAATGGGAGGGTGATTGGTGGCTATAGGGAAGGAATTATGGACTGCAGCAGCAGGAGATGACTCATTTGTGGCAGAGGAGCTGAAAGCATTATGCGACTCACTAATTTGGGGCCCACTAAGACTCTTTTGCCCAAGGGCCCCCACAAGCCTGGAGCTGGCCCTGGTCTATCCTATGGATTGAAATTTGTAATTTGTGTTTTTTTAAGTTAACTGAAATTTGTAATTTAGATTAAAGATTATCTTATCATTTGCAAAACAATTTTTTGGCGGGTAACTCTGGATATAGCGGTGTTTATTTGAAAGTTTATTATAGAAAGAAGGGTATTATTTTTGGAGTAAGGTGGACTTTCTTCATCAGGCAGAGATGTGGGATTCCTTTAAGCTAAGGGGGGTTATTAAAAGTAAAGTTACATTCTTTGGCTAAGGGGGGTAAGTCATGGATGGGGGGGTTATTCATTTGGGGCTGGGGAAGGTCGAGGCAGTTTGGCTTGTGGAAAGTACAAATCTAGCTCTTGCAACAGACCCATTTTTGTTCAATGTACCTAAGCACTCAGAAATGAGAAACCATCTTGATAAGTCCGTTCGCTGTCAATGGAGCCAAGGAAAACATATGGTAGAGTTTACAAGATCTCTGCCTGATTCAATGTTTTTCCTTCCATGCCCTATGAAAATCCTGTATAGCCCAGCAGTGCGCAGGATGACAAGCATGGAATTAGTGTAGATGGGCGTTTGACAGCTCATCCTCACATCATGCTACACTAAGTTTTAGCTAAACGAAGAGGAGAAAATATGCACTTAGGGTCACACATAGTGGAAACTCTTAAAAATGTCACTGACCAAAAAAAAAAAAGAAAAAATTTAAGGTTGATTGTTTGAGTTGGAGAGGTTTCTGCCCAGGAGTCAAACATAGCTCCAACTGAAACATAATATAATTTTACAGAGAAATAATCCTACTGGGAGGAAAAGTGACTTATTCTGAAGAAATATGGCTATGCCACGTAGCCCATTGTACTAGGTCCATAATGAGCAGACCCAAAATGAGGCCACCTCTAAGATAGATTGTGATCCTAGAAGGACATCATCCAAAGGATAAAGAAATGGTGAAGTCCAATGATTTGCTATAAGCATATTTGTTGCCACTATCACAACATTTATCAAAAACATGCTCAACCTGTCTCCCGGGGGGGGGGGGGGGGGGGGGCACATGTGAATTCTGAACCATCTAATTTGGGCTCCGACCTGCTGTAGGGATAGTGACAGGGGTACAAAGAAACAGAAAGTTAAGGTGGACCAAAACCAAGAATAGTCAATAGTCTGCTCTTAGACGCGCCGTGGGACCAGGAAGAGGTGAGTTGGCTGCGGCGATCTGGGGGGATTTCACACAGCGGGTGTCCCGGATCGGGGTGCCCCCCAGGGAAAGGACCAAAACCCAGGATAGTCAAAATCCTGGGTTTTGGTCCACTTTAAGCAAGGATGGGAGTTAACAGAAGACTGATATGGGAGGGGTCGCATTGACAAACAAGTTAAAGCAGAGGCTTAGAGTAATGTGGTGACACTGATTAGGGGAAGTCTCCTAAAAGCCCAGATAGGAATAAAAGAGGAAATCCTTTGTACAACACCACCTTAGTACGGTAATGTTTTTTTTTTCTATAAAATGTATGCTTAGCATTGGTGGGATCTGTTGGGGATTGGGATTATTATAGGATATGGGAGTGATGAGGAAAGGGCCTTAAATATGGGACCCATATACTCAGAGGACTAAGGTACTATAGCATGTGTATTGCTATCATGTTACATACTGTATGAATGTGGTAATATGGGATTGTAGTGGAAGCACATATGAGTGTAAGGAATCCCCCACAGTTTTGCCTGAGCCATGTGCAGGCACTGGGAAAAGGAGCCCAATTCTGTCCTTGCACAGAGCGGACTCTTAATGCCCTCTGCTGCTGAACAACCCTGGGTTCTTTTTCAAAATACATCTAGATGTTTACCTCTGTACTTGGATCTGTCTCTGCTAATGGAGGCCAGCTAATGACATTTTCAAGAGTTTTTCTGGTACATTTTAGACTGTTAGTCGGTGATGGGGGGTTTTCTGGTAGGGTGACTGGAGGGGGTTGTGGTGAGAGTCAGTAGGCATGTGTGATTTTAATGTGTTTGAGATTGGTGTGGGAGGTGGGGGAATGGGGGGCGATATTGGTGGAAGCTGGTGGAACTGATGTGCATATAAACAAGCCTTATGGTCAGACAAATTGGATCTGTGGCGTAACTAAATGTGACG
The DNA here is from genome assembly GCA_027917425.1 of Gastrophryne carolinensis. Classification (NCBI taxonomy): domain Eukaryota; kingdom Metazoa; phylum Chordata; class Amphibia; order Anura; family Microhylidae; genus Gastrophryne; species Gastrophryne carolinensis. Next base: position 459,870,733 of record CM051237.1, on the reverse strand, counting down.
GAGCCCTGGTGCGAACATTACACGGGGCCCTTTCACGGTTCATACAGTAAACTCTTTTTGTTTTTGTTTTTTACTTTAATTGGATGCATCTAGACCAGGGCTTCCCAACAGGTGGTACTAGTACCACTGGTAGTGCTCAAGATACTCTCAGGTGGTACTCGACAAGTATTTGGACCTGTATCCCAATATGATCTGCTGATTTTAATGTGTTTGGGATTGGTGTGGGGGGTGGGGGAATGGGGGGGGTGATATTGTTGGGAGCTATCTAGATTCATTAAAATCTTATTTATGATAGTCACAATGAAAAAAAGAATCACAATTCTGATCCATTTCATTTTGGGACACGGCCAGTTACCTGCACCCGCAGGTTTAGCACCCCAGATTTATTGTTTCATCCTGGGATGGTATCCTTGACTAAGCCCCATGATGAAGCATCCACCATGGGTGGAATACTGTCCCATAAGTCTTCTTGCACCACCAACGCAAAAACAGGTGGAGCAATAGACTTAAACTCGGTGGATATATAGTATATAGTCTGTTGTCTACATCTGGACTGTATCCAGACACTGTTGATGTCCCTGTATTGTCCTAGTTCTTCCTTTAGACGCCACATTTTTCACACCTTGCTCTGAACTACATGGGTCATTATAGTACAATGTAGTCACTATTCTAGATCTCATGTGTAGAGCCTCCATAACTACAAGGACTAGATTTGTAAGAAAATGTTCAGGATCCAACATATAACAAAGAGGTTCAATATGGAAAGAGATAAAAAGTTATAATAAAGGAAAGTTGCTCCACCATTTTATCTAAAATCACAGGTGTAAGAAGGTGTAGGCCAAAACATACGGGCTGTTTAGGTCTATAAGCCAAACAACAGTAGAACAAAATCTAACTACAAAAAAGGCCCGTGTAAACAGTACCTTCTTCATTGCCAAGATGAACTACTAAAGTATTCATGTAAGGATACGATTATGATATGCTCAGACTTTCTTTAGACAGAAATCCTCTTAAACATCCCTAATAGGTAACATTTTATCTTCTCCCTCCCCCATTCATCACTACATCATCATCCTACACCCGCAGCACTTCAAAGACTCTGATAGTCCACATGCTCTTTGATCTGTCAAGATTCGTCAAACAAATTTCACTTCACTTAACCAGCTGTTCTTTTAAGGTAGAAAGAGCGATTCCATATTAGTGGGTACAAAAGCTTCTACTTCGCTTTAATCTAGGCTTTGTTTTAATCTTTACATATACTTTAGTTGAAGTATCAGTAAGCCAAAATGTGAAAGTAGAAAAAATATATAGATGACACCTCCTGCCCTTGAAATGGTCCTAGTTTTACATTTCGAGTACAGCTGGTGGATGCTTTAGTTTGTGAGAACCCTGCTAAATAGGATGGTGGGAATTTAGCTCTTAGGCCAAAACTCTTCAGGCAGGCAGTACAATAGGAAAATTCCAACGGAAACTAATGTTTCAGTTTAAGGTTGAAGTTTAGAGCAAAATAGTTAAACCATAGGGTTGCCTTTGCAGTTCTAGAGTCCGAGGCACCTGCCTGAGCTGTTCTCAGCTTCAGTTTTGGTAAGAGCTGTTGGTGCTAGACATGAGCGAATCAATTTGCATAAATTAAAATTCACTCTAAGGTTTGAGAACTCATGTCCGATACAAATCTGAAACTTTAGGAATTCATTATGGACAGATCTTTTTGTCAATTAACCGTAATTGATTCAGACTGGAATCAAATCTCATGGTTAGTCAGAGACTGATCTGATACATATTCTTTTAACTTAACTGATACTAAGACAGCTGATTTGTCTGAATTGATTCATACTAAATACAAGTTATCTGGATAGAATCAAATTAGATCTGAATTTCCTAATATTTCAGGTCCACTTAAACTTTAGGAATTAATCTTGGATGAAACCAATTCCTCTTTTTTTTCTAACTATGACAACTGACTCATCAGAATTAATGCAAATCTTACGATTAGATTCAGATGAATCTAAGCTAAGCTAAGCAAATCTGCTACTAAGTCAGCAAATTTGTATAAATTAATTGAGACCTGAAACAAATCTTATGGTCAGATTCGGACAGAATCACCTTCGGTCAGAATTGTTATGAGAATTCAGGTCCAAAACAAATCTGCAACCTTAGGAATTCATTTTGGAGAACTTTAGGGCAACAGATTCATCGGAATCAATTTGGGCCTGAAACAAATTTGAAGTCAGATCTGGGTGAATCTGATCAATTCTATTTTTAAACCAAGATGGTAGATTCACCCTAACCAGTTCTGACCAGAAAAGAAATCTCAGGGTCAGATTCAGACAAAATAATTGGGCCCTCTCACGGCTCATACAGTAAACTCTTTTTGTTTTTTTAAGGTCAGTTGGATGCATCTAGACCAGGGGTTACCAACGGGTGGTATTAGTGATTCTTGTGGTGCTCAAGATCCTCTCATGTGGTACTCGACAAGTCTGTGGACCTGTACCCCAATATGATCTGCTGCTAGCTATACTTCACCAAAGCATTGTTTGTACCATTCAAAAACTAAAATGGACCAAGACCCACTGAACTTGTGAAATACATTTGGCCAAAGCCCTTGCCGATACTTCCTTCTTAGAGTATTTTTGCTATTCAAATCCTCATGGAACACTGCCAAGTGAGCACAAATATGATAAATAAACTGGAGGTGCACCAAGTTACGCCCATGCTTGAAAGATTATCTAATCTTTATCAAGATCAAGATTTATTTAAGATATGTTTATTTTTCACCATTATTATTATTATATATAGTACATTAGTACCGTATATACTCGAGTATAAGCCGAGTTTTTCAGCCCACTTTTTGGGCTGAAAAAAGCAGCCTCGGCTTATACTCGAGTCAGTGACTTACCTGAGCGAGGGGGCGGAGGAAGTGGCAGAAGAGCCTCCGAGGCGGCAGACGAGCCGCCGAGGCTTCAGAACTCGGCGGGGAGATCAGTACACCCAGCGCGAGGTGGGTGTACCAAGATGGCGGCCCGGGCCTCAGTGACGTGGCGGCGCGGAGCGCGCCGGCCGCCATCTTGGTACACCCACCTCGCGCTGGGTGTACTGATCTCCCCGCCGAGTTCTGAAGCCTCTGAGGCGGCTCTTCTGCCCTGCGTCCAGGGGCATTGCGACTAGATGGACCCATGCCGTCGTCCCGCGCCGTCCTCACTCTGTCCCGCACCGTCGCTGGAAGGAGCCTCGCTGAAGATTCTGCAGGAGCTGAACTGGTGAGTGTGTGTGTTGTGTGCATTGTATGTGTGCTGTGTTGTGTGCTGTGTGTGCCTTGTGTGTGTATGTGTGCTGTATTGTGTGCTGTGTTTGTGTGTGTGTTGTGTGTGCTGTGTGTATGTTGTGTGTGTGCTGTGTTACACCTGAATGGCTGTAATGAGGGATGCCCCTAACTGGCTGTAACAAGGGATGCCCCTCACTGTATTATTATTATTTATTTTTATTTAATTCTTAGGTGATGGCTGGGGGCGTGGTCAGGGGTGATTCCTCAAATCAACTCCAATTCCAATTGAAAAAAGCCGCCTCGGCTTATACTCGGGTCAATAACTTTTTCCAGGTTTTTGGGGTAAAATTAGGTGCCTCGGCTTATATTCGGGTCGGCCTATACTCGAGTATATACGGTATATATACTGTACATATTACATAAGCACATACATACGCAAGGTTGTACAGGTGGATAGAAACACACATAAATTTATATATATATATATATATATATATATATATATATATATATATATATATATATTTATTTTATGTATTTATTTATTTATATAAGGCTAGAACTTTGTGTAGCCAGGCTCAACCCTTTCCCTCATTCTTTTTTAAGAAATAACCTTTAAAGAAGAACATTGGACAGTCTTGGGAGTACTCAAACCTCCCCAAATGTTGCCATCTGTTCCCTTTAGACTTCTGATCTAACAATTGGAAAATAAGACTTACTTGTCATCTGCCCTTCCTTCTGCGCTCGTTCGTTCTACTCAAGGTGTCAGCGTAGGGCAGCACCATCTTGCCTTTCCAGAATGCACCGTGCCGCCTTCCGAGATCTTGCGCCTGCGCAGTGTATTGTCTGTGCCGCTTATCTCGGTCCCGGGTGGCTGTGGAAAAGCCATGAGAGAGCCTGGCGAGGAGGGGCAGGGGGAGGAGGACACAGTGGAGTGGCACAGCTAAGCCCTGCGGTGTCAGGACACCAGGGCCTTTGGAAAAGAAGCAGAACACCAGAACTCTGGCAACACCCAAAAGGTAAGCAGAGCCAGGGGAGCGGTATAATTGGACCTGGTCAGATAGGGGTCCGTTGTTCCTCTTTAAACCGGACCTTCACTCTGAATAAGAGCCTAGGTTGTATGTTTCCCCCACCCTGTACATACAGATTGCCCACATTAAAAATCATCCTACCTGCACCTATTGCATTTTCTAAGATTTTAAACATACATGTTGGCAGCACATGGAGTCTCAGGCTGCCTGCAAACAGGAAGTGTGTTCTGACTGTGCCACTCTGCATTCTGCTGTCCTTTTCCTGACCCCAGCTCTGCTCTGTCTGTGCAAAGCACAGCTATAACCCTGCTCTCTGCACTTTTGCCCCCACTATCCGCTCCTCAGTATGTGATGCTTCTGAGGCAAAACTGCGGCACCCGTACCCTCGAGTCTTGAACACAGTTGCAGCACAGTGGGGGAAATAATAAAAAATAAGTGACTAAAATATATTAATTTTAGATGCTGGGGAATAGTTTTTGAAGCTTTCGGGCCTTTCACTAAATTATGCTGAACGTCCAGTTTAATACCAACATGACACTCGTACTTGTCGGACTTGTAGGCTTCAGTTCCCCAACAGCTACAATTAAGCAACCATTTTCCTTGCCACCCAGGTGGCAGTAATAGAATCCTGTAGACAGCTCCACGTTCCTTGTGTGTGTCTGTGATGGATTTTCTTTACTTCATAAGGCTTGGCAGATAGCTTACTCGGTTGTTGGTTAGATCACGTAAATAAGTTTTGAAAGCTTTATTTCTGTACAGAATCTTGTTACAGCAGACATGTACGTTAAATACAGCAGGAAACTTGTGGTATAATCCATACAGCAACAACAGGTAAAAGGACTGTAGCTGCAGAAGGGTAGCAGCAGGTGTGCACTGCTTGGATGCCAGAATAGAAATGGCAGCAAGAGAGGGGAAGAAGGGAGGAGTTACTTGCATCAGAGTAAGACTGAGAAAGCCTGGAGGGGACAAGGGGAATTAAGGACACACTGCTCAGCCTATGCAAATAAACATATATTAAAACATTACCCTGGGTAGAATAAAATGCACATTGTGGGACATGACAGAAATCATATAACTATATCATATATATCTTCGCCCTTTATGACCGTTTGTCATTTGTGATTACTGGTCCACTTTGAAGTGTCACCTGAGACACCACGTACAGTTTATGGAAATCTCAGGCATCTAAAGTCTCCATTGCCAAAATTCCAATTGTCACTCAGTGTCGGGGATCAGCTGAGCGTGGCTCCTCACCCACACCAGTGACAGCCTATTGTTGTAAGATGTTCCTAACACCTCTCCGCCGGGACGTTTCACAGATCAAAGCGGCAAAAACATAAATGTTTATGTCTGATTTTTAACAGATGTTCCGTCAGAAATTTCAAAAGTTTGGTTTTAAATGAGCTGATGGTGGACGGGACCTTCACACCTGTTAGGCGTTCTCGGGAAACGCAGCGCGGTGATATTTTACGAAGGCCATTAAGCCCACCAAAATCATTTATTTGCTGAAATGGACTTTTTGAAGTTCACTATAAATGTCAAACCAAGTTTTTGGCGTTTTAGACAGAATAGTGACCAAAGCTGAATTATAGTATGAAAGAAAAATAATGATCCTCAAGAGGAATCTAAAGGATTCCAGGGTCGGCCGTTGGCCTTCCCCCAGAGCATCCCGATTCTCCACTGTGTAAAACCCACTGGTAATCACTCACCTTTCTCTGGTCCAACAGCCGATGAGCAGGCTGTCATCCAATCAAAGCCATCTGAAATTTGAAATCAATGAGAGAGTTTTGCCGAAGTATCTAAATATGGCAAGGGGCTCTGATTGGATGAGAGTCTGCGCATGCACCATTGGACCGAGTGGAGGTGAGTTTTAATGGGAGAACTGGGGAGTTTCACACAGTGGGGCATCCCAAATTTTGTGAAACTCCGCAGTTTGCCCAGGGACAGAGAACAAAAAGTGGAAAAATTAAAATCCTGGGTTTTGTTCAGCTTTAAAGCAATCTAACACTGTCTTAAAGAGGAACATCGGATCAAAAATAAACAGGGGCCTATCCCACCCCATCGGCCCCCTATTAGAAGTCGCCGCTGCCTGCTGCCATCCGACTGCTTTGGGGCCCGTTCCTCTGCCAGCTTAGCCGTCTGTAAATGACAGCACTGCCTAGCCGTGCTCTTCAAAGTCCCGTGCCTGTCTCGCGGGATTTCAGGTAGGCTCCATTGCATTCCATTCATGGGCACTGTGCATGCGCGAGATCAGGGGCAGCGTGTAGTGCCCGATGGGATGCAAGATGGCGTCGCCTGTCGGAAGGTCACCCGAAATCCGAGGGACCCAAAAGATGGATCTCCCGGCTAGGTGAGTAAATAGCTAAAAGGTAAAACCAGAGGGGGGCTGCAGACCGGTGAGGTTCGGGGGAGGTTGTTCCTCTTTAAGGGTTAATGCGATTGGTGGATGCATTTATTTTCTTCTTCGATACTGGCAAACGTTCACACAAAAAGCTATCATGATCTTTAAAGGAAAATTCCACTTTCAATTTAATTTTTGAAAGTGTATATTTTTTGTGCTAAAATGATGTCCTCGAGGTGCTGAGCTTATTTACTATTTTTTCATATATGTTGACAGTTTTCCCCACCTACAGTCTGTTGCTACTGGAAACCGTGCCCCAATTATGTACCAAGAATCTACAAGAAGAGCGCAGTGATTCCTGTACACACAGAACACTGCTGCTGGACATGTGTAAGGTTAGTTAAGCTCCCTTACATTGGACAATGTCACTTATATTCAGACCAAACATGGATCCAAGGGAGGCACACCAACATGCAAAATTAATCTCATCTTTATTCCTCAACTACACACAAAACATGACACAATAAAACCTGTAAATACACAACACACAGATACTGTACACATAAAGAGGCCGATTCATTAATAGCGCCAGGTAGCGACAGATGAGCGCCAGTAGCATTATTTTCACAGCGCACGCTAGTATTCGCTGTGCTTGGCCGTTGTTCGGCTGTTGACAGCGACTCAGTCGGTGTGCGGTAATGTTGAATACGGGGTTAGGAGTCGCTATTTGACAGGTTCCGCGCTGTATGGGTGCGCATGACAGCGAATGGCCATAGCGAACGGCTCCCAGCATATTCATTAACAAATCACGCTCAAAAAATTCTCGCGCTGTGAAATGCTTGTTTAAACCCCAGAGCGCTGGAGGTGATGGGTTAAAAGTAGTTTTTTAACCCCCAAACAACCATATTTTTGGTAAAAAAAAAAAACATGTTTTTACAAACATTTTGTAATATGAATACATTAATATCAGACCTGTAATATCAATTCTGCACAATTTTTTTTTTTTTTTTTACCTTACAAAAAATATCTAACATTGCAGAAGTGGTCACAGAATTTTTGCCATTTAAAAAAAAAAAAAAAACAAAAAACAAAAAACATTAATAGCAATTAATTATGAATATTTAAAGATTGCTCCATTGAAATGCATTGGAGAGCGCCAGGTAGCGAGAGGTCATACCTGTCGCTGTTCAAGGTCGCTCGCTGGCGCTGTGGGCTGATGCTGGAATAATGATGAATGATTCGCTATCTGGCGCTCTGTCAGATGCTAAGCAGGATCGGCTTGATAAATGTGTGATTGCGGAGGGGAGCCGGCGTTCTCGTGGCGGTGACGTCATTACCGTTCGCTCACCATTCGCTACCTGGCGCAATCCCTTGTTAAATAAGGGCCAAAGATACATAAGGAGAGGTGTAGACGAGGGGGGGATTAATGATTCAACTAATATTAATCACCATAACATATTTAAAGTGGACCAAAACCTGGGTTTTGGGCCTTTCCCCTGGTGCCCCACTGTGTGAAACCCCCCAGATCGCTGATGCCAACTAACCTCTTCCCAGTCCTATGACGCATGTGCGGCCGCTCATCCAATCAGCGAGCTCGGAGCTGCTGACGTCACGTCGCCTTCTAAGCCTTCGTCTAAGGCCAGCGCCTCTGAGCATGCCGGCGGCCATATCCCCCGCTTCCCTCTAACAGGGAGCGTGTCAGCACAGGCCAGTCACAAATGCCTGTCGCGGGATGCGGCTATGGCTCATGCATGCGCCATTGGAGCGGGGGAGCGGGGAATCCAGATTTTGGATGCCCCAGGGGGAGGGGATCGATTGGCCCGGGAATCTTATCCATTCCCGGGCCGATCTGCGTGGGTTTTGGTCCACTTTAATAATCAATCCTGCCTGTCAAACCCTACCTAAGATCCAGATCCTAAATGTGCAAAATAACTAATAAAATACATAAATAAAAGAGTGACCAATCAAGTACCAATAATAGACAATTAATACTTATAATAATGTTAATATGCAGAAATATCCTTATACAAAACACATCAAACCATCGGCTTTACAATCAAGACCTTATCAGACATGATTTTTACATAAATGACAATCAATAACTCCAAAGATTAATCCGATCCATACCATACAATGCAAAACCAATAGTCTACCTACCACCTGCCACCTCACAAGGAGCTCAAACAATCACAATATGTGGGCACCACTAAAACAGTATATCACCAATCAATCACAAAAAGGCGGTGCTTCCCCAAAACCCACAATAATTAAACAAGAACCAACCAAATAAGGTCTAGAAAAGGGGCACAAACACCATCTGTATATAAGATAATAAACACATTTTTATTTGCCACAAGAAAGGTTAAAAAACATAACACACGACAAGACATGCTTAAAACCATCACCTACACTGGCCTATGCAGGTACAGACGATACTTAATAATAGTAATATACTGGCAGATCAAGGTTTAATACAATACATAATCCCCCCCTCAATCACTTAAAGTGCAAAAATAGTGCCAATAAATAACCTAAAACAAGGTGCAAATCCATATAGTAATACTATAGACACTAAAATGCCAATATAAGCAGTGAACCCCAATAAATCATCATAATAATTAGCAAATTCAGCAACATACTTAATGTGAAAAAAATTGTTAAAAAATATTTTTTTATCTATACCAAAACAGGAAAAGAGGCTTGCAAATAAAGAACTGTAAATCAAAAGAGGATACCGCCCAATATAGAATGCCCAGGTCCAGGTAAGTAAAGCCACAACCCCGCGCGCTCAGCTGTGTGCCCACTGCTTCTACAGGGCTCGCAAAGAGCCACGCGTTCCATGGGTCATGGGGCCTCTGATGAAGGCTCTGGCAATTTAATGGGGTTTCACACAGTGGGGCATCCTAGTTTGGGATGCCAAAGGGAGTAGAAATTGGATGGCCATAGGGCAATTCCTGGACAATTCCCTATGCCATGGACGGACAATGCCAGGATGCCCCTCTGTGTGAAACTTTCGCTCGTGCTCCCACAGAATAGGGCCCCCAAACACAATTTTACGTAGGCCCTAGAAATGATAAGCCCACCCCTGTGCACGCTGCTCTGCAGCCAGGGCGGAGGATTCAAATCCTCCGTCCTGAACTGGGCTCCCCCCCCACTTTGCTTCCCATCACAGGGACGAGGTGGCTGGAAATGCCCCACTGACGTTAGCCACCTTGCTCCCCACCTATACATTTTTTTTTATCTTTTAGCAGAGATTCCTTAAAATTTTATTCGGACAAGAAATTTAGTTTCTTGTGAAAAGTTGGAGATTCATCTGAATCGAATTTTTAAGAAGTTCTCTCATCTCTAATTATAGACATTGGTGGTATCACAGTTACGTGTTTAAAACACTTGGCTTGTCTATTTTTAGTTTATTTTTTATCAGGGTCAGTGCTTGGACCGCGGTGTCTTGTCTTGGGAAACCTGTGCCGAACTTCTAATCATAAATGACTGGAGGCCTATTCACCACCACAGTTTAGGGGAATCCCGATTTGGGTTTATGGACATACAGACATGGTTTCTAAACACCTGCCTATCCGGCAAACTCAACCGGCAGCCGGAAAGCGGAAAACAACTCACCTCTTCCCGGGCCCATGACACATGCGCTGTCGCTCGTCCAATCAGCACGCTTGGAGCGGCTCAGAGCGCGCTGATGGCTGCATCCCCCAACGTCTGGCACGTGTCCTGCTAGAGGGATAGCGGGGATGCGGCCACTGCTCGCGCACGCCGTTGGACCAGGAAACACGGTATAAGGGGCGACCTGGGGGGTTTCACACAGTGGGGCATCCACATTTTGGATGCCCCGGGGGGAGAGAATCGATAGGCCCAGGAATATTTTAGATTGCCGGGCCGATCGCCATGGGTTTTGGTCCACTTTAAAGAGGAACATTAGACCTCTAAACATTCCTGCCTTTTGGATGTTGGCGTTATCTAAAATGCTGACTTCCAGCAGCATTCCTGGGCCCTCTGCACCCCCTTGCCCTCTCAGAGTGAAGGCTGCAGAGCCTTAGCCGTACTTACTCTTCGCTGCCCCTCTTCAAATGTTCCGCGACGCGGGGTTTGAGCTGAGTTTCATTGCAGCCTATGCAGTGACACTGTAGAGCATGACGGGACGGCAAGATGGAGCTGCCTTACGGAGATGGCATGTGACCAAGGGATGCAGGAGCACGATGCAACTGGACAGGTAGGTCAAAAATTGTCAATTATAAAACCAGAGGGGTAGGGGGGCTGAGCAAGCCAGGTTTGGGGTGTTTTTATTAACTCCATAATACCTGCAATGTTTCTCTTTAATAACTGTATCACCGGGCAGGCTGATTCATTACTAACGCCAGGTATCGGCAGATGAGCATCTGTACAGAGGCGCTAAGAGTCACCGCTAGTATACGCTGTGATCAGCTATCAGGCGCTGTAACAGAGCGCCTCAGTCACTGTAGTAACCTGGCCGGCATTGATAAATGTGATGTATGTTGGGCACTCTTGGGCGCCAGCTCATTGCGACCGACTCTCAGCGACTCACATCATATTCAACAAAAAAGGACACACACACAGTGAAGGCGCTCTGGATCTGGTCGCTATAGCATAAAGCGCCAGAAGCTGTGTGATTAAAGTATGTTTTTGAACACATATCCACCAGTAACAAAGCGAAAACACATGGAATGACATTGTTGTAACATTGTGACATAAATACTTTAATGCCAGACCTGTAATGACAATTCTGTCATTACAGAATTAAACATTTTTTCATAAATGACTCTTTCTAGGCCAGGAGAGGTCACACAATTATTTGAGAGAAAAAAAAAATATTAAAAACAAAAAACCCTGTTTAAAAAGAAGAAAAGGAACGTCCATTGAAAAGTATGGGAGAGCAACAGATAGTGACAGGCGCTCTGGAAGCTAGAGAGCCGGCGCTATACGCTGAGCCGCCTGTAATGATGAATCGTACGCTACATGGTGCTGTTAGAGTCGCTCACCAGAATCGCCTTTATAAATGTGGTATTGCGTACAGCGCCCGCCATTCACCAGACGCTGCCTGCCGCTACGAGGCGCTACCTGGCGCTATCCCTTGATGAATAAACCCCATAGTATTATTTGACCTGAAAACTCTCATGGGAAAAAATTAAACTGAAATAAATCAGAACACAATGACCACCACACCCCCATCCCATCACCAGGGACATGTTTGTGTGGTCTTGTCGGAAATACAACCTGATTCAGCTGTATATATATATTTTTTTTTATGTGCATTTGGTTTGCAGACATTGCTGTTTTGTGGTCGCCTGTCTCCTATGCGTCGCTTCAATAGTATTTTATCTCCCCTACCTATTCATTTTTTCAGCTGTGACTAATTTTCAAGTCCTCGGGTTCAGACTGCATTTTCAGATCTGAAGATCTGTATTAAAAAAAAAAATCCCAACTGTCTCTGAATGTTTTTGGCCATAGCTGTGAGAATGGGTCTCTTATGCATTAGACTGTCTTGAAGGCTGTCAAGCCTGTCGAATAGATACAATCAGATGTTTGATTTTGTTGGGGCTGAGAGATGAAGGTTTTTCCAATTACACTCTTTTTTTTTTTTTTTTTTTGCAGTAAAACTCTAGTTGACAAAAAAAAGAGCTAAACATTGGGTATGTCGGCCTAGTTCGAAAATCACTGATTTATTCTGAAGCACTTTGTGTAAAGCAAAACTTTCAGCCAAAGGTTTTCTAAGGACCTCGCAGTTCAAAATCCCTATTGGGAAAAACTCACACAGATGTGAAGAGAACATATTGTACTAACACATTGCCAATAATTGACATGGTAGATCTGTGAAGGGTATTTAATGACCAGAACAGTCATCAGCAGCATGGGCGAACTCCACAATGTTCGGGTACAGCAAGTTCAGCTGAACTTTGAATAAATGTTCGGGTTCAGGAACCCGGTCCCCACCGAACTCAATGGGGACCTTAACTTTGGGGAGTGGCTGTGGTAGGTGGCACACAGAGTGTGCAGCAGTAAGTGTGCTGCTGCAACTCACCTCAGCCCTCTTCCTTTCAGCAGCGGTGGCACGGCAGCTGTACACATACTGGTGACTAGAGATGGGCGAACTCGAACCGCAAAGTTCGGGTTCGTACCGAACTTTGCAAGTTTGGATTCCCAAAATCATTGACATCAGCCAGAAGTCCGTGTTCGAGTTCAGAGTCCAGCCCAAACATAGAAAAGCTCTTGAACCCATTTCACCTACGGGTGCACGGGTGCTGGCTTCCATGAGTGAGGACACTTCTAGCGCCAGCTGGCAGTCCTGGCACTAGAAGTGTCCATACTCTTTGGAGATGGCAGCCACCTTTTTGTAGCACCAGCTGGGGCCAAATTCAAATGCCGCTGCTGCTCCACCGCCACAGGCTGAGGATCTCAGGCTGAGGTGAGTGCACCTGTAGGTGAAGCAGGTTGATGAGCTTTTCCATGTTTGGGCTCGAACACAGACTTAAGCCAGAAAGTTTGGGAACCCAAACTTTGTGGTTCGGGTTTGCTCATCTCTAGTCACCAGTCTTTGTACAGCTGTAGTAGGGGTGGCAGGTTAGGGCTAGGTGCAGGAAGCCCAGGGGTTAATAAACTTCCTGTCTCTAGGGGTGAAGCTAATAGAATAGTTAAGTCAGGTTCCGCCCTTCAATTTGGATTGGCAGCTGGGCCTATATAAGGAAGGCCTAACAAATGCTGGTGAAGCTGTGTAGTGAAGCTGTGCAGACATGCATGTGGGGCTGTGAGGAAGGAGGCTGACATGGTTCCTGAAATACTAGCCTTGGCCCTCGAAGGGAGCATGATGAGTTCTCGTGAAGAAGCCCTGAAAGACAGGGGTAGTGCCCATGAGGGGGCACTGCGCTTTTCTTCCTCGTTGAGGGGAAGCTGTGGGACTTCCCACCTGAGCCCCCCTCAGGTGTGGGCCATTTTATCGGCGGTGAACACTTGGGGTGTTCCAGGAAGTGACCCTAAGCCTGAACTTTGTGAAGTGGCAATAAAGGGGATGTGTGCCTGAAAAGAAACTTGTGACTGAGTGGTCTCTGCTTGCTAATTGTTTGGAGTCCGGACAGGCCTTGCACAGCTGCCTGTTGGGCAACCTGCATGAGTACTGCTTCCGTGTATATCTAAGCCTCCCGTATAGCCTCCTGTGGGGTCTGCCTCTGAACCAGAGTCTCCCCTATTCCCTGTCTACATGTACCCTTTTCCCTTGTGGGGGCATCCCAAAGTCATCCGGGGTGTCCGCTACAGAATGGAGTCACAAACAGGATTCTGCAGTTTCATAGGTGGGATCCCGTGTTGACTGGCCAGGAGTGTGTTTCCCCTCTCCGGAGGGTTTGCTGCCACTAATGCAGGTCACCTGTGCTTAAGCTGCATGATGCAGCTGAGAAAGGACATTGTTGAGCTGGTGGCTTGCCCGCTCGCAAGCAGGGAAGGACTCGGCCCCAGTATGGGGGGGGTCGCAAGATAGAAGTGAGGACTCCAAGGTGTTAGGCCTGAAGGCAGGTGACGGGAAGGCCCCAGAAGAGAGGCCACACTCATCTGATGTAGTAGGAAAGGTTTCCTGCCGTGGAGCATGGGGGGGCCTGCAAGGCTGGGTGGGGCCGCTCAGAAATCGTTGTCCGGGTTGGAGGAGACAGTGCCAGCTGCATCATCACTCTTCTGCAAGATGACATGTGAGGGGGAGCAGCTGCTAGTCGGGAGGAAGGTGGAAGCCCCACAGAAGAAATTGCTGAGATGTCTATCCCCTAGGAGGACTAAGGGCTCTGAGCGGTTCTGGTGGGTCTGCTGGCAATTTTGGTGGACCCCTTCAGCCCCCAGGAGAAGTTTGTTCCCTCCAGTCCCCAGAAGAGAGCCCCACGATGCTGGCAGTGAGCGATGGACCTGCCATTGTGGGGACGACCGCATCGGACAAGGTCAGGGCCCCAAAGGAAGATACCTCTGTCAGTGGCTGGATTTCACCCCTGCCCATCCTGGTACAGGTACATGCTTGCCCCTGCACGCTAAGTTGCCCGTTATGAGGAGGGAGTGACCGACCTGTTGCCTCTAATAGCCTTGAGGGAGAGCTTGTCCCAGGTCGTGAATAGACTACCACCCATCACAGGAGCTTGCTTTGCCTGCCCCCTGATTCAGCAGTGGAGGAGCGAGGTAGCTCTTAGGCAGGAGATACAAAGGAAGAGACCCCCGCTGTGAAAAGGGGGTTTAATACAGCGGTACCGAATCCATATTGCTGGCGCCCTCGGCCCCCTAGGTTTGTTGTACTGAAGAACTGCAATCATACCAATACACAGCAGCAGGTAAAAAGATTGTAGACTTCAATACTTCAATACTTCAATACTTCAATACTTTATTGAACCGCCAAGTAAGTACAGTGTACAGACAAGGAATGCTTTTTTGGCAAGGAGATACTCCAAGAGAGCTATAACAATTACATGAATAACAAAGTATAAAAAGGAATAATGATACAGTACAGGTAACTATAGTGACTAACAATAGTCAGTAATGCAGAACAGGATGTAATTAAGTGCCACTCATACTCTGGGATTATTCAACGCCAAGACTGCAAGAGGAAAAAAACTGTTTCTGTGTCTGGAAGTTTTGGTTGCATGAGCCATGAATCTGCGGCCAGATGGTAGTAGCCTGAAGAAGGGTTGACCCGGGTGCGTCACATCTCCAAAGATCTTCTTAGCCCTTGAGGAGATTCTACTCATGTGTTGATCATCCAAAGAAGGTAGGGGGGATCCAATTAACCTCTCCGCAATCTTGGTTATTCTTTTCAGCCTTTGCCTGTCTTTTGTTGAGGCCCCGCCGTACCACACTGTACATGAGCTGGTCAGGATTGATCCAATGGCAACGTTGTAGAATGCCTTCAAGATCTTTTTGGACAAACCGAATTTTATCAACTGTCTGAGGAAGAATAACCTCTGTTGGGCCTTCTTTAAGATAGCAGACGCTTGCTTGCTCCACTTCAGGTCCTGTGTGATATGAGTACCAAGAAATTTGGCACTGGTTACAATCTTGACAGCCTCCTCACCAATCAAAATGGGATGGTGTGATTGGTGGGATCGCCTAAAGTCAATTATAAGTTCAACTGTTTTATGAGTATTCAGTATAAGATTGTTAGCTTTGCTCCAACAGTCAAGAGCTTCTACTTGGGCCCTATAGCTAGACTCATCATTGTCACTGATGAGGCCTACTAAGGTGGTGTCGTCAGCGTATTTAATGATCTTGACCGAAGAATCTGAGGAGATGAAGTCATTGGTGTAAAGTGAGAAGAGTAGCGGAGACAGGATGCACCCCTGTGGTGCACCCATGTTTGTGATCCTGGATGTGGAAATGAAGGGTCCCAGTTTGACCCCTTGGGACCTGCCTGTCAGAAAACAAAAAATCCAGCCTGATAAGTTTAGTGGGATGCCCAAGGAGAGCAACTTCTCATGGAGAATTTGTGGATCAATGGTGTTGAATGCAGATGAGAAGTCCACGAATAGCAGCCTAGCATAAGACTTGGGACGATCAACGTGATCCAATGTGTACTTGATCGCCAGATTGACCGCATCCTCTGCTGATCTGTTCGCTCTGTATGCGAACTGTAGTGGATCCCAAGAAGAACCTGTGGCCTCCTTGAGGAATGACATGACTAGTTGTTCGAATATCTTCATGACCACAGGGGTTAGAGCAATTGGTCTGAAGTCATTCAAGTCCGAAGCGGATGAAGATTTTGGTACCGGGATAATAAGTGAGCTCTTCAAGCAGCTGGGGACTATACCAACCTCAAGCGAACTCCTAAAGATGTCTGTAAGGACTGGAGCAATCTGTTCTGCACATACCTTGAGGCATGTTGTGGAAATGCCGTCAGGACCTGATGCCTTTCTGGGGTTGAGGGACATCAGAAGTTTCCTGATGTCTGATACATCAAAGTCCAGCTTGGACGGACACTCAGGGCGGGGTGTGCTACCAGCACATGGTAGGGGATTAGTAGGGTGAGTGCCGCTAGCAGAAGTGTCTGGTTCGAACCGGCTGTAGAAGTTGTTTAGTTCCTCAGCAAGCTCTTTGGAGTAATGGAAGGGGAGGAGCCCTTGAAGTTGGTGATATGTCTTAAGCCGTTCCAAAGTGCTTTGGAATTAGCAGAAGAGAATTTCTTCTCCAGCCTGGTTGAGTAAAACTTTTTAGCAGCTTTTATCTCTTTTGAAAGCTTATTCCGGAGTCTTCTGTATTCAGGAAGATTGCCATTTTTGTGGGCTTCCTCCTTTTTAGCTCTAAGGGTCTTGATCGACCTCCTAAACCAAGGTTTGTTGTTCTCCTGCTTCCTGTAGGTTCTAGTCTGAATCAGCATGTCCTCGCAGAACTTGCCTTGTCAGTCCAGTCATTGATGTTATTTGGATCTCTGAAGATTTCCCAGTTAGTGGATTCGAAGCATGCCTGTAGATTGGATTTTGCCTGCTCCGTCCACTTAGTACTACATTACTACTTAGTAGTAATTGCTGCTTGTATGCAGGTACCAGGTGGATAAGGGCGTGATCAGAATAACCAAGTGCCGCTTTAACTATAGGTTTGTATGCACCTTTTATCGTAGTGTAGCAGTGGTCAAGGGAGTTACCGCCTCTGGTGGGACAGGTAATATGCTGAATGAACTTCGGCATTTCTAGATTGAGCTTAGCTTGATTGAAATCACCCATTACGATGATGAGGGCCTGGGGAAATTTCCTTTCACATTCAGTAATGCAGTCAACTAATCCATCTAAAGCAGTTTTTACAGCTGACTGAGGAGGAATATAGACCCCAATAAGAATAAATGAGGAAAATTCCCTTGGAGCGTAGAAGGGTCTACAGTTGACTGCCAATAATTCTAAACAGGGAGAGCAGCTTGTGACAATGATTTTTGTGTCTCTGCACCAGTTGGAGTTCACATAGAAGCAGATGCCACCTCCCCGCAATTTTTGCGCTGAGTAACAGTCCCTGTCTGCCCTAATGATACTAAAATGAGGGAGCTCAAGTGCCTCGTCAGGAATGTTGGCACATTCTGCAGGATGGAGTAGCAGTTGTGCACTGCTTGGATGTCAAACTAGAAATGGCTGAGGGAGAGGGGAAGAAGGGAGGAGTTACTTACATCACAGTAAGACTAAGGGAGCCAAGAGGGAACAAGGGGATTAAAGGCACACTGCTAGCCTATGTAAATAACCATTATACTAAACAGTTACCCTGGGTAATATAAAACACACGTTGTGGGACATGACATGTCTCCTGCTGGACGGCATCTTCTCTTCAGGTGCCGCGGGTGGAATGTCAACCACCACAACGTATGAACTGGTATAGGGGCCCCTTGAAGCCCCTTACCAGTTCACAGACTGTTAAAGAAAAATACAAAAATAAAAAGAAATAAATAAATATGAAAGAAAAGAACCTCTGACAGACTGTCTTCTCCTGTCTCCTGCTGGGCGGCGTCCTCTCTTCAGGTGCCCTGGTGGAATGCCACCCACCACAATGTATTAACTAGTATAGGGCCCCCTTGAAGCCTCTTACTAGTTCACAGACTGTGATACAATAAAAAAAAAAAGAAAAGAACCTCTGGCTGTCTTCCTCCCCTTGTCTCCTGCTAGGCAGCGTCCTCTCTTCAGGTTCTCTGAGTTGGGGGGGCTCCCTCCTGCTCTTTAGGATGCTGGTCTGCAGATGCACCTTTAGACCTCTACCCACCCAACACCACACCCCACCTCACCACAAAGTATCACCAGGTACCCTATGTTCAAAAGAATCCCCCCTTGCTCCTCACACCTCTGCCGCTGACCCGGCAAATAGACAATAGTATATTTGGTCTTAACGTGAAGAAAAATTAGTCTCTTTCTTTTTCATAAAGACAATCATAACAAAAAATAGCAAGGGAAATGGCAGCTCCCGCATTCAGTACCTTAGCTTCTCCTTTTATCCCAGCCCCGAGGAACTTATCTTTGATCTGCAGTTTCGGTTTTAGTATTCCTCTTATTGCACAGGCCAGTTCATTGTTGGATGCCTCTGCGGTGAGGAGAACATTTATTAAAGATTGTCCAGCTATTTTTTTTTCTTCGCATAACACAGGATTATAACATTCTCCGGCAGGCTGACTGTGTATCCCGAAGCCTCTGGGAAGGATTCTTCCTTTGTCTTATTCAAAGTGCGCTTCACTGTGCCAATAATGATTCAATCCGTTCTTTTGAGTCTTTCCAAACCTCTCATCTCTTTAGTAGCCTTTTATATTCAGAGGTGTTACACATCACTTATGAGGCACGCTACCAACTCTCCAGCCTGTGAGTGCCGAATACTCTAACTGGTCTGTCAGTTTTCAGCAACTAAATCATTTATTCCGCTGTTTCATAATTATAATGTGCTATATATGAAGGGACCATTTTACCAAGTGTGCCAGCACTGGGAGATAATGCTTGCCAGAAAAGGCCTAGTTGAGGCATAGTAAGGCTTAAGGTGGCACACAGTGCACATAGGACAGTTTAACGTAGATATTGCATCACAATTATCACATTAAACAAGGTAATTAGTAGTTCTGAAGTGGAGCAATAGCAGCCCTGGAGTCTTGTCTGTTTCGGGATACCCTGGATTTGGTACCCCCCGTGACCAACGGCACATGT
The DNA here is from genome assembly GCA_027917425.1 of Gastrophryne carolinensis. Taxonomy (NCBI): domain Eukaryota; kingdom Metazoa; phylum Chordata; class Amphibia; order Anura; family Microhylidae; genus Gastrophryne; species Gastrophryne carolinensis. The sequence goes on along the minus strand of CM051237.1, from coordinate 459,851,458 downwards.
GCAAGCTGCAGCCCCCGCATGCTATACCTTTAGCTGGGCTTGTGCCCGCACCAGGCATTTGTGAGTGGCCGGTGCAAGCACGCACCCTGTTAGACGATGGCAGGGAAACGGCCTCTGGCGCACTCGGCTCCGCTTGGCTGCTTTCAGCTAGACTCGGCCCCGTCGCTGATTGGACGAGAGCCCGTGCAAGCATCATAGGGGAAAGGAGAGTTTTACTCAGCGATCTGAGGGAGAGGGGTTTCAAACAGCGGGATGTCCTGAATCAAGGTGATGTGGGGGCAGGGGTCCAAAACAGAAGATAGCCAAGCAAGGTGTCAGGGCAGGTTAGAAATTTTGTTGATAAATAAATGCCTGTTCTGCTGCGGACAAAGGTCTACTTTATAGGAACCACTTCAGCAATTTATGCTGTTTGTACCTCTATAATATATGATACTCAAGACCAAATCACTAAAGATCTTATCCATTAAGAGATCTCTCAGCTTAACGAAATCAAACCAGTGAATCGTTTCAAAAAGCACTGCAGTCAGATCACATACTTAATCAAGATAGCCACAACTCCTGTATGGGGCCCAAAGGGCCTTGACCTTTCATAATCTATATGTTTATTGTTGGGCCCCTAGGTAACTAGGCAGATTTGCCTAGGAGGTTCAGTTCAAACTGGGGGCCCGGCCATCAAATATAGGTTATGTAGGCAGGGGCAGACTCCCTACAACCTATATTGTATTTGGGTCTGCCATAACCTATAATCTGATGGCTTGGTGTAAGAGAGTAAATCAAATGTCATTACCTGGAGACTGTTGTGTTGCTGTTTTGCCACAAGGGGCTGCTGTTTCCCCCACGCAGCTAAGCTGTGGCTGTTACTTGCAACCAGAGGGAGGAAATGACTCAGCTTGTCTTTGTGAAGAAGGAGGAGGAAGTGGAGTGACCTCCATCTTGAAAGACAGCAGAAGGCTGTGTGAAAGGGAATCCTATGTGTCGTGTGGAGACCAGACTTGGTATAGAGGGACTGAATCTTGGCCCTTGATAGGAGCAGAGGATTCCTCCAGGACAGCTACCGAGAACTGTGGAAGGAGCCAGACTGCTGTTCCTTATGGTTGTGAGAGAGACTTGCTGCGGCCCAGCCTGAAGACATCTTTGGTCTCATCTACTGGACCCGGGTCAGTAATCACACAGCATGCATGCTTAACTGTACAGACTGAGACTAGGCCTATTAGTTAAGTTTTACATACGCCGAAAGTGTTTTTCTTTTCCCTGTTTGCTGCCTGGATTTTTGAACTGAAAGGAACATTTTGCCTGTGAGATTGTTAGCTGCTGTGCTGTACCGCCGATGACCCCTCAGTGAGCACCCACACAAACATTCGTTCCAGCAAGAGGGTATTAACAGGTATGGTGGGACGTTTTAGTGTAGCCACTAGTAGGTGAATTACCAGGGCTTCCTGTAATATCCAATGAGGGTCATCTGGCTGTGTAGCACAGGGGTTCTCAGCCCAGGCTGAGTGTATGTAATCAAGTTTATTGTTGATCACAATTATAATTTGAAGTGGGTATTGCAGTAAAAGTTTCCCGCCTGTGGCTTCTCTGTATCCTGAGGAGCCCACACTGGTACACGGCTTACATGGGCACCTTACTTGAACTTTATTGGCTGAATTCAGAGGTAAGCCTGCTTGATTTGGGCAAGGGGTTCAGTTCAAACTAGGGGCCCAGACGTTGTGGTTGTATTGGGCCCTAAATTGCCATATGGCGGCATTGTACTTAAAGTAGTAAAACAAGGATCTGGGTGAGATTACAAACTGAAGCTGGGTGGAAAAAAAATTCTAATATCTCTCTTGAAAACCTGGAGGGCTCAATGTCAATATTCTTCAGGATTACACAGTCTTAGGGGATTTTCAATAGTGTAGGCTCATGGATAGAGGTATATAAAATCATATTCAAACCAATATAGCAAGCCAGCTGGCACAAGCCAATGCCCTCCACCCATGGCTGATGATTGCACGCCGTATCTGGAATGGCAGGATATTATTTGTGATGATAAGTAACAGCTGCTTTCTACACTTTGCTTTTACTGGAGTTATTTATGCTGAATGGATTTTGTCTCTCAGAGGGATGACACAACACTTTCTATAGCTTGGCAGAAGCAAATATATTTCCCGTTACGTGGGCTATGGCATAAAAAGTGATGCCGGAGAATAAGCGGGGAAAGGAATTTTCTACACCGATCAACCGATCAACACTAATCAAACATTTCACCCCCAAGGAGTTAATTTACCTTGCAACATGTTAGAGGACTCTGATTAGGTAAAGTAGGGAGGTTAGGGGTTAGCTTTGGTGCCAAGGCTAAAGTTAATGTTACGTTTGAGTTTCAACAGGAATTTGGGCCACAAAATATGGTCCCATGTTAATAGCATTTCCTTTGAAGTTGTTCTTATATGATACGATCCAGCCCCTCTGCCTTTCTGACAAAGCTTTGCATCAGAATATAACCTTCCTTTCTGAGCATCATGGGATTCATACTGTGATACTAGACCTACCAAGTATCACAGTATGAGTCCCATGATGCTCAGAAAGGAAGGTTATTTTCAGTCACTCAGAGGAGGGGCATGCATAGTGTGACAGGTTGGTCTGCTAGTGGGCAGGTGCAAAAAACAACATTCAGATATGAAGATTCGCCTGACTGCGAAGTGATTTGGGTAAGTTTTAGGGGTGGGAAATGGAAGAATATACTGAGCGCGAAGTGATTTAGCTAAGCATTGTAGCAGAAGTGAGTGAACCAAATATGTAGGCGAGCACATTAATGAGTTAAGTTTGTAGTGAGCAGGCGTAAGTCGTAACGATTTTCGTCTGGACGATTATTTATAGAAAAAGGAAATCTGAATCTAACGGAAAACGTAAATGATTCGTGGGAGAAGACGATGGAAAAAGGGCAAAAACGAAAGCCTACGTTGTAACATGAGTAAAATAAACGGAAAACAAAATCTGGAAAATGACATTCTCGTTGGCAAAGACTTTACTGAAGGCTTGCGATGCATGCTTAGAATCACTTGTACACTCATATGCGAGTGGGAAAAATTTAAAAAAAAAAAACAGATCGACACAAAAACGAAAGTCTTTTGATGTCTCTCTGAATCAACCCTAATGTCTGGGCTGGGAGCGACCAGAGGTTATATCATTTGAGAACCTCCATTAGTTTTGTAGAGTGATCTCTCTCCTCCCCCTGGGCAAGCCCTTCCTACGGGCAGAATATGTGGCGCGAATCCCGCCCACCATCCTCCCCTTATAGCCAGATGATGCTGCACACTGACCCAGCATACCTCTGGCTCACAGCAGCATCTGCAACCTACCATAGAAGCGGGACAGTGGCTCTTTACAGATGGGATCTCCACTGTACTTGGGCAGCTGATCATACTAGGAAGTGATACCTAGATACATTAAAGAGTACATGATAAATAAGTCAAGGTCACAAATCCAGGTGATCAGTTCAATCTTCACAGATTTCAGGGAATGAGGTTCAGGGATGCTGATAAGACTGCACTCTGTGGCCAGCTGAGGGTGTCAATTCCTGTGCACAGCAGAAGTGCTGTGGAACACATTGGCGGAGGTGTCTGCGTTCTCCTGTGGGTGCTGGGTCAGAACCCCCCACTTGCGCAAGGCAGCATGTGGTGAGCCGAGTTCCTCACAGCACTGCAATGCTACAGAGCCCAAAACATGATCCACAGCCTCTTTTATCTACTGTATATGACAACCAGAACCACAGCCTGATCATTCGTCATGTACCTTTCCGGAGAACAGGATGATGTAGATACAGACAGTTGCCAGCAATAGCACCTGCAGTCTCCCTAGAGAGTGTAGACTAGGGAAACTCAGCAGAAGGGAGGGCCGGAGTGTCAAGTGTGAGGATGATGCAGAATCGGGAACATCAGGCAGGAACTGAGGGAGATCTGGAAAGCAATAGTGAATTAAAGCTGACTGTAACTGAGGGAAGCCAACAGGTGCTACACCAAACACTGGTTCCAGGGTAGGGAGTCTGCCGACAGATCTGGTTTTTGCCTGAGCCCTCTGCAAGGTGGGTTGGACTGCGCTGCAGAAAAGTTGGGGTACCACTACTACTTCCAGTGGGTCCAAATATAGAAAAGTCCAGTCCAGGTTTTCAGGGAAGTTGATGCAGGGAAGCCAGAGAGTCCAGAGCCAGGGAAAGCCGTAATCCAGTGCCGAATTTCAGAGAGCCAAAACAGGTTGTCTTCCAAGCCGAGGGCCAAGAGCCAGAGAGAGGTCAGTTTCCAAAGCCAGAGGGTCAGAGCCAGAGTGGGTCGCAATCCAAGAGCCAGAGGGTCAGAGCCGGAGCTGGTTGTAATTCAAAGCCAGAATTCAGAGCCAAATGTCAAACCAGGAAGTCACACAGGAGAAGAGGCAAACATCACTCCAAGAAGACAACTTCCTAGTGCTGCAGGCCCCCTCTTAGAAGGCCTTCGGCGCACAGGTAGTGCCTGCGGCACATGCGCAGAGCACACACAGGGTCAGGGGCCGCTCGGACATGCACAAACCAGTGTGCCATCACCTAATCCGGTCACCGAGGCCATGCACTGCCCGAACGAAGACACCCCATGGGTGCAGCCGAGTGTGCGCACATTTGCGGGAATAAGCGCACACCCACTGGGGCACGTGAGTAGGACCAGGTCTCCTATTGTGACATTATTATATCAATTAGATTCAGTACCTCAGTCTGACCACAACTCAATGTGTGGACCAAAATCTGACCCACAAGCTAATTCATATAAACCGCAAACCAAACCTTGCCCCAGTTTATCTGTACCAAAACCTGAAAATAACCAATTTATAAGAGCTTGCATTGACGAGTCATAGAGCAGTTTAAGCATTTGAAGAAGGCGAACGTGAACTGTAATAACTAGAAAAGGCAGGGCAACGCTAACCCCCGGCTGGCACTAACACAACAAAGATACGCTCTGTTTTCATAATTATAATGAGGCTTTAAATTATTTGCGATTGAGCAACTCGTCGTGACCACCCAGATCTCCTGACCATCAGACTTCAATAACATGCCTCATTACTCGCCCAAAACAAAAATGACTGATAAGCAGTTTTCATAATTAATAGCATCAAATAACGGCTCGATTTTGTATCACTTTGTTTTAGGTTTCTTACTTTTCTTCACAGCAGAGGTTTGAGCTTCGTTTTTTCGGCTGTGGGAATAGATAGGAGCCCGTGGGGACCACCCAGAGAGTTCTCTCCTGTCGTGCTATTTATGGATTTTCCTGCATTTCATTATGATCCTGAAGAGTCGTGTAATGCATTTCTCTCTTATGGGATCAGGTTTGATGTCTCACATCGTAGAACATGTGCTGATCACTTACTCTATATATCTGCCCAATTCAGGCTTTGAAATATCTTCAAGGGAAGCCCACCGGAATTCTGTAAAGTCATTGATCTTGCCGGCCACACAGAGTCAAACTAATTTTGTACATTTTATTTGTGGTGGTGGTGAGGGAGATAGGCAGAACAAAAAGTAGTTTTTTTCCCTTGAACATTGAAGCAAACCTGTACTGAATTTTTGTAAAACTGACATCTGGGATAGAGGTGGACATTTGAGATGAGCAAAATTTGATTTGGACAACCTTGCCTCCTCCCTTGCCCAGGTGTTCCCCTGCTGCTCCCCGCTCTGCAGTTGGACAGATGAAACATATCCTCTGCCCTGCAAGCCAGAGGAGTAGCTAGGCTTTCTGGCACCCGGGCAAAGATTCAAAATGGTTCTCAGTTCCCCTTTTGCGCCCCCTGACCTGCTGCACCCGGGACAAGTGTCCCCCCTGCTCCCCCCTAGCTACGCCCCTACTGCAAGCTCGCCCACCAGCAACAGACAGAGGATCTGTGTTCTCCTTCCAGCTGCAGAGTGGTGTGGGGCACCTGCTCCGACGATCGGGAGTGGGTGAGTAAGTTACCTACCTACTTACCTACACACTGGCTCCGGAAGTTGGCTCGCACAGGTGACAGCGTGGACGTCCTCTTCCCCTCCCCACCTGTGCAGAGGAGAGCGCACGTGCTCCTGCATAGAAAGCGGTGGAAGCTGGCCACAGTGTCAGCTGGTTTCTGCCGCTACCAAGAGTGCCTGCCCAGGACCGAAAAGATAGGGGAGTCGGGATGCAGGTAAATGATAGTGAGTTTTTTTTTTTGATTGGTATGAATCCCAAATCTATTCAGAGTAGTGTCACCCTCAGAAAAACTTCCCCCGAAACCTTTCAGTTTCTCTTTAAAATATCTCTAGGGCATTAAACAAAAAATAACCTGCTTATAATGTATTGTATATCTGTAGGGGTACGGCACTCAGACTGCCCAGGTTTTTCCGACTCCCCATCTGGCCATTCAGTGGATGTGATAAAAGAAATAGAATGAATGGAAGGAGATAAGATGGATAGATGATAGAATGAGCGAATGGAATAATGTAAGGGAAGACTGAAATAAAAAATAGAAATAATAGAAAAGAAATGAAGAAGAACCTCAGATAAATGATAAGCTCGCTGAGTATTTGTTTAGTGTGCAGAGAAGGATCAGGCAGTGAGCAAGTGCCCTGAATACGGCCTAGGCTAGTCTTTTTCATACTGGCAAACACTGATTCTGTTCTGTCACCATTCGCCCCCCAGGAAGCGCGCGAAGGCAGCCAGTTAAAGTGGACCAAACCCCACTCTGGAGTCTATAATACCTGGAGTCTCTCCCTCTTGCTGCTTCAGTGGATGTGATAAAATGAATGGGAGGAGATAAGATGGATAGATGATAAAATGAACGAATGGAATAACATAGGGAAAGGCGGAAATAAAAAATAGAAATAATAGAAAAGAAATGAAGAAGAACCTCAAATATATAATGAGCTCTCTGTGTATTTGTTTAGTGTGCAGAGGCAGTGGGCAAATGCTCTGAATACAGCCTAGACCAACGGTACTCAACTGGCAGACCAGGGTCCGAATGCGGACCTCGGCGGCATATTTCTGGACCCCTGCCCTGGCAGCCCTGCACTCAGTTGCTTTTGTGTTGCTGTGCTCAGCGCTTCCCCACTTTACTTAATCGGCAATGTAGTGCTTAGTATCCCTGCCATAGTCATTACTCTGCTGCCCAATGCCTAGCATTGCGATATGAAGTACTGCACAGGCGGGAAGTAGCATTGCAAGGTCTGAGGAACAGGGCAAACATTACATTTCATTTTATCACAGATGCAAGTCCGGAGTTCCCCTTTATTTCCCTCCTAGTCATCAATATGCACTCAGGAAAAGGAATTAGCATTTACAGGTTAAGCAGGGCAGATCACAGACTCCCCGCTGGCAACTCTCACACCTCTAGTCTGAGAAGACTCCGCTGGGTCTGCAGCTGGCTGGACCCCTGGCTGTGAATTTGTCACATGAAAGATGGAAGCTGCAGACAAGCGGCACCAACACAAATTGGACCATAGCGGTGCCACCATGTGTCCCAGCACCAAGCCAGGTACATAATCAGAACTGGCTCACAAAACCGCACACGAGGATAGGTTACTGTGGGCTCAGCAATAAAGGAAAACCTGGAAAACAGAGATCTAAGGTTCTGACCCATTTAGGGACCCCATTTGGACTCATCGGATGCCTGGCGTCCAGCCCAATTGTTTGGTGCCATTTCCAAAGCCATACGACCCCCTGCCCAAAGTTATAACCCCTAAAGGGTTTTAGGGGCGAAAGCACGCTCCAGAACAGTGGGAGGTGACAACCTGTCCCACAGATGGGAGGGGGTGGAGGGTTGACACCTGCTTAAAAGTGAGCCAGGGGGATGAGAACGGGGTCACTTATCTGGAGAGGTCACGGTTCACACGTGCTGGAGGTGTCCACCCACCCAGCTTGCCACTTACCTCTTGTGGAAGCTCTTATCACCACTACTCTGCAACTGCATATTAAGGTAACTGACTATTGTTTCTCTGTGTAACTCACTCTATCCTGTAACCGTCTCAGAACAGCATTTTGTATCATCTATATCATTCCATATTCCATCATAGCCAAATGTTTGTTATCACTGCCTAGTTTGCTTATAACTTGAGCGATCTGTTTGCCTTAAACCAAGAATCTGTGTGTCCGCAGGCTTTGGGCCTGGTATTCCTGATAGGAGGGACTCGGACAAGGGTTTTGGGGAATGCGGTCTGTGTGTCAGGAGGTACCTGGTTTATAGTTGGATCAGGTGACCCGCGGTTCCCTGACACAAGGTACACACAAACTTTGTTTCTCTGCCTTTTTCCCATCCAATCCTGTCCCGCTGCCCCAGCTCAGTCCCATCCATCCCTGTCCTGCCATCTCTGCCCCATCAATCCCTGTCCACTCAACTCTGCCCCATCCATCCCAGCAATTTTGGTTTTGCCTACAGAATCTATAGCCGTCCCAGTGCGCTGATTTCTAACTATCCACCCCCCGTCCGGACCTTCACCTCTCACTAGATGTCTGTATATGGACCTTTACAAGAAGTGGTTGAGTACCCCTGGCCTAGACTCTTCTTTATTATACTGGCAAACACTGATTGTTCTCGCATTTTTCGCCCCTGGGAAAATGTGGAGGCAGCCAGTTAAAGTGGACCAAAACCCACCCATACTCGCTCTCCCCCACGATCGATGTGAAACCCCCAGGAGTGTGTGAAACCCCCAGGTAGCCTTAAAACTCACCTTCATTCCCAGTCCAACGGCGCATGCGCGAGCAGCAGCCGCATCCCCGCTATCCCTTTAGCAGGGCGCGTACCTGCGCCTGCTAGATATTGCATGCAAGATATTGAATCATTGTGAGCACTTACATGTTCTCCTGCCCTGACCAAAAGTTAAAATGCTGCCTCAGCCGTGCAACAGCCATGCTGTTACCTGAATTCAACTGACAATAACCCACAATGCATGGTGGCAGAAAACCCAGCAGCACTTTCTCTTATTGCCAGCAGCCTGTAGATCCATGGGCCGCCATTTTGTTTGTAAAAATAACCACAGCAGGATTTAGAAAAAGGTAAATTAATTTTTATGTGCAGCAATATGAATTGCCCTGGGGAGAGATACATATGAACACTGTTTATTATAAGGGTGTTGGTCCGGTTTAAGACCGGTCTATTCTAATTGCCCAGGTCATGTACACCTTCCAGGTTGATCATAAATTGGTTTCAGCTGCCACCTTTCTTTATGTCAAGTGTGAGAAATATAAGTCAGTGAAGACTGTGGTTAATTCTGTGTTAAGCTTTTGTCAGTCTTCCAAGAGTAGAAGGCATTTTGTAATTGTTCAGTTCTGAACAGTTTGGTTGGTGCAGCTTTTTTTTTTCTTATTTTTTATGATGTACTGTATATATTACTCCCTTTCTTCAGAGCTGTCCTAATCTGACAGCATTACCCTATCTTAATCTAATCCCATTTAAAACCATCACCAATGACATTTAATCCTTGTTGAGAAAATGAATACATTCATTTTCTCTGATGACGTAATTTTTGTATGAAGAAAAACGCATCAGAGTCCTCTGTCAATAGCATATTTGAAATAAAACCTTTCAACCAGGATTAAAACAGTTTTACCCTGCCCTACCGGAGGATCGGCTATGGCATGAATGAAGAAATCAGATGGCAGCACAAGTATCTTTTTGACTTTGCTACCCTGCAGTAAGGATAGAAGGCAAAACAAAGGGATCCAGCTTTGTAGCAAAACAGCAACTTTACACTGGTCCAGTGTCACCCATGATATTAGATTTGATATTAGATTTGACTTAGAGGTGGCCAAAAAAATCTTGGCTTTGTGCGAAAGGTAACTCGTAAGTGAGAATTCTTGCTTTCTCGGCTGTTTCAGAGACACATTCGAGATCATCCTGCATATGCAAGAAGCATATAAGATTTTACAACTCGCATGACAGTTTACTGAATCACTGCAGCAAGTAGTAAAAGATTTAATTAATATAGCTGCTTTAGCCAGCATGATTTTTATATCAATTAAATTGACAGCCGACAATTATAGTTTTTTTTTTACTATAGTATGCAGTTTCCCAGCCCTTATGCCTTTTGGTATTGGTTCGAGGCACTTCCAGGGGTTTGGGTAACTGGACAGGGGGTTACCGCCATGTCACCCGCCAATGCTGGCGGGTGACAGGGCGGCTCAAACCGCGAACTGGTATAACGGTCCCCCTGACCCCTTACCAGTTCACCCCAAGTGTTTTAAGAAAAAAAAAAGACACCACAAATACCTTTAATATTCTTAATTTGACTACTTACCGTTCCTTATCTTCTTTCTTCTTTCTTCCCCCCTTCTAAGGCTTACCAACCCGTTATACCAAGCATAGGGGTTGGTAATTCTGCTTGACAACCTGTTGCCAGGCAGTAGCTTTATCCGAGACTTATGCCACCGAAAGCCTCGACCTCAGTGGCACATAGCTTCTATCTAGGACTAACCAAGCTGACTGCTTACATATCCCCTACTCCTCCCAAGGGCAGGGGACTTGGCACTTGAAGCCAAAAATAGTAAACCCGTGACAAGGCATTTGTATGACGTTTACCAGCCCTTTGTTGTACCACGTAGTTGAAAAACCACCAGAAACCATCATATTACCCTGGCATTTTTCCTTTTAAGGGAGCATGATCTTACACAACTGGAACTTTACGGCCCAACAGATTATACCTGAGAGCTTTGGGGGGCCCATGTTAAAGCCAAGCTCTCCCGTTCCACAATACAATAGTTTCTCTCACAAGACATGAGTTTTCTACTCAAATAAATTACTGGTTGTTCCACCACATTTACCTCCTGGGACATCACTGCCCCTAAGCCCCACGTCTGAGGCATCTGTCTGTACAACAAACAATTTGCAAAAGTCTGGTGCTTTCAACACTGGTTGGCTACATAAATCATTTTTAAGGTTCTAAATGGCTTTTGTTTTGCTTCAGCAGACCACTGAACAATAATGAGTTTCTTGCCTTTTGTAAGTTCAGTCAGTGCTGCTGGGAAAATGGGCACAAACCTCCGACAGTAGCCACTTTCACTTGTTTTTTTGGCAGGGGCTGTGGCCAACTTTGCATTGCATCAATTATATTACTTGGAGTCTTATCACAACTCTACCTACAATGGCCTTCCCCCAAATCAGGATGCACCCTTGTTAACCCCCCAGTTAACCCGACAGACTCACTTGCTTCCTGGCTCCCTTGCCGATTGCCCACATTCCCGCATCTTTGGCCTATGTGTGTGCTTCTACCTCCAGCAGATAGGCTGGGGGCAAGAGCTTGCCCACTGCTGGGGATGCTGCCACTTGAGATTACGATTGCCCAAAACAGAGCTGTTTGCCAAATATTTAATATGCATGGCAAGCAACTCTGATTAGATGAGAGTCTGTGCATGTGCCGTAGAACCGGGAAGAGGTGAGTTTTACCTGGCGATTTGGGGGGGTTTCACAAAGGGGTCAAGGACCAAAACCTGGGATAATCAAAATCAAAAAGGTTTTGTTCCACTTTAAATGACTTTCCCAATCAACTTTGACAATCACAATATCATCCAAGTAGAACAAGGCTCAAAATCCTATCTGTGACGATTGCACGGGTTGATCAGACCTATTGATCATTCATCCAATCGTACCCCATGTGTGTCACCGCGATTGTTCAGTTGCCAACACTCGTGGCTATAAATTGCCGCCACCAGAACACAAACAGTGTTCAACTCTATATAAGCCACACACAACACAATCAGATCAAAAGGATCAATCGACCCACAACCACTTCCAGGCAGGGGGCAATCGAGCGTCCTAGGTAAGTAAGGTAGCCAGGCTCTTAAGAAATTGCATGAACTTTTTTAATTCAGAGCATCAGTGACCCTCTGCTGTATTTTTAGAATGTATTTAAACGAACAGAAAACACAAAAACAACAAGAAAAATGGTGCAAGGTGATAAAAACAGAATGCACTATAAAACACGCTACAAATAATTTAGATAGCAATTACAAATAAAAAGGGTGAAAAATATACTTAAGAGTCTGTCTGGGCTGCGGTTCGATCAAATAAATTATTTCTCAGTCCCCACACGCTTTCTGGTCTTCTGCTGTTAAAGGGAGCGTGTGTCACTCTTGACGGTAAGATTAGAGTGTCTGGCCATTCTTGCCAGCCAGGCTTATAGGCCCCAGAACAGTCGGTCTCCCTACCCCTCCCACAGCATATCACAGCCTGTCCTGAATATTCCAATCTCATTTCTGCTTTATGATACCAGATGAACACATTCCAAGAGAGGGGGTGACACAAGCAGGTGGGGAACTTTGGGACTTTGTGATCTGTTTTTTCTTTTGGTTTCCATACTAGGGGTTTTATTACCGCCATCCACTCCGTATTTATTACTAGGTGGGAGGGGGGAAAGGATGTGAGTGGTTTACACCAAGCAGACAGGTCAGCTAAAGTCTATATATATATATATATATATATATATATTATATATATACTATATAAACTACACCTAGGGTGTTCTGTCACACTATACATTGCTCGTTGGTGTTTAGCTGGGGCCCCCTTTAAGCCAAAAGTCATCTTAAGGTAATGGAAGTGGCCCTCAAGGTGTAGAAGGCAGTCTTTTTTTTGGTCTCTTTTGACAATGGGATTTGCTAATAGCTTTTGATGAGGTCCCCGGTAGAAATAAACCTGGTTGGTACCAACCTCTCAATTAACTCATCTACCTGGGGCATAGAATAGGGATCAGAAGTAGACACTTCATTTAGCCTGCGATAATCCTAGCAGAAACGCCATACCTAGGCCATTGTCTAGTGCCGCTCTATAGCGACTCTGCTCTTTCAATATATTGAAGTTTCAAATTTGCAGCCCTTCTTTAGCCAGTATTTCCCAAACACACAAACTCCCTGTCTCATTGTTCAAGTCGTTCCTCTCTCTCCTTTTCCTCCTTTTCCCATGCTATTCCTTTAATCGCAGGTCGGTCTGTGCAGGGCCTAGTAGGGGCGCATGTGCCCTGTAGATTTCTATGCCTTCTTGTCTCCTCGGCCACACAGGTTACTGACATGGAATTCTGCAATGGATGATCTCAGATAGTCCTTCAAGGCCTCTGTGGCCCGCGAGAGGGGAAGTTTGAGATAATCACTCAGGACCCCAGCTGTTGCAGCAGCAATCCAAGGCGGGCCCGTCTTCCGTAGGGCAGCAACAAAACCGTGCAGTTGATAAATGTATTAACCTAGATTTTCGATTAACCCCTTAACTGGGGTGGCGGGTAAGCCGTCACCATGCTTCATGTCTCCACCTTTAACTGCACTTATGGTCCCCCTTGAGTGCTCCCCACCCACCAACCAGAGAAATAGACATAGGCAATATGCATGTGTGGAGGGGAGACCTGATTTCCCTGCCTCCACTGGTCATATGACTCCTGTGTGTCTGAAGCCAAACTGATAATAAGTATATGGTAGCCTGTGAGTTTAACTCTTTTTACACTTTCTCCCCTCCACACACACAGTTAGTATTTAGGGTGGACAAACCCCATCAGGGCTACCTGATACCCTCTCCCTGTGTCATCCTTATCTGGGATGCCTAAACGGTATGAAAGCCCCCAAGTCCCCACTAAAATCTGATTCTTGATCCGACGGCCCATGCGCAGGCTGCGGCCACACTAAGCTATACCTTTAGCTAGGCACATTAGTCATTAGCTAAAGGGCCCGCATGGAGCCGAGCAAGCTGATTGGCTGCATGCCCACGTATGGATCGGCGGTCAGGTAAGTTTTCCTGGGGTTTCACACAGTTATTTGGGATGCCCAGGTGACAAGGACCAAAACCCCACTCAAACCTTATGCACCCTCTCCCTCTCAGCTTCTCTCTAACAGAGAGCGTGCCCGCACTGGCTATTCACAAATGCCTGGTGTGGGCATGCGCCCTGCTAGAGGGATAGCGGGGATGAGGCCGCGGCTTGCACATGCACCGTTAGAACGGGAAAGAATAGTAAGTGAATGGGGCGACCTGGGGGGTTTCACAGAGTGGGTCATTCCGATTTTGGATGCCACGGGGGGGAAAAATCGATCGCGATGGGTTTTGGTCTAATTTAAACCCTTTCAGCCCCCTGCACTTCTTTAATGCTGGCTACTTATTTGTGTTTTTAGGGGTGTTATGTTAGGGGGGCAGTCTGTGTACACACTGAGGGGGTAGTTACGGATGTGGGTTTTTTTTCCTTATACCCACAGACCACAACCTGCTCAGGGAAACCTGCAGCAGTATCGCTGTGTGCCACCAGATCGGGGGGGGGGGGGTGCAGAACCCTAGACAAGGCTGGCTCCGGGTTTCTGGGGGCCCTTGGGCAAAAGAGTCTTAGTGGGCCCCAAAGTAGTATATCACATGATGTCACCTTTCAGCTCCACTACCACAAATGGATCATCTCCTGCTGCTGATCAACCTCAAGTCCTTATTGCCTTCCCTATAGCCACCAATCATCCTCTAGTCCTTATTGCCTTCCCTATAGCCACCAATCACCCTCCAGTCCTTATTGTCTTCCCTATAGCCACCAATCACCCTCCAGTCCTTATTGCCTTCCCTATAGCCACCAATCATCCTCTAGTCCTTATTGCCTTCCCTATAGCCACCAATCATCCTCTAGTCCTTATTGTCTTCCCTATAGCCACCAATCACCCTCCAGTCCTTATTGCCTTCCCTATAGCCACCAATCACCCTCCAGTCCTTATTGTCTTCCCTATAGCCACCAATCGTTCTCTAGTCCTTATTGCCTTCCCTATAGCTACCAATCATCCTCTAGTCCTTATTGCCTTCCCTATAGCCACCAATCACCCTCCAGTCCTTATTGCCTTCCCTATAGCTACCAATCATCCTCTAGTCCTTATTGCCTTCCCTATAGCCACCAATCACCCTCCAGTCCTTATTGCCTTCCCTATAGCTACCAATCATCCTCTAGTCCTTATTGCCTTCCCTATAGCCACCAATCACCATCCATTCCTTATTGCATTCTCTACTGAGACCAAGCACCCATCAGCCCTTAATGCTTGCTCTGCTGCCACTAAAGGCTCCATCATTGCTGTCAGTTGTCACCTGGTTCTCACCACCCTCTGAGCTTCAATTGCCCTTCGTTCCACACCACCTTCTCCAGTGTTGCTGACCATCCCCTGTTGCTGAGGCCATGAGCAGGTCTTCACACAACACCCGGCATTCAGTGGTTCAGGTCCAATGTAAAATAATACCATGGCCAAGTGTAAGCCTGAGTGGGCCCCTGAAGATGCCAGGTGCTGGCACCGTCACTGACCCTAGACCACCCCCATGGGTGCTCCCCTGTCCACCACTGTGTTTAGCCAGCTCTATGTTATCACATTCTAGGCTGTCTCAATAAACGTTATTGTATTTCAACACTTAAACCTTGACCTATCTTCATGAACTGCATCCCAGGCAATAAACGGCTTACAGGGTTATGCAGGAAATGAGATACCCGGCTCCAGAAACCTGGCATGTGTGAGCTTTGTGCTCCTCCATGGAGGATAAATCTCAGCGAGGTTACTTTGCAATTCTTCATGTAACTGGAGGTCACTTTTTAAATGCAGCCTAAAGTCTTATATTTCAGAGCGAAGAATAGCGCTGAACTCAATGGCAAAATCCAGGGTGGTCCAGTATCTCTTTTGCCGCCTTCCAAGACAGATTGAGTGCAGATAGGATTACAGGAAGAGGGGGGCTGCGAAATTTGAATTCTTTGTCAAACCGTTGTGCTGGACGCAGCCAGAAACATTAACGCATTACAATCCCGACCACAAATCTTTCATTAAGAGGAATTATCTATCTGACTGGCTGCACAATGGTAAATTGGAATTTTAGAGGTTTTATTCATACTAGGAGCACACAATGGTTCCATTGTTTTCTGCACTGCTAGACAAAAGGATGTCTTCTCGGGAAGTTTAAAGACCAATGCCTACCTGAGGAATCTTTTTCTGGGTCATATATTTGTTGCCTTTGCCAATGTTTCCCAAATGTTGCTTAGCCACAGTGTCATGGCCCCAGCAGTTTTGCGCAAGGCAGGATTATGAGGGGGGCACAAGAGACGTGGGGCCTCCAACACTTGCCCTGCAAAGGGGGCCTCCACCAACCTTTGGGTTATGGTCTGGTCCAGGAGGCTTTTCAGACTTTGGCCTGATGGTCTGATGTTTGCGGGGCCAGCAATTAAGCTATCGGTGGCCATAAAGTGCCTGGGCAATCGTACAGCCAAAGCCACCACAGGGCAGGACGTAGAGTCTAGAGCAGCAAAGCCGCCGTCAGCAACGCTACAGTGATGGGTGCGTGCTGAGCTGTCAATTGGCGGCCACTAACTGCACATATGACACCAAGCCCAACCATCGGCAGCTCAATGCAGGGAACTGTTTTCTGCTGGACCAGCTGGGGGACTACACTACCCCCCACCCAGAATAGCAAAGCAGGAGTTCCCGAGCAGCACACACCAGACAAGGGTGGCACAAGGGCACTCGATCTGACGTTTCAGTAAGTGGACGGGTGCCAGACAACCACCAATCAGTTACTTGGCTGGACTAGTACTGTATCTGGGACCTCGACCACATTTTGTGCCCAGGGGCCTCCACCACAATTAATCCAGTCCTAGTTCTGTGTGTAAGGCCCCAGTGCTTGGCCTGTGGCAGAGGGTGTGAGAAGCAAGGGAGATTCTTGGACCTAGGGTAGGGCGACTCAGATGGGTGTCTAGTGAGGTGCAATTACTAGCTGGATTCTACTGATGACTCATCCAGGGTAAAACAACAGGCTCTTTATTCAGGCTTCGACTTCAAATTACGCTTCAAGATGTTACACAGTCTCTCATCAGCCAGACAGGTACACTTCACATCAGCAGTCACACATCTGTAGCATGAGTATCAGGATTCACCTCTGTAGCTGGTGAGCAGGGCACCACTGGACTTATATTACTCTATAGACTTTAGGTAGTCTCTAGGAAGCCATGGATCTTCCACTCCAAACAGCTAACTGGTCTGCTTCCCTTTCCTGTTCTCTCCTCCCACTGATATCTTGGTACTCCTCCTCCATTTGCATTATATAGTTATCCCCTCAAATGGGGGATAACTTCAGGAACATTCGCTTTAGACAGGGTTACTACTTAAACAGGACCAACACTCATTTTTCCGGGTGTTGGTCCCTCAGATAGAGAACAAGCTTGGGGGGGCATCCAGAATGCTGGAGCCTCCAAGAACATAACCCGCCTAGAATGCCTGATATCCTTACCTTCACTTTGGGACAGGAGTCCCGCGATTGGCCGCCGACGCAACCATGGCCTATGTGACTGCCCAGCTGCCAATTGCGAGACTCCTTTACCAGCGCTGGCTTATTCTGGGTTATGTTCAGGGGGGCTCCAGCATTCTGGATGCCAACCCCCCCAAGCTTGTTCTTATTCACTGTCTGCGGACCAACACACGGTAAAGACCCGGTGTTGGTCTGGTTTAAGTAACCTCTCTTTCTTGTCCAGTCTCAACACTATTTCTACCTACCACCTACCACCAATGGCAAAGCAGCAGATGTTGCTATTACCAACTGTTTTTTCCCTATTTGCGTTAACCCTTTTGTATTAAGGGGTTCTCTGGACTATTTAAGTAATGTTTCCTACCATTACTTGCATTACACTACTCTCCTGTGATACCGTATGATGGAGCAATGAAACCTTGGTACTCATATTCAGTTATAACAGGGAACTTAGTGTCTCTCCTATGTTTATTGCCTTGAGAGGGTTCTAACCTTTCCTACTTGTAGTGATAATTACCTTTTCCACCTGTCACATGTGCCATCCACTTACAGTGTTGAGCTTATAGAGACATTCCAGGCAATAGCAAGGCAGTAAGGGGCTCACCTGAAGCCTGTTGCATGCACACCTCCTTATTTTCCTGCAGTGTCTTGTAAATGCGAGGTCTCCAAAATTGGCCCTTTAATTCCATTCTGCACGACCACACTCCAAATGTGGTCACACAGCCACATCCAGAGGCGGACTGGAGCCAAAGATCAGCCCTGGATTTTACAGCCATGGATTTTATTAGCCCCTGTCTGGCCTGAGACGTCCCTGCTTAGCACCCCTGCCAACCATAATGCTGGGGCTATAGCATTGTGGGCTGGGGTTCCTAGGATGTGGGTACGGTGTGGCTGGGTACAAGGGGCTGAGAAGCAGACTGAGGGGGCAGGGATTGAATGTGGGTGTTAAAAGCTGCAGCCCAACTGACCCCAGAGCAGTGCAGCCCACCGGGAATTGTCCCGGGTCTCCCTATGACCTGTCCCCCATTTTCCCAGCATGAACCTGGCAAACGCAACCACTGTAACTTGCCAGGCCCACTCACATTAGAGGAACAGGGGCAGCCATGCCACATATTGGAATGTGGTCATGAAAGAATGGAATTGAACAGAGGAGGGCAAACTGTCAGGACCTGCTACAGCTCTCTG
Organism: Gastrophryne carolinensis; assembly: GCA_027917425.1. Lineage (NCBI taxonomy): Eukaryota > Metazoa > Chordata > Amphibia > Anura > Microhylidae > Gastrophryne > Gastrophryne carolinensis. Next base: position 459,833,062 of record CM051237.1, on the reverse strand, counting down.
CAGGACAAAGAGGAGAGGCACATGGGACAGGCTTCCGGTGAGGAACTGCTTGTTGTCATATTGTTGCCATTGCCTGGACTGTCCTTTTAAAATTAGCTTTACACTAAAATGATTTGGAGGGACTGCCCCTCTTTTGAGTCCATGTCCCCCTGCCCCTAGTTGTTCTCATTTGTTCCTCTTTGAGGTGTAACATGCAGATCTGCATCAATAAATTATTCATTTGCCTATTCAAAGTGATTATATTGTTGTAACTGTTACAATGTATCTCCTATCCATCCCTCAATTAGGGGGCGTGGCCTAATTTAACATGTCCCTCTTTTCCATCCTGAAAAGTTAGGAGGTATGCATAAGCTGCTACAAATGTTACAGCTTTTGTTTTAAAGGGACAGTCTGGGCAGAAAAAAAAACTTGAATAATGACCCTTTGTTCCCTGTAGTGGATCTGTCCCGATGTCCCGAACCGGTTGAACAAAACTTGCTCACTGTTGCCAACCCCCCCCCCCCCCCCCATTTTTTCGATGAATCTTCTATGCTCTAATTCTTATAAAGAGAACTAACAGCCAGTGGCAGAGCAGGCAATGTTGCTATTGTCATCTGGTTTTCATTCTACTTACATTAATTTTAGGGTATTGAGGGTTACCCTGGACTAATTAAAGTAGCAGTATCGCGAAATTTGCATTAAAAAAGATAAATAATTAAATAGCCACACAATAGCTTCTAACATGTGTATAAATAATCTGACGATAGAAAAAAGAAAAAATGTATGCCTTTCTTTTAAATTGTATAATGCCAATGGCTCAGTCCATTTGCTGAATAGGGGGATCTGCTGGGTTGTATTTAGTGAGCTGCTTCATTTAGCCCACTGGTCTCCTAGCAACACTTTACCTCAGAGGCTGACACTGTAATCAGTGGTAACGGCTGTGTGTGTGTGAGGTGCTGCTTTTGTTGTGAGACCAGGTGACTCAAATGTATAAACTAAACTGACTGAAAATGACTGAAATTCTTCTTTGAATAACTGTGCAGGAAAATCTAAAGGTATTAAAGTGGAACAAAACCCTGAGTGGCCGACCCTGAAGTCTATAAGACCCGGCCATTGACCTTCCCCCTTGGGCATTCTAAATCGGGATGCCCCACTGTGTGAAACGCCCCCTGGATAACCACAGATCCCCCCATTTTTCTGGTGCTCACGCAGATAGTCATTTAGAAAGGCCGGGCGGCCAGGAAGGTTACTGCTCAGGCTCCCCATCTGTGTGCAAACAGAGCTGATTGGATGAGAGCCCGCGCATGCGCTGTGGGACAGGGAAAGGTACGTTTTCACAGGCGAACTTGGGGATTTCACATATCAGGGCATCCCGAGTCGGGATGCCCCTAGGGGCACAAAACAAAACTCCAGATAGTGAAAATCCTCGGTTGGGCTTTGCTCAAAACACACAAAGCTGAAAGAAAGATCATATGGAAAAAAGAGAGAAAATTGTAAACTGAAAGGTTCTGCAGCAGAGCCAACATGAAGGGGAAACTGTCAAAATCAGCTAAAAAACTTCTAGAGCTTTTCTCTCTGTTTTAGATATATGAGTTCTGGCCAGGCAATGTTGCAATGTTGTTATCTTATGCTGGACGGCTGCCAGCACTGAACAGCTGAGACTTCTGATACATTGTTTCTCCCTCTCCTCAGCATGGAACAGGCCAGAGTGTCGGGCCCCGACACTCAAAAGACATAAACATGAGCTATTAGTCTCCAGCTGCTCAACACACACATCATTTTTTTCTAAATTTGTAATTCTTACTCCAACACCTACCTACATTCAAAGTACCATTTAAATATGTCACCAAGAAAAATTCGCGATACTGCTCCTTTAAGTACATCTCATCCCATTCCTTAGGAAACGCTGCTATCATGTGGATTCATGAGACAATGACACCTAAGTACTCCCCTCTGAAACCTACTGGGAACCTTACTGTCTCTCTCTCAGCTGTTTCCACTTTGTAATAATACTCACCTTTTCCTACCCCGTCACACAAGCAGGAACTACAACTACCAGACTACACAGAGAACAGAGTTGGTCCACAATAGAAAAGGCTGAGTGACCCCCCCCCCCCTCCATGGCTGGAACAGCATGGGTGGGATTTTTTAACCTGAATAATTAGTGAACAGCATCACCTAAAAAGCTGGTGAGCACCTATGGTGTGGTCATGGCCTAGAGGTAAGGAAGCAGCCTTGCACCTGGGGGATTGCAAGCTCGATTCCTGGCCATGGGACATTACTGAAGTGCTCTTGAGCAAGGCTCCTAACCCCCTAACTGCCCCCTGGGCAGCCTAATTAGGGCAGCCCACCACTCTGTGCATGCATACAATCACTGTACATATGGGTTAAATGTGTGAATTCCTGTAGTGGGCGCATGCCTGGCCAATGGCAAACCCTCTGTGGATCGAGGGGGGTTCTTGGACCTAGGGTAGGGCAAGTCAGGTTGGTGTGGCATGTGTGGGGTGAGGGGCACTTACTGATTCAGTCGTTGCTGGTCTTCAAGCATGACACTTCTTGTAGAAAACAACAGGGCCTTTATTTGAAAGCTTCCATCCATGTCAAACAGCATATCTCAGTACAGGCAATATCCATTGGCAGTTACAGCAAACAGTCTTTACAGCTTCCAGTTAAAATCCACAGGCTTCTTCCCTCACTGTTACTCGGCTCCTCCACTACATTAACAGTCTTCCCATCTTCACTAAAACCGGCTTGCGACTAAGAACAAAGAACACTCTAGAAGGGTTGAGTCCTCCCTTATAAAACCTCTGAAATGTTGCCTTTACCAACTCTGTAGCTAGACTCAACCAATAGCAGGGCAGGTGATGTTGCCAATGCCCCCTGGCTGAGTCTCCATTTACTTACTTTAAGGGGTATGCTAGACTAATTAATATTATCTACTCTTATTGCTTAGGCAACGCTGCCATCATGTGGATTCATGACGCAATGGCACCTAAGTCCCACATTAACTACTATTTATTAAAGTTCCTACCTCCTGCCATTGTACCTACCTGTCACATTTCTATGTGTGCACAAGCATACAATGACCATCTATGTTCCAGAAATGTGGTCAATAATGGTCAATAATGTGCAGAGAGTTGTGGTTAATGATACCTACTCTGAATGGTTACCGGTTGTAAGTGGCGAACCCCAGGGTTCAGTGCTGGGCCCACTATTATTAAACTTGTTTATAAATGACATAGAAGATGGGATTAAAAGCACTGTCTCTATTTTTGCAGATGACACAAAGATATATAGCACAGTGCCGTCTATTGAAGATGTTCACAAGCTTCAGGCTGACTTGGACACATTGAGTGTCTGGGCTCCACTTGGCAAATGAAGTTCAGTGTGGATAAGTGTAAAGTGATGCACTTGGGGTCTAATAACCTGAAGGCCACATATGTCCTTGGGGAAGTAAAACTGGGAGAGTCACTTGTTGAGAAGGATCTGGGGGTACTGGTAGATCACAGGCTAAATAACAGCATGCAATGCCAAGCAGCTGCTTCCAAGGCCACCACGATACTATCATGCATTAATAGAGGCCTGGAATCATGGGATAGGGATGTAATGTTGCCTCTTTACAAGGCACTGGTGCGCCCTCACCTGGAATATGCCGTCCAGTTCTGGGCACCCATTCATAGAAAGGACGCTCTGATTATGGAAAGGGTGCAGAGGGGAGCCACCAAACTAATAAGCGGAATGAAGGAGCTTAGTTATGAGGAAAGATTACGAGAATTAAATCTGTTTAGTCTTGAGAGGAGACGACTGAGGGGGGACATGATAAACTTGTATAAATATATAAATGGCCCATACAAAAAATATGGATGAACACTATTTCAGGTGAAATCCTCTGTAAAGACAAGGGGGCACAGCCTTCGATTGGAAAAAAAGTAATGTAGTCTCCGGAGGCGACAATCATTTTTTACCATAAGAACTATAAATCTATAAATGGAATAGCCTCCAACAGAAGCTTGTTACAGCATCAACCGCTGACAGCTTCAAAAAAGGATTAGATGCTTATTTAGAAAAAAATAACATTAACAGTTACTACTAGCGGTTATCTGTTAAAAAAACAAAACAAAACAAAAAATAAAATAAATAGCTTCCCCTATAAAATAAAATAACTTCCCCTACCCCAACACCCTTGGTTGAACTTGATGGACATATGTCTTTTTTCAACCGTATTAACTAACGCCAGGTAGCGACAGATGAGCGTCTGTAGCAGGCATTTTCAGAGCGCCCGCTAGTAGTCACTGTGCTCGACCGTGGGTCGCTAGTTTATAGAGACTCAGTCGCTGTGCAGTAATGATGAATACATTGTGAGGAGTCGCTATTTGACCAGTACAGCGCTGTATAGGAGCGCATGTTAGCGACTGGTCAGTGCGACCGACATATGCAGCAAAAAAACAGCCTCACACAACTCCGGCGCTCAAAAATGCTTCTCTGATGCCCAGAGCACCGGAGGCTGTGTGATTAAAGTCTGTTTTTCAGCATGTATCCACTAGTAACAAAGCGAAAACATATGGAATTACATTGTAATAACATTGTAACATGAACACTTTAATGCCAGACCTGTAATGTCATTTCTGCAGAAATATATAAAACATGAAACATTTTTGAAAAAAAACGCATTTTCAATGCTAGAAGAGGTCACAAAATTATTTGAGATGAAAAAAAAAAAAAAACAGCTTAAAGAGAAGAAAAGGGTCGTCCATTGAAATGTATGGGAGAGTGACAGGTAGCGAGAGGTAATGCAAGGCTGAACGCCGGCGCTGTTCGCTGAGGCTGGGATAATGATGAGTCGAACGCTACGTGGCGTTATCCCAGTCGCTCAACAGATTCTGCTTGATAAATGTGTAATTGCGTGCCGTGTCCGGCGATCACCTGTCGCTACCTGTCGCTACTTCTCATTAACAAGGCTCTACCTGACGCTATCCCTTCTTAAATAACCCCCTGTGCAACTGTGGCCCTTATTTAACAAGGGGTAGCGACAGGTAGGGACTGGTGAGCGGTCGGTAATGACGGGCCCGCCACGAGAACGCCGGCTCCCCACCACAATCACACATTTATCAAGCCAATCCTGCTTAGCGACTGAGATAGCGCCATATAGCCACTCATTCATCATTATTCCAGCCTCAGCCCACAGCGCCAGCGTCCGACCTTGAACAGTGACAGGTATGACCTCTCGCTACCTGGCGCTCTCCAATGCATTTCAATGGAACAATCTTTAAATATTCATAATTAATTGTTATTAATGTTTTTTTGTTTTTTTTTAATGTGAAAAATTCTGTGACCACTTCTGCCATTTTAGATAATTTTTTTAAGGTAAAAAAAATAAAAAAAATTGTACAGAATTGATATTACAGGTCTGATATTAATGTATTCATATTACTAAATTATTTAAAAAACTTGTTTTTTTTGGTTTTCAAAAATATGGTTTGGGGGTTAATAAACTACTTTTAACCCATCGCCGCCAGCGCTCTGGGGTTTAAACATGCATTTTACAGCGCGATAATTTTTTGACCGTGATTTGTTAATGAATATGGTGGGAGCCGGTCGCTCTGACCAGTCGCTATCATGCGCTCCCATACAGCGCGGAACCTGTCAAATAGCGACTCCTCACCCAATATTCAACATTACTGCAAACCGACTGAGTCGCTATCAACTACCGAACAACGGCCAAGCACAGCGACTACTAGAGGGCACTCTGAAAATGCCGCTACAGTCGCTCAACTGTCGCTACCTGCCGCTATTAATGAATCGGCCTCTGAGTAACCTGCAGGTTATAGACTTTGCCACTTGTCTGCAGCGCTTCACATCCTCCTCGTTTAACCACCCGGTTGGCTGTGGGTATTTTTACTGGTGCTACTGGCTAATAAACGCTGTCCTAGAGCTTAGACAGGTCTCCGGGGGCGTGCATGCTTATGCCATGATCATTATGGCTACCTGATGGCTGGCTGAGCACCTGGCAAAGCTTGCTGAGAGATGTACTGACACAGCTGGAGGACAGTTGCTTGCCTAAGGCCCCTTTCTTTATTAATTTACATTTTTTTTTAATAAATGTTTGGAAGCTCGGCTCTCTATCTCATGACGGGTTACATGATGTAATTGACCACCCACATCTTTTTCCCACAGTTATTTGGTGCCGTCATTGAACAGCATTCAAGCGCAAATACACAGAGAATGAGTTTAAGCAGAACACATTGGGCTCCTATTTACAGCAGATGAGGGAAATGATGGAAAATTCACATTTCCATCTCGTGTTCCTATCGTGTTTTCCAAATAAATCTGGATAAAGGGAGGCTCTCCCCCACATTCTGAACACCCGGGTTTCATTGAAAATATTTTTTTCTTAGCTTTAGGTTATTTAGAAAAGTGAAAAAAGAAGGGCCAAAATGGTGGCCTCATAGGCATGAATTTTTGGCTTTGGCTAAGGCATTAAAAGGATACAGCAGGCAAACAGGCTGATACAGAGGCGCTAAGAGCGACCGCTAGTATACGCTGTAATAACCTGGCCGGCATTGATGAATGTGATGTATGTTGGGCATTCTAACACCAGTACAGCGTTGCAGGGAGCGTAAGGTAGCGCCAGGTCATTGCGACCGACTCTCAGCAGCTTACACCATATTCAACATAAAAAACAGACTCACACAGCATCGGCGCTCTAAAGCTGGGCGCTGTAGCATATGCTGTGTGATTAAAGTCTGTTTTTGAACACACATCCACCAGTAACAAAGCAAAAACATGGAATGACATTGTTGTAACACTGTGACATTAATACTTTAGTGCCAGACCTGTAATGACAATTCTGCATAAAAATATAAAAAATCTAAAAAGTTATCAAAAATGACTCTTTCTAGGCTAGGAGAGGTCACACAATTAATTGAGAGAAAAAAAATGTAAAACAAAAAACCCTGTTTAAACAGAAGAAAAGGAACGTCCACTGAAATGTATGGGAGAGGGTCAGGTAGCGACAGGTAATACCTGGCCCAGCGGCACACCACTTGTAACTCGCCTTTGTTCAGATTGCACACCATTTACAACAACACTCTGATACCAATCCCTCAGCCAACTGGAAATCCACTGAACTATCCAGGGATTGAGTCCTACCTTCAATAACTTATCTATGAGCTCCTTATGTGGTACAGTGTCAAAGGCTTTGCTAAAATCCAGATAGGCGATATCCACAGCACCACCTTCATCTAACACTTTAGTGACATTGTCAAAGAAATCAATAAGATTGGTCTGACATGACTCAGTAAAGCCGGGCTGTTTTGGGTCCAATAGGTCATTAGTTTTTAGATGGGAAATTATCTGTTTTTTTAAGAGCATTTCCATTAATTTGACCACTATAGATCTAAACTTATTGTATGTTAATTCCGCACCACCAATTATATTGAATCAAAATCAAAAAATCTGTGGCCGTGCAGCAATGTGGAACTGTCTTAAAACCATGAATAGTAATTAATTGTATAGTGGTGAATCCAGCTATTCACCCTAGATAGCTCACAAAATTAACTGCACCTCCTCCACAGTAATAAAGAATCTACAATATATATATCATAAATTTATAGATACATTTTATTTTTGATCATTAACCCACATACATTACATTACAAACAATTAAAAAACAATTAAAAAACATAAAAAGCTGGACCACATTCCCCCAGGGGCATCCCAATTTCACCTATATCCCATCCCATAATAACAAAATTATTATAAGTGCCAAATAAAGTGCATAAGTGCTTATTGTGCAAACAATCTATCTATAGACACAATGTGGCAAGAGAACAAAGAAAAACAAACTCCAATGGGAAATACACAACCAAAAATATGTGAAACAAACACATCACCTGAAAGTAATCTCAAATAGCCCCTTGGTTTATGTGGGTCCAGTAGCGATCCCCAACGCGTTTCGTGGTCCCCCCGCTCAGACCACTTTATCAAGGTATGAAGTATGCCCCATCTCAGTGCTCCCATTTATACGGAGACTAACCTGCATTAATTGGAGCACGCGTCCGGGCGCGCAGCACGGCCCCGGCCGGAAGCCGCCTGCACGCTCTCACACAGCTGTGCCCCCTGCTCCATTCAGAGTAATTCGGCCGTCTGGCCGCGTCATAGCCCCGCCCCCCAGATCATCCCCCCAGAACAGCCGCACACATCACCGCCGCTAATTGCGTGTGTGACACGGCCGCAGGTGGGATGAGGGGGACAGATCCTACCACGCCGCCAGCACGGGTCTCCATAAGCATGACTATACTAAGAAGCACTGGGATGTGAACATTATACCACCATATATACTACATACAAGACATACTTAACTACAAAACCCCACATGTTAAAATCAAACAATTTTTTAATGATAAAAATCTAAAAATTACTCTCCAAACAATTATTACATTTCTGTTTCAAACCGTTTCTATCAACCACAATTTTATAATTACATAATTACAACAACAATATAGTTAAACATTTGTAAATAGTATTCAAAAATATATATACAATGTATACAGAAATATATGCAAAAAGGCTACAGGTTATATACTTTATTTTATGTATTATTTTATCTTATTTCATTTTAATAGTTTGTACATTTTAAAGATCCTACGGGTTAGGGAGGTATACAGTACTCCATAAACATATCATGGTCAACCATAGGTGGGCAGGAGGTATATAATTAAATAATAATTAAATTATAAAAAATTGTGATTATCCCTTAGTGCGATAATTTAAAAATTATTATGAAAATTATTATTATAAAAATTATTATTATTTATATAAGAAATCGGTGCTTACATAATTATTCATAAATCAAAAAATTCCCAATTATTAATTGTCAATTGATACACTGTTTCATTTTAATCCAGTTAAATTTTTGGTCAATCCAATTTATATCAATATCCCAAATCTAACTTCATCCCCTCCTTGTATATAAAGGATATATTTGTATTATATTCCTCTTACAAACCTATCATAAGTCAATAGTGAAAAAAATTTTTGAAAAATGATAAAAAATAGTGAAAAATAATAATAATGACATGAATCCATCACAAAATCAATCAAAAATAATAATAAATACAGATCCTAACAAACAATTATGATACTAACCAAAAATAATAACAAAAAACCTATTTTTTCTCTCTCTCTCTTTTTCTTTTTATTTTCACACAAAATATTATTATTATTATGTATATATATATATATATACAGCTCTGTGCAGAAGTAATGATTATTCCTCCGCATACAGGGTTGTATGTTAATTATTAGAGTATATATATATATCTTAGTACGTGAATTAATTAATACTTAAAAATAAGTAAATAAATTAATTAATAATCATTACATAAATAATAAATAAATGAATGTATAATGTGATCTCCCAATTAAAAAAAAAAAAAAAAAAAAAAAAAAAATTCTTACTAGAAAAATTTTTTTTTTTTTTTTTTTCTTTTCCCTCTTTTTCTCCTTTCCTTTTCCCTTTCTTTTCCTTCTTTTCTCTGCATAAATAAGAATATGAATAGATAAATGAATAAATAGGACAAAATATAATAAATACTAAACATATACCCTACAAATAATTGGAAAATATATATACAACAACTTTATATTTCAGGAAATAAATAAGTAAAGAATAGAATAGTTAAATTTCCGTAATATTAAATTAATTAAATATTATATTAATTTAATTTAATTAAATAAACCAATTCTAAATTAGATAATAATTCCTAAATTAATGATAATAATAAATGGGAATAAAAATAAGTAAATAAATAAAAAACTGTAAGTGATTGACTAATAGTGAATTATTTAACTGTGTATAAATAAGTAACCAATTATAGTGTATTAACAATTATATTAAATGTCCTTATCAAAAAATCAAAAAAGTTCAAAAAATCATAAAGAATCATCAACTAATTATATATACATATATAAGCATGTGCATATGTATATATATACATATATATATTTTTTCTCTCTCCAGGAGGATGTTCTTCTTCAAAAGATACCCCAGGCTCCAAAATATGGTAGAGGATGCCGGTAAACTCAGTTCAATATTAATTTGTTTCTAGACTCCCACTTAGAGAAATAAGAGACGAGAGAACCCAATTAGTAACATAAAATCCATCAAACATAAATTAATTACATCTTTATTATTAATCTTTACCAAACTTGTGCATACCATATAGTGCTATAAAAAATAAAAAATAAAATGAAATAAAGTAAACCCCCATAATAACCCTAAATTTAATACCATTATTAATTATAATTATTATTATAATAATTATAACCCTATCTCCCCAGAAATGGTCCGAAGGCTATATCTTCATTTAATCCCATGGGTGCAGCCGTGCCTAATTTGTAGATCCATCTAAGTTCCTTTTGTAATAGGATCTTTTTTAGATTGCCACCCCTTATTCCTAAATTCACCTTCTCCAATGCTGTAACTTTCAGGGAGTCCAATTTCCCCCCATGGGTTTTTAAGAAATGGTCTGCTACTGGTGATATTATTCTACCCATTTCTAAAAGCTTAACCAAAATGATCTGAATATATTTTTGACATATCATATTTCTAATGAACAGATCAACTTTTTGGATCTGAACTTAAGTATGAAAAATGGAAGGATCTCCACGACATTGTACAGAAAGGATACTGCGGTAAACAGCTTGCTTCATTATCAGAGTTTCCACCCAAAACACACTAGGGGAGGAATCCCACGTGGCCAGTTTTCAAGATTGAGACGAAATTGCTCTGAGGAAACTCCATTTAGAGCACAAGCTAAGGATCTTACACAGCGTTTCCTTAATCGGGGATACCCAAGGAAATTAATCTCAAGAGCATTTCAAGATGCAAAGGATAGAGATCGGGGAGAGATGTTGAGGCCCAGAAGGAGGAAAAAAGACAATACGGTAAGATTTATTACCAACTATAATAATAGTTGGGGATCATTACGTACGATCTTAAATAAACATTGGAGTATTCTGACTCTGGATCCCTCAATCAACTCCTTTATCCCACAGAAGCCTAAATTGACGGCCAAAAGGGCTCCTAATCTTAAAGATCGATTGTGTAGGAGCCATTTCACGAGACCCAAGATTTGGTTGGAAAAAGGTGGGATGAAGGGTAGTTACCCATGTGGAAGATGCTCCATATGCAGGTTTGTGGAGAAAACGAACCAAGTGCGGAATAAAGAGACGGGAGAGATCTTCCGAATTGGGCAATTCTTGAATTGTAGAATGGAGGGCATTGTGTACCTCTTAGAATGTGGATGCGAACTGGGGTATGTGGGGGAAACTAAAAATGAATTAAGAAAACGTGTACAGGCCCATGTATCAAATATCAGATTGGCCACAAGGGACATAGAAATGGGTAGAATAATATCACCAGTAGCAGACCATTTCTTAAAAACCCATGGGGGGAAATTGGACTCCCTGAAAGTTACAGCATTGGAGAAGGTGAATTTAGGAATAAGGGGTGGCAATCTAAAAAAGATCCTATTACAAAAGGAACTTAGATGGATCTACAAATTAGGCACGGCTGCACCCATGGGATTAAATGAAGATATAGCCTTCGGACCATTTCTGGGGAGATAGGGTTATAATTATTATAATAATAATTATAATTAATAATGGTATTAAATTTAGGGTTATTATGGGGGTTTACTTTATTTCATTTTATTTTTTATTTTTTATAGCACTATATGGTATGCACAAGTTTGGTAAAGATTAATAATAAAGATGTAATTAATTTATGTTTGATGGATTTTATGTTACTAATTGGGTTCTCTCGTCTCTTATTTCTCTAAGTGGGAGTCTAGAAACAAATTAATATTGAACTGAGTTTACCGGCATCCTCTACCATATTTTGGAGCCTGGGGTATCTTTTGAAGAAGAACATCCTCCTGGAGAGAGAAAAAATATATATATGTATATATATACATATGCACATGCTTATATATGTATATATAATTAGTTGATGATTCTTTATGATTTTTTGAACTTTTTTGATTTTTTGATAAGGACATTTAATATAATTGTTAATACACTATAATTGGTTACTTATTTATACACAGTTAAATAATTCACTATTAGTCAATCACTTACAGTTTTTTATTTATTTACTTATTTTTATTCCCATTTATTATTATCATTAATTTAGGAATTATTATCTAATTTAGAATTGGTTTATTTAATTAAATTAAATTAATATAATATTTAATTAATTTAATATTACGGAAATTTAACTATTCTATTCTTTACTTATTTATTTCCTGAAATATAAAGTTGTTGTATATATATTTTCCAATTATTTGTAGGGTATATGTTTAGTATTTATTATATTTTGTCCTATTTATTCATTTATCTATTCATATTCTTATTTATGCAGAGAAAAGAAGGAAAAGAAAGGGAAAAGGAAAGGAGAAAAAGAGGGAAAAGAAAAAAAAAAAAAAAAAAAAAAATTTTTCTAGTAAGAATTTTTTTTTTTTTTTTTTTTTTTTTAATTGGGAGATCACATTATACATTCATTTATTTATTATTTATGTAATGATTATTAATTAATTTATTTACTTATTTTTAAGTATTAATTAATTCACGTACTAAGATATATATATATACTCTAATAATTAACATACAACCCTGTATGCGGAGGAATAATCATTACTTCTGCACAGAGCTGTATATATATATATATATACATAATAATAATAATATTTTGTGTGAAAATAAAAAGAAAAAGAGAGAGAGAGAAAAAATAGGTTTTTTGTTATTATTTTTGGTTAGTATCATAATTGTTTGTTAGGATCTGTATTTATTATTATTTTTGATTGATTTTGTGATGGATTCATGTCATTATTATTATTTTTCACTATTTTTTATCATTTTTCAAAAATTTTTTTCACTATTGACTTATGATAGGTTTGTAAGAGGAATATAATACAAATATATCCTTTATATACAAGGAGGGGATGAAGTTAGATTTGGGATATTGATATAAATTGGATTGACCAAAAATTTAACTGGATTAAAATGAAACAGTGTATCAATTGACAATTAATAATTGGGAATTTTTTGATTTATGAATAATTATGTAAGCACCGATTTCTTATATAAATAATAATAATTTTTATAATAATAATTTTCATAATAATTTTTAAATTATCGCACTAAGGGATAATCACAATTTTTTATAATTTAATTATTATTTAATTATATACCTCCTGCCCACCTATGGTTGACCATGATATGTTTATGGAGTACTGTATACCTCCCTAACCCGTAGGATCTTTAAAATGTACAAACTATTAAAATGAAATAAGATAAAATAATACATAAAATAAAGTATATAACCTGTAGCCTTTTTGCATATATTTCTGTATACATTGTATATATATTTTTGAATACTATTTACAAATGTTTAACTATATTGTTGTTGTAATTATGTAATTATAAAATTGTGGTTGATAGAAACGGTTTGAAACAGAAATGTAATAATTGTTTGGAGAGTAATTTTTAGATTTTTATCATTAAAAAATTGTTTGATTTTAACATGTGGGGTTTTGTAGTTAAGTATGTCTTGTATGTAGTATATATGGTGGTATAATGTTCACATCCCAGTGCTTCTTAGTATAGTCATGCTTATGGAGACCCGTGCTGGCGGCGTGGTAGGATCTGTCCCCCTCATCCCACCTGCGGCCGTGTCACACACGCAATTAGCGGCGGTGATGTGTGCGGCTGTTCTGGGGGGATGATCTGGGGGGCGGGGCTATGACGCGGCCAGACGGCCGAATTACTCTGAATGGAGCAGGGGGCACAGCTGTGTGAGAGCGTGCAGGCGGCTTCCGGCCGGGGCCGTGCTGCGCGCCCGGACGCGTGCTCCAATTAATGCAGGTTAGTCTCCGTATAAATGGGAGCACTGAGATGGGGCATACTTCATACCTTGATAAAGTGGTCTGAGCGGGGGGACCACGAAACGCGTTGGGGATCGCTACTGGACCCACATAAACCAAGGGGCTATTTGAGATTACTTTCAGGTGATGTGTTTGTTTCACATATTTTTGGTTGTGTATTTCCCATTGGAGTTTGTTTTTCTTTGTTCTCTTGCCACATTGTGTCTATAGATAGATTGTTTGCACAATAAGCACTTATGCACTTTATTTGGCACTTATAATAATTTTGTTATTATGGGATGGGATATAGGTGAAATTGGGATGCCCCTGGGGGAATGTGGTCCAGCTTTTTATGTTTTTTAATTGTTTGTAATGTAATGTATGTGGGTTAATGATCAAAAATAAAATGTATCTATAAATTTATGATATATATATTGTAGATTCTTTATTACTGTGGAGGAGGTGCAGTTAATTTTGTGAGCTATCTAGGGTGAATAGCTGGATTCACCACTATACAATTAATTGACCACTATAGATGTTAAACTAACTGGCCTGTAATTACTGGCTTCTTCTCTACTCCCCTTCTTATGGATTGGTACGACATTGGCCATTCTCCAATCATCTGTAACCTCACCAGTTGTAAGGGAATGGTTAAGTAAATCAGTCAGAGGGGCTGCAATCACAAACCTAAGTTCCCTTAGAACTCTGGGGTGGATTCCATCTGGACCCATCGCCTTACTTACCTTTAGATGTGGCAGCTCGGCTAAGACATCAGCCTCCAGAAACTCCGGAGCTGTGCCCTCCCAGCTGGATGCTGTGCTATGGCCATGCCTGCTACTATCTGAAAATACCGAACAAAAGTAGCTATTCAGATGGTCAGCCACAGCCTTATCTCTGTCAATATAATATTCCCTATTTCTAATTTTTGAGGCTGCATTGCTTTTCTTCTTTCTGTCACCAATATATCGGAAAAAGGTTTTATCTCCCCTCTTCCTAGATTTGGCCTTTTCTTCCTCCTTTTGCCCTTTAGCAGTCCTTATAATCAGTTTTGCTTCCCTCTGTTTAATTTTATACGCCTCTCTGTCAGCTAACCTTCCACTTACTTTATACTTCTTATAGGCAGACTTCTTATCTTTTATGATAGTGCTGACTTCCCTAGTAAGCCATAATGGTTTCTTCTTCCTTCTTATCTTGCTAGTTTGTTCCACATTGTTACGCACCGGGTGCGAAGAAGTGGACCCGCAGGGTCTGCAGAACTGTTTTGGCAGATACCGCGTCAGGGGAGCGGAGTCTAAGGAGCCACTGGTTTTCACCAGAGCCCACCGCAAGGCGGGATGGTCTTGTGCGGCAGGTGACTCCCAGGTCGCTACCCCCCAACAGCGGCACAGTTCCACAAACTGCTGAAGTGACGTGCAGCAGAGACAAACAGTGGTCGGAGGAGAAGGCCGAGGTCAGGACTGGCAGCGCGGGTTCAGTAGCGGTGAGACAAGCCGAGGTCGGGACTGGCAGCGCGGGTTCAATAGCGGTGAGACAAGCCGAGGTCGGGACGGGCAGCACAGGTTCGAAGGTCAATAGGAGAGCCGAGGTCATACACGAGGAATCAAGCAATACAGCGATAATCATTCAGGGAACAACACCGAAGATCCGGCACAGGAAGTAAGGCAGGGTTTAATTTATAGGAAGCGCCAAAAAGGGATTGGATGGCAGAGACCAATTAACAGGGCCTTGGCCCTTTAAATCTGAGGAGGTTGACGCGCGCGCCCCCTAGTGGCTGGGGACGTGCGCGCAGGGAAGACGGAACAGACACAGAAGGAGGAAGCCGGCGGCCATGCCGGTCAGAGGAGGAAGCGCGGGGACCAGGTAAGGGGGAACCGCAGCCAGGGGGGCCAGCAGCAGACGCCCGGATGGCGGTGAAGCGGGGAGCGCTGCAGGAAGGGGACGCAGCGCTCGCCCGAGGAGAGGCACGGAGGGGGGCGCTGCGCAGGGAAGACGCAGCGCTCGCCCTAACAGTACCCCCCCCCTTAGGTCTCCCCCTCTTTTTGGGACCGAGGAAGTTTGAAATAAGGCTCCGATCGAGGATATTCTCCTCAGGCTCCCAGGACCTCTCTTCAGGACCGCAATTCTCCCAATCCACTAGAAAGTATCGTCTCCCTCTGGATGTTTTGGAAGCCAGAATCTCTCTCACCGAGAAGGCATCTTCGGTACCCGCGACCGGAAGTGGCTCCAACGTTTTAGAAGAGAATCGATTAGTCGTCAGAGGTTTTAATAATGAAACATGAAAAGAGTTGGGAATACGTAAGGAGGCTGGCAAATGAAGTTTGTAACAGACCGGATTAATTTGTTGCTTGATCCTGTACGGCCCTAAATAGCGAGGGCCCAATTTATAACTGGGTATCTTGAAACGAATGTACTTGGCTGAAAGCCAAACTTTATCTCCAGGAGAGAAAACAGGAGCGATTCTCCTTCTTTTATTAGCGCTGCTCTTCATGCGAGTAGAGGCTAGAACAAGAGAATGTCGTGTTTCACGCCAGATAGAGGAAAAAAACTGTGTTAAGTCATCCACGGCGGGTACCCCCGACTGTGTAGGTAAGGGTAGAGGAGGCAAAGGTTGGCGGCCATAAACAATGAAGAATGGAGATTTCTTTGTGGCTTCAGAATCTTTGAAATTATAAGAGAACTCCGCCCATGGCAAGAGATCGACCCAGTCGTCTTGTCGGGCCGAAACAAAGTGACGTAGATATTGTCCTAGAACCTGATTGACCCTCTCCACTTGGCCGTTGGACTGGGGGTGGTAAGCCGAGGAAAAATCTAATTTCACCTTTAACTGAGTACAGAGAGCCCTCCAGAATTTTGAAACAAACTGAACTCCCCTGTCGGAGACAATGTGGGAAGGAAGTCCATGGAGCCGAAAAATATGTTTAAAAAAGTTCTTAGCCAATTGAGGAGCGGATGGGAGTCCTGGAAGCGGAACGAAGTGCGCCATTTTTGAAAAACGATCCACAACAACCCAGATCACTGTATTGCCTTGAGATGGAGGAAGATCCGTGATAAAGTCCATAGCGATGTGAGACCAAGGGATTTCAGGAATAGGAAGAGGATGAAGAAGACCCGCCGGTCTTTGGCGAGGCGTTTTATTACGTGCACAGGTGGTACAAGCTTGCACGAATTCTGCCACATCCTTCTCAATGGAGGGCCACCAATAATATCTGGCAATAATTGCGTTAGACTTTTTGATACCAGCATGCCCGGCAATACGGGAAGCATGACCCCATTTTAATATTTGGAGGCGTCGGCGAACCGGGACAAAGGTTTTCCCAGGCGGAGCCTGCACTAGGGAGGCAGGAGCGGAATGAACCAAATGATCAGGAGATATAATGAACTGAGGAGCAGCGTCCACGTCTGTGACGTCCGAGGAGCGAGATAGAGCATCTGCCCTGATGTTCTTAGAGGCAGGTCGAAAATGAATGCGGAAATTAAACCGCGCGAAGAATAGTGACCAACGAG
This sequence comes from Gastrophryne carolinensis, assembly GCA_027917425.1. Classification (NCBI taxonomy): domain Eukaryota; kingdom Metazoa; phylum Chordata; class Amphibia; order Anura; family Microhylidae; genus Gastrophryne; species Gastrophryne carolinensis. Next base: position 459,815,654 of record CM051237.1, on the reverse strand, counting down.
CTTGGCGAGGATTCAAGCGTTGAGCAGTTTGGAGATACAAAAGGTTCTTATGGTCGGTAAAAATAGATATGGGGTGAAGCGACCCTTCTAGAAGATGTCTCCACTCTTCAAGAGCTAATTTGATAGCCAGGAGTTCACGATCCCCAATAGAATAATTTCGCTCCGCGGAAGAAAAAGTCCTAGAAAAGAACCCACAAGTATGATTTTTCCCTGAAGGAGACCTCTGTGTGAGAACAGCTCCTGCTCCGATGGAAGAAGCGTCAACCTCTAGAGAAAAAGGACGAGAAGGGTCTGGTCTGGTGAGCACCGGGGCCGTAGAGAAGGTCTTTTTCAAAGTTAAAAAGGCTGCCTCCGCCTGTGGAGGCCATGACTTGGGGTTGGCTCCCTTTTTGGTGAGAGCCACAATGGGGGCCACGATAGTGGAAAAATGGGGTATGAATTGACGGTAATAGTTGGCGAAGCCCAGAAATCGTTGAATGGAACGCAGACCAACAGGCCGAGGCCAATCTAAAACCGCTCTCAATTTGCTAGGGTCCATTTGTAGTCCTTGGGCTGAAACAGTATAACCCAAAAAGGGCAGAGCGGTTTGGTGAAAGAGACACTTTTCTAATTTGGCATAAAGATGATGTTGCCGAAGGCGGGATAGTACCAGACGAACGTGCCGGTGATGCTCTTCGAGGGAAGAAGAGAAGATGAGGATATCATCTAAATAGACCACGACACAGGAGTACAACAAGTCCCGGAAGATGTCATTGACGAACTCTTGAAATACGGCAGGGGCATTACAAAGCCCGAAGGGCATCACCAAATACTCGAAATGACCGTCACGGGTATTAAAGGCAGTCTTCCATTCGTCTCCCTTGCGGATGCGGATCAGATTGTAGGCTCCTCGGAGATCCAGTTTGGAAAAGATCCTGGAGCCACGAAGACGGTCGAAGAGTTCTGGAATTAAGGGTAAGGGGTATCGGTTCTTTACCGTGATCTTGTTAAGACCCCGATAGTCGATACAGGGTCGGAGAGAACCGTCTTTTTTCTGTACAAAAAAAATGCCAGCCCCAGCGGGAGAAGAGGACTTCCGGATGAAGCCCCTCTGCAGATTTTCTTGTATGTAAGTAGCCATTGCTTGAGTTTCGGGGACGGATAGTGGGTAGATACGGCCACGAGGAGGAGTGGTCCCAGGCAGGAGGTCGATCGGGCAGTCATAAGGGCGATGAGGCGGAAGAGTCTCAGCTTGCTTCTTACAGAAGACATCAGCGTAAGCCCGGTAAACTTCGGGTAGGCCCGGTAGAGATGTGGTAGGATGATCGGTTCGAACTGGTAAAGCTTTCAAGCAATTCTTGAAGCAGGTTGTACCCCACGCCTTGATGTCCCCAGTGACCCAGTCTAGGGTAGGATTATGAAGCTGAAGCCAAGGAAGACCCAATAGGATTGGGGAAGTACAATGGGGTAACACAAAGAGTTCCAAGTATTCCTGGTGAAAGAGGCCAATCTTAAGGAGCAAAGGCTTGGTACGGTACTGCACCATACAATTCAGTCTATCTCCATTAACTGAGGCGATGAATAACGGTTTGGCCAAGCGGTTAACTGCTATGTCGTATTTCTTGATCAGGGAGGCCTCTATGAAATTGCCCGCCGAACCAGAATCCAGGAAGACCGGCAAATTAAGCACAGAGGCAGATGAGAGACAAAGCTGTGCAGGTACGGTAAATCTTGGAGAGGAAGCACACACACCCAGAGACGCCTCTCCCACCGAGTCTAGGTGCGCCCGTTTCCCAGTCGAGAAGGACGAATGGGGCAATCTCTTAGAAAATGATCAGGACTGGCGCAATACAGACAGAGATTTTCATTTCTCCTGCGAGACCTCTCCACGGGGGTTAGGCGAGAGCGGCCGACCTGCATGGCTTCCACCTCTGGAGGAGATGGTACAGACAAAGGTTTCTGAAAGGTGGGAGCCAAACGGAACATCCTCCTGTCACGTTGGGAATCTCTCTCCAGGCGAAGTTCCTCACGCCTCTCAGCGAAGCGTATGTCAATGCGAGTGACGAGATGAATGAGTTCAGAAAGGGAGTCAGGTATCTCTCGGGCCGCTAGAACATCTTTGATCTTGCTAGAAAGACCTTTCTTAAAACAAGCGCAGAGGGCCTCATTATTCCATGCTAACTCGGAGGCCAAAGTACGGAATCGAATAGCATATTCACCAACAGAAAGATCGCCTTGCGTTAAATTCAATAGAGCGGACTCGGCAGATGAGGCCCGAGCGGGTTCTTCAAAAACCTGACGGAATTCAGTAACAAAGGCCTGGACGGTGAAGGTGAGAGGATCATTACGGTCCCACAAGGGAGTGGCCCAAGCCAAGGCTTTTCCGGAGAGCAGACTGATGATGAAGGCCACTTTAGAGCGTTCGGTGGGAAATTGATCAAACAATAATTCCAGGTGCATAGAGCACTGGGCTAGAAAGCCTCTGCACAACTTCGCGTCCCCCTCATATTTTGCTGGCAAAGAGAGGCGGATTCTGGATGGGGAAACTGCTGGAGACTGCGGTGGCGGCACCGGTGGCGGTGGAGAAGGCGACAGCTGCTGGGTCAAGAGTTGCTGCATCATAGCAGTAAGCTGATTAATCTGCCGAGACTGCAAAGCCACCAGCGCTGGGAGTTCGGAAGTCTCTGGCAAGGGCACCTCAGCGGGATCCATGGCCGGATCTTACTGTTACGCACCGGGTGCGAAGAAGTGGACCCGCAGGGTCTGCAGAACTGTTTTGGCAGATACCGCGTCAGGGGAGCGGAGTCTAAGGAGCCACTGGTTTTCACCAGAGCCCACCGCAAGGCGGGATGGTCTTGTGCGGCAGGTGACTCCCAGGTCGCTACCCCCCAACAGCGGCACAGTTCCACAAACTGCTGAAGTGACGTGCAGCAGAGACAAACAGTGGTCGGAGGAGAAGGCCGAGGTCAGGACTGGCAGCGCGGGTTCAGTAGCGGTGAGACAAGCCGAGGTCGGGACTGGCAGCGCGGGTTCAATAGCGGTGAGACAAGCCGAGGTCGGGACGGGCAGCACAGGTTCGAAGGTCAATAGGAGAGCCGAGGTCATACACGAGGAATCAAGCAATACAGCGATAATCATTCAGGGAACAACACCGAAGATCCGGCACAGGAAGTAAGGCAGGGTTTAATTTATAGGAAGCGCCAAAAAGGGATTGGATGGCAGAGACCAATTAACAGGGCCTTGGCCCTTTAAATCTGAGGAGGTTGACGCGCGCGCCCCCTAGTGGCCGGGGACGTGCGCGCAGGGAAGACGGAACAGACACAGAAGGAGGAAGCCGGCGGCCATGCCGGTCAGAGGAGGAAGCGCGGGGACCAGGTAAGGGGGAACCGCAGCCAGGGGGGCCAGCAGCAGACGCCCGGATGGCGGTGAAGCGGGGAGCGCTGCAGGAAGGGGACGCAGCGCTCGCCCGAGGAGAGGCACGGAGGGGGGCGCTGCGCAGGGAAGACGCAGCGCTCGCCCTAACACACATATTGCTTAGTTGCCTTTAAGATGGCCATTTTTAATAGTGACCACTGGGCACTCACTTCTGCTACTCTGTTCCACTCACCTAATTTTCTTTCTACATACTCCGCCATTTCCTTGAAGTTTGTTTTCCTAAAGTCTAGCACTTTGGTTCTGATGTGTGATTGCACAATGTCTGTTTTTATTCTGAACCATAAGCATTGATGGTCACTGGAACCCAGATTTTCTTCAACCCTGACCTCGGACACCAGATCCCTATTGGTCAGAACTAAGTCCAGAATGTTATCTCCTCTAGTTGGCAATGTCACAAGTTGTTTTAGAGACCCTCCATTAAGTGCCTCTAATATAGTCCTGCTCTTGCATGTCGATGCACTTGGGATATTCCAGTCCACATCAGACATGTTGAAGTCACCTGTAATTACAATGTCCCCCTTCTCTGCCATTCCACTGATTTAATCTATTAACAGGTTATCTAGATCCTCAGATTGTCTAGGGGGCCTATATATCACACCAATTCTGACCACAGCTCCCTCCTTGACCGCATGGTAACCCAGAGAGCTTCTAGTTCATTATGTGTATGCTGAATTATTGTTGATTGAAGGGTAGTCTTGACATAAATGGCTACTCCGCCGCCCTTTCTATCCAATCTGTCTTTTCTGTACAATGTGTAACCGGGTGATCCTTGAACCAAGTCTCTGTTATTGCAACAAGATCCAATTCATCTCTGGATATGATAGCCATTAATTCACAGAGCTTGTTGCCCAAGCTGCGAGCATTGGTACACATCATGTGGATGTTATTGGTATTGTATTCTAGTGTGTCCTTGATCTTTTCCACCTCTACCCTACCACTGACCGGGTTTCCTGCTTCAATGTCCTGCTTCATCCTAAATGGTAGGGGACAGTAATCACCCTTACAAGTTACATCTCTGTCCCCTTCCTCTAGTTTAAATCAAAAATTGCTGTGAGTTCCACTCCAAGTTCTTCTGTGCCTTTCTGTGAAGGATGCAAGCCATCCCTCTTAAACAATTCATTGTTTGACCACCTTCTAACATCATGACTAATACATCCAAAGCCTTTGTCTTCACACCACTGACGTAACCACAAATTGAACTTGGCGATGTTGAGACCCTTGTTTCCCTGATTAGAACCAAGATCTTGGTTTTAAATGTCTTGTGCTAGTTTTAAATGTTTTGTGCTGTGTTGTATTTGTATTTTTAAATTAGCTGTTTTTGATTTGAATAATAAAAAGAATTTTGATTATAGGGTTATTTGCTGTTGGATATTGTTTTGGTGCTCCTCACAGGGAGAGAGGTGTGGTGTTTCCACGTCCACTCCCACTTGTATTTTTGCTTGGTTGTTAGGAGTGAGCACATGCACTATTGGAGTTAAATAAGTGGTGCACCGCAGTGAGTTCATTGTTACTTTGAAAAGTGTTACAGTCTCTCAAAGTGCTAACCTCTGTATTACAGTATGTATTTGAATGTCTTTGTGCAAATTCATGTTTTCCATATGTTTATGTCTATGATATATATATATATATATATATATATGTACTAAGGGTCTCCAGGATGCATAAAGTTTATAAAACTGTTGTACCAGAGGAGTGCCCAACACAAATTATATTTAAAAAAAATGTGATGTGAGTGATGTGAGTTCAAACACTTCTCTGCCCTTCTGGGGGATGGGGGAGCAGCAACCCCCTTAGGTCCACTCCTGCATCCAGTAGTCAACTTTCTGGGGTCATGTTCAACCCAACAAGTGTTTGTCCCAATAAACAAGTAAGGTTCAACTTTTTACATATTTCCAATAATCCAAGTGGCCCTCACATAGATTGTTGAAGATATGTAAGAAGTTGAACTTTACTTGTAATGTAGTAGCTTGTATCCCCATTTTTTAAAAATAAGATGGGGCAGCCAACAAGAAAAACATGCTTGTAGCTGGCCACAGGGTCTTCAGTGAGCCTTCCTCCCCTCTCCTCTCGGATAATGATTTGCGTCTGAGAAGCTCGATCTGGCTGTAGCCTCAGGAAATGTAGACTCAAATATCATAGCAGCGACTTGGGGCGCTCGCGGTAGGAGGATGGATTTTCTTGTGAAAGCAGATCTTCTTCGTAAGATTCAGGACTGAAACTAGATTGATGATAATTTCAGTTGCAGACACTGGCACAGAGCACAATTATTTGTCAAACCTGAGAGCGAGAGAGCGCTTCTGCTAAAGCAGTTAGGGTTGTATTTTTATGCGAGAGGGAAAAAGTGATGAATATTTCTTAAAACTCCAAAAACATAGGGCCTGATTTTTCAAGCACTATTTGCCAGACGACACTATATAAGTGCAAAACATAATTTATAATTTTTTCAGCATGTTGCTGCACCCCTAATATTAAAGTAAATGTGTTTCTTACAGTGCAGCAAGTTGCGCCAATATAAAAATAGAATGTAAATTATATTTTGCACCACACTAATTAGCACCAAAGGGGCATAGTCTGGCAGATAGTGCTTGATAAATCAGGCCCCAAATCCTTGACACTTTGCCCTAGTGCTAAAAAAACAAGATCTTATGTGTGTGTGGGGGTGGGGGTGGGGGGGCGTGCATAGTGCTCCACTAAACAAAATGTACATTCAACTTTCCTTTCTTTGGGTCGAGCGAACCTGCTGAAGTTCAAGTTTGACAAGTTCGGCCCCCGAACTTGCTGCAAAAGTTCGACTCGAACTTGGGTGCCCAAAAATGGCTATAAAATTGGAGTTACAAAGGCTAGAGGGCTGCAAATGGGGGGTACCAGGGCAATTGCCCCACACAAAATGGGGTAGGGAAAGTACACAGAATTTTTTAAAAATAAAATAATGAAAAAATAAAAAAATATTAATAAATTAAAAAAAATAGTTTTTTCCTGTGTTTAATTTGTTCCCTCTGTGGGTAACTGATAACATTAAGAATAGCCTAATTTTCTATTTTGTAATTGTATTTTTTCAGTTTTAAGTGTTTTACTAAATGCAGCTTTTAAAGGCATCCCATTTAACATTGAAACTGCCTGTGGGTTCATGGGCCCTATTTAATAAGCACTAGTGCCACACAATGCCACACAACGGCAGGTATTTTTTAGCTGTGCAAGGTCAAAGTCATATTTATGATGCTAAAAATCTTTAGCGCTTCATGTCATTAATGTCATCCCAGGTACTGTGCTCTCAGTTAGGGATGAGCGAATCGATCCGGACGAACCCGGATTCGTTCAGAATTTCATGGAAAATTCGATTCTGAACGAATCCGAATTTCCCTGCGATTCGATCGATCGAAGTTTTCCTTTCAACTCCATTTATTTCAATTACAGGCATTCTAAAATGGTGGATGAACATGTCCAGACATACCCCCTGGGACAAGGTATCATGGGTAAGTCACATGCAGCCTATCAGCAGCCAGGAAGCCCGGTGACGTCACCGTGCTATATAAAGCGGCGGCCATCTTGCTTGTGCGCATTTCAGCCTTGCATTGCGGCCAGAGCACAGCTAGTTAGAGACAGGGACAGAGAGTTAGAGATAGGTAGGGAGAGTCAGAGAGGCAGACAGAGAGGTAAACAGAGCCAGGGAAAGATAGGGAAAAACCGAACCATCCAGCCAGGGACAGCTTAGAAGTGACAGTGAAATTTTTTTTTTTTTTCATTAGCCAGATCAGTTTTCAATTCAATTTCAGTTCTTTGTGCTGAAAATCTGCCTTGCCACTGTGCATCCCATCTATGCAGTGGCTTATTTAACCCTATCTGTTACACACAAGCATTTATCATAATATATAACTGGATTAGTTTAAATATTTCTTGGTCTGCCTTTAACCAAAAAAACACCAGCCCACCTGGGTATCCCAAACCTGCATTAGGCAACCTATCTGTTATACTAAATACGCTTGTTGATCCTTCCTCAGCTGAATCAAAGTATTGCATTTTGAATTGGTTTTTGGTCTGCCTTTAACAAAAAAAACACCAGGCCGCAGGGCATCCCAAACCTGCATTAGGCAGCCTATCTGTTATACTAAATACGCTTGTTGATCCTTCCTCAGCTGAATCAAAGTTTTGCATTTTGAATTGGTTTTTGGTCTGCCTTTAACAAAAAAAAACACCAGGCCGCAGGGCATCCCAAACCTGCATTAGGCAGCCTATCTGTTATACTAAATACACTTGTTGATCCTTCCTCAGCTGAATCAAAGTTTTGCATTTTTAATTGGTTTTTGGTCTGCCTTTAACAAAAAAAAACACCAGGCCGCAGGGCATCCCAAACCTGCATTAGGCAGCCTATTGTTAGGCACTTACCTCGTCGCCGTTCCTGGTCCCGCGGCGCGCTGTCGGGTGGCTCCCGGCGGGCTGCTGCTCGGCTGTCCCCGGGTCCGCCGTCTCCTCAGCGCCGTCGTGGGGTCCGGGGGCTGGCGGCGCGGGACGCTGCTGGTGCCGGCGTTGCGGCGTGCTCCGCGCGGCTGCGCGGGCCTGCCACTCTCCCCGGGGATGCGGCGCTTCCCCCTCCTGGCGGGGGCGCGCCTGACACTTAACGTGCTTGCGCGCGCGCGCGGGCACGTCTCCTTTATGCCTCCCGGCGGCGCTTTCCCCAGCGCGCCCGCCGGGGGCAAGTTTAAACTGTCCAGTCTCTGGCTGGATCCTGGGATTGAGCCCAGGGACTGGTCGGCCTGTCTGGCCTGGGCCGTCCAGCTCCTGGGACCTATCCCATGATCCGGTTTGCACCAATCACTCCGGTTCCCTCCAATTTCCCTTTCCCCCAATGGCCAGCATTTATTATAAAGCCCTTCTGCTCCGGGTTCCCAGTGCCCGTTATAGCCTTTGGGTTCTGGATGTGTGTTATAGTGTCTCTTGTTACAATTCGGCTTTTGGACCTCGACTACCCTTGCTTGCTGCCTGCCCTGACCTTTCGCTTGCCTGACCACGATTCTGCCTGACCCCTCTGATACCTCGCTCCGTGACCTCCTGGATTTGACCTCGGCTCGTTTGACTACTCTTTGTTACCTCCTTCGGATACCTCGCCCTGTGACCTCCCGGTTTGACCTCGGCCTGCATTTGGACTTCTGCCATCCGGCATCCTCATTCGGGACTCCCTGCCGTTCATCAGTCTCCACCTTAAGCTGGTATCCTTTGCGCCCTATAAGTCCTGGGGGCAACCGACTGGGAGAGGCATTACCCGTGTCTCCTACAAGCGGGGGCTTGTCTATAGGCAGAAGAGGCGGTGGAGATTGGGGGATACCAGCTCAAGACAGACAGGTGATCGGTACAGTCCTGACACCTATCTGTTATACTAAATACGCTTGTTGATCCTTCCTCAGCTGAATCAAAGTATTGCATTTTGAATTGGTTTTTGGTCTGCCTTTAACAAAAAAAAACACCAGGCCGCAAGGCATCCCAAACCTGCATTAGGCAGCCTATCTGTTATAATAAATCGGCTTGTTGATCCTTCCTCAGCTGAATCAAAGTTTTGCATTTTGAATTGGTTTTTGGTCTGCCTTTAACAAAAAAAAAAACACCAGGCCACAGGGCATCCCAAACCTGCATTAGGCAGCCTATCTGTTATACGCTTGTTGATCCTTCCTCAGCTGAATCAAAGTATTGCATTTTGAATTGGTTTTTGGTCTGCCTTTAACAAAGAAAACACCAGGCCGCAGGGCATCCCAAACCTGCATTAGGCAGCCTATCTGTTATACTAAATACGCTTGTTGATCCTTCCTCAGCTGAATCAAAGTATTGCATTTTGAATTGGTTTTTGGTCTGCCTTTAACAAAAAAAACACCAGGCCGCAGGGCATCCCAAACCTGCATTAGGCAGCCTATCTGTTATACTAAATACGCTTGCTGATCCTTCTTCAGCTGAATCAAAGTATTGCATTTTGAATTGGTTTTTGGTCTGCCTTTAACAAAAAAAACACCAGGCCGCAGGGCATCCCAAACCTGCATTAGGCAGCCTATCTGTTATACTAAATACGCTTGTTGATCCTTCCTCAGCTGAATCAAAGTTTTGCATTTTTAATTGGTTTTTGGTCTGCCTTTAACAAAAAAAACACCAGGCCGCAGGGCATCCCAAACCTGCATTAGGCAGCCTATCTGTTATACTAAATACGCTTGTTGAGCCATCCTCAGCTGAATCAAAGTATTGCATTTTGAATTGGTTGTTGGTCTGCCTTTAACAAAAAAAACACCAGGCCGCAGGGCATCCCAAACCTGCATTAGGCAGCCTATCTGTTATACTAAATACGCTTGTTGATCCTTCCTTAGCTGAATCAAAGTTTTGCATTTTGAATTGGTTTTTGGTCTGCCTTTAACAAAAAAAACACCAGGCTGCAGGGCATCCCAAACCTGCATTAGGCAGCCTATCTGTTATACTACATACGCTTGTTGATCCTTCCTCAGCTGAATCAAAGTATTGCATTTTGAATTGGTTTTTGGTCTGCCTTTAACAAAAAAAACACCAGGCCGCAGGGCATCCCAAACCTGCATTAGGCAGCCTATCTGTTATACTAAATACGCTTGTTGATCCTTCCTCAGCTGAATCAAAGTATTGTATTTTGAATTGGTTTTTGGTCTGCCTTTAACAAAAAAAACACCAGGCCGCAGGGCATCCCAAACCTGCACTAGGCAGCCTATCTGTTATACTAAATACGCTTGTTGATCCTTCCTCAGCTGAATCAAAGTATTGCATTTTGAATTGGTTTTTGGTCTGCCTTTAACAAAAAAAACACCAGGCCGCAGGGCATCCCAAACCTGCATTAGGCAGCCTATCTGTTATACTAAATACGCTTGTTGATCTGTCCTCAGCTGAATCAAAGTACTGCATTTTGAATTGGTTTTTGGTCTGCCTTTAACAAAAAAAACACCAGGCCGCAGGGCATCCCAAACCTGCATTAGGCAGCCTATCTGTTATACTAAATACGCTTGTTGATCCTTCCTCAGCTGAATCAAAGTATTGCATTTTGAATTGGTTTTTGGTCTGCTGCCAAAACACTAGGCCACAGGGTATCTCATATTGCCAAGCAGCCCCTCACTTTATTTAGCTTCTTCTTTTTAAAGTAAACACATTTTTTATTGTAACTATTGCGCATTTCAAATACATAAAAATGTCAGGCAGACAAGTGCAAGGATGTTCAAAGAGGAGTGGCAGAGGCCAAGATTCAGCATGCAGAGTTCGCAGCAGACTAGGAGCGAGTGGCAGCAGGAGTCACGGTGAGAGACCTGAACTGCCAGCATCTGCTAGCGGTCGTGTCTCCACCAGTAACGCATCTGCCATGGTAGATTGGTTAAAGCGCTCATCAACATCATCACAAGTTACATCTGACACCCCCAGTCTAGGGTCGGTAGGTTCCTCTGACACAACCCTGAGTTGGCATGCCCCGAGCGCAGTCCCTGTCCTCCCATTGCCTCTGTCCTACGCCGTCCCCTCCCCCAGCGACGTATCCCATGCTTTGGGTTCAGCTCCACTCTTTAGTGAGGAGGACGATCTGATAGAGGACAGTCAGCAGCTACTGCCCAGCCAAGAAATGGAGTTGGCTTCTTTAGCTAGGCAGACAAATAGTGATGTGGACAGTGTCGTGGGTGTTGCGAGCGTTCCAGCTCCTGCGCCAGACACTGTTGAGGAAACCAAGAACATCAGTGATGTGCAGCCACAACTCTGTGATGATGATGAAGCCGATCGCACTTGGGAACCGGGTGATGAAGGGGCTTCATCGTCATCATTAGGAGAAGAGGGGCGTAGGTTGCCCCGGAGTCAGCAGCTGAGGCAGCAAGGTGTTAGCAGCATGGTTGGCAGTCAGCATGGGGGCACAATTGTAAAGCCTGGAGCCAAACGGGGCCGGGGTAGAGCACCTGCTGCGCGGCAGGCTACCTTATCGGGAGGTAGTGGAGCAGGGGTTCCTGGAGTTGGCGACAGTAGCAGTGAATCAGTGCGGCCTTTTGGTGGGAAAAGTAGCTACTCTGCAGTGTGGCAGTTTTTCCTGAAGCATCCGCAGGAGGGTAACATGGCCACATGCAAGATATGTAGGCAGAAGGTGAAGCGTGGCCAGGGCCCAAATGTTTGCACCACGGCCCTGCGTCAACATATGATGCGTCACCATAAAGCCGCCTGGGAGAACCGAGGCTCCGAAGAGGTGGTCCAGCCTGCTTCCTCACCAAGTGGCACGCCGCTCCCAATTTCTGCCAGCCAAGGCTCCAGCACCTCAGCCGAAGGCAGCTGTGCGTCATACCCATCCTCTGTCGCTCCTGCTCCTCCTCCTCCAAGTCATGCATCCCGCCAGCAATCCATCAGCGAAGCCATGTCCAAGAGACAGCAGTATGCACCCACTCATCCTACGGCGCAGAAGCTGAGTGTGCTCCTGTCCAAGTTGCTGGTGCTGCAGTCGCTCCCTTTTCAGGTGGTGGACTCTGCACCTTTCAGAGAACTGATGGCTTGTGCCGAGCCGAGGTGGAGAGTCCCAAGCCGTTATTTCTTTGCCAAGAAGGCAGTACCAGCACTGCACACTTTTGTTGAACAGAAGGTGGGCCAGTCCTTGAGCCTGTCGGTGTGTAGCAAAGTGCATGGCAGCGCCGACGTCTGGAGCTGTAACTACGGTCAGGGACAGTACATGTCATTAACGGCCCACTGGGTGAATGTGGTCCCTTTGCAGCAGCAGCAGCAACTTGGACAGGTCACGCCGCTTCGGCCTCCGCGCTCCCTGCCCGTTGGGCCTATAACACCGTGCGACTCGGCCTCCTCATCCTCCCCCATCTCCTCACCCTCCACTGTAGGCTCAAGTCTCAGTGCCCCTCCAGTCTACCATGTGTGCAGGGCACGGAGGTGTCACGCTGTGTTTCACATGGTTTGTCTTGATGAAGGGGAGGAACTGCTTAAATGTATTCATCAGGAAATCCAAACATGGCTTACTCCAAGAAAACTTAAAATGGGAATCATGGTTACCGACAATGGGAAGAACATTTTGTCTGTGCTGCGCCAAGGAAGCCTGACCCATGCCCCCTGCATGGTTCACGTCTTCAATCTGGTTGTCAAGGGGTTTCTGAAGTATTCCCCCCATATGCAAGACATCCTAACAACTTCAAGGAAACTTTGCATGCACTTCAGCCACTCATACACCGCCAAACACACCCTTCTTGAGCTACAGCGTCAGAACGGTAGCCCCCAACATAGTCTGATTTGCGATGTTTCCACCCGTTGGAATTCCACCCTTCACATGTTGGACCGATTATACGAACAGAGAAAAGCCATCATGGATTTCCTGATGATCCAAGCGGATAGGGGGACTCCCCTGTGTACCTTCAATGTCAACCAGTGGCAGCTCATACTTGACACCTGCCGTTTGCTCAGGCCCTTTAAGGAAGCCACTTTATTTGTCAGTCGGCAGGATTATGAACGACGTGATTCCACTGCTTCATGTACTACAGCACATGTTGGAAACCATGGCTGGTCAGGGCAATAGAGACATGGCGTCTACATCTTATGGCCACATAAACCCCATTGGAGCTGAACTGGAGGAGGAGGAGGAAGAGGAGGAGGAGTGGCCCAGTAAAGCACAGTTTAGGCTTGGCGAAATGGCTGGTTTATCTAGTCAGCGGCAGGAGCAGCCAGAGGAGCTACAGGGTTTTGAGGAAGGCGAGACAGAGGACCCGGACACACCGTGGCAGTATGCAGTGGAGATGGAGACAGGTAGTCCCTCCGAGTCACTTGCGCATATGGCAGAAAGCATGCTCACATGCTTGCGTAGTGACCCCAGAATTGTTTCCATTTGTCGGCGGGATGACTTCTGGCTGTCCACCTTATTGGACCCTCGCTTCCGGCACAAAATGGGGGCATTTTTTAAACCCGCCGAGAGGGAGGACAAACTGAACTACTACAAAGACATTCTGCGTAGATGCCGATGCCTATCTGCGCCATGGTCCATACTCTCGCAGGTCTGACTTGGGGGGAGCTCACCTTCCACTGCCATGGCTGCTGGGGGGGTTGGCAGGAGCAGCAGCAGCAGCTCCATCAGCAGCAGCCTCAGTCTTCAGTCGCTAATGAGTAGCTTTCTACACCCGCATAGTGAGGCTACTCATGAGCAGCAGGAAGACCTGGAGCAGGACCTCAACCAGCAGGTCATGTCATACCTTGACATGACCATGCCAACACACCTTGAGGATCCACTGGACTTCTGGGCAGCCAAACTTGGCTTGTGGCCGCAACTAGCAGAGTTTGCCCTGGAAAAGCTGTCCTGCCCGGCCAGTAGCGTGCCATCTGAGCGGGTGTTTAGTGCGGCGGGGGCCATAGTTACGGTGAGGAGAACTCATCTGTCAACTAAAAATGTGGAGAGACTCACCTTTGTCAAAATGAATCAGGGATGGATCAGCCAGGATTTCCACCCACCAATGGCTGATGCATGCGACTAGATTCAGCATGGTGCCACGTTTTACACTTTCCAAATGATGCAAAACATATTTATGTCTTTAGGCCAATGTTTGGGCTCCCGCTGATGCCAGCTTCAGGGTGTGCCTTTCGGCCAATTTTTGGCCTCCTGCTGCCGCTGCTGCCAACTCCAGGGTGTCTTTCAAGCAATGTTTGGGCTCCTGCTTATGCTGCTGCCAACTCCAGGGTGTGCCTTCCAGCTAATGTTTGTGCTCCTGCTGCTGCCAACTTCAGGGTGCCTTCCAGCCAAGTTCTGGGTTCCTGCTGCTGCTGCCAACTCCAGGGTGTGTCAGTCAATTTTTGGGCTCCTGCTGCGGCTGCTGCCAACTCCAGTGTCTCTTTAAAGCAATGTTTGGGCTCCTGCAGCTGTTGCTAGTGCTGCTTGCAACTCCAGGGTGTGATTCATCCAATTTTTGGGCTCCTGCTGCCAACTTCAGTGTCTCTTTAAAGTAATGTTTGGGCTCCTGCTGCTGCTTGCACCTCCAGGGTGTGATTCATCCAATTTTTGGGCTCCTGAAGCCAACTCCAGTGTGTCTTTCAAGATATGTTTGGGCTGCTGCTGCTTTCAACTCCAGGGTGTGATTCATCCAATTTTTGGCCTCCTGCTGCCAACTCCAGTGTCTCTTTCAAGCTATGTTTGGGCTCCTGCTGCTGCTGCTTGCAACTCCAGGGTGTGATTCATCCAATTTTTGGGCTCCTGCTGCCAACTCCAATGTCTCTTTCAAGCTATGTTTGGGCTCCTGCTGCTGCTTGCAACTTCAGGGTGTGATTTATCCAATTTTTGGGCTCCTGCTGCCAACTCCAGTGTCTCTTTAAAGTAATGCTTGGGCTGCTGCTGCTGCTTGCAACTCCAGTGTGTGATTCATCCAATTTTTGGGCTCCTGCTGCCAACTCCAGTGTGTCCTTCAAGGTATGTTTGGGCTTCTGCTGCTCCTGCTGCTGCTTGCAACTCCAGGGTGTGATTCATCCAATTTCTGGCCTCCTGCAGCTAACTCCAGTGTCTCTTTCAAGCTATGTCTGGGCTCCTGCTGCTGCTTGCAACTCCATGATGTGATTCATCCAATTTTTGGGCTCCTGCTGCCAACTCCAGTGTCTCTTTAAAGCAATGTTTGGGCTCCTGCTGCTGCTTGCAACTCCAGGGTGTGATTCATCCAATTTTTGGGCTCCTGCAGCCAACTCCAGTGTCTCTTTCAAGCTATGTTTGGGCTCCTGCTGCTGCTTGCAACTCCAGGGTGTAATTCATCCATTTTTTGGGCTCCTGTTGCCAACTCCAGTGTCTCTTTCAAGCTATGTTTGGGCTCCTGTTGCTGCTGCTTGCAACTCCAGGGTGTGATTCATCCAATTTTTGGGCTCCTGCTGCCAACTCCAGTGTCTCTTTCAAGCTATGTTTGTGCTCCTGCTGCTGCTGCTTGCAACTCCAGGGTGTGATTCATCCAATTTTTGGGCTCCTGCTGCCAACTCCAGTGTGTCTTTCAAGCTATGTTTGGGCTGCTGCTGCTTGCAATTCCAGGGTGTGATTCATCCAATTTTTGGGCTCCTGCTGCCAACTCCAGTGTGTCTTTCAAGGTATGTTTGGGCTGCTGCTGCTCCTGCTGCTGCTTGCAACTCCAGGGTGTGATTCATCCAATTTTTGGCCTCCTGCAGCCAACTCCAGTGTCTCTTTCAAGCTATGTTTGGGCTCCTGCTGCTGCTTGCAACTCCAGGGTGTGATTCATCCAATTTTTGGGTTCCTGCTGCTGCTGCTTGCAACTCCAGGGTGTGATTCATCCAATTTATGGGCTCCTGCTGCCAACTCCAGTGTGTCTTTCAAGCTATGTTTGGGCTGCTGCTGCTTGCAACTCCAGGGTGTGATTCATCCAATTTTTGGGCTCCTGCTGCCAACTCCAGTGTCTCTTTAAAGCAATGTTTGGGCTCCTGCTGCTGCTTGCAACTCCAGGGTGTGATTCATCCAATTTTTGGGCTCCTGCAGCCAACTCCAGTGTCTCTTTCAAGGTATGTTTGGGCTCCTGCTGCTGCTTGCAACTCCAGGGTGTGATTCATCCATTGTTTGGGCTCCTGCTGCCAACTCCAGTGTCTCTTTCAAGCTATGTTTGGGCTCCTGTTGCTGCTGCTGCTGCTTGCAACTCCAGGGTGTGATTCATCCAATTTTTGGGCTCCTGCTGCTGCTAACTCCAGTGTCTCTTTAAAGCAATGTTTGGGCTCCTGCTGCTGCTTGCAACTCCAGAGTGGGATTCATCCAATTTTTGGGCTCCTGCTGGCAACTCCAGTGTCTCTTTAAAGCAATGTTTGTGCTCCTGCTGCTGCTTGCAACTCCAGGGTGTGATTCATCCAATTTTTGGGCTCCTGAAGCCAACTCCAGTGTCTCTTTAAAGTAATGTTTGGGCTCCTGCTGCTAGTGCTGCTTGCAACTCCAGGGTGTGAGTCAGCCAATTTTTGGGCTCCTGCTGCCAACTCCAGTGTGTCGTTCAAGGTATGTTAGGGCTCCTGCTGCTGCTTGCAACTCCAGGGTGTGATTCATCCAATTTTTGGGCTCCTGCTGCCAACTCCAGTGTCTCCTTCAAGCTATGTTAGGGCTCCTGCTGCTGCTTGCAACTCCAGGGTGTGATTCATCCAATTTTTGGGCTCCTGCTGCCAACTCCAGTGTCTCTTTCAAGCTATGTTTGGGCTCCTGCTGCTGCTTGCAACTCCAGGGTGTGATTCATCCAATTTTTGGGCTCCTGAAGCCAACTCCAGTGTCTCTTTAAAGTAATGTTTGGGCTCCTGCTGCCAACTCCAGTGTCTCTTTCAAGCTATGCTTGGGCCGCTGCTGCTGCTGCTGCTTGCAACTCCAGGGTGTGATTCATCCAATTTTTGGGCTCCTGCTGCCAACTCCAGTGTGTCCTTCAAGGTATGTTTGGGCTTCTGCTGCTCCTGCTGCTGCTTGCATCTCCAGGGTGTGATTCATCCAATTTCTGGCCTCCTGCAGCTAACTCCAGTGTCTCTTTCAAGCTATGTTTGGGCTTCTGCTGCTGCTTGCAACTCCAGGGTGTGATTCATCCAATTCTTTGGCTCCTGCTGCTGCTGCTTGCAACTCCAGGGTGTGATTCATCCAATTTATGGGCTCCTGCTGCCAACTCCAGTGTGTCTTTCAAGCTATGTTTGGGCTGCTGCTGCTTGCAACTCCAGGGTGTGATTCATCCAATTTTTGGGCTCCTGCTGCCAACTCCAGTGTCTCTTTAAAGCAATGTTTGGGCTCCTGCTGCTGCTTGCAACTCCAGGGTGTGATTCATCCAATTTTTGGGCTCCTGCAGCCAACTCCAGTGTCTCTTTCAAGCTATGTTTGGGCTCCTGCTGCTGCTTGCAACTCCAGGGTGTGATTCATCCAATTTTTGGGCTCCTGCTGCCAACTCCAGTGTCTCTTTCAAGCTATGTTTGGGCTCCTGTTGCTGCTGCTGCTTCTTGCAACTCCAGGGTGTGATTCATCCAATTTTTGGGCTCCTGCTGCTGCTAACTCCAGTGTCTCTTTAAAGCAATGTTTGGGCTCCTGCTGCTGCTTGCAACTCCAGAGTGTGATTCATCCAATTTTTGGGCTCCTGCTGGCAACTCCAGTGTCTCTTTAAAGCAATGTTTGTGCTCCTGCTGCTGCTTGCAACTCCAGGGTGTGATTCATCCAATTTTTGGGCTCCTGAAGACAACTCCAGTGTCTCTTTAAAGTAATGTTTGGGCTCCTGCTGCTACTGCTGCTTGCAACTCCAGGGTGTGATTCATCCAATTTTTGGGCTCCTGCTGCAAACTCCAGTGTCTCTTTCAAGCTATGTTTGGGCTCCTGTTGCTGCTGCTGCTTCTTGCAACTCCAGGGTGTGATTCATCCAATTTTTGGGCTCCTGCTGCTGCTAACTCCAGTGTCTCTTTAAAGCAGTGTTTGGGCTCCTGCTGCTGCTTGCAACTCCAGAGTGTGATTCATCCAATTTTTGGGCTCCTGCTGGCAACTCCAGTGTCTCTTTAAAGCAATGTTTGTGCTCCTGCTGCTGCTTGCAACTCCAGGGTGTGATTCGTCCAATTTTTGGGCTCCTGAAGACAACTCCAGTGTCTCTTTAAAGTAATGTTTGGGCTCCTGCTGCTAGTGCTGCTTGCAACTCCAGGGTGGGATTCAGCCAATTTTTGGGCTCCTGCTGGCAACTCCAGTGTCTCTTTAAAGCAATGTTTGTGCTCCTGCTGCTGCTTGCAACTCCAGGGTGTGATTCATCCAATTTTTGGGCTCCTGCTGCCAACTCCAGTGTCTCTTTTAAGCTATGTTAGGGCTCCTGCTGCTGCTTGCAACTCCAGGGTGTGATTCATCCAATTTTTGGGCTCCTGCTGCCAACTCCAGTGTCTCTTTCAAGCTATGTTTGGGCTCCTGCTGCTGCTTGCAACTCCAGGGTGTGATTCATCCAATTTTGGGGCTCCTGAAGCCAACTCCAGTGTCTCTTTAAAGTAATGTTTGGGCTCCTGCTGCTACTGCTGCTTGCAACTCCAGGGTGTGATTCAGCCAATTTTTGGGCTCCTGCTGCCAACTCCAGTGTCTCTTTCAAGCTATGCTTGGGCCGCTGCTGCTGCTGCTTGCAACTCCAGGGTGTGATTCATCCAATTTTTGGGCTCCTGAAGCCAACTCCAGTGTCTCTTTAAAGTAATGTTTGGGCTCCTGCTGCTACTGCTGCTTGCAACTCCAGGGTGTGATTCATTCAATTTTTGGGCTGCTGCTGCCAACTCCAGTGTCTCTTTCAAGCTATGTTTGGGTTGCTGCTGCTGCTTGCAATTCCAGGGTGTGATTCATCCAATTTTTGGGCTGCTGCTGCCAACTCCAGTGTCTCTTTAAAGCAATGTTTGTGCTCCTGCTGCTGCTTGCAACTCCAGGGTGTGATTCATCCAATTTTTGGGCTCCTGCTGCCAACTCCAGTGTCTCTTGCATGCTATGTTTGGGCTCCTGCTGCTGCTGCTTGCAACTCCAGGGTGTGAATCATCCAATTTTTGGGCTCCTGCTGCCAACTCCAGTGTCTCTTTCATGCTATGTTCGGGCTCCTGCTGCTGCTGCTGCTTGCAACTCCAGGGTGTGATTCATCCAATTTTTGGGCTCCTGCAGCCAACTCCAGTGTCTCTTTCAACCAATGTTTGGGTGGCTGCTGCTGCTTGCAACTCCAGGGTGTGATTCAGCTAATTTTTGGTCTCCTGCTGCTGCCAGCTCCAGGGTGTGTTTTTCAGGCACTATAGGGGCCCCTCATAGTGATGCCACTTCAACTCTCTGCAATTGTGCCGCTCTGCGATTCTATTAGCGATGCCTCTGATCTGCATGTGATAATTATTTACAGTATTATTTCAATAACCCAGCACGCTTCCTATGCGTGTTATAGCAAGGCAGAATGGTTTACAACCCTATTGAGGCTCTAGGAGGCTCAGAAATAGCCGTTTTTAATAGCGATTCGTTGCGAATAAATTCGGGTCGAAACGGAAAATTCGGCAAATCAGTCGAATCTAATTTTTCAAAAGTTCGCTCATCTCTACTCTTTTTTACAGGCTATTTTGTTGTGTGCACTTGGCACTCAATGCCTTAGTGGCAGGTTATCCTAGCCCCAACACGGGCGCGGTAGTTTTACACCTTAGATGGTGCATGGATTGCCGCTTTTCTGACGTTACCAAATGGCGCAGCGTATCGTTGTCTTGGGCGATATGTCTGTGTTAAATGTGGCACCGTGACTATAGTGGTCGCTGGCATTTTGTCAGCACCTTTAGTGTCAAGCTGATTATCCTTTTTTATTTTGGACGGGTGACACTGGGCACATGCTACATTTGACATAACAAGTATTTGTGTGTTTGTGTAACTGTGTTTTCACAATATTTTCTTGTTTGTTGCATTTTGTACTGGTTCCTTCACTACATTTTTAACATGTGCAATTTTTTGGGGGGTGTTTTGTGATTTTTAATTTAAGAATTTGGCTTTCTGGGGATAGTTGCTGGCTGTCACAGTACTGCATTATGGGGTTTGTTCCCACCATCTCTATTTGCCTGTTAGGCTAATTTGTTTTTATTTTAATTTTTGTTTTTTCTTCATATAGACTATGCTCACGATTATGATCACGCTCGGCCCCAGTTCTGGAAGAAAGTTATCATGGAAGTGCTCCAGGAGAAGGTGGAAAAGCACTTAAGTGCCAGGATCCCTACAGTAAGTTAATTAGCCAAGTCCAGCTAGTGAAATGCATTCACCCCAAAATGACTCAAGTTTTGGTAATCACTTTTGTGTCCACAGATAAGCGCTCCCCCCCTGCAAATATGGGAAGTCCTCCCCTGGACAAGAAGCAGTGACGCTGACAGCTCATCGGGGGAGGGACACTCTGCCCAGGTAGAGATGGAGGACACGGGGTCTGAATTGGACGTGGGGGAAGAGGAGGTGGTGGTAGTGAGTTCCTCCGGGGCATAGTCAGAGGAGTCCAACTATCAGTGGGGCCATTCTCAGTGCGGAGGTGGAGGTGGTAGGCTCCCCGCAACTCCATGTTGTTGGTGGCGGGGCCTTGGAGGAGGCTGGTCCGTCGGAGTTAGACTCCAACCCACCAAGTCGGGCACCCACTCTGCTGCCTTCCTGCTCTCATAGCCCATCCTGGATGGAGGCCAGCACTTTATCCACTGGTGAGTTTGCTTGATGTATTCACAGTTGTCTGGTCAGGGTCTCCATGCAAAATGTGTTGCTCATGTCTGTTTTTTTTGCCTTTCATATTGCTTCAGCCCATCACAGGCCAGAGACAGTCTCCCCCCTTCCTTATTTTTCACCTGAGCACACACAAGGTGAATGTTGCTCTGCAAACATACAACTAGCTAATTTGTTGACTCTGTGCTTGTTAGCCACACCTAATGAACCTTCTTTTGTTCCTTTTTTTCTTTACCTTGCCACAGATTAACATACTCCTGCTGGGGCATCCGCACCAGGACTGCTGCCGCCATTCCCCCGCCAGCATCCAATGGGGTCCAGCAGCATGGGCCATCACCCTAGCTGTGATAGTGAGTAATCCACGTTGACATCTGTAGATAAATTTACCAAGTTGTGCCTAATGTGTCACCTCCGAGATGCCAGCCAACGCTGTATTGTTATCCACTCTGTTTGTCTGGTGGTTTTGTGGGGCTCATCCTGGTGAAGACGCCACCACTGTGTGTTTAGATGTTTCTTGGCGACAATGCCCTTGGCTGTTTGTGGATGTTTGTGGGTGGGCCCACACATGGCTACATTGTCCACATGTCCCTGCATGCACTCCCTCATACAAACCAAATTAGGGACCAAAATAAGAGAGTGATCCAGAATCCGCATCATCGTGGGGTGAGTCCAGCAGGGGTGGGTCAGATGCAGCCAGATCTGGATGTGGCGAGGCTGCTGGTTGGCCATTGGGAGCAGGAGGGTTGTTGGAAGCCACAGGGCCAGCTCCAAACAGGAACTGGAAAAATATTTTGTTGCTGGACTTGATGGTTCAGTACAGTCAGCAACTGACTCATTTCCCTCCTGATCACCTGGATGGCCAGTAGAATGGGCAGATGTTGCTCCAGGGCCCATGTTGCCTGTTGTTCATGCTACGCCCATGGGGTTAGTTGACCTTGAAGCTCCCTAATTTGCCCTTCCATCACCCCCACTCTTTCCGCAGTTCAGTTGGGACTGGACTGGAGTTATTGTCTTTTATAGGCCGCCAGCATCTGTGCCCCCAGTTTGTAGAGCTGGGCGCTAATGTGGTGCCTTTCCAGGCTACACGAACAAATCCGAATGGGGCCTGTAAAGGAGATAAGAAAGAAACACCACTCAACTGTCTGTGGTTGCCTCTGGTTTACTGGTACCCCTAAGCTAACCCAGAGTATTGTTTAGTGTGTGTGGATGAAGGTATTGTTGATCTGCTGTTAAAGTGGGCCAACACCCAGGGGTGATCGGCCCGGGAATCTATAAGATTCCCGGGCCGATCACCTCACACACCGCGGGACATCCGAGATCGGGATGTCCCGCGGGGTGTAACCCCCCCAAACACCCCGAAAAACCTTAACTCTCCAGACGCTGCTTCCGCCGCCGCCGCCTTACTCGCGCTCCTCCAGACGTGCGTGCGCTCGCGCCGGCCGTCTCTGAATGGCCGGCGCGGGCGCGCACACGTCAAGAGTGACGCGCGGGAGGCGGCGGCGGGCGCGATCCCTTGTCCGCCGACGGACGTCACTTGTCCGTCGGCGGGCATTGGACAGCGCAGTCACGTGGGATCGTGGAGAGGTGAGTTTTCGGTGTGTTTGGGGGGGTTTTGGGCAGCGGGGCACCCCCGATCGGGGTGCCCCAAGGAAGTGGACCAATACCCAGGATAGTCAAAATCCTGGGTGTTGGTCCACTTTAAAGACCGGAATTAGCAATGTGTTGGTTGTGCCTAAGCAGGGCCAACATGTAGCCAACACAAGTACAAGGCAGTAGGCTTCTAACACCACATTATAATGGAGGTGTAATTTTGTTAAGAAATAACGTTCCTGACAGTTGCCCACAAGGGGTTTGATTAATCATGTTTGTGGCACATTAAACTTACCAAGGTGGATACTGAGCCCAGCTGTTGCTGGGTTGCCTTGCTGACTGCGGCCTGCTTCCACATGGTTGGACATCTGTTGGCTGGTTCCAGGTTGTGATTCTGTGGGCTCATACCCATCTGAGCCAGAATCTGCATCCGCAGCTAGTGAGTAAACAAACGAAACATTTGGAAAACACACATGCTAACCCAAATGGGAAAATGAGTGGAGCAAAAGTACACACTTGCCTTCAGTCAATGCTGTGGTGTCATCCCACACATTCACCCCCTGCAGTCGATAAACCGGGATATGGGGCTTCAGGATAAGCTCATATTCATGATTCTCATGGAAAGTACCTTGAAGTACCCCGATTAAGATTGTACATTGATATTTGGGGTGTGTTTGAGTTGTGTTTCTGCTGCAGAGGAGGAACAGGAGGCTGAAGAAGCCTCAGTGGTGTGACTCGGGGGTGACCGAGTTTTTACCACCAGGCTGTCTGTGCCGGATTTCGCAGACGATTCTGGCTCAATCGAGCCGCACTTATGTCACTGTACCACCAAATTCACCACAAAATTGACCCTGCCACTGGGCATAGCAAGGCCATACCAGGCATAGTGCAGCTTTATGCATCCTTAAACATACTTGCAAGGGTCACATTTCAGGCATCAGCCAGCTCACCATGTGCCTCATTTTTCATGAAGTCCTCCAGGCCATTTGTGACCTGAAACCCACCTACATCAAATTTCTGGCCAATGAGGAAAAGGTACAATGCATCAAACTTGCGTGTTACCGCATGGCAAGGATCCCCAATGTGCTGGGGTGCATTGACAGGACCCATATTCTATTCCACCCCCCTCAAGCATGGGAGCTGCACTTCCACAACTGTAAAAGCTTCTATTCTATGAATTATTTGGTTGTGTGCGATCGCTAGATGCGGCTGCGTGCAGTGAGATTTGTTCCAGGCTCATGCCATGCCTATGTGTGCCAACAATCAGCCATGGCCAAGCAAACCTGAGAATCAAGAAAAGGGTTGGCTACTAGGTAAGTAAGAATGCAAGTCAGAATAATACTTAACTGGATTTACAATGGGGGAGGGGAAACAAAGAACAAAAGGGAAAAGGGCAGGGTTGGGTCTGAATTTAGTCTGTAACCAACATTAACACGTTTGTTTGTAGTTAGAGTATACGGGCAAAAGAGATTTGGGCTGATTGGTCTGGCTACAATATTCGGGGCACTTCGCCCTACTAATTACCTAATTACCGTAGGGCTCATTGGCTCATTTAGACAGATTCCCCTAAACTGTGCTTGCCCCATCTACATGCATGATACTGAATCATTGTCAACAATTCCATTTGCCCCTGCATCCACTCAAATCTGAAATGTCACCTCATCGATTTTCTCCTAGTTGTGGCCATCTTGAAGAACCCTGGAAACTTCCTTTCCCAGCTTTCCAGTCGTGCTGCTGCCTGGATTTAACCAACATAATCCACAATGCTCAATGGCCAGAAACCCAGCGGCACTTCTTCGAAGGCTACCTGCAGCTCCATAGGGCACAATTTTGTTTTAAAACTGACCACAGCAGGAGTTACAAAAAAGGTAAAATATCTTTCTATGTGCAGTAGTCTGAATTGCCTAGGTTAAGTGGGTCCCTAAAGATGCTAGGGTCCCTGGCACTTTCCCAGGTATGCCCAGTGCTACTGCTGGCTTTGTTTCTGACCCTGGCAGGAGTGAAGTCTGAAATACACTATTGGTCAAAAGTTTTCGAACACCTTCTGTCACCTAACTGTGACTTACAAGGTCAGACCACCTTTGGTTGGTAATCAGTGCTGAAGTCCAGGTAATTCCTGAAGGGTTCCATTTACTTACTGACTTTGCAACTTTATGTATATTTATTTCTGACAAAATGCGATATTGGTTATTCCCTTTAAAATAAAGCTTCTATGGTGAGTTTTATTTGTAAAATAATCTCAGAGAGGAAATGAGATCAAGACTAAATTTAAATATAGCTTCACAGCTCAGCCCAACTGAGGAATGTCCTGGCTGATTATCGCAAGCCCGACTCCCTTCACATTGAAGTCTTTTCAAGGATACATCATTTATGCTGCACAATTAAGACACATTTGCTCTTTGATTTTACTTTTATCTGGATAAGGGGTGTGTGAATAATAAAAATAATAATAAACAGACTGTGTTGGTTGTTTTGCTATGTTGTCTCCAGGGCAAATATAATTTCCCTTGTTCATAAAATATGGATAGTTTGACTCCTGACCATCTAATTGCCTATATACAACTCCAGTTCAAAGATTAAACACATATTTTGTTGCCTGTTTATTTGCTATACTTTGCTTTTACATACTAAAGTAAGCTTTGTCTAACTCATCTTTGCACAATCAAATTCAAATTAGTGGACTGGTTATCAGGATCACAGGGAGATTTCCCATTGGGCAGCACAATTTTGCAGTCAGCTGGACTGGTTGTGGCCCCCATCTCACCCGTCCCAAGTCTTTGATGGAATTTAACTCTCCTTCCAATACCCACCTCCAAGCCACACCACCAAACCTTCCTTTCCATCCATGGCCCCCCTGTACCACCCATCCAAGAAACCCCAACCCTACCAGTGAGCCAGGCTCAGTTCTTCTAGTTTGTGTTGATGGGGTCAATTACCATAACTTATTTGGCTTCAGAAATGTCTAATCCCTGTGATTGTCAGCTATGGGCATTGCCAAATTATACCTATGTCCTCATGGTCACATTGTGCATGGGGTGTCACCAGTGGTCCATTAAAAGCAAGACCATGAGTGTAATAGTCTGCAGTGGTCCTCAGCCCATGTTTCCCTGCTGCTGGCAGATAATCTACTGCCCAATGTAACTACTGGCAGCCAATGGGGTTAACCAGGCAGACAGGTGCATCTAAAAAATGCTACAAAAATCCTAATTGGATTTTTTTTGTCCATTATCACTGGACTATTATCTATAACCCCAATGGGCCATCTTCTATGATCTAATTAATTTTTTTAACAAACATTAATACATGATTTTTCTAGTACATTCTACAAGGTTTCTGGGAGGTCTTGCTCTGTACTTCACAGATGCATGTATACAGGTATAGGGGTCATCACATGAGGTGGCCTATATACCTCACAGTTGTTGGAGACAGAGCTACAAAGACTGCCTACCTTACAACTGAGCAGCACTATATTTTCCAGTAATTCCTGCTGTCAACCAAGAGAATTTGTAAGCAACATAGTGTATCACAGTAGACAGACACTCAACGGCAAGCAGAATAGGTGAAAGCATCAGCTTGTTTTATTGTTGTAGGGTCATGAAAAGAAAGGTTTAATACTCTAACCCGTGTCATGGTCAGATTGACAGTTCACAGCCCAAATACATTTGCATTGCTTTGTAAAAAACCAACACAGGCACAATAGCTTCATAGGGATGTTTCAGTTTAAGGGTTAAACAGTCTTATGTTCTTCAGGCAAAAAGACACAGGTACACTTGCTTATCAAAATGATTTAGCATAGGGTTAACCAGGCTTGTGTCCATCAGCCACAGGTACTCTTGTTGATCAGAAAGTTTCAGCATAAGGGTTAAGCAGTATTGCATTTCCCAATTAAATGTAGGCCTTTTTCCAGAGGGGAATTCAGGCAGCCACCACCGTACTTTGAACTGAGCACCCCCTCGTAGTGGAGACCATCTTTTGGGTATCCCAGAGTGGGATGCGGAATTGGCCAAGGTCAGCAGAGGGGCCGTCGGGCTGCCAGCGAGTAAAATACATGGGGAGCCTCTCCTCCATAACATCTGAGCCTGGATGGTTCCCCAACATAAGGGTTTCTCCCTCACACAACAGGGCAGAGGCCTCAGACAAGGCCACACCTTACCAGAGTCTCAGGCACAGCGGTTTCCTCCTCGCAGCCTGTCAGTCCCTTTGGATCTTCTCTACTCCTAAGGGGCACCTCCTCTGTCACATCCACGCCAGGATCCCCCTGGGCTTCTTCACACCAGGGCCCTCTTCTCTCCATGTGGAATTCCCTACACCTTATTCTTTTCACTCTCTCTGTCTGCAACTCAGTGTGGCTCTGCTTCACTACAACCATGTCCTACTACTCGCTTTCAACCAGGCCTCGTCTCTGTAGTAGCTCCACCGGAAGTCTTAAGCAGGAAACTACACCAGTCTTGCCCTTAGCATGGTTATGGACAATCTCCCCCTCGCTTCGCCTTATGATACCTCTGCTCTATACATTGTAGCCTGAGGTTTTCCCTCCAAAAAGGTTCCAACCAATCTCCGTAATTTCTTGTTGCTCCCCAAATGTATCTTATATCACCTGGTTCATCCTCAAAGGAAACTCTGAGCTATAATTCTGAGCTTGAATAAAATTCTGTTTGTCTCATTTGTGGTCTTATACCTCCATCTAGTGACCAAAGTGGGAATAGCAACACATTTTATATTTTTCTGGACAATTTGCCCATAAATTTCTTTTTAATGAGAAAAGAGCGGGCATGTTTTATTCATTCCTACTACAATAGCACGCCAAGTTTCTTTTAGTGCTTAAGAGTATCATAGGTCTTTTCTGACAACCCCGGGATCATTTTAGATATGAAGATTTTTTAATAAGCCAGCTAACAAGCTCTTTGTGCTGAGGTTCTATGGAATCTCAGCCTAAGCATCTCCTCTTGTGGAAAATCAGTTTTGGACATGTAGAGGAGTGATCTAGATGTAGGGCCTGTATAGGTAATAACAGCTAAATTAAGTTAAACCCTAAAAAAAGAGATGAGCACCATTGATCTATATAGGGAGAAAATAAAATAGAACACATCTAGTGATACTGAGATGTAATTACAGTAAATGGCCACAAGAGTGTAGTATAAGACCAGGAATAGAATTAGATCAGAAATATAGAAGACATAGACAGTAGGAAAGTGTGGAGTGTAAACTCGTGATTGGACTAAGTGTTTTGGAGGGAAGCTGACAGAGGGCATAAAGGGTACCCCCAATATAAGGAAGGGGGAGTCCTGTATGTGCTGACAAGGGATCCCTAGGGTTTGCTGACAAGGGAAGATGGTGTGATGTTAATGCTCTTAAACCGGACCTTCAGCGTTATTTAATGAAAAGCCCAAACTCTTAAACGGTTCCCCAGCATCTAAAATTAATATATTTTACGTTTTTAGTCACTAACTTATTATTCTTTCCTCCACTGGGCTGCAACTCTGTTCAGGAATTTAGGATACTGGCGCCGCTATCTTGACTCAGATGCATCACACTTACTGAGGAGAGGAGAGTGGGATAAGGTACAAGGGGGCGGGTTATAGCTGTGCTTTGCTCAGACAGAGCAGAGCTGGGGTCAGGTAAAGGTCAGCAGTCCCAGAATGCAGAGCAGCACAGTCAGGAGGCACTTCCTGTTTGCAGGCTGCCTGATAAGATGGCGGCTTCCATAAGCCGCCATCTTGGATGTTTAAAGGCTCATAACATGCAGTAGATGCAGGTAGGATGATTTTTAATGTGGACAATCTGTATGTACAGGGTGTGGGAAACATATAAGAAAGACTCTTATTCAGAGTGAAGGTCCGCTTTAAAGCAGACCAAAACCCACTGAACTTGTGAAATACATTTGGCCTAAGCCCCTGCTGATATTTCCTTTTTAGTGTGTAGAACTAGAAGTGGATATTTGCTTTTTAAATTGTCCTGGAACACTGTTTTCTCTTGCTGTCCCTCTCTGTGAGATGGTGGCAATGAATGGAGGAGGTGGGCATCTACAGCTAAAACAGGCGCCTTTATCTGGTGTAAACAATTATTATTATAAAAAACATCAATAAACATATACATGATTAATATAACAATAACTGCCCACTGTAGGTTATAGGTTGTGGGTGATGAAAGGAATCACACCAATGAGAATGTGTAAAAGATTGTATTGTGCACAGACCTATGATGCAGGACAGTTGTACATATGTAAAAATACTAGGGCTTAAACACTTACATTAACCCTTAGACAGTATAGGTATCACAGGGACTAAACTTAAAACAATTCCTAAAATGTACTATTACTATTTACAATTGCCAACTAGGCCTAAAGTTACTTGCTCATAGTTACCAGGGCCCTTATGCACACTCATCCTTCTTGGTCCTCTCCCACCTCCCCAAATATTCCTCCCCCTCTTTCTAAGACACCTAACTTCCTGTTGGAAAGGACTAGCCCCTCCCTTTAGCCAGCCCATCTACTCACAAAAGGATTTCATGGGCAGGTATTGACTTGGGGGTTTATTCATCAAGGGATAGCGCCAGGTAGTGCCTTGTAAGCGGCAGGCAGCGGCAGGTGAACGCCGGGCGATGTACGCAAAACCACATTTATGAAGCTGATTCTGGTGAGAGGCACCATGTAGCGTACAATTCATCATTACAGGCGGCTCAGCGTATAGCACCGGCGCTCTGGCTTCCATACATTTCAATGGACGTTCCATTTCTTCTGTTTAAACAGGGTTTTTTGTTTTTAATTTTTTTTTCTCTCAAATGATTGTGTGGCCTCTCCTGGCCTAGAAAGAGTCATTTTTCTCAAAATGTTTTTATATTTTTCAAAATGTTTCATTCTGTAATGACAGAATTGTCATTACAGGTCTGGCACTAAAGTGTTAATGTCACAATGTTACAACAATGTCATTCCATGTGTTTTCGCTTTGTTACTGGTGGATATGTGTTCAAAAACAGACTTTAATCACACAGCATCTGCCGCTCTATGCTACAGCGGCCAGATCCAGAGCGCCAACGCTGTGTGTGTGTTTTTTTGTTGAATATGGTGTGAGTCACTGAGAGTCGGTCGCAATGAGCTGGTGCTACCTTTCGCTCCCTGCAACGCTGTACTGGTGTTAGAGCTCCCAACATACATCTCATTAATCAATGCTGGCCAGGTTACTACAGCGACTGAGGCGCTCTATTACAGCACCCGATAGCCAATCACAGAGTCTACCAGCGGTTGCTCTTAGCACCTCTGTACAGACGCTCATCTAACAATACCTGGCGCTAGTCATGAATCAGCCTGTTAATTTATATTACATAGTTAAGAATCCTTTATACACCCAAATCTATTGTGTCCGCCCAACCGCAGCCAAGATGTCTGGGTTGATACGAAATTAGCATCTAAGAGGCTCAATTACCATCCTAGCTTGGGCAGCTACTTGGAGACCTAGGCCCTTATTTATGAAGGAATAGCGACAGGTAGCGACTGGCGAGTGGCCGGTAATGACGGGCCCCGCCACGAGAACGCCGGCTTTCCACCACAATCATACATTTATCAAGCCAATCCTGCTTAGCGACTGAGATAGCGCCAGATAGCCACTCATTCATCATTATTCCAGCCTCAGCCCACAGCGCCAGCGTCCGACCTTGAACAGCAACATGTATGACCTCTCGCTACCTGGCGCTCTCCAATGCATTTCAATGGAACAATCTTTAAATATTAATAATTAATTGTTATTAATTTTTTTTTTTTTATGTGAAAAATTCTGTGACCACTTCTGCCATTTTAGATTATTTTTTTTAGGGGAAAAAAATAAAAAAAATAAATTGTACAGAATTCACATTACAGGTCTGATATTAATGTATTCATATTACTAAATGATTTTAAAAAACTTGTTTTTTTTGGTTTTCAAAAATATGGTTGGTTGGGGGTTAAAAAACTACTTTTAACCCATCGCCGCCAGCGCTCTGGGGTTTAAACATGCATTTTACAGCGTGAGAATTTTTTGAGCGTGATTTTTTAATGAATATGGTGGGAGCCGGTCGCTAGGGCCAGTCGCTATCATGCACTCCTCACCCAATATTCAACATTACGGCAAACCGACTGAGTCGCTATCAACTACCGAACAACGGCCAAGCACAGCGACTACTAGCGGGCGCTCTGAAAATGCCGCTACATTCTCTCAACTGTTGCTACCTGCCGCTATTAATGAATCGGCCTCCTAGTTTAGATATTGAAAACTTATATCTCTAATATTTTATATAAATATAGTATATATTTCATAGGAATTCTCTATTTCTTACACTAGGATTAGCGTGAAGCAGGAGCATTAAAAACTGGCAAAAGGTGTTGTTTATGGGGGCAGAAATTCCAGGGATGCTAGTTGTTAATCAGTAGAAGTA
Organism: Gastrophryne carolinensis; assembly: GCA_027917425.1. NCBI lineage: Eukaryota > Metazoa > Chordata > Amphibia > Anura > Microhylidae > Gastrophryne > Gastrophryne carolinensis. The sequence continues at coordinate 459,785,098 of CM051237.1, read as the reverse complement.
AAAGTAAAGCTTTTATCTCATAGGAGTGCTGGCCTTCCGGTCTATTAAGGACCAATGGTTACGCTTGGGGACATGGAAGGAAAATAGTTTGTTAAATATAAAAGAAAACTACCAAGGGCCAATTAGTTTATCAATTTGCACAGTAACAAAAGCATGTGTTGCTGTAAAACCACTTTTTGATTCATGGTCCTGGAGGAATAAAATTGAAAAAAGGCAAATTTTGGAGCCCTGCTACAGCTTTTGCCCTGTGCAGGAAATGGAGGAGAGGCACATGGGACAGGGAGCAGGTAAGCTGCTTGCTGGTTAATTATTGTTGTTGGGTTTAGAGTCCCTAAAGCAGTAGTCCTCAAACTTCCTCCTCAAGGGCCGAGACAGGCCAGGTTTTGCAGCTCTCCACACTACTCCACAGGTGAATTAACTGGTGCTCAGACAGAGCTATAGCCCTAATTATTACATCTGTGCATCAGCATAGAGAGCTGCAAAACCTGGCCTGTCTCGGCCCTTGAGGAGGAAGTTTGAGGACTACTGCCCTAAAGGATTGGCATGGCAATAGCCTAGCGTTAGCTGTGTGAGGCAATGTCTAAGCAGTTTCTGTTTTAACATTGAAGAAGAACATGAGAGATATTATGGTTTGAAGTTTTATCTTATAAATTATTTTCTCCAGCTTTGTGGCTGTGGTCTGGGCGCTGTGATGCAAGCAGGTTGTGTGCTTAGAATCACCATATGCAAAGTATAAGACCATTCATCAGCTAAACATTATTGCAATACCCCAGCTGCTGCGGCTCATTACAAAAATTATGTATGGCGCACTATGCTGGACTGGGAAGCCTGGGGCCCATCAGTAGGACTGACTCTGGAGGCTCACCTCACATTTAGATGCAAGCAATACCACCTTACATTCAGGGCCCATGCACAGAAACATTATGCCAGACTATATTGATCCTGTGTGTGCACTTTGCATGCCCCAACTAAGCTATAGATAGTTCAGGTTTTTGTGTTAAATGTCCTCAAAGGGGCGCCTGGCAGCAGGAGCACACCAGGTTTTTTCCTGGTAATCCTCCTGAGGGCTACCAGCCGTCACACCAGGCATAGGGGCTAGATTCCTCATGGTTTGGCTCCAGCCATGCCAGGGCCCCAGCCCCTATGCCCCTTGGTGTTTAGTGCTCTCCCAGGGGTAAACACTGGGCCTGCAATGATGTGCATCGGGCTCTTCTTTACCCCCATGGCCTTGGGGGTATGGGTAGAGATGAGCGAACTTTTGAAAAATTCGATTCGACTGATTCGCCGAATTTTCCGACAAAAATCGTTTCGACCCGAATAAATTCGCGACGAATCGCTATTAAAAACGGCTATTTCTGAGCCTCCTACAGCCTCAATAGGGTTGTAAACCATTCAGCCTTGCTGTAACACGCACAGGATGCGTGCTGGGTTAGTTAAATAATACTTTGAAGAAATATCACATGCAGATCAGAGGCATCGCTAATAGAATCGCAGAGCGGCACAATTGCAGAGAGTTGAAGTGGCATCACTATGAGGGGCAGAAGGAGCCCAAATATACACTGGAGTTGGCCTCAGGAGCCCAAAAATTGGATGAATCACACCCTGGAGTTGGCAGAAGTTGGCAGCAGCAGCAGCAGCAGGAGCCCAAATATACACTGGAGTTGGCTTCAGGAGCCCAAAAATTGGATGAATCACACCCTGGAGTTGGCAGAAGTTGGCAGCAGCAGCAGCAGGAGCCCAAATATACACTGGAGTTGGCCTCAGGAGCCCAAAAATTGGATGAATCACACCCTGGAGTTGGCAGGAGTTGACAGTAGCAGCAGCAGGAGCCCAAATATACACTGGAGTTGGCCTCAGGAGCCCAAAAATTGGATGAATCACACCCTGGAGTTGGCAGAAGTTGGCAGCAGCAGCAGCAGGAGCCCAAATATACACTGGAGTTGGCCTCAGGAGCCCAAAAATTGGATGAATCACACCCTGGAGTTGGCAGGAGTTGACACCAGCAGCAGCAGGAGCCCAAATATACACTGGAGTTGGCTTCAGGAGCCCAAAAATTGGATGAATCACACCCTGGAGTTGGCAGAAGTTGGCAGCAGCAGCAGCAGGAGCCCAAATATACACTGGAGTTGGCCTCAGGAGCCCAAAAATTGGATGAATCACACCCTGGAGTTGGCAGAAGTTGGCAGCAGCAGCAGCAGGAGCCCAAATATACACTGGAGTTGGCTTCAGGAGCCCAAAAATTGGATGAATCACACCCTGGAGTTGGCAGGAGTTGACACCAGCAGCAGCAGGAGCCCAAATATACACTGGAGTTGGCTTCAGGAGCCCAAAAATTGGATGAATCACACCCTGGAGTTGGCAGAAGTTGGCAGCAGCAGCAGCAGGAGCCCAAATATACACTGGAGTTGGCCTCAGGAGCCCAAAAATTGGATGAATCACACCCTGGAGTTGGCAGGAGTTGACAGTAGCAGCAGCAGGAGCCCAAATATACACTGGAGTTGGCCTCAGGAGCCCAAAAATTGGATGAATCACACCCTGGAGTTGGCAGAAGTTGGCAGCAGCAGCAGCAGGAGCCCAAATATACACTGGAGTTGGCCTCAGGAGCCCAAAAATTGGATGAATCACACCCTGGAGTTGGCAGGAGTTGACACCAGCAGCAGCAGGAGCCCAAATATACACTGGAGTTGGCTTCAGGAGCCCAAAAATTGGATGAATCACACCCTGGAGTTGGCAGAAGTTGGCAGCAGCAGCAGCAGGAGCCCAAATATACACTGGAGTTGGCCTCAGGAGCCCAAAAATTGGATGAATCACACCCTGGAGTTGGCAGGAGTTGACAGTAGCAGCAGCAGGAGCCCAAATATACACTGGAGTTGGCCTCAGGAGCCCAAAAATTGGATGAATCACACCCTGGAGTTGGCAGGAGTTGACACCAGCAGCAGCAGGAGCCCAAATATACACTGGAGTTGGCTTCAGGAGCCCAAAAATTGGATGAATCACACCCTGGAGTTGGCAGAAGTTGGCAGCAGCAGCAGCAGGAGCCCAAATATACACTGGAGTTGGCCTCAGGAGCCCAAAAATTGGATGAATCACACCCTGGAGTTGGCAGAAGTTGGCAGCAGCAGCAGCAGCAGGAGCCCAAATATACACTGGAGTTGGCTTCAGGAGCCCAAAAATTGGATGAATCACACCCTGGAGTTGGCAGAAGTTGGCAGCAGCAGCAGCAGGAGCCCAAATATACACTGGAGTTGGCCTCAGGAGCCCAAAAATTGGATGAATCACACCCTGGAGTTGGCAGAAGTTGGCAGCAGCAGCAGCAGGAGCCCAAATATACACTGGAGTTGGCCTCAGGAGCCCAAAAATTGGATGAATCACACCCTGGAGTTGGCAGGAGTTGACAGTAGCAGCAGCAGGAGCCCAAATATACACTGGAGTTGGCCTCAGGAGCCCAAAAATTGGATGAATCACACCCTGGAGTTGGCAGAAGTTGGCAGCAGCAGCAGCAGCAGCAGGAGCCCAAATATACACTGGAGTTGGCTTCAGGAGCCCAAAAATTGGATGAATCACACCCTGGAGTTGGCAGAAGTTGGCAGCAGCAGCAGCAGGAGCCCAAATATACACTGGAGTTGGCCTCAGGAGCCCAAAAATTGGATGAATCACACCCTGGAGTTGGCAGGAGTTGACAGTAGCAGCAGCAGGAGCCCAAATATACACTGGAGTTGGCCTCAGGAGCCCAAAAATTGGATGAATCACACCCTGGAGTTGGCAGAAGTTGGCAGCAGCAGCAGCAGGAGCCCAAATATACACTGGAGTTGGCCTCAGGAGCCCAAAAATTGGATGAATCACACCCTGGAGTTGGCAGGAGTTGACACCAGCAGCAGCAGGAGCCCAAATATACACTGGAGTTGGCTTCAGGAGCCCAAAAATTGGATGAATCACACCCTGGAGTTGGCAGAAGTTGGCAGCAGCAGCAGCAGGAGCCCAAATATACACTGGAGTTGGCCTCAGGAGCCCAAAAATTGGATGAATCACACCCTGGAGTTGGCAGAAGTTGGCAGCAGCAGCAGCAGGAGCCCAAATATACACTGGAGTTGGCTTCAGGAGCCCAAAAATTGGATGAATCACACCCTGGAGTTGGCAGGAGTTGACACCAGCAGCAGCAGGAGCCCAAATATACACTGGAGTTGGCTTCAGGAGCCCAAAAATTGGATGAATCACACCCTGGAGTTGGCAGAAGTTGGCAGCAGCAGCAGCAGGAGCCCAAATATACACTGGAGTTGGCCTCAGGAGCCCAAAAATTGGATGAATCACACCCTGGAGTTGGCAGGAGTTGACAGTAGCAGCAGCAGGAGCCCAAATATACACTGGAGTTGGCCTCAGGAGCCCAAAAATTGGATGAATCACACCCTGGAGTTGGCAGAAGTTGGCAGCAGCAGCAGCAGGAGCCCAAATATACACTGGAGTTGGCCTCAGGAGCCCAAAAATTGGATGAATCACACCCTGGAGTTGGCAGGAGTTGACACCAGCAGCAGCAGGAGCCCAAATATACACTGGAGTTGGCTTCAGGAGCCCAAAAATTGGATGAATCACACCCTGGAGTTGGCAGAAGTTGGCAGCAGCAGCAGCAGGAGCCCAAATATACACTGGAGTTGGCCTCAGGAGCCCAAAAATTGGATGAATCACACCCTGGAGTTGGCAGAAGTTGGCAGCAGCAGCAGCAGGAGCCCAAATATACACTGGAGTTGGCCTCAGGAGCCCAAAAATTGGATGAATCACACCCTGGAGTTGGCAGGAGTTGACAGTAGCAGCAGCAGGAGCCCAAATATACACTGGAGTTGGCCTCAGGAGCCCAAAAATTGGATGAATCACACCCTGGAGTTGGCAGAAGTTGGCAGCAGCAGCAGCAGGAGCCCAAATATACACTGGAGTTGGCCTCAGGAGCCCAATAATTGGATGAATCACACCCTGGAGTTGGCAGGAGTTGACAGTAGCAGCAGCAGGAGCCCAAATATACACTGGAGTTGGCCTCAGGAGCCCAAAAATTGGATGAATCACACCCTGGAGTTGGCAGAAGTTGGCAGCAGCAGCAGCAGGAGCCCAAATATACACTGGAGTTGGCTTCAGGAGCCCAAAAATTGGATGAATCACACCCTGGAGTTGGCAGGAGTTGACACCAGCAGCAGCAGGAGCCCAAATATACACTGGAGTTGGCCTCAGGAGCCCAAAAATTGGATGAATCACACCCTGGAGTTGGCAGAAGTTGGCAGCAGCAGCAGCAGGAGCCCAAATATACACTGGAGTTGGCCTCAGGAGCCCAAAAATTGGATGAATCACACCCTGGAGTTGGCAGGAGTTGACAGTAGCAGCAGCAGGAGCCCAAATATACACTGGAGTTGGCCTCAGGAGCCCAAAAATTGGATGAATCACACCCTGGAGTTGGCAGAAGTTGGCAGCAGCAGCAGCAGGAGCCCAAATATACACTGGAGTTGGCCTCAGGAGCCCAAAAATTGGATGAATCACACCCTGGAGTTGGCAGAAGTTGGCAGCAGCAGCAGCAGGAGCCCAAATATACACTGGAGTTGGCCTCAGGAGCCCAAAAATTGGATGAATCACACCCTGGAGTTGGCAGGAGTTGGCAGCAGCAGCAGCAGGAGCCCAAAAAATGGCCTAAAGACATAAATATGTTTTGCACCATTTGGAAAGTGTAAAACGTGGCACCATGCTGAATCTAGTCGCATGCATCAGGCATTGGTGGGTGGAAATCCTGGCTGATCCATCCCTGATTCATTTTGACAAAGGTGAGTCTCTCCACATTTTTAGTTGACAGACGAGTTCTCCTCGCCGTAACTATGGCCCCCGCCGCACTAAACACCCGCTCAGATGGCACGCTACTTGCCGGGCAGGACAGCTTTTCCAGGGCAAACTCTGCTAGTTGCGGCCACAAATCAAGTTTGGCTGCCCAGAAGTCCAGCGGATCCTCAAGGTGTGTTGGCATGGTCATGTCAAAGTATGACATGACCTGTTGGTTCAGGTCCTGCTCCAGGTCTTCCTGCTGCTCATGAGTAGCCTCACTATGCGGGTGTAGAAAGCTACTCATTAGCGACTGAAGACTGAGGCTGCTGCTGCTGATGGAGCTTCTGCTGCTGCTGCTGCCAACCCCCCCAGCGGCCATGGCAGTGGAAGGTGAGCGCAGAGGTCCCCTCGAGTCAGACCTGCGAGAGTATGGACCATGGCGCAGATAGGCATCGGCCAACTGCCTACGTAGAATGTCTTTGTAGTAGTTGAGTTTGTCCTCCCTCTCGGTGGGTTTAAAAAATGCCCCCATTTTGTGCCGGAAGCGAGGGTCCAATAAGGTGGACAGCCAGAAGTCATCCCGCCGACAGATGGAAACAATTCTGGGGTCACTACGCTTCGTGCCATTTGCGCAAGTGACTCGGATGGACTACCTGTCTCCATCTCCACTGCATACTGCCACGGTGTGCCCGGGTCCTCTGTCTCTCCTTCCTCAAAAACCTCTAGCTCCTCTGGCTGCTCCTGCTCCTCCTCTCCTGTCCGCTGACTAGATAAACCAGCCATTTCGCCAAGCCTAAACTGTGTTTCGCTGGGCAACTCCTCCTCCTCCTCTTCCTCCTCCTCCTCCTCCAGTTCAGCTCCAACGGGGTTCATGTGGCCGTAAGATGTAAACGCCATGTCTCCAGTGCCCTGACCAGCCATGGTTTCCAACATGTGCTGTAGTACATGAAGCAGTGGAATCACGTCGTTCATCCCGTAATCCTGCCGACTGACAAATAAAGTGGCTTCCTCAAAGGGCCTGAGCAAACGGCAGGTGTCACGTATGAGCTGCCACTGGTTGACATTGAAGTTACACAGGGGAGTCCCCCTATCTGCTTGGATCATCAGGAAATCCGTGATGGCTTTTCTCTGTTCATATAATCGGTCCAACATGTGAAGGGTGGAATTCCAACGGGTGGAAACATCGCAAATCAGACTATGTTGGGGGATACCATTCTGACGCTGTAGCTCAAGAAGGGTGTGTTTGGCGGTGTAGGAGTGGCTGAAGTGCATGCAAAGTTTCCGTGAAGTTGTTAGGATGTCCTGCAGATGGGGGGAACACTTCAGAAACCGCTTGACAACCAGATTGAAGACGTGAGCCATGCAGGGGGCATGGGTCAGGCTTCCTTGGCGCAGCGCAGACAAAATGTTCTTCCCATTGTCGGTAACCATGATTCCCATTTTAAGTTTTCTCGGAGTAAGCCATGTTTGGATTTCCTGATGAATACATTTAAGCAGTTCCTCCCCTGTGTGACTCCGTTCGCCAAGACAAACCATGTGAAGCACTGCGTGACACCTCCGTGCCCTGCACACATGGTAGACTGGAGGGGCACTGAGACTTGAGCCTACAGTGGAGGGTGAGGAGATGGCGGAGGATGAGGAGGCCGAGTCGCACGGTGTCACAGGCCCAATGGGCAGAGAGCGCGGAGGCCGAAGCGGCGTGACCTGTCCAAGTTGCTGCTGCAAAGGGACCACATTCACCCAGTGGGCCGTAAACGACATGTACTGCCCCTGACCGTAGTTACAGCTCCAGATGTCGGCGCTGCCATGTATTTTGCTACACACCGACAGGCTCAAGGACTGGCCCACCTTCTGTTCAACAAAAGTGTGCAGCGCTGGTACTGCCTTCTTGGCAAAGAAATGACGGCTTGGGACTCTCCACCTCGGCTCGGCACAAGCCATCAGTTCTCTGAAAGGTGCAGATTCCACCACCTGAAAAGGGAGCGACTGCAGCACCAGCAACTTGGACAGGAGCACATTCAGCTTCTGCGCCGTAGGATGAGTGGGCGCATACTGCTGTCTCTTGGACATGGCTTCGCTGATGGATTGCTGGCGGGATGCATGACTTGGAGGAGGAGGAGCAGGAGCGACAGAGGATGGGTATGACGCACAGCTGCCTTCGGCTGAGGTGCTGGAGCCTTGGCTGGCAGAAATTGGGAGCTCACTTGGTGAGGAAGCAGACTGGACCACCCCTTGGGAGCCTCGGTTCTCCCAGGTCGTTTTATGGTGACGCATCATATGTTGACGCAGGGCCGTGGTGCCAACATTTGGACCCTGGCCACGCTTCACCTTTTGCCTACATATCTTGCATGTGGCCATGTTACCCTCCTGCGGATGCCTCAGGAAAAACTGCCACACTGCCGAGTAGCTACTTTTCCCACCCCCTGGCCTCACTGATTCACTGCTGCTGTTGCCAACTCCAGGAACCCCTGCTCCACTACCTCCCGATAAGGTAGACTGCCGCACAGCAGGTGCTCTACCCCGGCCCCGGCCCCGGCCGGCTCCAGCCTTTGGAATTGTGCCCCCATGCTGACTGCTACCACCTTGCTGCCTCAGCTGCTGACTCCGGGGCAACCTGCACCCCTCTTCTCCTGATGATGACGATGAAGCCCCTTCATCACCCGGCTCCCAAGTGCGATCGGCTTCATCGTCATCATCATCATCATCACCGAGTTGTGGCTGTACGTCACTGATGTTCGTGGATTCGTCAACAGTGTCTGGCGCAGGAGCTGGAACGCTCGCAGCACCCACGACACTGTCCACATCACTATTTGTCTGCCTAGCTAAAGAAGCCACCTCCATTTCTTGGCTGGGCAGTAGCTGCTGACTGTCCTCTATCTGATGGTCCTCCTCACTAAAGAGTGGAGCTGAACCCAAAGCATAGGATACGTCGCTGGGGGAGGGAACGGCGTAGGCCAGAGGCAATGGGAGGACAGGGACTGCTCTCGGGGCATGCCAACTCAGGGTTGTGTCAGAGGAACCTACCGACCCTAGACTGGGGGTCTCAGACGTAAGTTGTGATGATGTTGTTGATGAGCGCGTCAACCAATCTACCACGGCAGATGCGTTACTGGTGGAGACCCGACCGCTAGCAGATACTGGCAGATTAGGTCTCTCAGCGTGACTCCTGCTGCTACTGGCCCCCAGTCTGATGCGAGCTCTGCCTGCAGAATCTTGGCCTCTGCCACTCCTCTTTTCACTTCCAGGCACTTGTCTGCCCGACATAGTCTAACTGGCGTGGTAGTAGGTGATATTTAAAAAAACCCCGGGCAGCGGTGGGTCTATATGAAACAGAATATAATGCACACCAAAAGTGAGCAGTAACACTCAGCCTCCAACAGGCCTGCTTAGTGTAAATAAGAGAGCTGCTTAGTGTAAATAAAGAGGGGTATGCTATGTTACAGAATGGGATGCCTCAACAGAAGTGCACCTGGCAGGCAGCAGTAAGCCTATGCCCAGCAAAAGTGTCTTATAATATAAATATGATAAGAGCAAATGCTTATATGGTCTTAAACAGAGGCTGCTTTAGTCACAGAATGGGATGCCCTGGGCAGGAATGGACCTGGCAGGGTCCAGTAGTGCTTTGGCCAGCAAAAGTGTCTTTATCAGGCTAATTTCAAATATGATAAGAGCAAATGCTTATATGGTCTTAAACAGAGGCTGCTGTAGTCACAGAATGGGATGCCCCGGGCAGGAATCGACCTGGCAGGGTCCAGTAGTGCTTTGGCCAGCAAAAGTGTCTTTATCAGGCCTAATTTCAAATATGATAAGAGCAAATGCTTATATGGTCTTAAACAGAGGCTGCTGTAGTCACAGAATGGGATGCCCCGGGCAGGAATGGACCTGGCAGGGTCCAGTAGTGCTTTGGCCAGCAAAAGTGTCTTTATCAGGCCTAATTTCAAATATGATAAGAGCAAATGCTTATATGGTCTTAAACAGAGGCTGCTGTAGTCACAGAATGGGATGCCCCGGGCAGGAATGGACCTGGCAGGGTCCAGTAGTGCTTTGGCCAGCAAAAGTGTCTTTATCAGGCCTAATTTCAAATATGATAAGAGCAAATGCTTATATGGTCTTAAACAGAGGCTGCTTTAGTCACAGAATGGGATGCCCTGGGCAGGAATGGACCTGGCAGGGTCCAGTAGTGCTTTGGCCAGCAAAAGTGTCTTTATCAGGCCTAATTTCAAATATGATAAGAGCAAATGCTTATATGGTCTTAAACAGAGGCTGCTTTAGTCACAGAATGGGATGCCCTGGGCAGGAATGGACCTGGCAGGGTCCAGTAGTGCTTTGGCCAGCAAAAGTGTCTTTATCAGGCCTAATTTCAAATATGATAAGAGCAAATGCTTATATGGTCTTAAACAGAGGCTGCTGTAGTCACAGAATGGGATGCCCCAACAGGAATCGACCTGGCAGGGTCCAGTAGTGCTTTGGCCAGCAAAAGTGTCTTTATCAGGCCTAATTTCAAATATGATAAGAGCAAATGCTTATATGGTCTTAAACAGAGGCTGCTTTAGTCACAGAATGGGATGCCCCAACAGGAATCGACCTGGCAGGGTCCAGTAGTGCTTTGGCCAGCAAAAGTGTCTTTATCAGGCCTAATTTCAAATATGATAAGAGCAAATGCTTATATGGTCTTAAACAGAGGCTGCTGTAGTCACAGAATGGGATGCCCTGGGCAGGAATGGACCTGGCAGGGTCCAGTAGTGCTTTGGCCAGCAAAAGTGTCTTTATCAGGCCTAATTTCAAATATGATAAGAGCAAATGCTTATATGGTCTTAAACAGAGGCTGCTTTAGTCACAGAATGGGATGCCCTGGGCAGGAATGGACCTGGCAGGGTCCAGTAGTGCTTTGGCCAGCAAAAGTGTCTTTATCAGGCTAATTTCAAATATGATAAGAGCAAATGCTTATATGGTCTTAAACAGAGGCTGCTGTAGTCACAGAATGGGATGCCCTGGGCAGGAATGGACCTGGCAGGGTCCAGTAGTGCTTTGGCCAGCAAAAGTGTCTTTATCAGGCCTAATTTCAAATATGATAAGAGCAAATGCTTATATGGTCTTAAACAGAGGCTGCTGTAGTCACAGAATGGGATGCCCCGGGCAGGAATGGACCTGGCGGGGTCCAGTAGTGCTTTGGCCAGCAAAAGTGTCTTTATCAGGCCTAATTTCAAATATGATAAGAGCAAATGCTTATATGGTCTTAAACAGAGGCTGCTGTAGTCACAGAATGGGATGCCCCGGGCAGGAATGGACCTGGCAGGGTCCAGTAGTGCTTTGGCCAGCAAAAGTGTCTTTATCAGGCCTAATTTCAAATATGATAAGAGCAAATGCTTATATGGTCTTAAACAGAGGCTGCTTTAGTCACAGAATGGGATGCCCTGGGCAGGAATGGACCTGGCAGGGTCCAGTAGTGCTTTGGCCAGCAAAAGTGTCTTTATCAGGCCTAATTTCAAATATGATAAGAGCAAATGCTTATATGGTCTTAAACAGAGGCTGCTGTAGTCACAGAATGGGATGCCCTGGGCAGGAATGGACCTGGCAGGGTCCAGTAGTGCTTTGGCCAGCAAAAGTGTCTTTATCAGGCCTAATTTCAAATATGATAAGAGCAAATGCTTATATGGTCTTAAACAGAGGCTGCTTTAGTCACAGAATGGGATGCCCTGGGCAGGAATGGACCTGGCAGGGTCCAGTAGTGCTTTGGCCAGCAAAAGTGTCTTTATCAGGCTAATTTCAAATATGATAAGAGCAAATGCTTATATGGTCTTAAACAGAGGCTGCTGTAGTCACAGAATGGGATGCCCTGGGCAGGAATGGACCTGGCAGGGTCCAGTAGTGCTTTGGCCAGCAAAAGTGTCTTTATCAGGCCTAATTTCAAATATGATAAGAGCAAATGCTTATATGGTCTTAAACAGAGGCTGCTGTAGTCACAGAATGGGATGCCCCGGGCAGGAATGGACCTGGCAGGGTCCAGTAGTGCTTTGGCCAGCAAAAGTGTCTTTATCAGGCCTAATTTCAAATATGATAAGAGCAAATGCTTATATGGTCTTAAACAGAGGCTGCTGTAGTCACAGAATGGGATGCCCTGGGCAGGAATGGACCTGGCAGGGTCCAGTAGTGCTTTGGCCAGCAAAAGTGTCTTTATCAGGCCTAATTTCAAATATGATAAGAGCAAATGCTTATATGGTCTTAAACAGAGGCTGCTTTAGTCACAGAATGGGATGCCCTGGGCAGGAATGGACCTGGCAGGGTCCAGTAGTGCTTTGGCCAGCAAAAGTGTCTTTATCAGGCTAATTTCAAATATGATAAGAGCAAATGCTTATATGGTCTTAAACAGAGGCTGCTGTAGTCACAGAATGGGATGCCCTGGGCAGGAATGGACCTGGCAGGGTCCAGTAGTGCTTTGGCCAGCAAAAGTGTCTTTATCAGGCCTAATTTCAAATATGATAAGAGCAAATGCTTATATGGTCTTAAACAGAGGCTGCTGTAGTCACAGAATGGGATGCCCCGGGCAGGAATGGACCTGGCAGGGTCCAGTAGTGCTTTGGCCAGCAAAAGTGTCTTTATCAGGCCTAATTTCAAATATGATAAGAGCAAATGCTTATATGGTCTTAAACAGAGGCTGCTGTAGTCACAGAATGGGATGCCCCGGGCAGGAATGGACCTGGCAGGGTCCAGTAGTGCTTTGGCCAGCAAAAGTGTCTTTATCAGGCCTAATTTCAAATATGATAAGAGCAAATGCTTATATGGTCTTAAACAGAGGCTGCTGTAGTCACAGAATGGGATGCCCCGGGCAGGAATGGACCTGGCAGGGTCCAGTAGTGCTTTGGCCAGCAAAAGTGTCTTTATCAGGCCTAATTTCAAATATGATAAGAGCAAATGCTTATATGGTCTTAAACAGAGGCTGCTGTAGTCACAGAATGGGATGCCCTGGGCAGGAATGGACCTGGCAGGGTCCAGTAGTGCTTTGGCCAGCAAAAGTGTCTTTATCAGGCCTAATTTCAAATATGATAAGAGCAAATGCTTATATGGTCTTAAACAGAGGCTGCTTTAGTCACAGAATGGGATGCCCTGGGCAGGAATGGACCTGGCAGGGTCCAGTAGTGCTTTGGCCAGCAAAAGTGTCTTTATCAGGCTAATTTCAAATATGATAAGAGCAAATGCTTATATGGTCTTAAACAGAGGCTGCTGTAGTCACAGAATGGGATGCCCCGGGCAGGAATGGACCTGGCAGGGTCCAGTAGTGCTTTGGCCAGCAAAAGTGTCTTTATCAGGCCTAATTTCAAATATGATAAGAGCAAATGCTTATATGGTCTTAAACAGAGGCTGCTTTAGTCACAGAATGGGATGCCCTGGGCAGGAATGGACCTGGCAGGGTCCAGTAGTGCTTTGGCCAGCAAAAGTGTCTTTATCAGGCTAATTTCAAATATGATAAGAGCAAATGCTTATATGGTCTTAAACAGAGGCTGCTGTAGTCACAGAATGGGATGCCCTGGGCAGGAATGGACCTGGCAGGGTCCAGTAGTGCTTTGGCCAGCAAAAGTGTCTTTATCAGGCCTAATTTCAAATATGATAAGAGCAAATGCTTATATGGTCTTAAACAGAGGCTGCTTTAGTCACAGAATGGGATGCCTCACAGCAGACTTAAGATCAGTTCAGTATATATGCACAGTTAGTTACTATAAGCAGCCTGAAAACGCTAACAAAGGCTGGATGAAAAAAAAAAAATCTCCCTGTCAGCCAGCTCCGTTTTTCCTACCTTTCCCTGGCTTTCTGTCTGTCTCCTGTCTGTCTCCTGCCTGTCTCCTGCCTGTCCCTGTCTGTCCCTGTCTCCAGCCTGTCTAACTGCCTCAGCTACACAGCGTTCTGTCTGTCTGTCACGAATGCAATAGAGAAATGAGGAAAAGCAAGATGGCCGCCGTTAAATACCGCTGTGTGACGTCACCGGGCTTGCTGGCTGCTGATAGGCTGCATGTGACTGCCCCAGCTTGCACTGGCGCGGGATACATGTCCAGACATGTCCCGTCCGCCATCTTAGAATGCCTGTAAATGTAAATGAATGGATGTTAAAGGAAAACTTCGAGTGATCGAATCGCGGGGAAATTCGGATTCGATCCGAATCGAATTTTTCCTGAAATTCGGATCGAATCCGGGTTCGTCCGGATCGATTCGCTCATCCCTAGGTATGGGTAACGGGGTGGAGATAACCGCATGTCATCTGAAGCCATGCCCGCAGGCCTACCCTTTGGACTACTATAGCGTTCCCCTGAAAGTCTGAAAGACTGCTCTGCCTTCGTTTGGAAGGAAGGAGGACAAGGGCCCCCCTTCCTTCCAGGCTGTCACTATTCCAGGCTCTGCACACTCCCCGCCGAATGAAGGGCTATTTATACCCCAGGGCGTGGCTTCACAGGGATCCCTCTGGCATCATTTGACAGCTAGGGAGCCACTAGTTGCCAGCTACAATTTCAAAGGGTAGGGGGGAAGGGGGGAGGAAATATACCTGCAGGCATGGTGATGATGACTTGACTTTACCCCACTCTATTGCCCCCAACAGCCAGGGAGGGTACGGAAGAGCCTGGTGCCCATTACCGTGGGCCCGGTGTTCACCCCTGAAGGAGCACTGGATCCACACCAAAGTTCATAGGGTCTGGTGTCCTGGCATGACTGGAGGCTGAACACCATGGGGAACCTGCCTGTATGTCTGGTGTGTTGGCTGGAAACCTCAATTTGTACTTTTTTTTTTAAAACGCACATATCCAGAGCTATTTTCATTCGTTTTTTTTTTTTTTTGTGGGGGGGGGCAGAAAAGAGACTTACCTCTCCTACCACTATCTATAATCAGATCCACATCCACTCTGCTTTTGGGAATGGACAGTAATCTGTATGCAAAATCCTAAAACAGAACCAACAGCCTGCCACAGTTGGAAAAGAAAGGTAGCGGCCATTTTGGAGCTTCCTCTCCCAGCACCTCAGCCATGCTGCTGCCTGGATTCAACTGACATAACTGCCATAACTGACAATGCATGGTAACAGGAAACCCAGCAGCACTTCCTGTTTGCAGGTGGCCTGCAAATGCATTTTGTTTCTAAAATGTACAACAGCAGGAGTTAGAAAAAGTTAAATGAATTTATATGTGCAGCAAGCTAAATTGCCCTAGGGACGGAAGCATATGAGCACTGCTTGTTGTGTTGGTCTGGTTTAAGTCACTTTTGACTGTTGGTCTGCTTTAAGTTTGCTGCTTTCTAATATAGTTTTTTTGTTATTAAATATAGATTATATGTATTCCATAATTCCTTTATGCTGAATGTGGTCGTGACCACCAGAGCAAGCACCATTATTGGGCATATTTGGCCAGGTACCCCTGCCATGTTCAGGGGGCTCACTTATGCTCGCACTAGGCTGGGGGATAATTCTCCAGTGGACCCCACCTACTGGATTGGTAAGCCAGGTATTTTATGTGCAGACCTCCTCAGGACCAGAGCACAATCAATGGCAATGGAGAAGGTCACAAACAATTGGTGGTAAGTCAGAAGGGGGCGAATACTAGAGGTTAATTGGCAGCAATGGTGGACTTTTTGGCCGAGAAGGCAGAATGGACTGGAGGATAATCAGCAGCAGCAAAGAAGGCAATAAAGACTGGAGATTGTGGCAGTGGAAAAGGTAACATAGACCAGAGGATGATCAGCCACAGCAGAGAAGGTGGTAAGGACTAGAGTACAATTCGTATCATTGGATAAGGTAGTGTGGACTGAAGGATCAGCGGCAGAGGAGGACCCATTAGAGGAAACAGAGCTGAGGGGTGACATGGCCTGATGTGGCATGTGATGCACCCAGGGGAGGACTGGCAATAGGGAGACCCTAGCAAATGCCCGGTGGGCCGCACTACTTTGGGGCAGTCTGGGCTGCTACCTTTACTAACACTGCCATCCAATCCCAAGCCCCCCATCCCCATCACCACTCTATCCTCTCACCCAAGTAACCCATGTCCTCATCCTAATAATATAGCCTCAGTCTTGGAGCACACTGGTTTTACTGGCCAGGAAGCAGCAAAGATGCCACTGGCTGGTCATGGGCAGGCCAGGTGCTGGAAAAATCCTGGGCTGATTTTTGGCCCCAGTCTACACTGAGACTTGCTGGCCTAAGGGCCCAAAATATACCTGTAGCCTGCCCTGGTGACCACGCTTAGTGCCACATGTGTCTGGGAGGTTTGGTTTGGGATCCTTTTACTCACCGCTTAGAAGTGCCCCAAAATCATGCATTAAACTCAACCCTCTACATTCCTGCACCAACTGCTGCCACCCCAACAGTCCCATGTGTCCACCACTGCCCAGTAGCGTTAGCATGGTGGGTATGTATGATGCAAATAGGAGATGCTATGAGGGTATATTTCATGAATGTCCACACTAATGCTGAACTAAAACTTGCTGGATAGTTCAAACTGGCAACCTTTCAAGATGGAACAGAGTTTACAGACCGCAAGAAATTGTAATTGCTGAAGTCAACCGCTGGACCAGTGAATAAAATAATTTTACTCTGTTCCAAGCTCAAATATTCCCTGTGTGCTCTGCAGTTTATAATGAACATTTATGTAATGGCCAAAGACCATCACCTGTCATAAGAAACATGCTTAAAAGATCCATATTAGGCAGTCCTCTTCAGGCCAGTTCTAAATAATTGGTTCACAACGGCCCTGTGCTGAGGACATTTCCTTCCCTCTCTGTTCCAAAAGTCATTAAAGTTTGCAGTTCAAATTTTATCTGATGACACAACAGATTGTTCTTTTGGTTGCTGATTGTCTTTGTGTTTTACCTGGCTGTGAACTGACTGTGCAAGAGCCAAAAGGTTGACATGGTGCAAATGAACACATTTATCTACAGTAAAATACATATCTAGAGGTGTTTTCTCATAGTTTTATTGTATTTAATAACCTGTCAAAAAGGAACATAAAAAATAAGTGGTTATAGTATGCCATGAGGTCCCCAGGCCTTCCAGCTTTGGAAGAGGGCAACGAAGGACACCTTTCATTTAAAGAATATTTAAAGCGAAACATACCTGTGAATTTTTCCCGGGATAAGTGATTATTTGGGGACTTTCACACAGCAGGGCATCCCGATTCGGGTTGATAATGGAGTGAATGCTGGAATAAAGATGGAAGAATAGGAAAAATAGGCCAACGATCCACTATCAACTGAACAACTGAACAAATACAAAAACCTTGAATGAAGGAATAAAGGCCTAATTTCTGAAACTCTGGTTGCCTGTTCTGGCAGTAAATCTTTGCTTATACAAGCCAATGGATCTGCTACTTCGATATAAAACCACTATACGGCTCTATTGATTTATCTTAGTTACTTCAATAACTTAAATGCATGCATTGAATAAGACCATAAAGTGCTACTGCTACGAAGGTAAATGTTACACCATTCTGTAGGGCTATGTTTCGCACTGTCCTAAACTGTTTTCCATTTTTAAATTGAAGAAGAGATATCAAGGTTTACAGGTTCAGCTATCCTGTCCTGCTCTGCTGAACTGATTGGGGACAGGCTGAAAAAGAGAATGTCATTGGCTGAACCTGTAAACCTAATATCTCAGCCATTTTAGCTTCAATTTAAAAATATAAAACAGTTTAGGACAGTGCCAAATGTAGTCCGACACAATGGTGTAACAATAACCTTTGTCTGGCGTATCACTTTAAGTCACTTTAAGCAAAGCATTATTTACCTTTAACACTTTGATAAGGGCGTTTTTGTTTTTTTTTTTATCGTTTTTGTACCTCACTTTATTGAAAGGATTGCCCGGGCATAGTCAAGCGTTATCCCATTGTATAGGACTACACTTACCTCTGCGGTCTTCATCCAACATTGCTCTGGCACCTCTGGTCCTCTACTCTTCCGTTGGCATAAGTGCTCAGAATGATCATTCTGCTGCCATTTCAAAGGAAGGAGGACAACAATCTCACTTTTCTTACAGGCTGGTACTTTGCCAAACTCTGATCATTTCCTGCAGAAGGGAGGGGTATTTATACCCCAGGGCATAGCTTCAATGGGCTGTAAAATTACACTAGAGGGGATTCCTGTGAATCCACACCCTGGGGTGTAAATAGCTCTCCATTCAGCGGGGAGCGGAAGAGCCTGGCAGAGTGTGGGGTAGGGAGGCGGCAGTTACCTGCCAGCATGGCAGTGGTGGACTTGCTGTTACATAATATAGCACAGCAGCAATGCAAGTTTTGTTACTTTCAGGCTCAGGCACGTAGGAGTTTTGCATTTTGTATACAAATATAAAAGAATATGTTAATTAATTACCATTCATTAAAAAAAAAAATTACGTTGGGGTCCCCTCTCTCCAAGGCTACCAGCAAGAACACTGGGCTTAGGTGCTGGGTCCCCATTGCTCAGAGGTTGAAAGGTTGGCTGACGGCCATGCCAGAATGCCAGACCTTATGCCATTTGGAGCAGGACCAGTGCTCCTCCATGAGTTAACACCAAGCCTATGCCAATAAGCACCAGGCATGGCCATTAGAGAAACGGGTAATGGGTACTGTCAAGTCACCCACCGCCTGCTGTCAGATGACTTGCCACCCTTCCATCTATTGAACTAGTTTAGGGGGTACCCTGGGCCCCTTACTAGTTCAAAGTAGAAACAGTAAAATAAAACATCACATAAAATATTTATTGATTTAACATGAAACTACTCACCTCCACCATCTTTATCCAGTGCCGAGCGGCACCTCTGGGGTCCTCCATCGACTCCTCTTCTGCCGGCAGAAAAGGTCGAAATGGCCATTCTTCTCCTTTTTGAATAGAAGGAGGGCAAGTGTTCCCCTTCCTTCCAGACTGGCATACTAGCAGACTCTAAGCACTCCCCAGTGAGGGGCGAGGGCATAGCTTCCCTGGCATTCTACAACTAGGGCAGAAAAAGAGCTGATGGGGAACCCCAGAGGTGTCGGACAGTGTGAGGACACTGCCCGTTGTTGGATGAGAACTACATATGTGAGTAGAGTGTTAGATCAATAAATTACTTTTGTTTGGTGTTTTATACAACATTTTCTATCTTGAACATCAGACCCATACTTATACATACCCATACTATTTCAAAGAGGTTGCCTGCCAGCATGGTGTTGGGTGACTTGCCATTACCCCTGCCCTATTACCTGTACCCCAAATGGCCAGGGGAGTATGCAAGAACCCGGAGGTAGCACTGGACCCCCATTTGCTCTGAATGACTGGTATTCTGGCATAGCCATAGCCCAGCTTTTCAACCTCTGAGCCATGGGGACCCAGCACCTAAGCCTGGTGTGCTTACTGGTAGCCTTGGGGAGAGGGGACCACCACTCTCAATTTTTTTTTTTTTTATGGGAGTGCGTAGAGTCTGGCAGGATGCCAGCCTGGAAGGAAAGGGAACACTTGTCCCCCTTCTATACAAACAGTAGAAGAGTGGCCATTTCGACCTTTTCTGCCGACAGAAGAGTCGATGGTGGACCCCAGGGGAAAAGGGACTGCTGTTCAGTTTCGGAGCTATGGGGACCACAGCCCCGATGCTTGGTGTGCCAGCTTGTAGCCTTGGGCAGGGGGATCACCTGAACACATTTGGTACCGGACAAGTGTGACCGTAGCCTCAGAGCTGCTAAGGAGTGTGTAACTAAATACTTCCCACCTGGTGTTTCACCATATGGCCATTCTGCCTCTGTCTTTAAGTACGACTTTGGCAAAGCCCTACAGTAATTTGCTTTCATAGTCATGAAATCGCATGTGTAGGCCACAGATATTTTCTATTTTGTAAAATGAAGGCTCACCGACTCTCTTATCTGATGTTGAATAATCTACGAAGGTTTAACAACATGCAATATGGGCTCTTCATTAAACCCATTGTTTTCCTTGTAATCTAATTGTAGTTGAGAGAGCACAGAATTGGCTTGAGCTATCTACAAATGAATTTGTTTAGCTGCTAAATGTCAGTGATGACCCCGGGGAACCTTTGCCGGGATGATGTGCTGAGGAATATGTTATGGGTCATGTTTTCGACAATAGGTTTAATTGCTCTGGCTCAGAAGCAACCGTGACTCACTTGCTTGAAGTAGGTCCCTATCTCCCAGTGCAGCTTTCTATTGAGGGAGGGTCCTCCAAGCTATATCTTAAAAATATTGTAAAAAAAGAGGATCTGGACTGTATTCTAACTGCTTCTGTCAACGTTCATTTGTTTTGGAAGCCATGTGAATGAGCATCTAGTGATAACAGAAACAGCGTCTTTGTCGCCTATTCTGAAACTGCCATCATTCTTGTTTTGTGCGTAATGCAGATGGCTGAGCTTTATTTGGTTCTCAAAATGTTGCAGCTGAATAGGATTGAAATAAATAAAAAAGAATTAACAGTCTTTCGGCTCTTTCAGCAACACAATTTCCATTAAAAAATCCACATTAATAAAACAGCCAATAACATTTGATAGTTTGGAAGCACTTGGAGTTCTTCAAGCTCTATTATTATTATTGTCTTTTTATAAAACCCCATCATCTCCCGAGGGGCTTTACAATGTAGAAATTGCAATGTTAATAATAGGCAAGGTATTAAAGAGGAACTCTTCTGGGTGTTGTTCCTCTCTGTTCCTCATTCATGGGATTTGAGATCCATGTAAACAGGTGTGGACAGGCAGCCAATCAACGTGCTCCAATCCATTTATCTTCTACAGAGTGAATGCCCCTCAAACATGGATTGACAGCTGCAGAAAAGCTTTGTCGCACTTTAAGGCATCCCACAGCATCCCTGCTCTCCGCGGCCTGCACTTTCAAGTATGTTGCTTATAGCAAGTGTGCTGTGTGTGGAATTTGAAGGAGGCATGTGCAAGTGCTGTGAGATCGAAGATCAAGATGATTATACAGGGAAAATTAGTTTTCACACTGTGAACCATTCCAGATATGACATTATTGTAAATAATACACATTGATACTGGACTTTAGGAGTTAGGGCTCTCGTAAGCCTACAATCTAGAAGAAGAAACAAACAGCTTACATTGCAGCAGAAAGGTCCAGTATAAGCTCCAAACATAATAACATCATCTTTCTGCTAGCATCACATACAAATCCTTTAAAATGTCTCTATTCTGACTCACCAGATGGCAGTAATGTGAATCCTGTAGACAGCTCCACGTTCTCTGTGTGTGTCTGTGATGGATGTTATCATTAGATCATAAGGCTTGGCAGATAGCTTACTCAGCTGCTCGTGGATCAAGTGGAATAAGTTTCAAAAGTTTTATTTCAGTACAGAATCTTACAGCAAAACTTCTTACAGCAATTATATATAGAGACACAAACACTGCGCAATATAAAAATTCTTATACTCTAAAAATGATCCGATCCGATATATTAATACGCTTCAACGTGCAGAACTCTTTATCCCAAAAAAGTACCAGCATACGTATTATATAGATGCACAGAGCGAACAGTCTCCCTATTCAAATGACGCAACTGGACAGTATCCCGACATGCATGCACCATAAAATCGATCACGCGTGCCCGCCACCTTAAGGATGTCTGCTTACCCCGCTCTTCAGTAAAAAAAGTTATAATCTCATTGGCTTCAAAGCAATTCCATATTTCATAGGTGGTAAAACACCCCAGGGTATTTAAAACTTTAGTGATCCACAATTCACACTCAGAATTTAGATGAATAGGACATATGAGAAAGCACAAATAAAATCTAGTGCAACTCCGCAATAAAAGCAAGTAAACTTTAATAAGAAAAATGCAAACTCACAAGCTCTTTGTCAGCATAAAGGCAAAAGCAGGACACTCCTCCTTGTCAACATCCACTTTGGCCGATTGTGGAAAGGTCAAGATTCTGTGCCCATTAGTGCTGCTAAAGCCAGCTGTTGTATTTGGTGTTCCAGGTCCCGCTGCCCCCGCCCAACGCGTTTCGCTGTGAAGCACAGCTTTATCAAAGGCAGAGACCTGGTTCGGCTGCAAAACTCACAGAATGGCATGTACAAGTGGAATCGAAATGTTTACTTCCAGGCTATTACACGCCCGGACTATGACACGCTCCCACGTCTCACAACCAATGAAAACTAACCGTTGTGAGCAGAAAACTTGTGATGTAACCCATACAACAGCACTAGGTAGAAAGACTGTAGCTGCAGAAGGGAGCAGCAGGGGTGCATGCCAAACTGGAAATGGCTGAGGGAGAGGGGAAGAAGGGAGAAGCTACTTGCATCAGAGAAAGACTAAGGGATATAGCTTATTAAATTTGGTCTTTACCATGTGTAATGGATTAAAAATAAAGTGAAACAATCCTTTATTGTAAAAAGGTCTAGATTAAATGGAGTGAATGTTTTAAAAATTCAGTTTGGGCAATTTGCCGAATTTTGGGTTCGTCTGAATTAATTTTGAAAAAAAAAAAAGTTCACCTATGTCCTTGTTCCAGCACCGGATGATGTTGTCACTCACCGCCGGCTCCCCCGTCACTTGGGTCCAGTGATGGTTGGCCAGCTTCTCCCTGCTCCCCTGCTCTTGTGTGTATTGCACAGCATGGGAGCAACATGGGAGCCAGCGTGCAGGTAAGTGACTGCACAATACACACAGCAGCAGTTGAGCGGGGATAAGGCGGGTGTTCTGTCAGTGCCTGCCCCCAACCACCCGCCACCCGTCACTTACCTGCATGTCAGCTCCCCCATCACTCCGCACTGGTGGCGGGCGCTTTCTCAGCTGACAATGCGTCAGGCCTCCCCTGAGCTCTCCTCCTGTGCAAAACACATAGCAGCAGGGGAGCTGGTGAGAAGTTGTCTACGCTGTCAGTGCTGGCCACCATTCGCCCACCACTGGACTCTAGCGACGGGAGAGCCGGTGTGCAGGTGAATTTCGGATTTGTGCTGAATCAAATTTTCCTTGAAATTTGGAGTGAATTCTGGTTCGGACGAAACGCTCTAGATTTAGATGATTTCTTGATGATGTCGAATGACTATTGTGAAAAGTCAGCTGGTCTCTTTCAGTTTCATGAAAGCCCAGAAGGTGGTGATTCTATACACTAAAAAAAACAAGGATGGAATAACAAATGGAGCTTAATGGCTGGATGAGGTATTTCAAACAAGCAGGAGGATCCTACAGAGTTGAACGTCGAGTCCTATCACAATGTGTGTTTACTTCTGTGGCATCTGGCCAGTATCCTGCAATAAGAGACAACAGTCCCATTAATCTTTTCCTAACGGTGGCTTGCTGAATTTGTTTGCTTAAGACTTGTTAAATATCCAAGGATGATATCCCTATGTAAATCCAACCCTACGAAAATACTGCTCCAGCTTGATTTACATGACGAGAGCCTTCCAAGTTGAATGAGCGCACACTTCCAGCGCTGTTTGGGTTGTAGGGAACTGTTCCTTGGAACTCTGAAGCTGCTTCCTATTTTCCTGAAATATGGCAGAAAACTGATGGAACATTCCAACCAAAAAAACAAAAAAACGTGACCTTTTTTTGAAAGCCATCATCTCTCTCTGGGGGAAAAATGATGTATGAAGGGAGGGTAACATTGTAACATTGTAACTAATTATTTCATTCTTTAAAAGACATATGTGAACAGGAGAGAAACTTGTGTCAGCAGTTCTTTTCATTTTTATTATTAAATCATTTCTATGGGCAAAGTTTAAAGTATCTCTAGGTGGAAGAAAAGGCTCTAAACTTGTGAAAGTTTGGCGTAGAGTTTATGATTGGACCATTAATGAGACAAAGCTGGTCTTATGATGAATAGGTCAGTAACTTTCTGCAACCTTTCAAAATGTTGTCTACAAGTACATGAAGGTTCTGCCTCTGTTGCTTGTTTTCCTAGGGCAGAGTTTCTGATTGGACCATCAATGAGACAAAGCTGTTCTTAAGTTGAGTAGGTCAGTAAGATTCTGCAACCTTCCAGACTGTTGTCACTTTCTACAAGTACATGAAAGTTCTGCCCCCGTTGCTAGTATTCCTAAGGCAAAACTGACCAAAAAAGAGATTTCTGAAAAGTCAAAAAGCATTAATAGTTTCCCTTTTAGTGGTATGTAGTCAGGGCCGCATTAAGTGTGGTGGAGGCCCCTGGGCACAAAATCTGGTGGAGGTCCCAGATACAGTATTTTTTTTTCTTTAAAATAATAGTCCAGCCAAATAACTGATTGGTGGCTGTCTGGCACCCGCCTACTTACTGGAACATCAGATCGAGTCCCTTATGCCACTTTTGTGCGGGTGCGTGCTGCTCAGGAACTCCTGCTTTGCCATTCTGGGCAAAGGGTAGTGTAGTGTAGTGTAGTGTGCACACACCCATCACTGTGGCGTTGCTGCTCTAGACTCTCCGTCCTGCCCTGTGGTGGCTTTGGCTGCAGGTTTGCAAAAACAAAAAAAGGCTTGCCCGGGTGCGGGGGGCCCCCACTGCCGGCAATAGCTTTGTTACTGACCCTGCAGCCCATCAGACCAAAGACTGAAAAACCTCCTGGACCAGACCATAACCCAAAGGTTGGTGGAGGCCCCCTTTGCAGGGCAAGTGGTGGAGGCACAGGGGCACGCGCCCTGGGTGTAGTACATTTGAAATTGTTCAGCTATTGAGCCGTGATTACAGAAACATCAAACATTTTGTTGCAAATAAACAGGGTTGCACAAAAACATAGTGATGCAAAAAAAAAAAAATGCAAATGAACTGCCAAAGATTCGAGAAGATTCAAACGTAAAGCGAACGGGAAGTGCAACCTCCCTGGAGTGTTCAGTGGTATAGTGATAAACAAATTGAAAAAGACGAACAACCACAATTTGAATTGCAAAAAGTGAAGGGATTTTAATTGAGGAAAAGGGATCACAAGTGCTGTACAAGCATGCAGAACAGTATCTTAAAGCAGTGTATAGGCATTTTGTAATAAGGGGTCACAGCCCCTAAAAGTGACCGCTAGATGGCACTCCTGTATACATATACAGACAATGCATGATATTACCAGTATAAATACAACATAGAGAGCGAATGTTAACCCAATGGTGGTGGGAGGAGTGCTATTACTCCCCAACATCCAAACACTATATGAAAGAGCAATTCAAAGAAACTACAGTACTGATATGATAATACAGAAGAATAAGTCTTACAGGCAGGCGCAGGTGGAATTAATACCCTCGACGTTTCGGCCGCTCTGGCCTTTCTTAAGAGGGAGCGGTACCAGTGCAGTAAATACACATTGTTTAAATACCTCAGGGTGGTCTCCAAAAGTGCGGGATGCAGCACGTAGAAGCGTGCATACTGGCGCTCGCTATGCGCGTCATCGGCAGCTCCGAAGGTCCGTCCCGACCAGCAGCCAATGGGTGAGCAAACAAGTGCACCCAATGGGCACTGGCGCAGGGGGCGGGCCCTGGTGCCGCTCGGCCAACAGAAATAAGACAACCAAAAAGATGGTAGAGACACAGTCGGGCGACTGTGATGTTGTACAGCAAGATGGCTGCCAAAGAGTGGCAGCATGTTCCAACCAATGGTTGGTCGTCTTTTTCAATTTGTTTATCACTGTATTACTTTCCTGTGATTGGTGTGTGTGTGACCCTTGATAGAGCAGATGGATGACCCAGTGGCTGGATTATTAATGGACACAGAGCACCACTTTGAGTTAATGCCAGAGAGGTGGAGGCCATCTATTGCTGTGAGCTGATATTATTAAAGATTAATTAGTTGGACTTTTTCATGTTGAATATAAACTCAAGATCAGCTCCCAATCCTACTGGCAGCTTTCAGAAGACACTTTCTTCAAACTGTAGTAAAGGAAAAAGTCTGCATTTTCAATAAATTGTTATGCTATGCAACGCATGCATTGAGGTGCAGATACAGCAATCCTTGAAGTCTTGAGTTAACCTGCTAACTGAGCACATAAGCCATTAAAAAGCATGAAAAGTTTCAAGACAACATTGTTTACTTAAACTGAACCAACACCCTTACAAGCAGGGCAGGTGTCAGCACTGGGTGTACCTGGGCAGGTTCTGGGGCCCTTGTACCTTGGGAGGGCCCAACTCTCCCCCCCTTATCCTGGGCAGACCTTATGCAGGACACAGAGCAGTGCAGTAACCAAGACTAAGGACTGTCAGCCAGGGGTAGATTGACCATTCTTTCTTTCCTTCCATTATCAGTCCTATCCTTGTTTCTTTCCTTCTATTCATTTTTTTCTTTCCTTCTTTTTTCTTCTTTCCATCTATTCTTTGTTATTTTCTATCATTCCTTTTCTTTCATTCTTCTTTCCTTTTGTTATTTCTTCTCTATCATTCCTTATCTTTCTTTTTTCGGTCAGTCCTTCTATTCTTTCCTTCCATCTCTTCTTTTCCCATTTCTTCTCTTTCTTTCTTTATGGGTGACCTGGGAGGTATCACACAGCGGGGTATCCTGATTCTGGATGCCCTGGGGCAAGGGAATCAAGGGAAAGCTGATCTCCATGGGTTTTGGTCCGGTGAAGAAGA
This sequence comes from Gastrophryne carolinensis, assembly GCA_027917425.1. Taxonomy (NCBI): domain Eukaryota; kingdom Metazoa; phylum Chordata; class Amphibia; order Anura; family Microhylidae; genus Gastrophryne; species Gastrophryne carolinensis. The sequence goes on along the minus strand of CM051237.1, from coordinate 459,758,850 downwards.
AATGTACATCTCTCTGAACAGTGTTTAGAAGGGTGTGCACAAAAAGTTGATCGACAATAGTTCAAGAAACCAACAGACTCCATGGATGGAAGGTTTATCATTTTGCTTGAAAAGCAGAGAGGCAATATTGGTCACTGTTTTTTGTCAAAAACCTTTAATGGTAAATTTTAAGTTGTTAGTTATTCTCACTTTACCAGATAAAAATATACAAGTGCCAAGTGTAAATTTTCCTTTTTTATTTAGTTACATAATAATTCTGCACACTAATAATTGCCCAATACTTATGCACATATCAATATTGACCTAAGAAAGGCAAAACCCATTTTTAGTTTCTTAAAATCCCTCTTCAGGCCCACGCTAATTTTCTCCCACCTTCTCCCCCCTTGGGAACGGTATAAAATGAGCCATTTCAAAGCACATGAAAATCTCTGATTGCATGGAAATACCCTCATGTGTTTTAGGCTAGAACTGATTTCTTTGCTTCAATTTCTGGGTCATGGCTGAGCTGGAAAGGCCATGTCATTGAGCAACTTTATGAATCTTGAGCATGCTCTGCTTTGGCCAGAGACAGCTGTGGGACCATTGTGGCTTGCTGTGCTAGTTCAAGCTGAGAGCGGCAAAGGACAGAGTAGCTGTGTGGTCCTGGAAAAATAAAATTGAAAAAAGTGCAACATTCGAAACCCTGCCATGATGCCCTGTGGGACACCAGTCCTCTGTGAGCTGTAACCACCATTCTCTGCCACCTCTTCAGCCTTTAGCCAAGCCTCCATTTGCCAGGGCTCTAGATACGCCTCAACAGAAACTCTTGCCCCCAGGTCTTATGTGGGATGTCAGCTTATGGTGAAGGCAGTTGAACCTAGAGGGTAGTCGGAGAGCCGAGGTCATACACGAGTTATCAGTCCAATGATTCGTAACAACACTGGGATGGCGCAGGATGGTGGTTGAGGAATACCAAGGGGTCAGGGGGGGGGGTCAGAGGTAGCGAGGTATCCGAAGGAGCAGGCAGAATCGTGGTCAGACAGACAGAGGTCAGTTCAGGCAGCAGGCAGAATCGTGATCAGACAGGCAGAGGTCGGTTCAGGCAGCAGGCAGGGATGGTCAGACGGGCAGAGGTCGGTTCAGGCAGCAGGCAGGGATGGTCAGACGGGCAGAGGTTGGTTCAGGCAGCAGGCAGGGATGGTCAGACAGGCAGAGGTCGTTTCAGGCAGCAGGCAGGGATGGTCAGACAGGCAGAGGTCGGTTCAGGCAGCAGGCAGGGATGGTCAGACGGGCAGATGTCGTTTAAGACAGCAGGCAGGGATGGTCAGACGGGCAGAGGTCGGTTCAGGCAGCAGGCAGAATCATGGTCAGACAGGCAGAGGTCGGTTCAGGCAGCAGGCAGGGATGGTCAGATGGGCAGAGGTCGGTTCAGGCAGCAGGCAGGGATGGTCAGACGGGCAGAGGTCAGTTCAGACAGCAGGCAGAGATGGTCAGACAGGCAGAGGTCGGTTCAGGCAGCAGGAAGGGATGGTCAGACGGGCAGAGGTCGGTTCAGGCAGCAGGCAGGGATGGTCAGACAGGCAGAGGTCGGTTCAGGCAGCAGGCAGGGATGGTCAGACAAGCAGAGGTCGGTTCAGGCAGCAGGCAGGGATGGTCAGACAGGCAGAGGTTGGTTCAGGCAGCAGGCAGGGATGGTCAGACGGGCAGAGGTCGGTTCAGGCAGCAGGCAGGGATGATCAGACAGGCAGAGGTTGGTTCAGGCAGCATGCAGGGATGGTCAGACGGGCAGAGGTCGTTTCAGGCAGCAGGCAGGGATGGTCAGACAGGCAGAGGTCGGATCAGGCAGCAGGCAGGGATGGTCAGACGGGCAGAGGTCGTTTCAGACAGCAGGCAGGGATGGTCAGACAGGCAGAGGTCGGATCAGGCAGCAGGCAGGGATGGCCAGACGGGCAGAGGTTGGTTCAGGCAGCAGGCAGGGATGGTCAGACGGGCAGAGGTTGGTTCAGGCAGCAGGCAGGGATGGTCAGACGGGCAGAGGTCGGTTCAGGCAGCAGGCAGGGATGGTCAGACAGGCAGAGGTCGTTTCAGACAGCAGGCAGGGATGGTCAGACAGGCAGAGGTCGGTTCAGGCAGCAGGCAGGGATGGTCAGACAGGCAGAGGTCGGTTCAGGCAGCAGGCAGGGATGGCCAGATGGGCAGAGGTCGGTTCAGGCAGCAGGCAGGGATGGCCAGACGGGCAGAGGTCGGTTCAGGCAGCAGGCAGGGATGGTCAGACGGGCAGAGGTCGGTTCAGACAGCAGGCAGGGATGGTCAGATGGGCAGAGGTCGGTTCAGGCAGCAGGCAGGGATGGTCAGACGGGCAGAGGTCGGTTCAGGCAGCAGGCAGGGATGGTCAGAGGGGCAGAGGTCGGTTCAGGCAGCAGGTAGGGATGGTCAGACAGGCAGAGGTCGGTTCAGGCAGCAGGCAGGGATGGTCAGACGGGCAGAGGTCGGTTCAGGCAGCAGGCAGGGATGGTCAGACGGGCAGAGGTCGGTTCAGGCAGCAGACAGGGAGGGTCAGTCAGAGCAGAGTTGGCAACAGATATACACACACAGAATTAAGCACACTCTTAGCATGAAAAAGCTGTAATGGGCATTGAGGTCAGGGCTAGATTCCTATTTAAGGGGGGCTGGCCAATGGGAGGCTGCAGATGGACTGGCTGGTGGTGAGGAGTGATTGGTGCAACTAGGATCCGTCGCCAGATTGGCTACACACTGATCCCAGGGGTTGGTAAGCTCTGGCCAGTAAAGCTGTGGAGGATGTGGAGGAGGACATGCTGCTTGCCACTGGCAGCACAGCGCCTCCCTGGGGCACATGCACAAGCACACACCTGCACAACTGGTGGGGAGCAAGTTAGGTGGCCAGGGCAGCTCTCCACACGCTCCAACTTCCGGCAGCGTCGTGAGTGTGTTGCACTAGTCAGCTGGGGAGTGCCATACCACCCTGAAGACGCACAGGTAAGTTAGCCAGTTAGCTAAGAAGAACGCATACAAATAGAGTTAACAAGACATTAAGCCCTTTGTGGTTTCCAACCATGGAAGTGCACGGACAGTGTAGTGATCTTATTTAGACTCAAGGTAGCAGTAGAGGGTTTAGGCCATAGACAAGCATGGGGCCATAGGCTTTAATGGGGATTGTTCTAAAAGGGAAGGTATAAAGGGTTATTAGTTATAATAGGATGCTGAGTAGAATCATAGTAATGACCCGGAGGGTAGTGATCGGTTAGAGGGGTTAGAGAGCAGATGTCGGACATGTGCCCAAACATGTGATGGAATGTTCTGGAAGGTGGTGAGAAGTGATATAGGAAAGCCCCAGTGCTAAAGCCAATTAATCTTAAATTGTAAAGGAACAGGTGGAAATAAAGACTCTGATGGAGAGAAGGGGAGAGAGCCAGCAAGGGGGGAGAATCCTCATTGGGAAAGCAATGCCTTTTTGATTGCACCTGTGATTATGGACAGAACCGAGAGAACTGTAACTGGACGAATGTGTTGAACCTGTGCCATGTTTGCTGGTTGCCCGTGGACTAAATAAAGAGGAACTCTGCTTTCATCTCCTGTAACCATACTCTAAGCCCCTACCTACTCAGACACACGTGGAGCACCCTGGGCCCAGAAGAACCTGCTCCCTGCCATCCTCACCGAACCCCCGGTGCGTGAGAGCTACAAAAACCTCCTAAAGGCTTCCTTAAACCAGCAAAAAGCCCTTCTTTCTTTTCAGTAATTTTTATGAAAGTATACAGAAAAAAAAAGATATTTCCAAAAAGTCGCAAATGTACAACGAGGAAGTTAAACACTCCTGACCATTATCAGGAGAACAACTATAGTAAGAGCTCTCAAAGTATATCAAAGCAATTATACTGCTTAAAATAGTGATTACAACAAAACTGACATTCAGGAAATGGTCCAGCCTGCATTATAAGGCCTACACCGAGCCTAAACCACATGCCAGTCAGATCACATCCTGAGTGTTTTAACAGAAATAAATCAAAAATATTACGTTCGGCCAAAAGAAGAATTCAATAGAAAGATACGAAAAAGGAGGAGGGAGAAAGGGGGAAGGATCATGGATTAGGAAAGGAGGGAAGGGAAAAGGATCTGACACCTGCCAGGACATTTTAAGATATACCGATATTTAAACACTTAGAAGGTTCCAATCCAACGTGTTAGGGAAAACCACCTTGATCCAGGGAGCAAAAAGCCCTTCTTAACAAAATGGGTGTTGTTCCCTGTGCTAGGGAAGATTTCGGAGAAGGGAGGGCCATATTCAAGAAAAGTACATCAGATCCTGTTTCCATGACTTATTACTAAAGATGAACAACTGGGTTTATGTTGTACAAGCATATGTTTTTGTTTTTTTCAGTGACACTATGTATTTATGTTGCACTACTACTATTTGTAGTGTCGTTCTAATTTGTAAAGCACTGCGAAACGTCACGGGGCTATAGAAACCAATATAAATAACTAGCAAGTATGTAATAATAACACATCAAGAACAAAGATGCACATTTTTTATGGCATTACAGTACATGCTCAAAAGTGTCCATATGTTTGAATCCTATAGCGTAGTTTGCACGTGAGCCCAGGCGTGCATTCACACAGGAGGAAGTCTTTAACTTGGCAGAAAACAGTAATAACGCATGGCTCCTATATCAATGGAATCCAGAAGGACTGCAGAAAATCAGAACACTTCCAACAACAACTGACAGTGAAAGGCTTCTTGGACATTCTAAAGCAATCATGCTGAGAATGATGTTACTACCACAAACCGGACTACCAAGCCCTCTGAGGAGACATTCTTCTTCATGTGCTGATTTCTTTTTTTTTCTCTCCAACGGCCCTGGAGAAATCAGTAGGATGTGAATCCAGCGCTAACATGTTATACATCTTAGAGATATAAAAGGGGCTGATAGCTGGACAGTGTATTAAAGAAAAAGCTAAAAGTATGGTCAAATGCTGTGTAATAAAGAAAAAGCTAAAAGTATGATCAAATGCTGCATAATAAAGAAAGAGCTAAAAGTATGGTCAAATGCTGTGTAATAAAGAAGAAGCTAAAAGTATGGTCAAATGCTGTGTAATAAAGAAAAAGCTAAAAGTATGGTCAAATGCTGTGTAATAAAGAAAAAGCTAAAAGTATGGTCAAATGCTGTGTAATAAAGAAAAAGCTAAAAGTATGGTCAAATGCTGTGTAATAAAGAAAAGGCTAAAAGTATGTTCAAATGCTGTGTAATAAAGAAAAAGCTAAAAGTATGTTCAAATGCTGTGTAATAAAGAAAAAGCTAAAAGTATGGTCAAATGCTGTGTAATAAAGAAGAAGCTAAAAGTATGGTCAAATGCTGTGTAATAAAGAAGAAGCTAAAAGTATGGTCAAATGCTGTGTAATAAAGAAAAAGCTAAAAGTATGGTCAAATGCTGTGTAATAAAGAAGAAGCTAAAAGTATGGTCAAATGCTGTGTAATAAAGAAAAAGCTAAAAGTATGGTCAAATGCTGTGTAATAAAGAAGAAGGTAAAAGTATGGTCAAATGCTGTTTAATAAAGAAGCTAAAAGTATGGTCAAATGCTGTGTAATAGAGAAAAAGCTAAAAGTATGGTCAAAGGCTGTGTAATAAAGAAGAAGCTAAAAGTATGGTCAAATGCTGTGTAATAATGAAGAAGCTAAAAGTATGGTCAAATGCTCTGTAATAAAGAAAAAGCTAAAAGTATGGCCAAATGCTGTGTAATAAAGAAGAAGCTAAAAGTATGGTCAAATGCTGTGTAATAAAGAAAAAGCTAAAAGTATGGCCAAATGCTGTGTAATAAAGAAGAAGCTAAAGCTATGGTCAAAAGCTGTGTAATAAAGAAAAGGATAAAAGTATGGTCAAATGCTGCGTAATAAAGAAAAAGATAAAACTATTGTAAAATGCTGTGTAATAAAGAAAAAGCTAAAAGTATGGTCAAATGCTGTATAATAAAGAAGAAGCTAAAAGTATGGTCAAATGCTGTGTAATAAAGAAAAAGCTAAAAGTATGGCCAAATGCTGTGTAATAAAGAAGAAGCTAAAGGAAGGTCAAATGCTGTGTAATAAAGAAGAAGCTAAAGCTATGGTCAAAAGCTGTGTAATAAAGAAAAGGATAAAAGTATGGTCAAATGCTGTGTAATAAAGAAAAAGATAAAACTATTGTAAAATGCTCATAGAACAGCTACAAGCTGGAGCTGGAACAAAGGTGAGTGAACAGGGCAACCTCGGGGGTTGTACCTGTGACAACATAAACTTACATTCTGGGTATAGGTGCACTTTAAGTGTAGTTAAATAGGTTGTCAGCACTTGCGCCAACATCCTCTCAAAGCTGAAATGGCGCCTCACCTGGTCGCAGCTTGGAGCATCCGGGAGGCTTCTGTCGTTCCCAGCATCTCAGCCGTGCAGCTGCTTGAACTTAACCAACATAACCCACAATGCAAAGTCATAGTCTCCCTTTCAGACGGTGATTTAGGAAAGTATGCTGCATGATCATGGGTGCTGGGTTTCCCCCCTTTTCCCTGTGGTGCTGATATTGAGTCTTTGTTCTTTGTTTGGTGGCACTGGATGAGGAGTGGGTGAGGTGCACTAACTCTCACTTTGCTGTTCTTCAGAGACGACTCCAGGGAAGTTTAAGCAAACGCGATCTTTATTGCTGTACAATCTCAGATTTAATGACAGGTTGCTATACAACTTCAACATCAGCGGAAGTCAACTTCAGCAAGACAGTTCTTTGAGGCTTCTCCTCTCTAGCCATAGCTGTAGAGCAGGGCAATGCTAGACTTAGAGCCTTATTTATGAAGTGCATCGTTTAGCGTCACTTTGCTGGCATACGGGTCTGCTTTGGAGCGCCCACATCTGATGATATTTTGCAACTGTTATCTTTACAGAATGGTGCTGCAAGTCACAATGCCCAATGTTAATGGTTCAGCTTGGAGTGGGGCACTAGCCTGTTGGACCCTTATACAAATTAGAACAGCGCCAATGAACGCCACTCTGTTCTGCCAACTTTTAGGCGCTGCACATCGCATTTAGTCATTTTCTTGCACGCAGAAAAGATAGGTGCTGTATTTTTCTGATCGGTGATTTATCTTTAAAGTTACAAGATATCATTGCTAGGGGACAAAGGGAACAAAGTTTACAGTACGATAAGGGTGCATTTTAGTTTTTGTGCTCCAAAGTACACATTGGCAAGACAAATAAGCCTTTTAAAAAAACGATGTTACAAGAAAATATTAAAATATCTAAGTCCTGCGTTTACATTACTGACAAGTCACCAATGCAAATTCTTCTTCTATACATTCGTGACCATTGTGGTCTATGACATCTAAATGTGGCCCAGGTAAAAACTGGGGTACCTAATCTCTCATAGAAATCCCTGTACAGAAACAGCCTAGCTGCATAAGAAATAACAGCAGTTATGGAGTTACTTTTACTGATTCCAGGTAAAGGCCACCCCCGGTATCTGGCATCGAGCATTTGATTATGACCACACTGTTTTTGTGTTAAAAGAAGTTTTTCTTCACATTTATTTCACAATATCATGTTAAAAACAATCACTTTGCATCACATATATTTCATTAATGCATCACTTTACATCACATGTATTTCATTAGTGCATGACCTGCAATGATACATATCTGCTTATTTCACATCACTGAGACTGTTCTTCACTCACACGTTCTCTCATTTTCTTACTAATTATATAAAGTTCCTTCTCGGATTATCTTTTTATTGGGCGGACATGTTTCGCCACCTTTTTGGCTTTTTCAATGTCCTTATAAGAAGAGAGAAGAGATCAGGTATGTGTATCAGACACCCTTTTAAGTATATCTCACTAATCTTTATCAATGCATTCAGCGATGCGTGTATAGACATGTACAGTCTAATAGGATACCTGTGCTGTAGTTGTATTCATTCACAGATGGTCTTCATCATCTACAATTCTATATTTTCATATATGTATTTACAAAACATCATTTATCACCGAGAAGGACGTGGTGAGGACACCCTGATAGGAAATCAATGGTCATATAGCCCTTTGGAAAGAAATTATTTTCTTGTGAGCCATTATTGATTATACTAGAAGGCTTATAGGGGGTTACAGTGAAGGAATCTACATCTAAACTAAATTAAATAGCCAAATTACCTTTATTGGGCTCCTTCTCTGTTTCCCTTAAAAGTAGATACACCAAACCGCCTGTCTGGGAGAGTTGTCACAATGGGGATCCCGCGGGGCCCGAAAACATCATCACCTTGGGTCATATGCAAGTTCCATGCAGCCCCTGGGTGCCAAGTAAACATTTGCATCAACCCATATATACCATATAACCCGTTTTGATGAAATTATTTATCTATGCCACTATACCTTTAAATATGAGATGCGTAGAATATGCTGCGGGCGCTGGAGGACAAAACTGCACCCCCCGTGATGTCACCACAGGACTCTCCTGGCTCTGATATCAGTTGCTCGTCAGTCTAGAGGTGAGAGGATGCCGCGCCAGTGACGCTTTTATCGGCGCTCCGGGGCCCGAAGCGCACCGCCACCCCGGCCGAAGCCGGAAGTGACGTTGTGCGCTCCAGGCTCCGGAACGCCCCCACCGCACATCTGGGAGCTCCGGACGAGTTATGGAGTTAACCACTAGAGGCTGCTGTGAGAGGAGTGATATAAGTACAAACAGAGGTGATATAAGTACTGTGACTTTTGAGTTGTTCCTGAGTTATCTGCGAGAGTGTTCCAGAGCCATGTAGCGCTGGAGAGAGATACATTTTGGACATCCGTGTATAGTCCCAGCCCCTATAGTGATCCCAGGATCCTGAGAGACTGTTTGCTTACTGTTGCTGAGTTACTGTCTGCTGAAGTACTGTTGCTAAAGTGGAAGTTGTGGTTGCTTTAATAAACACTGGAAAGAGACTTCTGAAGTGTGTGGTGACTCCCAGGCCCAAAGCCCAGGTTCCCTCAGAATTTCAAGAACTTGTGACAACTCGCCCCACGTCATCCGGCCCTGGTAGTGGCATGTGGGTTACATAAACCTACAGTGCCACTATGCGCGGGCGCAGCTTTGAAAATCTTTGCCAGCTACCAGGAACTAAATGGCACCCCCTCCACCTTACGGAGCATAATATGGGACGATAAGGGGCCTGTCTTATGACCTGCACCTCTAACAGTGGGCCGGCTCATCTGCAGAAAACAGGGTGACTGAGATAAATCCCCTTCACTCCCGGGAGGACCGCTCTGCTTGCCATGCCAGAAACAGCCCTGACCTCTGCTAAAACTCAAGAACAGCATCAGTTTCTATAGTTGTTCCAGAAACAGCTAAACACCAGGTTGTCAAATGTAGGTTAACTTGCACAAGCAAGCATGTTTAAGAATTGATGATGTCTTGGATGTGGACCTGTATGCTTTTCTCTAAAACAATACAAGCAATGTTTTAATGGCTACCTGGGAGCTGGACATTCTCTATTTTTTTCTGGCTCAAGTATGTCAAGCAGTTTGTGCTCCAACTCTTCCATGCTGAGTTCCTTGGGGATAGAGCTGGAATTCACAAGTTTACCATGTGTAAGAGTTTCTTCATACGATTCTACACAGGCAGGCTGATTCATTACTAGCGCCAGGTAATAGCAGATGAGTGTCTATACAGCGGCGCTAAGAGCGACCGCTAGTGGTCACTCTGATCGGCCGTGAGTCGCTGTAGTAACATTGCCGGCATTGATAAATGCGATATGTGAGTCGCTATAACACCAGTACACAGCTATATGGGAGCGAACGGTAGCGACTAGTCAGTGTGAGCGACTCAAATCATATTCATAAAAAAACAGCCTCACACAGCGCCAGCGCTCAACATTGTGTCTCTGTAGCCCAGAGCGCCAGAAGCTGTGTGATTAAAGTCTGTTTTTGAACACATATCCACTAGTAACAAAGCGAAAACACATGGAATTACATTGCTATTGCATTGTGACATTAACACTTTAATACCAGACCTGTAATGAGAATTCTGCATAAAAATATAAAAAATCAAAACAGTTTTGAAAAATGTATTTAAAAAGGCCAGGAGAGGTCACACAATGAATTGATACAAAACAAAAAAACATTATTAGAAAAAAACCCTGTTTAGAGAGAAGAAAAGTAACGTCCATTGAAATGTATGGGAGAGCGAGAGGTAGCAACTGTGAGGATGAATCGGTCGCTACCTGTCGCTGTAAGAGGCGCTAATCAGATTTGTTTTCAGAAATGTGGTATTGCGTGCCGCAGCCAGCGTTCACCTGCCGCTACCTGCCGCTCCCTTTCGCTTACAAGGCACTACCTGGCGCTATCCCTTGATGAATAAAGCCCCTTGTAAATAGAAAGCTTGTTAGGTGTATGTAAGATGTAAGATGTGAAGACAAAGCCTGGAGTATAGAGGAGCTTCAGAACTGGGAATATTAGGAGCATTCTCACTATATAGAAAAAAAATCCATCAAGAAATCTTTAAATAGTAAATTTTGGTCCCTTTGGTATATTTCTTTAGATATAATCTTTCAACGTCTTCTGGTTTTCATCATTAAGTTTAGATAAGGGAGTATCCATTTCTGACTCAGATAACGCAGTCTACAATGACTATGTTGTTTTAACCCTACATAGGAGCCTCCATATAACAAGCAAACCTTAGCTTATGGCATGCTAAAATTTGATGACTTGTTATGTAAACGGACAATTTTTTCAGGGCCTCAAAGTGGGACACTGGGCATCACAGGGGTGTGGTTTAGGGGCGGGGCTATTCACGGGCATGTGAGGAACAAATATTTTTTATTCACTATAGAAATTAAAAAAAAAACTACGTTACACAAATATTATTTTACAGAGCCTCTACGAATCCAGCCCCCTCACCCAAACATTAATATATATTGAGTGCCAGCAGATCCTGTCCCCTGACCCAAACATTGATACACAGTGTGCCAGTGGTTTCTGTCCTCTGACCACCCAGAACCACCCAGAGCACCATATAAAGGCTTGAGGGGGGATAGATGAGGGGTGACAGGTCAGTAGCCAGGGGGGAGAGTCAGGTGAAGGTTTGGGTCAGTGGCTAAGGGGGGGGTTTGAGGAGGGGTGGCAGTCTCAGAGCAGGGGGAGCCTCACCAGAGGCATGACCTGTGAGAGCATCCAGTGTGCTTCACACTGATTCTCACTCCACAACCGACCGTTGCCCTCTGCAGCAGCTATAGCGCCAACAGCCCCGCTTGCCCGACAAACTAACCAACTGGCGGGACATGGTGGGGCAGCGACCAGCAAACCGGAACATTGAAGTGTCCCTATGAATCCAGAGCGAGACAGAAGCTGCCAACACAGGACTGTCACCCGATATCATGAAGGTTGGTCAGTTTAGTGTTATGGAATGTTTTATGTGTCACCTGACTTAAGCCGTTGTGTTTAAGACAGAAATGTTTGGAATAGTCCACTGTATTTCAATGTTAGAGCAGCTTGTGACAACATAGAAACATAGGGGCAGTCATAGCCTAGTGGTATCTTGAAACCGGAGGGTTGCAGGTTCGATTCCTGACATGACTCTCTTAAGCAATGCACCTAACGCCCCAAATGCTCTCCAGATGCCCTGGTTAGGGCAGCCCAATGCTCTGGTCTCCAGCTGCACTCGCTATCCTCGTTGGGAGTGCTCTTTATACTAGTATAAAAAAAGTGAATAGGACACTGAGACCAGGTTATGTGGTAGGGCTGCTGGCTCTCATTATAGTTTGAGCTATTCAGCCCTGGAATTATTGTGGGCCAATGAGTCCTGGGTTTGCTGGCCAAAAACACAACAGGGGAGGCACTCCCAACTCAAAATCAAAAATTATTATCAAACTTTATTCAATGTTTAAAACCACAACCTATATAATGGACATATTAAAAACACATTTAAAAACATAAGACAATACCACACAGGAGGAAGTCAGCCTGAGGAAGTGGGATTTTAGCCTACGGAACGCGTGGCTCTGGATGTTGGCAGGCGGTGGGGAGTCCCTATTGGTTTGATATTTTGATATTATGGATATTCATGGATGCATTCATCAGTTGCCATGTTAATTCATATAGTGATATGATCGGATGATAGTGCTTTGATACTGCTGTTTCTGTCTTAGGGACAACCTTTGTGCTGTTGTGGTTTCTGACTTTGAGACAGGCTATATGAGAGCTGGCTTATATTATTGCCACTATTGCATTTAAAATAGATATCCATCATATTATTTTTGCACTCTATCTTGCACCTTGCACTTTTTGCCACTTTTTGCACAAATAGTTATTAAATTCATTTAGTATATGTATTTCATGCTTTCTGTATTATGATTATAATGAGGCATCAATGTTATCCCCTCCGCTTACACATCCTGTATGTTTGTATGTCCTGTGTCTTATGTTTTTTAATCTGTTTTTAACATGTCCATTGTATAGGTTGTGGTTGTAAACATTTAATAAAGTTTGATATTAATTTTTGATTCTGAGTTGGAGTGCCTCCCCTGTTGTGTTTTTGAGGTATCCTATATATGGCTGTTTGAGCCTGGGAGTAGCACCCTTTATTATACCTTGTGGGTTGTGCAAGCCTCCCTTTTTTGGATTTGGCTGGGTTTGCTGGCCATTCACAGCCCCTTGCCCCTATAAAGTTGATCTGATCCATTTCACAGATGACCACTTTGGCAATTGCTTGGGTGAGTTTCTTTATTGGCTAGCTCCTTTGTTTTTAACCTGTGTATGACTGTGACCTCCTGCTGAACTGGTCTTCATTTCTCCCTTTGGTGATCGCTAGTGCATGACTACTGGCTCAGCACTTTCTCCCTGTACCTTTGTGTTCAGTTGGACTGTCTTTTGGAGTATTGCCTTGGCTATTCTGGAATACCCGTCAACCCTTCCCGTGAGTGGCCCCAGAGCTCAGGGGATATTGTTTGCGCCTAAGCCTACATGGGCAACCTTACCTGGGTAGGCGTTTCCAACATCCTGGCAAATTAGGGCTTGTCCACTAAGGAAGCAAAGATTGGGCAATATCCTGCTGACCTGGGTTCCGCAGAATTGATGTATGGTTCTTAGTAGCAACAGAATGGAGATGAGTAAAAAATTATTCCATAAAACACACATTTGCTAACATAGAAAAAAAAATACTCAATGAGCTCACCTTGAAGACATCATGTTGGGATATATTTTCGAAAAAGCCATCGAGACTTTCCTTTTAAGCATTTGGCATTGAGAGGTCATTTAAATAAAATACTGTTCATACATGACAAATAATGGGCTATACCCTGACCTCAAAAACAAATTTACTCATGTCAGAATATGGAGAATGGATCTGAATGAGTTTGAATGATGAACTTTGGTACTTAGTTTGCGCTCTTCGCAGCCTCGCTCGTAAACAGCCTTGCTGTTTTTTTCTGCCATTGACATCATCTGACAATTAATAGCCCTCCGAGAATGATGTCATGAATCACATGAAGTAAAACTACATTCTGTAAGTTTCCTAGAGACTATAACAAACATAGGGCAAGTGTTAATTTATTCCGTTGCTGCTAGGTTAGCTTTAAAGGGGAGTTTTGTTTTAAGTACATCCTGCTTTCACCTTCCTTAGTTTGAAGGTTCACTTTAGTCAATCATAAAAAGTCTTTGAAAAAAAAAAGGGTAATACTGACTTCCTCAATGTCAGATCCAGGTTAAGCATTCAGTTGATTTAGAGAGAGCTACCGGAATTTGACTTTATTTATTTTTGCACCTGCAAGTTAATGTGATAATGGGGAAATTGCTGCCCCTGAACTGACTACTGGGAAAAGAAACCTTACTGGGTAATACAAGCCTTACTGTTTGTATGCAGGTAGTGCTGGGTGAACCCGAACCTGTCAGTGTTTGGCGTTTCGTCCGAACCCGAAAAAGCTGGTTAAACCAGCTTAATGTAATACAGAAGCAGCTGTACACTTACCAGAGCCCTACGATCCGCTTGGAGTTCCGTTCTAGTCAAAATGGCCACCCCCATGAGTGAGGACACTGGCACAGCTAGAAGCACTTCAAATGCCAGCTGTCAGTGTCCTCACTCATGGGGGCGGCCATCTTTTTGAAGAGGAAAGAACCCCGACCAGATTACTGTGCTCAGGTAAGTGTAACTTCCTATTGCTGCACACTCTGCATTAGCTTAAAGGGAACCGCTCATTCACCACCAGCACTCACCCGCTGCCGCTTTTTATTTAAAATTACATATGAGGGGTGACCGGCGGGAGGGTGAGGAGTGGGATGGCTGTGGGAGGCACACCTGTCAAGCTCACCCCTTATGCCATTTTTGCCCATTGTTTATTTCAATGGGGACGGGGTTCGAGTCAAAATCGGGTACCCAAAGTTCGTCCAAACTTGACAAACCTGACCTTTTAAGCGTTTGCCCAACACTAGTTAAAGGGAAGCAAACAAATACATACGTAATTTGTGTAATTTGATGTAGTTTCTTTGTATTTCTATATTCCACAAAACAGGGCAGTCAATTTTCACTTTAGAAAGTATATATTTTACCCTGAGAATCGTATTCATTTTATTTTGATGGCTTTAGAATACATGTTTAGCCATAATTTGTTTTTGTAGATGACATCTGCCTTCAAAAATTTGGAGTTTTAAGTTTTTCCCACTCTTTCACCAACATTTACATTGGTCGGTGGGAGGAGAGATACATCATGGGGGATGCCAACATCATCAGCCAGGGGCTTAATGAGGGTGGGAGCTCTTTCCTCCAGGTAATGCAGGCCACAGGGGTTGTCCCGGTGATGACCGGGAATTGGTAGTACAGCTTTCGGTACTGGCAAACTGGCGCCTTCTCATGAGGGATATCACACTATTTAAGTTAGGTAAGTGGCATATTTGTATGGATAAGGGCCTTGCGTAACATGTTAGACGTAAGAGAGGACTCTGATCAAGTTGATTTTACTGTACTGAATAAAAAGGGTCAAACTAAGACATTGCAAAAACAGAAAGCTTCATTTCAAGCACCAATAAACTTTCATGGGCAAGGTGGTCTGTGATAAGGCTGGTCTTATATATTCACTGACCAATCAGGGAACACACTGAGAGGGAGGGGCAGTGGAGGCCATTATGCGTTGGCAACTAGCACACCAGTATTCTGGTTGCTCACTGACCCTAATCAATATACAGCTGGGGTTACTGGCCCTAAGTAGTCCCCCTCCCTTCCCCACAGCTGTGCCATTGAAGGACAAAAACTATGCAGATGTTACAACTCCTGCCTGTGTGTGCATGCACACGTAGTGGGGAGTCGGATGCCATGCCTGCCCCAGCTGGTGTACCTGGGCAGCTACAAGGTAAAGCCACACGCTCGACTGCCAACCCTCAGTTACCCTCTTTCCTGACTTCACTCACCTCTCACTAATAATATGCAAGTATCACTTCTAAACAAATACTCTCCTCACGTTTGGGAGCAGTGTTGGACTGGAGCACCATGGGCCCACCAGAGAAAATCTTTCTTGAGGCCCACCAGAGGGAATCATTTTTGGGTCCACCAGGGGAAATTGTTCTTGGCACCCACCAGAGGAAATTATTCTTGGGGTCCACCAAAGAAAATCATTATTGGGGTCCCCCAGAAATAATCATTCTTGGGGTCCAACACAGCAAATTATTCTTGTGGTCCACCAGAGGAAATACTTATTGGGGTCCACAAGAAGTAATCATTCCCGGGGCTCTCTAGAGGAAATCATTCCTGTGGCCCACCAGAGAAAATCACTCTTGGGGTCTACCAGAGCAAATCATTCTTGGGGCCCAACACGGGGAATAATTCTTGGGCCCACCAGAGGAAATAATGTTTGGGGTCCAACAGAGTTAATTCTTATTGGGGTCCAGCAGAGGTAATAATTCCTAGGAGTCACTAGAGGAAATCATTCTTGCGGCCCACCAGAGAAAATCATTCTTTGACCCACCATAGGAAATCATTCTTGGGGTCCAACAGAGCAAATTATTCTTGTGGCCCACCAGAGGAAATCATTATTGGGGACCACTAGAGGAAATCATTCCTGCATACCACCAGAGAAAATCATTCTTTGGGGTCTACCAGAGGAAATCATCCTTGGGTTATACCAGAGCAAATAATTCTTGGGGCCCAACAGAGGAAATAATTCTTGGGGTCAACCTTCAAAAATTATTCTTGGGGTCCACCAGAGGGAATCATTCTTGCGGACCATCAAAGGAAATCATTCTTGGGGCTCTCCAGAGGAAATAATTTTTGTGGCACACCCTTATTAGATAGATAGAACACTCCAGGCAAACCAAAACACTGAGTATATCGTGGATCTCTTGTACTGCCCTACCATAGTTTTATATATACTGTAAGACCAGGAAATGACCAAAGTAGCACTATCAGCATGTAATTCCTATTCTCTAAACACACATTTAACAGACGAGTTTAGCAGAAATCTCCCCCCATTGTGAAATTTAGCCGTTTAATAATATTTTTATTTCATTTTTTTCTAGCAAATCCTATAAAACTATAACAAGGGTTGATAAACCAAACCTTGATTTATGTTTGGCCTTGAAAAACCCAGCAGAATAAAACTGCAAATATATCAAGGAAAATATGTTACAGGAATAGTACTGTTACCTCGAGAGAAGTTTTCTTAAGTTGCTTATTTCATTACAGGCAAACTGTGAAATTCATAGGAACCAGATGCGCCCTTTAAAAAGGGGGATATGATTGATAGCTTTCAGGTCAATAGTTGAAGTGATAAAGGCCGCATCTTGCGTGCAGTCATTAAAATGGGAAACTTCCACAGCAAACAAGCAGGAACTTTGTTACATCAGGGATCTGCTTTTGCTCATTTTTGCCTTTTTTTTTTTTTTTAGGGAGGTTGATTTACTGACCTTTGATAGACCAGAGAGGCAAAACACATATTTTCCAAGTATGCCTTGTAACCAATGCTCTGTATATAGATTTGAAACCTTAATTTTATTTGTTCTGCTTCTTTGTGTTGTATCTATTGAAAAGGTAACAGGGTCCCCACACATTGATTGTTTTTCTTTTATCATCAGGAGCTTAGTTAGGGTCACTTTTTGCTTGATATTTAATAATTGGAAGGATTACCAACCTAGTAAGACATTCTCTCATTCGAAAGCACGATATTTATGATCTGACATCAAATGAGGGTGGACCAGTCACCCCTCCCCCCCATATATAAATGCACCACCAATAGTAACTGTCAGGGAACGACGGGTCACGTGATCCAAATAACAATCAAGCAACTATGAATGGAATAGGAATGAATACAAATGCCATTCTAAGAAGTGGGTTACAGGTTACAGGTTACAGTGAATTACACACAGAGATACAACAGTCAGAGTTACCTTAAAATGCAGATGTAGAGTAGTGATGATGGGCTCCCACAAGGAGGTATGTGAAGAGCTTATAGATGATCCAGGCACCTCCAGCACGCATGCAACATGACCTTCCTCCAGAGGGTGACAACCGCTGGCCCAGCGTCCTCCTCCTTTATGCCTCGGGACCCTTTCACCCTCTCCCTTCTGTGGGGCGAACTGTTCCCCCCCCCCCCCCGTTGTGGAACCTGCTTCTTTAGGGGTTATACATTTGGGCAGGGGGGTCATATGGCTCTGGATATGGCACCAAACGATTGGGCAGGATGCCAGGTCAGAACATTTCCTTAGGTTGCCATGGTCGCATGGCCCTGATAATCATACGTCTACATGCGGTTTTGGGGGTTCGTTCTGGTTCTGTATTTGGCTTGGTGCTGGGACACACAGTGGCCCAGCTACGGTCCAATTTGTATCGGTGCCAGATGTCTATTGCGAGGGAGTTCTCTCCAGGGCTGACCTCTGTTTTAGACTCAGTGGGGCCTTCTCAGCGCAGAGGTGTGAGAGAATCAGCAGGGAGTCTGTGATCTGAGCCAGGGCTGAACTCACACATGCTAATTCACCTTCCTGGAAAGATTAGGTCCAGTGCGGGTTTATGGCTAGAAAGCCTGAATGCTACAGGGGAAAATAAAGGGTGACATTTGCTAAGAACAGAGAATTTTAAAGGGGGAAGCCAGGCAACAGCAATCAAATGAAATATAATATTTGCCCTATTCCTCACCGTAACTAAATCAATATAACAATTTTATTGAACATAGATGTACTCACATACAACACAGCAACACCAATTTAAAACACCTATAGACAAATGCAGGGGTAGGTTATGCGGACCCAAATCCATCACATCTCTAATCATACTTATTGAATATTAGGGCAGATTCAAAGCCTCTTTCGCATGCACTTTCACATGTGTTTGTGTACGTTTTGTGAGTTTTTCCATGCCTTTTTGGGATTTTCGTTACTTTTTTCATGCGTATATGCGCTTACGTTAACGCACTTTCGATGGTCGTATATTTTTCGTAAAACTTTCGCTATGTCGGGAAAGTTACGTTATTGGTATCGGCTTGCGCATGATTCAGAGCCTTGATTGTTGATTAGAACACGGCCAATAAAACAAGTTTGTTTACGTTCAACTTATGGGGTCGTTTAGTAGGAGAAAGTTAGCTGTTGAGATCGGAGATGATGTATGCTGAGTACGTTGAAGAGTATGAGCGTTTGCAGCTATGTGGCATGCTATGCATCAGCATGGCAGATTCCAGGTTGCATCGCGCATGTTTGAACATCGATCGCATGCATGACATCCCCCGACTTAACAGTGTTTCCTTCCAGAGACTGTATAGTGAGCTGCGGCCATGGTTGGCCCCCACCACAAGGAAGGGGCATGCAATTTCAGGTATGACCAAAATGGTTGGCTACCTTCAATTTTTAGCAAACGGCTCGTTCTAGAGGCTGGGTGCCCTCTCCGTCGGGATGTCCCAGCCTACACTGAGCCGCACGCTAAACAAGTTTTTGGATGGCATGGCTACCATGTGTCAAAAATACATCTTTTTTCCTGACAACATGGTAGCCTGGAATGCAGTTAAGTTTGGCTTTTATGATATAGTCGATATGCCTAACGATTGTACGCACGTAGCGCTGGTGCCTCCAGCTGCGGACGAACATCTCTATCGGTATGTGGTTTATCTGAACATCCTGACTTATATTTGATCATTGTAGCAATGTAGATCTAAATCAAACATTTTAATGTAGACCTTCATCAAGAGTTAGCAACTAATAATTAGTTGTTTTAGTGCTATTTCTAATTTATTAACACCCAATAAGAAAGAATAACACTTCCTTAAGGTAGATTTTTCTTTTTTTTTTTTTTGATAATTTTTATTTGTTACTAAAATCCTTTTTTTGTGCTATTACAGGCACCAGAAGATGGGACACTCTATTAATGTCCAAGCAGTTGTTGGTCCTGACCTTCGGTTCCTGAGTGTCATGGCAGGATCCACCCACGATGCCTACATCCTTAGGAATTCCAGCCTCTATGGCCGGTTTGAATCTGGCTACTGGGTAAGTGTTACAAAATAGCTTAATTGGGGGGCTTAATTGGGGTGGCTGATGACACCCATCCTGCGGCCTCAGACGCAGCCACAGGAGGACTGTAATCATGCCCATCGCAAGACCCGGGCTGTGGTTGAGAGGGCATTTGAGCTTCTCAAGAGTCGATTCCAATGTCTGGACCATACAGGAGGGGGCCTGCAATATGACCCAAGCAAGGTCATTAAGATAATAATGGCGTGCTGTGTCTTGCATAATTTTGCCATTATGCAGAAGGTGCCCCAATATATCAATGTGTCCCCCTCTCCAGCACTTATGGACATTCCTGATGAATTATATGATGGCACCCAGAGTGCTTCTGGCCAGTCATTCCGGGCGCACCTAATTTCTAATTATTTTAGTTAAGCTTTGTTGGCCATCCAACAAGCTCAACAACAGCCATTTTTTCATTATTTCTATAATTTCATTGTGACTCAACAATTTACTAATATTTCTACATTGTTTTGCTTATGCCAAACAAATCAAAAATAAAACATTTAGAAATGATTTGAGATTGAGGAATTTTGAATCACAAATATTTACTTGAACAACACAAATCTTTTTCACAAAAAACAGAACCAAAATCAGAAGAAAAAACACATTACATAAAGCTTAAGTAAAATAATTATAAATTAGGTGGGGAAATTACGTGGGAAAGAGCACTCACAGCCTACAAGGACATCCACTAGGCAAAGGAAGGATCCATTGGGCCAGACTGCAGCACCCTCAAAATCTGGCACATCCCGGAAGGCCAAGGAAACTTCCTCTAGGTAGAATGTTCCCCGTCCAGCAACATCCCGAACCATAGGGAGCACTGGTATTAAGGGCAAGGGGAAGACTAGGGCAAGAATTCATAACCCCCCAACAACACCTTCTCCTGCTCGAGGCCAATTTGAGGATTACAATGTTGAGAGACCAGAGTCACTGTGCAGCTCAACGGCTGCAACTTCCTTGGTGGCCAAATAAATTATTGAAATGGTGGCTGGCCATAGTATGGATGTTGTTGAGGTTGTTGGATGGCCACCAACTGGGCAAGGGTGGCATTCAGCATCTGCCACTGCTTCAGCATAGCCTTCCTCTGCCTGTTGATAGTCCTCATTTCATCCAGCATGGAGTTTAAACTGTTATTGATGTTACTTAATTATGCAGCCATCTCTTCATTTAATCTTTGGGTAGTTTCCCTGAAATAGCGTGTGTCATTTCTCCATGCTGACTCCATCAGCTGCACATGCCTCACCTGGGTTACATGGTGACGTTGCTGAGAGCGTCCTCCTCTTCCCTGGGTTTGGTTGCGTGCAGCTGATGGAGGTCCAGGACTAGCAACAGTAGCAGATGTTGTTGCCAAATCCTCTGCAGCAGAGCTAGCACATGGGACTGGTGGTTGTGCCTCGTGCTGCTGGCAATGCTGGTGCTGTTGTTGTTGCTCTGCCAGCAAGGGGCGTGATTGACTCTGCTTCAGAGGATTTGTGGTCGGATGCTGCTGGCACAGTGGCAGATGATGATGGTGTGTTTCCATTTGGGGGGCATCAAAATGTTCTCCTTCTCCTCCAGATGGTGGATATCTTCCATAATGGGTGGTGTCTGTAGGGACAAAAAAAATGTTTGTGATAGTTGCTCAAATATATGTTGTGGCAATTACCGTATATACTCGAGTATAGGCCGATCCGTGTATAAGCCGAGGCACCTAATTTTACCCCAAAAAAGTGGAACAAGCTATTGACCCGAGTATAAGCCGAGGCATTAAACATTCTTGGGGGGAAAGCAGGGACAGGCAGGGTTAATGCTGCTGTGGACAGGAAAGAACCAGCGTGCACGCACACACACACTCACACACACACAAACGGTACCTGCTGCTGCTGCCGCCGCCACCAACCTCCTCCTCCAGCCGGTCGCTCTCTCCATTCAGCGCCGCCGCTCCCGCCGCCGTCATCCGCCTCCAGCCGCTCCCTCCGCCGCAGTCAGCCGCTCCCGCCGCCGCAGTCAGCCGCTCCCGCCGCCGCCAGCCGCCGCCGTCGCCTCCGCCGCTCCCTCCGCCGCCGTCAGCCGCTCCCGCCGCCGCCGTCATCCGCTCCCTCCGCCGCCGTCATCCGCTCCCTCCGCCGCCGTCATCCGCTCCCTCCGCCGTCGCCGCCGCCGTCGTCGTCAGCCGCTCCCGCCGCCGCCAGCACTTCCTGGCTGTTGCGCGCTGGTCGTCGGTGGGCGTGCCCCATATGGCCGGCGTCCAATGTTTTCATTGGACGCCGGCCATATGGGGCACGCCCACCGACGACCTGCACGCAGCAGCCTGGAAGTGCAGGCGGCGGCGGGAGCGGCTGACGGCGCCGTATTGACTCGAGTATAAGCCGAGGTGGCTTTTTTCAGCCCAAAAAGTGGGCTGAAAAACTCGGCTTATACTCGAGTATATACGGTATTCATCTTGCTTCACATGCATCACCAGTTAGTGCACATTTCACTTACCAGATCTAGATCTTCCTGTATAGGAGATGTTGGTAATGGCTGGCAGGATGAACTGGCAATGGCCAAAGATGTGGAGGGTTGCCCCCTAGTAGTAGTAGTTTGATGTGCTGGAATGTAAAATAAGGTTAACACATACACATACATTGTGTACCTAAGCTTTTAATCTACATTTTAGAAGCCAAAGCAAAAGAACCATTCCTTTAAATACTAACATACTAGCATGACATGTCAGTGTCCATAGCCCCGGCCAATTCCTCAAGTGTAGCCGGGTGTATGAGGCCCAGAACCATCTCCTCTGCTGTGGTAAACTGCAGTTTGGAGGGGTAGCCACCTCCTGTATGCAACCTTTAAAACAAAGAAAAAACATTACTTATAAGGTCATGCACAACAACAAACTTCCCAACCTAAACACCCATCTGTACCCATGCTGCCTGCGCTTATTTCACTTCTGCCGAATGGCATACTTGAGGTCAGAGAATTTGCATTGTATTTGCTCAACATCTTTTCTCTCCATCCCAGCACAATCCACCTGTCTGGTGATCTCCTCCAATATTTGTGATTTTCTGACTTTGCTGGTGGGTTTAGAATTGCGACCATATAACTTGTTATAGCGGTCAGAAACACCACTTGCCAAAGTCATAATTTGGGGCTCAGTAAAGCGCCCGCTCAAGCTGCCACGCCGCAGGTTTCTGGCTAATGATGTTCTGGCTGCATCATCTTGGGTTGGTGGCATAGTGGGTGACATTCTAGCCAGATTTTCAGACGGCGAATAGCGAGACCTTTAATTATGAATGGATTGTGCTGGCCTTCTTGGGGGCTGGGTGTCATAGGCTGGCTGCTGAATGAAGTTGCAGCCGTTGAGCGGCACGGTGACTCATTGCTCTCAACATTATAATCCTCAAATTGGCCTCGAGCAGGAGAGGGTGTTGTTGGGGGGCTATGGATTCTTGCCCTAGTTTTCCCCTTGCCCTTAATACTAGTGCTGCCTATGGTTCTGGATCCTGGTGGACGTGGGGGGAATTCTGCCTGGAGGAAGTTTCCTTTGCCTTCCGGGATGTGCCAGATTTTGATGGTGCTGGAGTCTGGTCCAATGGATCCTTCCTTTGCCTAGTGGATGTCCTCGTAGGCAGCGAGTGGTCACTGGTTTTGGTGGACCTAGTAGCTGGCCTGCCACTATGTTGCCTGGAAGTGGTTGCTTTCTGGCGTAGGCCATGGCATTCATGCAGTTCATTGGGCTTGGGGGGCTTGCTGCTACCTCTCTTGCCAGTCATATCGATATTTCTACAGACACACAGCTGTGTGTACAGGTACCCTTTAAGTAGTTATGACTGTGTATGACGTTGACGTCATGCGTGCGGGCGTAAGCATCCCAGAAACTGCTGGGAAACACATCAAATCTGATAAATATGGCCCCCACGCTCTTTACCCACGAGCAACAGGAGACAATTATGCTAGTAAGTGTTTGTGCAGTCATTTATTTGAAGGCGAAATGCATGCATATGCGATTAGGCAGCGCAGGCAAGAAAAGTAGGGACCAAATTTGCTTATAAACGCCGCCGCAAGTGAAAGTAAGTGCGCACATGTGTGCAAACCCTTAATGTCATGTAGAAGGATAGGTAAAGCCTTGAAATGTTAGGGGGAATGATAATTATGAAGCTGCTATCATTAACATTGTGATTTGTATGATGTTTTAATTAATGACATCTGTTTTAGATGATGCACCCCAATCGCTACGACTTCCTGCCCAGCGGATATGAAAAGAAGACCTTGGCACTGGAAATAGTGGCCAAAATCCAGGAGGATACTGACACCACCTTCACTTTTACCCAGATAATTCAGCACTGGTCGGACCTTAACCCTTTCGCTGCCAGGCTACCTGGAGTTTTTGTCACTCTTTGTTGCCAGACCATTTTGCACTATTTTGCGCTCAACATATTCAACTGTGATTTTTTAAGGGATTTCCAGGGATTTCCCAGGGAATTATATATTCTTTTTTTCAGCAGAATCTGGGTTTTAACATGAAATGTCTTTTTTTGTGATTTTTTAGGTGTAGTCTCAATATTTTGGGGTGAAATATGTGCAAAAAAAAAAAAATAAATCTATTTTTTTACAATTTGTAGTGTTTTTTGTAATAAAAAAAGTAATTGTCAATAAAATCTTATTGCATGTGAAATCCTAATTTCTCCTGGTCACAGCGTTACCACATATGTATAGGTAGACACCCTTTCCTGCCCAGGAGACTCCCCCAAACTGAAACAGGGCTTTAGGAGATTTTCAGATAAAATACAAATACACCTCAGGCTTTCTAGGTGTATCAGGCTTGTTTACATAGGTGCAGTTTTCTGGAAGTAATTCCTCAATTAATTCTTTGGTAGCACAAAGTTTCACTAAAAAAGAATAAAAAGCAGAATCAAACTCATATTTTCCGAAAAAAAAATATGCAAACAAAACAAAACAAGCCCAATCTGAAAAAGCAACATGCCCCGAACAGAACAATACCCAACATGCATAGCTACATCTGAAAGAGCAAGGTCCCCTGAGCAGAACAATACCCCACATGCATATGTACTATTAACCCTTTTAGTTGCCCGTCTACTTGAAATTTTTTCACCCTCTGTTGACAGGTAATATTTCACCATTTTGCACCATGTTTAACCGTGATTTTTGGAGGAATTTCCAGGAAAATTATAGATATATTTTTTGCAGCAGGGTTTAGGCTTTAACATGAAATGTCTTGTTTGTAATTTTTTTACTGTTTTTTTAAATTTTTTTGCATAAAAAGAAAAAAAAATTAAAAATTATTTTTTAGAAAATTGTCTCCTTTATTTTAAATAAAACATTTACTTTATTAGAGAAAACCATATTGCATGTGAAAGCCCCATTTCTTCCAATTACAATGGTACCACATATGTATCGGTAGCCCCCCCATTCTTGCCCAGGAGACCCCCAAACTGAAAATAGCACTTTATAACATTTAGAAATAAAATACTACTACTATCCACACTATAAACATAAGTGGTTAATTAAAAAAAAATGACATAGGGTCCCCCCTCCCGGGGGGGGGGGGGGTACCCCATTTTTTTGGAATTAAAAACCCTTAAAAATCCCCCCCCAAAAAATGGGGTCCCCCCTTACCCAGCATTACCAGCCCGGGACCAGCTATGGGGGCTTGTAGGCACAGAGTGGGGGGGCCACCCTGCAGCCTACGAGCTCACATAGCCTATGTGGGCCCGGGCTCTTCTGCCCCCCCCCCCGGGCTTTGGGGAGGCAGGTAATTGGGGGTGCTGGGGGTTAATGGCAAGAAGGGAGAAAGATGCATGCAGAATATCGTGGGACAAAATTTTACAAAAAATTTACATTGGAAGCTAGGTTGAAAAACGCTGGTAGTATACGAGGGTTACTAAGCAACGTAAACGAAAACCTCATCCTATCAAGAACGCAATGAGAGCTGGAAAATGCCATTCTCGATGGCGTACGCAGCTACGAACAGTAAGCGGAAGGCTCCCGATGGCGGCTCTGCATCATGCGTACGCATGTGGACATACGGAAAAAAAGTGAAAATTACACATTACGAGACAAAAACAAGACGGTTTTGAGAAAGCTCTGAATCAACCCTATTGTTCCAATCCCCTTATGTGCCCCACCAGTATCCTAATCTACTAAGCCATCACAAAAAAAAACTCAAGAAATATAATATATTCAATTAATTATTATCAATTATCAATTATACACAGTATAACGCAATGAAATGCCCAGCTGGGACTTTAGTCTGTGCACATATACCCAGGTATATATAGGCAATGTCTAAATACCTCCAGGAGAAAGTTGGCACAGGTTGAAAGCTGCAGGGGCCCCTGAGCAGCATTCCAAGCTCTCCACAGGGCACACAGCCAATCCTACATGCGCACCATCAGCAGAACATGCAGGTAAACAGTGTAGTAGTCTGTGAAGCAAGCTGTGTGCTCAGTTCTCCTAGCATACAGGAAGTTTTTCTTGTATTTATAGTCTGGATACCTCCAGCAAGGGCTGCAAACCCTAACTAGTAGGGGCAGGAAGTGTACCATCAGTAGCTAGAGAGAGAGTGGTCTATGATCTCCAGCAGGCCTGTAATGTTCCAGTTGCAACTCTGTGGTAACTGAGCAATTCCCTACAGCATGTATGTTCTCTTTATCTTAGGATAGATGGATGCTTAATTCAGGCATGTTTACATTCACTCACTGGGGATTTTCCTCCATCGCATCTGCCGGTAGTTTGTCCCAAGCATTTCCCAACACTTCTCCTGATCTTTCCTCCAACTAGGTTCTGTTTGTGCCACCTTGTTCTATCATTAAACTGGACCAACACCAATTTTAAATACAATGGGTGTTGGTCCTCTCCAGATGAGCCATCCTGATTGCCAGGGCCAACACTGTAAATCTGAGCTTTACCCCCTTGGGCCCCTCATGGGTTCACAAACAGTTAAAAAAGAAAAAGAATACAGTTTTAGAACAAAAATAAAAGAACTCACCATCACAGCATTTTCCTTCATCTGTCCCAGGGACGGGGTGGAGCAGGTGCGCTGGGCCGGGGTCTCCCTCCTGGTCCAAAAGGTGCTGGTATGAGCCCACTGGCCTTTTTAGTGGGGGGACACAGTTCTCCCCTCCCTCTTCATTGGCATCCTGCTAAGCTAATGCTGGCCTTCTGGGGTAGGAAGGCTTTTATACCATAGAGGAGGAATCCCTGTGTAATCCCCCCATGTGACTAATGATGTCACAGTAGGGAGGGACATGGAGGGAGATTACCCCAGGACCTGTGTCCCTCCCTCTCACTACAAATGCAGGTGGGACGGCTGCAATAGCGGCTTCCTGGAGCAGGAGGGAGCCCCCACTGCAAGGAATATGCAGAGTGGATGCCGCCCGGCAGGTGACAGGCGATGGAAGTTATATTTTAAATTGTATTTTTTTTTGTCTTTGTGAACTGGTAAGGGGTCCAAGGAAGGTAAGGTGTTTTTTATTTTGTATCCCCTCTGCCCTTCCTCAGCACCAGAGCAGGGGGCGGGACATGGAGTTTCAATTTGACTGTACTTCCCCATTAAAATGGACCAAAACCCATCTCGACGGGCCCTGGTGTCTAAAAGAGTTCCAGGGCAGACAATTTCCTCTGCCTGGGAAAGCCAGCTGTGTGATTGCCTCATTAACTTACCACCGATCCCACAGCATATGCATGGGCCTGCTGTACCTTTAGCTAGGTGTCTACCCACACCAGGCATTTGTGAATAGCACCTCCCCTAGCTAGACTGGGGATGTGGCCAGAAACCCACTCACTCTATTCAGTTTCTTACAAGAGAAGCTGAATGGAGCCAAATGTGCTGATTGGCGCGGGGCACTTATGGCCTGTTGGTAAGGCAATTGGTTGATTGTAGGGTTGCAGGTTTGGTTCCCGTCTGGGGCATGACTGAAGTGCTCTTATTGAAGGCACCTAGCCCCTTAACTGTTCCCTGGACACCATGGCTAGGGCAGCCCACCGCTCCTTACACATGTTTGCACTCACTGCCCCTTAGTATGTTACACTGGTGTTTTTTTACTAGTGTGGTTATGTTGTGTGTTGCACATTTGCACGGAAGGGTTAAAAGTGAAGCACACATTTCTTTGTAAGCAATCATTGGTCATATGAGCACAATATTATCATTATCATAAAATGAAAATAAATCACTTTATCCAGAAAGTTTATATTGCAAATATTCTGGCTTAGAAAGAGCGTACCTGATTAAGGTTAATAATTCAGGTATCTCATGATGTCATCTGCTGCTTTGACATGAAAAAAATAGGTTCTTGATTAAAATTAGTTTTTACAGGCCCGGGGTGAAGACTAAGCTCAGAAGGGTAAAAGATCCAGCGTCACATTCTTGTGTCTGCTCCAATTACTTCTAGGCAGGCGAAAATCATTATTGCAAGTACCTTACATTAAGCCGCAATCACTCACTTTAAACTTGTTAGCAAACGTCATTTTCAAGCTTTTGTTCTTTCATGCAAAACATATACAGCGTGCAATGTCTGGGGATTACCTCTTCCCAGGATATTTAGGCTCTCTCTATTTAACCCCACTTTATCAGCTTTGTGCTTTGATGTCCTATTAGGTTATTTAGAATTTTTTAGCATTATCTTGATCATTTCAACAAAATTTCGCTTTATCCTTTATATTACTTACCTATCCACCAAGCCCACAGAACATGTGCAGCCAGCAGCGGCCTCTCTCGGGCTCTGTGCGGCCGCGGCCATCGCAGTTGAATGGTTGCATGGCCACGCACAGCCGAGAGATGCATGGGGCGCCGCACGTCGACCGTGTGTGTAGCTAGGATTCCATTCAGTTTCTCCAGCCCGAAATTAATATGCATAGCCAGAGAAGCTGATTGTAGAAAAGCCGCGTCTGGGCTTATCAAAAAGGTAAGAAAAGTGGGGCGATCTGGGGGTTTCACGCACCAGGAGGACAGACCAAAACCCAGAATTGGAAAAACCCAGGTTGTGTTGCAGTTTAAAGAGGAGCTCCAAGCTTTTTCTAGCACCACAGCCACCCTGCCTTCCCCCTAAGCTAAGCCAGATTTTGGTGTTCAAATAGTAAAACAACCCACCTGATCACTGCAATCTTCCTCTGATTACAGCGGGGGTGGGACGCAGAATGGCAGTCGTCGACCTGAGTTGCAGTTGGACTTCGGTGACTGACAGGGGAGGGAGGCAGAGCAGGGGAGTTAAATAGAAACCGGACATACACTTTAAAATACAGAGGGAATACATGCACTTTAAAGAGGAACAACACACCTGATTCTCACTTTTCAGGGTGCTGTTTTTCTCTGTGGGTGCATCCCGAATTAAGATAGCCCGCTGTGTGTATGCCCCTAGGTCATTCACCTTCCTGTCGCTCCCATGATGCAGACTTGGGCGAGAATAAACACACTGATTGGCTGGGCCCATTCAACTAATCAGCGCGTTTGCTTTCACTTGGCTCCCTTCAGCTCCGCTGATGGCTAAGCCGCCGAGCACGCTGAAGAGAGCTGTGTGCATCGCAGGCCACATCCCCCGCTTACTTCCTAGCCTAGCCTACATTCAGAAAGACTGGGCTCACTCACGGCTAGAGATGAGCCGGGATGCGACTGTGGCACAGAGACGCCGTGAGGGCTCCAGGACAAGGTGAGTGAAACGGGGCTTCTGGGGGGGGGGGGGTTTACACAGTGTGGCTTCCCAATTCAGGATGCCCCAAGGAGTGGAACTTGGATGGCCCTGGAGTCTTTTAGACTCCAGGGCCTCAGATGTTCCTCTTTAAGTTTATGCCTTTTGGAGATCATTTAATCTTCAATTTGCCCAAAGGTGGAAGTCCAGTCTCTGGTCCTAGTGAATGGGCAGAGGGACCACCCGAAGCGCTGGTCAAATGGTGCTGGCTCCTGGGCAAGGAAAGGCTTTTTTTTCCTGCCTCAGCGCACCAGGGGTGGCAAACCTGTGTTTTTTCCCTAGGTTTTAATTTACTGGCTTTCTAGCAAAGGTTTTTTTGTTTTTTTTTTATTTTTATAAAAGAAAAAAAGAGAGAAAAAGAGAAAAAGAAGCATTTTTAGGACTTTTTGAAAAATTTTATTTACCTGCAAATTCCCTTTTTTGCCAGGTCTGTCTGCTCCAGTTCTGTTGAGCTGAAAAAAGAGATGAAGGATCTAGCAGAATACTCTGGGATATTAGTCTTTTTCTTGGACATACTGGAAAAGTGGGGGCAGGACTTTCGCCAGAACTCGCCTAACCTAGACAAGTGCTATGGCCTTTGGCATCTTTAAGGACCCACTTAGGCTTTGAGTTGTCTGCTGGATAATGCTTTGGTGAGCCCCACCCTCCAGACTGGTAAGACAGGTGACCTGTAACAGGACCTGCTCTTGGCTGGGCCAAACCATGAGCTTGGGCCCTGATGTGATTCGCACACATGATGTGTAACTAGTGGGCCCCCTCCCATTAAGCTTCGCACCACCGCCTAGTGCCTTCAGCTGAGATCCCCCCATTCCAACTTCCAGTGTCCTCCTCTAATCTTCACTCCGCAGCTGCCCAATAAGCAGGTGACCTGAAGAGTGATGTGACATGTTATGTAACGTAACACATTGCAAAGGGGCCCACTTCGAATCTCTCAGCCAAGGGCCCACATAAATCTAGAGCTGGCCCTGAGTTGGGGCAAGACAGCAGTTAGGGCTAAGGGCTAAAAGCAGGAGAGGATCTAGGTTAAAGTTAGCAAAATTACTTCTTATCTTAATATAGGCTCCTGAGAAAGAGAGAGAGCAAGAGTGAAAAAAACAAGAATGTTTTTTACTATTTACAAAAGTTCTGAGCCTTTTAACTCGTTCTAATCACCTAGTTCCATATAGGGCCATATGTTATCAGTAGCAGGAAAGCATGTGAGCTGGGAGGTAGAACAATGGTATGGTGGGCCACTCCCCCAGAATACACTTAACTGATAAAACAGACTCTTTACAGATGCTTTCCATATTTCTTGTTTAATAAGTTTGAATTGCGAAAACAAATAGCTAATTGCAGGGTCACCTTAAGGAACTTTTAGTCCCCACACAACCATTGTGTTGGGGCCACCCATAACCTGTATGTGATGACCGGGCCCTAATTTGAACTGGACCATAAGGCAAAGTAGCCAGGTTGGCTAGGGCCCCATTCCTGTCTGCCCTGCTCTGATGCCAATGACCTGGCTGGTGAAGAACCTTGGTAGACATGCATTTATGCCTTGATTGAACTGAGCCCCTGTCTAATCAGGCCTGCCTCAATAGTCAGACTATATAGCAGGGGGCCTTAATATTTTCAGCTCTCCACACTGATGCACAGATGTAAGAATTAGGGATATAGCTCTGTCTACGCACTAATTACCGCAAGCTGTAAAACCTAGCCTGTTTTGGCCCTGCAATATAGGGACCCAACCATCACATAATATAAGCTGTATAGATGTTGCCCCCACATAACCTACTGTATATGTGATTTCTGAGCCCTAATTTGAACTGGACCACAAGGCAACCTAGCCAGATTGTTTAGGGTCCCATACTGGAATATTGGCTGCCCTGTTCTGATGCCAGACCTGGCTGGTGGAGAATCTTGATAGACTTTGCTGACATGCCTTTTTGGGGTGTTGAAAATGTCCCTATAGTTCTTTAGGTAAAATTAACCCACTTGGATTTTGCATGTATTCTTCCTGTGATCATTGGTCTGTCTAATCAGACAAGTCTGATCAAACAGAACTGCACTGGGGATGCTGCCACTCACACTCACATTGCTGAGCTCTCTGTGCATGGCATATAGTGTTGATTGTACGAGAGCCCGCATGTGCCGTAGGACCAGGAACGGTGAGTTTTTATGGGCGATCTGGGGATTTTCACACAGTGGGGCATCTCTATTTGCCACCGAACAAAACCCAGAATAGTCAAAATCCTGGCTTTCGTTCTGCTTAAAGTAAGATTAAATTAAGCAGAAGCAAACAGAGTATATATTTAAAACTAGCACTGCAATTGAATAAAAGAAAGGATTTTTAAATATAAAATAGTTATGTAGCAACAGCAAAATCAAAAGAAATAAAAGAAGAGTGTTACTTATGAGTTTGGAGTCTAGCTGGCTTATGAGGAGGAGAGTCTGTGTTCTGAAAGCAGAGTTCTTGGATGGCGAGTCCAATAAGATGCTGGGCCCAGCCCTTACATTGCCCTGTGCAAATCCCGATGGGAGATGGTAAAGGAGAGCGCCTTAGCTGTTAGGAGCCAACTCTTTTGAATGCAGCCTTAGGTGAGGGAGTGGATACCCTCGACTTTGACTACACTGACCGGTTGGGGGAGGAACCTATCCTCCCCAACCTTTGCCAGACTGTTTCTGATTCAGGACAAAGCCGTCGTGTGTTCAATGATCCCTTGGGGGACCTACTATGGTAAACAGTGCCATGCATGTCGGTTTGCCATGCTCTGTGTGGTTTAGGTGAGAAAGTGTCATTAGAAAGTCATGCCCAGTTCTGCCGATAATTAGGGAATTATCTCCTGGCCCGGTAACCTGTTTTTCAACATAGAACTTCAACCTTGCAGAAGGGGAAAATCCTATGCCCAGATGTAGGAGAAGTTCACATCCAGAATAAAAACAAAATGTGATCTCAGTGACCATGACGTAGTCTGATTATGTCGGAAATAATCAGATCTTCCTAGATTTTCATAAACAGTAGTTTTTAGAGCTTGCACTAAATGGAGAGAAAAAAAAATTCATCAATTGAAACATTGAGAATAGCCAAACTAGTTCAAGCTGACGAAAAGGGTAAAGTATAAAAAAAAAAATATTCTATGGTAAGCAGAACATCATCTTAGAGTGGACATGCCCACCTTTGGGGCGGATGAGCTACAACAACTGTCCTACCCTGGATTATTAATGATCTCCCAAAAAGATATCTCTTTAAGGCAGTAAAATAAAAAATTTCTTGCCGATCAATGTAACGTAAACTCCCAGACTAACCATCTACTTTTCTGATCTGTTTTGCTCATGTTATTTCATTTTCATTACTTTGGTCGAAACTGTAAAATTGACAAAAAAGGTGAAAATAAAGCAACGCAGAGGCAATGTAACATTACTGAGTACAGTACATGACACGTATAATAAATAATAAAAATGATCTGCCTTTGACCTCGTGACCTCCGTTAAATAAACCACATCTGCTTTTTCATTGTAAAATTCCTGGCAAAGTGTGATCATAGCCGGCCTGACAGCTGCAGATATCATTTCCACACAAAGCATTGACTATGAAATATTTATCACTGCACACAATTATTATGAGGAGCAAATGGGTCTTGTATCTACAGGTGCTGGATGGCTTTTCCAGCTACTCTCAGTTTATCACTGTATTGAAAGCTTCGCTGCTGGATGCGGTTTTACTTGCCTTACAGACTGTTCTAATAAAGCAATAAATCCACCGCACTTTATATGAAACCAAACAAAACCACCACATTCTATACAGAACCACCACACTTTATATGGAACCTAAAAAATCTATCGCTTTCTATACAGAACCCAACAATTCCATCACGTTCTACATTATATGGAACCCTACTATTCATCCACATTCTATATGGAGTCCAACAAATCTACCAGTCTTTATATGGAACCCAACAAATCCACCATGCTTTACAGCTGGTTCACAACCAGTGGTACCCGTACCACTGGTGGTACTCAAGATTGTATCAGGCTGTACTCAGCCAGGTCGCAGACTGATCTGTGCTGCAAGCTGATTTGCTACCATCTAAACTAAACTACCCAACCTTCATAAGTACTAAACTGCTCCAAAAAGTGATGGGAACTATGTATGAGCATTGCCTGTACCTTTTCTAGTTGTTGTGTGTGTCTTTCAAAACTGTTTTTGGTGCTGACAACCCATACCAACCACTTAGGTGGTACTTGAAATATTTAGAATATAGAAAATGGTAATGGTAAGTGAAAAAGGTTAAGGACCCCTTCGCTACGGTAAATGGAACCTAACTATTCCACCACATTTTATATGGAATCCAACAACTCTACCCCACTTCATTCTTTATAAAACCAAACTAAATCCACTACACTGTATACAAAACCCAACAAATCTACCACACTATATATGGAACCTAACCAATTTATCACTCTCTATACAAAACCCAACAAATCCACCACACTCTAAAGCATATGGAACCCAACTATTCCACCACATTCTATATGGAATCCAACAAACCCACCACTCTTTATATCGGACCCAACCAGTCCATCACACTCTATATGGGAACCCAACACATCCAACCCACTCCACTCTTTTCCACCATACTGTATACAAAAGCCAAGGAATCCACCATAATGTATATCAAACACCAGAAATCCACCACATTTTATACAGAACCCAACAAATTCAACACAACCTATATGAAACCCAACAAACCTATAAGGCTCTATACCAAGCTCAACGTATCCTCATATGCTCTACAAAACTCAGCACATCCTCAATGCTCTATATGGAATCCCCAAAATCTGCTATACGCTAAATGGAACAATGTACTATGATCTATGTGGTACGTTCTCTAAATCTGGGTTCCCTACCACGTGTTTCGTTCAAAGTTCTTAACCAACTAAATTCATTGGTGGGAGAATCAGACATAGTGAAACTAAATGCAAACTAAACTAAATGCAATAGGACCAGCGTCCAACTTACCTGACTCCAGCTTAATGGCTGCAGGTGAGGGGAAAGAAGGTCTGCTAGAGTATATGATGATGGAAACTCTATGAGAATACCTACATTTATGCAGTTATTCAAGTGTATTTTAGTACATTATTGTTAACTTTTAAAAATATTTTTATCTTCCAAACAGGATTCCTCTATGCATACACTTTTATCCTCTAATGGCATCAAACTGAGGTTACATGTTGAGGATAATGACGATGAAGGGTTACTGCTAAGGATCGCCTGGAGTTCCACTATGTGCAAAAAAGAAAGGACCCCTGCACCACCCCAAAGGAATAGTAACAAATAGGAATGGTGTGCCAATAAGGTATTCCCTAAGCTAAAAAACGATTTGAGCACCACCAACCTAATAAATCCCAAAACGTAACCAATCACATAATAATCATGAATTTATTCAATTAAAAAAGACTCACAACATATAACTAAAATCGTATTTTACAGCAGGGACATCATAGCTCAAAATGTATGTATAAAGTGCCAATGCATTCCTTTTGGTAAAGGGACACCAGGCATCAGCGGGGACACCATTCAGCCGACATCTATGGTGATATTTTTTCATGTTAAACTTATCTGAGCACTTTAAAAGTTTCTCTTTCTGTATGAATTAGTATTGCACCTTATAGAGCATTTTAGGAATGCATTGACACTTTATACATACATTTTGGGATACTTGTATATGAGATTGATATTAATTTTTATTGTGATGGATAATATTTTTGGATGTAGCACGGCACTTTTGGCTATGATGTCCCTGCTGTAAAATATGATTTTAGTTATACGTTGTGAGTCTTTTTTAATTGAATAAATTCATGATTATTATGTGATTGGTTACGTTTTTTGATTTATTAGGTTGGTGGTGCCTATTTGGTTACTCTTTGTGGTTGCTGGGGCCACAATTTTTGGTTGCTCAGATCACCCGGAGTTCGGTAAGCACCTAGTGATGGATATTAGTGATCAAGAAGAGATTGTACACAACACAAAAATGAATATTTAATACCATAAACAAGTCTGGTTTAAAGGAAAAAATACTTTATTAATAGATTTTTAAAAGCTCATTTTGCTCCTCTCATAAGTATTTGATTAAGGGCCTTATTTATCAAGGGATAGCGGCAGGTAGTATCTCACTAGCGGCAGGTAGCGCCAGCTATCGGCGGCTACCGACTCCAGAACGCCAGGCGGCGGACACAATCAAGCATTTATCACGCTGAATGAGGCTAGCGCCGGCAAGAGCGTCACCTAGCGCGGGATTCATCATGTAGCGGACTGCAACGAACAGCGCCGCTGCTAATCCCATCACAGCGCCAGGTATGACCTCTCGCTACCTGGCGCTCTCCAATGCATTTCAATGGAGCAATCTTTAAATAGTCATAATTAATTGTTATGACTGTATTTTTTTTTTTTTTTAACTGTCAAAAATTCTGTGACCACTACGGCAATGTTAGATATTTTTTTAAGGTAAAAAAAAAAAAAAAAATGTGCAGAATTGATATTACAAGTCTGATATTAATGTATTCATATTACAAAATGTTTTGAAAAACTTGTTTAATTTTTTAATCAAAAAATATGGTTGTTTGGGGGTTAAAAACTACTTTTAAGCCATCGCCGCCAGCGCTCTGGGGTTTAAACAAGCATTTCACAGCGCAAGAATTTTTTGAGCGTGATTTGTTAATGAATATGCTGGGAGCCGTTCGGTCTGGCCATTCGCTGTCAGGCGCACCCATACAGCGCAGAACCTGTGAAACAGCGACTCCTAACCCCGTATTCAACATTACCGCACACCGACTGAGTCGCTGTCAACAAGCGAACAACGGCCAAGCACAGCGAATACTAGCGGGCGCTGTGAAAATCACGCTACTGGCGCTCATCTGTTGCTACCTGGCGCTATTAATGAATCGGCCTCAAAGCAATCATGCAATTTAATCTGAACAGATTATGTAATCAACTCAGCAAAACTGCAATAAGAACAAACCAGAGGCATATATGAACACATAGATTAAAGCTATATTTGGTGGAAATCTGTTTTGTTATATTTTCCCAAAAACAGACTCGAGGACCAGACAGCAGCTGCCACTAAGGAGCTAAGCATGTCATTCCTCTTGGTCGCCGTGAAGAAAATCCAGCATAGACTTAGGCATAGTCTAGGCTTCTGTAATAGGGCTTCACAGCTTGCAAGATGCCAGTTATGCCTCACATTTCCTATTTTTGTTGTTGGCCATGCTGTACAATTGCAGTGAGAGTTCTCTGAAGCACCTGTCGTGGAACCGTTGGAAGAACAGTTTCAGCATTTCATGATGGACCCTCAAAACAACCAGAGGGAGGTTCCAAAGACATTATAGGACGGATGTGCTAATCATGTCACATCTGCCACATTTACCAAATGCTCCATATTCACTTGACTACCCCATGTTTGTGTATTTACTTGTAGTTCAGCGTAGTTGGCTGAATGCTGGTGAAAACTTGTCCATCCATTGAAATCAATTTTTTTTTTGCCAAATTAGACTTTTTAGGTCATTTCTGCATCGTGACCCGATATGTTGAGCTTGAACACCTGATAGGTAACAAGTATTTGAAAAGGCATAACTTTTTCATTGGTTTTCAATTTTTGTTATACTTATTATGTAAAGCTTTTAAAAAAAACAGACACTCCCGAGACACCACATATATATTATGAGACTAATCCCATGCTGACATAAGCTGTAAAAGTGTGTTTTCACCAAGATTTTAAAAATCAAAAACCGCTGTGGCAGTTTGCCAGCTTGAGCCAAACCATGTAAATCCCACTCTTCCCGCCCGACCACATGCAGCGAAAACCCAGCAAATAGACACTTCTCCTTATCCCGCTACAAATATACAAATATACAATTGCAACACACATGGCAAACTAAAGTTTGCACAAATTGACGAAAATTCACAAATATGGTAAATCAAGCCCTCTATGCACTGATGCCCAACCATAACATTCTTCTCATAAGGAAAATTCAAGAACTGTAATAACTGTGCAATTCACATCACTTTATACACATTTATCCCGTTTTATTAAGTTAGCACAAAGTTTAAAAGTCTGATGCAGTTTGGAACCTTAGGCTGCTTTAGGTGCTTTCTATAGTCAAGAACACGTCCCGAATTCTCCCAATTGGAGTACTATCACGAAACTGTGTAATATTAAAAATGCATATAAACACGTCGGCTAATGAGAGGAGGATACACCTGAACTGATTAAAGCTCCCGCCAAGCTTGTGGTTTATTCTCTCATGGTAGGAATAAAATCCAGGGGTGACAGGTTTAGTCTATCAGGGGTGACAGAGCCTGTCATCCCTGATGTCCTTTTCCTTCCATTAAAAGAACAAATAACAAGCCTGGTTGGATATTTTTTGATGTCGAGTGTATAAGTGACCGCTCCCCCCACCATCCAGCAAATTTATATGAATTTTTATCATTGGACCATTTTTCACGATAGTGATCCTTTAAGTGGTCTTTAGGCTCGATTCAGAGAGTCAAAAAAAGACTTCCGTTTTAGTGCCGATCTTTTTTTTTTTGGAAATGTTTCCGTTCTCGTATGAGTGTGCGAGCGATTCTATGCATGCATTGCAATCCTTCTGTAAAGTTTCCGTCCATTCGTACAGCAGATTACGAATACGAGGATGTCATTTTCCAGCATGACTCTTCTGTTTAATTTTCACACGTTACAACGTAGGCTTTCGTTTTTGCCCTTTTCCCATCGTATCCTCCCACGAATCCTTTACGTTTCCCGTTTCTGTTTCCCTTTTTCAATAAATAATCGTCCAGACGAAAATCCTTACGATCTTGCACCTGCGCACTACAAACTACATATTTGCCACCTTCACTTCTACTACAATGTTTAGCTAAATAACTTAGCACTATCCTCCATCTTCCCTTTTGGACCCTTAAAGATCACCCAAACCACTTAGCACTATCCTCCATCTTCCCTTTTGGACCCTTAAAGCTCACCGAAACCACTTCGCGGTTAGGTTCTTCTTCCATTTTAGCCCTCTAAAACTTACCCAAATCACTTCTCGGTCATGTGAATATTCATCTTTAAATATTTCTGGGCCCATTAGTTTTGTGTTAATGTATTTTGTAAATGAAATGACACTGTAACATTTTTTTTTAGTCCATCATAAAATGTAAAATTTGAAAAAAATTTGAAAATTTCAAATTTTTACAACTATAAAAAACAAAATACATAGCAATGGCAGGCCACTGAACATTATTCTTCATCTGTGGTCCCCAAAGAGTTGCGCAGCTCCTGCATCTCGCCCACCAACCGAAGGACCCTGACACTCAGTTGGGCCACTCTGGCACGTGTGGTCCCTGTTAAAAAAAGGTAAATTAAAATATTGGTATAATTGTTGAGGTCATACTGCAGTGCCCCCCCCCCCACCTGTATGGTCCAAACACCTAAATCTGGACTTCAAAAGCCAGAGGGCCCGTGGGTTTTGCATAGTGATGGGAATGGAACTTTGGCTTCAGGCTATTTAGCTACAACATACAGAGCCTTGAACAAGTTTTTCCTGCCTCAAACGTCTGGCCGATTGCTCGGGGACATTAGGGAGGGGTTGTATCTGTTGACAGACAACATTCTTGTGTTTTTGGATGTATTCTGATGTAAATTCTTGATGCAAACTTTAATGCACATGTGTGCTTCTGCCTAAAGTGTATATAAGATGAATAAACCCAGCCCACTTCAGTCTGCCTGTGTGTCAGCTCCGGGTACGCTTGGCTGATTGCTGTGAGTGGACTTACAACTCAGTGTCCGTTTGAGTTACTCATAGTTAAACGCATTGGGACTCCCAAGGCAGACGCAGCGCAGCGAGTTCAGTTTGAAGCTGCACCTAACAATTACGTGGCACCCGAACAGGGACTCACATGAACCACAAGAGATCATCTCTGGAAGCACGGGACGACATACTCGGAGAAATACGGGAACAGCAGATCGACAAACCCTGATCAGGTAAGAGAAGCTTTTATTCTCTTATATATATTATATCTGCTCTCCCCGCTAGTATCTGAGAGTCCTGTGGGTTTCGGAGGTTGTGGGTTAAAAGCCAGTCTCTGTGGAAGTGAGACCTGAACCAAATAGAAAGACATTGCTTCTGCCTTGAGGAATTATGTGTTTTGCGTCCTGTTTGTCTATGTCCACTGTCTGATGCCGTGTGATTGAATAAGTCAAGCCTCGGTTGGTATCTGATTTCCTGAGGGTATGCCAAACTGTCTCATGAATGCGCCTTCATGGGGGTCATGAGTCACGCTTAAATCCCAAGATATCAGATAAACCAGAGACTGATTGAAAGTAATAAGTCCAGAACAACTACATGAGTCTGGAATAAGAAATGAATGATTTCTGATTAAACTTTTAGAGAAATTAAGCCCTAGCGACAGAGGCGGGTATAAGGTGTCGAGTAATAGACAGGCACTATAGCTACAAGATAAACCAAGGGTCCCATATATTGTTAGAGGAAGAAGAATTGGTGTTGACTGTGTTGGCAATTGTCTTGATGTTGCTTTTTTTTTGCAGCGGGAATTTGCTTAAAAATAGTCTACAATCTTCAACAAAGAAATGCACAGCCGTTTTCATTTCTGGCCCCCTAGGAGGAAGGCAACGAGGGAGGTTTAGCACAGAGACTAATCTGCCCCAATAAGCTACCTAGGACAGAAGGACAGAAGGATGGGAAAGAGTTTATCTAAAGAGCATAGTACAGAAAAGGAAGAAAAGTGGAAAAGTTTAAAAGAAATTATGAAGGAAAGATGCGGATCAGCCGCGGTTGAAAATCTAGACAAAATCCTGAAGAGGTTCAGACTAAGAGGGAAAAACCAGTTAGACTTTGAAACATGGCAGAACATCAGAGACAGGAAGCAGGGAATAATAAGGGATAAGGACTGGGATCACCAAACGGCATGTGCCCTCAGCATAGCACAAATGGCCATGGTAGAAGGCTGGGTTTACAACCCAGAAAGAAAGAAGTGGGACACTACAGCCGTCTTACACCCTCCCCCTATTTCCCCGTCTGATACTAAAACGAAGAGAGATAGCACAACCCTAATGCCACCGCCATATGTGAGAGAACAACACGTAGAAAAGAAAGAACCAGCACATGAAACCAGAAGGTTGTACCCTATAATAGAAGGAGATACAATTGTGGAGGAAGTTTGGCGTTGCACATGTAAGAGAAGGTATGTAATTGAGGTCGGCCATTGTATATTTTGTGGCGATGAGAGACCACCAGCAGGGAGAGAAAACCCCCTTAAAAAGACAAAGAATCCATTCCTCCTAGATGGGGGGGAGGAGGATTATGACAAAGAATACTTCAGGCTAGCACCTGTGAGGCTGACCACAGCAGGTAATCAGAAGGCAAACAGTTACAGACCATGGTCCCTCCAGAGTGCATGGCTTTATTGACTAATTGCCCGGAGCCTAATGCGCAACCCCTTGCCTTTTACAGATACATTAGGCAAATCTTACTTACCAGAGCAGCCACCTGGCAAGATGGGGAGGATTTGTGTAGATTAAAAATGACAACTGGAACATTCCAACAGTTCCAGATTAGAATGACCCCACACAGACCGCAGAACTTAGCCGAAAATGGGGAGCCAAATGAAAACAATGTCCAAACCCTGGCGTCAACCCAGTTATTCCTAATGCAATTAGATGGTTTTTGCCAAGAAAAACAGAGGGAAAGGGGAACACAGACAGTTTCGGCACAAGAGCCCAACCAATCTGTGTTAGACTTCTATATGGCATTAGAATCACACTATGAAAACGAAGGGTTGGATTTAAATCAAGAACCCATTTAAAGGCTTTTTACTAGAGCCTTCTTAGAAGGCTTAAAGCCCGCAATTAGGGATAGAATAAAATCCTTGAAGCCCCAATGGAGAACTGAAAATGATAGGGGAACACTATTAGCAGAAGCAAAAGGCATAGAAATGGATGAGAGAGAGAAGAAACAGCGAAAGACGCCTTTAAAAAATTGCAAAAGGCCTTAACTATAGCCCCAGCCTTAGGCCTACCAGACTACACTAAGCCATTTACACTAATGGCTACTGAAATTCAAGGACACGCCACAGGAGTCCTACTCCAGGACCACCATGGCAAACATAGACCAATAGTCTTACTACTCTGCAAAATTGGACCCAGTATCAAGGGGAGCACCCTCTTGTATGAGGGCTATAACCGCAGTGTCTAAGCTAGTGGACAAGGCAGCAGAAATTGTATTAGACAATGAAGTTACCGTTTCAACCAATCATGATATACATGGGATACTGTCCCAAGTAAACCCAAAACACTTATCAATGGCTAGACAACTAAGACTACAGTGTACATTGTTACTACCCCCGAATATAAAGTTTAAAAGGTGTACATCTCTAAATCTGGCTACATTATTACCAATAGAGTCAGATTTAGAAGGGGGGAGTGAGACACAGGAAGCAGCAAAGGAAGATAAGGAGGTGAAAGAACAAATACACCTCCAATTTTTTTCCTTCTGCAGCAGATGAACACGAATGTTTAGAATTAATGGAACAAGAAACCTTGTTCCAACCTCAAGTCAAGGACACACCTATCCCCAACCCAGACATAGAACTCTTTGTGGATGGGAGTAGATATGCAGATGAACATGGCAAATTTCATACCGGTTTTTCAGTTGTAACAGAGTATGAAGTAGTCAAATCAGGACCACTACCTGCCCATATGTCAGCTCAAGAAGCTGAACTAACTGCTCTGGCTACAGCCATCGAACATATGAAAGGACGGACAGGAAACCTGTACACAGACTCTGCATATGGGGTAGGGGTATTAACAAATTTTGGCCCCATTTGGAAAGCTAGAGGTTTTCTTACAGCAGCCGGCACACCGGTGAGACATGCTGAGCTAATCAAGAGAATCCTAGACGCTGCAGAAGAGGTAAAAGAAATAGGTATAGTGAAAGTAGCTGCACACACCAGACAAACTACTAAGGAAGCAAAAGGAAACCAGAGAGTAGATTTAGAAGCTAAGGAAGCAGCTCTCCGCCCTCTGGAAGGGAAAGAGAATCTACAGGTAAGAACCGTGATAGAAAAAGGCCCAGATCTAGAAACCTTAAGAAACCTACAAGGACAAAATAAGGAAGAGCAGGTCAGGTGGGAGAAACAGGGAGCAAAGCTTGAAGAGGACGGCCTATGGAAGTCGGAGGGCCGATTGTGCTTGCCTAGCCCGTTGTATCCCACAGTGGCCACCTCTGTACACCTCCCGACCCACCTTAGTGCAAATTCCATGGTTCGGCTAGTGAACCAACATTGGATAGCTCCCGGTTTTAGTACAACCGCCCGAGCTCATTGTGCAGCATGTAGTGTCTGCCTAACTGAAAATCCAGGACAAACTATAAAGACACCAAGGAAACATCAGGTAAGGCCCCTCTACCCCTTCCAGAGGTTGCAAATTGATTACATTCAACTCCCTAGGAGCGGAACCTATGAGTATGTTTTGGTGTGTGTAGACCTATTTTCAGGTTGGCCAGAGGCCTACCCTGTGGCGAAGGCTACTACCAAAGCTACAGCTAAGAAATTGATCACAGAATTGATACCTAGATTTGGGGTCCCAGAGACCGTGGAATCTGACCGCGGCTTGCACTTCACAGGAGAAATAATGCAAAATGTAATGACTATGTTAGGGGTAGATCAGGCCTTTCACACCCCCTATCATCCTCAAAGCTCAGGGAGTGTGGAAAGATTGAATGGAACGATAAAATTAAAAATTCAGAAGGCCATGAGGGAATTGAGCAGACCATGGCCTGAGTGTCTGCCACTGGCCTTATTCTCAATAAGGTACACTCCCACAGGGAAAACAGGCCTCTCCCCTTATGAGATTCTGTTTGGTAATGCTCCACACACTGGGCTGTATTACCCACAAGTTTTGAGTTTGAGAGCAGATAGTTTAACCGATTATGTGATCCAGTTACAAAAACACCTCACTAAAGTACACAAAAGTGTTTTTGATTCTCTTCCAGATCCAGACAGTTCCATAGGAACCCACCACCTGAAGTCAGGAGATTACGTGTATGTAAAGAAACACACCAGAAAAGCTTTGGAACCCAGATTCGAAGGGCCTTACCAAGTTTTGCTGACAACAGCCACATCCGTGAAATTGGAAGGAAGAACCACTTGGATACATGCCAGTCATTGCAAACTTAAGAGACCCGAAGAATAATGTAATAAGTTTTTTCTGATTCTGAGTGTGTTTAGTAGTTATGTGTGTAGGTTGCAGGGATGGGAGGAAGGTTATACAAATACCTTCCTGCAAATGCATTTAGAAGCCGCTAAGTTGGCCAATACCAGCCAGTGCTGGGTGTGCAGCATGTCACATAGTAAAACCAGGGGGAGACCTTAGCAACGTCAGTAAGATAGTGACAGGAAAAAATGTGTCAGCC
This sequence comes from Gastrophryne carolinensis, assembly GCA_027917425.1. Lineage (NCBI taxonomy): Eukaryota > Metazoa > Chordata > Amphibia > Anura > Microhylidae > Gastrophryne > Gastrophryne carolinensis. Next base: position 459,715,291 of record CM051237.1, on the reverse strand, counting down.
CAGCGAAAGGCGGAGGTTGTTTACCTGACAATCGTCCCCACACCCCTTGTTCCCCCGTTTTGTATTAATATCACCCGGCCTGGCGCCGTATTGATTGGAAAATCCAATTGCTCCGTGGCAAATACTAACATTACCGTCACGGGGGCATCCATATTTAACATGACCATCAATGACACCTTACTCCCGAGTTATAGCAACACCACACACCCTATGTTCAACATCGCAATAAAAATGGCAGTGTTAGCATCTGCTGCTTGGCAGAATTATTCTGTAATGCTGAGAGGAGGTGTCTATCTAATATGTGGAAGACAAGCTTATGCCTGGATTCCTATAAATAGCAGAGGCATGTGTTACTTTAGGAAGGTTGTTCCTGGGATCAGGATAATGAACGATACAGTAAAAGCCCATGTTCAAGAACAAGTGAACTTTCAGTTTAAATGAGATCTATTCACTGGGGCTGACCTGTGGTGGACTCTAGTCCCCGAATGGACTGGATGGGGGATGGAAATGATGGTAAGACTTAACAACTTCTCCAAGCTGATAGACAAAATACTCAATGACACAGTAGAAGGTGTTAAGGACATCAATTTAGAATTGAGGCAAGTTAGGAAAGTGGTGTTACAGAACACCCTCATTCTAGACTACCTGCTAGCTAGTCAAGGGGGATATTGCCACTTTATAGGAGAAGACTTTATAGGGAAGGATGGATGGAATCCCTTTAAGGGTATGGAGGGATTCTTTGGAACACTAGGAAACTGGTTTTACAATCTGTTCAAATCCATTGGGATGTATTTGCTTATCGCATTTTTATTTATCATAGGAATATATGCCGCTTTTAAAGTAGTTCTCTGCATTATCGATAAAGGCACAAGCAGATCAAATGTTAAGAAAAAGAGAATTTATCAACCAGTGTTAGCTCATGCCTAACATTTTTTTTCTCTCTTTTCTCTCTTCATAGATTGACACTCCATCTTAGAAACTTGACAAGGGACTCTTCTTGAAGGGATGTACTTCCAGCGATTGGGGGATGGAGGTTTCTCCCCTGGGCAACCCTCGTCGGCCTGGGATAGTACCTAATCAAGGAAGTCACTAGCACCCTCCAAAGAGGACACAGACCTTGATTGAGATCATACAGATGGAGATGTCAAAGGGGGGAATTGATGGGAATGGAACTTTGAGGCAGGAAAAACTTGTTCAAGGCTCTGTATGTTGTAGCTAAATAGCCTGAAGCCAAACGTCCGGCCGATTGCTCGGGGACATTAGGGAGGGGTTGTATCTGTTGACAGACAACATTCTTGTGTTTTTGGATGTATTCTGATGTAAATTCTTGATGTAAACTATACTGCACATGTGTGCTTCTGCCTAAAGTGTATATAAGATGAATAAACCCAGCCCACTTCAGTCTGCCTGTGTGTCAGCTCCGGGTGCGCTTGGCTGATTGCTGTGAGTGGACTTACAACTCAGTGTCCGTTTGAGTTACTCATAGTTAAATGCATTGGGACTCCCAAGGCAGACGCAGCGCAGCGAGTTCAGTTTGAAGCTGCACCTAACAATAGTGCCTGATTAGAGAACCCCTGGCCCGCATTCTGCAGGCAAAGAATGGACATCAGGAGCAAGGGCAGGAGTGGATATCCAGAATCCCCTGAAAGTATTTAAAAATACTAACATAAAATACACATTCTAAGCTACAATATTGTTTAACATGTCATCAAGGGCTAAAAACAGCCATAGGTAAAGACATGACTCATCAACTATATTCATTGCCATACAGTGAAAATGGATTAATGGAATGTGAGCAAACTTACCCTGGAGCCATCCACCAGATAATTCTCCTGACTCAAACTGACAAAATAAGCCGAAGCTCTGCAATATATAAGCATCATGGGACGACCCTGGATGCCCTGCAAGAACACTGAGGAATCACATAGCTGGACCAAACACTGCTTGTATGTTTTGCGAGTGGCACATCTTGCGGTTCCTGCAACCAAATATAAAATAATTACACAAAGCAAAGGTAACCAACTAAAACAATAACTCCTACAACAAATTAAGTTTCAAGTTCAACAATCCAAATATAATTCACAAATGACATAAGTCTAAAAAAATATAGCAATTATATGGATGTGTGGGAAAAGAAATGTTTACATGCTAAGGACTAATTAAGGTCAACATTAAAATGCTTCTATAAGGCATACATGAAATGTATTGATTCAGGTATGCATTACCATACAATTTATGGCCTTGGCCATGCTGATACATGCAATGCCTTGGTGCTAAAGGCGCGCAGACTCCTCCACATAGCCGCAAAACATGTTCAACAATAGCAATCCGAGCCCTCAAAGGTCCCGTAAGTGGATCGAAAATGAAACGGATTTATAGGGTGGTGGTCTGTCGGAAATCAGCTCTCTGAATCAGACGGAAACCCATCCCAACAACGGAAGTTATCTGAACGAACGGAAAATTTCCGATTTGGATTGGAAAATGTTCCGAACTTCCGCAAAACTTCTGATTTCCTTTGGATCATCGAAAGAGCATATACGTATTAGTTCAAACATTCGTGCGAGTAGAAAATGGATGAAAAAAAGCAAAAAAAAAGACTTAACACCCACCCAAACTTTCACAGACAGCTATGGAAGTCCGGACGAATGTGTCTTTGAATCAAGCCTTTTGTGTTTAATTACGGTAGATTTTTTCAAATTTACAAATTTACAATACAAAAAAAGGTCTTTCCAGAACAGTCTCTGATATTACATTACCGACCCCTATGCAGCGTGATAGCAGTACAATGGCAATATCAAACAAAAGTGGTCTTTGGATTTGGGGATTTACCAGGGGCATAACTTGAGGTGGTGCCCATCACTGTTGCTCCTCTAACTTATTTATCATATTTGTGCTCACATGGCATTAGATAAAGGAAAAAGCATTTGTCACTTCTGTTTCAATCATTAGTTGTCTAGCTGTATCCAATTGATTTAAAAAAACAGAAAAAAGTTAAATCTATGAGCCGTAAAAGGGCCTCATTCAATGTTCCCATCAGGGCCCCATCACATTTAGTTACGCCACTGGGACCTACCAAATCCTGAAAAGTTGGATGAGTTTAGTTGAACTGTTCTTCAACTTAGCAGAGGCAAATTTGAGCAAAACCTATACCAAGACCTGGAAGCCAAGAATATTCATTATGATTTGGCTTCCAGCAGAAGATCAAGTATTTTGGCTAATCAAAGTTAACAGGAGGTGGGTCTGTAGGTCCACATTGTAGGCTTTCAACTTTGGGGGTTATTTAAGAAGGGATAGCTCCAGGTAGTGCCTCATATCTGCAGGCAGCGTCTGGTTGAACGCCAGGCGCTGTACGCAAAACCACATTCATGAAAGCAAATCTGGTGAGCGCCTCTAACAGCTTCATGTAGCGTCCGATGCATTATTACAGCGTATAGCGCAGGCGCTCTAGTTTTTAGAGCACCAGGTATTACCTTTCAGTCAGTGACGCTCTCCCATACATTTCAATGGCCGTCCATTTGCTTGTTTTTTTTTTTTTTGTTTTTTTGGCTCAAATCATTGTGTGACCTCTCCTGGCTGCAAACAAACATTTTTAGAAACTTTTTTGACTTTTTATATTTTTATGCAGAATTGTCATTACAGGTCTAGCACTAAAGTGTTAAAGTGGACCAAAGCCCAGGATAGTCAAAAGTTTCAGGGGTGATCAGGGGTGCCCCGCTGTCCTCCTCCGTCTAACAGGGAGCATGCCCGCGCCGGCCTTTCACAAAAGCCTGCCATGCGCACTGCTAAAGAGAAGCGAAGGATGCAGCCACCAGAGCCGCTGCTCTTAGACGCGCCGTGCGACCAGGAAGAGGTGAGTTTGTTTTGGGCGACCTGGGGGGTTTCACACAGTGGGGCACCACGGATCGGGGTGCCCGTGGGGAAAGGACCAAATCCCAGGATAGTCAAAATCCTGGGTTTTGGTCCACTTTAATGTCACACAATGTCATTCCATGTGTTTTTGCTTTGTTACTGGTGGATATGTGTTCAAAAACAGACTTTAATCACACAGCGTCTGGCGCTCTATGCTATAGCGACCAGATTTAGAGTGTCGATCCTGTGTGTCCTTTTTTGATAAATATGGAGTGGAGCGATGAGAGTTGGTCGCACTGAGCTGGCACTACCTCTCGTTCGCTGCAGCGCTTTACTGGTGTTAGAGCGCCCAACATACATCTCATTCATCAATGCCTGCCAGGTTACTACAGCGACTGAGGCGCTCTGTTACAGCGCCCGATACCTGCTTACAGTGTCACTCTAAGCGCCATTATACAGACGCTCATCTGCCGATACTTGGCGTTAGTAATGAATTAGCCTTCACATTTCTGTAAAGCTTTTTCCATCATATAAACACATTTGCTTGAGATTCATTCCATTTTTCCAATACAAAATAAAATTTACCCGTCAAGGCAAATTATAGAAGAGTGATTGGCAAGTCAGAGTATCACAATTCAGAGGATCACAGACAGTCCATGAGAATGGGAAATGATATCTTCCAGGCTTCTGCTTCTCAAAGGCTGAAGATGTTCCACGTCAGCTAAATAGGTGCTGACATTAAAAGTGGTTTGTTCTGTGACAATAGCAATACTGCTGATTACAGATAATAATCGCAGTAAAATGTTTTCAGTTGTTGCCCTTTGTTTTCAAAAAGTAGATGTGGAATGTGCCATTAATGAATAGCAGGTGTGTGTCCTTAACACGGGTCCGGTTTATCTAGGAGATGTATCTATATTGTTCAGCATGATCGTGTTTATCTTCAATAAATTGAATGCATTGGGTAATAATTTGAATTGCTACAGCTGGCAATGGCTCATTCGAGGACATTATAGGTCAGCAGACAAGAGTTTAGTCGGGGAGGCTGATTTATTAATAGCGACATGTAGCGACAGTTGAGCGACTGTAGCGGTATTTTCACAGCGCCCGCTATTAGTCGCTGTGCTTGGCCGTTGTTCGGTTGTTGATAGCGACTCAGTCGGTGTGGCGTAATGTTGAATACAAGGTTCTGAGTCGCTATTTGACAGGTTCCGCGATGTATGGGTGCGCATGATAACGACTGGTCAGAGCGACCGGCTTCCACCATATTCATCAAAAAATCACGCTCTAAAAATCCTCGCGCTGTGAAATGCATGTTTAAACCCCAGAGCGCTGCAGGCGATGTGTTAAAAGTAGTTTTTTAACCCCCAAACCAACATATTTTTGGAAACCAAAACAAAAAAATTATTTTAAATAATTTAGTAATATGAATACATTAATATCAGACCTGTAATATCAATTCTGTACAATTTTTATTTTTTTCTCCCTTAAAAACATTTAATGGCAGAAGTGGTCACAGAATTTTTCACATTTAAAAAAAAAAAAAAAAAAAAATAATAACAATTAATTATTAATATTTAAAGATTGTTCCATTGAAATGCATTGGAGAGTGCCAGGTAGCGAGAGGTCATACCTGTCACTGTTCAAGGTCGGACGCTGGCGCTGTGGGCTGAGGCTGGAATAATGATGAATGAGTGGCTATCTGGCTCTATCTCAGTCGCTAAGCAGGATCGGCTTGATAAATGTGTGATTGTGGTGGGGAGCCGGCGTTCTCGTGGCGGGGCCCGTCATTACCGGCCGCTCACCAGTCGCTACCTGTCGCTATTCCTTCATAAATAAGGGCCTGATTGTTATTTTTTGCAAGAAGTTGGGAAGGGTCACATCAATGACATGAATGGATGTGTTTTGTGCTGTCTATGATTTCCTTGTAGATTTGTCTGACGTGACCAAATTGGTGTCTCAGGAACCGGAAAGGTTCTCACATCAATTCTGTATTTGTGCCAGTTACAACTTTCTCTCTGAAAGTTTACCAAAGGTTCTTCTGTTAGTAGAGATGAGCGAACCGGAAGGACAAAGTACGCTTCTATTCTAACAGGCTGATTCACTACTAGCGCCAGCTATCGGCAGATGAGCGTCTGTACAGATGCGCTAAGAGCGACCGTTAGTAGACGCTGTGATCGGGTATCGGGCGCTGTAACAGAGCACCTCAGTCGCTGTAGTAACCTGGCTGGCATTGATGTATGTTGGGCGTTCTAACACCAGTACAGAGTTGCAGGGAGCAAGAGGTAGCGCTAGCTCAGTGCGACCAACTCTCAGCTCAGTCATGATTAAGAACCACGGCTCGAAATGCGTTGACGCGGGGTCTGCTCTGGCTATGCTTTTTATTGCTCTGTATGGTGTGATGGCTTTTTAAATCGACTACAGTAAAGGATGGATGATTTTAACGCTTACGCTTTATGGCTGGCACGTCATTATCTTCGACCGACTCTCAGCGACTCACAACATATTCAACAAAAAAACACACACAGTGTCGGCGCTCTGTATAACATAGAGCGGCAGACGCTGTGTGATTAAAGTCTGTTTTTGAACACATATCCACCAGTAACAAAGCGAAAACACATGGAATGACATTGTTATAACATTGTGACATTAATACTTTAATGCCAGACCTGTAATGACAATTCTGCATAAAAATATAAAAAATCAAAAAAATGTTTTCAAAAATGAATTTTTCTAGGCCAGGAGAGGTCACACAGTTATTTGAGAGGAAAAAAAAAAGTATTAAAAACAAAAAACCCTGTTTAAACAGAAGAAAAGGAACATCCATTGAAATGTATGGGAGAGCATTAGGTAGCGACAGGTCTTACCTAAGCTAGAGCACCAGCGCTATACACTGAGCTGCCTGTAATGATGAATCGGACGCTACATGGCGCTCATCAGGATCGCTTTCATAAATATGGTATTGCGTACAGCGCCCAGCGTTTACCAGGCACTGCCTGCCGCTATGAGGCGCTACCTGCCGCTATCCCTTGATTAATAAACCCCTTAGTTTCACTGATACGGGTCCACAAACCCAAATACAGACCTTAGTCAGTGTCAGGTTCGGCATTTAGTAAAGCTGGCTGATAAAGTAAAGCCAGCGGCCAGTGTTCTCACTCATGGGGGCGGCCATCTTATTGTATCGCTTCCTATCTGCTGCACACTCTGCAGAGGGCTATAGAGCTGGGCAGCAGCAGCACAGAACAGATGGTACCCGGCAGGGGTGGGCTGGCCATAGGGCATACCGGGCCAAATCCCGGTAGGCCAGCGCCAGGGAAGGCCGCAACCCAGTGGAAAAGATGCTGGAGGTTGAGGGGCAGCATCTTTTCCACAGGGTTGCGGCCTACCCTTCCTGCTGTTCCTGCTGCTGCCACTACCATCGTTGCTCTCACACACACAGACACACATGCTTACCGGCACTTCCTGGCTGTTGCGCGCTGGTTGGTGGGCGTGTCCCATATGGCCGGCGTCCAATGAAAACAATGGACGCCGGCCATATAGGGCACGCCCACCGACCAGCGCACGACAGCCAGGAAGTGCTTGTAAGCATGTGTGTTTGTGTGTCTGAGAGCAGCGGCAGCAACGGCAGGAACAGCGGGGCAGGCAGGCAGGCCCTCTGACTATCAGGAACCAAAGGTAAGCATGTGTGGGCGTGTGAGTGGCGTCACAAGGCGTGGCGGGGGAGGAGAGATGACGCTCATTGGCTGTACTGAGGGATGCCCCTATGTGGCTGCACTGAGGGATGCCCCTATGTGGCTGCACTGAGGGATGCCCCTATGTGGCTGCACTGAGGGATGCCCCTATGTGGCTGCACTGAGGGATGCCCCTATGTGGCTGCACTGAGGGATGCCTCGCACTGGCTGCACAGAGGGATGCCCCGCACTGGCTGCACAGAGGGATGCCCCGCACTGGCTGCACAGAGGGATGCCCCGCACTGGCTGCACTGAGGGATGCCCCTATGTGGCTGCACTGAGGGATGCCCCTATGTGGCTGCACTGAGGGATGCCCCGCACTGGCTGCACTGAGGGATGCCCCGCACTGGCTGCACTGAGGGATGCCTCGCACTGGCTGCACTGAGGGATGCCCCTATGTGGCTGCACTGAGGGATGCCCCTATGTGGCTGCACTGAGGGATGCCTCGCACTGGCTGCACAGAGGGATGCCCCGCACTGGCTGCACAGAGGGATGCCCCGCACTGGCTGCACAGAGGGATGCCCCGCACTGGCTGCACTGAGGGATGCCCCTATGTGGCTGCACTGAGGGATGCCCCTATGTGGCTGCACTGAGGGATGCCCCGCACTGGCTGCACTGAGGGATGCCTCGCACTGGCTGCACTGAGGGATGCCCCGCACTGCCCGTAATGGAAGATGCTGCAACGTGCCTCTGTGGGATGCCCCTTACTTGCTTTAATGAGGGATACCAATTACTGCCTGTAATAGGGGATTATGCCTGTAATGGGGGGATTTAAGTACACCATTTGGTTCAGAATATTTTCTTTCATATTTTTGTCCTTTAAACCCTGGGTGTGTTTTATGGAGCGAAAATAAGGTGTTGTGTATATATAGTGACATTAAGATACTATCCCGAGCCAGAAACAGGGCAGCAGGGCCGGTGTGCCTCAAGAAGTCCCGGGCCGTTTTCTAGCCCCAGTCCACCCCTGGTACCCGGCAACACATACACGAAGAACCACAGGTAATGAAAGCTTACCTTGCCGGCAGTGTTTACTGAGATGTGTCCTGAGATGTGTACAGTTCTCTTGGTTCCATCCTTTAGCTGCCTCCTTCTATGCCGAAACCACCATTCTCCACGATTTGTTAAAGTATAATTTTCTTAGTTTAATTCAATAATAGGTTTTCAGGGATCACAGTCCTTAATGAATCACTTGCTGTTTAGACCTTGATCAAGGAAGAACTAAAAGAACTAAAATTCCCAGACAAGGGGAATACCAAAATCTTAAGGAATTACTCTTCACTCTAACACTAGCCACCACCACCACCATAGTCCCGATCTAATTCTGTCTCAGGGGACCCTTGACAGGTGGATGCCCAACCCCTCTAATCCTCTCCCACTTGCCAGTTGGTCCTCATATGTATTTGTGGGTCATTTTTGGGGTCACCAAGTTCAGGTCCCCATTGATTTCAATAGGGTTTGGGTCAAGTTTGTTTAAAGCGGACCTTCACCCTGAATAAGAGTCTATTTTGTATGTTTCCCTCACACCCTACATAGAGATTGCCCACTTACCTAATCATCCTACCTGCACCTGTTGCGTTTTTTTAACCTTTTAACGTCCAAGATGGTGGCCCATGGAGTTTCAGGCTGCCTGCAGACAGGAAGTGTCTTCTGGATATGCCGCTCTGCATTGTGGGATTGCTGACCTTTTCTTGACATCAGCTCTGCTCTGCTTGTGCGAAGCACAGCTATTACCCCACCCCCTGCACTTGCCCACCCCCTTCCTCTCCTCAGCATGTGATGCTTCTGAGGCAAGATGGCAGCGCCCGTATCCTAGAGTCCTGAACAGAGTTGCAGCCCAGTGGGGGACAGAATAATAAGTAAGCGACTAAAAACTTAAAATATATTAATTTTAGATGCTGGGGAATAGTTTGTTTAAGGGTTTGGACTTTTCATTAAATGATGCTGAAGGTCCGGTTTAAGTTTTGTTTAAAGTTCGTTCGAACTTGGCGAACCTGAACTTCTATGGGTTCACTCAACACTATCAGTTAAAATAACTGGACATGACGTGGGCTTAAATCGGACCTTCAGTATAATTTAATGAAAAGCCAAAACCTTTAAAAAACGATTCCCCAGCATCTAAAGTTAATACATTTCATGTTTTTAGTCACTTAATTATTATTAGGCTTCAACTCTGTTCAGGACTCTTGGACATGGGCGTCACCATCTTGCCTCAGAAGCATCACATACTCAGGATAGGAGACGGGGAAGGTTATAGCTGTGTTTTGTACAGACAGAGCAGGGCTGGGGTCAGAGAAAGGTCAGCAATCCCAAAATACAGAGAGAAACTTCCTGTTTGCAGGCTGCCTGATGCTCCATGAGCCACCATCTTGAATGTTTAAAGGCTCATAACATGCAGTAGATTAAGGTAGGATTATTTTTATCGTAGCCAATCAGTATGTACAGGGTGTGGGAAACATATAGGAAAGGCTTTTATTCAGGGTGAAGGTCCGCTTTAACTTCAGATGCCTTTCTTTTTACCATGATGCCCCATCTTTCTGGAGCAGATATCAATATATGTCAATCGCACAACCAGAGTCTAAATAAATAAGATTAAAGAGAAAGTGCTCTGCGTATGGTGTATAAATAAATACTAGAAAGAAAAACAGAAGATGGACACTATCCCTTTAAGGAAAATTATACAACCTCATGAAACTAGTTATATAAGAAAATGCATACTTTAATAAGTAGACAGTAGACAGCCTTGGGCGCTTGGCGGAGCGCGCGGCGGCAGCCTTTCTAGACCACTGGACCTATCTATTTGGCGGTAGCTAATTGCTCATTTGTTACTATGTAAATATTATGGTTTGATACCTTTTGTATACTTTGCTCCCATCTAATCTTATGCATAATTCTTTATAGTGTCATTGAGATGAAAGTAAGAATTTATTGCACTTAGCACTTTTCACATAATATTGTTGTTTGTATATGAATTATTGAGAATTTATGAATTTGTATTCTTTAAGAACTAATTATTTAGCACTATGCACTTTACTTGAATCACGGGTTCAGGGTCTTATTTATAGTTTATGAATACCCTGTATTATTATTTATTTTGGATAGCTAATATATGTAGCGATATTTAGGGGGCAGTACAGGTTCATCTCCTATACTGCTCTGTTATAGTAACCCTAGATACATTTTGTATAACCTTGAATAGCTTTTGGGTAGCACATTTTTGGATTACTAGTTGGGGCGGCAGCCCCTTTGTACATTACCTTTGTAGTAGCAGATATAGCATTATTGAGAGCAGTTGCTTCCCTATTTGTATTTTTCTTCGATGTATGTTGATGAAGTTTTGGGATACCAATTATTATTGTACAGGTACTTTATTCGTCCAGTGGCCAAATTGTTTTATTTGTGTTATGTGTTTGTGTTGTATGTTCTTTTTATCATATTGTGCTAATTAATAAATTAATCTTGATTTTTATCTGGTGGAGTGCCCCATGGTGGAATTCTGATCTTGGGTTGTATGTTCTTACAATATAAATATCCACAGTGAAGAAGTGCCAGCCACGTAGCTTGGTCAATAAAATCATCCATCCTTTATTGCAAGCCGTAGTTAAAAAGCCATCACAGCATGTAAACATAAAACGCATAGTGAGAGCAGACCCCGCGTCAATGCATTTCGAGCCAAGGCTCTTAATCATGACAACACAATATAACACAATATAATGCAATAACATAAAAGTCTAAATTGCAAAAAGCCATACATTATAATGATATACGATAGGTGAAGACATAAGGGTGTTTGTGAGAACAAGACCAATAAACTTGATCACATTTACCGAACTGAGGCAGGATTATGCTAGATTGGAATGATACTGAGAAGCTTAGCATGGCCCCTGCACAAGGATGATATGCATATGCATGTGGCGTTCCCTATCATGTCTAATGCAAGCTACTGTAAAAGCCTTGGTCAAGTTTAGATTCAGCAATGGTGTGTCCCTAAAGAATGAGGTCAGCTGACTTCCTGAATATTACCAACCAGGTTATTCCATCACTGTATGTTTTCCTCCCTGATGGCATATTGGGCAGATTGCAAGATGACAATAGGGTTGATTCAGAGCCCCTTTCTTCATCATATTTTGGAGGTCTTGCTACCAAACCAAAAATTGTGAAAAAATGAAAACATTTCACGTAAAAATTCTCGCAGAAAAAAGGCTCTGCTGAATCAGACGAGGGGGAAAAATGGAAGAGAACTGAAATTTTTACCCAAAAATTGTTGAGAAAGGGGCTCTGAATAAACCCTAATGCTAGGATTCATATGGCTCACATTGTCATATAGAGGTTCAGGGAGCATGAGACCTCAATGTCACACATGTATTGACCACCACAGAGTCCAGACCTGAACCCCAATTGATTGTCTTTTGGATGTGCTGGAGAAGAAATTGAGCAGTTCTTCAAATCCCCCACCATCATCAATACAAGATCTTGGGGAAAAGTGGATGGAGCTTAAAAATAAATGTTGTGATATTGTAGAAGCTTGTGAAAGCCATGTCTCATCCATTGCCCCCCAGGATCAACCAAAAATGATGGTGTGTGGCCTTTTTATTTGGCCGGTCAGTGTAATATTTCGAACTGATTAAATATCAAGATGTGTTCTTAAGATACACAGGGCAATTAGCCATGACATTCCTGAAATATCAAATGCCCTAATCTAATTATTATTATTTTTTTTAGAATACATATGTCATAAACGAGCAGCGTAACCTGAAACACCGGCTAAGTTGCTGCCAGCTGGCTCGATCGCTATCATCCCAACCTGCTGCCCCACAGTCCTCCATTCTTGTGCACAAGGCTTCAAGTTATGCTTGCTGATAAATGCATGGCAGGTAATAAAAGAACTTGAGTCAGTGACGGAATGTTTGGCATTTCCATCCAAGTTCTCAAATTATTTTATTAAAAGCACTTGGCCTTATGAAGTCAAGGGGATAATGATTCTGTTTAAACTGACAAGGGTGTTGCCTCCACTATCTATATAAGAAAGATACAGCTGTGGGCTCTAATTGTGCACATCAGAAATGTTTTATTGTATTATTATGTGTTATTATTAAAAAAGTAGCCACACATTACACAGTGCTGTACATTAAAGTGGACCAAAACCCAGGTTTTTGACTATCCTGGGTTTTGGTCCTTTCCTCCGGGGCACCCCGATCGCGGGTGTCCCGCTGTGAGAGACCCCCCAGATCGCCGATGCCAACTCAACTCTTCCCGGTCCTACGGCGATTGTCCAATGGGCGCTGGGAGCCGCTGACGTCACGTTGTCTAAGCCCAGCGGCTCTGAACGTGCTGATGGCCACATACCCCGTTTCCCTTTAACAGGGAGCGTGCCCGCGCTGGCCATTCACAAATCTCTGGCAACAGCACGTGCCCTGCTAGAGGGCTAGCGGGGGTGCAGCCGCGGCTCACGCATGTACCTTTGGACCGGGAAACAAGGTAAGTGTGGGACGACCTGGGGGTTTCACACAGAGGGGCATGCCGATTTTGGAGGCCCAGGGAGCAGGGAATAAATCGGTTTGGGAATCTTATAGATTCCCAAGGTTGATCAGTGTGCGTTTTGGTCCACATGTGTTGTCCCTCTCTGGGAAAGCGTCCAGTTTAAGGATGCCCCAACTTGGTGAATTCCTGTGGAGTAACCTTAACTTTCTGGCCACAGTACAGGAGCGGATAGACCACCATCCAGCTTCTGCTAACCTCTCTGTCCTCAGAGTGACGAGCAAGCCAAGCAAACGTGCCACCGGCCGCATCCCTGCGCTCTGAGGAGCATACCCACACCAGCCATTAACAAATGCTTGGCAAGGGTATGTCCCTTTAGGTATGCTGGGGATGCATCCACCCTTGTCCCGTGGGATTGCCAGCTATGTAAGTGGACAAGGCGATATTCCCATGGATAGGTAATCAGCCATCCCTTGGAGTCTTTAACCCTTTCGCTGCCAGCCTACCTGCAGCATTTGCCACTCCCTGTTGCCAGACGATGTTTCACCATTTTGCGCTACACATATTCAACTGTCATTTTTGAAGGGATTTCCAGGGATTTCCCAGGAAAATTATATATTGTTTTTTTCAACAGAGTCTGGGCTTTAACATGAAATGTCTTGTTTGTATTTTTTAGGTGTATTCTCAATTTTTTTGGGTGAAATGTGTGAAAAAAAACAAAAAAAAAACATTTTTTTACAATTTGTAGAGTTTTTTTGTAATAAAAAATGTAAGTTTGTCAATAAAATCTTATTGCGTGAGAAACCCCAATTTCTCCCGGTTACAGCGATACCACATATGTATAGGTAGACACCCTTTCCTGCCCAGAAGCCTTTTATAGCTGCTGGATGACAAATGGTTAATTAAAAAAAAAAATGACATAGGGTCCCCCTTCCCGGGGAGGGGGACCCCATTTTTTTTTGGATTTTGAAGGGTTAAAAACCCTTCAAAATCCAAAAAAAAAATGACGTGGGGTCCCCCTTACCCAAAGTAACCAGCCCGGGACCAGCTATGGGGGCTTGTAGGCACAGAGTGGGGGGGCCAGCTTTGGTGGCCCCCCCACCCTGCAGCCTACGAGCCCACATAGCCTATGTGGGCCCGGGCTCTTCTGCCCCCCCCTGGCCTTTGGGGAGGCAGGTAATGGGGGTGCGGGGGTTAATGGCAAGCCACCCGCTAGGGCAGGTGACTTGCCACCCCCCCAGCCTTGTGAACTGGTATAAGGGGTCTCATGGACCCCTTACCAGCTCACAAAGGGTTAATGTGAAAAAAAAACACCACACAATAATAAAAAGTATTTTATTAGAAAAAAAAAAATTTTTTTTTACTGTACTTACCTTCGATTGCAAGCTCTTGTCCCTCGCCGCTCAGCTGACAGATGCCGGTGATCGGCATCCAGAGAAGGAGAAGGCAGGAGATCAGAGGATCTCCTGTCACCTCCTTCCCCTGTGCCGATCACCGGCATCTGAGAAGCTGAGAAGGCTGAAGCCTGAGATCGGGGCCGGGATGACTTCATAAGCCCCGCCCCCAAGGGGGCGGGGCTTAGAGGCATGATGGCGGCCGCCATCGTGCAGAAGAGAGGAGAGAGCCTCCCAGGCTCTCTCCTGAAGATCGGTAAGTCCTGGGGGGGGATCGGAGGCCCCCCAGGTGAAGAGGAGGGACAGCGGGAGCCAGCGCACACACAGGTAAGTGAATGTCATTTTTATTTTTTTTTTTTTTTACAGTTAGAAGCTGCTGCTGCAGAAGCGGGGGGGGGGGGGCGGCCTATTCCGGGGGCTCTCCTGGAGCCATCCGACCCCCCACGGGGGATCGGATGGCACCAAATTAAAGAGGAGACCCGGCCGGATCCAACAAGGGGTCAGGTGAGTATTTGTTGTTTTTACTTTTTAAACTACAAGCGAGGAAAGTCAAGCACGTAACACCTACGTGCTTGGCACTTAAGGCCCAGCCAAGCCAGCACGTAGGTGTTACGTGCTTGGCAACAAAAGGGTTAAAACTCCAGCAATGGAGCCTGATTCAGCTGATGTAAAGGCCTAAATGGCTGATTTACAACATTTGCTAGCCATAGGGAGACCAGGAGAATTCATCATGGGCGGCACTGCTTTGTGGCTGGTTGGGCTGGCTCTTCTAACAGCCCCATCCAGTGCCACCCCCAGCCCCCTTTACCTGGCCCAGTTGTACTCACATAGCAAAGAAACTCAAGCCCATGTTCTGTCCCCAATGCTGTAGCCTCAGGATCTTGGCTGCAGGAAGACATACCCATCCTTGCCATATTATCTGTCCCCCACAGTACTCAAACTTCAAAACTATCCATCTAGAAGTGAACAGATGCAACCCTGGCCATGGCATCTGTTCCTGCAGTGCTATAGCCTCATTGACCACCCGGAAAGCACATTGGGGTCTCAGGTCACAGGCTGGTAAATAGTGATGAGCGAGCCCGGCTGCAAAGTTTGGGCTTGTACCGTACTTTGCAAGCTCGGGCTCACCTACATGAGCACAATCTTCAGCAAGAAGTCTGTGCCCAAATTTGGCATTAGGCCAAACATGTAAACTGGGAACCTGGCTGATTGATGGCTCAGCAGCCAATCAACCAGCTGTTTACATCAAGAAACCACAGTACTGGTCATGGCTGCGATTGGCCCGTGGGATATGTGACCCTGCTGTATAAAAGTTGGGGTCATGCGTCCTCCATTACACAGTGCTGGTTTAGTTAGGGAAAGGTTGCTGTGGGGTAAGGGAAAGATAGGGATCTGTTCAAAAAAGGAAAAAAACAATTTTCGCACATAGGTGGGAGGAGGAGACTACTAGAGTGAGGGACATCTAATACTGTTCTTTTTAGGACAGCTAGACAGACAACTAGAGAGGGACATTGAAACACATCTGCCAGTTGTCCTCGTTGTACTCTGAGGATGTGCAGCTACTGGGGCACATTTAATCCCACATCTGAACATTTAATACAACTCACCTGTGGTCACCTGCATTCTACTTACTAGGTGTTTGATAGAACTACTCACCTCTGGGCACCTGCATTCTGCTTACTGGGTGTTTGCTAAAACTACTGACCTCTCATACTGGGTGCTGATAAAACAACTCACCTCTGGGCACCTGCAGTCTAGTTCCTGTGTGTTTACTAAAACTACTCACCTCTGGCCACCTGAATTGTACATACTGGGTGTTTGATAAAACTACTCACCTCTGCCTACCTGCATTACATATACTGGGTTTTTAATACAAGTCATCTGTGCACAATTTTATTGCAGTCAATGGACATTGACAACATCTGCTCTTTGTCCATTTAATTGCACGTCCAGGGCTTGCCAGCTACTGGGCACATTTAAAAACATCTGCTCACTGCTCCTGATATCCAGGGACTGAGCCTGACGCTGCCACATAGAAAAAACATATGCTAATTGTTCTTTTCAGTGCACATCCAGGGACAGGCAGCTTTAAAGAGTAATCACACTTTTTATGGCATTTTTTAAAAGTTTCCATTCTTGAGATGCCTTCAGTGTGCTTAGCTTATCTGTTAATACAAAGCATAAAATACATATAGTATTATGAGTCAAATGCAACAAGGCAAATTAATATATGAGTACATGAACAGAGAGAGCACTGACCTTGCGAGTACAATCTAAAGGTAAAGGGTGGAGATGAGAGTTTGGGTGGCAAAGAGAATTTACAGCACTACTCATAATGCCCTGTGTAAGACGTTACTTGTCCCACCCTCTGGTAATGTATACTGTATACTTGTATAGTGCAACAAAATACAATGGTGCTTTGTATTATAATAATAGTAGGTGTGTGGAGGCATGTAATTCTGTCCTGGAGGAAGCTTTTTTTTCTTGACTTTAAGGGTGATTCCTGGGTGTCCCCAAATTCATTTTACCTGAAATACTAGCTGCCTTGTGGAAGATATTTTCCTAACAGAAATTCAGAGGTATATACAGATGCATCTCAGAATGACAATGGTTAAAATGTCTGTTTCAGAGAACACTCGCCGATCTGCATATGTGCTTTTTTTCAGGAAATAGGAGGAGACAACAAGGATCCCCCAAAAGAGCGATACTGCATCTGATTACCATTGCGTTTCGGGCATTTATGTTAAAGACAAAGCAAAACAGAGCAAGGTAAGAAACCACCAAAATTATGGATGTGGGACAAACTCAATGTTCAATGTTGCCAAGACTCAGAGGTCAAAGGCGTGGTCACAAAGTAATTCAGGCACAAGGTCAGAAACAAATGCAGTAGTAACAGTGGCATAATAATGAATTACAACTCACCTACTGTAATAGCATCTGTAAACAATGGCAAGCTCACGGCTGAATACAAACTTACTTAGCAGTCATTCCATGTGCATGACTTAGGAAGGCCCTTTTCAAGTACATTCCAATCATAAAGGACTTGGTGACCAGGGTCCATCTAGATTTAAACCCTTCTTCTCCAGGCCTTGCTTGCTGATGGAGATCAGGAATAGAGTGTCTCCAATTTCCCTACGGCTGGCTCTGTGACTAGTGGATCAGAATGTTTGTCTTCTAAGTGATCTCTAGCTCCATCACTGCAACAAAGACTGTGAAATCCTATTTACTGACTCTTCCCCATTGCCTGTAAATCTTGCTTTAGAATTAAGCATTTCAGAGCTAAAATGTGTGTGGGGTATGGATCTGGTGACAGTTAGTGCCTTGTAGAGTTAGGTGTGTCTTGGAATTATCTAGCTATGGACAAATAGTAATTGAGAATCAAGATGACAGTGTTTAGGCCTTGTGTCTAGTAGTGAACAGTCAGTACAGAAAGTTACTTAGATCATTGGTCTTAGTCAGAATTAGTGTTGGGGGGAAACCCCTATAAGTTCAGGTTCTGCAAGTTTGGACGAACTTTGAACAAATGGGTTTCAGATACCCAAACTTGACCCGAACCCAAACCCGGTCCTCATTAAAATCAATGGCGACCCAAACTTTGGGACCCAAAAATGGTCCAAAATTACATATGAGGTTCAACCTTGGCAGTCAGCCCCCTTCTTTCCCCTCCCACTCCTCACCCGCCCACCGGTCATCCTTCATATGTAATTTTAATTACAAGGTTTGCAGTGCTGGGAGGTGGTGATGGTGAGTGAGGGGTTTCCTTTAGGCTAATGCCGAGTGTGCAGAAGCAGGAAGCAGCTGTACACTTACCTGAGTCATCAATCAGGTTGGTGTTCTTTTCTCTGTCAAAATGGCCACAGCTGGGGCTTCAAAAAGATGGGTTAGTGAGAACACTGGCAGCGGGCACTAGAAATGCTGCTAGCTGCTGCCAATGTCCTCACTTATAGGGACGGCCATCATTTTGAAGGCCTGGTCTTGGCCATTTTGACAGAGGAAAGAATGCCTACCTGATTGCCGGCTCAAGTAAGTGTACAGTTGCTTCCCACTACTGTACACACTGCATTAGGTTAAGTTGGTTAATTGGCTGCTTAGAAGCCCATCAACCAGCTTTTCCGGGTTCGGACAAACGCTGAACACAAACATGAACTTCTGTCTATACTCGTAAAGTTTGGTATGAAGCTGAACATTGCAGTTCGGGTTTGCCCCAAAC
Organism: Gastrophryne carolinensis; assembly: GCA_027917425.1. Lineage (NCBI taxonomy): Eukaryota > Metazoa > Chordata > Amphibia > Anura > Microhylidae > Gastrophryne > Gastrophryne carolinensis. Next base: position 459,696,635 of record CM051237.1, on the reverse strand, counting down.
TAGTTAGAATTCATAGCTGTAGTTATTGATAAAAACAAGGTTTAGTATGGTATCCAGGAAGGTGATGGAAGTGGACTCACATGCTAGGCATGGATTGCGAAATGTGGGGCATGTGACTTGAAAAATACATTGTTTGATTGGGGCAAAAATCGCACCAAATCCTAATTAGCGGGTGAATGGAATGGAGAAGCAGCAGTAGCAGGAAAGGAAGCAGTAGAAGCCCTAGTAAGTTTGGGAGGAAGCTGAACATCTACCACAGCATTATGTACAACGTGTGTGCATCTGTCGTCAACAGTGAGTAAAGTATACACTACACGTAACTCCCACCTAAACTGACACAGGTGGTAAACCCCTGGGCCTAGAATACCTGCTCATTGCTGCCTCACCATACAACAGGCATGAGTTGGCTAGATCCTCATGTCTTTGGCTTTTTTAAGAAAGGGTACAGCTGGGATATGTAGTGCATGGCAGTGTAATGATTAATTTTGCTTTTGCCCTCTCTCTCTCTTTTGTACAATCAATATTGGAGTTTTCAGGGCTCCTTTCACAGGTTAGACTCGGATGAAGCATCTCACATTTCCTAAGCTGACCTGTGGAGCTTGCTGTTGCATTCCTTATGGCCAGCTCATGCACAGCTGTAATCAGCAGCCGTCATATATTATACTATATAAAGTTACTGGTCGCTTGCTTGCTTTCCCAGATTCTTCTTGCCCTGTTCTTCAGTTCCCAGAAGTAGGCATTTCTGTTATGTAGCTCCGGCTCCAAATATTTAAAAAAAAAATGCACAGTATGTCTTGGCCTCATTTTAAAGCTCTGTGTGGTTCCAAAATTCCGTCTGTGTTTTCTTTTTTCCTGTACCCAATTTTTTTCTTTTTATGAAACTTTCATTTTGCATCGTGTGCTTTTCAGCTGTACGTCGTGTTCATGAGATGTGTGCAGCGCTCTTGAAGGAACAGTAAATGCCTGGCATTCTCCACTATATTACACACGGCTCTGGAGGTCATAGTATGGCAACTATCTACAGTCATAATGACGCAATCAGGCAACTCATGGCTCCAAGTTGTGTGAATATATTTTAGTGTGACTTGAAGGATATCTATCCTCATATATCAAATATTTAAAATGAATTTAAACTGAATAATGTTCCAACTCAACTGCCTCTTTATGCAGCTCTGAAACCCCGCCCTCCGCTCTCCTCTCAAACTTATCACAGTGTGCTTACATCACATCTCTGTTAGAGTCTCCAATGCTCTAATACTTAGGAACTATTACTTTTTGAAAACGGATTGAAGTTTAGGACAGTGCAACATGTAGCCAGAGACAATGGGACAACAATTGGGCGCCTGCCTTTAGTGTAACTTTAAACATGTTGCTAGTGCCCTGTCTAATGGGATATCTTCTGTGGTCTCGACTTTGGTTTATGCTGGATCTGCATTTGTTGCTGCAGGAGAAAAGTCTGTTGTGTCTTCTGGCTACTTCTACGATGCTGCCTGCTTTTTCTTGCCAGCGCTGGAATTTGGTTTGGAAGTTGAATGCACCAGCCACAGCCAGAAAAGGAAGTCTATTGGCTGCTGCGGGACAGCACATTGCGGGTAACCAAATAAAATGTCTTGTGTCTGAATTTACACTTTTTTTCTTTATTGTACAGTATTAGTACTACTATCAGTTGTGTTGACTGGTACATTCATTGTGTCTCTTTGCCACCTCTTTTAAAGAGTCAGAAAAGTCAAAGAGAGTCATGATGAAACTTCCAACAAGGGATTTTGTATAATATAAACATATCTTAGTCTGCAATGAATGTGGAATTTGCTCTCGCATGGCCAGTGTCATTCACTACATTTGAAATTGTGAGGCTCCAGCAGAGCCATGCCTTTCCAAGCCCTGAAAGAGTTAACATCCCTGTCCAGGCAGACAATAATTCTTTCAACCTTATCCCCCATGGGAATAAAATGCAATCTCAAAATTTCTGATTATATGTTAATTTCTGTGGATAATTTGAAATGGGTGTGTCATGGAGTCTGTGCTTGTGCCGCTGTGGTCAGAGACAGCTACAGGACTGCAGGAAAACATCCCCTCCCCCTCAAAGACTACCAGCCCTGGCACCAAAGGGCTTGTAACCTAGGGCTCAGAGGTCACACTATTGGCGGACCCTGTCCCTGCAAATTAAAAGCCCTTATGTCCTTTGGTATTTGGTGCAATGGGGCCACCCAAGGCAGGACCCTCCCATGACTCAGGTGAGTTTAATAAAACACAAACTGCTGCCTTTAGGAGCATGCCTAACATCACACATGTGCCTAATTCTGAAATATGTTTTCATGTCCTTACAGACTCCGAAGAAGGCATGGCAGGGTACAGAAGGGAAAGCTGGGGTGGGGGAAGGTGGCTGCAAACACTAGGGGGGAGCAGGTAACAACAAGGAAGAAGAAAGTAAGAAACTGGGAGGAATAAGGTGCGTCACACTGGGGACACACAATACATGGGATGCTTCAAATATAGGAGGAAGAATAAGGAAGAAGTGTTCTAACATGCATGCACTTTGTGAGTGCAGCATGTGCGTGTAAGAGTGCCTTAAGCAAGTTCTTGGGGTCTGTAAAGCTTTTACAACCCCGGACCCATTATGCTGATTTCATACAGCATCACAGTTCCAAGGGACACACCCACTTTTTTCTTAAAGAAATAATGAGGTGAAACTGTAAACCTCTATATTTTGGCAATTTCTTCTTCAATTTAAAAAACAGAAAACAATTTAGGACAAAGCCAAATGTAGCCCGACACAATGGTTTAACAATTGCCTTTGCCTGAAATATGACTTTAAGCAAGGGACAGGGTCTATTAGGTCTAGAAGCCCTCCTGCCAGATAGTTCCAAGTATTCAGCATTCTGTGCTCCTAATTGCCAAATACAATTACTCCAGCTCCAACAATCCTGGGAACTGCTTTAGAGGTCACTTGGATCAGTTCACAAACTGTTTAACAAAGAATACACACATTTCGTCGTCTACTTCCTCCTGTACCCTAAAAGGCGTGACTCCCTTCTGGTCCGGTGGCTCTGGTTTTCTGATGACATCTCTGTAGGGAAGGGACATGGAAAGAATTTTCCAGGGAATCCCCCTCTATGTCCCTCCCTTTCAATTATGTCATTTGTCACATGGGGGGATTTCACAAAGGTTCCAGCTCTGTGGTATAAAAGGATCCTTCCCCCTTGGCAGGCCGCAAAGAGCAGAAACCTGTGCCCTCCCTCACTACAGATGCCAAAGGAGAGGCTGTAACAACCCCTCCCTGGCATCAGGAGACCAGCGCCCACCAGATCAGAAGGAATCCCTTGACTGGCGGACCTGATGAGAGGATGGCGCCCTGTGAGGACAGGAGGAGGAAGGCGTGAAAAGGTGGAGTGTGCATGCACTGAAGCAGCATAAGGTAGCATGAGGTAGCAGCAGCATAAGGATCAGACTGGGTCTGCCGGGAGAGATAACCAAAAGCCACTGGACCCAGATGGCAGACCCCATGCCCCAGGAGAAAGATCAAAACCAGCGGTGGCCCCGCTGCGCTGGCCGAAGCCTTGATGGCCCTTGTTCTCCTTGCAGAGGATCGTGTGCAGAAAAAAAAGCAATGGTGCAGCTTGAAAAAGTGTGTGATACAGCGGGGCTCTTGTGGCTTATTCAGCCCCACTAGACCAGATTGCTTAGAAGGGCACTAAGTTTGAACACTAAAAAGATCACAGAGCTCTTTCCTAAAGAGCTGGTAAAGGTGTCACATATTTTTAACGCTATGAATGATTGCGGGATGTGTGGAGGCACATGAGGAGGACATAGTTAAAGTAAAGGCGGAAAATACTTCCTTGCAAGCTAAATTGGAGAATCACAGGATAAATCTATGCTTTAGGGGCCTTCCCGGGAGCATAGAAGATCCTCATTCTACTATCCTGGCACTGTGCCAGGAACTGATTCCTAGAGAGCCGGTGGAACATCTAGAATTGGACAGAGCACATAGGGCACTGACCCCCAGAAGAAAGTCAGAGGATCCCCCACGAGACATTGTGCTCAGATTTCATTACTTTAAAACAAAGGAGAGAATTCAGAATGCAGCGCCAGAAACCTCTCATATATCATTTCAGGGCCATAGCTTTCAATTTTTTTTCTGATTGCCCCACAAAAATATCTAAGAGGAAAGATATGCACCCTTCACTCAAGATTCTGCAAAGTAACAGAATTAAATACAAGTGGGGGTTTCTTTTTCAGATTAGCTTCACCTATAGAAATAAGACTTGCTCTGCTACTACTAATGACGAGCTCCAGAATATATATACACAGACTTCAGTCTTGCAAGAGAGAAGTCTTCCAGTTCGGCAACTTGAAGATCCTGTAGACTGGAGGAACCCCCTAGGAGCAGAGGGTCGGGAAACCAGTCCACCTTCTACATCGATAGACACTTGAAGATTTGCTCACCTTTTTTGGTTTAGTCTTTCTAGGGTTCACCTCTGCACTTTGAATGTTTCTGTATCTTTTGGATATATACATTTGATGCAGGTTTTGCTATACTTACGAGAGTTTTGGATTCAGAGAACATCACCACTTTAATCCCGCTATCTTATTCAATGCTGGATCGAATGATACTCTTGAGTGCTTCTGAGTGAGAGGACCATATTTTTCTCTTTCATATTATTTCTTTTTTTTAAAGTTATGTTTGTTTATCTTTAGCTGCTTCAATTTTTTTTATTATTATTATTATTTTCTTTACTTTTGTTGCTCTTTCCTCTCATGGTTTAGGGTATAATTAAGTAAGAAAAATTGTGATTATGTGGTTATTATAGTTAGAGGCCGATTCATTAATAGCGGCAGGTAGAGACAGTTGAGTGACTGTAGCGGCATTTTCAGAGCGCCCGCTAGTAGTCGCTGTGCTTGGCCGTTGTTCGGTTGTAGATAGCGACTCAGTCGGTTTGCCGTAATGTTGAATATTGGGTGAGGAGTCGCTATTTGACAGGTTCCGCGCTTTATGGGAGCGCATGATAGCGACTGGCCCTAGCGACCGGCTCCCACCATATTCATTAAAAAATCACGCTCAAAAAATTCTGGCGCTGTAAAATGTTTAAACCCCACAGCGCTGGCGGCGATGGGTTAAAAGTAGTTTTTTAACCCCCAAACAACCATATTTTTGGAAACCAAAAAAAAAAAGTTTTTTAAATAATTTTGTAATATGAATACATTAATATCAGACCTGTAATATCAATTCTGTACAATTTTCTTTTTACCTTAAAAAAATTACCTAAAATGGCAGAAGTGGTCACAGAATTTTTCACATAAAAAAAAAAACATTAATAACAATTAATTATGAATATTTAAAGATTGTTCCATTGAAATGCATTGGAGAGCGCCAGGTAGCGAGAGGTCATACCTGTCGCTGTTCAAGGTCGCTGGCGCTGTGGGCTAAGGCTGGAATAATGATGAATGAGTGGCTATATGGCGCTATCTCAGTCGCTAAGCAGGATTGGCTTGATAAATGTGTGATTGTGGTGGGGAGCCGGCGTTCTCGTGGTGGGGCCCGTCATTACCGGCCGCTCACCAGTCGCTACCTGTCGCTATTCCATCATAAATAAGGGCCTTAGTCTATTGCAGTATGCATAGTGGGGTAAGGGACTGAGGGATCCTGTAATTCTTGAATTAGCCGATAGATTTCAATCCTTCTGGACGTTGGACCTTAACTCCGGAATGACCTTTAGGGACCCTGTGGGGTGTGGACTGTACAAGGTCTACATGTAGAAATTATTATTTCGAGGAGATGACTAATTGATAATGACTAACTTGACGTCCTGAAGAATTCAGTTCTGGCAATTTTTGGGTATATGGTCCACTTTTGTAATAGTGTTTCCAAGCCCTTGTGTTAGGTAAGTTTTTATTATGGGCCTCATCTGCCTGATGGCCTATTCATGTTGCACTCATAGCTACTTCTGGAGTATTTTACCAGTAGGTAGTAAAACATATTTTCCTCCTTTTCAATTGATTATGTGCGCTTAGATATGTGTCAGTGCATTCCGTGTATCATGAAGCCTTTATTTTTTGTGGATGTAACGGGATGTAACCTACAGATGCCTTTATTCAATAAAAAATATATTGAAAAAAACGATGCCAAAAAAGGTGAGTTGTTTTTTTAAAAACATTTTTTAACAGTTTGTGAACTGGCAAGGGATGCGAAGAACCCCTATACCAGTGAACAGATAATATTAAAACATCCAGGCTTTATTAGAATTTTTTTTAAAAGTGGATGCAACATTTCCAAAATGTAAAGGTTACAGAGTACATTCTGGAAGTATTTTATCCACTATTTTAAAGTATCCTAATAAAGCCTGGATGTTTTAATACTTTCTATGCTGGACTTCTCTACTGATACTGGATAATTTTACAAGGATCTTGCCAATATCCGGGATGGAGCAAACTGGACCCAATTGGCAAGATCCGCATCAAATCTAGTAAATAAATCATGCATATACCAAACAGGAGCTTCTGAAGTGGGAGGACCACCAAGAACCTTCACATGCCGGCCTGCAACTCCATTTTCACACCCTAGTAAACAATTGCATTACCCACTTGGAAGCCAGGGTAAAGCATTTTAGACCATTTACAGGAAGGAGAGGCAGAGAAGCAGGTGTCTAGGTGAAACGAAGAAAGAGGAGATGACATCTGGTTCTTCCTGATGTACACTTAGCAAATGTCCACTCCCTCCTCAACAAAATGGACGATCTGCAGATGTTGTGTAGTAGATCCAATTCTGACCTTGCAAACGTATCAGTTGTATGCTTTGCCGAAACATGGCTGAAAGGCAACATCCCAGACAATAGTATTCAACTCCCAGTTTGCACTTTATCGGTGGATAGAGGCCCACTGCTATCAGGGAAAATAAAAGTAGGTGGTATCTGCTTCTACATAAACCTGCGTCCGGTGCACGGATGTCACTTTTGTGAAAAATTGCTGTTCGTGTCTGCAGGAAACCATGGTAATCACCTGCCATCCCTTCTACTCCTTGAGAAATGTCATCCATCATCCTCATGGGTGTATACATACCTCCAGACACAAAGTCAAAAGAAGCAATGGATGTCCAGGTGGAAGAATTCAACAGGGAACAAGTCACCTCCTGTATCAGGTTCTTTGAGAATATGATAGTTTCCACTAAGACCTTTGTCACCTATGCAAATAGCAAACTGTGGTTTAATGGAAGACCACAGAAAATCTGCAAAATCAAAGGCCCACAAGGATGGTGACAAGAGTAAGTACAAGCATGCTAAGTATTAGATGGCCAAGGAGATCAGGAAGGCAAAAGCAGTTTAATAGGGGGAGGCCGATTCATTAACAGCGGCAGGTAGCGACAGTTGAGCGACTGTAGCGGCATTTTCAGAGCGCCCGCTAGTAGTCGCTGTGCTTGGCCGTTGTTCGGTAGTTTATAGCGACTCAGTCGGTTTGCCGTAATGTTGAATATTGGGTGAGGAGTCGCTATTTGACAGGTTCCGCGCTGTATGGGAGCGCATGATAGCGACTGGCCATAGCGTCCGGCTCCCACCATATTCATTAACAAATCACGCTCAAAAAATTCTCGCGCTGTGAAATGCATGTTTAAACCCCAGAGCGCTGGCAGCGATGTGTTAAAAGTAGTTTTTTAACCCCCAAACAACCATATTTTTGCAAACCAAAAAAAACAAGTTTTTTAAATAATTTTGTAATATGAATACATTAATATCAGACCTGTAATATCAATTCTGTAAATTTTTTTTTTAATTTTTTTTAACTTAAAAAAATTATTTAAAATGGCAGAAGTGGTCACAGAATTTTTCACATTAAAAAACAAACAAACAAACAATTAATAACAATTAATTATGAATATTTAAAGATTGTTCCATTGAAATGCATTGTAGAGCGCCAGTGTGTGTGTGTGTCCTTATTTGATAAGTATGGTGTGGAGTGCGGAGAGTCGGTCGCACTGAGCTGGCGATACCTCTCGCTCCCTGCAGCGCTGTACAGGTGTTAGAGCGACCAACATACATCACATTCATCAATGCCAGCCAGGTTACTAGAGCAACTGGGGCGCTCTGTTACCGCGCCTGATACCCGCTTACAGCGTCGACTAGCGGTCGCTCTAAGCGCCGCTATACAGACGCTCATCTGCCGATACCTGGCGTTAGTAATGAATCAGTCTCCACGTATCTTTCTTGTTGTATCTATGTAATCTATGTATCTTTCTTGTTGTATCTATGCAATCTATGTATCTTTCTTGTTGTATCTATGCAATATAGGTATCTTTCTTGTTGTATCTATGCAATATAGGTATCTTTCTTGTTGTATCTATGCAATATATGTATCTTTCTTGTTGTATCTATGCAATATAGGTATCTTTCTTGTTGTATCTATGCAATATATGTATCTTTCTTGTTGTATCTATGCAATATAGGTATCTTTCTTGTTGTATCTATGCAATCTATGTATCTTTCTTGTTGTATCTATGCAATATAGGTATCTTTCTTGCTGTATGTATGCAATCTATGTATCTTTCTTGTTGTATCTATGCAATATATGTATCTTTCTTGTTGTATCTATGCAATATATGTATCTTTCTTGTTGTATCTATGCAATATATGTATCTTTCTTGTTGTATCTATGCAATATAGGTATCTTTCTTGTTGTATCTATGCAATATAGGTATCTTTCTTGTTGTATCTATGCAATATAGGTATCTTTCTTGTTGTATCTATGCAATATATGTATCTTTCTTGTTGTATCTATGCAATATAGGTATCTTTCTTGTTGTATCTATGCAATATATGTATCTTTCTTGTTGTATCTATGCAATATAGGTATCTTTCTTGTTGTATCTATGCAATATATGTATCTTTCTTGTTGTATCTATGCAATATAGGTATCTTTCTTGTTGTATCTATGCAATATATGTATCTTTCTTGTTGTATCTATGCAATCTATGTATCTTTCTTGTTGTATCTATGCAATATAGGTATCTTTCTTGTTGTATCTATGCAATATATGTATCTTTCTTGTTGTATCTTTGCAATGTAAATATGCAAACCCTTTTTCATGCTGCCCCCCCTCTTATCCAAATGGCAACAGATTTTGATGTCAAGAAAATGTCCTTGTATGTAATGTACTTGGCAAAAATAAACTGATTACTTCGGCCAGAACTTGAAGACCATCACTACTTGTAAATAGGCCCTATTATTCCTAATATAGAAAAACTTGCCTTGCTTTCCACTTTTTTATTCGTTAATCACCAAGATAATCCTACAAACATCCTAAATATCTGATTAACACTTAAAGCATTTTTGTATTAGAGCATTTGATAAGCTCTCTTTTCTGCCCCAAGCTGTTCCGAGTTCTTAAAAATCTTTTTGGAAGTCAGTAAGAGTATGGCTCCAGAGAGCAGGCTGGGAATAGCTTTGCATGTTTGGGGAGAAAGTTGCATATTAACCAAAAGTTTATCACTCAACTTGACAGAGTTGTGAAGCTCATGTACCGCGGCCAAGGCAAACGTTATGCAAACGTTCTTGGAAAGTTTGGGAGTTTCTTCCAAAGTTCACATCAATACACATGAAGTTTTACAAGGCACCACATGGTTCTAAGTCCCCCATCAGTGCTTAAAAAATGCCTTGATTGTACATGTGTGTGTTTTTATTTTACAAAATGTTCATGCATCAAAAAGTGAAAGGGACACCAGATGGGTTTTTATTTCTAGTCTTGTAAAGTAAACATGAGAAGATGAATTTACATCACTAGTATGCATAACCTAGTTCAGAGGATATTGCCCAATCTTCACTGCTGCTTCACCTATAGTAAGCCCCTGCTCACCGGGATGCTGGTGATGCCTTACCGTTTGCGGTTGCCCTCAGGACATGGTAGCGCAAGCAATATCTTCAGAGCCCTGGGACTATGGGTGTATAAGCTCTAATACCAGGAGTCATAGGTCGAGGGTTACAGGAAGGTCAGTCCGCACTGGTGTCAAGAGACAAGAGTATTCAGGGTTAAAGGATGGGCCAAGAATCATTCATGGGTACACGCAGTATGCAGTACTGGATCAGCCGTCAGATGGAGTCAATGATATCCAGGGGTCACAGTAGATCAGAAGGCGCAGGTCAGGAACGGACTAGGTCAAATGAGGTTCAAGTGGACCAAAACCCAGGATTTCGACTATCCTGGGTTTTGGTCCCTTCCCCGATTGGAGGTGCCCCGCTGTGTGAAACCCCCCAGATCGCCGAGCACAACTCACCTCTTCCAGGTCCTATGGCGCATGCGCTTCCGCTCGTCCAATCAGCAAGCCAACATAGGATAGCGGGGATGCGGCTCGCGCATGCACCATTGGACTGGGAAGCAAAGTAAGTGTACAGGGCAACCTGGGGGGTTTCACACAGCGGGAATCCGGATTTTGGATTTTTTTTCTTATAAATTCTGATCGCACTGGGTTTTGGTCCATTTTCAGGGTCATACATAATAGATAGCAAAGCTTAGACTCAATAGCATCCAAAGTTACGGCTTTAACAGACATTGATGCAATGGTTTGCAACAACTTTATAGGAACCAAGGTGATGGGATTGGCTGGCAACATCCAGGGCTCATTAGTTTGCATAATGTGTGTCCAGAACACTAACAAGGGCAAAAAGCCTGAATACTAAGACTAAGGTCCTTATTTAACAAGGGATAGCGACAGCTAGTGACTGGTGAGCAGCCGGTAATGACGGGCCCCGCCACGAGAACGCCGGCTCCCCACCACAATCACACATTTATCAAGCCAATCCTGCTTAGCGACTGAGATAGCGCCAGATAGCCACTCATTCATCATTATTCCAGCCTCAGCCCACAGCGCCAGCGTCCGACCTTGAACAGCGACAGGTATGACCTCTCGCTACCTGGCGCTCTCCAATGCATTTCAATGGAACAATCTTTAAATATTCATAATTAATTGTTATAATTTTTTTTTTTTTTTTAAATGTGAAAAATTCTGTGACCACTTCTGCCATTTTAAATAATTTTTTAAGTTAAAAAAAAAAAATGTACAGAATTGATATTACAGGTCTGATATTAATGTATTCATATTACAAAATTATTTTAAAAACTTGTTTTTTTTTGGTTTGCAAAAATATGGTTGTTTGGGGGTTAAAAAACTACTTTTTTGAGAATCTTTGAGAATTTTTTGAGCGTGATTTGTTAATGAATATGGTGGGAGCCGGTCGCTATGGCCAGTCGCTATCATGCGCTCCCATATAGCGCGGAACCTGTCAAATAGCGACTCCTCACCCAATATTCAACATTACGGCAAAACCGACTGAGTCGCTATCAACTACTGAACAACGGCCAAGCACAGCGACTACTAGCGGGCGCTCTGAAAATGCCGCTACAGTCGCTCAACTGTTGCTACCTGCCGCTGTTAATGAATCGGCCTCTTAGGCTCATTGGCCCTTTCAAAATTCCCTCCAGCGGCTGCACAGCCTTCCACTGCCCGCCCATTGCTGCCAGAGGGCATAAAGCTTGTGGCTTGTGTACATGCGAAGGGATTCAAGGATGGGCAAAGGATGAGCCAGTGCCCAGGACTGAATCGTCGTACGGACGACAGTCAGCTCGGGACATTGATGGACGAGGGAATGTCAGGAAGGTGAGTGGACCACTGTGATACATTCTCTGTATATATATATGATTGTAAAAGGATTAATTTTTCATTTGGAAAAAGTAACTCGTGAATAGTATACAGAATAATTCAAGAAAGGTACAAAAAGAAAACATAATAGGGTCGATTCAGCATCATGTGAGAACACATTCTCGCACAGTTTCTGGTGAGAGAATCTTACTTTTGAACAATTTAGCAAGCACCGTTTTACTTGCAAGTTTGCACAGGCACAAGCAAGTAAACGTCAATTTACACAGGCACAGCTAGTATTCTAGTTTTTTATGTTGTCCCCAATACAAAAATTCTTGCAAATGTGGTCGCATGATTCAGGGACCACAATTAAGGTGGACAAAACCCCCCCCAAAACAACAAAATCTATTTTGCTCAGGTACATTATCTTTTGGATGTTTTCTGCTGTCAATGCTGCTTGCCATTTCTGTTATAGCGATTTTAATTTTTGTTTTCTCCAGGTATTCTATTGGTATGCCGTTGGTTTGTGACAGAATACTGTTGTTCTAAACTAGCTGTTTATACCCCCGTTCTTCCCCCTCCTCGCCAATCACATGCTGGGAACAATTACAGCTTAATGAAAATAGTGCTAGAAGGAAGAAGGGGGGAAAGAAGATTTAATTTCCCCTTCATTTTCCTCCAATTTTTCCTTTGAAGCCAAAATTGTTTTAGAGTATTTTTATCCAATTCATTACCAGGACACTAAGTGGAGTTGATACATGTTCTTGTTTTTAAAGTGGACCAACACCCAGGATTTTCACTATCCTGGGTGTTGGTCCACTTCAGCGGGGCATCCGAGGTCAGGATGCCCCGCTGTGTGAAACCCCCCAAAAAACGTACCTTTTCGGCGATGGACAAGCCGCCGCCGCCGCCTCCCGCGCGTCCCTCTTACAGGCATTCACAAACGGCCAGCGCGGGAGCGTGCACTGCTAGAGGGGCGCGCGGGAGGCGGCGGCGGCGGCTGATCCGTCGCCAATAAGGTAAGGTTTTTTGGGGTTTCACCCCGCGGGACATCCCGATCTTGGATGCCCCGCGGTGAGGGAGGTGATCGGCCCGGGAATCTTATAGATTCCCGGGCTGATCACCCCTGGGTGTTGGTCCACTTTAAATTTAACCTTCCAGAAGAGAATGGTTATTTTGGTGGGTTTTAGTCGCCTTTTTGGAGAAGCTGAGCCATGTGATGAATCCCTTGTTCATGGAAAAGCGTCTCTGCAGTTTCGGCTTCGGTCCCCGGGTGAGTTGAGCAGGAGGCACCCAAAGAGATGCTATACAGGTAGCACAAAAGCCAATGAGAGCTGGCAGAGATGTTGGGCTCTGAACACTGATAGATGCAGCTGGGGCACTGACAGGTAGAGGAATCTTATCTGGAGTCTGATCCTAAACTCCACCAAAGTTGATTCTCTTTGAAATTCCTTTTCTTTCTTTTCAATAATTTTTATTGAAGATATATATATACACTTTTGGTATATCTGATATAACAGATCATAGACATCCTTATATAAACCAATTTGTGCACATAAACACATCATTTAAAGAGATGCCTTTTAAGTATTCTACCGGTCTATTAAGAGTCTGTCTCTCTCTCATTCATCCCTCCAAGCTAACGCTAATTTGGGTGGCGGGGGAAACGGTGATCCGAATATTACCAAGTGCTGGACCTGATTTGGCTATTTAAAGCAAAAAGAAGGGCACCTAATCCCCAACCAGTAGCAGCACCTCTGTGTTTAGCTGCTAGACTGGCCATAACTGATTGCTTGGACAGTCAATTAGTGCAGCAACAGTGTGACCTCTGTGCAACGATTGGCTGACAAAGCAGTCAGTCTCCGTTGGCCACCGAAGGATCAAGCACCCGGTACTGGGCTGTTTTTTGTTTCAGACCAAGTGCAGTGCCAGGAAAGGTATGGCAAACAGGGGTTCTACTTTAAGTAGACTTGCACTTTAAAATGGATGGTCACCAATTGGGATAACACCCTGCGGATCACAATGTTTTTTGTTGTTCTTTTGTGACCAAGAGTCATATACAACTGGTGGATCACAGAGGGAGCAGGAAAAAAGTGGCAGAGCAAAGCCACTCAGTGCTGAATTTGGTGACTGTGGGATCCTAAAATTAGGTGACATTGTGGTTCAGCCCGTGAGGGGTCCTTAAAGTTTTATACTATTTATCCAGAGAAAATTTTTGGACAGCTTTAAAAGAAACAAACCCTGGAATTTATTCTTCTGGGTTTTCCTGGGGTCCAGGGCATGCCTCAACCACCCCCCCCCCCCAGAATGCCCATTATTGTTACCAATCAGCATTCTATGCTGTGCATAATAATGTATGGCATAGAATGCTGAATGAAAGGCGAATGGCAAGCATCCCCAGGCATTTCACACATCAAGGCATCCCAAATTGAGATGTCTGGATGTACACCCCCTTTTACTGACCCTAAGCCCCACATACTACAGCAGAGTGATGCTCAACTTTGTCCCGCATTTCCATGTCTTGTGCACTCACAGATTGCTTGCCTGACTGCACAGCTGGGTTAAAGACAGAGGACAAATTCCTATGTGTGTGCTGGCATGCAATGGTCATTTTTGGCATGCACCCCCAAGAAAAAATAAGAAATAAAACTTTTATAACATTAGCTAATGCCACCTCATGCAGTTATTTCTTGGTCCACATCAGTTTGAACAACATGAAAGGGTAAGTGGCACTTCAGTGTTGGGCCTTACAGACAGGTGTGAGCACAAAACTGAGAGTAAGGGTCTGCTTTGAAGTAAACCTCCAGGGTGCTGGCTCACAGGGATCCCATATAAACCTTATATACATCCTCACGCCACAAAAGACATTGCAGAGATACCTAACTTTTCTTCGTCCAATAGGAAAACCAGTGTTCATTTAGGACCGAGGCTTCTTAGATTTTCTGGGGACTGCTTTAAACAGAGCCTCCAGTCTATCCTAGACAGCCTTCCCCACCCTGTTCACTCCCCCTGAGCAATTTTTTAGAAGTGGGAAAAAATACTCACCTTACTTCCTTGACCTTCCTTATGGTGCTCTGGTGCAACTACAGTTATAATTGTCTTAGTCAGAGACTTCTGTCATGCAACCATTCCTAGTGGCTACTATTTTTACCCCTATTCTCCAAAATAGGCACTGGTGTGAAAGGAGGGGGTGATATTTTGAATTTTTGACCCGGGTGCCACAAGGCCTAGCTACACCACTGCTTTATAGAGCCACCTTTTGTGGCAAGTACAGCTGCAATTCCCTTTGGATAAGTCTCTATTAGCTTGCCACGTCTTGCCATTGGAACTTTTGCCCATTCCTCAAAGTAAGACTTCCCCAGTTCTTCAATTTAGGTGGATTCCACTGGTGAACCGCAATAGAAACATAGAAATGTAAAAGGGTGACGGCAGAAGGAGACCATACGGTCCATCTAGTCTGCTCTTATGTGTATACTGTATGGTCTCTTAGGATAGACGTGTGCTTATCCCTGGCATGTGCTCATTCACTGTCGATTTTTCAAATCACTATCTTCAAGTCTGGGCTTTGATTAGGCCATTCCAATACATATTTCCCCTAGAACCACTTGAGTGTTGCTTTATCAGTATGCTGGGTCATTGTCCTGTTGGAAGGTGAACCTTCATCTCTGTCTGAAATCATTGACAGACCAAAACAGGTTTTGCTCAAGAATATCTGTTAGGCGCCGGACACCCTTCTCTCTTAAGCCAGATAATCCCCAATCTCCACCGCCTCTTCTGCCTTTAGACAAGTCCCCGCTCGCAGGAGACGCGGATTGTGCCTCTCCAGACTCGGTTACCCCCAGGACTTAGTTGGCGCAAAGATTACCGGCTTAAGGTGGAGACGGGTGAACGGCAGGGTATCCCGAATATGGATGCCGGGATGTAAATGGAATTACAAACGGAGAGTCAATCAGAGAGGTCCAGAAACAAGCCAAGGTCAAGCCGGGTGATCACAGAGCGCGGTATCCAAGGGGTCAAGCGAAGATTAGTCAAAAACGAGCCGAGGTCAAACCAGGTGAGCACCAAAACGCAGTAACAGAGGGATCAGGCACAAGCGGAGTCAGGACAGGCGAAAAGGTCAGGACGGGCAGCAGACAAGGATGGTCAGAGACGAAGCCGAGTTGAACACAGTAAACGCAGACTATAACGCACACCCTATTAACCAGAGGCTATAACGGGCACTGGACAAAGGGGCAGCATGGTAATAAAGGGAAGACTGGCCAATGGGAAGGGGAAAAAGGAAAGGAGAGGGAAGTGTGCTGATTGGTGCGACTGTAACTACCCAATGGGAGCGGTCCCAGGAACTGGACCTGCCCAGGCCAGACGGGCTGTCCAGTCCCTGGGCCCGACTCCCATCAGGACAGCTGACAAATTAACTTGACACTTGCCCCCGGCGGATGCGCTGGGAGCAGCGCCGCCTGGGGGCATATACAGAGCGTGCTCGCGCGCGTGCGCGAGCACGTGAATGGCCGGGCGCGCTCCCGGCCGGGGGAAGCACAGCCGTGCCGACAGAGGACACCACGGGGCCGCCTGCCCCCGCCGCACGGCCCGCAGCGAGGCCGCCGCACCCCGCCGCCGCCACGCTGGCCCCAGAGCGGTACAGAGAACCAGCAGCAGGACGGGGCCGTGACGCGCCGCGGGACCGGGGCCGGGAGGCAGGTAAGTTCCTAACATTACCCCCCCCCTGAGGAGGGGCCACCGGACCCTCCAAGCTGGGCTTCTGAGGATTCTCCCTATGGAATTTTCTCACCAATCTCTGTGCATGAACTTCCCTAGCCGGAACCCATGACCTTTCCTCAGGACCGTAACCCTTCCAATCAATCAAATACTGAAGGGAACCACGAAAAAAGCGAGAGTCCAAAACCCGAGCAACCTCAAATTCCTGTTGCCCGTCAACTAGAATGGGATCCGGAAGATTATCGGGTTCAAAGTTTCTGGCAGGTTTCAAAAGGGAGACGTGGAATGAGTTACAAATCCTCATAGAAGGCGGGAGATCCAGGCGATAGGTAACCCGATTGATTCTCTGCAGTATGGGGAAAGGACCAATAAATCTTGGACCCAACTTGGCAGATGGCTGGCGTAAGGCCAGATTTTTGGTCGAAAGCCACACCAAATCGCCGACCAAATAATCAGGATTATTATATCGCCTACGATCAGCAAAATTTTTTTGTTGGATCACAGCCTTAGACAGGTGTTGCTGAATTTTATCCCATAACTTTGGCCACTGAGACATCCATTCATCTAGAGAAGGTACTCTAGAAGGCTGGTCCGACAAGGCCGAAAATTTCAAATCTTTACCGTAAACACAACGAAACGGAGATACCCCGGTGGAGGAATGTGTGGCATTATTAAGGGCAAATTCAGCAAATGGAAGAAACAACACCCAATCCGTCTGGACATCAGAAATGAAACAGCGTAAATATTGCTCCAAGGATTGGTTCGTTCTTTCCGTTTGCCCGTTGGACTGAGGATGAAACGCAGATGATAGGGAGACAGTGAAGCCCAACTTGAGACAAAAAGCCCTCCAAAAACGGGAAACAAACTGGACCCCCCTATCTGACACAACATCCTCCGGGATACCATGGATTTTAAATATGTGTGTCACAAAAAGTTGGGCCAGGACCTGAGCAGTAGGTAGCTTTTTTAATGGGATGAAATGAGCCATCTTACTAAACCGATCTACCACCACCCAGACGACAGTGCACCCTTGGGAAGGGGGAAGATCGGTGATAAAATCCATGGCCAGATGGGTCCAGGGGCGGGAGGGAATGGGCAATTGAAGTAGAGGACCCTCAGGAGAGTGTCTTAATGATTTACTGCGGGCACAAATCTTACAGGCTCGCACGTACCCTTGTGCGTCTTTTCTAAGGGACGGCCACCAAACCTGACGAGACAGCAAGGAGATGGTTTTCTTGACACCAGGATGACCCGCCAACTTAGAGTCATGGAACTGGTGCAAAACCGCAGCCCGATAGGCAGCGGGCACAAATTGGGCATAACTGGGTTTTTCGGGCGGGGCTTCAGACTGGAACCGGGTTAAATCAGGAAGCTCTGGCTGGATAGCAGCTACTACCAGAGCCTGGGACAAAATGGGTAAATTTTCCCCTTCTGGTACAGTAGAAGAAGAAAAACAACGTGATAAGGCATCAGCCTTCACGTTCTTGGATCCCGGTTTATAAGTAATAGAAAAATTGAACCGGGAGAAGAACAGAGACCAGCGAGCCTGTCTTGGGGTCAATCTTTTAGCGGACTGAATGTACTCTAAGTTCTTATGGTCGGTAAAGACAGTAACGGGAAATTGAGCCCCTTCCAGCCAATGTCTCCATTCTTGAAACGCAAGTTTAATTGCCAATAGTTCTCGATTCCCAATATCGTAATTTCTCTCGGCAGGGGTAAATTTTTTGGAGAAGAAGGCACAGGGATGGAGGCGCTCAGGGGAACCGCTGTATTGTGAAAGCACTGCTCCTACACCGAGTTCGGAGGCATCCACTTCCACAATAAAGGGTAATTGGCAATCCGGGTGCACTAACACAGGGGCGGAACTAAAAACTTCTTTTAATTTCCTGAAAGCCAAGACGGATTGCTCTGGCCAAACAGCAGGATACTCCCCTTTCTTGGTGAGATTAGTGAGGGGAGCTACCAGGGTGGAAAAATTTTTAATGAATCTCCTATAGAAGTTGGCAAACCCCAAAAATCTTTGTAAACCCTTAAGATCTTTGGGTTGTTCCCACTCTAGTACCGCTTTAACCTTGGATTGGTCCATGGAAAGGCCGGTATTAGAAATGATGTAACCCAAGAAGGGAACTTCAGTAACCTCAAATTGGCATTTTTTCAGTTTGGCAAATAAATGATTCTCCCTGAGCTTCTGTAAAACCAGACGAACATGTTTACGATGTTCTGATAGCGAGGAAGAGAAAATCAGGATATCATCCAAATACACTACAACAAAACGGCCCAAGTATTCCCTAAAGATTTCATTCACAAAATCCTGAAAGACTGCGGGAGCATTACACAAGCCGAATGGCATTACCAGGTACTCATAATGCCCTTCATGTGTATTAAAAGCTGTTTTCCATTCATCTCCCTGCCGAATCCTAATAAGATTATAGGCCCCGCGGAGATCTAATTTGGAGAACACTTGGGCCCCAACCACCTGAGTGAACAGCCCATCAATTAAAGGCAGGGGATACTTATTCTTAACCGTTATCTTGTTTAAACCCCGGTAATCGATACAGGGCCGGAATCCCCCATCTTTTTTCTCGACAAAGAAAAACCCTGCCCCTGCCGGAGAAGAGGACGCCCGTATAAAACCCTTCTTTAGGTTTTCTGCGATATACTCCCGCATAGCAAGATTTTCGGCTCGTGTTAAATTGAAGATTTTCCCCCTAGGCGGCATAGTACCCGGGAGAAGCTCGATGGGGCAATCCCAAGGTCTATGAGGGGGAAGTTTATCAGCCGCTTTTTCAGAGAATACATCAGAAAAATCTAGATATGGGCTAGGCACTTCTTCAGGGGATAACTGAGTGGCTCGCACTGGAAGTTCCAGACAGGAATGAAAGCACAGAGGGCCCCATTTAACAATTTGCCTAGTTACCCAATCGATTTGGGGATTATGTTTCTGTAGCCAAGGTAGCCCAAGAACTAGAGGGGTAGAAGGCATTTTTAGAACTAAAAGGGAAATTAATTCAGAATGCCCCGCTCCCACTCTAAGCAGGACTGGTGAGGTTCTATATTGAATGAGCCCCCCCGCAATGGGTGTGTTGTCAATGGCAGAGACCCAAATGGCTACAGGAAGGGACTGGAGCGGAATTCCTAGGCTTTGAGCTAAATCAAAGTCAAGGAAGTTTCCCGCTGCACCACAATCTAAGAGAGCTTCCAGACTGATACATTCTAGGTCAAGTTTTACCTGGACCGGAATCATAAATGGGGACAATACACGAGGAGATACCTTACAGCCTAGGTGGGTCCCCTCGATTCCCCCTAGGCTCTGAAGTTTCCCGACGGCTTCTTGGGGCAGGCTCTGACCATGTGACCTGTTCCGCCACAGTAAAGGCAGAGACCTTCTGACAAGCGCCGACGTCTCTCAGCTTCAGTGAGCCTGGTGGCGCCCAGCTGCATGGGCTCCTCTGAGGAGGGCAAGGCTGGAACTTCGGCTCTCAAGCTGGAGTCGGGATGTGACCCTTTTTCCAGGCGTCTCTCCCGCAGACGTCGGTCAATGCGAATGGCCAAATGCATGGTTTCGTCCAAGGTCTGAGGAACTGGATAATTCACAAGAATGTCCTTGATGGAGTCAGACAAGCCTAGCCTGAACTGACCGCATAGCGCTGGATCGTTCCAACGTGAATCGACCGCCCATCGTCGAAACTCTGAGCAGTATTCTTCAGCTGGCCGTCGTCCTTGGCGTAAGGTACGAAGCTTTGCGTCTGCTGTGGCCCCCCTGTCAGGATCATCATATAAAATCTCCATAGCTGAGAAGAAACTATCCACAGAAAGACGAGCTGGATCCTGGGGCGACAGACTGAAGGCCCATGATTGTGGATCCCCTTGGAGGAGGGAGATAACGAGACCCACGCGCTGCTCCTGTGACCCGGACGAGGTTGGTCGAAGATGGAAGTAGAGCTTACACGAGTCCCGAAAATTTGCAAATTTGGCTCTGTCTCCAGAGAACTTATCTGGAAGTGGAATTTTGGGTTCCACTGATGATGCGGCCGAAGCCCCTTGAGGGCTGGTGTTAATCGGAGCTGGACGGTTCTCCTGGGCCGCCACGCGATGGGCCAGGTGCTCAACGGCCGCGGTTAAGGCCTGCACCTGCTCCAATATCTGGTCCATTCTTTTGGGCCCGTTATACTGTTAGGCGCCGGACACCCTTCTCTCTTAAGCCAGATAATCCCCAATCTCCACCGCCTCTTCTGCCTTTAGACAAGTCCCCGCTCGCAGGAGACGCGGATTGTGCCTCTCCAGACTCGGTTACCCCCAGGACTTAGTTGGCGCAAAGATTACCGGCTTAAGGTGGAGACGGGTGAACGGCAGGGTATCCCGAATATGGATGCCGGGATGTAAATGGAATTACAAACGGAGAGTCAATCAGAGAGGTCCAGAAACAAGCCAAGGTCAAGCCGGGTGATCACAGAGCGCGGTATCCAAGGGGTCAAGCGAAGATTAGTCAAAAACGAGCCGAGGTCAAACCAGGTGAGCACCAAAACGCAGTAACAGAGGGATCAGGCACAAGCGGAGTCAGGACAGGCGAAAAGGTCAGGACGGGCAGCAGACAAGGATGGTCAGAGACGAAGCCGAGTTGAACACAGTAAACACAGACTATAACGCACACCCTATTAACCAGAGGCTATAACGGGCACTGGACAAAGGGGCAGCATGGTAATAAAGGGAAGACTGGCCAATGGGAAGGGGAAAAAGGAAAGGAGAGGGAAGTGTGCTGATTGGTGCGACTGTAACTACCCAATGGGAGCGGTCCCAGGAACTGGACCTGCCCAGGCCAGACGGGCTGTCCAGTCCCTGGGCCCGACTCCCATCAGGACAGCTGACAAATTAACTTGACACTTGCCCCCGGCGGATGCGCTGGGAGCAGCGCCGCCTGGGGGCATATACAGAGCACGCGCGCGCGCACGTGAATGGCCGGGCGCGCTCCCGGCCGGGGGAAGCACAGCCGTGCCGACAGAGGACACCACGGGGCCGCCTGCCCCCACCGCACGGCCCGCAGCGAGGCCGCCGCACCCCGCCGCCGCCACGCTGGCCCCAGAGCGGTACAGAGAACCAGCAGCAGGACGGGGCCGTGACGCGCCGCGGGACCGGGGCCGGGAGGCAGGTAAGTTCCTAACAATATCCCTATATTTTAAACCATCCATCTTCCCTTCGATCAGTTTTCCACTGCCTACTGCTGAAAAACATTCTCACAGCATGATGCTGCAGCCACAATGTGGGGATGGTGTTCTGAAGGTGATGTGTAGGTTTTGTGCTAGACTTTTTCCTTGGTGGCCGAAAATTTCAATTTTTGAGAACCTTCCTCCATATATTCGGAGAGTCTCCCACATGCCTTTTGGCAAACTCAAAACAACTCTACTTATTTTTGTGTTTTTCTTGTTACTCTTCCATAACTCCAAGCTCTATAGAGTGTACAGCTTATTGTGCTTGTATGGACAAATACTTTAGTCTTGGCAACTCTACAGGTCCTTCAGGGTTAGCTTTGGTCTCTGTGTGTTGCCTTTCTGATTAAGGTCCTCCTTGACCTGACTGACAGATGCCACTCCTTTGTGGTATAAAATTCTTCCTGCCCGACTGTCCATCTTTAGCTTGACGGGACATCAAGGATCGATAATAAGGGACCTGGGTCTCAGACCAGGAGGGTATCCCCAACACGGTGAACTTGAAAAGAAGACATCTGTTGGATATTTTGACCCAGGTCTTGCCAGTATCTGAGATATAGACTGTACAGCTTATTGTCCTTGTATGGACAAATACTTTAGTCTTGGCGACTCTACAGGTCCTTCAGGGTTAGCTTTGGTCTCTTTGTGTTTCTGATTAAGCTCCTCCTTGACCTGACTGACAGATGCCACTCCTCTGTGGTATAAAATTCTTCCTGCCCGACTGTCCATCATTAGCTTGATGGAACATCAAGTATCAAGAAGAGGGGACCAGGGTCTCAGACCAGGAGGATATCCCCAACACGGTGCACCTGAAAAGAAGTTGTCTGTTGGATATTTTGACCCAGGTCTTGCCAGTATCTGAGATAGAGTGTACAACTTATTGTGTTTGTATGGACAAATACTTTAGTCTTGGCGACTCTACAGGTTCTTCAGGGTTAGCTTTGGTTTCGGTGTTGCCTTTTTGATTAAGGTCCTCCTTCACCTAACTGACAGATGCCACTCCTCTGTGCCATAAAATTCTTCCTGCCCGACTATCCATCATTAGCTGGACAGGACATCAAGGATCTAGAAAAGGGTGTCCCTGACATGGTGCCCATAAAAAGAAGACTGCGTTTGTTGCATATTTTGATCCAGGTCTTGCCAGTATCTGAGATGGGGTGAACCAGACTGAATCGGCAAGATCCAGGTCAGATCTGCCATTGACCTGGATCCAAATCCCAGCACTACTTGCCACCCAGACTACCATGCTTGGCACATTTTAATGAATGACTGTCCGGTTCCCTAATTCCAACCATTCAGAGCCTAACCAATCCATGCCATGGGTGTGTGTGTGAAAATGCCTCAACTGTTACCACTGTTGCAGTCATCATTTATAAACCGGGTCTAATTCGACCCATATGTCTCTACAATAAAGTATAACATAAACACTCAACCCAAGAACAAAATTAAAGAATGCTGTTTTAGTCCCAGCCAAACAATTTCCATTATTTTCCTGTATACAAACAACAGTGTTTACAGCAATGACCTTGCTTTGACCATGTGCCTTTATACAGTGTACCGAGGGGCGGGGGGTGGGGCGCAGCACGTACATTAGCGGGATTTCATAAATAAAAGTTCATGTTTTATTTGTAGAGTTTGTTTCCCAATTTCCTCCACTTAGCATTGTTTGTGTTTATGACAATGTGGATTATTATTTTCGGAGGAACCAGGCCATTGCCATAGCAATGATGAACCTGCTACTACGCAATCGGTAAACACAGCTGGTTGGAATATTTCGGACGCGCAAGTGGAATTCCGATGGGGGAAAGAAAAACTTCTAACGCACTTGTTTCAAAGGATCAGATGTTTGGTTTGGTTTTGAAGGCAACTGTAGTGAGTCCAAAATGATTGCATTTGGGAGTAAACCTTACCCCTTACTGTATTGTTTTCCCTCTAGAAGAATGCTGGGAAACCAAATATTACATTTGATGTAACAGAATTCTGCTAAATTTATCATCAACAAAAGTAATGCAATATCAAAAACAGAAATTTGCAAGAATTTTAGGACAAATAGATGCCACTCAACACTGCTTATCTGCCTCAACATCCCCGCTCCCTCCACTAGCAGAGCAACAGGTTGCCAGGTGTGGCAGTAGTGTGTAGAGGAAATAGAGCGGTGAGACCGGGGCTGTATGGCCTCACAACGGTAATGTGCTCAATGCCAAAAAATTTTTTTTTCAACTTCCACGACTCTTTGGCAGAGGAGGGGGGTAATATTTTCACTTTAGGGTCACTTAGATGAACTTTTTAATGGCAATTATATTTTCCATTGTCCCTAAAAACACAATAAAGATGACGGGGAGCTCAGTTCTCGGAAATCTTATTCTAAAGAATCGCAGATGTCTGCAGTTAATGACAGCGGCACTGCAAGGGGTTTATATGAAGCACTGCAGCACAGTGGAGTCCTGTGAGAATGATCACAGAAACACGCTACTGTTGTTTTCTCAAGAGTATTTTCTTCCATCACTTATGTAATCAGTTTCAGAAATCGACAGTCGTCTCCCACCTTTAAATAATTAGCCCTTGTGCACAGACTCCGCGGGTTCTGACCTCCTATGTTGGAAACTTAGATTAAAAAAAAAAAGAGGAGAAAGGAAAATGGGTTCCCTACCTTAGTTTATAAGTGGAGCAGGTTGGTGGAAAAAGCTGAATGTTGACTGGTCTTCTTAGCATGGCTGTTACCAAGAGTCCCGGTTGTGTTTTTATTGCAACATATCAAGGACTGATTGCACCAGCCATTTTAAGGGAATTGTCCATGCATTAAAAAGTCTATATTCACCTGAAGTTTCTCCTTGCAGGTCCAATGTTCCCCCCTAGTTCCTCCGTCTACTTCCAGCATCATCATACCTACCGATAGTGGGGAGCCAGTTATTCTGTCATCTAGCACATGGCGGCCTTGCATGGTGGCATTTATCAAGACTTGTTTTTGCCCCAAAATGCCTACTCCATTCATTGCGATAAAAGGGGGCCTAGAAGGTCAGAGGGCCCCATCATTGTTGTTCCTCTATCATTTATCGGGTTTGTGCTCACTTCATTAGAGAAAGGATTCGTCTGTTTCATTCTTTAGTTGTCTAGCTTCAAGTTAAGTGGACAGTCTAGCCAGGCAGTGGGAAAAGCAAGCAGGATGCTCAGCTGCATAACTCGAGGCATCACCAGTAGGAAGAGGGAGGTTGTGATGTCACTGTATAGAGCCCTGGTGAGGCCACAGCTAGAATACTGTGTGCAGTTCTGGAGACCTTACCTGCAAAAAGACATTATTCAAATAAAACAGGACCAAAGGTGGGCAACAAAAATGGTAGAAGGACTTAAACTTAAAAGAGACTTAAAGAACTTAATTTGTACAGTTTAGAGATGAAGGGAGAGAGGGGGCATGACTGAGACCTTTAACTATGTGAAAGGTTCGAATATGGTTCAGGAGAGAAGTGTTTTTAAGAAGAAACATTGATAGAACAAGAGGACACAACCTGAAGCTAGAGGGAAGATCAGGAAGAAAATATTATTTTACAAAAAGAGTTGTAGATGCTTGGAACAAACTTCCAGCAGAGGTAGTTGAAAAATCATCAGTAAGTGAATTTAAACATGCCTGGGATAAGCACACATTTATCCTAAGATAAAGAGAACATACAGTATACACATAAGGGTAGACTAGATGGACCATATGGTCTCCTGCCGCCAACCTTCTATGTTTCTGTAGCTGCTTCCAACTGAGTTAAAAGACAGAAAAACGATTACTGTATGAGCCTTTGAAATGACCCCATTTATTGTTCGCACCAGGAATCCGTCACATTTAGTTGCACCACTGACGCTCCCTGAATGTCTTAGTTGGTGAGCCACAGAGGTGTGGAGTCTAAGGGACAGCCAGGCCCTCTGTAGTACAGTCCTAGTTGGTGGAGATGGGCTGGTGAAGAGACCATCCTCAGGTTGCGAGCACCATGGTTTCCAGGAAAGTCTGCAGAGGAGACAATAGTTTTCTTCCCTATGACATGAAAAAGGACTTTTTGAAATATTCTGCTATCCTCATGGACACCACCATTGGGAAATTGCCCGTTCTCCCTGATCGATAAGTATGAAGATGCCACCATTGCAAGAAGGAGCTGTTACCCCTTTTTTAATGCCTTGAGGGACTTAAATGATATAATGGAGTGTGGATTTTAGAATCAGTTTTAACATGTGTTAGCAGTTGTAGATTGTAGTTGTATTTTGAGTGCAGATCTTTACTGTATTTAATAAAGGTGTTTCATGATAGGTGTTCCCTTTAATACAAAGTTATAAAGAAGCCACAGGGCTCTATCTATGTCCCCACAGAGATTAGAGGATACTAGATGGCAAGGGATGGACCATGAGCTCAGATGTAAGTGCACTTAACATGACCCTGGAAAACAATTGGCATTTTATGGACAGTTTAATTAATACAGAAAAGGAATAAAAGATGAAAAATAACACTTGGGTTGACCTGTGGCCCTTCTTTTATAAAGTACAAGTACATCTGCTTGTGAAAGCACCATGGGAAGTTGCTATATTTATGCAGAAGGATGTCTTTGGAAATCTTTTATTTCTGGGTGATGTTAAGCTGTAACGGAGTTATTGTTTGGAGGACACGACATTTGTAAAGGTAATGACGCTGTCATTAACGCTCGCGATCCTTTCTGCAACCGATCCTCACCCCTGTGCTTCAGGCACTGACATTCTAATGGTCAGGAAACACCACAAGGCCGTACAATTAGAGAATAGCAAAGGCTCCCTTTTAACACTGACTTAGACCTATTACATGACGACCTTTCCTTACAAACTGGGTCAATGGTTGGCTAATTTAGATATCATTTATCATGACTTAGTCAACTGCCCCTGTTTCCTTGTTACAACCATTACTTAACCTCAAAGAAAATGAATTGCAGTTGCCCCCAAATTGCAGCTAAAACCCTGATGGGATAGTGAATGAGACTTTTTCTTGGACCAAAAACACATGGGGTAAACATTTAGGAAAAATAGTTCATGGGGATATTACAAAAGGGAAAACTTTGGTGTGGATATTCACCTCCAATGTTCTGTTCCTACTCTATAAAAAGGAATTTTGTAACAGTCAGAGAGTATAACCCACAAACAGATTACATTAACAAAAATGTAATGGCAAAATGTAAAAACGATTCATTTTATCGAACCAGCCAAATCCCGTTATGATTAGAGATGAGCGAACTTCTTGAAAGTTCGATTCGGGCGATTCGCCGAATTTCCCCAAGAAATTCGGGTTCGCCCGAATCGAACTTTCACGAATCACTCATCTGAAAAAAAAAATGCAGGCATGGTGGGAGCGGGCAGGCCGGCTACGTCTGTCAGCCGCCGCCGGCCCGCTGACAGCGCAGCCGGCCTGCCCGCTGTCACCATGCCGGCATTTTTTTTTTAAGCAAACACTTACCTGCATGGTCGGAGCGTGGAGGCCGGCGCCGCTCTCAGCTGTCATCAGAGGACGCGTCATCAGAGGGCGCCGGCCTCCACGCTCCGACCATGCAGGTAAGTGTTTGCTTTTTAAAAAAATGCCGGCACGGTGGGAGCGGGCAGGCCGGTTGCGCTGTCAGCGGGCCAGCTTCCGCCGCCCACTGACAGCGTAGCCGGCCTGCCCGCTCCCACCATGCCGGCATTTATTTTTTTTTATTTCAGGGAAAATTTGATCGGCACGAACCAAAAAAAATTCGGGTTTGTGCCGAATCGGATTTTCCCTGAAATTCGGAGCGAATTCCGGTTCGTCCGAACCGGTTCGCTCATCCCTAGTTATGATAAAATGAATTAGAACAAAAAATATATATATCTACAGTGGTGCTTGAAAGTTTGTGAAACCTTCCGAATGTTCTATATTTTCCATAAACCTGATCTAATAAGCAAAAACTATTGAGCTAGTGTCCCAAATCACTAGAAATCGCTAGAAAATGTTGTTTCTTTACATTCTCAAATCAAACCCTCAGCCTCATCCCCAAAAACTTTTCCTACGTACAACAATCTACTTCACCAGTTCTACTTGTAATTAATTTCTTCATGGTTTTACACCGCTTTCAAATTTATAAAGGAAATTAGATTTAAGTGTCATATAGATGTCATTTGTTGTATTCCAATTAAACTCACAGATAGTATTGTGTCCCAGAGCTCATAGGGCTTTATTCATCAAGCCATAGCGCCAGGTAATGACTGGCAGCGACAGGTAACGACAGGTAGCGAACGATGACCGCCGGGCGCCGTACGCAATACCACATTTATAAAGGCAAATCTGGTGAGTGACTCTAACAGCGACACATAGCAACCGATTCATCATCACACGGCTCACTGTATACCGCTGGTGCTCTGGCTTCCAGAGCGCCTGGTATTACCTGTCGCTACCTGTCGCTCTTCCATACATTTCAATGGACGATCCTTTTATTCTCTTTAAACAGGGTTTTATTTTTATTCTTTTTTAAATGATCAAATAATTGTGTGACCTCTCCTGGCCTATTTAAAGTCATTTTTGAAAACTTAAACTTATATAATTTTTATGCAGAATTGTCCTTACATGTCTGGTATTAACCCTTCTAGTGCAGCTACGTGAGTCTCAAGTAGCTGACTTTAGAGCCCCATAAAAAAAAAAGATACAGACTTACCTGACCCCTCGTTTGAAAGTGCCAGCTATTAATTCAGCTTGATTTTTGCCCCCGGGCCTCTGATCTTCAGGAGGGGGCCTGGAATAGGCCCCGGAATAGGCCCCCCCACGCCATCTGAAAGAAAAAAAATAAAAAATAAAAATGACACAAACTCACCTGACAGCCCGATCGCTCTCCCCGGGTCTTCTCTTCACCAGGGGGGAGGCTCCGATCCCCCCCTGGACTTACCACTCTTCGGGTGAGGATCCAGCAACGGGCCCTCACCGTCCTCTTTGGCCGGCACTGGCCCCGCCCCTAGACCCTCCCACTTGTGGGAGGAGCAGGATGACGTCATCCCGCTCCTCGTATACCGGCACCCGGGCTCCGACTGTCACTTGTCGGTAGCGATCGGAGCAGGGAGGGTGGGAGTCAGGGAGGCTCTGATCTCCCTGCCTCCCACCCTCCCTGCTCCGATCACTACCGACAAGTGTCATCTGCAGCGGCGCGGGACACTGGATGGGAGGTAAGTATAAGTGAAAAAATAATAAATAAAGAATTTTTTGTCTGGTGTCTTTTTTTTTACTTAACCCTTTGTGAACTGGTAAGGGGTCCATGAGACCATCCAGTTCACAAGGCTCTGGGGCTGGCAATCACCTGCGGCTAGCGGGGACTTGCCATAACCCCCAGCCCCCCCATTACCTGCCTCCCCAATGGCCGGAGGGCAGAAGGGCCCGGGCCACTTAGTGGCTCTGTGGGCTAGTAGTCTGCAGGGCCAGGGGCCACCAACGCTGGCCCCTGCGCCCTGTTCTACAAGCACCCATAGCTGGTCCGGGTCGGTAATACTGTGTAAGGGGGACCCTACGTCATTTTTGGGGGGATTCTAAGGGTTTTTAACCCTTAAAATTCCCCCAAAAAATGAGGCCCCCCCCATGTCATTTTTTTTTTAAGTTAACCCTTTACACAACTATGCAATCATATTGCATAGTTGTATCCTATCTGAAATCTCCTAAACTGCTGTTTCAGTTTGGGGGAGTTTCCTGGGCAGGAAAGGGTGTCTACCAATACATATGTGGTACCGTTGTAACCGGAGAAATAGGGCTTTCACACGCAATAATATATTATTAACAAACTTACATTTTTTATCACAATAAAAACTACAAATTGTAAAAAAATTTATTTTTTTTATTTTTTTGCACATATTTCACCCAAAAGTATTGAGAATACACTAAAAAAACGCCAAACAAGACATTTCATGTTGAAGCCCAGAGCCCAGCTGAAAAAAACAATATAGAATTTTCCTGGAAAATCCCTGAAAATCCCTTCAAAAATCAAGGTTGAACATGTGTAGCGCATAAACGTGAAGAGTAGTCTGGCAACAGAGTGTGACAAAAAATCTAGGTAGGCTGGCACTTAACCACTTAACGAAAGCGTTACCATTGCATTTGTCTCTGACGCACGGCTCCGCCCCCATGAGCCTCTGCGGCTCACAGAGACGGAACCCGGAAGTGGAGACGGACGCCGCAGCCGCGGCTCTCACCTGTGATCGCGGCGGGGACATCGCTGGATCGCAGGGAGAAGGTAAGGAGGCTGCGCCGCCCGCTCTTGCTCCCAAATCTATCCCGAGCGTGACTCGGGGTTACCGCTACTTACAGCGCAAATTAACCCCGAGTCACGCTCGGGATCACCGCTAAGGGGGTTAAAGGGTTAAAGTGTTCATGCTACAATGTAATAACAATGTAATTGCATATGTTTTCGCTTTGTTACTAGTGGATATATGTTCAAAAACAGACTTTAATCACACAGCGTCTGGCGCTCTGGGCTCCAACTACCCAATTTTGAGCGCTGGCGCTGTGTGTGGCTATTTTTTTGATGAATGTGGTGTGAGTCGGTCGCACTGAGCTGGCGCTACCGTTTGCTCCCATACAGCGCTGTACTGGTGTTATAGCAACTCAGACAATATATTCATCAATGCCGGCCAGCCACTGAGACGCTCTGAAATAGCAAACCATTGCCGAGCACAGTGACTACTAGCGGTTG
This sequence comes from Gastrophryne carolinensis, assembly GCA_027917425.1. Lineage (NCBI taxonomy): Eukaryota > Metazoa > Chordata > Amphibia > Anura > Microhylidae > Gastrophryne > Gastrophryne carolinensis. The sequence goes on along the minus strand of CM051237.1, from coordinate 459,666,420 downwards.
CTCTTAAAGCCTCGCTACAGGTGCTGATCTGTCGGTACCTGGCGCTAGTAATAAATCAACCTGCCCGTATCACTGAAAACTATCTCAACACCAGTGATCATTATTTTGCCAGGTGCGCCCAGTTAGATGAAACTACTTAAAGCAGACCAACAGTCAAACATGACTTAAACCAACACAACAAACAGGGCTCCTATGCATCCCTCCCCAGGGCAATTTGGATTGCAGCACATAAAAATTCATTTACCTTCTAACTCCTGCTGGAGTCAATTTTAAAAACGATTGACGGCGGTTCATGCATTTGCAGGCCACCTGCAAACAGGATGTGCTACTGGGCTTCCTGTTAATGTGCGTTGTCAGTTATGTCATTTGGGAGTGGAAGCTCCAAAATGGTCGCTACTTTTCTTTTCTAACTGTGCCAGGCGCTTGGTCCAGTTTAAGATGGACATACCACATTATCAAGCAGACCATAGGTTTCAGGCAATAGCAAAAATAAAAGTATCTGTCTGCCACCAAAACCCACCGAGGGCCTAATTTATGAAAAACTATCTGCCAGACTACAAAACATGAGTGCAAAATATAATTTATATTTTTTTTTACCCTAGCGTATATAATGTATATATCTTTGTCTACCCTGGTGCATGTTGCTGCACTGCAAGAGTAGAGTAACATTTACAAAAACATTAGTGGTACAGCAATATGCTGAAAAAAAAGTCTGGCAGACTGTCTTGCAATTGATTGTCTTGATAGGAAGAGATATGTGTCTGATTTAGAACACAGATGGGTTCATACAGATAAAGGCATAATGAGGAAGGTTTCGGCCAGACAAATTCATCAGATCAAAGAGGAACATCAACACACTGTGTGTATCCCCACAGATCGCTCGAAATATCACCTCTTCCTTGTTCCCATGTGTGCCGCTCAGCCAATCAGAGACGTCAGTGCAGCAAGGACATCTAAATGGAGCAAGCACTGCTGGACGCATCTCCGGCAGCGGCTCTGGCTGTGCACTTCCCCACACCACCCTTTCAGAAAGGCCTGGTGCGGGTGCGTTCCCAGCTAAAGGCATGAAGATGAGGCATGGGCACATCAGAGTTGTCAGTTGGATAGTTTGGAGGTTTCACACAGCAAGGCATCGCAATTTGGGATGCCCCTATACCTAAGAGGTAGAGCACCCCATCCCCAAGTGTCTCATAGACTCAGAGGGGTGTTGCTCCTCCTCAAGAGAGCAGCTGCTAAAATGTCAATACAAAGCAGGAAATAGGTATTTGAAGCTGCTGGTGTCTCTGGAGAAATATTCAGAGGCTGGCAAGAAGAAATGGGCCCAGACATAAATGAAGACACTTCAATTTTCACACAGTCTTGTGTTACTCATGAGTCTCATGAAAGCCTGGATGGTGCAGATGGATGGAGTATTGGATGGTTGGTGGATGACCACAATGTCCCAACAATGCTGAAACATCAGCCAGGAGGTGGCGGAGTCATGTTTTTGGCCAGGATCATGGGAAGAGAGCTGGTAGACCCCTTTTCGAGTCTCTGAAGGTGTGAAAATGACCTCTACAAAGTAGTTAGAGTTTGTGACTTCCATTATACAAACAGAAGAACCCCCCTTCCTTAACAAATCATCTTCAAGCATGACAATGCCCTTCTGGTGCCCAGGGTGACTACACTGCTTCTCCTGACCTAGAAACTAACCTGGTGCAGAGCAAGAATACACTGAAAGAAATCAATGTGTCAAAACACAATAAAGGCAGATTCCAGTAATGTAGGGGGGTGCACTATGGGCCCCCTGAATCTGGATCCTATGAAAGCTGGGAGCCCTTTTTGTAATAAAGTTGCGAAGATTCTATTTTCTCAAGGGAGTCGCTTGACCAGGATGCCCCGAGCTCGTTGATCAAATAAAAAAAATACAGATTCTTAATAAACTTGTAAAACTTGACCTTTATTTGGAAAGCTTAGAAATATCCCCACAATGAAAGATGCCGAGCAGAGCCATTTATCTTCCTGACAGGATCACATCATTTATATTTAATGCAGAGCACACCAATGATAAAAGAAGAATGTCAAATGTCAACCTCACAGTACCCGAGAGTTCAGTTCTGTATGGAATCTGCCAGCTTGTGTTAAATGCTAGTTTACTAGGACTTTTTGGCAAGTAAACCGGAGAATTGTCACCTTTAAGTAATTTATTTTTTTTAGTATAAAAAAATCTATAAAGAAATCTAGAGACTGAAACGAATCAAGCTGATATCATACAGGAACCAAAAAAATGAAGGCTATTAATCACGTTTTACCAGGCTGTAGACCAAGATGCACCACATCATGAAAATATTGGCACACACTGGCGTACGTGCTTACAGAACTTATAGATATTCAGGTTGGGAGATGTTGCGGCAATGTCCAAGAAGCATTGATTACTAGTGATGGGCTTTAGGTCCTGTCCGGGCCAAAGATAGATTCAAATTATTTTATTATCTGGCATTCCAGCCGCCGATACTGGCCGGAGTCATACCTCCCATCAATACGCTGTGAAATGGAATATGGGGGACCTAAAAAAATACATTTTTAAAATAAAAAAAGAACTCATCATTGTGGCTTCTTCCTTTATCTGTCCCCCAGTGGAGGTCCATAATATCTGCTCGCACACCGTGATCCATCTTTGAGAACTGGAGATCTTTTAGCAATATGCTGCCAAAATGAAATAACCCGTTACCTCAGGACCTCAAAAATAATATAATGTTTCTTTTCTTTAGTCATTTACATCAAGTTTTGGCTAACTATAAAAGCCTGTTTGGGCCTGTATCTTGCACCATCTAACTAGAGTATAGGGTTGATTCAGAGAGACAAAAAAAGACTTTTGTTTTTGTGCCTTTCTGTATTTTTTTTTAAATGTTCCCGCTCTCGTATGAGTGTATGAGCGATTCTATGCATGCATTGCAAGCCTTCTGTAAAGTCTTCGTCCGTTCGTATGCCAACGAGAATATCATTTTCCAGCTTTCGTTTCCCGTTTATGTTACTCATGTTACACCGTAGGCTTCTGTTTTTGCCCTTTTTCCATCGTCTCCTCCCACGAATCATTTACGTTTCCCGTTAGATTCTGTTTTCCTTTTACAATAAATAATTGTCCAGACGAAAATCCTTACGACCTTACGCCTGAGCACTACAAACGTAACTCATTAATGTGCTCGCCTACATATTTGGTTCACTCACTTTTGCTACAACGCTTAGCTAAATCACTTCGCGCTCTCATTCTTCTTGCATTTCTCACCCCTAAAACTAACCCAAATCACTTCGCAGTCATGTTCTTCTTGCATTTCTCACCCCTAAAACATACCCAAATCACTTCGCGGTCATGTTCTTCTTGCATTTCTCACCCCTAAATTTTACCCAAATCACTTCGCGGTCATGTTCTTCTTGCATTTCTCACCCCTAAAACTTACCCAAATCACTTCGCGGTCATGTGAATCTTCATCTCTAAATATTTCTTGGCCCATTCATTTTGTGTTAATGTATTTTGTAAATGAAATGACGCTGAAACAGTTTTTTGTTTTTAATCACAAATGCCAGTTTTTGTTGGCTCTTTTTTAAAATTGTTGGTATAAAAATGTAACAACTTTTTTTTTTTTTTAGTAATAAAAGAGAAAATATTAAAATTGTTAAAATTTAAAAAAATTTAAAACAAATAAAAACTATATACATAGCAATGGCAGGACCCAGAACATTAGGCTTCATCTGTGGTCCTCAATGAGTCGCGCATCTCCTGCAAGTCGGCCACCAACGCAAGGACCCTTGCACTCATTTGTGCCACTCTGGTACGTGTGGTCCCTGTATAAAAAAGAAAAAAACATTATTTGTTGGCAAATACATGTTTCTCAGCTGGGGATGGAATGTTTTTTCGGTGGCAAGCTAACTCATGACGCCATATGTAATTATGCTAAGTAATTAATCTAAGGAAGAGGGCATATGTAATTATGCTAAGTAATTAATCTAAGGAAGAGGGCATATGTCATTATGCTAAGTAATTAATCTAAGGAAGAGGGCATATGTCATTATGCTAAGTAATTAATCTAAGGAAGAGGGCATATGTCATTATGCTAATGCCATTGACTATGGCTTTAGGTATCTTGGTGATCATGTCAATTCCCACATACTCAAAATAATGACATTACAACTTACTTCGTTGGTGGCCGACGTCTGCTTCGGGGACCACCCTCGGTTCTGGGACCTGCCACTGCTGGGAAGTTGAGGCTGTAGAGACATGTCAAATAGGGTCACTTATAATGTCTGAGTCAACAGTAAGCAAATGACAATTTGAATGTGTGTGTGACATCACCACCTTCTACATGTGCCTCCTGGGCCTGATCTGCTGCAGTCCCTGCTCCAGATCCTTCACCCACTACAGAATCATCTAGAAAAAGAGATTAAGGGAATCAGCTTTTGCTTAAATAGCATGTATGTGTGTGCGGTTACATTAAGAGTCACATACCAGAGGCTAATGGCTCCGTCGCTTGGTATGACTCCCTGCCCACGCCGTGATGCCCCTCCTCTGTAGAAAGGTCCAGGGGCTGGTCGGAGGCCGCTACAGAGGAGGGGTAGGAATGTCGCCCTGGAGATCCACCACCTTCACTTGGTGCTGCAGATTCATGCAGCACTGGTCGGTCTGTGCACCTCGGTACTCCATTTCCACTAGAAAAGAACACTAGAAAAGAAAAGCATTTAAAAATAAAGGCCTACCTTCTGTATTATGTACATCTAGCATGCAATTGCTATGTACTTGGAGCCCCGAAAAATCGCCGCACTCGGGGCATGTGGAGCCGTTTCAGGTCCGACCAATGCTGCATGATCTGTGTATGGGTGAAGGTGGTGTCCGTCTCCTGCTGGATCCTGGAAATGATAGTAGTCGTACCTTTGCTGAAGTATCGTCTAAAAAACACAAAATATACATAGTTGTTAGATCAAACTGCATACAAATATCTGTCACAATTAGATCAGTTGACTAAATGACATTCCCAGACACATTTCTAGCCTCAAACTATCCTTCGAGATGTTAGTGAGTTGGTTCGCACATGTGCGCACTTCTGTTTGGCACAGAGTTTTAAAAACTTTTAAAGAAAACTGTTTCTTCCTGCACTTCCTTAAGGCCTAGGCATGCATTTAGATGGCAAATCAAAGTCCTTACAATACACTTACGAGCATAATCAGCTCTTCTTGTTGGCGGGTGAAGATCGTGGGCGCCATCTTTCTTCTTGTCCGCAGCAAATAAGGAATGCCCCAGCGGTTTCTGGGTTTGGCACGGCCGGACGAAAGGCCGTATGCATGCCTACGTGAACGCGTAAGCGTCATACCTAGGCATTAGGATTTAAAGGGTCCTGGACACACAGCTCATTCTCTTTGAGATTTTCAACATGCCAGCTAAAAAAAACCCTCGGTAAGGCCACACCAGCCAAGGAGGCCACCAGCAAAAGGCCACAGCGGCCTGAGGAGCCTTCTTCACGTCCGACCACTCGGTCCCAAATACCAACTCCGAAGGTGCGGGAAATGCGCAGCCACAGTGGCCATCCCAAGGCGACATTACCCACCAAGTCCGCTAAACCCAAGCCAACCAGCAAAGCCAAGGAGGGAGTGGCTAAGAAGAAACCAACAACAAAGCAGGCAGGTACGCCCACAAGAAAGGCCACTAAGAGGGTGAGAAGCCCCAGCCCCCTAAAAACACCCTCCCCTCCTCCCCGGCCTAGCACATGCCTTCAGAAAGAACACCCTCTCCTCCTTGGCCACATTTGCCACCGGCACAGGTGGCAACCAACTATCCATATGCCACATCCACGTCTGGAAGTTCTGTGGCCACCCAGGCAAGGACCCCCAGTCCATTTGCAAGTCCAGTCCATTCGTTCTCAAGCCACGTGTCCAACATTTCAACACAAAAGAGCCAGCCCAGAATGTCCCCCGAATTGCCTACATACAGAGATGAGCCCGAACAGCAAGCAATAGGCCGGACATTGCGGCAAGGACAGTTGAGTGGCATGTTTGATGAGGCCCAAACTCTTGCATTGGCAAGTGGGCTCACTCTCCATTATGACGAGCTATATGGGCGAAAATCAAAATCTACAAGCAAAATGAGAAAAACAGAAATCTTGGAGGAGCTCACCAGACAGGTTAATGCTGTGGGGGAGGAGCTTAAAGATGTGGAGCAGATACAGCGCAAAATTTCTGACCTGAAGTATGGAGCACGGAAGAAAGAAAATTAACAGCGCAATTACAGGTACATATTTGAGTTGTGCATTTGTCTGCTTGTTGTATTGTCAACAATTTCCTAAACCTATATTTTTCAGCTTACAAACTGGCGGAGGCTTCCCCACAAAATTACAGTTTACACAAGCTGAGGAGATGGTGCTAGCGTTGATACACCCCGTGGCATTAGAGGGCCTCTCTGGCCAACGGGACACAGACATCCCTACCATTCCTGCAGGTTAGTAATGTTAGTGTGTCTGTGAAATGTTTTAAACGTGTAAAATGAGGCTCACAGGCATATATGAACACATGCCCCTAGGGAGTGGCTTGTAGGGGAGCTTACAGTTTTAGCAGGGTGTTTAATGTCTGCGGAATGTTCAATTTAAAATTTTGCAGGCCATACACGACCTTAGACAGTATTTATGGTCACTATTAAGTCTTTATTTTCGCAAAGCATTGCCTGTTATGTGATTCTACTCAATCATATCCAACACTTCCTTCTTTGTCTTTAGTCCACTTGTGTTTTAGCTGTGCTTTGGTCTCAAATACTTGATCAGGGGTCAGGGAAAGGTCTACATAGGAAGAATGCCCACCAGCATACTGTGAAGACAAATGCTATTTGCAAGCTGAGTGTGGGTCCCTAATGGCCCTTTAGGGATGTGTGAAGCCTCATAACATGCAGTTCGTGCATGTTTGTATTATTTAAGGTGACCAATGTGTATGTACAGGGTGAGTCATACATATAACAGATAATGACCTTCATAGTGAAGGTCACCTTGGACCATTGGGGGAGTTGGCATTCCTGCTTGGCCACGTGTTTTTTGGAAGCATATGTAGTAATCCAGATCATCAATGGATTTTTGGGTGTTTACGTGCCTTTTTATTTAAAATACAGCCCAGCATCAAGCCTCAGCAAGTGTGGAAGCCTCATCAAATTTGACCACGCCGTCAACTTTCGTGCTGCCTAGGAGCCAGGACCAGATATATACGGTAAGTGGACGTTGATGAATCTCCTGATGCATGTGAATGAACATGACTAATTTGCATAACAAATATATTTAGGGCCCAAACTGAACCTTTTTTGCACATGTCCCAACAGACCCACACACTGATGGAGGAAATCCAGCAGATGGAGGAGGATGCCAGCTTGATGAGACCTTCAGAACTGACCCCCTTGGAACCTAATCTGCCACTGTCCAAACATGCTACTGCACCAAATCCTCTGCAGCAGACTGAAGCTGGACGCATGCTGCCAGCCCATCGTGGGCAGCATTCAGAGACTGAGCCTACAGTCCCCAGTGGTAGCTCTGCTGCAAAGGATTTGCCGAGCACATCTGCAACTCTTGCTTGCCCTAGAGGACCAGCATCTGCAGGCGCTCAAACCAGGGGAATTGGTAGACGTAGTCAGCAATGTCGACCAGTTTCCCAGGGGAGGCGCGTGACGATCCTGGAGTCAGCGTGGCACCATGAAAGGCGTTTATTTTGTCAGGTGACTCAAAGAACCACAGAGCAGCTTACTGCACAATTAGATACATTAAATAATACATTCACCACCATGCTGACAGAATTTAGGACGAGCAACAGCCACATGGCCACCTTAACTAATAATTTCACAGCCATGCTCGAGGAAGTTAGAACTAGCAATAGACTTATGTTGGAACAGTGGCAGATTATGAATACCACACATGCCCAGGTTATGGGCCACCTCCAAGGCCCACCACCAGGGTCTTATGGGCAACACCCATTTTAACAGCTATTTGCCCTGCATCTTTCCTCTACATCCCCACTGTATTGACCTGTCTGGTGAGTGCTACCAAGATTGCCTTTTTTATGGCTTTGCTTGTATGATTTTGATTTTCGCCCACTAGCTACCCCACTAGCCAATGCCTGAGTTAAAGCCTCACTGAACCTGCCGCTCAAGCTGTCACGCTGCAGGCTTGGGCCTAATGAAATTGTGTCTGGCTCATCCTGTTTGTAGGCATGATTGGGGGACATTCTGGGCTAGCAAACTACTACCTTGAACCCTGGCAAAGATTGGACTGGACTTGTATTTGGACTGGGGGTTATTGTTTGGGTGGGCCAATGACTTGGGCGTGGATGTGGCATAGGTATGGCTGCTTTCCACCTGTGCCTGTGGCAAATGTGGCCAAGCAGGAGAGGGTGTGTATGTGGCCCTATGTATTACTAGCCAAATATTGACATGCAAATGGTTGCTCCCTATGTCTGTTTATTTTATTTGTTATTGCAACTATGTATGCAGATGAAGTCTGCGAGTGCCCTTCAACTCCAATTTTTCCTATTTAAATAAAAAATATTGAATGTGACTTTATCTTTTGTTGACTAAGTTGATGCATTAATGTTTGGGTTTTTTTGAGATTACTGAAGGTTTTTCTAAGCAAACATGTCCAAAAAAAACGCATGAGGCTCAGATCATGTGTGAATATTTTAGTAATTAATTCATTACTATTTTTCCAAAAAACAATACTCAAGCATTCACAAAGCCAAATTATAGTAAAAATAAATAATTACATGCAACAAACAAACACAGGAAAAACAAATTAAGCAAAATGGGTGTTAATCAAATTGGCCCGAACAGCTTGGCCAGAGGCACTAGGTGTGCCACGGTAGTTCTCTTCTGGGTCCTGGCTGGGTGGAGAGGGGGGCAGATCCACATATCGGGGGACACGCTGCATTATGGCAAAGTTGTGGAGGACACAGCAGGCCAGTATTATATTGATGACCTTGTTGGGGTACATACTGGAGTGCCCCTCCGGTATGGTCCAAACACCTGAAGCGTGTTTTTAACCGGCCTAAGGCCCTCTCCACAACGGCCCGGGTCTTCCGGTGGGCCCGATTGTAGGTGTCCTGGGCCGCATTCTGTAGCCAAAGGATGGGCGTCATCAGCCAGGGAAGTAGCGGATAGCCAGAATCACCTGAAAGAATAAGAAAATACTTACATAAATTACACATTCCAAATATAAATTTTGGGACAAGCGGTCGTTCACCCTGACTAAGAGCCTATCTTATATTTTAGCCACATCCTGTACATACAGATTGCTCACCTCAAAAAACAGCCTAACACCATCTACTGCATGTTCTGAGCCTTTAAACATCCAAGATGGCGGATGAGGGCAAATCAGGCAGCCTGCAAACAGGAATTGGCTTCGGACTGTGCTGCTCCGCATTCTGGGATGTCTTACCTTTTCAGGACCCCAGATCTGCTTGTCTAAGCCAAGCACAGCTCTAACCTGCCCCCCTGCACTTTATCCCGCTCTCCTCTACTCAGTAAGTGTCATGCATCTGAGCAAAGATGGCACAGACCCTATCATAAAGTCAAGAACAGAATTGCAGCTGAGTGTGGGGAAGAATAATAAGTAATCTACTAGAAAGTAGAAATATATTATTTTTAAATGCTGGGAAATCATTTTTTAAGGGTTTGTGCTTTGCTAAAGATCATGGTTAAGGTCCGGTTTAACATGTCATCAAGGGGTAAAAACAGCCATAAGTTCAGACATGGGTCATCAACTATATTCATAGGCATACAATGAAAAGTGAATGACGTTATTTGCGTCAACTTACCAAGGAGCCATCCACCTGAGAATTCTCCAGACTCAAACCGACGGTACAATCCAGATCGTCACAAGATGTACGCTTCATGGGATGAGCCTGGAAACCCGGCGAGGACACTAAGGAACCGCATGTCCGGGGCCACCACTGCTTGGAAATTCAGTGAGTGGCCCATTTTGCGGTTCCTGGGAAAAAAGAAAAATAAACAAAATTAGCAAGGCAATGTAAACTACTAAAACACTAACTCCTAACACCCTCCAAAAACATGTTGGGCAATACAAATAACACAAAGTAAGTACCTAAGTATTTTTTTGCAAAATAAAGATATGTATGTTGGATCAACTACAGATTAACTTTATAATGACTAATTAAGGTCCACATGAAAATGTTTGGCTTTGGCCGACATGAAAATCATTGATGAAGCTAAAGAAGGTCAAATGTATCACATGGACAATTTACAAGAAGGGATTTATAGATATACAGTGTAAGCTGTTTCACAGGGACAATTTACAAGGAGGGATTAATAGATATACAGTGTAAGATGTTTCACAGGGACAATTTACAAGGAGGGATTAATAGATATACAGTGTAAGCTGTTTCACAGGGACAATTTACAAGGATGGATTTATAGATATACAGTGTAAGCTGTTTCACAGGGACAATTTACAAGGAGGGATTTATAGATAGTTAAAATACAGTTTGTCTAAACTATATAACAAAATGACCGATTGAACTTACCTATAGATGTACTTGTCGGCTGCAGGAGGGACCAATGCCACGTGGGTGCAATCAATTGCACCCATGACATTGGGCATGTCGGTGATATTATAAAATGCCAGCTTAAGCCCGTTCCAGGCTACCATGTCGTCAGGAAAATAAATATATTTCTGACTAATGGTAGCCATGCCTTCCAAAAACTTGGATAGCGCGCGGCTCAGCGTTGGCTGGGAAATCCCCGCAGAGAGGGCACTCAGCCTCTGGAACGAGCCGTTCGCCAAAAATTGCAGGCAGCCAGCATCTTGGTCATACCTGAAATTGCCGCAATGGCCGCAGCTCACTATACAACTTATGGAAGGAAGCGCGATTAAGTCTGGTTAGCTCGAACAGCTCAACGTCATGCATGCGATCGATATGCATGCGTCGCCGGTGCAGTCTGGCCTCTGCTCTGCTGATACATTCAATGCGCATTAGCTGGAGTTGGTGATATTCCTCCACAAAGGCACAAAACATGGTGAAAGCAAGGTATCCAAGGTCAAAATGGTCCCGTAAGTGGATCGCAAAGGAAACGGTTTTATAGGGTGGTGGTCCCTCGGCAATCTGCTCTCTGAATGAGACGCAAGCCCAATAACGTAAGTTGTCTGAACGAACGCAAAATATCAGATTTAGATGGGAAAATTATCCGAACTAACGCAAATGATCGGATTTAGTTTCGTTCATCCAAAGCGCATATACGCATGAGCGCGAACGAACGTACGAATGGAAAATGGAACGAAAAAACAAAAAAAAAATGACAAACACACACAAAAACATACAAAGACAGCTACAAAAGTCCAGACGAATGTGTCTATGAATCGAGCCTTATGTTCTGAAATAAAGGATGACACCTGACATTTAGAGCATTCTGCACTGGTAGGTAGCCCGGTTCCAGAAAAAGCTAGCACAGGAAAGAGTTTGGGTCAGTTAGTTAGTTGTCAAGTAGGACAAAACCCTATTTGAGTTGCCCTGAAGTCTAAAAAAGAGCCAGCAGATTCTCTATCCCTGGGCATGCCCAGCTGTGTGAAAACCCTTTGATCACTGGTATACATGAATGGTCAGCAATCCCATGTCAAATGTGCCTGCCGCATCCCGATTTCCCAGCTAATACGTACTACATCACCCAGCCATTCAGATTGGCTGGGGTCAGTTCGTCAGAGCAGAGGGAAACTGGGGATACAGCTGCTTCCGCTTTCTAAGCTGGGCTCTGTTGTCAAATAGAGCTCTATGCTGTGTATTAATATGTGATCTTGTATAGAGGGCCCCTTGGTTCCCCGTTCCTCCCCTCCAGCTGCATCATTAGTCACATGGGGAGGATTCTGTTGGACGTATTGATGTAGTATGTAGTATGTATTAGCTGGGAAATCGGGATGCGGCAGGCACATTTGATATGGGATTGCTGACCATTCACGTATACCAGTGATCACAGGGTTTTCACACAGCTGGGCATGCCCAGGGATAGGGAATCTGCTGGCTCACTCCAGGGCTCACTCCAGGGCAACTCATATAAGGTTTTGTCCTGCTTTAACTGACCCAAACGCTTTACTGTGCTAGTTTTTCTGGAACAGGGGCTACCTACCAGTGCAGAATGGACTTCAGGTGTCATGCTTTATTTCAGAACATACTCTAGTTAGATGGTGCAAGATACAGGCCCAAACAGGCTTTTATAGTTAGCCAAAACTGGATGTAAATGACTAAAGAAAAGAAACATTCTATTATTTCTGAGGTCCTGAGGTAACGGGTTATTTCATTTTGGCAGCATATTGCTAAAGGATCTCCAGTTCTCAAAGATGGATCACGGTGTGCGAGCAGATATTATCATCCACACTGCTCGGCAAGAACATTGAGCACAGGAACAGGGTACTTACATCGAAACTTAAAACAAACACAGGTACGGGAATCTTATCTAACAGCCAGCTAGCCAAAATGCCCCGAATCCAAAAACAAAAAAAAATCAAATTCTAAGAGGTTGTACTATGTTGTTACTGCATTTCTTATGAAGAGACTAGTTTGGTCGGATCAGTCCAAGACCGCCATCAGTGAAGGGCAACAAAAACTTCCGGATGGGGCCCGAGATTCCCATCTTAGAAACTGGGCAGCCCCAATGGCATCACTGCTCTGAGCCCTGCATTCAATTCCTCACTTCCTATGTGTGTCGGCCCAGTTCAAAATAGTTGCCCATCTCCTATAATGTATAATGAGATAGCTGGGCGGCATTTGGCTAGAACTGTAATGCAACGCCACAATCAAGCTAGTGGAGCAAACAGGAATTTTATTTGGGGGAAGGGGGTCCAGTCGGGTGCAAGGCTTGTGCATTCCTCAGCTGCTAAAGTGACTGAACATAAGGATGTGACTTTTAAAGAAACATACATTTTTCATGACTTTCCTGGTGCTCCCACTTAAACTTTTATGGGCAGGCACTGGTGAGCTGGCCTCACTTCCATTCCTGGGCAGGGCCTGTCATGGCACATCTTTATGAGTCTTGCATGTGCTATGCTGTGGTTGAAGCCAGCTGCGTGACCACTGTGGCTTTTCATGCTCAGTCATGCTGGAAGCACCATGGGAAAGGAGTGGATGTGTGACCACTTTGGAGTGTACTCATGGACGAGTGGAATGAAAAGAATTGGCAAACTTTGGAGCCCACTACGGCTTTTGCAGACTCTTTGCTTTCTGCCTTATTTTTGCCATTACCTGGCCAATCCATTTGAAGAGAACCAAAATTTTCACCCCCACTTTTTGAGGTTTGTCCTAGGGGCATCCTGATTTGGAATTGTTTGAATACCAGTAATTCTGTGTAAGAAACATACCTGCTGGTCAGCCCTTGTTGGCCAACGCATAGTGAGACCAGCATCCACAGCACAGCTACCACAAGATGTGTGGGGTGTGGTGGTATCAAAAACCACACTTCCACATTTGGATTCTCAAAAAGGGATTTATGTGCGAATTGTCCAGTAAAATATAAAATGTGTTGCTATTATAACTTTGAACAATAGATGGGAGTATAAGACAACAAATAGAAAAGAAAATTTTATTCAGAATTTTAGAATCTGGGTGTAGGATTCCCCTTTAGGTATGAGTCAGGGGGCATAAGATACATTTGGAGAACAACAGGAAACTGCTGAGATTGGTTGGGAACTTTTTGGAGGGAAAATTACAAACAACATTGTATGAGCAGAGGTTTTAAAGAGAAGCCAGAAGGATAGACAGGGAGATCATCCATAACCATGCTAAGGAAAAGACTGGTGTAGCCTACTGCATAAGACTTCTGCTGGGGCTACTACAGAAATGTGACACGGGTGCAGTTGGAAACAAGTAGGAGGGTGTGGCTATAGTGAAGCAGAGCCGCTCTGAATTGCAGATAGACTGAGTTGTGGGCAGTTCCAGACAGAGAGAAGAGGGCCTTGGCAGCAAGAAGCCCTGGGGGCTCTTGGCATAGATGTGACAGAGAAGGCCGTGAAGAGGGAAGCCAGTGTGCCTGAGATTCCAGCAAGGTGTGAGACTGAGGCCCCTGCCCTGCAGTGACTGTTGCGTGAGGAAGAAGCCCTTGTGTTGGGGAATGGTCCGGGCTCAATTGCTATGGAGTAGAGGTTCCCTGTTTGTTTTATGCGCTGGCATTCACATGGTCCCTATGTTGACTCCGGGCAAATCTGCATCTCAGTCTGGGATACCCTCTAGACGGTCTCCACTATGAGGGGGTGCTCTGTTCCAAGTGGGGTAGTGGCTGCCTACTGTTAATTGGGTAATACAAACCTGTTTAACCCTTTCACTGGAACGTACTGATAAGCAAGAGTACCTCTGTTCTATGTCTGACAGACACAAGCCTATTAAACCCTTAGCCTGAAACATCCTTCTGAAGTGTGCCTGTGAGTGCTTTCTACAATCTACACAAGTTTATTTGGCCTGTAAACTGTGTATGTGACCATGATGTGAATTCAAGTATTAAACCTTTCTTTTCATGACCCTGTAACATTAAAACAAGCTGATGCTTTCACTTATCCTGCTTGCCGTTAAGTGTCTGTCTGCTGAGATACCAGCTGCCCATACTGCAGTCTCATTAACCCTTACACTCGGCTACCACACCTGTGTGCTGTGACAGTGCTTAAAGGGAGTTGACACCATGACACATCTCGGATTACAGTTGAGTTAGCCATGACTGCTACTGCTATTACAATTAAAGCTGACCCCGATACTACAGTTACAGGAGCACAGCTGGCAGGAGGTTATGACAGCATGTCCTTGCAGCTAATGTTTGCTTATGTGTTATGGACCTTTACCGAAAGGTAGGACCTATGAACCAGGCTTATGTTAAACGCCAGCCCCCATGTCTCACTTGATTGGTCAGTAAACCCAGTAAAGCCAGTCATGCCCCAGCCACCAGTGCCTGTAATAGCGTTCAATTTTAGGGTGCGCTTATCTGTATTGCTGCCAGATTTTCCATTGCTGACCTTGCCTGATAGCCAATTACCCCTGGCATCCGGACTGAGCCTGATTACCCCTTTGGATACAATAGCTTTGCCTTTATCTGACCCTTGGCCTGTAATTAGATTACACTTTTGACTGATCTCCACGGCTTTGAGGTATTTTGGCCTGATTGCCCATTGCAAACCTGTCTTCTCAGAACATTCTGTGTCAGCTCCAGTGTGCCCTGGTAGTAAGTCAGCCTTCATGGCTCCATGTGGCCTCCCTTGTGCCCTTAATCCTGGGAGGCAACCAAGTGCTCAACTCAGAGACGTAGCAAGGCTTTCTGGCACCCAGGGCAAAGATTCAAAATGGTGGCCCCCACCTGTGCTCAGGCCCCCTTTTGGCGCCCCCTGACCTGCTGCACCTGGGGCACGTGCCCCCCTACCCCCCCCCCCCTCAGCTACGCCTCTGGCTCATCTGCAGATGAACACAGTGGGGCAAGATTGAGGGTTGTTTTCAGGGCCTACCAAAGGAAATAATTCTTGGCACCCAACATAGAAAGTCATTCTCAGGGCTCACCAGAGACAATCATTCGTGAGGCCTACCAGATGTAATCGCTGTCAGGAACCAGCAGAGGAAATCATTTTTGGAGGCCTACCAGAGGAAATCATTCTTGGGGCCTGCCAGAACAAAATAATTCTTGGGGCCCCCAGAGGAAATAATTCTTGGGCCCGCCAATAACCAATGCAAGACCTCTATTTTCACATTTATTTTTGCACAATATAAAGTGTGTTATGTATTAAAGTGGACCAACACCCAGGATTTTGACTATCCTGGGTGTTGGTCCACTTCAGGGGGGCACCCCGATTAGGGGTGCCCCGCTGTGTAAAACCCCCCAGAAACCCCCAAACTCACCTCACCACGCTCCCACGGACAAGGCAGCGCGTCCGCCGCCGCCTCCCGCGCGCCCCTCTGACAGTGCGCGCGCCCGCGCCGGCCATTCACAAACGGCCGGCGCGGGCGCGCGCACGGCTAGAGGCTAGAGGAGTAACTCACTGAATAAATAAAAACTCACAGAACACGTTAAATGGCGCAGAAACATTGTATTATTCTTGGACCTTCTGTACTGCCCTGATGGGCCCTGATATTCCTCTAATGGGCCAGTCCAACACTGGGCATGCTATAGTCGCTGTGACTGATACAGGAGAAGGGTCATTCATTAACTAAACATTTTTGGAGTACTCAAAGTGGGACACTTAATTGAACTGAACACTTTACAGGGTAATGGGTGTAGCAGGGATGTGGTTGGGGGTTGAGGGAAAAATATCCACAGCATTCTATGCTAGTATTCTGTGTGTAAGTAGTTATAGCCCCTCCCTCAGACATACACTCAAAGCACAACTTGGATATCTCTGGCCATTAACATATGTTGGCCATTAACACATTAGTCTTTCCACTAATATCAGCTAAGTGGGACATTTATATGGTTTTTTTTTTGGGGGGGGGGCAGTGGGATAAAATGTCTCTAAGTGGAACTGACCCTCTAAAAATGAGAAATCTGGTCAGATTATGGGGTTTATTCATGAAGGTCTAGTGCCAGGTAGTGCTTCGTAGTGGCAGGCGGTGCCTGGTGAACGCTGGGTGGTACGCAATACCACATTTATGAAGGTGGTTCTGGTGAGCGACTCTAACAGCGCCACGTAGTGTCCGATTCATCATTACAGGTGGCTCAGCGTATAGCGCCGGCGCTCTAGCTTCCAAAGCACCAGGTATTACCTGTCGCTACCTGTCGCTCTCCCATACATTTCAATGGACGTTCCTTTTCTTCTGTTTTAACAGGGGTTTTTTCCCTCAAATCATTGGGTGACCTCTCCTGGCCTAGAAAAAGTCATTTTTGAAAACTTTTTTTTTAGTTTTTTATGCATAATTGTCATTACAGGTCTGGCATTAAAGTGTTAATGTCACAGTGTTACAACAATGTCATTCCATGTGTTTTCGCTTTGTTACTGGTGGATATGTGTTCAAAAACAGACTTTAACCACACAGCGTCTGGCGCTCTATGCTATAGCGACCAGATTTAGAGCGTTGTGTGTGTAGTTTTTTGTATGGTGTGAGTCGCTGAGAGTCGGTCGCACTGAACTGGCGCTACCTTTCGCTCCCTGCAGCGCTGTACTGGTGATACATCACATTCATCAATGCCTGACGGGTTAATAAAGCAACTGAGGCGCTCTGCTACAGCAATGTTAGTAATGAATCAGCCTCCACGTTTCGGGTGAATGGATGGGCCTTCACATTGTAGGACTTGATCTGGGGAAACAGTACGTTTTCTACTGCCATAGTACGAAGAAAGAACTACAGGAACAAAAGGTGAGTATTAGTATTTTTTGGCCTGAAAAGACCCTTCAATCAATTTATTATAGAAGAGTTTCTATTTAACAAACTCTATTATGATGGGAAAGGTTAGCATGGATGTGGACAAAGACATAACTTCCAATAATAGTCAGTTGCCAAAATCTCAATATAGGGTCACATGCTGGACTGATTCCGCTATCAAATTATGCAGTCAAGGAATTGGATTGTGAAAAGGAACCATACAAGGCCATCGGCTTCATTTCCCATTACACACAAGTCACTCCTCGCTAGGGCTATGAAAGGCATTAATATACTTTTTTGCTTATTATGGAAAGTAGACAGGACCAAGTCACATGGGCAACTTTTCAGCTCCCAAAGAAGGAATTACAAAAAAAAAAAAAAAACCCTGGGAAAGTTTTCCTTAGCCTGTGTGTAGAATATATGACATTCTCGTTGTCCGGCCTATAATTAAGATGAAAGGAATATTTCCATACAATTTGCTACTCCGTTGCGTGGTTTGAATTCCACGGCCTCTGCATCATCAAAAAAAAAAAAAGAAATGAAAACCATTTTATCTTTATCAGGCCTGCCAACAAGATCGCCCCGGACCATGCTATTTATATAAACTTTATCACTCCTTTGGTGGAAGTCATAAATAATTTATGCAAGCTAATTTAAGGACTTTCTTTTGTAAACACTACAATATAGAGTAAGGTCATCGGCAACACCAAACCCCCTCCCCCTTCCCTTTAGAATAGAGGACGTTATACATCAAATCCAGTCCTTCCACTTTCTCAAGTATGCTCCGTATAAACACACTTAAAACTGTGTACGGTGGGCTCTAAACTGATGGCTTCAGATTTAGAGATGAAACCACATAAAAGAAATATTGTCAAAGCGGTGTAGAAAGCCTGCCACCCCTCTCTTGTATATTTTAATTTTGTGCAAGCACATAGGGTGGGGTTGAGCAGTATGGGGGGAAGCTTTTGACTCATTCCCCCATGTGCTGCACTTGAGGTTATAGGGCAATCTAAGGTTAGCGGCTCCCAAATTATCTATTACATTGTATGTCCCAAAGGGGGCCTCATAGATTAGAGATAAGACTGCACCTACACAGAGGCACCTTGGTGTTAGGTGGCCTTAGCATACTTCTGCTCATGTGTGCAAACCAGCTCGTGTGCAAACGGTCAGCATGGTGGCAGAAGGGGAAAGTATGGAGACAAACGTGCTCGGGGTAGACCACTTGCTGCGCGGCAGGCTACCTTCCCAGGAGGTAGTGGAAGAGCGTCCCTGGAGTCGGCGGCGGTGACAGCAGCAGTGAATTAGTGAGGACTGTTGGTTGGAAAATTAGCTACTCGGCGATGTGGCAGTTTTTCATCAAGCATCCGCAGGAGGTTAACATGGCTATATGAAAGATGTGTAGGCAGAAGGCGAAGTGTGGCCAGGGTCCCAATGTTGGACCCACAGACCTGCATCAACATTTGCAGTGTCACCATAAAGCGGCCTGGGAGAGTTGGCTCCAAAGTGGTGGTCCAGCCTGCTGCATTACTCAGTGGCACACCGCTCTCTGTTCCAGCCAGCCAAGGCTCCACCACCTCCTGTGTGTCATACCTATCCTCTGTCGATCCAGATGCTCCTCCTCCTCTTAATCCGAGTCAGTCATTCCGCCAGCAATCCATTGGCCAAGCCATGTCCAAGAGACAACAGTATGTGCCCACTTATCCAACGTGCAAAAGCTAAATGTGCTCCTGTATAAGTTGCTGGTGCTGTAGTCCCTCCCTTTTGAGGTGGTGGATCTTTCAGAGAACTGATGGCTTGTGCCGAGCCGAGGTGGAGAGTCCCACGCTGTCATTTCTTTGTGAAGAAGGCAGTACCAGTCCTGTACAATTTTGTTGAACAGAAGGTTGGCCAGTCCTTTAGCCTGTCAGTGCACGGCAGCGCCTATGTCTGGAGCTGTAACTATGGTCAGGGACAATATATATCCTTTAAGGCCCACTGGGTGATTGTGGTTTCTGCACAACCACAACAGCAACTTGGACAGGTCCCTCCGCTGTGGCCTCCACGCTCCTAGGCCGTTGTGCCTGTGACAGTGCACTTGCACTTAGCAATGGTGTCACAGGAAAAAGTGCCTAATTGTCAATTACATATTAATTGTTAACATTTATCTTATTTGAACACATTTATAATAATAACATATAATAACATATAACATAATAACAATAACATATAACATTATAACAGTAACATATAAAATTTATCAATTTTTTTTGTATCAATTTTTTGTATTTTTAAAAAAATATATATATTTTTTTACACTTTTTTATTTTTTTTGTATTTTGTTTTTTTTTTTTAATATTTTTTTCATTGTCTTTTTTTTATATTTTGTAAATTTTGTTACAAATTTTGTTTTCCATTTTTAATTTTTTTTTCAAAATGTATATATATATATATATATATATATATATATATTTTTTTTTTTTGTATTTTTCTTTCTTTATTTTTTTCAGTGCCCTTCCAGCCTACCATGTGTGCAGGACACAGCGGTTTCACGCTGTTCTTCACATGGTTTGCCTTGAGCCATGGAGTCACACATGGGAGGAACTGCTAAAAATCATAAATCAATAAATGAAATCATGGCTTACTCCACGAAAACTGCAAATGGGAACCATGGTGACTGACAATGGGAAGAACATCTTGTCTGTGCTGCGACAAGGAAGCCTGAGACATGCGCCCTGTATGCCACGCATGTTCAACTTAGTTGTCAAGCGTTTTCTGGAGTCTTCCCCCCATCTGCAAGACATCCTAACAATGGGAAGGAAACTTTTTTCAGCCACTCCTACACCGCCAAGCACACCCTTCTTGAGCTACAGCGTCAGAACGGTATCCCCCAACATAGTCTGATTTTCATTGGAATTCCACCCTCCATATGTTGGATCGACTATACGAACAGAGAAAAGCCATCACTGATTTCTTGATGATCCAAGTGGATAGGGGGACTCCCCTGTGTAACTTCAATGTAAACCAGTGGCAGTTCATACGTGACACCTGTCGTTTGCTCAGGCCCTTTGAGGAAGCTAATTATTAGTCAGTCGCCAGGACTACGGGATGAACGATGTGATTCCACTGCTTCATGTACTACAACACATGTTGGATACCATGGCTGGTCAGGCCACTGGAGACATGGCGCCTACATTTCACGGCCACATGAAGCCTGTGGGGGCTGAAGTGGAGGGGGAGGATGAGGAGGGGGGGTGGGGCACAGCGAAGCACAGTTTAGGTTTGACAAAATGACCATTTTATCTAGCAGCCAGAGGAGCTAGAGGGTTGTGAGGTAGTCGAGACAGAGGACCCAGACACACCGTGGCAGTATGCAGTGGAGATGGAGACAGGTAGTCCCTCTGAGTCACTTGCACAAATGGCACGATGCACGCTCACGTGCTTGCGTTGTGACCGCAGAATTGTCTCCATTTGTCAGCGGGATGACTTCTGGCTCTCCACCTTATTGGACCCTCGGTACCGGCACAAAATGGGGGCATTTTTTACACCCACTGAGAGGGAGGACAAACTGACCTACTACAGAGACATTCTACAAAGTCAGTTGGCCGATGCCTATCTGCGCCATGGTCCATACTCTCGCAGGTCTGACTCGGGGGGACCTCTGCGCTCACTTTCCACTGCCATGGCTGCTGGGGGGGGGGGGGTGGCAGGAGCAGCAGCAACAGCTCTATCAGCAGCATCCTGAGTCTTCAGTCGCTAATGAGTAGCTTTTTTCACCCGCATCATGAGCAGCAGAAAGACCTGGAGCAGGCCCTGAACCAACAGGTAGTGTCATACCTTGACATGACCATGGCAACGCACCTTGAGGACCCGCTGGACTTCTGGGCAGCCAAACTTGACTTGTGGCTGCAACTGCCAGAGTTTTGCCCTGGGAAAGCTGTCCTGCCCGGCGAGTAGTGTGCAATCTGAGCGGGTGTTTAGTGCGGCGGGGGCCATAGTCATGCCAAGGAGAACTCGTCTGTCCACGAAAAATGTGGAGAGACTCACCTTTGTGAAGATGAATCAGGCATGGATCAGCCAGGATTTCCAGCCACCAATGACCGATCCATGGTAGTAGCTGATGCATGGTAGCTCCTAATGCTGCTGCCAACTCCAGGGTGTATCTTTCATGCAATATATGGGCTCCCTATACTGCTGCTGCCAGCTTATATGTGTGTCTTTCAGGCAATATATGGGCTCCTAATGCTGCTGCTGCCAACTCCAATGCGCGTACTCCCAAAAGACACATGCTAGCATATTTGGGATGCCCCCCAGTTAAAGGCAATGGCTGCTGGCAATTTGACAACGTGACTTTCATTACAAAATGCAACCAGTTAGTAGACAGGTACTCTTGAAATATTTATGCTAGTGTTTAGGATGCCCCCTCTTCAAATACACAGGTTGGTTGCTTATATAGTGGAAAAGTGACTTTGTTTACAACATGCAACCAGTTAGTAGACAGGTACTCTTGAAATATTTATGCTAGTCTTTGGGATGCCCCCTCTTCAAATACACAGGTTGGCTGCTTTTATAGTGGAAAAGTGACTTTGTTTACAACATGAAACCAGTTAGTAGACAGGTACTCTTGAAATATTTATGCTAGTATTTGGGAAAGGTGTGTTATTAAAACTAAATAGGCTTGAAAGCTAATGCAAACACTTTAAACTTTCCCTGTCTTTCTCTGTCACTGTCACAGCCTCTCTCCTTCTCTATCTGTCCCTCGCTTCTTCTGTTCTTTGTTCTATCTATCTATCTCTCCCTTGCTGTATCTATCTCTCCCTTGCTGTATCTATCTATCTATCTGTCCCTCGCTCTCTCCCTGCCTGATCTGCTCTGGCCGCAATACAGTGTCAGAATGATCTTCTGCAAGATGGCCGCCGTTTATATGGGGCTGTGACATCATCGGTAAGCCTGTCTGCTGATAGGTAGCATGTGACCCCTACCCAGGATTCCTTGCCCCATGGGACATGTCCTGACATGTAGATCCACCATTTTAGATGAGCTGGATAGCAGTAAATGGAGTTTTAAGAAAGTGATTTGAGCGATCGAATCGCGGCGATATGCGGAATCGTAAGAAATAGAATTTTTCCTGAAATTCGTAACAAATTCGGGTTCGCCAGAATCGATTCCCTCATCTCTAGTGACTGCAGCTGTTTACAACTCCGTGGGAGCTGCTGGCAAAGCTGAGTTTAGCGGCTGACCCTTGAGCTTTCACACAGTGAGACATTCCAAATTGGGACTTAAGGGCCAGCCGAATTGGGTTTTGTTCTGCTTAAAGGCTACTTAGCTGTTTAGTCCCAACTGCTTGAGTTCCCTTTACATTGTGCTTGTGGAAATGCTCTCACTTTCACTATTAAACATAGTGAAACATCTTCCTAAAGTCTACTGTTGTGTTTCAACAATTTGATTTCACCAAAATTTTAAGTGATTGACGATCACTGTCACTTAAATCACTATTCAAGATTTTATCTGATCAAATTCCTTCCTCAACGATGATATTTCCCCACTGCCCTTCCACCTTTTATTATTGCGTGTGGACAGTTTTTAACCCAATTTCCTAAGATTTTTTTTGAGACATGGCAATATTTTGATCTTTCTGAAACCGATTAAAGGAATACAGCAGGCAAGGGCAAAATTGTTAAGTTTGCACTGTCCTAAACTGTTTTCCATTTGTAAATTGAAAAATAAATTGCTGAGATATCAAGGTATACAGTTTCACCTTATGATTTTTCTTTTGAAACAAGGGGTTGTGGCCCTTGGCTCTGTGATGCTGCTTAATGGGTGGTGTCTCTAAGAGCCCAAGATATTGTGCTTCAGATACAAGGTGCCCAGGTAAAAGACTGTATTAACAACTTTTATATTACCTAAAATAGCAATAAACAGATTATCAAAATAATAGTTGTTTTTGACCACTGAGCCACAATTTGAGCCACTACCCTTGTCAGTTCCCCTCTCCTTCCTTCCCTACCTATTGTGTAACTCATATTCTGATATTGCACTTTGTATGTCAAGCTTTTCACCAAATTTGAAAAAAGCAAAAAGCTTGTTTGTTATTGAAAATGAAAATAAAAGATTTTGAAATCGAAAACACAAGTTAGAAATATTAGATTTTTTTTCTTGAAACACTTGTATGACAATATGAGTTTAAAAAAATCTTTTGTATGTTCCCAATAGCACCTAACAAAGTTTAGTGAAAACAATAAAGGAACTCCAGCTCACAATCACACACATATTTTTAAAGTAATTAGATAGGTGAGCACGAGGCCTGTTAATACTCACTGAGGTCATTTTACCACCACTATCTGAAATTTGAAGCCGAAAGTCGTTGGCCTGACCAAAATGCTTCATGGTTTACTGTAATCTATCTCAGACTTCTCTCTTTTCCAGTTTAGCTCTTATTCAGGTCTCTCCACACAAGATTAGATTCCAAATCTCAACTCGCACTTATTCCCAATGTCTAGAAACGATTGTTAAATATTTCACTTTTTTTTAATCTTTAGAAATCCTGTGAAGTTATGTGAGCAATGCTGGAAGGTTGGAGAGAACAAAGTCTTTGGCTTTCTAGAGCCATGAAAATTGTTAATATTGGCAATTTGAAACGTGATTTACAAGAAAGAAAAAAGAGTTCAACTAATCGGAATGTATGGCGCGGCAGGTGCTAAGCCAGGGAGACGTCTACGAAGACGGAAAGCTCCATCTATTGAAAATAATGCAGTTGAGGAACCTGCGGTTGTGCCCAGAAATATTAGTCATTTCTCTCACTCGGCCACCGCACATCAGTCGTAATCCATTTAACAGGCCCAATAAGAGGTGACTTAGGCTAAGTACCGTGGACTTGGGATGTAGAAGACATTAAAATATGCACAGGGTTCTGAGGGGCAGAGATAAACACTTCTGTATATGTCCTAGGTGAAATCAATGGTAAAGCTCATTTGGAGCGGACCTTCAGCATAATTTAATCAAAAACCCAAACCCTTAAAAAACTATTCCTCAGCATCTAAAATTAATATATTTTAAGTTTTTAGTTGCTTACTTATTATTCTTTTCCCCACCGGGCTGCAACTCTGTTCAGGACTCTAAGATACGGGCGCCGCCATCTTGCCTCAGAAGCATCACATACTAAGGAGAGGAAGGGGGGGGGGCAAGTGCAGGGGGCGGGTTATATCTGTGCTTGACACAGACAGAGCAGAGTTGGGGACATGAAAAGGTCAGCAATCCCAGAATGCAGAGCGGCATATCCAGAAGTCACCTACTGTCTGTAGGCAGCCTGCAACTCCACGGGCCGCCATCTTTGATGTTAAAAGGTTTAAAAAATGCAACAGGTGCAGGTAGGATGATTTTTAATGTGGGCAATCTGTATGTAGGGGGTGAGGGAAACATACAAAATAGATTCTTATTCAGGGTGAAGGTCCACTTTAAGAAAATGCAAAAATATTTTGTATCTGTTGCCTATTCGCATTTTTTTTAATTTAAAGTGATATTTCTGGCAAAGCCAATTGTTAGCCCATTGTGCCGGGCTACGTTTGGCTCTGTTCTAAACTGTTTTCCATTTTTAAATTGAAAAAGATATGGTCGGGATATTGAGGTTTACATTTTTACCTTCCGCGTTCTGTTCAGAAGTGTGTGAGCGTGGCCCTTGGAGCTGTGATGCTGCACAATAATTAGCATAATGTTGGCATTTTGAGCTAAAACATTTGCTGGGAGGAGGCTGGAGATGGGGGGGGGGGTTAGAATGGCATGGGCTTGAATGGCAGCTCTGAGAGTGCTATTCAAGCTATCAATACAGAGGGGCGTGTGGTCTGGACTAGCTTTTCAAGCTAGTTTTGGTGGTCCACATCAGGCAGGGTTGTGCTGGAGCCTCAGTTGAGAAAGTGTATCTCCTTATTCACGGCACAAACTGAGAGGAGGCACAGGGCTGGAGTAACGCTTGGCAGGGTAATCTGCTGATTTTTTTAACCTTTTACATGAAAAATCTCTTTGTCTGCTCTATGACCTGCACTTTCCAGCTCAACCATGACCCAGAAATTCAAACAAAGAAATCAGTTTCACCTAGAGGTATGTGCTTACAATCAGAGATTTTCAAATGGCTTAATTTATACTGGTCCCAAGTGGGATAAGGTGGGACACAGTGGGCTCTTGGACAGGAACTTTAAAGCGGACCTTCAGCCTCATTTAATGAAAAGCCCAAACCCTTAAAACAACTATTCCCCAGCATCTAAAATTAATATATTTTATGTTTTTAGTCGCTTACTTTTTATTCTTTTCCCCACTGGGCTGCAACTCTGTTCAGCACTCTAGGATACAGGCGCCACCATCTTGGCTCAGTAACATCAGATACCGAGAAGAGGGGTCAAAAGTGCAGGTGGGCGGGGTTATAGCTGTGCTTTGCACAGACAAAGTAGAGCTGGGGTCAGGAAAAGGTCAGCATTCCCAGAATGCAGCGTGGCACAGTCAGAAGACACTTCCTGTTTGCAGGCAGCCTGACACTCCATGGGCCGCCATCTTGGATGTTTAAATGCTCAGAAAATGCAGTAGATGCAAGTAGGATAATTTGTAATGTGGGCAATCTGTACAGGGTAGGGGAATCATATACGATAGACTTTTATTCAGGGTGAAGGTCCGGTTTAAAGAAATATAGGATGTGCTCATCCAGTCAATATATAGCAGTCAAGAGGTGCTAGAGGGGTGTGACCACACACTAAGCAAAAAAGAAAGTTAACCCTCTGCACACTCATACTATTGAAAAACCTAGCTAACACTTGTTAAGTACATAGACTGTTAGTTAACATGGATTGTAATTAATGTAAAAGCGAGGTAGCCGCGTCAAGGCCGTCCAATTTGTACCCCGTCCCTAACATTACTAAGTTTAAAAGTTTGTGCAGACATTGCTACTTCTTTACTTGTGTGTGCACAAGCAATGCAATACATGAATCATCCTGTCTAAAGACATTGCAATAACTTAACTTGCTTGCACACACACAATGAAAAATGCTTTACTTGCCTGCACAGTGTTACAGTTCAAAAAGGGGGTATTTCAGGTAGAGGCCAATTGGACTCCCTGTTACATTGGGAGAGCTACAATCCAGCAGATTCAAAACAATCCAAACTTTTAAACTTAGTAATGTTAGGGACGGGTACAAATTGGACGGTCTTGACGCGGCTACCTCGCTTTTACATTCATTGCAGTCTATGTTAATTAACAGTCCATGTTCTTAACAAGTGTTAGCTAGGTTTTTCAATAGTATGAGTGTGCAGAGGATTAACTTTCTTTTTTGAAGGTCCGGTTTAAGCATTTAATTCCCCCCATATGTTTAAATGGGAATCAGATTTCGGAGAATCTAAATCACATCACATTTTGGCCAAGACAGAATAAATAAGAGGTAACTATTCTCATATCCACAGAAACTTAGACCCTAAAGATGGAACTACAGACAATGAGTCAAGACTGGTAGGGTTTTTTTCGTATTTCTCAAATCAGATTTAGTTGGGGGGCAGGCGTAAGAGGGTGGTATTTTTTTAATGTTAAAAATATCTATGAATATTTAAAAAGCATTTAAATTGCTAAAGTGCTTATGGCAATCATTTTAGTTCTCTTGTCTGTTCCATCCAATCAAGCAGAGCAGTGTTTTGTAGGCAGTTGTGCTAATCCAATGCATATCTGAATTAAGCAAATTCATTTTAAAGGATGTGTATCATGCAATTATGTAATATTAAAAATCCATATAAACATGGAAACACCGCCTAAAAAAAACTCCCGCCAAGTTTGTTGCTTCCTTCTGGTAGGAATAAAATCCAATGCCAGGTGCCAGGTTTGAGACAGGGATGACAGAGCCTCTTCCTTCCATGAAAAAAAGGCAAAAACGCCTGGCTGGATATTTCTTGATGCCTGGTATATAAGTGACCCCTCCTCCCGCCATCCAGCATATTTATATGGATTTTATCATTAGGCCATTCTTTCACGATAGCCCCCCGGAAAGCTCTAAACTCGAAGATAATAATAGAGCATCAGGCTGCTCAACTGATGCCTATATCACGTGCCTCTTCTCCGATTCCTGCAGTCGAGGGTTGAAGCCGTAGCAGGGTTCCAACGTTTGCCCCTCCTTTTAATTTAATTCCTTCAGGACCACACCAAAATGTGGTCTAACAGCCACACTGTCCCTTGGTGCTCGGTGGTTTTACAGCTGTCTCTGACCACAGAAGAGCATGCTCAAAACTCATAAAGCTATTCCATGACTCCTCTTTCCCAGATAAGCCATGACCCAGAAAATAACGCCCAAAAAAATCTTAGAATAAATAAGCTATTTACCGTATTTTTCACCTTGTCCATAAGACCCTAGGATTTGGAGGAGGAAAATTAGAAAAAACAATTCTAAACCAAATGTTGTGCTAAAACATCCCATTAAAGGCCTTTACAGTCAGTGTGGCATCCCCCCATCCCATTCCCCATAAACAGTGTGTCATCCCCCCCTCCCATTTCTCAAAGGTAGTGTGACATTCCCCCAATCTCATAGGTGTGGACTTCCCCTCTCCCACCCCCAAAGACAGTGTGGCATTGCCCCCATTCTCCTTATTAAGTGTGGCATTTCCCCCCTTCTATTTCTCATAGGCAGTGTGGCACCTCCATCCCATTCCCATAGATAAGGTGGGATTCCCCCTTCACATGGGCAGGGTGGCATTCCCCCCTCCCATTCCCATAGGCAGTGTGGCATTGCCACCATTTCTTTATTCAGTGTGGCATTTCCCCCTTCCATTCCCATAGACAGTGTGGCATTCCCCCTTCCCACAGGCCATGTGGCATTCCCCCCTCCTATTCCCATAGGCAGTGTGGCATTCCCCCTTCCCACAGGCAGTGTGGCATTCCCCCTTCCCACAGGCAGTGTGGCATTCCCCCCATCCCATTCCCCAAATAGTCAGTGGGGCATCCCCCATCCCATTCCCCATATAGGCAGTGTGGCATTCCCCCATCCCATTCCCCAAATAGGCAGTGTGGCATTCCCCCATCCCATTCCCCAAATAGGCAGTGTGGCATGCCCCATCCCATTCCCCAAATAGGCAGTGTGGCATCCCCCCTCCCATTCCCCATATAGGCAGTGTGGCATTCCCCCTCCCATTCCCCATATAGGCAGTGTGGCATCCCCCCTCCCATTCCCCATATAGGCAGTGTGGCATTCCCCCATCCCATTCCCCATATAGGCAGTGTGGCATGCCCCATCCCATTCCCCAAATAGGCAGTGTGGCATCCCCCATCCCATTCCCCATATAGGCAGTGTGGCATCCCCCCTCCCATTCCCCATATAGGCAGTGTGGCATTCCCCCATCCCATTCCCCAAATAGGCAGTGTGGCATGCCCCATCCCATTCCCCAAATAGGCAGTGTGGCATCCCCCATCCCATTCCCCATATAGGCAGTGTGGCATCCCCCCTCCCATTCCCCATATAGGCAGTGTGGCATCCCCCATCCCGTTCCCCATATAGGCAGTGTGGCATCCCCCCCATCCCATTCCCCATATAGGCAGTGTGGCATTCCCCCTTCCCACAGGCAGTGTGGCACTCCCCCCATCCCATTCCCCAAATAGGTAGTGTGGCATCCCCCCCCTCCCATTCCCCATATAGGCAGTGTGGCATTCCCCATATAGGCAGTGTGGCATCCCCCATCCCATTCCCCATATAGGCAGTGTGGCATCCCCCCTCCCATTCCCCATATAGGCAGTGTGGCATCCCCCATCCCATTCCCCATATAGGCAGTGTAGCATTCCCCCCTCCCATTCCCCATATAGGGAGTGTGGCATCCCCCCTCCCATTCCCCATATAGGCAGTATGGCATCCCCCCATCCCATTCCCCATATAGGCAGTGTGGCATCCCCCACATCCCATTCCCCATATAGACAGTGTGGCACCCCCCCTCCCATTCCCCATATAGACAGTGTGGCACCCCCCTCATCCCTTTCCCCATATAGGCAGTGTGGCATTCCCCCCCTCCCATTCCCCATATAGACAGTGTGGCATACCCCCCTCCCATTCCCCATATAGGCAGTGTGGCATACCCCCCTCCCATTCCCCATATAGGCAGTGTGGCATCCCCCCTCCCAATCCCATAAGCAATGTGGCAGAATAACCCCAACCCCCGAGAAAAAAAAAACTATACTGTCCCCGCTCTAGCTTCCACTTGGTTGTCACTGCCTCTCGGGTGTTAGGGCCGTGCTGACACCCGAGAGGCAGTGGCAGCACCAGAAGCCAGAGCAGGGACAGCGGACAGCGTTCATTTGTCTGCTGTCCCCGCTCTGGCGCCACCACTGCCTCTTGGGCCGGCACACTCTGACACCCGAGTGTTTGTGTCAGCGCGCATTGACACCCGAAAGGCAGTGGTGGCGCCGGAAGCCAAAACAGGAACAGCGTTCATTTACACTACCCGTCCGTCTGCTGCTCGGCTGGCCTCCCGGTGGCCGCGGAGTGAGACTTATGTAATTATATATATATATATTTTTTTTTACATTCCCCCAATAAGATGCAGTGACATTTCCCCCCACTTTTGGGGAAAAATAGTGTGTCTTATAGGGCGAAAAATACTGTACATATAATTGGAGATTTTGAGATACTTTGAAATGGCTAATTTTACTATGTTTCCAATGGGAATAAGGTTTGAGGAAGGTGGGAGGTTAGTGTGTGCTAGGACAGAGCCCTGCCATCTCATCAGCTTTATGCCCCTCTAACACACCTACTTCAGTGATTGCATAAAAAGAGGGGCGCTGAACTGCTGGGTCACCAGCCTCGAGAAATATGAAGATGCCGGTGCTGGGCAGAGGAGCTGACTGGGCACAATGGACCTGCACGGAGGAGGAGCTGCACGGGACAAATGTTGAGCATAGGCTTATTTTGTTCTGGACAATCCCTTTAATCTCTTGGTCACATTACGTTTGGCAAATGCAACATCAAGTTTAACAGGAAATGAAAGACAGGCTCATAGGACAGGCTTCATGTCAGCTCCTTGCTGCTTTATTATTGTCATTGCCTTACTGTCCCTTTAATATAACACCCCCATATGTCCTTACACATTTCTCTCCCCCACCAATCTGGAAAACTACTATGCAGAACGTGAATGTTGTTGCTGGCCAGGAACGAGAGAAGCGTTGCCAGCTCGGATGAGTGATACATGATCGACGTAGGATTTGGAGACCACAACTTATTTTGAAACTTTAAACAAACTTTTTCTTCTCTTATTGCTCCACCAAACCACCAGAAAATCGCTCTCGGCATTACCTTATTTGTTGGTGTAAACAGTTTGCTTTCAACAAAGAAACATTTTCCTGACTAATTTGGCCTTGATTTCTGTGGCACATCCAGTGATACACCACGCGTTTGTGACCCCTCGGGGATGTGGCAAACTGATAGTCTAACAGCCCAGTGTCCACCTGTTTATTTTCCAAGGGTGATGCAGGAAAGTTTTACGGTGTTTGTTTGTTCAATAAAGCTGTTCACATCCCAGAATACCTGGCAGTAGATCAGCCATCTGTAGAGGGGTCATGGAGAGTGGCCCTCCGCGCAGTCTAAACTCCAAACCAAATGTTAAAAGACTAAGTGCAAAAGTTCACATTTTTCTCTTCAGCAAGTTTGTTGTGAGAATTTTGGCATCCATTTTAGGTGAAAAGAAGCTTCCTTAATGCAGGCATTCAACGGGATTAGAAAAATAGATGATCTGTTGGTAGCAGTGTCGGACAGGAGCACCTTGAACCTAGCGGAGGAAATCATTTTCAAGGCCCAAACTTCAGCTAAAACGCAATTTGACTGTTACATAATATAAAGTGTGATGTTTCTAAATAAAATAACCTTTTAACAACTTTCTAGATAAATAAAGAGACAGTTGACACTTCAAGCAAACCAAAAACGCTGTGTTGGTCTTAGATCTTTTGTTCTGGCCTGGTGGTACTCTTGGGTCAGTGTCTGGTGCCCTCTAGAAGAGAGTACTATGGTGGGTCAGTGTGACATTG
The DNA here is from genome assembly GCA_027917425.1 of Gastrophryne carolinensis. Classification (NCBI taxonomy): domain Eukaryota; kingdom Metazoa; phylum Chordata; class Amphibia; order Anura; family Microhylidae; genus Gastrophryne; species Gastrophryne carolinensis. Next base: position 459,635,102 of record CM051237.1, on the reverse strand, counting down.
GTTGGTAGCAAACACCTCTGGAGATCAAGGACGTTAATTCTTCTTCAAAAACTCCACCTTTGTGGTAGTTTGAATTCAAGACTTCTCCCGTGCCTCCCCAGTTCTCTGGAATGCAATTACCTGCTCAATCCGCCACTCTCCATCACTCCAAGCATTTAAAAGTGCCCTCAAAACTCACTTCTTCAGACAAGCATATGACCAAGCTTAAGCAATTCCTATAACCTTCGAATGGCTTATGCAGCCCAACTGTAAGCTCGCAAAGGCAGGGTTCTCCTTCTTGTTTTCTTCTGTGCTCACAACACTTGGTATGCCTTGTGGCATCTAATTTTGTATTGTTCCCTGTACTATATCTTTACCTTGTCTGTAATCGTACCTTGTAAAGCGCTACAGAAGATGATGGTGCTATATAAACATTATTATTATTATTATTATTATTATTAATAATAATAATATATAATGATGTATAATCAAGCTAATCCCTTCCTATCTGAGTCTATTACACTTACCAAATGGCAGTTTGTACTGAAAGCAGGACTGGACAATTCAACCTAAAAGGGGCTGTCCAAGCAAATTAAAAAAAAAAGCTATACTTTTTTTCATATGGTTGCTGAGCCCATATTTACTAAAGGTATGCCTGGTCCAGCCTAGGTTGGCACAGCCTGGCATAGCATGCACAGCAGACAAACTAGAATCACTAAGCTATTGCTTCCCTATTGTGCTCACTTAAAAGTGAAAGGTGAAAAGAAGTTTCCTTAAAGCAGGGATTAGAAAAGTAGATGATCTGTTGGTAGCAGTGTCAGACAGGAGCACCTTGGACCCACTGGAGGAAATCATTATTGAGGCCCAACTTTCAGCTAAAACACAATTAGACTGTTACAAAATATAAAGTGTGATGTTTCTAAACCAAAATTGTTTTTAATATTTACAATAAAAAATTGACAGTTCACACTTCCTGCAAACCAAAAACCCAAAAACGCTGTGTTATCCTTGGATCTCTTGTACTGGCCTTATGGTGGCCTTGGGTTAGTGTCTAGGGTGGTCCATTGTTTGATAGCAAACACAACCTATAGAGCTCAAGGACATTTTTTCCTCTCTACAAACTCCACACTTGTGATGGGTTGATTGCTGTAGAATTAAGCTAACCCTTACCTATATGAGCCCAATACACTTACCAAATGGCAGTTTGAACTAAAAGTGGAATGGGCAAATGGAGAATTCAACTTAAAGGGCCTGTCCAGACAAACAAAGCTATACTCTAATGAGAATTGAAAATTGTTGTCAGCACCCTGGTATTGGAACCCAACATCCATTTTTCACATGGTACTAGGTGCCTGTTTTTGCTTTGTTGGGCTGTGCCGGTCTGGCCTATGTCAGTACAGCCCAGCACAGCAGACAAGTAGTACTTCTAAGCTATTTGGCTTTTGCCTCAGTATGCTCACAGACTGAAGGAAATCCATATTTACTCCTCTGTGCTGGCTTCTGAGGGCAGGCCAGAGTATTCGCCTCCTTTTTGCTGGCACAGTCAGGATGACTCCCATAAAACACATTGAGAAGGTTATCAAGCATTTTCTTAGATTTGCAATTGACTGGACTTAAGAAAAAAAGGTAATTCATATTAAGTTATAGAAATGTCATCCCACACTTTTAAACACCTATTTTCTCTTTTGTCTACTTTTTTTAAGCCAACACCTGACTATGGGGACGATTCAGAGCCTGGTGTGAAAACTCACTTCTTTTTTCTTTTTTAGTAGAGAAAACTGCCATTCACTTTCATTGTCTACTGGGTGTTTTCACCTGGTTCTTAATCAGCCCCAAGGTGGACAATAGGAGTGAATGGCAAATTTCTTTACTAAAGGAGGAGTGAGTGTTCTCACCAGGGTCTGAATCGGCTCCTATGCCTGATGGTGCAAATTGGTAAAAATGGGTCTTTGCTGGCCAGCTTAGCAGGTATAGTGTGGAAAAATGCAGCACAGTTATGATAAATGTATTTATTTCAATGCTTTTAACATAAATGAATATAAAATAAAATGAATTAAATGGTTGTATACAGGCATTATTCTTGACTGCAGGACCTTTGTTAGTATTCTGCCATCTTTAAAAACTCTAATCTTATTTTGTGTATATGTCTTTATGTAATTATTTAAACAGATTTTTCTGAGCCTCATGGAAGCTCCAATCATATACACTTCATAAGATGTTTGGAAAGAGAGGCCCACTCGCACGTTGAAAACTAGCTGAGCACTATACTAAGAGGCTGATTTATTAATAGCGACATGTAGCGACTATTCAGCGACTGTAGCGGTATTTTCACAGCGCCCGCTAGTAGTCTCTGTGCTTGGCCGTTGTTCGGTTGTTGACAGCGACTCAGTCGGTGTGGCGTAATGTTGAATACAAGGTTACGAGTCGCTATTTCACAGGTTCCGCGATGTATGGGTGCGCATGATAGCGACTGGTCAGAGCGACCGGCTTCCACCATATTCATCAAAAAATCACGCTCAAAAAATTCAAGCGCTGTGAAATGCATGTTTAAACCCCAGAGCGCTGGAGGCGATGTGTTAAAAGTAGTTTTTTAACCCCCAAACCACCATATTTTTGGAAACCAAAAAAAAAAAAGTTTTTTAAATAATTTTGTAATATGAATACATTAATAGCATACCTGTAATATCAATTCTGCACAATTTTTTTTTTCCTTAAAAAAATTATCTAAAATGGCAGAAGTGGTCACAGAATTTTTCACATTAAAAAAAATAAAATAAATATTAATAACAATTAATTATTAATATTTAAAGATTGTTCCTTTGAAATGCATTGGAGAGCGCCAGGTAGCGAGAGGTCATACCTGTCGCTGTTCAAGGTTGGACACTGGCGCTGTGGACTGAGGCTGGAATAATGACGAATGAGTGGCTATATGGCGCTATCTCAGTCGCTAAGCAGGATTGGCTTGATAAATGTGTGATTGTGGTGGGGAGCCGGCGTTCTCGTGGCGGGGCCCGTCATTACCGGCCGCTCACCAGTCGCTACCTGTCGCTATACCTTCATAAATAAGAGCCTAAGAGTCCTTCATACAATAAGCAACGTTTCAGGCAAGACATGGGACCCCTATTCAGCTCATCACTATTACTGACATTCTATTAAAACTCTCTCTCTTATTAATTTGCTCTCAGCATTAGGTCATAATCTGAGTTTATTCCTCTTGATAAGACATAAGCGGAATATAACAGAACACCAAGATCTTTGATGGCTTTCCCTGGCATGTGGAAATGCAGTTCTCTAGAATAATGGTTTGCTACTCAAGGTTCAATTGTTAGCAACTTGATTACTAGGTTTAACAGAGCTTTTATATGTGCAGTATGCAATGAATTCAATCTTCAATGAATCTTCCTACACTCTACTGCTGGCCTTGTCATGCATGTCCAGCTAACTCCACTGCAAAATATGTTAAAGTGGACCAAAACCCAGCATTTTGACTATCTCGGGTTTTGGTCCTTGCCCCCGGGGCACCCCAATCGGGGGTTGCCCCGCTGCGTGAAACCCCCCATGTCACCCAAAGAAACTGACCTCCTCCCAATCCTATGGCGAATGCACGGCCGCTCACACCCCATTCACTAATTCCAATCGCGAGCACACGCCTTGCTAGAGGGACAGCAGTGATGTGCCCATGGCTTGTGCATGCACCATTGGACAGGAAAAAAAGGCGAATTTATGGGAGACCCGGGTGGTTTAACACAGCAGGGCATCCCGATTTTGGATGACCCGGGGGGAGGGAATCAACCGGCCCAGCAATCTTATAGATTCCTGGGCTGATCCCTGTGGGTTTTGGTTCACTTTAAGCAGGTGTTGCCATTACCTGGGGATGTCGACAAATCCAGCCGTGCTCCCTGTGGCCAGTTCTCACTGGAAGCACAGAACAGCCAGAATGAAAGGCTGAATAGTCTCAGGAAGCCAATATAGGAGGCAATTGCAGATGTTCTTGATCAGTTGACTGTAGCCTGAACCTGAGGAACATAACCCCCCCCCCCCGGGCAAGTCATGCGACCAGTGAGATGCCTAAGAAGAATCACCTAAATACAGGGAGGGTAAGCCAAAAGTTGGGAAGGAGATTTGGTAGCCGTAGTGTCTTGCAGAAAACCAGAGCAGGTAGTCAGACACAAGCCAGTTCAAGAGCCAGAGCATACAGTCATACAAACGCCAAGGTCAAGAGTAGGTTTCAAGGAAGTAAGTGTTGAAAAGTGTAAGTGCTGGGTGCACTGGAGTCAAATTCAGATATACATATGTGGTGTAAAGGGAACTGGCTTTGCTGTGACATAAGTTCAGTAAGAGAAGGTCACCTTAGATGGTGGATAACATGACAGGGAAAAGAAGTCATACAGAGCATCTCAATGTACAGGAAACACAACATTTAGCAGAGAATGCGCAACAGAGACTACACAAAGATATATGTAATAGCGTCATCTACTGTCATAAATGTAAACTGCATTAACCTAGCAATATAGCTGCAGATCACATACTAAGCTAAGTCTGTTGTATCTCCAACACTCTTCACAACAGCTGAGGCTTAGTCTGTTAAACCCATCTTATTTGTGAGCCTTGATTGTCTTTCAGCCGTCAGGGGCTTGGTAAGGAAACCTACTGTCATATGCTCAGTAGGGCAATAATGTAACTCAAGAAATCCCTGCTCTTGAAGATCCCTCAGAAAGCTTGACCCAAGGGGGCACAACCTGAAGCTAGTTGAAGAGAAGATCAGGAGCAATGTTAGAAAATATTTTTTTACAGAAAGAATAGTAGATGCTTGGAATAAACTTCCAGCAGAGGTAGCTGAAAAATTGACGCTAAGTGAATTTGATTCTTGTTGGTTCAAGCTGTGGTTGACCGAAGTCAGTTTTCTTATATAACTCATATTTTCTTATATAACTCATATAACTTCTTGGCTTGCCTGCACTTCTGTAATTTAATCTGCTTCAGTAGATGATAGTGTAACAGAGAGCTGCTTTCTGCAAGTCCAACTGACAGCACCTCCTGATAGAAGAAACAAATGGCCACTGGTAGATTTTCTGTCACTGGTGTCTCCGGATCAGTTAGCATCCACATACCCTGTCAGGATGCTTTCATCACGTTCTGGTAACCTTAGCTTGCAGTGCAAAGTCCCTTTAAGATAGTGAATGACTTGTTTTACAGCATTTCAGTCTATCTGACTGGGCATTGAAACCTTTCGTATTCTAATAGCTGCTGCAATGTCAGGCCTTGTAGCAGTGGTAATGTACAGCAATTTCCCTATTGCTTTTCTGTACTGAATGTTAGTTGGTAGTGGCGTATCTTGGCTGTTTATCTCCTTCAGGTAGTTGGATTCCATTGAAGATTTTACTTGTTTGGCATCTTTCATTCCAAAAGTTTCAATTATTTCTTGTATTTTGTGCTTTTGGTTCAGAAGATAGCTGCCATCTTCCTCCCTCTCTCAATAGGAATGCTGAGGTAATTATTTATGTTTCCAAGATCTTTGGTCTCAAAATGCTGATTCAGCATTTGCGGTATTTCTGCTTAATCCCCTTCTTTCTCAAAACAAACTAGGACATTGTTCACATAAATGAGCACATACATCCATCTGTTTGCCAATTTCATTGTGTATAATCAGGGGTCTGCTTTACCCCTCTAAAATTACTCATGTGTAAGCACTTCATTTATTTTTATAGCTGCTATATATGCTTTCTTTAGACCATATATACCTCTTTTTTCCAGACGCTAAAAAAAACCATTACATCATAAAAATTATGCAACTCATCTGTAAAAATGTCCCATCACAGGAGAGTTGTTGGGACAAGTTAGAACAAAAAATTTTTATAGATTTTTTTTAGTGTATACAAGTTAAAAAGCCTACTCGGGTGTAATTTGACCCCAATGTTCACTGGATTTTATACTATATTGCTTTAAATTGGAAGTACAGTTAATGAGGATGGGCTCTGATTTGTAGAAATCAAGCAAACCCAGAGCCCCTTTGATGTTAAATTGGCCCACCTGTCATTTATTTCTGGTCTCCTCTGGCCCCAGATGCCGCCCCTGCTCCGTTTTCTGTTGTCTATTGGTGCTGCCATCTTTTTTTTCCCCAAGGCTCCCCTGAATCTCGGAGACCTCTTGCATATCATACTTATGCCCAGCTGTAGCCCCGCAACTGCGTCTTGGATGCATCCTCTCCTTAGGTTCATAGCTGAGTCTGCAACTCCTATTGTGTGCACTTTTACTCCATGCACTGCAGGGGAGGGGGGAGCGGATGCCTGTCGACTGAAATCTCATGATAAGAATGATTACAATGGGGCCTTTTGGCAGCAAAAGCAGCCGCACTCCATTGGATGCCTGAATGCTGGGCCATGGGGGGCAAATCTCATTACTGGTAAGTCTACAAAAAAGTTTTATCCTAAATGGTGAGGTTGCTGGGGGTAATTGGAATGCCCCCAAGTGATCCGGAGACTTCCGCTTTAACTAAATATTTGAAACTAAAATGCTTCCCTTTCAGCTGATGGTGTTCAAAGAAATAAGTGTTTATTGATCTAAAGCCGAAGGTATTAACAGAATGGGAAGTGGAAAGACTTGTACTTCTTTCTCTCGTCTTGTGTTCAGCAAAAGATTTCGTTTGGAATTGCGTTTGAGGATTTGGCAAAGTTCTTCCTGGCCAGTTGGAAGCTTCAATGCAGCAACATCCTATAAAAGTGGTACGAAGAGCTCTGCTGTTTACCATGCGTGTAAATTCTGGGGCTACATAGAAACAAGGCTGGGAAGAGATGTCACAAGAGCGCAGAGGGAGCTTATTTTTAAGGCGTTGTTACTCACTGTAAAAACAAACAGCTCTAGATTAAGTGTTGGCCACTCATGTTACAAACTATACTGTATTCTGGATTTCTCATCAACAAGCAGGTTCCAAGTCCAGCAGGTTTCCAAATAGGATTTAACTGTTTGGTAGTACTTTAGCATTATGCACCAGTGGTTTCCCTGCAGATCTTATAACATTAGAGAAAGGCAGGAGGGACTTCTTTCTGAGTGTTTTATTAGCTCTGGCAAATATTCCCTAAGAACCAAACTTCACCCATGCTTATTACAGGTGTTCCTCCTCTCTTTATGTAAAGTCTGCCAGTGGCATAACCTAACCCCAACACATCTACCCAAAATGCAATTCCTAACATTACTTATCCACTGACCGGACCAAAATTTGAAAGCAACCCCTTTAACAAGTTACTAATACATTAAGCATTAAAACTAACCTTTAAAAAATGTTGTTGTAATATTTTTTCCCTCTTGCCTAATTTTTGTGGGCTGGACTCTTGAAAGCGGAACAAATGGACTGCCTGGAGTAGAGCACACAGTTTTGCTAGCAGTGGGAGCTTAAACTGGAATAACACCCTAAAAAAGCATCTGTGCATCTGGATAGCACACCCAGTAATAAAGTGCTCACCTTTTTCATTTTTTTTTTTAATTCCTTTTTTCTAACACACTAATAGTGTTCCCTGGAGAAGATTTGGCCAGCACAGTGGAAGCCCGCCGTGCTGGCAAGTGCCACTCAGCTCCCAAATGAGCGGCACGTTCCCAGAGGCTCTAAATGTGCCCAATTGGAAGGACGATGTACCTGGCGTGAGTGCCCTCTCAATAGGCTATCTCCAGGCCCGCCCCCCTTCCAACTGGGCATGTGCAGTTGACACGTTTAGAGCTGAGCGACACTTCCAGATTGCTGGCACAACGGGAGTCCGCTGCGCCAGCCACATCTTCTCCAGGGGATGCCATTAGTGTACAGAAAAATAATTTTTAAAGACACTAAAAAAGTGAGCACTTTAATACTCACAGCAATCTGGGTAGCACTATCCAGGTGCACAAATGGTTTTTTTTGTGTTTAAAGCCATTACCTTCAGCTCACACAATTCTTTGGTCAAGCAAGTGGTGGTATAAGAAAGGCACCTGAAAATTGACACCTTCTATTATCCTTTATTCCTTGACCATGTCCAATTTAGTATTTCACCTTTCATGGAAATAAACAATGTAAACAACAGATAAGAGCAGCTAAGCTGGAGACAGAAAGACTGGTCGCGAAAGAGAGTAAAACTAACCCAAATTATTCTTTAGCTACATAAACTGTAAAAGGTACAAACCTGAGGGTGTGGGCCCCCTGAAAAGCAAGGAGGGGACCCCTATAGAGGGAAATGAGGAGAAAGCTAATTTGCTTAACAACTTCTTTGCTTCTATATTCACAAAAGAATTTGACATGCCGAGTGAAATGCAGGGGAATAACCGAAACCCTCCATTAAATGTCACTGGTCTAACCAAGGAAGAAGTCCAGCACCGTCTCAAGCAGATAAAAATCGATAAATCACCGGGACCAGATGACATACATCCTCGTGTTTTAAGGGAGTTATGTACAGTAATAGACAAGCCGTTATTTCTAATATTTGTGGATTCCATAACTACAGGGTCTGTTCCGATGGATTGGCGCTTGGCAAATGTGGTGCCAATATTCAAAAAGGGATCTAGGGGGGAACCTGGGAACTACAGACCGGTAAGCTTAACATCTGTGGTGGGCAAGCTGTTTGAAGGTTTCTTAAGGGATACTATCCTGGCGCACCTTGGGGAAAATGACCTTATTACTCCATATCAGCATGGATTTATGAGGAATCGCTCCTGCCAGACAGACCTAATCAGCTTTTATGAGGAGGTAAGTTCAAGATTGGATCAGGGGGAGTCAATGGATATCATATATCTTGACTTTTCTAAAGCATTTGATACTGTGCCACATAAAAGGCTGGTACAAAAGATGAGAATGCTTGGACTGGGGGAAAACGTGTGCAGATGGGTGGGAAATTGGCTTAGTGATCGGAAGCAGAGGGTGGTTATCAATGGTACACACTCAGATTGGGTCACTGTTACTAGTGGAGTACCACAAGGGTCAGTTCTGGGACCAATTCTCTTCAATATATATATATAAATGACATTGGGTATGGATTAAACAGTAAAGTCTCAATCTTTGCAGATGATACTAAGCTGAGTAAAGTAATTAAAACAAAAGAGGACAACAGGCAGCTACAAACAGATTTAGATAAATTGGAAGCATGGGCAGTTAAATGGCAAATGAAGTTTAACACAGATAAATGTAAGGTTATGCACATGGGAAGGAGAAATCTGTGTCATGATTACACACTAAATAAAGAAACACTTGGTAAAACAACAATGGAAAAGGACCTAGGGGTTTTAGTTGACAATAAGCTCAACTGTAGTAATCAATGCCAGGCAGCTGCTGCCAAGGCAAATAGGATCATGGGGTGCATCAGGAGGGGCATAGGTGCTCATGACCAGAGCATCATTTTACCCCTGTACAAGTCACTAGTCAGACCCCATATGGAATACTGTGTACAGTTCTGGGCACCTGTGCTTAAGAAGGACATATCAGAACTGGAGCGTGTTCAAAGAAGGGCAACAAAGTTAATAAAAGGAGTGCGGGCGCTAGAGTACCCGGAAAGATTGTCCAAGTTAGGCTTATTTAGTCTAGAAAAAAGACGATTGAGGGGTGATCTAATAACTATGTATAAATATATTCGGGGTCAATACAAGGATCTGTCCCACAATCTATTTATACCCTGGAGTGTAACCATAACCCGGGGGCATCCACTAAGGTTAGAGGAAAGGTGCTTTCTTCACCGACATAGGAGGGGATTCTTCTCTGTAAGAGCAGTGAGACTATGGAACTCGCTGCCAGAGGAGGTAGTAATGATGGATACAGTAAAAACGTTCAAAAGTGGCCTTGATGCCTTCCTGGCATGTAATAACATTTCCAGCTATGGCTACTAGACCACTGGAAGGAGTTAAACAGGCTGAACTGGATGGACTAAAGTCTTTATTCAGCCTTACATACTATGTTACTATGTTACTATGGAATCCCATTCCAGAATTCATTAAAAAGGATAATATTAGTGGCAATGGACAGGAGACACATGCTGAAGTTCCCCAGGTCAAAAAGGCCTACCGCTCATCAATAAAAATCTGGAGTAAACCTGTAAATTTATTTGGCGAACATAAATTAATAATCCCTCATGTTTTAATGTTCGAGTCTAAACACTGTGTGTAGTGTGCTTTCCTACGTAAGCCTCCCAAGAGTGCTGTTGCAGTCTCAAATTTTCAAGCCAAAAGTTCAGAAGTCAAATAAATAACTTCACAAAACTAATTTCAACAATGGCATGGTCATTAAAATATCAAATATGACACTTACTTTGAAAATGGCATAATTCTTTCTTGGCCCCAAAATATGTTTGATAATTTTTAATTGAGAACAGCGCTTGTTGTAGGCCCATGGGTGACTCCATGCCAAGCCTTTGTTCAGACACAGGGCTAAAGTATTTTTTCCTTCCCCCCACTTGTACTTCATCATCGAGTTGTTTCGGTGTTACGGAGACAGAGTCTCTGAAGAATACAACATCACCCATCTGGAACACGAGATACAGGAAATTGTGACTGCCAATAGTGATATCCTAACTTATAGCTTTTATCGTGTAGCCTTTTTAACACCCTGACCTAGAACTGAACACAGGCTCAACAAATTGGTCTCCTACATGAAAAATAAATTACAATTCTATTTACATGCTATTAATCTGCACTTGCTAGGAAGTTTTTTTGGAACTTGAAACACCTTTCCTGGGGCAATAATTAAACGTCACATATAAATTGTTGCTATAGTCATTTGTCAATAATAACCTGTAATGAAGAGGGTAATTTACAAATTTGTGGCAGGCACTCCGCTTTGTGGCAGGGCTCAATGCCTTATGTTACAAGCTTGCCATCTCATTATAGTTTGGCTCTCCACCTAAAAAAAATGTTTTTTAATGAGATACTGTAGAGAGTTTAGGTCTTAGATTTATTTAGCCATGTACATACTGTACATTACATACATACTTGGAATTTGTTGTGGCTTATGAAGTTAGTAGAAGTAGGGATTATCGTCAACAATTCCAGTATTAGGAATTGAAATAGAGAATTGTAAGGAACATTGTTGAAGGATTAGGGGAAGCGCCAAGGCTTTAAAAGTGGGTACACTAGTCCCAGAAAGTGAGGAGGGGTAGCTAGTGAAAGTACATCAGAGGTTCAAGTTGAGGGAAAAGAAGGGTTCTCAATTTACTAGGAGCCCCCTACCCATGCAGCCATTCAATACTAAGGCGCCACGCGGAAGTGGTGAAAATCCAAGTAATTAAGCGTAAGTTGTTAAAAGTAACTACAGTAGTATGGTACAGAGACCAAGGTTAAAGATGAGGGTATCTCTATGAACTCGGAGCCTCCTACCTAGGCATCCATTTCATTTCAAAGTGGCACATGACAAGATTCCTAGTTTATGTACTGGAGAGTAGCACGAAAGCTTAAACCAGACCAACATCCATTTAACAAAAAATGGGCTGCATAACTGACTGGCGGTGGTCACGTGTCCCATTCTCGGCCATTACCCGGCAAAGCAGAAGCCCGAAAAAGTGACATGTGACCGCTGCCGTCAATCATTTAACCACATTTTGCCAGGGGGCTGGGTAAGATTTATTGAGTCATAGCAAACAGCACAATTGGAATGTCATTTGATGCCAGCAGACTATCTTGCAGCATGTTTATCTGCACCAAAGTAGAAGACAGCCAAATTAAGCTTATAAAAATGCGCACTATAAATTTGGGGGCAGTTGAGCACAAAGACTTAAAAGCGGCAGTACACTGCCAAACAACATGAACTTTTTCTATAAGAGAAGCTCATGGCTCCACAGCAACAAAGGCACTGTAATAGATGTGGAGGGGCAAATCAATCATATCAACATTATCCCATGCAACAATTGGGCTTAGTCACAAAATATTCATTGGCAGTAAGAACACTATAGGTGCCACTCTATTTAAAAAAAACTTGCTGTTCTTTGACCACATTTGCTGTGACCCACCATGTCACTCCCCCCTCCCCAATACATGAAGTGTCAGCTTCCAGGGCTGGTTTCAAGGGCATTCTGACTATAGTCCAGGAAAAATTGTTTTGTCTTAACCCAAATATTTTATATATTTAAAAAAAGGCTTTGGGTGTTGGTATTTGGCCGCATTGTACATTTTCCCGTAGCCCTGTCACGTCACCCCCAATACATGAAATGTCAGTTTCCAAGGCTGGTTTCACAGGACTCCCTACTTTAATCCCAAAGGAATCGTGTTGCCTTGACCCCACTATTTTATATGTTTTAAAAACGGCTTTGGGTGCTGTAATTCAGCTGCATTGTACATTTTCCCGTAGCCCTGGGAAGGGAATCCTTGGATGGGAAAGCAGTTACCAACACTAGATATTACTGGTTCTTCCAATTGACTGCTATATAGCAGTCATTCAATATACTTCAATGGAGAAAAGTTATGCCTAGCCAACGAGGTGAAGGCAAATTACAAAACAATTCAGCCCTTCAACTCTCTCCCATCTGCAACCTAGCTTATTTTTGGTTTGTGGGCTGGGGACACAGAAATAGAACAGGTGACTAAGGGTGAGATATCTCCTCAACCAATACAAGAGTTAAAGGATCAATTTTTTACTTTAGAGAAGACAGGAATTGTGTCTTCTCTCTTCCGATTGTGCAGGAATCAGCTGTCGAGGTTGGAGGAAGTTATTTGCCCTAACACGTCTACAAGCCCCTCAAAGGCAGAGCACGAGTCAAGAGAACCAACCCAGCCCCAGAGATAGCCATCTGGGAAGAAACCAAATAAATGCTCAGATTGACAAAAGTGAAAAAAAAAGACTGTCTTACACTAATCTCATTTACCAGATAGATTTGGAGGTACAGAAAGGATATTTGGAGAGAGAAATAATAGAAGCAATGCAAGTCATTAGTGCAGGGCTACCACTATACTATACCACAAGCTGATAAACATTGACCAAGTTAACAGAGAATCCTCTCATAAAATAGAGGTTGTAATGAGTGCAGAGAGGCATCCTGCTGATGCTCCCCTGCACATTAAACAGGAGAATTCTTATCTTTCATCTTGGTCCAACAGAGATATCAAGAGTTCTGGCCAATTAGAGGGCCGGATTTCTCAAGGGAACTAAGGAGAAAGGTAAGAAATCTTCAGTTTAAAGTGGACCAAAACCCATTCTGGAGTGTGTAAGACTCCAGGGTAGGCCTACTCCCTCCCGTGGGGGCATTCCAAACTGGGATGCGCATCTGTGCTGGAATCACTCACTTCCCCTCTCAGGAGAGGTAAGTGAGCAGAGATAAGTGAGCTCGGTGACCAGGGGGGTTTCACACAGAGGAGCACCCCAGGGGGACAAACCAAACCCCGGGATAGTGAAAATCACGGGTTTTAACGCTGTTAATGCGCAGGTGGCATCGACAATAGGAATTGTCATGTCCCACGCTGTGCATTTTATTTTACCTGGGATAACATTTTAATATATGTTTATTTGCATAGGCTCAGCACTGTGCCTTTAATTCCCCTTGTTCCTTCCAGTCTCCCTTAGTCTTGCTCTGATGCAAGTAACTCCTCCCTTCTTCCCCTCCCTTTCTGCCATTTCTAATCTGGCATCCAAGCAGTGCACATCTGCTGCTCCCTTTCTGCAGCTACAGTCCTTTTACCTGTTGTTGCTGTATGGATTACACCACAAGTTTCCTGCTGTACTGTACGTACATGTCTGCTGTAACGAGATTCTGTACCGAAATAAAGCTTTTGTAAACTTAACCACATGATCCAAGACCAACAGAGTAAGCTATCTGCCAAGCCTTATGGAGTAAAGAAAACATCCATCACAGACACACACAAGGAACATGGAGCTGTCTACAGGATTCCATTTACTGCAATTTGGGTGAGTGAGAATAGGAATGCTCGTGAAAAATGGATGCTATTCCGATTTAATACTGTAACCAATATGTGATGTAACATGATTGTACAGATCATTGCTCTCTTTTAATGAATTGTGAACACAATAAAAAGAGCATTAAAAAGGGACAGGAGTCACTCGATCTGACCATCAAGAGTGAGACACACTGCTTTTAACATCCAAGCAAAAAGAAGACCAGAAAGCGTGTGGGGACAATTTATTTGATCAAAGACGGACTTTTGATTATATTTTTCACCTTTTCTTATTTTGCATTGCTATTTATCTTATTTACCGTGTTTTATGGTTAACTCATCGTGCTTCTTGTTGCTTTTCTGTTTGTTTAAATAAATTCTAAAAATACAGCAGATGCTCTGAATTGATCTGATCTAAAAAGCTCACGCTATTTCTGAAGAGCCTGGCTACCTTATTTGCCTAGGACGCTCGATCGCCCCTGCCTGGAAGTGGTTGTGGGTCGATCGATACATTCTAACTGATTGTATTGTGTGTGGCCTGTACGATATTATAGAGTTGAGCACTGTTTGTGCTCTGGTGGCAGCAGTTTATAGCCACGTGTGTTGCCAATTGAAGAATTGCAGTGACACACGTGGGGTACTATTGGCCGGTCTGATCAGATGATCGATCAATAGGTCTGATCAACCCGTGCAATCGTCACACAGGACCATATGCAAAGGAGGATACTGCTTCTGCTCAATAACCTATTAAGATGACTTTTCATCAAAAAGTACTGGAAGAGCTGGCTAACTGTTTAGTCCAACCACCAGTCACAGAATTCATATTGCATTGTGAGACATCTCCTGTGGGACTTGGAGCAGGCCTGTACCACATCAAGAAGGCAAGGTGTGAGTCATTGGTTATGGCTCAAGAACCCTTACAGTAGCCAGAATGAACTACCATCTACATTAGTTCTTAGCTATGGAGTGGGCCATATGTGAACAATTCAGAGACTACCTCTACTATAGTCCAAAGTTTGTGGTCTACACAGACAGCAACCCACAAACCTACATCTGTTCTCTGCATGATGGTTTACACTCAACGCTAGTTAACAGACAACAAAAAAGAACATTAAAGAACAACTGGAGTCAAGTAAGAGATGAGTTTGGCTTTACATAAAATCTGTAATAAGAAAACAGCAAAGACGGCCATTATTGCTGACTGTCTATAGAATTAAAGTGGTAGCAACCACATCAGAATCAATAAGGTTGCAACTCCTTCGTGACTGGTTAACCTCCACTCACAGCCATGATGATGAGGCTATAGATTTGTAGAGGTAAAACATTGGCTGGAGGTTTTTTGTCTAGTCAGTACAGGCGGTTGAGTATTGGGGAAGGTACCGGGGGAGACTTGAGAGACAGGGAATTGAGGGGGAAGGAGGAAGAAGTAAATTCCTAAACTGGCTCAAGGTGAGGTAGGCTGTGTGCAGAGTGCTTTACCCTCCTGGTCAGCCACAAAGCAGTGTGGACCATCAAGAATTGCCAGCACTTGCCAGCACTATTCTCAGTCCACCCCTGGCTATGTGCATGCAGTAGATTATTAAAGTGGACCATCGCCCTCCCGTGATCGGCCCGGGAATCTATAAGATTCCCGGGACGATCACCTCCCTCCCCGCGGGACATCCGAGATCGGGATGTCCCGCGGGGTGAAACCCCCCCAAACGCCCCAAATCCCCTTACCTTGTCTTCGGTGGTGGCCGGCCGCCGCCGCCTCCCTCGCGCCCCTCTAGACGTGCGCGCGCGCGCCGGCCGTCTGTGAATGGCTGTCGCGGCCGCACGCGCGTCAAGAGTGACGCGCGGGAGGCGGCGGCGGAGCCATTGCTGTCAGATCGCTTGTCCATCCGCGCTGACTGGACGGCGCGGCCACGTGGGAGCGGGGAGAGGTGAGTTTTCCGGGTGATCGGGGGGGTTTCACACAGCGGGGCACCCCGATCGGGTCAAAAATCCTGGGTGTTGGTCCACTTTAATCACAAACCTCTAGAACAGAGGTTCCCAACCAGTGGTACACAACATCCTAATGTGACAAGGCTGCAGACTGACCTGTGCCTCAACCTGATCTGCTGCCACCTAAACTTTAGCAAAGCTTGATTTGGCCAAAGGGTTCCAAAACTGCTCCAAAAGAAATTTTTGACCCAGCTGTATGACCACCCATAAGTACCACTCAGATAGTACCTGAAATAATTAAACATGGAAAGTGGTACTTGATGAAAAGGGGTTGCAAACCCATGCTTTAAAAGCTTAAAGTGGACCAAAACCCACCAATCTTGTGAAATACATTTGGCAAAAGCCCTTGCCAAGACTCTCCTATTAGGGTTTAGAACTAGAAATGGATATATTTGCTTTTCAAATTGTCCTGGAATGGTGATTTATTTGCTGTCCCTCTCTGTAAGATGACAGGGGATCAGTCATTGCATAGGTGTGGCAATGACACCATTGCCACACACAACAGTATCAGTGAATGGAGGAGGCGGAGCTTTACAGCTAAAACAGGCGCCATTATCTGAGATTAGAGTAATGCAGGAGTGGTGAAATTTGACAAAAGGTCATCTTCATGGGGGGGGGGGAGCAATTCAGGGGATGCTAGTTAAAAATGTGGGTTTTGGGCCACTACATTTACTTATAAAACTATATAAACTTATAAAAGAAGAAGAAAAAGTATTGTGTTATCTTAGACTAGACCTATTTTTTTTACCTAATTAGTACATTTCTATTAAGAAATCAAATGGTATTTGACTGTTAGTTTTTATATACTATAAAAAGACAAAATAATAGTCCACAATAATGAGACATATCTTTAAGGCAGGGCTCAAAAGACAGGTTAATTACTCAATTAAATTAGTTGTCGGAGTCCCGTCGCAGTTAAATAGCCCAAAGTTAGCAGAGCTTAACGATTATCTGAGTATTATAAGAGACTGGTTAATTACTCAATTATATTAGTTGTTGGAGTCCCTTCACAGTTAAATAGCCCAGAGTTAGCAGAGCTTAACGATTATCGTGGTATTACAATGATGCTATAATTGTCGGGTCATCCTGCAGGGTAAAAAAACTTCTTGAAAAGGTCACTTTTATTAACATTTCGCTCAGTCTTTTTTTTAGCCGCTTTTCTTTGTGAGATTGTTATCAGACTATTAGTTAATTTTGGATGTGAAATGTTTAAGAATAACATATTGTTCAAAAGATGAAAAGGCTTCTGAGAATCTGAGAGTCTGAAACTCATCCAGCCAGCCTTTAAACGATTCCTCTTCTTTTAGGTCAGAAAATCCTCTGCAAATTCTTTGCAGTTAGTTTTATAGACAAGATGGCACCACCAAGAGAGGACTCTGAGCCAAGTTATCTCCCTGAATAATGAGGCTGCTTCAAAAAGCTGAAACGTAAGAGGCTGAAATTAGTTATCTCTCCACAAATGTTAAGAAGGGGGAAAAAAGAGAAGAAGGAAAAAACAGACAAATGTTTCTAATTTAATGTTGATGGGTGGTATAGGGGTGGTAGAAATATATCTCACGGCTCAAAGATCTGAGTTGTTCTGCATACTGGATTAATAAAACTACTTCAGACTTTGGATATGTTTAAAACACATTGATGATCCATCTTGAGTTCTGTAATGTATTTTTTTTTTGTTGTGACATGGCAAGAAGTGCTAAACAGGCACACCAAGACCAAGTTAGCAGGAGCCATGCCCAAACAGCTGGAATAAAGGCGGTAGAACGTGGAAAACATTATTTAATTGTATTCAGAGAGCAAAGCTGCATCTTTGGTGGTAAGCTTCTTTCTATAAATTTGAAGGTGTCGAGAAATAGGGGAAATTGGTGGTGATGATCAGAGGATAAGTGGTAGCAATAATTGACTATTCAGCAGCAATGAGGACCATGAGGTGTGTGGTGGCAGGGGAGAAGGCAACAAGGACTGGAAGACAATTGGCGGCAGTGGAGAAAACAGTAACGACTCGAGGGGGCTTGGAGGCAATGAGAATAGGAGGGCAATCAGCAGCAGAGGAGGGCCCATCAATGACAGTGGAACTGAAGGGTGATATGAAGCCTGATTCAGAGCCTCTCTCGCATGCATTCCCACCAGTGGGAATGATGTCAATGGCCCGTGTTTGGGCTATTTTCTTGTCGGGTGATTCAGGGCCGTGTTGTTTGGGCCGAGTTGCTCTTCTTGCAGGAAAATACAGTATGTGTACGCCAAACCATTATTCACCACATTGTTACGGCTCAAGGCATACGTTTGTCCGTAAATCTACGGGTGTAGCCTGCACTTGCATGTGACTCTGAGCCTTGATTTGGTTGTTTTCGAGCCTATAAAATCCATAGGTTTCTGGTTCAAATTGATGCCCTCTTTTTGTTAGCGGAAACCGGCCAACGCACCTACGATGGAGACCCCTCATGAGACCCCTCTTGTGAAGAGTACGAGCGTGTGCAGCAGTGGGGGCTGTTAACCATGTACCTTCCTGAACTTAGACATACCACCATCGTCTGGATATCTATCAGATGACTAATCAGCAGGTTTTTAAATTGACCCGACTGAGCTCCCTTTCTCTTGAAAAGCTTTACTCAGAGCTGCGGCCATGGTTGTCCCCTTCCACAAGAAAGGGGCATGCAATTGGAGGTTTGACCAAATAGGTTCGCTGCCTCCAATTTTTAGCGAATGGCTTCTTCCAGAGGCTAGGGGCACTGTCTGTTGGCATGTCCCAGCTTTTGTTGAGCAGCGCCCTGACTAAATTTCTCGATGTCATGGCTGTCCTGCAGGTAAAATAAATCTTTTTTCCTGACAGCATGGCAACCGGGAATGTGGTGAGGTCTTTTTCGAATAGCGACTACGGCAAGTGTCATGGGCACCGTCATTTGCACACATGTGACCCCCCCCAGCTTCTCAGGAGTATATGTTTCAGTATGTTTAGGTCCACATTGCTCCTCCTTCTTGCCCACTCTCCTCTCTTTAAGCTAGCCTTGCTTCACCTACCCTAAACTAGCTTCCCTGAGAAACAATGGCCCTTGTTTTATTTTGCCTGTCTATTTTGTGTTTGCAGTGTTTGTAGTGACCCTTTATTTTTGGCCATTATTTTCAGCAACCGCAAAATGGGCCACTCACTTAACGTCCAATGCATAATGGGCCCAGATCTTCATTTTCTCAGCATTTTGGTCAGCTCCCCTGGCTCTTCCCATGGCACATTCACCCTGGGGAGTCCCAGTTTGTAGACCAATTTTGAGAGTGGCGAGCTGACTGGCGGCTGGCTTTTCGGTAAGTCTTTTTTAGTTGATCTGCCTGTCGCTGTTATTGTATTAGCAATTGTTTTTTGCATGTCTAATATGTGCACCCTTTTTGATTTTGGCCCAAGATAAGTGTGTTTGCCAATTTATCTCCATGCACTCCCTCAGTCTACTTTGTTCATGCCCCTTCTCCCTGTCACTGTGTTTGGTCCCAGCATCCTGCCTTACCTTTAGCTTTATTTTCCCACTCTGTCCATATATGAACTATTTTGTTTCCCCTGTCTTGCTGTTGGGTTACCTATGAGAATAATAATCTGTTTTGCGTTACTTTTAGGGGATTCCAGTTATCCCCGGCTCCTGGCTGTGGACAGCCCCCCTCCCCCCCCCCCAAAGTCCAGCATTGACCTTCAGGGCGATGTTGCCCAGCTTACCCTGTTGGCTGCTTGCTATGCTTCTGGCCTGTCCAGCTTTTGCGTGGCGATCTGGTTGGCCTCCCCAATAGCCCCAAGCAGTGCCTCCATCTGTTGGTGGTGGCATTGCTGCTCTAAAACCACTGCAGCTAGGTCTTCATGGAGCAAACTGGCGTTCAGTCACACCATTTAAAATATCTATTGGCATTTTGCCTAAAAGAGGCACTGTTGGCCCGCCAGTTTCCCTCCATGATTTGGCACCACCTCACCAGGAATGGGTGCCGTCTGGCTGCAAGGTGGGGCTAACTTCCTCCTTGAGCCCCGCAACCCTGTTAGTGGTCAGTCGGCATTCACTGTCAAAATGTCCCTGGCAAGGGTTTCAGAAAAATGGCTGCCCCCATGAGTGAGGACATTTTCATCAGCTTACAATGTAAAGTGTCCTCACCATTTTTCTGAAGCCCTGGCTGTGAAAATTTTGATAGCGGAACATCGACCCGACGGACAGATCACGGGGCACAGCTAAATAGCACCGCCAATGCTGCTGCACTCTGCATTGTGGGCCACCCACTCCCCACATGGGCTCCTTGGGCAGCTGATCCACCAGTGAAATAAATTCCATTGGCGGGAAAGGTTCAGGTTCGGGTCAAGTTTACTTTTGTTAAAAGTGCAGCCAAACCTGAACCTGTACCAGACTCTTCCGTGCCCTTGTGACCACCAGAAGTGTGGTGGAGTTCTGTGCCTGTGGCATATACCTGAGCTTTTTTGGCCTCCTTCCCCTACATTAGGATTCCAGTCCCCATACCAGTGTTTTTTTATTTAAAGTTTGGTTCATCAGCACTAACTAGTCATAAAATTAATGTTCCCAACACACACCCTGACTCCATTCATTCATTGCAATGGAAAGGGCATGTCAAGATGGCCATCTTTGTCTTCAAGGGCCCACTCAGACCTATGAGGCAGGTGTCCCATGTGCAAATTTTGCCAAAATTTTGTGTATATAAAACTTAACATTATCTAATGGATCATCAGCATTGAACCAAGCAAAATTCTGGTTGAATTTAACCCAAATATCAACAGCGGCACAGTTTGTACAACAATAAGCCTGCCTCCATACAAAGAAATTTGGAGGCTTGTGCTGGCCATGGGACAGTCTCAGAACCTGGAAGATTTCTGAACGTCAGCAAAACAGATTTGGTGACTGCCACACTCTTACCTCGTCACAATTCTATTGTGTTGGTGCACTGTTCGCGGAGATGCTGCATATATACAAGACTATTGTGAAGAACCAGCATCCTTAATCATCCAATTGTTTTCTTATATCAAAAGTTCAAATGCAAAAGTAATGAACACAGTGGTGGTAATTGGTCGACGTTTCGGGGTGCACTGGGGCCCTCTTCCTCAGGACCAACCACATTCAAGCAGATGTGATAAACACAGTGGGGGCAATTGGTTGACATTTCGGGGTGCACTGGGGCCCCCTTCCCCAGGACCAACCGCATTCAACAGATGTCATAAACACAGTGGTGGTAACTGGTCGACGTTTCCTCAGGACAAACCTCATTCAAGATTTCTGAAAACCAGACATATCGAGAGCTGCTGCTGGTTTTATAGTTATTTTGACGTCTTTGTTCAGAACGAAAAATAGGGCTGGCAAAATTTTGCTCAAATTTTGCCAACATTTTCTTCATATTGAACCCAACTGAATCAAATCAATCATCAGCATTTAATCGAAGTAAAATTGTGGTTGAATTTAACCAGAATCAGATCAGACGCACAATGTGTAACACAATAGGCTCAATTCAGAGACACATTCGTCTGGACTTTCGTAGCTGTCTGCGTATGTTTTTGTGTGCATTTGTCATATTTTTTTTGGTTTTTACGTTTGTTTTTCCATTCGTACGTTCGTTCCCGCTAATGCGTATATGCGCTTTCGATGAACGAAACTAAATCAGATCATTTGCGTTAGTTCGGATCATTTTCCCATCAAAATCTGATATTTTGCGTTCGTTCAGATAACTTACGTTATTTGGATGGCCTTGCGTCTGATTCAGAGAGCTGATTGCCGAGGGACCACCACCCTATAAAACCGTTTCATTTGCGATCCACTTACGGGACCAATTTGCACTCGGCTACCTTGCTTTGACCATGTTTTGCGGCTTTGTGGAGGAATATGAGCGCCTTCAGCTACAGGGCATTGCATGTGTCAGCAGGGCCGAGGCCATATTGCATCAGCAACGCATGCATATCGATCGCATGCATGACGTTGAATTGTTCGAGCTGACCAGACTTAATAGAGCTTCTCTCCATAAGTTGTATAGTGAGCTGCGGCCATGGTTAGCCCACACCACAAGGAAGGGGCAAGTAATTTCAGGTATTACCAAGATGCTTGGCTGCCTGCAATTTTTGGCGAACGGCTCATTCCAGAGGCTGGGTGCCCTCTCCGTGGGGATGTCCCAGCCTACGCTGAGCCACGCGCTATCCAAGTTTTTGGATGGCATGGCTACCATTAGTCAGAAATATATTTAATTTCCGGACGACATGGTAGCCTGGAACGCGCTTAAGTTGGCTTTTTATAATATCGCCGACATGCCCAATGTCATGGGTGCGATTGATTGCACCCACGTTGCATTGGTCCCTCCTGCAGCCGACGAGTACATCTATAGGTAAGTTCAATTGGTCATTTTGTTATATAGTTTAGACAAACTGTATTGTAACTATCTATTAATCTCTCCTTGTAAATTGTCCCTGTGAAACAGCTTACAGTGTATATCTTAATCCCTCCTTGTAAATTGTCCCTGTGAAACAGCTTACAGTGTATATCTTAATCCCTCCTTGTAAATTGTCCCTGTGAAACATCTTACAGTGTATATCTTAATCCCTCCTTGTAAATTGTCCCTGTGAAACAGCTTACAGTGTATATCTTAATCCCTGCTTGTAAATTGTCCCTGTGAAACAGATTACAGTGTATATCTTAATCCCTCCTTGTAAATTGTCCCTGTGAAACAGCTTACAGTGTATATCTTAATCCATCCTTGTAAATTGTCCCTCTGATCCATTTGACCGTGTATAACTCGGCAATGTTTTTAATTTTTTTCATGTGGACCGTAATTAGTCATTCAAATGTTAATCTTTATTTGATCCAACATACATATTCTTTTTTTTACAAAAACTACTTATGTACTTAGTGTTATTTGTATTGGCCAACATGTTTTTTGGAGGGTGTTAGGAGTTATTGTTTGAGTAGTTTACCCTGCCTTGCTAATATTTTTTTTTCTTTTTTTCCAGGAACCGCAAAATGGGCCACTCACTGAATGTACAAGCAGTGGTGGCCCCGGACATGCGGTTCTTTATTGTCCTCCCCGGGTTTCCAGGCTCATCCCATGACGCGTACATCTTGCGAAGATCTGGATTATACCGTCGGTTTGAGTCTGGAGAATTCTCAGGTGGATGGCTCCTTGGTAAGTTAGCGCTAATAACGTCATTCCCTTTTCAATGTATGCCTATGAATATAGCTGACCCATATAGATGACCCATGTCTGAACCTATGGCTGTTTTTACCCCTTGATGACATGTTAAACTGGACCTTAACCATGACCTTTAGCAAAGAATAAACCCTTAAAAACTGTTTTCCCAGCATTTCAAAATAATATATTTCTAGTTTCTAGTAACTTACTTATTATTCTTTCCCACACTCTGCTGCAATTCTGTTCTTGACTTTATGATAGGGTCTGCGCCATCTTTGCTCAGAAGCAGGACACTTACTTAGTATAGGAGAGTGGGATAAAGTGCAGAGGGCGAGTTAGAGCTGTGCTTTGCTCAGACAAAGCAGATCTGGGGTCCGGAAAAGGTAAGACATCCAAGAATGCAGAGCAGCACAGTTCTAAGCCAATTCCTGTTTGCAGTCTGCCTGATTTGCCCTCATACGTCATCTTGGATGTTTAAAGGGTCAGAACATGCAGTAGATGGTGTTAGGCTGTTTTTTAGGTGAGCAATCTGTTTGTACAGGGTGTGGCTAAAATATAAGATAGGCTCTTAGTCAGGGTGAATGGCCGCTTGTCCCTAAATTTTTGTTTTGTGTAATTTATGTAATGCCCTTATTCATCAAGCGATAGCGCCAGGTAGTGTCTGACGAGCGCCAGGTAGCGGCAGCTAACGGCGACTACCGACTCAAGTACGCCCGGCGGCGGTCACAATGACGCATTTATCAAGCAAAATGAGGCTAGCGCCGGCGAGAGCGACGGCTAGCGCGGCATTCATCATGAAGCCGCCTGGACCGAACAGCGCCGCTGCAAATTCCCTCACAGCGCCAGGTATGAGCTGTCGCTCCCTGGCGATGTCCAATGCTTTTCAATGGAGCAATCTATAATTAATCATAATTAATTGGTATTATTTTTTTTTTTTTTTTTTTTAATGTCAAAAAATCGGAGACCACTTCTGCAATGTTAGGATTTATTTTTAAGAAAAAAAAAAAATGAAAAAAAATATGTGCAGAATTGATCTAACAGGTCTGAGATTAATGTATTCATATTACAAAATGATTCTAAAAACATGTATAATGTTACATTCAAAAAATATGGTTGTTTAGGGGTTAAAAACTAGTTAATACACATCGCTGCCAGCGCTCTGGGGTTTAAACAAGGAATGGACAGCGACAGCACATTCGGAGCGTGATTTGTTGATGAATATGAAGCTAGCCGTTCGCTCTGGCCATTCGTTGTCAGGCGCTCACATACAACGCTGGACCTGTGAAACAGCGACCCCCCAGCCCGTATTCAACATTACCGCACACCGACTGAGTCGCTGTCATCAAGCTAATGCCGGCCAAGCACAGCGAATACTGGCTGGCGCTGGAAAAATCACGCTACAGTCGCTCATCTGTCGCTACCTGGCGCTATTGATGAATCGGCCTCCCCGTCTTTTATTATTCTTTCAGGGGATTCCGGCTATCCGCTTCTTCCCTGGCTGATGACGCCCGTCCTTCGGCCACAGAATGCGGCACAGGACGCCTACAATCAGGCGCACCGCAAAACCCGGGCCGCTGTGGAGAGGCCCGGGTTTTTCTGTGTTTGTTTGTTGCATGTAATTGTTTTTTTTTTACTTTCATTTGCCTTTGTGAAGGCTTTTGTATTTTATTAAAAAAAAATAGTAATGAATTAATTACTAAAATATTGACACATGATCTGAGCCTCATGCATTTTGTTTGCCATGTTTGTTTAGAAAAACTTTAGAAGAACCTTAATGCATCAAATTAGTCAACAACAGCTAAAGTCACATTCAATATATTTTATTGAAATATGATAATTTGGAGGGCACTCGCAGACTTCATGTACATACATAGTACAACAGAAATATACATTGGTGCAGACTCAGGGCACCTAGAAATTGGTCACATCCATGAGTTTTTAAGTAATGCACTCCAGGCCGAAGTTTCAATAACCAATAAAATAGACACACATAGGGAACAACCATTTGCATGAGAATATTTGGCCAGTAATACATACACACCCTCTCCTGCTTGGCCACATTTGCCACAGGCACAGGTGGAAACTAGCCATACCTATTCCACATCCACGCCTGTCAGTGGCCCACCCAAACAATAACCCCCAGTCCGAATGCAAGTCCAGTACAATCTTTGCCATGGTTCAAGGTAGTAGTTTCCCAGCCCAGAATGTCCCCCAATCTTTCCAACAAACAGGATGAGCCAGACACAATTTCATTAGGCCCAAGCCTGCAGCGTGGCAGCTTGAGCGGCAGCTTCAGTGAGGCTTTAGCTCAGGCATTGGCTAGTGGGGTATCTCAGCACTCTAATGAGCTATATGGGCGAAAATCAAAATCATACAAGCAAAGCCAAAAAAAAGGCAATCTTGGTAGCGCTCACCAGACAGGACAATACAGTGGGGATGTAGAGGAAAGATGTGCAGATACAGGTCAAATAGCTGTTAAAATGGGTGTTGCCCATAAAACCCTGGTGGTGGGCCTTGGAGGTGGCCCATCACCTGGGCATGTGTGGCATTCATAATCTGCCACTGTTTTAACATGTGTCTATTGCTTGTTCGAACTTTCCTCGAGCATGGCTGTGAAATTATTATTTAAGGTGGCCATGTGGCTGTTGCTCACCCTAAATTCAGTCAGCATGGTGGTGAATGTATTATTTAATGTCTCTAATTGTGCAGTAAGCTGCTCTGCGGTTCTTTGAGTCACCTGCTGAAAGAAACGGCTGTTATGGCGCCGCGCTGACTCCAGAATCGGCACGCGCCTCCCCTGGGAAACTGGTCGACGTTGCTGACTACGTCTACCAATTCCCCTGGTTTGGGCACCTGCAGATGCTGGACCTCTAGGGTGAGCAAGAGTTGCAGATGTGCTCGGCAAATCCTCTGCAGCAGAGCTACCACTGGGGACTGTAGGCTCAGTCTCTGCATGCTGCCCACGATGGGCTGGCAGCATGCGCCAGCTTTTCTCTGCTGCAGAGGATTTGGTGCAGTAGCATGTTGGGACAGTGGCAGATTAGGTTTCAGGGGGGTCAGTTCTGAAGGTCCCATCAAGCTGGCATCCTCCTCCATCTCCTGGATTTCCTCCATCAGTGTGTGGGTCTGTTGGGACATGTGCAAAAAAAGGTTCAGTTTGGGCCCTAAATATATTTGTTATGCAAATTAGTCATGTGCATTCACATGCATCAGAAGTTTCATCAAAGTCCACTTACCGTATATATCTGTTCCTGGCTCCTAGGCAGCACAGAAGTTGACGGTGTGGTCAAACTGGATGAGGCTTCTACACTTGCTGAGGATTGATGCTGGGCTGAGGTTAGCAAATTTAGAGCATTGTGGTCAATACAACAAGCAGATGAATGCACAACTCAAATATGTACCTGTAATTGCGCCATTTATTCTGTTTCTTCCATGCTGCATACTTCAGGTCAGATATTTTGTGCTGTATCTGCTCCACATCTTTAAGCTCCTCCCCCGCTGCATTGACTGGCTGGTGAGCTCCTCCAAGATTTCTGTCTTTCTCATTTTGCTTGTAGATTTTGATTTTCACCCATATAGCTCGTCATAATGGAGTGTGAGCCCACTTGCCAATGCCAGAGTTTGGGCCTCACCAAACCTGCCACTCAACTGTCCTCGCCGCAATGTTCGGCCTATTGCTTGCTGTTCTGGCTCATCTCTGTATGTAGGCAATTCGGGGGACATTCTGGGCTGGCTCTGTTGTGTTGAAACACATGGCTTGAGAACGAATGGACTGGACTTGCAATTGGACTGGGGGTCCTTGCCTGGGTGGCCACCAAGGCCACCAGGCATGGATGTGGCATATGGATTGTCGGTTGCCACCTGTGCCGGTGGAAAATGTGGCCGAGGAGGAGAGGGTGTGCTTGGGGGTGTGGGGCTTCTGGCCCTGTGCCTCTTTGTGCCCTTGCCACTTGTGCTTCGATGCCCATGGGAGGTACTGGCACGTGACTCAGGAGAGGCAGTGCTGGCTGGGGCTTCTGGGCCTGTGGCTCTTGGTGGCCTTGTCACTAGTGATTCGATGCCCATGGGAGCTTTGGCCACGTGGCTTAGGAGAGGCAGAGCTGGCTGGGCTGGGGCTTCTGGGCCTGTGGCTCTTGGTGGCCTTGCCACTAGTGGTCTGATGCCCATGGGAGCTTTGGCCACGTAGAGCTGGAGAGGCAGAGCTGGCTGGGCTGGGGTTTCTGGGCCTGTGGCTCTTTGTGGCCTTGCCACTAGTGCTTCAATGCCCATGGGAGCTTTGGGCACGTGGAGCTGGAGAGGCAGTGCTGGCTGGGCTGGGGCTTCTGCCACGCTGGCTCTTACTGGCCTTGCTGTTTATGAAGGGATAGGCCGGAGAGGAGGGGAGGGTGTTCTTTGGGGGCTGGGGCTTCTCACCCTCTGCTTTTTAGTGGCCTTTCTTGTGAGCGTACCTGCCTGCTTTGTTGTTGTTGGCTTCTTCTCAGCTGCTCCCTCCTTGGCTTTGATGGTTGGTTTGGGTTTTGCAGCCTTGGTGGGCAATGTCGCCTTGGGTTGGCAACTTTGGCTGTGCGTTTCCCGCACATTGGGAGTAGGTAGTTGTGACCGAGTGGTCGGACATGAGGAAGAAGGCTCCTCAGGCTGCTGGGGCCTTTTGCTGGTGGCCTCCTTGGCTGGTGTTGCCTTAGCAAGGGCTTTTTTAGCTGGCATGTTGAAAATCTCAAAGAGAATGAGCTGTGTGTCCAGGACCCTTTAAATACTAATGCCTGGGTATGACGCTTACGCGTTCGCATGCGTATGGCTGTTCGTCCGGCCATGCAGAACCGGGAAACCGCTGGGGCATTACTTATCTGCTGCGGACAAGAAGAAGGATGGTGCCCACAATCTTTACCCGCCATCAACAAGAGCTGATTATGCTCGTAAGTGTATTGTAAGGACTTTTGCCATCTAAATGCATGCCTAGGTCTTAAGGAAGCGCAGGAAGAAAAAGTTTGGTTTAAAAATTTGTAAAGCTCCGTGCAAAACAGAAGTAAGTGCGGACATGTGCGAACCAAGTCACTTCCATCTAGAAGGATAGCTTGAGGCTAGAAATGTGTCTGGGAATGTCATTTAGTCAACTGATCGATTTGTGACACATATTTGTATGCAGTTTTAGCTAACAACTATTTCTATTTTGTGTTTTTTAGACGATGCTTCAGCGCAGGTACGACTACCTGCCCAACTCGTTTGAGAAGAGGAACATCACCCTGGAGATCATTTCCCCGGATCCAGCAGGAGACGGACACCACCTTCACCCATACACAGATCATGCAGCATTGGTCGGACCTGAAGCGACTACACATGCCCCGGGTGAGGCGATTTTTCGGGCTCCATTTCCCAAGTAAGTACATAGCGATTGCATGCTAGATGTAAATAATACAGAAGGTAGGCCTTTATTTATAAATGCTTTGCTTTTCTAGTGTTGGAAATGGAGTACCGAATCCGAAGCGCTCGGAGGCGCACAGGTCGACTAGTGCTGCATGAATCTGCAGCATAAAGTGAAGGTGGTGGATCTCCAGGGCGACATTCCTACCCCTCCTCTGTAGCGGCTTCCGACCAGCCCTTGGGCCTTTCTACAGAGGAGGGGCATCACGGCGTGGGCAGGGAGTCGACCCAAGCGACGAAGCCATTAGCCTCTGGTATGTGACTCTTAATGTAACCGCACACACATACATGCTATTTAAACAAAAGCTGATTAATCTCTTTTTCTAGATGATTCTGTAGTGGGTGAAGGATCTGGAGCAGGGACTGCAGCAGATCAGGCCCAGGAGGCACATGTAGAAGGTGGGTGATGTCACACACACATTCAAATTGTCATTTGCTTACTGTTGACTCAGACATTAGAACTGACCCTATTTGACATGTCTCTACAGCCTCAACTTCCCAGCAGTGGCAGGTCCCAAAACGGAGGGTGGTCCGCGAAGCAGACCTCGGCCACCCACGAAGTAAGTTGTAATGTCATTATTTTGACTATGTGGGAATTGACATGATCACCAAGATACCTAAAGCCATAGTCAATGGCATTAGCATAATGACATATTCCCTCTTCCTTTGATTAATTCCTTAGCATAATGACTTATGGTCTCATGAGTTAGCTTGCAACCATTCCATCCACAGCTGATAAACATGTATTTGCCAACAAATAATGTATTTTTCTTTTTTTATACAGGGACCACACGTGCCAGAGTGGCACAAATGAGTGCCAGGGTCCTTGCGTTGGTGGCCGAGATGCAGGAGCTGCACGACTCGTTGGGGACCACAGATGAAGGTGAATAATGTTCTGGGTCCTGCCATTGCTATGTATATAGTTGTAAAATTTGTTAAATTTTTAGAACATTTAAAAAATTTATAAATGTTACTTTTTATTCCAAATATTAAAAAAAGTTGATAATTTTTTATACAAAATATTTTACCATAAAAAAGGCCAACACAAAGTGGCATTTCTGATTAAATAAAAAAAAAAACCTGTTTCTTTGTCATTTCCTTTTCTAAATACATTCATTAAGGGTTGGTTACCACAAAACGAATGGGGCAAAAAATATTTAGAGATGAAGATTCGCAGGACCGCGAAGTGATTGAGGTAAGTTTTAGGGGTGGGAAATGCAAGAAGAATGAGACCGCAAAGTGATTTGGGTAAGTTTTAGGGTGCGGGAAATGCAAGAAGAATGAGGCCGCGCAGTGAGTTAGGTAAGTTTTAGGGGTGGGAAATGCAAGAAGAATGAGACCGCAAAGTGATTTAGGTAAGTTTTAGGGGTGGGAAATGCAAGAAGAATGAGACCGCAAAGTAATTTAGGTAAGTTTTAGGGGTGGGAAATGCAAGAATATACTAACCGCGAAGTGATTTAGGTAAGTTTTAGGGGTGGGAAATGCAAGAAGAATGAGACCGCGAAGTGATTTAGGTACGTTTTAGGGGTGGGAAATGCAAGAATATACTGACCGCGAAGTGATTTAGGTAAGTTTTAGGGGTGGGAAATGCAAGAAGAATGAGACCGCGAAGTGATTTAGCTAAGCATTGTAGCAAAATTTAGTGAACCAAATATGTAGGCGAGCACATTACTGAGTTAAGTTTGTAGTGCGCAGGCGTAAGGTCATAAGGATTTTCGTCTATTTATTGTAAAAGGAAATCAGAATTTAACGGGAAACGTAAAGGATTTGTGGGAGGAGACGATGGAAAAAGGGCAAAAACGAAAGCCTACGTTGTAACATGAGTAACATAAGCGGAAATCGAAAGCTGGAAAATTACATTCTCGTTGACATACGAACGGACGAAGACTTTACTGAAGGCTTGCGATGCATGCATAGAATCGCTCGTACACTCATACGAGAGCGGGAAAATTAAAAAAAAAAAAACAGATCGACACAAAAATTAAAGTGTTTTTTTGTCTCTCTGAATCAACCCTAATCAGCCAGCCTCCAATAATTAATGGATTTCGTGTATTAATATTTTTGAAAGTATTTGTGCTATTTCCTTTCCCATCCTTCCCATACATCTATATTTCGTAGGTAGTATGGTGGCTTTAAAGTTGCATCAGCTTTTTTTTAACGTAAATTGCACATGTGTCTGTATGGTGTATTTCCTAGAATAGTCTGGGCGCACTGGTTTCTGTGTTCTTTGGATGGCACGTTGGCCTTTTTGGTGTGAAAACTCATTTACATTTTTGTCTGCGGTATTTGGTTGGTGTAGAATTTATCATGTTGACAGCACTGAAATGGCAATGAAATAAGTCTGCGGTTCAGTAAAATAATGGATGTCAGAGTCTGCTGAAGATAAAATAGCCTAATTTGCATGTTCAGGGTAATACATTAAAGCATTAAATGTAATGGTGACCTCAAGAGTATGCAATGTATTGAGCCACAGGTACCCAAGGGGTTTACCCCACGGTGATATTCAGGTTTCGAACTAATTTTACATGACTGTCCATCCTCATCTTGAATGTGGTTAAGTACTGCACAATATCACAACATGGTAGCAAGACCCTTGGCAGGCTGCCATATTAATGGTACATGCACAACACCAGCCAGACCTACACTTGTGCAGTGGAATGCTCATGGTCATGTAAAGGATCATGGGTGTATCAACTCACGCTTTTATGGCATGCCAGTTGCACATTTATAATTGCATAAAACAGTGTTTCACATTTCTAGATATAGTATGCTCTAGATAAGGCTGGATTATACACTGGGCACACGGGGCTCCTGCCCTCGGGGCTCCACCACTTACTGTGGTGGCAGAATGCTGTGATTAGATCCTGGTCAAGCAATGCTAGGATTGTGAGATCACCAAGCAGATGATTGTTTTTTATTACAAAGCCCCAAATGGGGCATTTTTGTTATGCTAGACATTCACTTTAAAGTCTTAACTCCCTTCCCTATAGGATATATAGTAATATATAAGCTGTAATGGTGCCCATGGCACCATGGGGGCCTCCTCCCGGCTTTATGGCCAAGGCCTCCACCACACTTAATCTGGTCCTGCCAGTACCTTTGTTTCCCTCTGATCTTGGCCTTGATAGTGACCCACTTTGTGTGTGACTCAGTCGTGCACTGTTGGAGAAGATCTCTTCTGTGTCCTTTGGAATGTGGCTCCAAAAGAAGTCTTCTCTGGACCTACTCTGATGACCCAGCCTTTCCCTCTAAGGAGTATTTGTAATAAGGTTATATCCATCCAAATGTGACGATAAATGAATGAATGAATGAATGATGCTTTAGAAATAATACTGAAAAGTATTCTTCATGTGATTCTGTAAAAGCTGGTTTGTTGACCAGGCAAGTGACCAAAGACTTCAGGTATACTTCTAGCCCATCTGGTATTCTCTGGTATTATATCTGGAATACCCATCTGGTATTCTCTTTTCTGAATTTTAGTTTTGACTTTGACTTTGGTGTGACCTTTAACAAATGCGTGGATGATTACTTCTCCAGTTCTGACCCTGACTTAACCTTGATAAAATACCTCATCGTTGCCACAGGGAAGCATCAAAAGTAGCAAGGTTCTTAAGCTTCCTGCTGTTCATCACCAGCTTTGTCTGTGAAGGTGTCACATACCTGATTGGAGACTCTGCTGAGGTAGATACAGACAGCTGTACCACCTGTGGTATCCCTGTGGTTACAGGGAAAAAGCAGCAGAAGGGAAGGCCAGAGTGTCAAGAATGAGGGTGATCAGAATCAGGAACACCAAGCCTGAGCTGAGGAAGACCTGGAAGGCAACAGAGGGTTAGGGTTGATTGTACCTGGAGGGGAATCTGCATCTGCATGGGGAATCTGCCCCCAGGTCTGGTTTTCATCTGAGCCCTTTGCAAGGAGGGACAGGCTGCACTGAATAAGAGCTGGGATACCACTGCAGTTACCAATGACCAGTGAGCTCCGGAGACCAATATGAGAAAAGTCCAGTCCAGGTTTTGCAGAAAAAGTGACGCAACAACTAAAGAGTCCAGAGCCGGAAAATGCTATAATCCAGAAGCCAGAGTTCAGAGAGCCAAAGCAGGTAGTCATCCAAGCCAGAGGTAAAGAGACAGAGTGGGGTCGGTATCCGAAGTCAGAGGTCCGAGCCAGAGCGGAGGCGGTATCCCAAGCCAGAGAGTCAAAGCCAAAGTGCACATGCACCCCACAAATAGAGTCGCGTGAAACCTGTGCACAAAAACTGGGTCCAGGGTCCATCCGGGCATGCACAGACCAGTGTGCTGATCACCTTTATGACAGTGCGAGCTGCAGGCCACGCACCGCCTGGACAGAAACAGCCAAGGAACGCGACTGTACTCACATACGGAGACGGAAGGGTCTTTTTCATCCAGGTCATGGTATACCTGTAGGAGTAAATCAAAGCAGCTGGACTTGCTGTCTTATTTTCTTGAAGATGTTTCACTAGTCATCCAACTGGCTTTGTCACTCTATATTGAGAAAACCAGTTGAAATACTAGCGAAACATATTCAAGAAAATAACACAGTCAAGTCGCCTTGATTTATTCCTACAGTTATCACCAGCTTTCTTAAGAAAAATCTGAAATGTGACATTGTAGCCACCTCTCTGCCCCTTCCAACACCACTCCCTTGTGTCTGTATGCCACTACCAGATACACCAAAAGATTCTGCCCCCTACTTACCCACCTTATGACAGCAGGAAAATACCCCCTGATCATTCGAGAAAATGAATGAGGCATGTCCTTTGCCTATTACCTGCAGCCCTATCTTGGACACTGAAGGTTTGGAAGAGACCATCACCCAAAAAGATCACTTCAGTGCTCTTTTGGAGTAGTCATTTTTTGGGGACACCGCTGGCAAAACTCTGGTATGGTACTGAAGGGCACGAGGGCCGTATTGAGCATAGATGGAGGCAGTGGCATAACTAAATGTGGTGGGCCCTGCTGCAAATATTAAATGGGGCTCTTTCATGGCTCATGCAGTAAACTTTTTGTGTTCTCTGTCTTTTAACTCAGTTGGATGCAGCTAGGCAACTAATTACGCCAAGTGAGTGCAAATATGATAAATGAGGTGCAGCAGCAGCAATAATGGAGCCCTCCTGACCTGTTGGGCCCTGGTGAGGTCGCACCCTCTGCACCCCCTCAAGCTATGCCCCTGGATGGGGGCCCTCTGCTTTATACTGAGTGACATGCTCAAAAAAAATGAAATCCCAACAATGCATTTGAATAGCTATGTGGCTTTTGGGATTAGAGTGAAAGAGAAAAGTTAAACTTCCAAACAAGGTTTTGCAGAAAGGAATTATACCTGTATTACCTGGAGTAAGTGGACCAAAACCCAGGATTTTGACTATCCTGGGCTTTGCTCCTTGCCCCGGGGCACCCCAATCGGGGGTGTCCCACAGGTCGCCGAAACAAAATCACCCCTTCCTGGTCTTCCAATCAGCGCGCTTGGATCCGCTCATGTCAGCGCATCTAAGCCTTTGTCTAACGCGTGCGGCTCCGAGCGCGCTGACGCCGCATCCCCCACTACCCACAGGCAGCATGCCTGCGCTCGTCATTCACAAATGCCTGTGCGGGCACACGCCCTGCAAGAGGGATAACGGGGATGCGTCCGCGGCTGGTGCATGCGCTGTTAGACCGGAAAAGAAGGTATGGGTGACTGGGGGGGGTTCACACAGCGGCGCATCCCAATTTGGGATGCCCCAGGGGGATGGAATAGTTCGGTCCGGGAATCTATAAGATCGCTGTGGGTTTTGGTCCACTTGAACTAACTAAACAAGTAAGATACTGACAGCAGCTCCACATGCATTGGAAACAAAGAGATAATTTTAGTATGGGTGGCATGTCTATTATAAAGGGATAACTTGTCTTTTTTTGTCATACATCCAGAATAAAATTATTATTCTTACTTATTATTATTACACAACTACCTCTTACTGTTGAAGGACCGGCCTGTTGTAAAACATACCACTACAGGGACAAGAAGTGGTAAATATTTTGTTCCATTTTGGGCTTCACAACAGTTTTTTGGGAAAGACAGGCATCCTAAATCAGGTATACACGGGAACAGAGGTTTATTCGGACATTCTTTACTCTAAGTGCATTTTAACCACCTGACTAATCTCTAATTGACTAATTAGCTGTGCTCGGGGTCTGTTAGTTCGCCCTACTTTGCTTGTTCTTGAGCATGCAGAAGCCTGGATCCCATTCCATGTGGCAACCTGCTTCCAGGACCTCTCTTTCGAACACATTCATGCAGAAGCCTGGATCCCATTCCAGTTGGCAGTCAGCTTCCAGGACCTCAAACACACACACATTGATGTTTAAAATGAGCTACCTGACATCATCACTCTCTATCTGATCTTCCTGGTATGTTCCTGATTTCCTGTCATCTTGAGCCATTCTGGCATTTGTTTTCCTGGTATCCCTCGTATTTCTAGTTTCCGGTGATCTCCTGTGCTCTGACCCAGCTTCCTCCGCCATTCCATGCAGAGCCGGCGCCAGGTTTATGTGGGCCCTTGGTCAGTATAGAGGGTGGGGGCCCCCGGCAGCTTCCCCGCCTTGCTGGGTGCTGACGCTGGTGCTGATTCCATGGCCCTTCTTTTTTGAACTGACTATGCAAGGTTTTTTTGGGTGGATAACCCAGTCTGACCCTTGCCTGTTTACTGTTCCTACCTCTCACCTTGTATATAATTAACATACAAACCAAAAATGAAAGAAAAACGGTGGAAAGAGGTTTGTATATTTTAACTTTTGCCAATTTTATTGGTTTAAATATTATACTTATTGGCATTTCCCAAAGTAAAGGTCATTCACTTAATTACTACTCCTATGTCTACTGTTAAAGTAAAATGCATATTTATTTACTTAGAGAATGGCGGCGAGTCTAAAAGACTCCAGGGCCATCCGAATTGGAACATCCCGCTGTGTGAAACCCCCCATGGACAGTTTCACTCACCTTCTCCTGGAGCCCTCGTGCTGGCGCCTGTGTGTTCCGGCCACGTCCCTGCTCATCTCTAGCGGTGCGCGTGCCCCACCTTTCCGAATGGGTGAGGTGGGCGGGGGATGCGGCTGGACAGTGACAGTGAGCGCCTGGTTGACCCTGAGTCTGCGCTGTGGGAGCGGAAGGAAGGTGAGTGAAACAGGGTGACCTGGGGGTGCACACAGCGGGGCATCCCAAGTCGTGATACCGCACAAAGTGAAATTCCTGTGTGTTGTTCCTCTTTAAGAATAAAAGTTTATTTGAAAATATAAAAGTCATGTAAAAACATTATTATTAGTTGTTTTTTACACGCTGGGTAACTTTCTAGTGTTCTTTCTAAAAAAAAAATAAGTTAAAAGAGAGACAATCTCCTTAAATAACATTGATTCCTATGGGGTTTATCGTCGGGCATCATTAATGGAACAGGCAAAATTTCACTTGGTAAATGCATAAACCCGGATGCCGTTGAATCCTTTCACAAATTACCCCCTTAAAGAGGAACATCGGGGGAGGTTAAACCTCACCGATCTGCTGCCTCACTCTGGCTTTACCTTTGGGCAATTTTTCCTCATCTCGCCAAGGGAACCATCTTCTGGGTCCCTCGGATTCTGGGCGACCTCCCGACGGGCAGCTCCACCTTGGACTTCATCAGGTACTGTGCATGGCCCCCAATTTTTCACCTGCGTAATGCCCATGAATGGGACACAATGGACCAACCCGAAATACCACGAGACCTTGCTGAGCTGCGAGATCGCCTTGGGACATTGACAAGCACGGTTAAGGGGTGATTGGCCCTATTTTATTTTAGGTCCGATGTTCCTCTTTATTCTAAAAAAAGTAATTGAAAAGTAGAATAGAAGCTCCCTTTCAAATGAACTTAATGCTGGAATGTTGTACAGTTGGCAGAGTTTCTATCCATATGTTTGGTTTGCAGAGCCTGAAAAGGGAGGGGTGCCATTGTCAGTCTAAGGAAGGAAGGAAGGCTTACCTCTCCCTCTCAGTGACAACTCAATTAGTGACACCCAGGAGCCATCACAGCCAGCGCTCCTTCCTGTTCCTGTATAAGCTGATTGCTGAGATAACATTTCGGACAAACATGGAGGCCGTCTGCGCTGGCCATAGATTACTACACTTCATACAATCTGTAGAAGACAGGAAACAATAAAACGCAATGATCTTTAGATGATATTTAATTGTTTCCATCTCCGCATAGAGGAAGAAGTCAAATAATAAGGAAGTAACAGGTAAATATATCATTGGGGCCCTATTAGTGTGTGGGGGGGGGGGGGGCGTATAGCTAACATTTGATTTACAGCAGCCTTGAAGCAGGGAACATTTTTTTTATATTTCATAAAATAACAGAATGACCGATTATAGGCATTTATTTAAACTATCGAAAAAGGTTAGAACATTACAATTGTAAATAATACTTCAAAATGTTCACATGCTGGTTATAAGTGCTAATATAGAGGGATAAAAGAGACCGACAAGCCCTTCATTTAAAGCACTCCTACACCCTGCAGGGTGTGTTGGGACTGATGCATGTAACCCCCCCCCCAAACACACACACTCCAAAAACCCAGGCTTCAAATACTGTGCTTCAGTCACCATCCAGTCCCGGACCCACATAATTGCCAGCAGCCAATTCACCTCCCGTGGTCAAGAATACAGAAGAGTTGCGCTCTGGGGTCCCCATTCTAAGGCTTGTGGGGGGCTATGTGCAGGGGGCATCACCAGTAGAGATTGTCATCACATTAAATTGATTCCTTTAAAGCATACCAAAACCCTTTTTTCTCCACTTAGTTTTGGCAACCCAATTTGAGATGCCCCTGTCTGTGAAACTCCCCAGAAAGCAAATTATTCATACCACTCCAGGGATGCCATGACACATGTACAGGTGTCACCAAGCAATCAATTTTGAATGAGTGGTGTTCTGGGCACCAGTTCAGGCTTGTGTAGGAGCGTGCAACAGCTAGAGGCAGGGCCGGCGTCAGCACACGGCAAGGCGGGGCAGCTGCCGGGGGGCCCCCAACCTCCATTGGGGCCCACTGACAGGGCCGGCCTTTTGAGTGTGTGGCGGCGCTTGACCGGCAGCGGACTGGGATGGAACCGCCACAGCTGGTGCCCACATCTCCTTGAATGGCAGGGTTCCACACAACGGGGCATCTCGATTTAGATTCCAGGGGAGGAAGCTCTGGGTTTTGTTCTGCTTTTAAGTTGCCCACCCCAGCTCATTTCTTATCCTTGGAGCACCCCAATCTGTGATACCCTACTGTGTGAAACACCCTGGGATCGCTGGCATACCCACTATGTAAGCAATGCCACCCCCTGGGTTTTGGTCCACTTTACAGGAGCATCTCAATTTGGGATGCCCCTGTTTATGAAAAAAACCCCCTGGTTTGGCCGTTAATTTAAACTGGCGATCCCACAGTGTAAAGGGGATAGGGGTCACAAACAGGGGCATCCAAAATCAGGAGAATCTAGATTCTTTTAGACTCCGAGGTCAGGTTTAAAGGGGTTTGGTGAGCTTCAAAGTAGACCAAAACTAGAGATTTGGTCCTAATAGCATAATCCTTAGGGGACATCCATATTTGGTACATCCCTCAGTGATTTGACGCAAATATTTACCACAAAGGGGTCCACTGAGACCATGCCACAGGTTAGCTTTATGGCGATTCCCAGGGATTAGCTCAATGCTGCGTCAAATGCTCAGAAAACAACTGGCTGAGTATAGCTTCTAATATTTACACAGGCCTTTTGTGGACACATGTTTTGGGCTTGTGGTCCTTATTAGCCTATGGCTGTTTATTAAAGGGCACCTCTATTTTAAAATAGAAAGCACTTATACTCATCTTTCATGCCCTGATCCTACAAGTGATCTTCAAATAATCGTACGCTGAGAGGCCAAAAAAGTGCCCTGAGTGTCCTTCAGCGGTCAGAGGCTTAGTAGGGATATCTGTTGTTATGTCCTCAGTAGGGCAATAAAGTAACTCAAGTACTTGTTCTTGAAGATCCTCAGTCTCAAAGTGCTGACTTAGGGTTTCTAATATTTCTGCTTTCTTGCTCAAAGCAAATCAGGATATTGTCCACATAAATGATCACGTAGATCCATCTGTCTGCCAATGCCTTTGCGTATAAGCAGGGGTCTGCTTTACTCCTCTGAAAGTCCTCATGTGTAAGCACTTCATTTCTGTTCATATTTCATGTTCTGGAGTCTTGCTTTAGACTGTATATACTACTCTGAGGTTTGCCTACTAGGTATGGCCTTTGTTCATC
Organism: Gastrophryne carolinensis; assembly: GCA_027917425.1. Lineage (NCBI taxonomy): Eukaryota > Metazoa > Chordata > Amphibia > Anura > Microhylidae > Gastrophryne > Gastrophryne carolinensis. The sequence goes on along the minus strand of CM051237.1, from coordinate 459,596,471 downwards.
TTTGAACCCTGGTTTTCGCTGCATGTAGATGTCTTCTGTAACTCACCATATATAAACGCTGTTTTCACATCAAAGTGTTTCACTTGCATTTTCCTTGTGGTGGTTACTGCCAGCAAAGTCCCTATTGTAGCATGTTTGTCTACTGGAGCAAAAGTCTCATAGTCCTCTGCATATTTTGGATAATATCCATTTACTATGAGTCTTGCTTTGTATCGCTCCACTGTGCCATCTGCATTGTACTTCACTTGTACTTCCATTTACAGCCTATGGCTTTCCTGCCAGGTGGTAGTTCTGTAAGTGTCCATGTTTTAGTGTCATGCATGGATTTTATCTCTTCCTTTGCAGCCTTTATCCATTTACCGGCTTCACCTTCTGAAACCTGAGATACATCTTCCCAAGTTGCAGGTCCATTGTTACTGGCAGTGCTTGCCTTGTATGAGAGATGTACAGGTGGTTTACCTTTGTTTTCTCTTGTTGCGCGTCTTGGTTCGGTGTCTGAGTGCAACCTGTGTTTGCTCTTGAGTACTGGTAAGTTCTGTGCTCACTCTGACTGTTTGTTCAGGAGGTACAGATGATGGCTGATCAGTGTCTGTTGTTTCTTCTGTTCTTACTTACTCTGTTGGCATCACATTGTCTCTCAGATCTTCAACAAAAGTTTTGCTGTTGGTGATAATAATCTTGCCTGTTTTGGGATTTAGGATTCTGTAACCATTAACATTGTCACTGTAGCCAACAAAGATTCCTTCAAATGCTTTGTTTTGGAGTTTGGTGCTATTTTCTGGAATGTAGATGAATGTTTTGCATCCAAAAACTCTTAGGTGTTTTACGCTTCTCATTGTGCCATAGCTTATATGGAGTTTTCTCAACGATTCTAGAAAAGAGTCTGCTCTGCGAATAAGTGGCTATCATTGCTGTCTCACCCCAGTATTTTTGTGGTATTCCAGAGTCTGTCAGCATACATCAGATCATTTCAAAGTTCGGTTCTGTGTCAGAGTTCGGTTCTTTCAGCTGCCCAATTTTGCTCTGCTGTATATGGTACTGTCTTTCGATGTTCTATTCTGTTCAGCTTTAAGTATTCAGCTTTAAGTACTCTTGTATTTGTGTCCTGTGAATTCACCTCCATTGTCACTTTGAAGTATGAGAGGTTTCCTCTGAAAAGTGTTACTTGTCCTTACTACACCGCCCCACAGGAGTTACAATCAAACTCAGAGACCCTCTAAAGGCACACATCTCCATGCTGGGCTTCATTTCAAAGCCAACTAATGGGAAAGTGCATGTATTTCTGGCACCACCTTAGTAGGACCACAGGTTAGGTTATGGTTATAAGTATGCTAAGATGATAGGTTGTATTTTAGGAAAAAGACTGAAGGGGCTTTAAACCCAATGGCAATAATAAGACAGCAAGCACCTCTCCTGTGCCTGATCCATGAGCCCCCGCTTGCTGGAGACACGGGTTATGCCTCTCCAGACTTACTGGCGCAAAGATTGCTGGCTTATGTTGAAGATAGGTGAACGGCGGGGTATCCCAAATCGGAAGTTCAAGCTGGCTGATGCCGAAACGTCGAGCAGGTTAGGCAAGAATGGTCGAGACGAGCAGGGGTCAAAGCCGGGTGGTCACAGGGCACGGTATCCAAGGGGTTAGACGGAGAATGGTCGAGACAGGCAGGGGTCAAAAGCCGGGTGGTCACCAAGGCGCGGTATCAAAGGGGTAAGACATAGACGAGGTCAGACAGGCAGATGGTCGGTGCGGGCAGCGGGCAGGAATGGTCAAAGACGGAGCAGGATCAGAAAACACTAAACGCAAATCCAATGGCACACCCAAGCTAATAATGGCTATAACGGGCACCGATGGTCAGGGCAAGGACACTTTTAAGGGAGAACTGGCCAAAGGGAAAAGGGGAATGTCAGATGGGTGTATGTAGTGATTGGTGCATACTTTAACTCTGCTCCTGATAGGAGCCCCCCAGGGACTGTACTGCCCTGACCAGCCAGGCTGTCCAGTGGGTTCGTTTACCCGGAGGACCCCCCCCTGGACCTGTATAGGTCCTTTTAAACTTGCCCCCGGCGAATGCGCTGGGAGCAGCGCCGCCGGGGGACATAACTAGAACGTGCTCACGCCCTGTCTGCCGGGCGCGCCCCCCGGGCAGGAGGGGGAGGACGCGCCGGCAGACGCTGCAGAGCCGCCGCCGCCGCCGGGGACACCAGCCAACGCTGCAGCCGAGCAGGGGGCAGAAGCCGGAGCCCCAGCGAGGGGGAGCGACGGCGAGGGGGCCGTCCTGCACGGCCGCCGGAGGACGGAGGACGGCCGGGACTGAGCGGAGGCGCCAGGTAAGTACCTTACAAGCACAAATCTAATAAAAAAGGTGAAGGAGCAATAATGATCTTCTGGGCCCAGATGCAGTCGCATTGTCTATAGCTATGCCCCTGCCGTAGTCTTATTCTAGTTCTTCAAGACACCATCCCAAATCACACATGAAGGTACCTGAGCCTTTAGCTCCCTCAAAAGATCCCAGTTGATGGCTGCCTAGCCTAGTGGTTCCCTCTGCTCAGGGTCTCCTTCACAGGCTTTCTGTTGGCTTTTTGTATAGGCAACATTAAGGGATCAAGGAACAAGTAGTAGTCTTTTTTTGTCACTTCCTTATCTCACTTATTTCTAATATGGTGTTTGTTTCTTCTGATAATTTGTGAAAAGATCAAATGGAAATTTAATTTTTAAACCAGTCATATTTGGCAGTGACTGCAGTCAAATATGGACAAGGTAGCACAGTCAAGGACAAGAGATGAGACTTGGACATTGCTATGTGTACACCACACTGAATACCCACAAAAGAGTGTGCCAACAGATACTAGAAGTCATAATCCTTCAACATTTGAAGAGCTAGAGATTGTCTAGAGAGCTGGGATTATGGTAAATGTATGATCATTCAGCTCAAGGACAATGCTACACATTGTAAACTAGGAGTGTGTTGCCTTTTGCCAAACACCTGTGTCGGGTTGTTTGAACTACAAAAGTCTTTTCAGCTTGTTTGACCAGACTGTGACCAACGTGAAGACTGTGTGGGTTGATATTTCTGTCTGGAATGTAAAAAATAGACATAGACACTTCTCATTATTTATATGTCTTCTGGGGCTTTTCATAAGTGAAGGTTGAGTCACGGTCTCTGTAAACTCATCCCCATTCCAGCAGTGACAGATAGGAAACAGTATAGAATAGGGCTTGTCTTAAAACCTTTTCACACCCTTGATGTTGCCTCATCAAAGTCGGTTTTTGGCCTTCATATCTAATAAAAGCAGACCCTATCAGAATAAGGACCCAAACTGGACCAAAGTACCCGCAGCTAATAAGGATATTGCAATTATTTTGTATAACTTAAAAGAACACAAACACACAAGGCAAGTTAAGCGGACCAAAATACAATAAACACACAATAAACACACACAATAATGCCAATAATGTGTACACTAGTGGCCATTCAGGATTGATTCTCAGCTAATCCAAATTGCTTACCAGCAGTCGTTTGACTGAAAGCCATACAATGAATAAGGAGGTTGGCTGACATGGCTATAGTGCCACTTCAAAGCAGTCAAGCAACCATTTGCCCTAAATAGGTGCTGGACCACATTATTATAGTTACATAGTTACATAGTTGATATGATTGAAAAAAGACATATGTCCATCAAGTTCAACCAAATTGACAAGTGATAGAAGCTTTTTCACAGAACTTGATCTGAATAACAAAAAGACTATTTACCTTGCAAATAAAGTATATGCAGCAAGTGATGAAAGAATCCTAACAGGATATGTAGATGCCGACTGGGCCGGAGACACCAGTGACAGAAAATTTACCAATGGTTACTCGTTTCTTCGATCAGGAGGTGCTATCAGTTGGACTAGCAGAAAGCAGCTCTCTGTTACACTTTCATCTACTGAAGCAGAGTAGGTTGCAGCAGTGCAGGCAAGCCAAAGAGTTATATGGCTCAGAGAACAGACTTGGGTCAAACACAGTTGGAACCAATGAGAAACCTTGAGGACAATCAAGGATGCCATGCACTTGAGCGGATGGAAAGGGCTAGCTCGAGAACCAAGCACATTGATGTGAAGTTCCACTTTCTGAGGGATCTTCAAGAACAGGGGCTTCTTGAGTTACTTTATTGCCCATTGAGGATATGACATCCGATATCCTTACTAAGGCCCTGACCACTGAAAGACACTCAAGGCTTACAAAGAAGATGGGTTTAAAAGCCTCCGCTGTTAAGAAGGGGTCTTAGAGATACTGCACCAAAGCTTACATCTTATCTCCCTATGTGATCTGATCATTTATATTATAAGGTTAATGTAGTTTACATATTACATTTATGACAGTAGATGGCGCTGTTACATATATCTGTGTGTAGTCTATGTTGTACATTCTCTGCTGCATGTTGTGTTTCCTGTACATTGAGGTGATCTCCATGACTAATTTTTGTTGTCTATGTTATCCACCATGTAAGGTGGCATTCTCTTACTGCACTTATGTTCCAGTAAAGTCAGTTCCTGGTACACCACAAATGGATTTCACTCCGCTTCACCCAGCACTCACACTCTGTAACATGTTCCCCCTAACCATCAAAGGGGGTCTTGGACAGAATCCCCATGTCCTATATAACCCACCCTTGTTTCTACTTCCATCAGCCATTTAGAGCTGCTAGAGGGGCCCATGCTCAGTGTCGAGCAAACCCCCGTCAGGAGCCAGCTGATAAACTGAATCTCCAATCTATGTTGTTTCCCCTACCCTATGACCACTGCTGTTTTTGGGGGGGAACCCGTTGGTCTCACTGTTACCTCCCCCTCCTTCCATTACATTTTTCTATCTATTTTCACCCTCCAGTTATACCAAATAAACGGGAATGTTTTGTACAGCATGAAAGGTGGTCTGAGACATTCTTGTCCCTAAGTCCCTAGGCCTGTAAAAGCCAGTGAAGGGTGTTAACAGAAGAAGCAGTCTTATTGAGATACTAAAAGCCTGTGAAAGCCAGTGCAGGGGGTGACAGCAGCAGCAGCGGTCTCCTAGAGTCCCTAAGGCCTGTGACAGCCAATGTAGGTGGGTAGCAGGAGCAGCAGTCCCTTTGAGTGCCTAAGGCCTGTGACAGCCGGTGGAGGAAGGTGAAAGCAGCAGTAGCCTCACTGAGCCCCTAAGGAATGTGACAACCAGTGTAGTTGGGTTAGTGTTCTTTTGGTGTGAATAACACTGGCGTAATACACACATTTATAGAGAACACTTTGTGTACCCCCAGTTTACTAAAAGGTACTAACAATGCCAAACTGTAAGGGGTCTAGCCCCATAACTATAGAAGGTGCAGGGAGTGCAAACACCCCAGAGCCCTTAAGGTCAGGGGGACCCTATCATTGTTGCTCCTCGACCTTATGGGTCGGCACTGGGTCTGGCCTTAGGTTAAGTGGCAGTGGCTACCAGGCCAAGAGGGAGAAGCAGCGGCAAAAGGACTGGTGTTGTCAGCAGCAGTCATGGCAACAGGGTGGAGCTCCCTTTAACAACCAGTGGTCAGTCCAGTGGTCTTGGGCTGGTTGACATTACTTAGACCTTAGACAATAGACAGAAACCAATCCCTTAGCCAGGCATAGGTGTGGCCACATTAAGCTGGGGGGGTGAGTTTCAGGTAATGATTCTGGGAGTTGTGGGGGTCTGGAAGCCACCCCCTCTCCAAGACTCACAATGCGGTCAACATCCATTAGGGTCATGTAGGAAATGGCCGGGGAACAGTTTTTAAGCAGATTACAAAAATAACAAATCTGTAAAAGATGATGCTATAAGTCTAGGAACAGGACGGGTAAGCATATTTAGAGTCTGGGGCAGCAGGCAGCACCTGGAAACAATAGTGTGGGTCAAATTTAGGCCTCTTACTCTATGTTTGAACTTCTGGTCCCGATGGCAAATAGATAGATAACGCAATAACTAGTAGGGCTGACCACAAACTTTTGGCAATGTAACTTATAATATATGGTGGAAATGGCCTAGCCAGACCACTGCCAGGAAATAGCGTACATGAAAGAATCCAGAAGCAATTGCTGACAAGCTAACACGCCGCCTCTCTTTCCTTCCCGTCTAACAACACGAGTAAATACTTTCCATTAATATTCACTGATAATATGGGAGAAATGTGCTCACACACGTTGCATCCTAAACCTTTTAAGCAAAGGATACAAAAGGTAAACCCAGGATGGCCGATCTGCACGCGCTGCATGCGCCTTTCTACAGTGTTAAACAATTCAGTTATTTCTGGAATTTATGGAATACCAACAATGATACAGTATGCAATGCAATAGGAAAAACCCCAGAGCTGGAAACTAACAGGTAGAACATCCACCTGCCCCCATCCCTCCATCACAGCTTCAGAACTCATATGAGATATTATTTACTCAGGACTCAGGAGAGTTTGGTGTGCAACCACCCAGTTCATCCTATACCTCGAATCAGTGATCCCTCTGCGTATCTTCTGGCCTCCACCAGCATCCCTAGAATGGGCGTTCAACATGCTGGGTAGACCTAAATAGATGCCGGTGGGTGTGGACAGAGTAGAGGGAGTGGGCTTGCTGCCAAGTGCTGTGGCAATGATGTAAGCACCTGAGAAGGTCAATGGAGGCCGAAGCATAGGGCAAACCAGGGGGTTTTACACAACATGGTGCGGGACCGCTGCTCATAGCTGGGGAGGGGGGTACCCCACAAACCTGAATACCCAGACCCAAAATACTTTCTCCCTCCTTTAAACCCCAGTGGTTTGAGACTGGTACAGATGCTCTCCTTCCAGCAGCAAAATGACTTAAAGCATACTGCAACACTCAAGTGGTTCAAGGGGAAACATGTAACTGTATTGGAATGGCCTAGTGAAAGTCCAGACCTTTATCCAATTGAGAATTTGTGGTCAGACTTGAAGATTCCTGTTTCCCAATAGAGGCTGGAGCAGTGTTGCCTTGAGGGGAATGGGGACAAATTTCAGTAGCAAGAAGTGGCAAGCTCATAGAGAATTATCCCAAAGCGTATTTGAGTCTTAATTCCCGCTAAAAGCAGCTCTACAAAGTATGGACTTTGGGGGGGGGGGGGGGGTTAATAGTTCTGCACATTGAAGTTTTCTGATATTTTGTCCTATTAAGCATTTCCCATAGTCTAGCTATCCCTTACTGAACTGTGCCACCCAGGCCCTTATTTTAGAAGGGATAGCGTCAGGTAGTGGCTGGTTAATGACAGGTAGCGACTGGTGAACGCCGGACACGGCACGCAATTACACATTTATCAAGCAGAATCTGTTTAGCGACTGGAATAGCGCCATGTAGCATCTGATTCATCATTTTCACAGTCTCAGCGAACAGCGCCAGCGTTCAGCCTTGCACAGCGCCAGGTATGACCTCTCGCTACCTGTCACTCTCCCATACATTTCAATGGACGATCCTTTTTTTTCTCTTTAAACTGTTTTTTTTTTTTTCAACAAAATCACAAATAATTCTGTGACCTCTTCTGGCATTGAATAAGCAGTTTTTTCAGATTTTTTTCATTTTTTATATATTTCCTCAGAAATGACATTACAGCTCTGCCATTAAAGTGTTCATGTTACAATGTTGTTACAATGTAATTCCATATGTTTTTCCTTGGTTACTAGTTGATAGATGCTTGAAAACAGACTTTAAACACACCGCCTCCTGCGCTCTGGGCTTCAAACAAGTATTTTTCAGCGCCAGAGATTTGTGAGGCTGTTTTTTTGCTGAATGTGGTGTGAGTCGGTCGCTATGAGCAGTCGCTAACATGCGCTCCCATACAGCGCTGTACTGGTCAAATAGCGTCTCCTCACAATGTATTCAACATTACTGCACAGCGACTGAGTCGCTATAAAGTAGCGACCCACGGCCGAACACTGCGACTACTAGCGAGCGCTCTGAAAATGCCTGCTACAGACGCTCATCTGTCGCTACCTGCCGCTAATGATGAATCAGCCTCCAAGTCTAAGAATGGTGACATTATTTTTCTAACATACTTTCCCAAGCTTTTGACATCCTGATTCCCACTCACCTCTCTCTGGCTGACACTACAGCTCTGGATGTCTTTGAAAACCTACTGGGGTCTTTGACCCTTCCCAAATGTTTGCTTGGTAGTCATTAGTTGCCCAATGTCAAATAGAAATGGCCAACTGTGTGCCACTTTTGTTGCCCCGAACATTCTGACCCTATTTCCCAGTAGGAGACAAAACTACACCAAAAATAAGTTAGGATAGCCCAAAAAGTTCAGAGGATCTGCTAAAAATTCATCTGGTGATGGGTGGCCAGGGCATCTATTAGATTATATATGATTTTTAGTCGAATGGCCAAAGCATCATCTTAAAGAGGAACATGGGTGGAGGTTAAAACATCCCCCAAACCTCACCAATCCGCTGCCCCCCTTTGGGTAGCTTCTACCCAACTCCCAGTGGATCAATTTTTGGGTCCCTCGGATTCCAGGGACCTTCCGACAGGAGGCGCCATCTTGAATCCCATCAGGCACTACGCATGCCCCCCCCCCCCTCTTGCTTTTGTGCAGCGCCCATGAATGGGATGCGATGGAGCCGCCCGAAATCTCACAAGACTTTGCTGTGTGGACTTTGAAGAGGCTGGTTGTCATTTACAGGCGGCTAAGCTGGAGGTGGGGGTGAGGATTGGTTCCTGAAGCAGATGGATGTCGGTGCAGCAGACAGTGGCGACATCCAAAAGGTAAGTAGGGGCCGATGGGGGAGGGAATTGGCTCCTTTTTATTTTAGGCCTGAAGTTCCTCTTTAACCCAGTCTAGCTACTGGGCCCTGTATTTTTATTACACATGAAGTTCTTCAGTATGTTAAAGCCTAGTAGAAGGTAGAATCTTGGCATTCCTTTCCTCCCGATGAGTCACTGAATTTGATAAACACAGAAATACCTGCCCTGCTATTTACATTTCAGCATTTTTATGAAGGCCTGGGAATTAAACCAGTTTCCTTTCACCTGGGAGTTCTGGAATTTCCTCTCGGGTGGGCTGTGTTATACCTGCCATGGAAGTGGTGCACAAACTAGACTAAACGGTGGCAATCCCTGTACAGCAATAAAAAAATTTAAGAAAAACTCCCAACTTTCCTATCCATATATTCTAGACAGGTTTTGTTTTGCATGCTGATTAAGCAGCCAGCCTCCCTTCTCCATTTTATCTATCGGGTCTGTAATGTAGTGAATGGAAAAAGGATAAAAAGTGAATGAAGAAGTGAAAGGTGTATCCTTTCCGGTCCAGGTGTTTTCAGGGCATTTGGCCTTGTTGGGAAGTGATGCTGGACTAGACCTGATACATTCCCTGGTTAATCTGTGTGTAGGGGCTTGGATAAAACTAAGAACATGTTAATTAACTAATAAGAATCCTTTAAATAGAGTTAACCATACATAAAGCTCTTTTGTGGTCACTACCCATGGAAGTGCATTGGGAGTGCCATAACCTAAAATAAACTCAGTAGAATAGACTCAATAGAGCAGTAGATGGTTTAGGCCATAGACTAACATTAGGCCATAGGCTATAATAGGGGTTATTCTAGAAGGTGAGGTCAGAAAGGTTGTTAGTCATAACAGGAGACAGACTAGTAACATAGTTATAACTACAAAGTAGTGATTGGTTAGAAGGTTGGTTGCTATAACCTCAGATGTCGGACACAAGGCCGAACATGTGATAGAAGGTTCTGGAAGGTAGTGAGAAGGGATATAGGGAAGCCCATGTCCCAATAGCCGTTGTTCTCTTAACCATTCGAATTGTAAAGGAGCAGGAGCACAGACTCTAACAGAGATAGAGGATGGAGAGATCCAGCAAAGGACATTATTCTCTATGGGAAGCAATGCTTTATGATTGTACCTGACTATGGACAGAACCAGAACTGTAACTGGATGGACATGTACCTGTTCCGTGTTTGCTGTTTGCTTGTGGATTAAATAAAGAGGAACTCTGCTTTCATCTACTGGACTGCTGTACATCTTTCCAAGTGGCAACAGTGAGTACTAACCTTTCCCGCAATTCTAACCCTTACCTACTCACAACACACAAGTTGATCACCCTGAGCCCAGAAGAACCTGCTTCCCGCCGTCACTCGCCGGACACCCGCGAGGGCTACATGAACACAGATAATATTGCAGAGAGCCGGGTGGTCCTGACCCCACAGAGCCAGAGTGCAATAATCAATAATGTGAGGCAGGGAAAATAGTTGGGCCTAGGGGTAGGGAAACAGACTTGTGAATGGAAGGTGGCAGGTTCGATTCCCAACCATGGGCTTTGAGCAAGGCACCTAACCCCTAATTGCTCCCCGGGCGCTGAGTTTAGGGCAGCCCACCACTCTGGGCACGTGTACACTTCACTGCCCCTTAGTTTGTAATTCACTTGTGTATAGTCACTTACATGGTTTGTGTTCATGGAGTTGTGTTGCGCCTGGATGGGTAAATGCGGAGAAAGAATTCCATATGTACAACAGCCACTATTGCACTATTATTTTTTTTAAAGTGAGCCAGGATGGATCTGACCCAGTGAAAGCCCTGCTGGGTAATGTTGAGCAGGGGCAGACCTGAGAATTTTCTGGCCCCAACCAGGCCGATAACTGCCCCCACCCAGGGTGCTTGTCAGCTGAGACTGCAGCCTCGGAAATGACCACTCTTAAAGATATGGTACTGAACCTTTAGTATTGTAGGGAAAGATACTGTGTCAGGAGTGAGTATGGCCCCTGCAGTCATGATGGGGCTGTAAGCATTGCAGGGGCAAAACCTGGGCTGGGGTGTCTTGGCTGGTGGGTATAAGCAAGCTGAGGCACACATCTGCAGATGTATGTTGAAGCTGCAGCACCAAACTCTAAGGGGCCTCTGTATAGGTGCAGTCTTTATTCTATGAGGGCGGTCTTTGTCCTCTATGAGCTTCGTACACCACTTTACACATCTGGCTAACTGTATGTGCAGCACCCGCCTTTAGATAGGTCCACGGGATTACAATTCACGGCTCTGAAGCAAGTGAAAGGTAAGCCGGAGCATCTGAAGCCACTATGACAACCGTGAGGAGTTAACTGCTGTAGTAGGTTAAGGATAAGCAGGGGAGCCTCGTGCCCGTATGCCACCTCTGATCTGAGGTCTGATAGTAAAGTCCATATAATATATAATATATAAATATAATAAGATAAAACCCAATAAAATAACTCCAATTAAAAAAAAAAACCTAATCTCTACAACAGGTCCAAAAAACAAGCACAAAAGAAGTTCAAACCTTTTCACTCTCTATTTAAAACAAAAATTCCAACCCTGGACCACCCCAAGGGATACGTTCTATACCGGACTTTGTGGTCAAACGCTGATTGGACGAGAGCTTGTAAATCCATGGGATTGCCAGCGTGGTGAGTATACCAGCATTCCCAGTGGGTTTCACACAGAAGGGCATCCTAAATTAGAGGTTTGGACCACAACATCAGATTAATAAAATATTGGGTTTTGGTCCACTTCAAGTTAGGACCATCCTGGCCTATTTAGTGTAAAACCTAATGGCTTGTCAGAATCTGGAGCAGGAAGTCCGTTCTACATGAATAAAAAAATCTCCCCAGGAACAGAATCCAGCACTATATGAACTACTATCAGCTAACAGTTTACATAGAGCTGTGGCCTATATCTATACATGGCACACGGAAAAGTCAACAGAAGCCCGTCTCCCTAAATATCCCCGATATTCCAGCATATCTATAGTTCTCAAAACAGTTTACAACATGTGACACAGAACCAACACAAGAAAACCACACCAGACCAATCCTGCGTTTCAGCCTCTTGACCAGATTGGGTGATTGAAAGTCAAGGAACTCGGGCCCCTATGCCATCCTCTTCACATATTTCATAGTATTTTTAAAATTAACTTTTTGCTGTTCTGTGTTGAAGCCCTGCTCACTTCCAGAGGAGAGAGGTCAGAGGCCTTCTCCACCCTGCTTTACTTGGCTGGATTCGTAGCTTTTTTCCTTATTTTTCTCCTGACTAGATCTCACCAGATCTGTTGGGTTAATGCCGCACAACATGCAATGGAGGGGCAATGCCGAGATGGGGGTCAGCTGGGCACACCAATCCATTGGTGTAAACCAGACACATTCATGGTCACCAGTGGGTCTGGGCGGTGGAGCTGCCCTGGACAAAAGGTGAGTATTTTTGGCTAAACAATTCCCTTACCACTAAAATTTGGAAAGCCTCTCATGCCAACAGGCACCAGGCTTTTTCACACTCCCAATGCCCAGGAGGGGGTGAGGGTAATCAAACGGGGGTATCAGCAAGCTACCCAAGCGGAGTTTCCCCTCTATGCCCATCCACTATATTTGCCTGTGCATTATTGTGTAGGGGAGTTTTGATTTATGAAAGCCCCCCTCCTTGGCAGCCCAATATTCCCCCTGGATGGCAGGGCATACATACTGGAGACTTTTGTCTTAAACCGGACCAACAACTGTTTTTACTTTAACGGGTGTTGGTCCCGCTGTTTGGTGATCGCAAAAAGCTAGGGGGGGGGGGCATCCAGAATGCTGGAACCCCCTCGCAGCTAACAGCACATTAAGCTCGTAATACTCACCTTCATTACAAGCCTGTGGCGAGAACGGAGTCCCGTGTTTGGTCACGTGGGTCGCAGTCTTACGTGACCGCCCGGCGGGCGTTTTGCGATCACCAAACAGCGGGACCAACACCTGTTAAAGTAAAAACGGGTGTTGGTCCGGTTGAAGGACCTTTGGGCATTTGACTGCTGCTGCTGTCTGGACAGGAGACCTTTTAATTTGTTTTTTTGTTTCACAGGGGGGGACATAGAGGGAAAAACAAGCTACCGCCATCGTTGTTGCCCCTGTGAAACCAACATTCAAACCATCTGGAGCCCTGTTCTTTCTGTCCGGTGGCAGCAGGCAGTACAGGCACAATGGCATCCTTGCATAGAAACAGCCCCTGTCACCACCAATCCTGGCCCTGCTGCCGCCAATCTATGCCCCCCAATGACGACGGGCCCCATAAATGCCGCCCCTGGTCCTGCTGCTGTTGGTCAGGTCATACTGAAGCTCCCCTGTTTCTTTGTGTAGGTCCACCTTTCAGTGCTAAAAAAGGTTGTCATGAATAATTAAAATCCAGGGCTGGGCTACAGAAAAAGAATCTCAGCAACAACAGCCACTCACTAGGATTAAACTTCTAGATTGCAGGTAAGCAAACAATGATTTTTTTTCTCGTAATCTGAACAAGCATTAAAATGTGGCTCTATACAAAGAAACAGGAAGAAGACAGACAAGCAAAGCAGAGAACAGCTAACCTCCCCTGCCCACACAAACACCGATGTCTGATGCAAAAGAGTGGTGGCGACTGGGCCACCGCTCAGTGCTATGGAAGGTGGTCTTGACTCATGAAGAAATATAACCCACAGGCTGGGCTACAGTAAATTTACTATGGGGGTTATTCATCAAGGGATAGTGGCAGGCAGCGCCTCGTATCGACAGGAAGCGCCTGGTGAATGCCAGGTGCTGTACGCAATACCACATTTATGAAGGCGATTCTGGTGAGCGATTCTAACATTATCATGTAGCGTACGATTCATCATTACAGGCGTCTCAGCGTATAGCACTGGCTATCTGGCTTCCAGGTATTACCTGTTGCTACCTGTCACTCTCCCATACATTTCAATAGACGTTCCTTTTCTTCTGTTTAAACAGGGATTTTTGTGTTTTCTTTTTCTCTCAAATAATTGTGTGACCTCTCCTGGACTAGAAAAAGTAATTTTTGAAAACTTTTTTGATTTTTTATATTTTTATGCTGAATTGTCATTACAGGTCTGGCATTAAAGTATTAATGTCACAATGTTACAACAATGTCATTCCATGTGTTTTCGCTTTGTTACTGGTGGATATGTGTCCAAAAACAGACTTTAATCACACAGCATCTAGCGATCTATGCTATAGCACCCAGATCCAGAGCGCCAATGCTGTGTGTGTCTGATTTTTTTATAAATATGGTGTGAGTCGCTGAAAGTCGGTCGCACTGAGCTGGCGCTACCTTTCGCTCCCTGCAGCGCTGTACTGGTGTTAGAGCGGCCAACATACATCACATTAATCAATGCCGGCCAGGTTACTACAGCGACTGAGGTGCTCTGTTACAGCGCCCGATAGCCGATCACAGCGTCTGCTTGCGGTCGCTCTTAGTGCCTCTGTACAGACGCTCATCTGCCGATGCCGATACCTGGCACTAGTAATGAATCAGCCTGTGTATCTCAATAATTTTACTAAGTTTTATTCAGCAGCACACCAGGATGAATCCTCTACATGGCAGGAAAGCAATCAATTATTTGTTTCTACACTTATCCTGGACAATACCTTAATGGATTCTTTCTTTTATGCAAATAAATTATATGTTAAGCTGACAGTCCAAGGTTGGTCTCGATCTCGCATAGTAAGAGGTTGAGATGTGGGATGTCTGCAACTCCCAAATAAGGTGCTTATTCTGCCCTATACATTCCAAAATATTATTTTGCGACAAAAGATTTATGGCGCCAAACGTATGTTTTTTCCATCAAGGCTGCGTTATTGAAGAGGGTCGGTGAAAATGATATTTCAGGGGGTGGGGGAGAGGGGATGTTTCATCGCTGGTATTTTTCAGGATTTATACTCGAATTCACTAAACAACTTTTTAATAACACATTTATAAGATTTCAACTTTTTTTCTGTCCTATTTCTCAGCTACAAATCACATCATCATTTTTTTGTATTTTATTTTTGCAAAGATAATCGGAGAAAAATGGTAAGATTTTCCCTTAGGCTTGAAATGAGCTTACCCAGGGTAACAGGAAATGTGGAGTCTTGTGATGTAGATTGTTAAACCAGATGGGGGAACCTAGCATATGCTACTCGTATACATGAGCGGTGCAAATGAGTCACCACTGGCCTGTTGTGAAAATAGCTTCTTTTAACCTAGATCTCACATTGCTAATTTCACGGCATAGGGCTCCTCTGTTATTTCGGCCCTGTAGCGCTAAAGTGCATAGAATGGCAACAAAAAAATTGCTGCTGCTTCAAAGCATGGTTATGTCAAGTCAAGCGTCTTCATAGAGAAAAAAAACGGTCTGGCATTAAAAACAAATGAACAAGACACCCAAAAAAGTTTCTGTTGGTTGCCGACCCTTGTTCACATGCCAAACCTCCAATCTACAGTCACAGGCGTCATCTATTTTTAAGGCCCTGCTTAGCCTCAGGAGCTAAATACTATCCCAGTCAGGGCAGCATTATGAGGGGGCGTCCCGGGGCCTCCACCACTTGCCCTGCAAAGGGGGCCTCCACCAACCTTTGGGTTATGGTCTGGTCCAGGAGGCTTTTCAATCTATGGTATGATGGGCCACAGGGCCGGCAACAAAGCTATGCCTGCAGCCAAAACCACCACAGGGCAGTACGGTGAGTCTAGAGCCGGAAAGCCACCATCAGCAACGCTACAGTGATGGGTGCAGAGCTGCTCACTGCACATAAGCCGCCAAGCACAGCCACTGGCAGCTCAATGCAGGGAACTGTTTTCTGCTGGGTGACTACACTAACCCCCACCCAGAATGGCAAAGCAGGAGTTCCCGAGCAGCACGCACCCACACAAGGGTGGCACAAGGGACTCGATGTGACGTTTCAGTAAGTAGGCGGGTGCCAGACAACCACCAATCAGTTACTTGGCTGAAGTATTATTTTAAAGGAAAAAAAATACTGTATCTGGGGCCTCCACCATATTTTGTGCCCAGGGGCATCCACCACACTTAATCCAGTCCTGATCCCAGTACTAGACTGCCCACTAGGACTTGACTGCACGAAACTGTTGTGAGATCCCTTGAGGTCTCAAAGGCTGGTAGACAACCAGTTCAAAACAAAACTAGACTACGTACTAGGACTTGACTGCACTAAACACTTGTGAGGTCCCTTGAGGTAGACAACCATGGCAAAACAGTACTACACTGCCCACTAGGACTTGACTGCACAAAACCCTTGTAAGGTCCCTTGAGGTCTCAAAGGCTGGTAGATAACCAGGGCAAAACAGTACTAGAATGCCCACTTGGACCTGACTCCACAAAACACTTGTGAGGTCCCTTGAGGTCTCAAAGGCTGGTAGACAACCAGGGCAAAACAGGAACAAGCAGAAATAGTCCTGGAAGAGCCCAAAAGTGAAGGTCCCAAGAGACAAGGGGGAGCCAATTATGAGCTAAGACCAGAGCCCAAAAGAAAAGTCCTCTCGGGGCAAAGGGGAGCCAAGGATCAGCCAAGACCATCTTCTAGGTTAATGTTTCACAACCTGCAGTACACGTACCCCAGGGGGTACTTGTGGCACCAGCCTTAGGGGGAAAAGTTAAAGATGAAAAATATAAAGTCTAAGATTAAGGTAAATTTAACTTGTGTATTTGATGGCACTGATTTTTGTTTTAGAACTTCAGACTGATAAGAAGTAAAATCACACAGAACAAGTTGAAATTAGTAAAGGCAAATTCTCAGATAACATATATGCGCTAGTCAGTGATTCTAACATCCACTTCTATTTTTTTAGGCATCAATCAGATAATCAGTGACAGATTCGAGCACACTGTTTTTTTCGTTGTACAATGGCATTGAGTTCTTGGTCGCACTCATTGTTTGTCAGTTACTGAACAATTCTCACTTCTTCGCTAAGATAAACCTTTCTGTGTGGTGGCTAATGGAAAACACTTAACGCATAAGCAATGAAATAAATGATTATCTCCGCTAATTAATGTGTTAATCTTATCAGTCGCCTGTTAATGGACCAGAAGAGGTCAGCTTATCACAAGCCATTTGTTCACAGTATGATGGAAATGTCTTGGCCTTCATGGAGCTTTGGGTGATGGACCCACATGTTTGCCCAAATGTAGTAAAGCAAATTTATCACACAAATTAAGGATGTGACTTAAGAAGGTTGGAATCCATTCATTAGCCTTCACTTCCTGCTGCTAATAAAGGGTTTGATTTTATATAATATGCATCTTATATATTATATATATCTGTTGAGTTATTTTTGTAACTCATATATGTAAGAATGAATTTTAAGTTAGAAAACGTAAAAATATCTTATTAGATTATTGTGTATCGTGCCTTTTGTTATTGCTTATTGCTCAGAAGTACTGTATGAAATTGCATGTAATTGGGATCCTAGAAATGTTCATCAGTGCACAGGTAAATGTGCAATGTGTGTGCCTGAAACCCTGCACCTAATGCAAATATATGTGCAGAAGGTATGTGAAAGGCAATTTTCCCTGTCAAGCTGTCAATACAGGAACCCCCATTCATTGCTCTGGACTGGAGTAGGGATTAGAGCAGGAAGAGAGTTGTAGAGGGACAGGACAGGATACAGGGACACTGTAGGCAAAGTGCATAAACTATCATTCAGCAGCTCACCTGCTCATGGCTGCCCTCTCCCTTCCTGTCAGCACACAAAGCAAGGTAGTGGCACACCCCCTGAATTCCATTGCTATAGACCACCAATCATAGAGCTGAACTGGTGGTTATAGCTCCGCCCCATTTGTCAGCTCAACAGGAACAAGCATACTAGTATTATGCAGCCTGAGCCATCACTGCTAGCTCCCATTACAGCTCTTGCCCCTCGATAGCAATCCTAATTAGCATATGAATAGCGACTGCACCCCCTTCCTTCACAATTGATCATCAGAATGCACGCAGTGCATTAGAAATTACTCTGCTGGTGTGTATACACAGATTCTAACCAATGTATAAGAACACTGGTAATAGTATATGTATAAGAGTCCATCTTATATGTTTCCTACACCCTGTACATACAGATTGCTCACATTAAAAATCATCCTACCTGCATCTACTGCATGTTATGAGCCATTAAACATTCAAGATGGCGGCTCATGGAACATCAGGCAGCAAAGCACAGCTATAACCCGCCCCCCTGTACTTTTTCCCACTCTCCTCTCCTCAGTAAGTGTGATGCTTCTGATTCAAGATGGCAGCGCCCGTATCCTAAAGTCCTGAACAGAGTTGCAGCCCAGTGGGGGAAAGAATAATAAAAGTAAGTGACTAAAAACTTAAAATATATTGACTTGCTGGGGAATCGTTTTTTTAAGGGTTTGGGCTTTTCAATAAATCATGGTGAAGGTCTGGTTTAATAGTAACTGGACAAGGGGATACTGTCAGATTCCTTGTCAGATTCCTCATTTGTAATTCTAGTATGCATTTTGGGTGTCTGTGAACTAGATGCCTGTGCCTTGTGTGTATACAGTCATGGTGTTTTTGGGTGAATAGTCTCACATTTTCCTTCACTGTTTTAAGGTACTACAGATGATCATCCAGTTTGGCACTTTCTATTGTCTGCTTGCCTTCCAGGATAAAACACTTGTCACCTTAGACTTTCACAGTTCTTTGGCTGTCAGACGCCTCACAGATAAGAGTCCTTGTTCTAGATCAGGAACATACAGGACATCTTTTACTGGTATGGCTAAATTGTGTCCCCCATCCAGGGTTGAACCTAGCCTTTCTGCTGCCTGAGGCCAGCTATAGAAAGACGCCCCTCCACTCAACAGAGGAACGTAGGAGGTAGAAACATAGAAGGTTGAAGGCAGATGGAGACCATACGGTCCATCTAGTCTGCCCTTATGTGTATACTGTATGTACTCTTTATCTTAGGATAGATGTGTGCTTATCCCAGGCATGTTTAAACCTCTGCTGGAAGTTTGTTCCAAGCATCTACTACTCTTTCTGTAAAAATAATATTTTCTAACATTGCTCCTGATCTTCCCTCCGAAGATCATGCCCCCTTGTTCTATCATTAAGTTTCTTCTTAAAAACACTTCCCTTCTGAACCTTATTCAGTCCTTTTAAATTTGTAAAGGTATTAATTATGTCCCCTCTCTCCCTTCTCTCTCTCTATCACTTGTCATGTGACTGGTTGCCCCCAAGTCAATGCATCAGTCTTGAAATGTAGGGTTACCTGTTACTTTAAATATGGCATTACAGTTCCCCTCACATAAATCAGAGGTTGTTGCTTTACCTTCTGTTTGGTATTAGAGGAAAGCTGTCTCATTTGCTCTGCTTTTCATATAGTCCAGTTCCCTTTATGTGTCCCTTTTTGTGGTATCTAAAGCACACCCTGGTTTTCTTCCTGTGTAACCTTGGCTGCAGTGTGACGGTCTGTTATATTCTGTTATATTCTCATCAACTGATCTGAGTTTTGCAACCACTTCCAGCATGGAATTTATATGCTCCTGCATGTCCTGCTCTCTGCTAAGCCTCATTTTGTAAAGTTTCCTCCGTATTTGCATTGCGTATGTGAATAAGCTGATCATCCTCTACTAGTAAGCTTATGGTCGTGCCTGTCTGTTTTTCCTGACCCAGTTCTTCCTGTGGCCTTCCTGTAGTTGTAACCTCCCACAAGTTAATATAGTTAACATTAATAGCATTTCCACTTTAAAGTGGACCAAAACCCAGGATAGTCAAAAGTTTTGACTATCCTGGGTTTTGGTCCTTTCCCCGGGGGGCACCCTGATCAGGGTGCCTCGCTGTGTAAAACCCCCCAGGACGCCCGAACGGACTCACCTCTTCCTGGTCGCACGGCGCGTCTAAGAGCAGCTCTGACAGCCGCATCCTCCGCCTCCATCTAACAGGGAGCATGCCCGCCGCCGGCCTTTCACAAAAGCCTGGCGTGGGCATGCGCACGGCTAGAGAGAAGCAAAGGATGCGGCCGCCAGAGCCGCTGTTCTTAGACGCGCCGTGCGACCAGGAAGAGGTGAGTTGGCTGCGGCTATCTGGGAGGTTTTCACACAGTGGGGCACCACGGATCGGGGTGCCCGTGGGGAAAGGACCAAAACCCAAGATAGTCAAAATCCTGGCTTTTGGTCCACTTTAAAATTCCATAGCTGATCATTTGTTCTGCCAGGGCCATGTTTGGTCACTGGGGTCTCATTCGGTCACTAGACCCATAACCTGTTACAGAGTGCTGGGTGCAGAAGAGTCAATCCAGATAGACATTTGTGGTGTAACTGAAACATTAGTTTAGTGTAGTAAATGAAGGTCACCTTACATGGTGGATAACATACCCAGGAAAAAGTCACAGAGCTCATCTTTATGTACAGGAAATACAACATACTGAAAAGCATAGAGGGACTGCAGATAAGAATTTGGTAACAGCCATATCTAAAACTGCAAATACTCCAGCAGTAGTTACTCCAGCAATAGACTAAGCTGTAAGATGTTGTATCTCCAGCAAAACTAAACAGTTGCCTATTTCTTCAGCCCAGACAAGATCGGCAAAAAACAAACCTTCACCTTTGTTCACTGTCGCTGGGTTTGATGATGTGACGATGATGATTAATCCCAGGTTTTGAGATATAAGAGGCTCTCATCTGGGGTAACAGACCCTTTTATTCGAGCCAGGTAGGCCTCCTTCTCCAAGATCTGTTACAGAATGTAGAGAACCTTTTTCATCTGATTTGAATCTTTGGGGAATTCTCCATGGCGCTTCTCCATTCCTCTAAGTTTCAAATTTTTGCAGAAGGGTCTGGATGAAGGCCTGTATTTGAGGACCCTTAAGGTTCAAGTGTCAGCCCTATCCACTCTACTTCCACTCTATTTCAGTGCCCAATTGCCCAAGATCCTTAGGTCTGTATCTTCATGCAGGGGATGACTCACATCAATCCTTCCTGGAAAAAACCTGTTCCAGCCTGGGATCTCAACCTGGTCCTTTCTGTCTTACCGTCTTACTGTTTTTCACAAGGACAAGGTGGCCCTGAGATTGTGGGAGGATTTTCTGCTGAAGGTATTATTTGGGCTTGCATTTAAATGGGGATATTATCCTGCCTTCGTATTGTCTAAATCCTACCAATCGTAAGAATTGGGTTCTGCACTAGAACTAGATAGAGTTCATGCCTACATGTCAGCTAGAGCACTAATTTTCAACCTGTGGTACGGGTGCACCAACAGAGGTGGTCCGACAGGTCCAGTACATTATTTTAACAGTAAACACTATTCTTTCTTGCTTCAAAAAGTGCTATAGGGCTTATTTAGTTTAGTAACATTAGTAATTGGCCTCCCCCTGGGGGTACTTGATTGTAACTGCTTGTCGTTAGGGGGTACTTGGCATAGAGTTAGAGCATCATTGTGGAAAACAGATGCTTTGTTTGTTATCCCTACAAGGCCTAAAAAATGGTTGCCAAATCAACTATTAGCCGTTGGTTCAGGCACGCAGTTTCTCAAGCCTACTCCGCTAGGGGTAAGAAACCCTCTTTTCATGTCACTCATTCTACTAGAGCTGTAGGTGCTTCCTGGGTTTCCCTTTGTCTAAGAGCTTGTCTTTGATGAGTGGATCCAGGTGTGCTGGTGGCCGCATCCCTTGCTACCCTCTAACAGGAAACGTGCCTGCACCGCTCCATTCACAAATGCCTGGCGTGGGAACGTGCCCTGGTAAAGGGATAGCAGGGATGCGGCTGCTGCTCACTCATGCTCCATTGGCTCGGGAAAGGTTAGTTTCCAGGTGCCCTGGTGTGTTTCACACAGTGGGGCATCCTGATTCTGGATGCCCCAGGGTCAGGAAGTGGCCCTGGAATCTAGATCTAGAATCTAGATTCCAGGGCCAATGGGGCTAGGGTTTTGGTCCACTTTAAACGTATACTGAATCCCTGGCAGTTCCTTATTTGGCAATTGGTAAAAAAAAAAAAAATTCTCCACTTCTTTAGTATCAAACAGTCATGTCTAGTGCTTCATAGTAGTTTCATCTTGGTTCTGGCTGTCTGCCATATTTTTAGAGGAGTTGTAGACTATGTAAGTTAAACGTGCGTATTAAAGATGTGTCGGAAATTTCTATTTGTGGCTTTCTTGATAAAATGTCTCAGAATGATTACATCATCCCGTCTCAGATCCTATGAATGTGCCCTCAGGTCTTCCTAAAAAAGACAGGGTCATCAAGATCTGCGTGTAGTTTCACATGTTAAATATTTAAAAGGCCATTCATCTTAATAAGCTCTTCGCAACATTTGAACATTTCTTTCAGGGTATTTTATTTGATTGATAATATTCTGCATTCTCCTCATGCTGGCTGTTATGGAGAGGTTAGGAATGGCTTCGGGCAAGGCAAGGTTTGTTCATGGAGTTCTACCTCCAATTATCCAATTACCTCAACTATCACCACTAATACACACTTCTCAGGGAGGTCCTATAATGACCCAAGAATGAAAGCTCTTTTTCCAACAATAAAGTCATCCCAGGATGCTCCATTTCTGAACTCCTGCAACGTGTTGACTTGGCCACCAGGCACATCTTATAGAAGCAGTAGCTTGTTAGCAGTGCTTCAATTTCACCCCAGTGGTCTTAAACCGGACTAACACCTGTTTTTTCTTTAACAGGTGTTGGTCCCACTGTCAGCTAATCACAACAAGCTCGGGGGGCATCCAGAATGCTGGAATCCCTCTCTCACATAACCCCCCAGAAAGCCCGTAATGCTCACCTTCATTACGAGCCAATGCTGGGAAAGGAGCCAGGCGGTCACGGGGCCCCATGGTCGCGTCCTTTGCACCGGTCACCCGGACTCCTTTCCCGGCACTGGCTTGTAATGAAGGTGAGCATTACGGGCCTTCTGGGGGGTTATGTGTGAGGGGGGCTCCAGCATTCTGGATGCCCCCCACGAGCTTGTTGTGATTAGCTGACAGTGGGACCAACACCCGTTAAGGAAAAAACGGGTGTTGGTCCAGTTTAAGTAACACCAGAGTGGAGCTTGAAAACCACCAAACCACCAGGGGTACTAGCACCAGTGGTTGTGAACCCTATCTTAGGGTAAATGCAGTATAGGATCTAAGAGGAGCAGAAAACCAAAAGTCATATTCAATGATCAATCATTGCAGGAAACACCACGGTGCGCCCGCCACAGTGTTTGCTGCAGTCTACAGTCCCCTGTTGAAGAAAGACCTGGGGGCGGGGTGCCTGAGCAGAAGTGGCCGGGGCAATAATAAACACAGAATTTTACTGGGCCCTGACTTGCTGGGCTCTGCCCATATTGTGACTCCCAGCTAGTCAATGATTGAACGCCATAGCTGAAGCTATAGCATTGCAGGGTAAAGATTATTGGTGAGGTAGATATGGCCTCTCATAAATCGTATTGAAGCTTTAGTATTGTAGGGTTATATACAGTACTGTGGTAAGGGTTGCTATGCTCCCAGCCAAAGTCATGATGCTGAAGCTATAGAATTGCAAGAATTTCTTGACTGGGGTGCAAAGTACGGTAGGGTATGGGGAAAGGGCATACATTTTCTGGGATTTTTGGACATATATGGCCATTGTATGCTTGTGCACACAATTTTTTCCTCCGCGGATTTCATCTGTCCAGTGAAAAAAAAACAAGCAGTGAGTGCACACATGTCTGGAGCAGTGGCCTGCCCTAACAACAGCACCCATGGAGTTAGGTGCCTTGCACTTCGGTCATGTCCCGGCCAGCAATCGAACCTGACACCCTCCACTTTGTTAACCACTAAACCTTGACTGCCTCTTATAGAGGAATTTCGGACCTAAAATAAAAAAGGGACAATCCCCCTCCCCATCAGCCCCTACTTACCTTTTGGATGTCGCCACAGAAATGAGTCTGCTTTGGAGCCCGATTCGCACCTCCGTCACCAGCTTAGCCGTCTGTAAATGGCAGTGCAGGTTTAGCCCCGCACGGCTCAGTGAAATCTCCCAATATTTAAGGCGGCTCCATCACATCCCATATATGGGCACTGTGCAGGTGCGAGATCGGGGGCCGTGCTCAGTGCCTGATGGGATTCAAGATTGCGCCGCCCGCCGAAAGGTCGCCAGAATATGAGGGACCCAGAAGATGGATCCTCGGAGAGGTGAGTAGAAGCTACCCAAAGGTAACACTGGAGGGGTGGAAGCGGATCGATGAGGATTGGGGAAAGTTTTAACCTCCCACGTGTTCCTCTTTAATCTATGTGTCAGTGCATACATGTCCGAAGCGGTGGGCTGCCCTTAGGAGCACTTCAGGCATTTCCCAGCCAGGAATTGACACTACCACCCTCCAGTCACAAGGTCACTGCGTTAATCTCTAGGCCATGACTGCCCCTTAAACTATGACATAAATTATGACTTGCACTTGGAGAAAAGGAGGGCAGGAAGTGCAGGAGGGTGTTGGTAGAGGAATAAGTGACTTTTTGCATGTGCTCTGGATAAAGAGGGTTGCGTTTTGGGGGCTATTCCCAGCCCAGTCATCTCCAGAGAATTGGACCCACAAGGAATTCTCCCTATGCTCCACATGTCCAGGCTGCCTCTGCATATGTATACATATACATATTTACAAGCCAATACAAAGACATGGTGACCTTTCATTCCAAGAATGGGGCAAAGGTCAAAACAAAATCCTCACTGCATGGAGCAGATGTGATTTTATCATAAGAGAAATGTTTTTTAAAAATTCCTACAAGTATCAATCCTTTTTTTAAGATTCTAGAGCTGATTTCCTAATTAAAATCAGAAGACTTTAATGTTCCTGAAATGCCAAAATCATTTCAGTTTCTTCTCATTTTAAACCTTTTGTTGGTAAGCGTTTGTTATTCTTGGTCCACAGTATTTCACACGTACGTAACAAAACGTCTTTGCGCCTGACAGCTATTTAAACTGAGAATTTCATATCGCTGATGATCATAGGTTATCCACCGTCAATCACGTTGCTGCTGACCAATATTTTTTTTTTTTACACAATGTTTTGCTTTGAAAGTTAGCCATTAATAATTTCTCACAGGGCCTGCTTGTAATACATGCCGTGCAGTTCTTCAGGTCAAACTTGACTACACTGAGAAGGTCGGCCAACATTTTCATGTTGCATATCTGTGTGAATCACTAGAGATGTCCGTGTTTCCTCTTGGAATAATTACAAAGTCTAATCGTAAAACAATGAGTGGATCCTTCAATGCAGTCAACACAAAATAGATTTATATATTTATTCATAGGCTTGTGATTAAAGCCAATGTGCTGATAACATTCTTCAAAGTTTTGGATGCCTGAAGAAGAATCCAACTTTTTGGAACATTATTTGAAACTAGAATCCAAAAAGGAAGCAACAAGGGACTGGCAGGAGCGATAAAGGCTTTAATACATTATTATTTTAAATCAGAAGGGAATATAAAACATTCAGCCTTATAACTGGAATTCCTAATCTACATCTTCTGGGAATAGCAATTGTAAATTAGTTTGAAGGACTTTACACAACTTCTGGGCTCTATATTCTCCTCTGTTTTTCAGTAATATGAGGCATGGCATAGGGCTTGGGGTTATTTAAAGTCCACGTTGTTCTAGTTGTCCTGTGGTGACCATAACCCATCTAGCATTTATAGACATACTGGGGTCAAAAATCAGCACAGGACCTTACTGGCTCTGGTAAGCCCATGAGTTGCGGAACCCCAATTTGTTACCCCCCCAAGTCAACAAGTGCATTCATCATCAGAGGCTTTAGCATTGCAGGCAGGAGTAGAAATGTCCCCTTTTAAAGTGGACCAAGACTCATATAAATGAGTTGCCTCTCTTTGCACCTATACTCAAAGGGAAGTATAGGTAGTCACCTTCTATCCCCAGCCCAATGCCCCAAAACAGCCCATGTTTCTTTTTTTAACTCAGACTTTGTCCAATATTCATAACTGCACATACTGGATACAGTCGGCCATATTGCTCCCTAGCTGAGCTGCCCCACCCCCAGTGATGATGCAATCAGTTACAGTACACACGGCACAGCAATGGGATGAAAAACAAGCCTGGCTGGGTATTTCTTGATGCCGGGTATATAAGTGACCCCCTCCTCCCGCCATCACTGGACCATTTTTTTGCGATAGTGCTCCTTTAAGGTGCACCTATAGTCAGAAAGGAAGTGTATGTTGTCACTTTCCATCCCCAGGCCAGTGCCCCAAAACAGCTTGTGTTTCTTTTTTTACCTCAGCTTTTTCCCAATATTTATAAAAACACCAGAAAAAAAAACAACAGGAAGTAGTGTTAAGGTGAATGGCCTGCGGGTGGCATGGCAACACTGCCTATGGGAATGGGAGGCGATTGTCACACTGCCTATATGGAATGGGATGGGGGATGCCACACTGCCTATGGGAATGGGAGAAGGGAATGCCATACTGCCCATGGGGAATGGGGGGGGGGGGGAGAATGGCACTTTGCCTGTAATGGGGGGATTCTGCACCTTGCTTATAATTTGGTTATTGGGGGGAAGGAGCACAACATTTGTTTCAGAATATTTATTTTCTTATTTTCCTACTCCAAATCCTATGTGCGTCCTATAGGCAGGTGCATCTTATAGAGCAAAAATACAGTATATATACATTTT
This sequence comes from Gastrophryne carolinensis, assembly GCA_027917425.1. Classification (NCBI taxonomy): domain Eukaryota; kingdom Metazoa; phylum Chordata; class Amphibia; order Anura; family Microhylidae; genus Gastrophryne; species Gastrophryne carolinensis. The sequence goes on along the minus strand of CM051237.1, from coordinate 459,570,124 downwards.
GCCTGTGTAAAACTATTTGAAAAACAAAAAGCATAGCCAGCTACAATCTCATCCCGGTAATTTCAGTTTGTGTTTCTTTAATTTACAATCCATTGATCTTGGTTGAACCAAGTTGTAGACGGGGATCAAAGTCTCTTGAGAAGTATGTTCTGTTAAACTAACAGTCTTGAAGGGAGCTTCAACCAAGTAAATCTCTCTGCGAAAAGAAACTATAACGGGTAATATTATCACATTTATAAATTCCAATGAACTGCTAGACAAATAAACAAAGAGACCATATCATACAACATATCAAGGAATGATGAGGCCACACAGGACCACACGGCAGCGTGTGAGAGCCAAATGGGAAGCCTGGAAGATAAACATTCTTGTATGTGGGAAGCAACGTGAAAAATGTACTTCTCCTTGAGTATCATATAAATGGCTTGTGGAGAAAAAAAAAAGGAGAAACTGAAGCTGGTTTATGCAACCGGAGAAGATGAAAGTGTAAGAGTTGCCGTGCAGCTTTTAAAATAGGACAAACCTATTATAGGTTGTGTAGGAGTCTAACAGTGGGACAAGGGGCTTTGTTTTTTAGATATAAAAAGTAGAGCACTTCAGAACCCTAAAGCTAAACTCCGAGCAAACAAAAATCTGAAGTTCCTTGACTTTATAATGTGGAGTGCGGAAAACATATTTAAAAATAATGTTTTCCTAGTGTTCCAGTCATAAGCCACATATCCGTGCCGAAATCCTTTAAAAGTTGCTGTATGGGAGGTGTAGCTACTGTAGCCTCTAACATACTGGAAATGGAATACTGAAAGCAGGAATGCAGATAACATTCAATGTGTATTCCAGTGGTGGTCCCCTGGTTCAATTCCGGGGTCTTCAAGGGCAGATCTGTCATCACCATTGTGGGCACAGGCAGGACCAGATTAAGTATAGTGGAGGCTCGTTGGAAGGAAGCCTTGTATAGGCCTCCTAAGGAACTGTAGAGCAATAACTGCTCTAGTTAACAAATGGTGAAGCCCCCCCAAGTAGTTGGAAGTCCTGTTTGCCCCCTCTTTAATCCTGCCCTGGTCACATGAGTGTGCTTGAGTTGGCTTTGACTTCAGATAAGTAACATATCTGTTAGCGGTCGAAAATGTTTTTTCTGTCCTGAGACCCTTTACTAGCTTTTCTACTGAAGGTTTAGTTGCAACATGGAAGCTACTGTACTGCATATAGATGGATAACATATAGCCATGGAGATGTGTTGTGTGGGTAGGTGTGGACTTGCCCTAGGTAGAGTCAGGAGAATACCCAGTGGGTAGCATATTGGGGGCTTGGCTCACTGGTCTGTAATGGGCTGGCCTGGGGGGCAGTAAAATATTTGACTGATATTTTGTCCCACCTATATATACACAATTTGAGACTGGCAGGTCAGCTGTTGCAGTATATGAGCTACCATCTTAAAGTAACTCTGTACCTCCTCCTATTGACCACGGCGGATGCAATGCTTAGGTATAGCTAATAATTACAATTACACAGCAATCCATTTGCTGGATATATGGGTCCTCACCAGCACAAGCATAGCAATAGATGGATGTATAGTTACAGACCACCTTAGCAAAAGACCCATGTTAGGCTTAAAGGGTTACTAAACCCAAAGGACAAAACAAACAGACACTCACCAGCTGCAGCCCCTACCCAACCAACAGCAAGCAGCGCTTTCACTTCTGGCCTGAAACTCACAGATTCCGTTGGATCGCACTGGTCCCTGTCCCGTTGGATCGCACTGGTCCCTGCCCCTTCATTAAAATGCGAAACCGGGAGGTTTTGGAACTTGAGACCGGTTCTGCGTGGAAGAAAAGGTGAATACTGATCTTAGGGAGAACGTACAGAGTGGCAGGTCGGTCACCCAATCCCCTGCAGCAGTGTGACTGTACTGGTCATTCACACAAGTCCAACTGACACTCAGGTCTAAGACAGCCATTTAGAGTCCAGCCCCCTCCGGAAAACAGGGAAGGATTGCAGTGATCAGGTGCGTTGTTTTATTATTTTAATAAAGTCCAAATTGGATTTAGCACAGGGAGGAGGGCGGAGTTACAAAAAGCTTGGAGTCCCACTTTAAGCTGTTAAGATGTTAAGAGTAGAGTTTTCCAGCAGTTTTCCAGGATCTATACTGTATGTCTTTCCTGGCCACAGTACAAGCTTCTCTACCTCATAATGCTGACATCCCAAGATAATGCGCAGCAGCAGCCTGGCTAGGTCGCCCCATGCATCCTATTGGAATACCATTGGAGGGTGGAGCAGAAAGAGGCAATTTAACAAGGAAAGCTTGTGTCACAGACAAGGCTTTCCTAACTATACAGAACGCCTGCAGTGCACCTTTCCTTGACAGTCTTTGCATGCCCAGCTTTTCACCCACCAGCAGCTCAAACATATTACCAAAGGCAAACCTGCATAGCATTGAAGATTTCAAGATAGCACAATGCACCAGTGCAATAACTTAGTTGGTTAAATAAAGCTGCATTTGTACCACACTATCAAATAGAGAACTGCCAATGGAGGTGCTACAATGTGTCTGCTTCTTTTCACAACAGCAAAAACATTTTTTTGGGTCATCATTGGAGCAGACCAGCATTTATGTACTTTTATCAACATATAAGGCAAGGCAACTGGACAGTCAAAAGGCCAGTAGAAGGACCAATTGACTTTTTTGGTTCAGTTGTTTAATGAAAGGCATTTTGATGTCTAGAGAAGTTCAGTTACATTGACTTATTTCAGGAGACATGCCATGACCAGGATAAATAGGAACATACATGGCTCTATGTAGAAGGCCCCAGCTGGAGGCTCCAAGCTTAGGGCAGCTTAGGGAGTCATAGCCTATAAATACAAGAGGTATGGATGTTTAGTTATGAGCTTAAAGCCTGATCATAAAGTGGAACAAAACCCAGGGCAGCCAGCTCTGGAATCTAAAAGGTTCCAGGGTCTGGCCACTGGCCTTCCCCCAGGGCATCCAGAATTGGGATGCTCTGCTTTGTGAATCCCCCCAAATCACCAGCAAACTCTTACCTTCCCCTGGTCCAACGACGTATGCGCGGGCTCTCATCCAATCACAGCCGTTTGCAGTGCCTATGTAATTTGGAAAATGGCTCTGATTGTTTACTATGGACAGCGAGAGCGGGCGCGTCCCTTGCATCTTCAAGCTGTACACATGGTCCCGCCCCAGCCATTCAGATAGGCTGGGGAATTCACGCTTTCCATTGCGATATATCAGAGCCATTTGCCAAATGCCAGTCTCAACAAAGAGCTCTGGTTGAGTGAAATGCGGCGTTGGACCAGGAAGAGGTGAGTTTTTTTTTGGTGTACCACTCAAACACCACCACCTCCCTCCCGCCGTCCTTGGGACCCCTTACCAGTTCACAGGTAGAGTAAAAAACTAAAATACTACTCTCTCAGTACTACCCCATAAAAAAAACTCACCTACTACTGGTGTTTACTCCTCATCCTGTAGCTTGAAGCTTTGAGGCAGTACCGGGTTCCAGGCTTGACACATCCTTTGGGCTTGGGCTTTATTGCAGCTCACTAGAGTGTCAGTTTTGTTAAACAAATAAGACTGGGGACTTTGTGGCCGAGCAGCTCAACAATTATTTTATCTCACGGCCTACGGTTCTTTATTGCAGTTTCCTGTTGGATGAGGAAGCTCCCTTCCTTCAAACTTGACAGGTTCTCCATAAACTGGCTTTGTATTTCTCCCCTTGTACTTTACAAGAACTACAACTTTCCGGTTCATTGCAAATGAATTAACTAATAACGTGTTTTGGAATGTGCTTGAAAATACTTAAAATCTAATAATAAAGCCTACTACAATGTGTGACATGGGGAATTCTGTGAGCGAATGTTTGGAATGCCATGTAGCAGTATAAGGATTTTACATACAATGGACAATGAGGTTGGCAGTGCCAGGTGGGATGCCATAGACCTGAACTGCTGGGAAACCAGACAGGTAGAACTAAGCACACAGCAAAAGACTCTGACTCAACAATGCCAAAAATGCCAAGGATGTCTCTGCATCACTAATTCCGAGACCGTAAAAATAAATAACCTTAGAGAACAGTTTGTTCTGGGTATATAAAGTTCACTCATGAAAACGTAAGAAAGAAAAGTATGTTGTGTTTGATAGTAAGCCACCAGGGAAACAAGAAAAAGCAAAACCTGAACTGACAATGCCATTCAGGAAACAGTGAGACTGTGAGAGTAGGTCCAAACAGGCCTATTGTCAGGTCCTGTGGGACACCCGCCTTCTGAGTAAGTCCGCAACCCCCAATCTCCACTGCTAGCTTCACCTATAGTCAAGCCCCCGTCTGCTGAGACGCTTTATACGCCTCACCGGACACGGTTGCCCCCAGGACTTGGTAGCACAAAGGATGCGGACTTACGGGGAGGAAGAGGAACGAGATTGGGCGAGGTCCAATCAAGCGTGGCACCAAAGGATGAGACGGAAGAGTAGTCAAAGTCGAGCCAAGGGTCAAGCCGGAAGGTCACGGGTACGCAGTACAAGGGAGCAGGCAAATCGTAGTCGAAGAAGAGCGAGGACGAGAGGGGGCGTGTCTGCTCGGCCCCGCTCGCCCCGACGCTGCCTGTCGGAGACGCGGAGGCAGACAGGCGCCACCTGCAGACGCCGCGGGACCGGCGAAAAGGTGAGTTGTCGTGACACCTATGATGGCCAAGACCCAAGCACCCATCCAGAGAGCAAGCTTTGGATTAGATATTGGATATACTGGAGCCAGGGTTCTTGACCATTGTGCCAGACAATTCCCAGAAAGTTGATGTGCTGAGCAACACATCAACCAGCTTCACTTAAGGTTACAGCAGCAGGAAGCTGTTGTAAATCACCTGTGCTTAATCCTCTTCTTGTTGGCGTAGTGGTGGCAGCAGCGACCAGAGGAGTAGCTGGGCTTTCTGGCACACAGGGCAAAGATTCGAAATAGTAGCCCCCACGTGTTCTCTGACCCCCCTTTGGCACCCCCCGGACCTGCACTCATGGGAGCTAGCGACCATTTCTCTGTAGTCCTGGCTGGGGCCAGTTGTAAACACTGCTGCCGTCGTCGCACTGATCGTATCGAGCAGAGGTAAGTTAAAGCAGCATGCTTCTGTAACATGCTTTGCACCTCCTCCTGCCACAGCCACCACCTAAAGTTAGGGGCTCGGGTGCCCAAACATTTATTCAGTGTTCCGGCAAACTTTCCGAACCCGAACTTGGGGGGGTTCACCCATCCCTATGTGTCACCAAACCAAATTTATCATAGTACAACCTCAAAATATGAACTGAGATCCCTTTTTAAATATTATTATTTATGCAGAAATAGGAGATTTGGCGACAAGGGCCTCAAATCAGAAAGAGTTGAAAAAGATTCTCGTTGTAAAAACATTTCATTTTATGAGGAAAAAGTTAAACCGGATATTCAGCATTTAATGAAAAGCCCAAGCCTTTAAAAAACTTTCCCAGCATCTAAAATTAATACATTTTAAGTTTTTAGTCCCTTACTTATTATTCTTTCCCCCACTGGGCTGCCACTCTGTTCAGGACTCTAGGATACGGGTGCCGCCATCTTGCCTCAGAAGCATCACATACTGAGGAGAGGAGAGCGGGATAAAGTACAGGGGTCGGGGTTATAGCTGTGCATTACACAGACAGAGCATAGCTGGGGTCAGGGAAAGGTCAGCAATCCCAGAATGCAGAGCGCCACAGTCGGAAGACACTTCCTGTTTGCAGGCTACCTGATGTTCAATGAGCTGCCATCTTGGATGTTTAAAGGCTCATAACATGCAATAGATGCAGGTAGGATGATTGTTGATGTAAGCTATCTGTATGTACAGGGTGTGGGAAACATGTTCTTAATCTGGGTGAAGGTCCACTTTAATGGAACTTTTTTTTCCTAAGAAAAGTATAGAATGTCTTACTCCTATTTACACTGTAATAAAAAGTTCCTTTGACTTTTATTGTCTTCCTATTTGGTGATTCAGTAGCAGTGACATTCTCATGCTCATTTTTTACTACCATGAGAATTTTTTTCAACTCTTACTGAATCAAGGCCAAGGTGGAATGTGCAGTTAGGTAATGAACATACAATAATAAAACCCACTACAAAGTGTGACATGGGAAATTCCTTGAGTAAATGTTTGAAATTCCATACAACAACATAATGACTTTGCCTACAATACACAATACAGTTGACAGTGCCAGGTAAGATGCCAGACAGGTATAACTATCCTAAGCACACAGCAACAAAGCAACTCCAAACATGCCAAGCATGTGTCTGCGTCATTAATTCTGAGGCCATGAATATGAAGTCTGATTTCTGAATACATATTCATAAATACTTTTATTTTATCCTTAAAGGAGGACTATTGCGAAAAATTGCCCAATGATAAAAATCCATATAAATATGCTGGATGGCGGGAGGAGGGGTCATTTATACACCCGCATCAAGAAATATCCAACCGTTTTGTTTTTATTTCAGTGGAAGGAAAAGGAAATCAATACACTAAACCGGTCACTCCAGGCTTATTTTCATACCATGAGAGAATAAACCACAAGCTTGGTGGGAATTGTAATCAGTTCACGTGAATAAGTGACCCCTCCTCTCATTGGTCGACGTGTTTATATGGATTTTTCTATAGGTCAGCACCAAACACACGGGGAGGCTGATTTATAAATAGCGACATGTAGCGACAGTTGAGCGACTGTAGCGGTATTTTCACAGCGCCCACTAGTAGTCGCTGTGCTTGGCCGTTGTTCGGTTGTTGACAGCGACTCAGTCGGTGTGGCGTAATGTTGAATACAAGGTTCCGAGTCGCTATTTGACAGGTTCCACGATGTATGGGTGCACATGATAGCGACTGGTCAGAGCGACCGGCTTCCACCATATTTATCAAAAATCACGCTCAAAAAATTCAAGCGCTGTGAAATGCATGTTTAAACCCCAGAGCGCTGGCGGCGATGGGTTAAAAGTAGTTTTTTAACCCCCAAACCACCATATTTTTGGAAACCAAAAAAAAAAGTATTTTAAATAATTTAGTAATATGAATACATTAATATCAGACCTGTAATATCAATTCTGTACAATTTTTATTTTTATTTTTTTTTCCCTTAAAAAAAAAGATCTAAAATGGCATAAGTGGTCACAGAATTTTTCACATTTAAAAAAAAAAAAAAAAACATTAATAACAATTATGAATATTTAAAGATTGTTCCATTGAAATGCATTGGAGATCGTCAGGTAGCGAGTTCAAGGTCGGACGCCGGCGCTGTGGGCTGAGGCTGGAATAATGATGAATGAGTCGCTATATGGCGCTATCTCAGTCACTAAGCAGGATTGGCTTGATAAATGTGTGATTGTGGTGGGGAGCCGGCGTTCTCGTGGCGGTGCCCGTCATTACCGGTCGCCCACCAGTCGCTACCTGTCGCTATTCCTTCATAAATAAGGGCCTTTATTTCTCGGCTCTGTGCCCAAAGCCGAAAACACAAAATTCTCTAGAACATGGGTGCTTAACCTGCTGTACGCATAACCCAAGGCATGTTAGAGGGTGCACCAACAGCACGGGTCTGATGGGTCTGGTATATTATTTTAACTTTAACATGTAATTTCTTATTCCTTTAAAAGTGCTACGAGACCTGTGGCCTACTAATTTTGGAAATTTTTATCACTGATCCCCTTCTTGGGGGTGCTCTGTTAGAACTTCTTTTCTCTAGGGGGTACTTGGCATGAAAAGTTTGAGAACCACTGTTCTAGAATGAGCCCTGGACGCAGAGCAGTTTGGTGATTCCAGTTCTTCGTTGCCAATAGATCTTCTGGGAATGATGAGGAATACAGGTGGAGAGGAGATACTACAGAAGAGATCACACTGTACATATGAGCATGATGCTGGCCCATAACTCCGGCAGCTTTCATTCCAGCAAACTATTACATAACATAAAAAAAAACCCTCCCATCCAAATCAAATAACAGTCAGACAACTGAAATGAGTCATAATTAGCTTTATAAACACAAGAAAAACACTTTGACAAGGAAGCTCGATAATGCTTCAGTAATTAGATCAGCGAATTCCTTCAGTGTGACATCACATGACTGGCGTCTCCCCATCTCCTCGCGCTCGCACTTTGCTCGCTGTCATACAGAACCAGCGCAGCTTTACATAGTCACACTGGATATTTAGAGCTTTTAAACTGTCAATGCAAACATCAGGTTGGGGTTACATTGACCCTGGATTATATTAAAGTCTTAAAGGGATCATTTAGAGGCAACATTCACTTTATTAAAAACTAAATAACATATATACAGTTGCTGCAATGGCCATTTTGTAATTTAATGGTATTTAAACTGATCTTGGGATTTCAGTTTGCAGCCAGCCATCGTTAATAAAGCTGCTAACAAAATCCAGCTGATGCTTCTCTGGAACCCACTTTTTCTTATGTACAGAATTGCAACACTGTGGGGTTTATTCATGAAGGGATAGCGCCAGGTAGCGCCTTGTAGCGGCAGGCAGCGTCTGGTGAACGCCGAGCGCTGTACGCAAAACCACATTTATGAAGGCGATTCTGGTGACGACAGCGCCATGTAGCGTACAATTCATCATTACAGGCGGCTCAGCATATAGTGCCTTAGCTCTGGCTTCCAGAGCGCCAGGTATTACCTGTCGCTCTCCCATACATTTCAATGGACGTTCCTTTTCATCTGTTTAAACAGGGTTTTTTTTTTCTCTCAAATAATTGTGTCACCTCTCCTGGCCTAGAAAGAGTCATTTTTGAAAACTTTTTTGATTTTTTTTATATTTTTATGCAGAATTGTCATTACAGGTCTGGCATTAAAGTGTTAATGTCAAAATGTTACTATCATGGACCGGGTGGAGCGGGCTCGGGTGTGGATCCGCTTTAACTGTGGGACCGATGGCGGGTACCGTGTCAGGGGAGCGGAGTCTAAGAGGCCATCGGTATCCACCAGAGCCCACCGCAAGGCAGGTTGGTCTTGTGCGGCGAGTGACCCCCAGGTCGCTACCCCCCAACAGCGGCCCAGTCCCACAGTCAGCCGAGGTTCATCAAGGTACACAAGTGGCAGGCAAAAGGCGTAGTAAGTACAGGCAGAGATCGGGGCTGGCAGCACAGGTTCGCGGTAAAGGTGAGTAGCCGAGGTCGGGGCAGGCAGCAAAGGTTCAGAGTCGGGGACAGGCAGAGGTCGGTACACGGGTGAGCAATCCAAGAATGTCTGACTTTCAACAAGCATGGAGAGACCAAGATCCGGCACTGAAGGAAGGAAGTGCCTCTTTAAATAGGAGAAGTGGATGCAGGATTGGATGACCAGGCACCAATCAGTGCTGTACAGGCCCTTTAAATCTCAGGAATCTAGTGCGCTCGCCCTCTAGTGGACGGCGACGTGCGCGCACCTGAGCATGTGAGAAGGAAGCATTGGGGGAAGGGAGACAGCTGGGAACAGCCATGAGGGAAGTGCTGCAAAATGGATGACATCTGGATGCAGCCATGGAGGTAAGTGAAGTGCTGCTAGATGGGAGTGCAGCGCTCGCCCTAACAGTTACAACAATGTCATTCCATGTGTTTTCGCTTTGTTACTGGTGGATATGTGTTCAAAATCCAGAGCACCTACGCTGTGTGTGAGTGTTTTTTTGTTGAATATTGTGTGAGTCGCTGAGAGTCAGTCGCACCGAGCTGGCGCTACCTTTCGCTCCCTGCAACTGGTGTTAGAACGCAGAACATACATCACATTCATCAATGCCGGCCAGGTTACTACAGCAACTGAGACGCTCTGTTACAGTGCTCGATAGCCGGTCACAGCGCATACTAGCGGTCGCTCTTAGTGCCTCTGTACAGATGCTCATCTGCCGAGGAAACAGCCTGCCCGACTGTGCAGGCAAGTACAAAAAAAAATTTTTGTTTGTATACATGCAAGTAAAAGTTGGTACTGTGTAAGTACAGGCATTTTTAACTAAACCTAATGGCTGCACCAGTAGTTCATTGTATCAGCGTGTAACCCTCTAGCTCCTATTATGCCTAAACCAAAACAAAAAGGGGTTTCCCACACCCCCACAAACCAGAGAAATACGTTGCATGACTGGTATGACAAAGATGATAAAGCTTTATTAAATCTACAAACTGACACAATACACTCAATAAAAAAAAAATATAAAAAACATGTAAACACACTACAAACAACACCGGGGGGGGGGGGGGGGATCTGCTGGAAATACTGCGGCAGTTCCCAGGGGCAAATAATCTATATATATATATACAAAGAAACCATGATCCCTATCATCAATACCCCAAATCCTAATAAAGTGCAAGTGCTGTACCACTAATTCATATAATAACTCTCAAGTGCAAAGTGCATCAATCACAATTAATAAGAAAAACAAAAAACACATCATAAAAATATTACAGAGCAAGGACACTTTGAGATAGAAAAAAAGGGACAAACTCATGCAGTTAATAATCGTGTCTTACATACAGCAAGGCCTGTCACCGCACCCCCCCCCCCCCCTTCCTGGCCTATGCATTTTTAAAATGTTTTATACCCAATTCATTGTACAATTAATTAGCATGCAAAGTAAGTGTTGGGACTGAGTATAGAAAGGACAACCTTTTTTTGGGAGGGCATAGATGGTCATTGTATGCTTGTGCACACATAGGAATTCATCCTTCACATTTAACCCATCGGTGTGAGTGGATGGGTTGTGAGTGTACACATGCCCAGAGCGGTGGGCTGCCCTAATTATGGCACCCAGCGAGCAGTTGGGTAGTTAGGTGCTTTGCTCAAGAGCATTTCAGTCATGTCCTAGGAACAGCATTGTCATTGTACAGACAAGCATTGGCAAGCATAGTAAGAGGAGGCACTGGGTATAGACAGCTTATAATGTATTGCCATGATCATGGCCAGACCAGACCACTGCAACACTTTCTCCTGTGGTCTACCAGCAAACAGGCTGGCGCCCGTCCAATTGATTCTGAACTTTGCTGCTTTCCTTAGTCACCTCTCCTCTCGCGTCTCCAGTGCTTCTTTGATTTGTCAGTCGCCGCACTGGCTACCAATATTATAAATTCCAACCTTGACCCTCAAAGCAATCTCCATCCAAACCTCTTCCTAAATTTCCTTGCTTATCAAAAATGACAAGTCCAAATGCAGCCTCCATTTTGCCAGAGACCTACTCCTGTACTCAACCCTGACCATCTCCCACTCTTGTCTTCAAGGCTTTACACCCATTACTTCACTCCTCCCAAATCTCTTCCCCCCATACACTTCGCAAATACCCAACCCTCCAAACCTCCTTAAGGGACCTTGAAACTCATCTATTCAGACAAGCCCATCACCTGGCTTAAGAAATCCTTCCTAAGGTCTTGATTAGTGATGGGAATGGCTTTGGATCCAGGTCTAAGCTAGATTCGACCAATTTGGCCCGGTTTGCCCCATCCCAGATACCGGCATGATCCGAGTTAAATCATCATTTCCAGGGGACTCTCCCCTATCTCCAGTGATGCAATTAGTCCTATTGGGGGGAAGGTGCGCAGAGGCATCTCCTTTGTGATGCATTAGCTTAAAGAAGGACCTGTGCCCCCCTTCACTACACAAACCAGGAGGGAGTCTCTGACCCAGCAGATCTGAAGAGAAGACCTCACCCGGATGGGAACTGGGGGAAGAAGACACTGAAAGGTGAGTTTTTTTTATTGTATTTTTTATTTTTTGGTAACTAGTAAGGAGTCCAAGGAATCCCTATACCAGTTTACATTCTGTGGTGGCCGGAACTATTGCATCAGGCAATCCAGAGTTTCTGAACCATATTGTTCCTCCTACAGCCCATCACTGGTCTTGATGCTCTTTGGAAGGCTTGCCGTTATGCTTGTTAAGTACTACTTGTGACTCAACCTCTCATCAGCAACATTTTAGGCTCACAAGGGCAGCACCCTCAATGCGTTTATACTCCAGTATCAATGTATATTTTTTTCATCTCTGTCACATCTGCTCCATAATACCATGTGTATATATATTATATATATTAGATATCATGCATAGCTTTACCGCATATGTTATTTATACCTTGTACTTCACCAAAGAAGATGACGAGGCTTTATAATAGGCATTATAATAATATAACTTTAATTCATAACCTTTAAATCCTAGGAAAACTGATTCGCTAGGGGAGGGGTTTAGTGGCAGCTCATTATTATTTTCTTTATGGCAAAAAAATATTTTTTTATTTTAGCTCTATCTAGTATTTAGAAAACAAAGCCCTAGAAATGCTACATTCCATTTAAATCCGGCTGTTCACGATTGAGGCTAGTGAGACAACGAGCCGACCTTGGGAACATGTCCCGGAGCAGTGAAAGGGTAAACGAAATTCAGAAATATTTCAGGATGGATTTGTGTAGGAGCTGTGGTCCATAAAGTCTTAAATGAAACTTAATCAGTCTTCCAGCCATAAAAAATGGAGTTCACACAGGGATCCTTGTAACGTCGTTCCAGAAACCAATGCTAAAAGCATGTTTAGTCAACTGCAAAGCAAGCCTGGCGGTTTGAGATTCCATTTTTATTGTCATTGTTTTATCTTCTTCCCATTCTATGTTCGAGGGAATGTTGACATAATAAGGCCCGAGGGAGTAGACCAAGGCCTTGCATTGAGTTTAGAGGATGGCCGTTATTGTAACCATTCTTTATGGCTGTTCCTCTGCCAGTCGTAAAATCTATGTTTTATATATAATGTTAATTCTAATAAAAGTATGGTTTCATGTTCTTGGTTCCACTCTGTCTATGAAATTGTCAAATTCAGTTAACCTCTCCAGTGATAGGGGCAGTGGATGGTTTCCTTACATTCGTTTTTCTTTGTTGGGGAGAGCAAAAGTTTAGGGTTCTTGCAGTTAATCTATGAAGATAGAGCAAAATAAATCAAATGTTCCCAGCATTAACAAGATGGATCATATCCCAGCTCTATGTTTCCATTAATGGGATGTGGGACCAGCTCTATGTTTCTATAAATGGGAGGTGGGACCAGCTTGATATTTCCATTAATGAGATGTGGGCCCAGCTACATGTTTCCATCATTGGGATGTGTGACAAGCTCAGGGATGAGCGAGCCCGAGCTGCAAAGTTCGGGCTCGTACTGAACTTTGCAAGCTCAGGCCCCTGAATCTGAGCATGGACTTTAGTATGGACTTTAGTGAGAAGTCTGTGCTCAGGTTCGGTGCTCGGCCGAACCCGCGAACCGGGAAGCTGGTTGATTGGCTGTTCAGCAGCCAATCATCCAGCTTTTTACATTTAGAAATCGCAGCCATGCACAGCCTTTGATAAAACAAGTTACTTGTGGGCACACCTTGCATTAGACCCCTTTGGGCTTTGATAAAACTAGTTACTTGTTGACACACCTTGCATTAGGCCCTTTTGGGCTTTGATAAAACTAGTTACTTGTGGGCACACCATGCAGACCTTTTTAGGCTTTGATAAAACTATTTAATTGTGGGCACACTTTGCATTAGACCATTTTGAGCTTTGATAAAACGAGTTACTTGTGGGCACACCTTGCATTAGGCCCATTTGAGCTTTGGGAAAAATAGTTACTTGTGGGTACACCTTGCATTAGACCCTTTTGGGTTTTGAAAAAACTAGTTGCTTGTGGGCACACCTTACGTTAGGCCCTTTTGGGCTTTGATAAAGCTAGTTACTTATGGGTACACCTTTCAGACCCTTTTGTGCTTTGATGAAACTACTCAATTGTGGGCACACCTTACATTACACCCTTTTGAGCTTTGATGAAACTACTCAATTGTGGGCACACCTTACATTACACCCTTTTGGGCTTTGATGAAACTACTCAATTGTGGGCACTCCTTGCATTTTTCTTACTGGCGCTTTGATAGAATTACTCAACTTTGCCTACCTGCATTGCACTTACTAGGGCAGGCAGCATATACACTGTATCCAACAAAACAGAAAGCAGCAAATAAGGGACAGGGATGCGGACGTGGTGCTGCTGCTGCGGTTGGTGGCGATGGAGCTGGTGCTGCAGGGAGAGGACATGTCTAATATGTGCCTGCTACACCTTTATCTGGTGCAAGCAGGCAGTTTGCAGAATATTTTTGTAGGCCCCAGTACCGCTGCCAGAGTGGTGAGGCCAGAACAAGTTGAGGCAGTCATAGATTATATGACATGCCAGAGTAGCAGTTCCATGGGAACCCACTCCACTTCTGCCAAAGTACTGAGCCTTCACCCCCCCCTTCAAATCAGCAAGGCCGTCCTAGCCACAAGTCATGGAGTCACGAATGCTCTATGATGACACTCCTAGCTGGCATACCATGGGTCATCCACCTGCCCCTGTCCCAGTTGCAGACCTAGGGTTCCCACATGCCCAGCAACTTATGTTGAAGGATCAGATTTTTGCCAGCGGACCATTGCCAGACACCTGCGATGATGATCGAACCATAGTCTCTGACTCCTATTGCTCTCTGCATTGTGGAGGCTGAGAGGGAGTGTGGAGTGTTGAAGATGACCCCAGGGGTAATGACAAAGTCTTAGACCCAACATGAACTGAAGGCAAGCAGAGTTTGGAGGAAGAGGTGGTGGTCACACAGCCCCAGGCAGCCCCAGCAGCAAAATAGGGAGAAGGGTGCCAGCGGTCAGTGGTCAGCCTGTTGCTGCCACTGCCCACCACACCCAGGGACTGAGCACGCCCAAGCTAACTCAAAGATGTCCCCAGCATGGCATTTTTTTGAGCAGTGCAGAGACAACAAGACACAAGTCACTTGCACGCTGTGCATGCCACCAGTCCCTAAAGCAAAGGAAAAGTCTTAATAATCTCTGCTCCATGACCAGGCACCTGCAATCCAAACATGAACTGCAGTGGCAGAAACACCTAAGAAACATGCAAACACCTGAGACTCCCTTTGCTTCTTCGGTTGATTCAGCCGCTACCAACGCCTCCCCAATGACAAGGCCACCTGTCTCTTCCCAAAGGGAGGATGTGAGACCACCCCCTCCAGCAGCAGTATCACCACTATCACCAAGCGGGTCCACACAAAAACCGAAAACAGAAGTTGGGCCCATCTCACCCACGAGTCCTGACCCTGAATGCGAGCATTTCCATGTTGGTGACCTTTGAAATACTCCCATTCCACCTGGTAAAGATCTGATGGTGGTGGCTGTTCCACAATACGCCATTCCCTGCCCTGCACCAACAGGTTGTTGAGAAAATAAGGTGTGCACTGCATTAGTTCTAGTGTCCATATCAACACTGACATGTGGACAAGAAAGCATGGGCAGGGATGTTACATCTCTCTAACTGCCCACTGGGTCAATGTAGTGGTGGCTGGGACTGAGGCGGGAAGCACTTTGGCACTTATCCTTCTGCCACCAAGGATTGCTGGACATCAATTTGTGCCACCTGTTGCCTCCTTCTCCTACTTTGCTTCCTCTTCTGCTTCCTCCTCAAGCAGTCAGAGCAGCCTCTGAACCCCTAGTTTGAGCACTGTCATAGGGAAATGGCGGCAGGCAGTGCTAAAAGCAGGCAATAGTGGAGTAGCAGCTCCAAAATGGCCAGGTGAATGGAAGTGCAGACCAACAGCTCTTCACCACCAATGAGTAGGCCTCCATGATGGACATCTGCATGGTGCTGCAGTGCTTCCAGTATGCCACCAATATGGTCAGCGCTGATGGTGCCATCGTTAGTGCTACCATCCCTATTCTTTACCTGCTGGAAAAACCCTTCGGGCCATGACAGAGAATGTAATGGTGCCACAGGAGGAAGCAGAGGAGGGGGAGGAATGCCCATTTTCCCAGGCTCCAGGGCAGTGCACATGTGGCTTGCAGGGTAGGTTGCTGGGCCAACAGCGGTCAGATACTCCACTGTCCACCAGAGGACAGTTTTGGAAGATTCAGAGGACTGGCAGGAGGAGCAGGAAGAGGAGAAGGACTTCTTTCACAGCAGGGTGGAGGGAGGAGCAGGAGGGGACACCTGACACTAAGGACAGCTTCTCTTTAACTCAGGGCATTCTGGCTCACATGCTCCAGAACCTGCACAATGACCACAAAGTTGGTGTCCCTGTTCAACTTATTTTGGTAAACTGGACAAGTGGCCAGAGCTTGCCCTCTATGCCTTGCAGGTGCTGGCCTGCCCTGCATCAAGTGTCCTATCAGAACATGTGTTTAGCACTGCAGGGGGTGTCATTACCAACAGGAGGATCCGCCTATCCCCAGCCAAAGTGGAACATGCCTTCATACCTTAAGATGAACCAGAGACGAGTCCCATGGGACTTGGCTGTGCCAGGACCTGAGTGAGTGGTTAAAGTGTTTGCTACCTCTTCCTCCTCTGCCTCTTGCACTTAAACCACCACGTCCATCTCCAACCCCCCCCCCGACCTCTGACACATGTAAAAAATGTAATATATATATATATATATATATATATATATATATATATATATACTGGTATATATTTATTTATTGATGTATATATGTATATGCTTATTTATGTATATATGTATTTATTGATGTCAATATTTATGTAGGGCAATCATCTAGGTGTCCCCCCTCCCCCCCCCCCCATTTTGCCTCCGACACCCATAAAAAATGAATATTTTGAAATTTTTCTGCCCAAGTGCAGGTCCCATTTACTTCAATGAACCAAGGCTCATGGTTTTCAATAAAGAGATATGGTCAGCACTATGTTTACATTAACAGAATATGTGACTAACTCAATCATAGAAAAGAGATATCCGACCAGTTTAATCTTGCCATTACAGGGATATTTTGATGTGATTTTGTTAAAGCATTCTGCAACTAGGCCCAACCTACATTTTTTCACTTAATAAAAAATACCAGAACAGGCCAAGCCTCCATCTGTCCAGGATGTCCTCAACCCTCATCACCTACTCCCGCTCTCAACTTTTGGATTCACACTCGCTGTCCATTACTCTGATATGCCCTCCTCTATACAATTCCCCACTCTCCAACCCTTCAAGTCTTCAAGATTACCCTCAAACCTCATCTGTTCCGACCTGTTTGAGACAAGATGATAGCGTTTGGCCCAATCAATCAACTTTACAGTCCTGACAATAAGAAATAAAAATACTTAGCAAGTTGGCTGTGATTGCCTCCTAGCCTATGCCAAGAGTTCCCAGTCCACCCTGGTGTTCCCCATAATGTGTCATTTCATTTTGAATGTGGACTACCTCTAACCCCTGCTGAAGAAAGGCTTTGGTTTTCTGCCCAACATAAGTCAATGTGGTCACCATTTGTGTGGCAGACAAATGAGAATTTCAAACCTGTCATCACTGAGAAAAGCAATCATGGTCTTATAAGATGACCTTCACCACCCACTTGGATCCTGGTAGATGGCGAAGCTATCTGTTCATTAAACCAATGTTGTGCAATGTTTTTGGATCTCTAAGATTTTTCCAAATCAAGAAACACAATAGCCACTCACTCCAAATTCATCCTGCGCTCTGCCTGACCCAGCGTCCTCTTGCTGAAGTTAATGACACAAACCAGAGAGCCTTCTGCAATATGGATTTTATTATGTCGATGTCCAGATGTTTAATAAAAATTACAGATATTACCGCAGTTCCAATTCTCTAAGGCCAGCGCTGGAGTCATGTTCACTCACATTAAATTTCACTATGACCGACAAACACATAAGGTTTGCTAGGGACTAAGCTTTACAAATGATGCTGTATTTAATATTTCCTCTGCCACTTATAGTCAAATTTACACAAAAATGTAAAGTTTAACCCATTCAAGATAACTTAAACTTTAACGGTTCAACTATATTTCTATTTTCAGAGGAAAGTAAAATCACTTTATCGGAGGCCTCCTATAATCTGAACAGCAGAGAGCTGTAGTGAAGTGGGAGCGGATAGAGACTAACTTGGCACATAAGCACACCCCTGGGGCATCCTGATTTGGGATATCCTGCCAGTTAAAATTAAGCTGACATTGGATGAAAGAACTTGCGGGGTTGGTGCTCCCACAATGCTCATTTGCCCCATGTGACTGCCAGCAGCCTATAGAGTTTGGGGAAGACACTCTTTAGCCTTATTATGGTGGATAAACAAGTCATTGCATTGTATGAACAAACTTCTATATCTTTTTGTGAGTTAATTCCTCATGTAAATGATATCATGATTAGTGTTGGACGAACCCCCCAAGGTTTGGGTTCGGCAAACCTTGGGGGGTTCGTCCATCACTAATCATGATATCATTCACATGAGGAATTAACTCACAGAAAGACAACCTCACTCCTCACCCACCCAGACAGACGGAGGGGGGCCGCCTTGAAGGGGCCCCAGAGGCAGAATCAGGGATGGAAAAAAGAAATTGTGATGGCGGTGGTGGTGGTGGGGGGGGCACAGAGTGTGCAACAGGAAGCGTTGTTGTAACTCACCTGAGCGCCAACCTGGTCCCTAGTCAGCAGTCGGCATTCCTGTCAAATAGGCTATGGCCGAGGCCACCCAAAGATGGCCGCTACTCCCATGAGCACTACGAGTGTCCTCACTCATGGGAGTGGTAGCCATCCTTATTTGGCCCCAGCCGTAGCCCATTTTAGCAGCCCATTAACCCCCGTGTTTGGGTCGAACTTGGACTACAAGAGGTGTCTGGATGTGTTTACAAACCCGAACATGAACTTCTGACTGAAGTCCGTGTCTGTGTTGGGACACCCAAACTTGCAGCCCGTCAACCAGCTTTACTGTGTTTGGGCCGAACTTGGACTACAAGAGGTGTCTGGATGTGTGTCCAAACCCGAAAATGGACTTCTGGCTGAAGTCCGTGTTCGGGTTTGGACACCCAAAACTCGCAAACTTCAGTACAAACACGAATTTTGCTGTTTGGGTTTGTCCAACACTAATCACGACTTTGTAGGATATATTAAGGGATAAATCCACAAATTTGAAGAGGTCTTACAAATTTAGTCTATGTATTATGCCTAATATTGATCATACTTAATTTTTTCTCTGTACATAAAAACTACTGGGGACTCACCTTCCGGCACATTTAGACACCAACCTCCATAAGCCTTTGTACAGGAGCAAAGGAGGGACTGTGGAAGCTTATACTAATTTAGCATTACAGTGGGCACCATTATCATCTGCTCCAGCAGCAGTAATGCAGGGCTGCCACTGTCCTGCCCTAATGGCGGTCCTCCCTGGCAGAAGCTGGTGCGCAGGGCAGAGAATCGCTGTCCTCTGACCCCGATGAAGCCCCCAGACCAAGGATCAAAGAGCCCCCAGGACAAGAGGAGAACCCCTAGTTGATTGGGAACCTCTGGTATAGTACTCTGGTATAGAATTAGTGAATTTGTGTATTTATGAACAATTTAGAGGCCGATTCATTAATAGCGCCAGGTAGCGACAGATGAGCACCAGTAGCGTGATTTTCACAGCGCCAGCTAGTATTCGCTGTGCTTGGCCGGGGTTTGCTTGTTGACAGCGACTCAGTCGGTGTGCGGTAATGTTGAATATGGGCTTAGGGGTCGCTGTTTCACAGGTTCCGCGTTGTATGGGTGCGCCTGACAACGAATGGCCAGAGCGAACGGCTTGCTGCAGATTCATTAACAAATCACGCTCCGAATTTTTTCGCGCTGAGAATTCCTTGTTTAAACCCCAGAGCGCTGGCGGCGATGGATGTAAAATAGTTTTTAACCCCCAAACAACTATATTTTTGATAGTAAAATTATACAAGTTTTTATAAACATTTTGTAATATGAATACATGAATATCAGACCTGTAATATCAATTCTGCACAATTTTTTTTTTTTTTTTTTTTTTACCTTAAAAAAAATCCTAACATTGCAGAAGTGGTCACAGAATTTTTGACATAAAAAAAAAAAAAAAAAAAAAAAACATTAATAGCAATTAATTAGGATTAATTAAAGATTGCTCCATTGAAATGCATTGGACATCGCCAGGGAGCGACAGGTCATACCTGGCGCTGTGATGGGATTAGCAGCGGCGCTGTTCGTTGCAGTCGGCTACATGATGAATCGCTCTCGCCTCATTTAGCGTGATAAATGCGTCATTGTGACCGCCGCCGGGCGTACTTGAGTCGGTAGCCGCCGTTAGCTGGCGGTACCTGGCGCTCGTCAGACACTACCTGGCGCTAGCCCTTGATAAATAAGGCCCTTAGTAAAACTACATGTGCAGTGTATGACTATAAAATTGTTTCAGTATGTGTATCTCCTGTTTGCTGTGATTTCCTACTCTTGCAACTTGAAACACAAGTCCAGCGAGAGTCAATTTTTATTCATACTTTATTAGAGCAGAGGACTCATACATTTGGACTGGCAGGTCTTTTGGACTGCTAGCCCAGAACAGACCTCCAGACAGAAAATCCTGCAACAGCATTGAGCCCCCACCTTCCAGTTGTTGGATGGTAATTTACTCAATACACCTTAGGAAGCTCAAAAATCAGGTAGGCAAACCCTACTAACTCTACACTCCAGCATCACATACGCACCCCACACGACCTCCAGTGACCTAATTAGCCTCTGGTGGAGCCAGGATTGTGGACTGCATGGTTTTTTTTACTTAGCCAGGCATCCCAAATTCCATTAGAGAGAAGCACATGACCTTTTTCATCAACACCAAAATACACCTTGATGGATATGAAGACAGATGAGCTGGCTGTCTCATAATCATACCTACTGAATCCCCCTTCCCCCCTGCCACACACACTACTTATTTCACAACCGGTCGTCAAGTGCACTTCAAGTCTAAAGCTAAAACATTGCAGGGGCAGATCATCACCAGGGGTGAATATGGCCTCCTTAAATCTTTAGTACTGTAGGGGAAGATTCTGTAACAAGGGTATTTATGGTCCCAAAAGTGCCAACCGCTTGTAGTCTACCAGAGAATGCCATTGGCCATTTCTATCACTCCAGATTACAAATAACGATCAAGTAGCAAAAGAAATTGGCATTGTGGTTGTACATAACTTCAATCCTTCAAAGGCACATTGCCTGTTCCTCAGAATGAAAGGAGCAATGTGCCATTGAAAGCTTAAAATTATGCACTACCTCAAATATATTTCCTCAAGCCTCTCCCTGAGAGCCACCAACAGGCCAGGTTTTGCAGATCTCCAAACAGGTGCACAGGTGAAGCAATGAATGCAGTAGCAAAGATATAGAAGCAGCTATGGGGGTTATTCAAGAAGGGATAGCGCCAGGTAGTTCCTCGTAGTGGCAGGCAGTGTCTGGTGAACGCCGGGCGCTGTACGCAAAACCACATTTATGAAGGCGATTCTGGTGAGCGACTCTAACAGCGCCATGTAGCGTCACATGTATTATTACAGGGGGCTCAGCGTATAGCGCCGGCGCTCTATCTTCCAGAGCGCAATGTATTACCTTTCGCTCACTGTCGCTCTCCTATACATTTCAATGGACGTTCATTTGCTTGTGTTTAAATAGCATGTTTGACATTTTTATTTTTTGCTCAAATCATTGTGTGACCTCTCCTGGCTGCAAACAAACACTTTTATACATTTTTTGGACTTTTTATACTTTTATGCAGAATTGTCATTACAGGTCTGGCACTAAAGTGTTATTGTCACAGTGTTAAAACAATGTCATTCCATCTGTTTTCGCTTTGTTACTGATGCATATGTGTTTAAAAACAGACTTTAATCACACAGCGTCTGGCGCTCTATATATAGCGCCCAGCTTTAGAGCGCCGACGCTGTGTGTGTCCTTTTTTGAAGTATAGTGCGGAGCGCCAAGTGCCGGTCGTACTGAGCTGGTGCTACCTTTCACTCCCTGCAGCACTGTACTGGTGTTAGAGCGCCCAACATACATCACATTCATCAATGCTGGCCAGGTTACTACAGCGACTGAGGCGCTCTGTTACAAAGCCCGATACCCACACACAGCGTCTACTAGCAGTCACCCTAAGCGCCGCTATACAGACGCTCATCTGCCGATACCTGGCGTTAGCAATGAATCAGCCTCCATGTGGAGATCCACAAAATATGACCTGTTTGTGGCTATTGAGGAGAGGTTTAGAGAACACTGCCATAAGGGGCAGACATGGATCTCTACAAACATGATGCTGAGGCAATAACACTGGGGGGCAGAACAGGGACTGGGGTTTCTTGGCTTTGGTGTACAGAGGGTCTGGGGTGGAGGGCAAAGAAGGCAGATTTCTCCCCAGCCTCCCTATGGTCAGTCTGCCCCTGGTCATAATATATATTTAATAAGTGAATACAGCTGGACTTATGATGTATTTTTCTGCTTGCTTGCAAGCCATGCAACTGGCTCAAAGCTAAAAAAGAATAAAAAAAATGTAAAACTTTATTGTACAATTGAAATAATTTATTTACCACTACAGCACCACAAAAACAAACATACATTGTGTTAAAATATGGATTAATCAGTAAAAAAAATACAACAAAACTGGTTTTACATTTACTTTTTTTTCCTACACGGTCTATACAAGTGTATTGATGACGAAGCCATTTTTTATAACATTTTTGTAATAACAATAATTAATAAAGGACAGAAAGAAAAAAAAAGAGTAAACATAAGAACAGAGTAAACATAAGAATTCAAAAGTGGTAAGAAAAAAAAACACTTGAAAACAATGCGTTTTTAAAGTCGCTAATATTTACAATAGCCACAAGGTCCTGATTTTGCCCCATTTGTAATGATACCTTTGCCATGCTGAATCTGGTAAGATTTAGACTCTAACCAGTAACTTTCTGCCTGTTATATTCTTACTCATCTCTACTCCTTCAACCTGACTTACAGAGCTCGGCCTTTTTAGTTGAAAAGCAGAAAACATTAAAAAGTTCGAACAAAAATCGCCCTTTTTTTTGCACAAAATTTTATACAGCATTTTTGGTTAAAAAAAAAACCTGAATTGCGTTTTTTATTTTTTTTTTGTGGTGCTAAATAGTGTTCGTAAATTAAAACCATTTGACTGAAATAGTTGGAATATAACATCTTTAGTGCACCCTACTAACAGACTAAGAAAAAATAAAGTCGTTCTTGCTCATATTTATAATTATTTACACAATTTGTGCAGCTTTTCATTCGTTTGGAAAAAAATACTGTAGGCTTCTCTGAAAAAAGAAGTACGTTTCGCATTATCCCTAAGATAGGTCGACTTTGTTATTATACAAAAAGTAAAAATTAAGGGTGCGTGTTTCCATTTAAGTTAGGTGAGAAATTTTGTAAAATAACTATCAAAAGCACTTTGGATTAAGGATAACGAGTTTGGATATTTTACAGCTATTAAGGAGATCGAACAGGGAATCTGATGAAGAGGAAAATTCAGTTGTAAACAATTCTGGGGACTCTTGTAGGTAACGTTGTGGAATGTATTTTCTAGTCAAATCTTCATTTACAAACAGGTTCACTGCATAGAAATAGTGTCAAGATAGGTTCAGGTCCCCTTATGTTATGGCAAATAATAATTTAGACAATTTTTTTGTGAAGTTATATAGCAAACCATCTACATCTGCATTTCAGCAGGCATCGGCCTAGAGGAGAAGCCAATACAAACCCAACGTGTGAGGGTCCTCATTCATATGTAACAAACAAATATAAAACTTCTAGACTAGTAGACTGTCCTGTTTCGTGAAGTTTCTATAGTCATCTGACTGGCTTTCTCTATAGATAGGTAGAAGAGGTTAGCCTTGGAAATGTTGCGCTATTGGAGCTGTGTTAAATCACTAGGCCTCATAAAGTTGTCCAGTATTTGTTAGAAGTTAGTACAATTTTTCTTTGCAATATGCTTTAAAAGAAAGACCTGGTATTGGCTGTGACTGGCTTTCTCAGAAATGGTAAGCAAGTCAAAAAACGCAAGGCCTAATTAAAAAAGCTTGCCTTAAAATATAAAATTAAATTTAAAGTGTTTAATGCTTTATTTCAAAATAAGGCATGAGATAAAATTAGGTGTTATTCAGAAAAATGGGGAGTTAGAGCCCAATGGCATCTAAAACTTTCACTAGAATCAAAAGTTTTGCAGTCAAAACTTGCAATCAAAAGTTTTGCAGTCAAAACTTACTACCCTTGAGTTATGGCTTTTTAGGGTTAATAACTAACACATTTGCACTTCCAAACTTGTATAAAAACCTGTAATATACTCTCTCTGTTAAATCGAACCTTATTTTAGCTAATGCCTTTTTCTGAAACAAAGTCTCTTACTTTTGTGGGATATTTTAAAGTGGTTCGACACCCCATTTCTAACCCGAAATGAAGATCGCCCCACGTGTGTGTAGGCGGCTAATTGGACGACCACATTTTGGGCTAAGGTAAGAATTTTGGGGTGTTGCGGGGGGCACTGCACAGGGGAGGCTCCAGCAATATTGATCCCCCCGAGCCTGTCGCAATGCGGCCCCACACATGTTAGTTAGAAAATGGGTGTGGGACCAACTTAAGGAAAGTTTACTGAATCAAGGTCAAAATGTGCCACCTAAACATATTGTCAACATCTAACAATTATGTCCACAAAAGTGTCTACCTCCTCCTTGATGATCCATTCATTCATTTATCCAAACCTAGAACAGTAATCCTCAATATTCTATGGCTTGAAACCACTTAAGACCATCTCACACAATTACTAAAGCCCCACTGTGCCTAATTCCACTCCCTTCCCCAATAAAATCATCCATATTAAGGTACACAAAACTTTGTATAAGCCATCATTCTACATCTAAAAAACTTTATTTAAAGCAGAAACAAAACCCAGCAATTTGCTGGGTTTTGTTCCATGCCCACGGGGCATCCTGCTTTGCTGTGTGAAACCCCCAGGAAGCCAGAAAAAACTCGCCAATGGCAAGCTCTCGTCCAATGAGAGCCACCTGCTGTGACTACATCATTCAACTGACGGCTCTCATTTACTAGAATAGGGAGCGCGTGGCTCTCATTGGACGAGAGCCAGCGCATGTGCCATTGGAGCTGGGAAAGGTGAGTTTTTATGTGTGCCCTGGGAGTTTTCACATCTTTTAGATTCCAGGCTGGCCGCTGCTGGTTTTGTTTCATTTTAAGAAAGGTTAACCTTATTGTGTCACTAGGCATATGCCCAGTGTCTTCAACTGTACGTAGACAATAGTTTGACAATCACTAAACTAAAGCAAATTTTAAATCCCACTATGCAATTCTGTGCAATTAGTGGGTTTTATATTGCCCAACAAACAGTAATGGTGAGGGCAGCTGGACGCCACATTTTTTTGGAAAACACAGCCAGACACCAATGCCTTCAAGTCTGCCATCTACTCTGGTTCCCCCATTTTCAGAGTTATTTTTAATTGGACCCCAATCAAATATAAGGCTTATTGTCCACACACTAGAAAATGTAAATTAATTGTCAGAATGTAACAGATACAAAGTATAAGCCCGACCTCACACAAAACTTTATTTTTACTTTTTTTTTGGCAAATGGTTATAACAATTTTAATACTTCCTGTTTGGTCACCGAAAACAGGAAGTTGATTTAACAGACAATCAATGAGTAAAAGTGACTGAAAGATAATGACCAACACATATTCTGGGATTTCTATGCCACTGACACCCCATGGCTTTTGTATTAGACAAATCCCCTGTTCTCTGTCATTGCAGGCAAGACGTGATGGTAATGCTCCCCATTGTTTTATATAAGCTTCAGATGTCATCTGTGGGCAAGTATATTAAAAACACACAAAAAAACCCTTACACTTTTTTATGCTACTGACGCCCTTTAAATTATTCCAAGTGAACTTGGAATTAAATCCAGGCGGTTGGGATATCATTTTGAATACATAAACTTTACACTTATTTCCATCTACAATACATGCTAAGAAATAAGTCGTCGTAGTGCAAGTCATTGTAGAAAATTGCTCTTATAATGGGCAGCTACAGAAAGGAACACCCCAAAGAATGAAGTAGAGCCGTCAACTCCCAAAAAGTACTTACAATAGTTAATAAAAAAAGGAAATTGCACATATTACACATTATGTACAAAACTATCCTTTTAAATGTACACCTAACGTCTACGGAACTGTTTCCAAAAAAAAAAAAGCTAGCACTACAACTCCTCTAGTAATACTATTGGTACAGTTACATATACCTGAAACAAACATAGCGTAGCTATACAGCATCATAGTAAAGATCTGTTGACTTGAATGGTACACATTAAATAGTTCACCACTTTTCTAAGTGAAATTTACAATGACATGCAAATGCCTCTTAAGGTCAGAATCTTTTGCATTAACATAATATTTGTTTTTGTAAATTGTTTAGATTACTTGTTTTATTATGTACAGATAATTACATATGTGCTTTTTTATACCAGAAAGGCAATATATACATCAAACATTGACATTATCCTCCCAACAG
Organism: Gastrophryne carolinensis; assembly: GCA_027917425.1. Taxonomy (NCBI): domain Eukaryota; kingdom Metazoa; phylum Chordata; class Amphibia; order Anura; family Microhylidae; genus Gastrophryne; species Gastrophryne carolinensis. The sequence continues at coordinate 459,543,802 of CM051237.1, read as the reverse complement.
TTCTGTATAAGGTCAAGGTTGGTAACACCTAATTTACGTTCTGCATTGTTTAGACCTCCATGGACATGGTCACCATACCTAGAGAGGTGGACTTTGGAGGAACCAGGTTCATGAAGCTATTAAGATGGTGCCAACCTCAATATACTGTATACAGTGGGAACGTTGAACCTGTAACTGTTGTCGATTTTTTTTCCTTAGATCGAGACAGGTTAAATTGGTCAGGTGCTGGAAGGAGTGATAAAACAGAAGCAGAAATAATTCCTTTGTGTACCTTTGGTTGTGCAGTATCAATATGATCACAAAACCAAAAATGCATATTCATTTTTTAATATGCAGAGATGCGTTGACCTACAATTTGAAAGTTAAAAAAGTAAACATTTGGCTTTGTTGCAACCATTTTGAGATGCCTTAGGATAATGAATTTAAGTAAACATGTTGCCTATAAGCCATTTTGATGTCCATAACTATAATGTAGCTTATACCTTCCCTCTGGTATCTATTTTCAAAATGACTGCCCTGAATATAGGGTTATTTTGTTCATCAGATCTGAAATAAGCTTATGAAGTCATATGTGGACTGAATCTCATGCAGCCTACAAAATAGCTTCCTCTACTGTGGAGTTACCCGAAGATGTCCTTAAGTGCCACCAACAAGTGCCGGTGGAGTAATAGCTGACACTACATTCCGACCCCTTTAGAACAGGTACTTTTGGGCTTGAAGATTTTGCTCCAAAAGACATTTCTGTTTAGAAGTCTTAACTTTAACTTAAAGCCCTAAAACCTACCTTAAGTTGTCTCAAACACATAAGCTAACATTAATTCTTAAGCTTTAATTAGACTCTATTACTATAAAATAGCTTGTAAAAGTAACCTCACTTTAAAAACTCTTACCTGTTAAACTTAATGTTAAGATCCTCATATCATATGAGACAGCCCAGCTGCAGGAGTGGCCATACATTACTGAACCCCTCAGTCTAGGTATCTACCTACTTGGTAATTTTTGCACCTAACTGTGAGAACATCTTTGCCTTAAGTTATTTTGCATTTGTATACTTTATTGTGTTGAGGCTTAAAGCTTCTTTATTTCAGCCCTTTGCCACGGTCCTGAGTTTAAATATACCTAAGCCAAAGTTAGACCATTAAAATGTGTTATTAAACTGGTCCTACTCCAAAGTGTTGCAGGCGAGTCCTGTTTTCAGCATTTAAAACACCCCTCATGCTACCCCCCGCAGTCAACAACAGTCAACTTGATGACTCCTATTGAAGAAGCTGCTGGCAAACACAGTGTGTACTGTGACTTCCTTTCCCCATGAGAGAGACCTGGCAGAAAAATAGTAAACTATGGATCACAGGAAGTCTCTCCCAGGGAGGGTGTAGGCCTACTGTGACCCCAATAAAACCCAACAACTTTCCTCAGAAGCCTATCCTGAGAGGATGTAGATCTGCTTTAGGTAAGTGCCTAAGCTATCCTCATAAAAACAAGCGTGACCCATTAGTAGAATCTGAGAACAAGGTTCAGGAGCACAGTTTCCCCTTACACAGGCAACACCTGCACTTCAAGTGTGAAACCATCCATGATATGTTGGTGGATTACAAAGGTTTCATATATCGCCCTCCATCTTACAACATCTGGGGACCTGGTTAAGTAGATCCATAGTCTATCTAGACTTCCAGAGGTGATAACGTAGCTCGTGTTGGAATCCAGACATAAGACTACATTGCTTTTCTTGAGTATAAGGTAAGGTTCAGCCAATATATCATCTGAAAAGCTTCCCAGTTGGGTTCCCAAGTGAGGATAAAGTAGGGGGCAGCCAGGATTTCATCAGTAGACCTTCTCAGTTGGGTCCTCAATTGTAGAAGTCAGAGGAATTTCATTAGTGGACCTTCCTCAACTAAGAATAATGTATATCATAGGTAGACCTTCCCATCTGGGACTCCAGTTGATGACTAATGAGGCCAGGATTTCACAGGTAACCCTTCCCAGTTGGATCGCCAAATGAATTAGACTCGGCCATGATTTCATTGGTAGGCCTTCTCAGTTGGGTTCCAAATCTTATAAGAAGCCAAAAGAAGCCAATGGGACATAAAAAAACATTGGAAACAGCAAGTTAAGAGAAGTTACATATTAAATGATCTGACAAAATAGCAATCTATATCATTACAAACATTTGATAGATTTAATAAGCTTGTATTGCTTTGAGTCGTTTATTTGGTCTTTGCTTAAGAAAGTAGGTCATGGTAAAAATAAAATAATCTTATTCAACATGAATAAATAAGAAAAAAACAGCAACATAAAAACAAGGTTCTAAGCATTGAGTAAACTGACCACAAGAGAAACAGAAAGGGAAGCTCGAGTAAGAAAAGTAAGGACAGATGCAATAACTCCACTTAAAGGGATATTCCTGTTTTTATTTTCTTTCACATAATGATGCTAATATATTCTTCCAGTGTTTTTTTTAATAAATGTCTCTCTGTTGTTCAACATTTCTCCGAAAAATCGAGACATTCTGTTATACAAATATGCCTTCTTTCACCACTGCGAAACACAATCTTCTAAAGGTTTATCTATTTTTTTCCGCAACAAAGCATTATAAAACCAGGGATTTTGTAAGCTGGGCATGTCACAGACACGGAAGACGACCAACGTCACACCCTAGACGTGTGCATTCAATAGAGTACCAGAGAAGGAAAATATCACCAAGACACCATGAGTTGGTTTTGTGCAGAGACATCGGGCTCGTTCTGGTAGTCACTCAGATCAAATCATTTTGGCCCAGATCTCCCTCTGTAACACAGGAACTTTAACCAGTGTGGGGGAAGGGGAGTAATGTTCCTGTTCAAGGATCATTTGCGTTACTAAAAACTCTTTTTGTTGTTGATGTTTTTTGTCTTTTCCACACGTTATTACAAAAAAATTCAAAAAGACTTTTCAAGAAGTTCACACTAGTACCGATTTTTTCCTTTTTCCTTTTTTTTTTAGATTATAACACTGATCGAACAAGGCCTATTTTCATTTTTTGAACTTTTTTTTTTTAAGGTTCTCTTTGTCCTTTGAAATGTCATTATGTCACGTCTAGCTACATTTACAGGATTTTACAATCATATTCGAGAGCTGTTCGATTTTCGGCGTCTTTCCAACGTAGTACAAAATGGTTAGAGATTCTAAATCTTGGGAAACACAGCATGGAGAGGCAGAGGCTTCTGGGTTAATGGTGTTGTAGAGGCCGAGTACCTGTAAAGAAAAAAAAAAGAGAATCCGGCCTATTAAAAAAGAGTATATTTAAACAAAAAGACACACTCATCTTCCTTTTATTTTTGTAATGTTTTCAACAGCCTAATATGTACATTCTAAGTGGAACCTTGACGACGGAAATTGACTGGAGGTCCGCTTAGCCCTGCATTTGGGTTGCTCCACTGAACCAGATTTAGAGACAGATTTTAGGTTGGTTTGCAAGCTAACAGGGTTGAGTGCTGTGGCTCCTTTAACCCTTCTAGTGTCAGCTACGTGAGTCTCACGTAGCTGACTTTAAACCCCCACAGTAAAAAACTCACCTGACCCCTCGTTGGATCGCGCCGGGTCTTCTCTTCACCCGGGGGCAGCCGCTCCCCCCCCCCCCCCCGGGGCTCTTCTGTCTTCAGGAGGGCGCCCGAAAAAGCGCCCCCCCCCCCCCCCTTGCTGGCACAAACTTAAAAAAAAAAATGAAAAATGACATTTACTCACCTGCAGCCCTGATTCCTCTCGCGGGGTCTCCTCTTCACCGGGAAGGGGGGCTCCGATCACCCCCCCAGGCTCTTCCGTAGTGAGGAGAGGGCGAGAAATCACCCTCTCCCCCCACTTCCTGGGTCGGGACCTTGGGCCCTTGGGGGCGGGTGATGTCATCGGTGACCCGACACCTGTCACCCGGCAGCCGGGACCCCAAGTTCAGTTGCTGTTGGAGATCGGAGGAGGAGGGCTGGTTACCAGCTCTCCTCCACCGATCTCCAGCAGCTGTCATCTGAACGTCGTGGGACATGATCGGGACATCGGAGGTGAGTAGAAAAAAATAATAAAATAAATGTCATTTTTTTTCTTATGTGTGTGTGTGTGTTTATTTTTACATTTAACCACTTGTGACTTGGTAAGAGGTCCATGAGACCCCTATACCAGTTCACAAGGCTGGGGGCTGGCAAGTCACCTGCAGCCAACGGGTGACTTGCCATTCCCCCGGCATCCCCAATTACCTGCCTCCCCAAAGCCCGGGGGGGGGGGCAGAAGAGCCCGGGCCCACACAGGGTATGTGGGCTTGTAGGCTGCAGGGTGGGGGGCCACAAAAGCTGGCCCCTCCACTCTGTTCCTACAAGCCCCCATAGCTGGTCCTGGGCTGGTTATGACGGGTAGGGGGGACCCTACGTCATTTTCTTTTTGGATTTTTAAGGGTTTTTAACCCTTAACATAGTTTTTTTTAAACTATTTAAAAAACAGTAGAAAATGTAAGCTTAGCGCGTAGCATAGTTGTATTTTATCTGAAAATCTCCTGAGCGCTGTTTCAGTTTGGGGGAGTCTCCTGGGCAGGAAAGGGTGTCTACCTATACATATGTGGTACCGCTGTGACCAGGAGAAATTGGGGTTTCACATGCAATATGATTTTATTGACAAACTTACATTTTTTATTACAAAAAACACTACAAATTGCAAAAAATAGATTTTTTTTTTTTGCACATATTTCACCCAAAAGTATTGAGAATACACTAAAAAAAGGCCAAACAAGACATTGAATTTTGAAGCTCAGACTCTGCTGAAAAAAACAATATATAATTTTCCTGGAACATCCCTGGAAATCCCTTCAAAAATCAAGGTTGAACATATGTAGCGCCAAATAGTGAAACGTGGTCTGGCAACAAAGGGTGACAAAAATACAATTCTGTGATTACTCACCTGTAGGATTGGTATTATACGTATACAGCACGTCCTGTTCCAGAATATTCCTTACCCATGGGTAATACATCCACAAGATGGTGCTGGACTGCAGAAAAAGCTTGTGGCATCTCCTGACCTTATATAAGTCAGGGACCTCCCACAAATTCCCCAGTATTGACAAGCAGTTAACAAAAGGCCGGGAGAACCAGAATTCAACAATGAACATATGAACAATCACCATACAGAGGTAACTAAGAATAATGATAACAAGGGTGGGGTGGAACAGGATGTGCTGTATACGTATAATACCAATTCTACAGGTGAGTAATCACAGAATTGTATTATTCTAAGTATACAACACGTCCTGTTCCAGAATATTCCTTACCCATGGGACATCCAATAGCAGTGTTCATAAGGTAGGGTGGGATCCCCAAAAAGCAACAGCGAGCAGTTTAAACCACTACCGTCTGCAGAACTTTGCAACCAAAAGCAGCATCAGCTGAGGCCTTAACATCAACCTTGTAAATTTAGAAAAGGTATGAACAGAAGACCAAGTAGCGGCATTGCAAACTTGTTCAACAGAAGCCTGGTGTTGAAAAGCCCAAGAGGCACCAACAGCACGAGTAGAATGAGCAGTAAGGCGGAAGGGAGGCTCCTTCCCCTTAGCAGAATAGGCCTGAATCACAGCCTGACGAATCCACTTGCTGATAGTGGACTTAGCTGGAGCCAGACCCTTCCTAGGCCCGGATGGAAGCACAAATACAGCATCAGTCTTCCTAAAAGATTCAGTAGCCACCAAATAGAACTTCAGAGTCCTGACCACATCCAGATAGTGTAAAACCCGCTCCTTAGGGTTACTAGGATTAGGGCATAGAGAAGGCAAAACAATGTCCTGATTGAGATGAAAGGCAGACACAACCTTAGGCAGAAAATATGGCTTAAAGCGAAACACCACCTTGTCCTGGTGTCTCTCAAAGTAAGGGGGTTTGATTGAAAGCGCCGCCAACTCAGAAACGCGCCTAACAGAAGTGATAGCCAACAAAAAGACTACTTTAAGAGGGCCTCTCGTAAAGGCTCAAAGGGAGACCCCTGCAAGGCCGATAAGACCAAGTTCAAGTCCCATACTGGTAACATAGGCTTACGTGGAGGACGCATGTGAGTAACCCCTTGGAAAAAGTCTTGACCATGCGATGATGAGCAAAGGATCTTTGGAAGAAAATGGCCAGAGCAGAAACATGACTTTTGGGGGTACTAAGCTGAAGACCCAAATCCAAACCATGTTGCAAGAATTCCAGAATCCTAGGGACAGAAAACACCCTACAAGGAAGCGACTTAGACTCACACCAGTCAATGTAAGCATGCCAGACCCTATAGTAGATGGATGATGAGGACTTCTTCCTAGCCTGAATCATGGTATTAACAACAGAGGCAGGCAGCCCCTTCTCCATCAAGATGGAGGTTTCAGCAGCCAGGCTGTCAAAGCCAGCGTTTGTAAATTGGGATGGCGTAGCTGCCCCTGAATGAGCAGGTCTGGATCCTTGGGCAGAACATACTGATCTACTGCCAACTGAACGACGTCTGCGAACCACACCCTTCTTGCCCAACGGGGGGCCACCAGAATGGTTGGCACCCCTTCCTGAGCAATCTACCGTAGCACCTTGCCCAACAGAGGAAAAGGAGGGAACACATAGAGAAGCTGAAAGCTCTTCCAAGACATTACTAGTGCATCCATGGCCAAGGCCAGAGGGTCCTGGGACAGAGAGACAAAGACTGGAAGCTTGTGATTGTGACGGGACGCAAACAGATCCACATCTGGCTGACCCCAACGGTGGCACAGGGAGCGAAACACCCTGCTGCTGAGGGACCATTCTCCCAGACGAGAGGTTCCCCTGCTGAGGGAGTCTGCCTCCAGATTCTCCACCCCCGGAATGTACACAGCTGAGATGCAGGGAACATTCTCCTCCGCCCAAGACAGTATCAGGGACACTTCCTCGAGGGCCCTCTTGCTCCAGGTCCCTCCCTGATGATTTATGTAGGCAATCGCTGTCTGGTTGTCCGAGCAGACCTGAACCACCCGTGCCCTCAATTCCAGAATGTTGATAGGGGTGTGGGCCTCCTGAGGGCCCCACTGACCCTGGAATTTCAGGGATTTCCAGAAGCCCCCCCAACTTGTCAGACTGGCATCAGTGGTTACTGTCTCCCAGCACGGGGCCAGAAAGGATCTGCCCATCAACAGGTTTCTTGAGTCCAGCCACCACGAGAGAGACCGTCTGGCCAGAGGGGACAGAACCAACACCTGATCCAAGGACCGAGGGTCCCAATCCCATGCTGACAAGAGGTGAAGTTGAAGAGGTCTCATGTGGAACTGAGCGTATGGAACCGCCTCTAAGCAAGACACCATCAGGCCCACCAGCTGCATCCCCTGCCGGATGGATGGATGAGGGCAAGACATAAGGAGCCTGGCTTGGGCCTGAAGACTCTCCACCTTCTGCTGAGGCAGAAAAATCTTGACCTGAGACGTATCCAGAGTCATGCCCAGAAAGGACCTCACCATTGACGGTGACAGGAAAGACTTGGGGTGGTTGATCACCCAGCTGAAAGACTCCAGTGTGGACACCACCCGAGTATCCAGCTCAGCCTGCTGGAGAGATTGAGACATGGTGAGAATGTCGTCCAAGTAAGGAAGGATGCGAATGCCCTGAGATCTCAGCAGAGCCAGTACATCCGCCAGTACCTTGGTGAGCCGAGGTGATACCGAAAGGCAGAGCCACAAATTGATAGTGCTGATCCTCCAGAGTGAACCTGAGGAATCTCTGATGACCTGGAAAGACTAGTACATGAAGGTAAGCGTCCTTGATGTCTACAGAGGTCAAGAAGTCCCCTGGGCGTAGTGAATTGACAGCGGAGTCTCCATGCGAAAGTGTTTGAATCTGACAAATTTGTTGAGGCACTTTAAATCCAGGATAGGTCTGATGGACCCGTATTTTTTGGGAACAGTGAAAAGATTGGAATAGTAGCCTCTGCCCCTTTCCCTCAAAGGTACTTGGCAGATAATCCCCAACTCCAGAAGGTTTTGGACAACAAGGCACAGACCCTGAGCTGACAGGGGGTTTTGAGCCATCCGGGATTTGATGAATCTTGTAACCGGAGGAGCCTCCAGACGTGAGCAAAGAGCCAAAGCCGTCCCCCCACCCGGATGGGTGAGGGTGCCCCTTCATGCCTGAGGGCATGGGTGAAGATTTTGGCTTGGGACCCCAGGAGAGGCCAGGACGGCCACGTCCTCTGCCCCTACCCCAGTGATCTCCGCGGGCCCCAGTAAAGGAGCCTCCTCGACCAGGTCTGGAACCACGGAAGGATGGGAGAAGGGCACCCATCCCCCGAAAGGACTGAGACGGCCTCCTACGTTGAGGTAAACTACCGCCCTTGGCGAACAAATCCAAACGTTCACCAAAAAGTCGCAGGCCCTTGAAAGGGAACCCAGTGAGAGCCTTCTTAGCAGCATTATCAGCTACCCACTGACATAGCCATATAGAGCGGCGTATAGCCACCAACAGGGCAGAAGTTCTACCACACATTCTAATGGCATCATCCATAGCAGACAGGACATATGCAACAAATTCATAGCAAAGCAGGAGAGACCTATACTCTTCTCCTCCCGCGTCATCAGAGGCCCCTTCTAAGCAAACCCTTAATAGCAATAGCTGTAATGGCAGAGGCACAAACCGGGCGTAGCATGGTCCCCACACAGGCAAAGGCATGGCAAGCCAGTTGGTCCATACGCCGGTCCTCACCATCCCTCAGGGTAGTAGTGTCAGGGGAATGCATGACAGATGTATTGGACAGCCCCAGAACGGGCGTGTTCACCTCAGGAGGACATGACCAACGCTTAATCACATCAGCAGGAAAGGGATACCTTTTGTCCCAACTCTTGGGCACCCCTGGCAGCTTGCTAGGCCGCTCCCATTCTTTGAACACCAAATTATTAAAGTGCGACTGCTCAGGGAATTCCAAACGTGGTTTAACCGTATGAAAGAGCTCACCCTGCTGCGGAGCCACGGCAGGAGGGGAGATACAGAGCACTTCAAAAATATGAGCCAAGAGCCTGTCAGTGTACCACCATAAGCCCTGGGTTGCTCCTCAGATGACTCTGAATCAGAGAACAATTCCCCCTCCTCCAGGGGGGAATAACCAGTAGTGTCAAAAACTTTCTCAGTTTCCACAGGAAAGAGGGAGATGGCGGGAGATAAAAGCCGCTCCTTAGCAGAAGCCTTACGCGATGCAGACCCAGCAATATGTTTCTCAATGCTGGCCACCCGTGCAGCCAAATCAGGCTGAGACTCCCCACTAGTATGCTCCTCATAGGGGGTCAGATGCAGGCGTGGGGGGGTAGGCGAAGCCTGAGGAGGCGCAGGCCCAGCAAAAGGTAACCTAGACTCCAGTGCAAGTACCTGCTGGGCGCAGGATACAAATACTCTGACATCATCACCGATTGGGGATACCCCACACGCAACACATAGCCAGGCTTGTCCCGAAGGGACCCCAGGCTCATTATCCCCAGAAGCCTCCATATGGCGATTTGACCAGGCACAGTAGGCCAGTAAGGGTTAATGCTAAAGAGCTACCCGGGATGCCCCAATAGACCGCTAGGGAAGTGGGAGATAATGAGGGGAGAGGGCCGGGAGAAACCACAGGACCGAAGCTTTATCCCGCCTGAAGGACACAATAATATATTCCCATAAGAATAAAGCATAAGAACAAAGAGAAAAAATTCACCCCACCGGGGTTACTCACAGACCGCAAGGAGCCAGCAGCGACAGGAAGAAGACAAAATGGCGTCCGCAACCTCGAGGGGCGGGCCGTGGAGATATGAGATAAATTGCATCATCCACAGAGCCCGCCCCCCCAAAGAGCGCGAAGCGCGCCCACGTGATCTGGCCGGCCAGTAGCGGCCCGGCAGCTCTAAGGTGAATGGGGCTGCCAGCCGTAGAGCGCAGTACAAACGCGCGGCGACGTGTTTTAATAATGTAACAAGCACAATATATCGAAAGTCACAAAACACCATACAACCCCCCCCCCCCCCCGAGATCTCCCGAAGGAATACCCTGGGGGAAACGGCGCCCGGGGGACAATATGAGGAGCGGAGGAGGAGGGGGAATGGGAATAGGGTTTACCGCACAGGATAACCTGGCCAAACCTATGAGGCAGTGGTGGCATCCCAAAAGGCTCACCATTAGCCTAAACCGCCTACCCTGTTAGAGCAGGGACTGCGGTAGGAGCCTAGCTGATCAGCACAAAGTGCTTCTATCGCCTGCCTTCACCCAAACCTTAGCAGCCGAGGCTGGGAGGCAGTCAATGGGACGGAACGGGTGGGAACAGTCCTGCAGGGCCACAGGCAATAAGCCCCGCTTACCTGCGCCACAAGAGAGCTATCTTCTATCTTCTCAGCGCAGACTGCTGAAATAAACTGGGGAATTTGTGGGAGGTCCCTGACTTATATAGAGGCCACAAGCTTTTTCTGCAGTCCAGCACCATCTTGTGGATGTATTACCCATGGGTAAGGAATATTCTGGAACAGGACGTGCTGTATACTTAGAATAATTCTAGGAAGGCTGGCACTTAAAGGGTTAAGACTTGTGTATCCTAATTGCCCTGCTCACGTGCACCTCCCAGGTTAGTTATAAAATGGTCTGAGTGGCTGCCACCCCTCCTTTGTTTCTTCTGATTTTGTGCAGGCACATGGGGTGTGGGGTCTAGGCTGTACTGCAAAGTCTTTGACCCTTCCACTCCATGGGCTGCACTTGAGGTTATAGGGCAACCTCAGGTAAGCCTGCTCCCAATTTATCTATTGCATTGTATGTCCCAAATGGGGCTCTCAGAGGTTAGAGTTAGGACTGAACCTCACAGGGGCACCTTGGCGCTTGGTGGTGCAGCTTCAGCAAACTTCTGCAGATGTGTGTGACTGAGTCCTCTGTTTTTAACCAGATTTAGAGACAGATTTTAGGTTGGTTTGCAAGCTAACAGGGTTGAGTGCTGTGGCTCCTTTACGACTTGTGCTCCACGGAGCATACTGTTAGAGTAAGCCTAAGACTGGACAGATCTTCCACATCCTCTTGCTGCTGACACAGCCATCTGGTGATTCATGTGGTTCACCAATTAGGCAAGTGCACGGCCCTGCCCAACTCTACCCTGCAAACCTGACTGTTTCCCAGCAGTCATGTGGTATGCCAGCCCAGCTGCTGGAAGCAAGGATGCATGGAGCTGGGGGAGCGGGAAGATGTAATAATAATAATAATAATAATAATAATAATAATTACATTATTTATATAGCGGCAGTGCTTTACTATCAGAGGGTTCATGTACAAACAGAATAAAAAATTACATGGCAAAAAAAGAAAAAAAGGTATCCATTGAAACAAAAGGAATGAGGACCCTGCTTGTAAGCCTACAATCTAAGAGGTGAGTATATTTAATTGTATATTGCAGCTCAGCAATATTGAATACCCCATTTTACTTTACATTTTACATTACTAACTATTTAAGTAGAGGTCCACAAACTGCCAGCCAAACACTAGACAGAGCTACTCACCTCTGTCAATCAGAGGTCCTTGCATTGCACCTGCCAAACAAAACCCATTGACCGTGGGTGGTCACATGGGGAGTCAGAATAGCTGCAAGCAATGAGGGAACATGGAAGTGGTAAGTAGCTTTACCCAGTCTAGGGTAGAAAAACCACATGGATAATCAATTAACAGACAAGCTTTTAGTTAATTTGTTATCCTCAAGGGATAGCATCAAATTCTCATTCTTTACTGAAATATTTCAGAAATATTCGTATCAATGTTCTATACAGATAGCCCTATATAGAGATGCCTTGCGCAGGAGGGTGCATCAGCTCTGGAGGGATACTGGCTGTGGGATCGCAGGAAACGTCAATTTTATGGAGATCCCGGTGGATTATACACAACCGGGAACTGTAAGTCGGGATGCCCTAGGAAGAGGGAATCGGGTGTTTTTAGACTCCAGGGCTGGCAGGATCGGGTTTTATCTTATACTATGAACATCTACTTAAAGTGGACCAACACCAGGATTTTCACTATCCTGGGTGTTGGTCCACTTCTGCGGGGCACCCCGATGTGGGAAAACCCCCAGAAAGCCCCCAAAAAATTACCTCACTGCCGACGGACAAGCCAAGGCCGCCGCCTCTCGCGCGTCCCTCTCACAGGGAGCGCGCCTGCGCCGGCCATTCACAAACGGCCGGCGCAGGTGCGCGCCCTGCTAGAGGGAGGCGCGGTGACGGCGGCCCGCGCATGTGCCGTTGGAATGTGAGAAGGTAAGGTTTGTGGGCGTCCTGGGGGGTTTCACACAGCGGGGCATCCCAATTTTGGATGCCCCGCGGGGAGGGAGCTGATCGGCCCGGGAATCTTATAGATTCCCGGGCCGATCAGCGGTGGGTGTTGGTCCACTTTAAGTATAGTAGGTATATAATAAATATGTAATAAAAAAACAATATCAAATGGCTGATAAGCATCTGGCATCAATACTATTTATAAAACAAATGTAATTATGATTATGGGAAAGGAAGTGTATGGGTGACCCCAGCAGTAGTGCTCACAGATTAATAAGGATATTATTCATAGGTAAGTAAAACACAAATTGACCTTTTCTGAGAGGTTCAGTTGGCTATTGAAACATAAAACAGAAGATCTGTTCATCCTGGGTCACAGGGACTCTATTATATGGCGCTACCGCCGGTATCTCGTGCCCAGCAAAAGGCCTACAGATAGGTCAGCTTCTGAAGAAACTGTTTTTCCAGGAGTTTGGAGGCTTATACTTATTGAATGTGTTCCCAGCGACTAAGAAACTACTGTTACCAGCCAGGCTACCTGGATGTCATGCTTACACCCACAATGAACAGGTTAAGCATCCAACAGGAGGAAGCAAGACCTCATCTGAACCTCTGACAGTGATGGATTCACAAGAGAAGTCTAAAGGGTAAGTCCACTTTGATGGAATTCTCTAAACTGTATATGTTTTGTGCCAAAAGGATGTGCCTTAAATTTTTTTCCTATGTTAGCAAATGTGTTTGTTTATGGAAGCGGGTCTCACTACCTGTTGCGATTGATGACGTACTTTACACCAAGTCTATTCAACGAGAAGAGAGAAGTGAGTCCTGTACACGCAGAACACACACAGAACACTGCTGCTATGGCCGCTGCTGAGGTGAGAGAGCTTGCCCAGCAGCAGTGTTTTGTGGGTACAGGAATCACTTTACTCTTCTTTGTGTACAGACTTGTACATTGCCAAAAGCAACAGATTGCAGATTTAAGCACTTAAATGACTTAACCTTTAAGCTTTTTTTTAAACAATGAAACTGAACCTTTACCCAGCAGTGGGCCTCAGGGGTTCTTCATCCCTCACCCCTTGGACCATTTTACTTACCCAGAGTTGTCTTGGCCAGGGATGACCCACGTTATTGTGGATAATGTGGATAACAGATGTATAAATATGGCTAGTAAACCCCATAAGTCATAGTTCTATTCAGCCATTCAGACATGCCTGGCGTGGGTACATTTATCAGTCGGGCAGAACACATGCACGTTGTGATCACTGGTAAGAGGAGTATAGTAGGCGATCCGGGGGATTTTACACAGTCCCAATTTTGGATGCTTTAAGGATGGGGAACTAGCCACACCAAAATCTTTTAGATGTTGCTCTTCAGGGGTTATGGTTTAAAGCAGAGTTCCACAACCCTCTCCTCATACGCCACCAACAGGTTATGTTTTCTGGACCTTCACACAGACACACAGGCGAAATAATTAGTGCTTTATAGGAGCTATATAGCTGACTATGGGGAGATCCACAAAACTTAATTTGTTGGTGGCTCTCGAGGAGAGAGTTGGAAACAATGCTCTAAATCTTCTAGATCTAGAATGGTTCTTAACACCATCCCATCTGAAGTGTGTTTCAAAAAGCATGAAAAACTTCTTAACTTTAATAAATTGTGGAGTAGATAAGTTCTCCAGTGAGATGGAAGAGCTCCCTAGTCAAAATGTATTTATTAAGCCCCGTTGGGTTACATACAACTCAGCAAAATCAAATGATATGTAAAAGAAATTTAGAACTGACGATGAGAATAAACTCACCCGGGTGTGTTGGGTGTCGGAGCTCCACAGATAGGGGCAGGCTCCGGCACAGAAGTTGGCATTGTAACCTTTGGGTTCATGAATCCACTTCCATCCCAGATCCCTCTTAAAGTCGATATACAACGGGCGTAGACAGCAATTGTCCTGGACATTTCTATTGGATGGAATGATAAATGGTTCAATAAAACACATACAATTTCTCTTCTCAGAATGCAAAATGAAGAAAGTCAATTTGTCTTTGACCAACAAGTGGACTGACTTAACTATAGAAAGTTCCCAGAATCGAACTAAGTCAGTGTCTCCTCGTATTATTATAATTTAGCCTTGTTTTTAAAAATGGCACTGGGGCAATGGATACTTTCACTACAGCAATATGCCTTAGGTGCCCATATTTCAAATATCTGAAGCAGACTCACCTAAAGCAATAAGCTGCGTCCAACGCTCGTTTCTTCCGCCGGTTCGGCTGCTGTGACTCTTGCCTGTATGACGGTAGCAACATCAGTAGAAGATGAGGCGACTGGCCATTGTGCTTTTTTTGCCCGAGCTTAAAATTTTTTTGGTCAACAATGGGGTATAAGAAGGGGTCATCGATACCTTGATAAAAGATTTTCAAAAAACAAATGGATTAAACTCTTAAACAAAACAGTGTTTAACATCAATCAGCCCTTCAAACACCCTAGAAACATATTTCTCCACTTACAGAAGAACTTTTGAACTCGCACACTCACTTGGAAAAAATGAGAGAATTTACTGTACCTGCAAATCGGGTTTCTAACTCTTCACTTTTATTTGGGATGATATAGTTGTTTGAAGGTACAAAAGTGCAACAAGGGCAATGTAAACTTATTTTAAATCCAAGATTTCTATCTGGAAAAGAAAGAATAAGTGTTGCAGGTGACTAATGAGGCACATAGAAAATAAGACAAATACTGCTATTTAGCTAGATGCGTAAATAGAGGAATTAAAAAATAGGGACATAGATCAGGGGTTCCCAACCAGGGGTACGAGTACCATTGGTGGTACTTGAGGTCCCATCAGGTGGTACTTGACAGGGCTGCAGGCTGATCTGTATCCCACCCAGATCTGTTGCCAGCTATACTTAACTCAACTTGTTTTTTATAAAAAATACACAACCTAAAAGGTAACCAAAACTCGATCAAACTGATGTTCATTTTTGTGTATTTCATGATTTTTAAACACTTGTTTCGTGCGTTGTAACACAGAGACTTATTTAACAAGCGTCTGCACCACACAGCACCACAATGCTGACCAGTGTCGGAAAAATAAAAAGATTTCAACAAGGAAAGAAAATCATAAGTATGCTGTGGAGCCCTGGAAAAACAGCAGTACAAAGTGGCGCTCACTGGTGCTGGGATAATCGACTGGCAGGGCAACAGGCACTGACATAGGCAACAATCAAAGGCGCTGACATAAGTGCAGTTCATTTGTAGCCTCAAAGGGTTTTGAGGAAAATGGGGTTTTGGGGATTTTTGCAGAATATAATCCACGTTGTATACTCAGATCCAATGGCTTTTGTTTCAGTAGGTCTTAACACAGAGGAGATAATTATGTCTAGAGGAACGAGGCAGGGCTGTCTTCTCTTGCCCACCCTGTTCTTTTTAGCCATAGAACTGCTAGCAGAGTATCTCCGCCATAACATGGATTTTAAAGGAGTAATTTGTGGGCAGAGGAAGCATAAATGCGCACTCTTTGCCGGCGACTTGCCGTTGTTCATCAGCAGGCCAATGAATGCCCTTCCGGAGATAAAACGGATAATAAAAAGCTTTGAGAGAGTTTCGGGCCTGGCACTAAAGGACACCCATTCATCGGCAATGAACGTGAATCTACAATCAGGAACGCTGAGGTTGTTACGAACCAAGTATAGGTTTGAATGGGCCATGGAAGCCATATCATACTTGGGCATTAGTTGCAGACCAGGGAAAGGCCTTTAAACTGAATTTCAGGCTGTTACTTTCTGGACTACAAGAAAGCATTGCGATCGGAGAGACGTGACCACTTACGTTGCTAGGATGGATCGCAGCCATAAAAGTAGATTTGCTCCCAAAAATGCTTAATTTTTTTCGTGCCCTCCCAATAGAGATCAAGAAGGAGGAAATGGAGAAATTCCACAAACTAAGTCTCGGATTTATCTAGCGGAACAAGAAGAGTAGGTTTGGCAGTCATACTGCTACCAGATCCCAGGGGGGGCATGGGTATTCCCTATCTGTACCCCTATTATCAAGTGGTGAGGTCAGTACAGTGTATGGCTATATTTGCTCAGGAAAATATTCCAACATGGGTAGTTATGGAACAGGAGGCGATCTCAAGTCCAACTGCGATTATTGCAGGGAACCGGGAAAGAAGGAAGATGGGAGGTGTCCTGTCTTAAGAGACTCACCAAAGTTGTGGAAAAGAATGAACTGAGCTGGTCTGATCCCGGGAGATACTCCTTTAGAACCTATTTTGGGCAACCTCCCAGAGAGAGAGGAAGACGCAAATTACTGGAACTTTTACCCTTATCCCATACCTATCATACCTATCCTGTAAAAATGCCCCATCATATGTACAGGTAATTTTTGGAGAATAAAGGTAGAACAAACATTGATTTTTGCACTTTTTTCTGTCAAAACGCTAAAAAGCTCATCGGGACACAGGTTGCAATCCACACTACAATGCAAGTCACACTGGCTTCACCAAATAATTAGCATGATCCCCATAGCCGAATGAGGAGACAGACTCTTCGTCAATAAAATTGCAACACAAAGAAGGTTAAGCCGTAAGGTTCTGCAAATCAAGAAAGTAACCTGTGTCTCTAAGATCTGCAAATGATCACATTTTCAAGCACCTAGCTCGAATCTGTGGCCTGTGGAAGAGGCCAAAATCCCAGACTGAAAGCAATGTTTTGCATCAGGTGATGCGGGATGATTGTGTGATACCTCTTGTCCATTAATATGTGCAGCTATCTACTCTGAAATTGGGCATCAGATCCTGAACCTTGGGGAGGCAAACAATGCTGACCCCAACCATCAGAAGGCATTTGCACAAAACTGGGCTACAAACCATAAAATACCTTTACAAAGGAACATTACACCTTATCTACTCTTGGAATTATGGTGTGGGGTGGTGTAAAGTATGGTTTTCCAAGCCCCTCACCATTTCCAGTACACTAACAGTTCATCATTAAAGAGATCTGGCTGTGGAACCAGCAGTATGACCCCATGAGTCGCATGTTGCTCATGCTACTGTAAGTGGTCTGCATGTGTCCCACTGAGCACATCTAGGATGTCATTGGTTGGCAGTTGCTGAGGAAGCTGCCAGCACGCATTATAATGATTTGTGTGCCTAAGTGCATTAAGTGAAGCCTAATATTACTCAGACAACCATTATTAACCTCAATGACAGCACAGCATAACAAGACGAGTGTATATTTCTGTGCATGGAGCTCATACTTGATACATTTGTCATAATTTGCATATCATTAACTTCTCCATGGGATGTGATTTTCAGGTTTTTCTCAGTTTTGCAAGTTCAATGTTGAGACATATAAATAGATAGATAGTCCTAAAGCAAATCGTTTTTTATGAAGGTTCACGTACCTCTGTGACGAAGCCACTCCTTGATGGCCTCCGTTACATCGAATGACAGCCACTCGCCCTCAGCTCTCGTTTTCACAACCTTACTGTCTATATAGCGCTGCATGGGTGATGTTAAGTCTTTGGTTTTAAGAATCTACAGTAAAAAAAAGACCAAGCAAACCGTAATGAAGCATCACCATTTATTAAAAGAAAATAAACTTTCATTAAAAAGTTGTGGAGTGTCACATAATGTTTGTTTTTTAGTTTTACAAAGATTATAAAAGAATTTGGATCACTGAATAGAAGTTATGCTGCCACTTAAAAGATCCATGCCATGGACCACACTGATAAGGGAAGGAAATGTTTTGTGGAAATGACCACTTTTTGGTCTGGGTGATGTCTATTCGAGAAAACAAAAGGGGTGTGGGGCTTGGTTAATATTAAACTGGAGCAACACATATTTTTCCAATTGCAGATGCCCTCCTGTGCATTAATGGCGCAGAACGCTTACCTTTCTCCTTGCCAGACATTAGGAATGATGGATTTCTACGGGGGTCGAGAATCCATATATAGGACTGATATATAACTATTGGCAGCTTGAAAGTAACATATTCTGTGGCAGTGGATGTGGGAAAATTCCAAATGTTGAATGGGTTATGTTACCTTCAAGGCCAAAAGAAGCCATTCTTCTACTGGGCAAGAGGAATAATATAATGTATCGACCAAAGAAATAGGGTCATGTTACAAAAGTGAGCACTTCCTGCAATATTCATGTAATCCGTGACCTTATACCAAGGTATCAGAAAGGATTTCCTTCAAATTGTTCAGAAGAGTAGCAACTTGGGGCATAACACTGCTGTAGGTCAAGTTATAGGAAGAACAGTAATGAGGCAGGACAGTTATAGGAAGATGGGGGAACCAGTATAAGAAGATGTGGCAAGCCAGTTATAGGAATATGAGACAGGACAGTTATAGGAAGATTGTAGGACAGTTATAGGAAGATTGTAGGACAGTTATAGGAAGATGAGACAGGATAGTTATAGCAAGATGGCAGGACAGTTATAGGAAGATGGAGGGACAGTTACAGGAGGATGGAGGCAGAACAGTTATAGAAAGAACAGACAGGACAGTTATAGGAAGATGAGACAGGATAGTTATAGGGAGGATGAGACAGGATAGTTATAGCAAGATGGCAGGACAGTTAAAGGAAGATGGACAGACAGTTAAAGGATAATGGAGGGACAGTTATAGGAAGATGAGAGAGGACAGTTATAGGAAGATGAGGCAGGGTAGGTATAGCAATATGGCAGGACAGTTATAGGAAGATGAAGGGGCAGTTACAGGAGGATGGAGGCAGGACAGTTATAGGAAGATGAGACAGGACAGTTATAGGAAGATGAGACAAGATAATTCTAGGAAGATGAGACAGAATAGTTATAGGAAGATGGCAGGACAGTTATAGGAAGATGAGAGAGGACAGTTATAGGAAGATGAGGCAGGACAGTTATAGGAAGATGAGACAGGACAGTTATAGGAAGATGAGACAGGATATTTCTAGGAAGATGAGACAGGATAGTTATAGGAAGATGGCAGGACAGTTATAGGAAGATGAGAGAGGACAGTTATAGGAAGATGAGGCAGGATAGTTATAGGAAGATGAGAGAGGACAGTTATAGGAAGATGAGACAGGATAGTTCTAGGAAGATGAGACAGGATAGTTATAGGAAGATGAGACAGGACAGTTATAGGAAGATGAGAGAGGACAGTTATAGGAAGATGAGGCAGGATAGTTATAGGAAGATGAGACAGGACAGTTATAGGAAGATGAGACAGGATAGTTCTAGGAAGATGAGACAGGATAGTTATAGGAAGATGGCAGGACAGTTAAAGGAAGATGAGAGAGGACAGTTATAGGAAGATGAGGCAGGATAGTTATAGCAATATGGCAGGACAGTTATAGGAAGATGAAGGGGTAGTTACAGGAGGATGGAGGCAGGACAGTTATAAGAAGTTGAGACAGGACAATTATAGGAAGATGAGACAGGATAGTTCTAGGAAGATGAGACAGGATACTTATAGCAAGATGGCAGAACAGTTATAGGATAAAGGAGGGATAGTTATAGGAAGATGAGACAGGATAGTTATATCAAGATGGCAGGACAGTTGTAGGAAGATTGTAGAGCAGCTATAGGATAATGGAGGGACATTTTTAGGAATATGAGACAGGACAGTTAAAGGAGGATGAGACAGGATAGTTATAGCCAGATGGCTGGACAGTTATAAGATTGTAGGACAGTTATAGGATAATGGACGGACAGTTATAGGAAGATGGAGGCAGGACAGTTATAAGAAGATGATCAGGAAAGCTATGTGTACATTTTTACTAAACCAAACAGTTTACAAGACTCTAAAATAAAGAAGAAACAAAAAAATAAAAATACATATATTTATATCTGTCCTTGTATCTTTTAAAATCATTAAAATAATAGAGATTCCACTTTAATGTTTCTGACCATTTTAGTAGGTAAATTCTCAAGAGAAATCTCTGCTGGGTCACATAGGGTCAGAGCTTAGTTTTTTTAAAGCTTTCTGCCAAATGCTTATTTTACTGGAATGTTATCAGGAAAATCCGCTTTTTACGAGAATTCTTGGGAATAGATAACATTTTGGTGCTCAGTTTCTCAGCGCTGAGAGGAAATTTTGGAATTTGGAATAATATTATTCCTAATAACCGTTACATAAAATGATGTTCTATGGGTAATACTGTTGGCAAACAACTAAGAATGATATGGCCTAATCTGTTCGAATGCCAAATCCATGCTTTATCTAGGCTGTATCTTATGTAAAACCATTACTATTCCACTGTCATGGTTTGATTATCTTTTTAACTAAGATTAAAAATCATTTAAAGCGGAACAAAACCCTCAATGCACATCCCTGGAATCCCCTGGTGCCAGATCAGGATGCCCGGCTGTGAGAAAACCAAGAGCCATTTGCAGAACATTTAGGCCCTTATTTAACAAGGGATAGCGACAGGTAGCGACCGGTTAGCGGCCGGTAATGACGGGCCCCGCCCACCAGAACGCCAGCTCCCCACCACAATCACACATTTATCAAGCCAATCCTGCTTAGCGACTGAGATAGCGCCATATAGCCTTCCAGCCTCAGCCCACAGCGCCAGCGTCCGACCTTGAACAGCGACAGGTATGACCTCTCGCTACCTGGCGCTCTCCAATGCATTTCAATGGAACAATCTTTAAATATTCATAATTAATTGTTATTGTAATTTTTTTTTTTTTTTTTTAAATGTGAAAAATGGTAAAAAAAAATAATAAAAAAAAAATGTACAGAATTGATATTACAGGTCTGATATTAATGTATTCATATTACAAAATTATTTAAAAAACTTGTTTTTTTTGGTTTCCAAAAATATGGTTCTTTGGGGGTTAAAAAACTACTTTTAACCCATCGCCTCCAGCGCTCTGGGGTTTAAACATGCATTTTACAGCGCGCACATTTTTTGAGCGTGATTTTTTAATGAATATGGTGGAAGCCGGTCGCTAAGGCCAGTCGCTATCATGCGCTCCCATACAGCGCGGAACCGGTCAAATAGCGACTCCTCACCCAATATTCAACATTACGGCAAACCGACCGAGTCGCTATCAACTACCGAACAACGGCCAAGCACAGCGACTGCTAGCGGGCACTCTGAAAATGCCGCTACAGTCGCTCAACTGTCGCTACCTGGCGCTATTAATGAATCGGCCTCCCCGTATGCAAAGCAAACAGCTCTGATTGGATGAGAGCTTGCACATGCGCTGTTAGACCAGGAAGAGGTGAGTTTCACACAAGGAGAACCGGTTCGAGGAGAACCGAGCACGCTGGCGGCCGCATCCCCCGCTACCCTCTAACAGGGAGCGTTACAAATGGCTGGTGGCGGCACACGTCCTGCTAAAGGGATAGCGGGGATGCAGCCACTGCTCATACATGCGCCATTGGACCGGGAAGTTAGGTGAGTTTCTGGGAGACCTGGGTGGTTTCACACAGTGGGGCAGCCTGAATCAGGGTTTTGGTCCACTTTAAAGGAAAAGCATTTGTTTTTAGAAATGGGGGGGGGGGGGACTGTTTAATATTGTGTTGCTTACAGTGTAGCCATTGCATTGTATGTCCCACAGGGGGCTCTCATAGATTAGAGTTAGGACTGCATCTACAAAGAGGCACCATGGTGTTTGGTGGTGCACTTTAGCATACTTCTGCAGAGGTCTGCCAACTGAGACCTGTTTTGAACTAGATTTAGAGACAGATTATAAGACTGGCTGTGGCTAATAGGATTGAGTGCTTTGGCCCCTTTAAGATTTCTAATATTGTGTTTAATTGTAACCCCTGACTTGGTGGTAACAAAATAGAATGCTTAGGGGTGTCACTTATACTAGAGGGGTGTCTCTTATACAATAGGGGTGTCACTTATACTAGAGGGGTGTCACTTATACAAGAGGGGTGTCACTTATACTAGAGGGGTGTCACTTATACTAGAGGGGTGTCTCTTATACAATAGGGGTGTCACTTATACTAGAGGGGTGTCACTTATACTAGAGGGGTGTCACTTATACTAGAGGGGTGTCTCTTATACAATAGGGGTGTCACTTATACTAGAGGGGTGTCACTTATACAAGAGGGGTGTCACTTATACTAGAGGGGTGTCTCTTATACAATAGGGGTGTCACTTATACTAGAGGGGTGTCACTTATACAAGAGGGGTGTCACTTATACAAGAGGGGTGTCACTTATACTAGAGGGGTGTCACTTATACTAGAGGGGTGTCTCTTATACAATAGGGGTGTCACTTATACTAGAGGGGTGTCACTTATACAAGAGGGGTGTCACTTATACAAGAGGGGTGTCACTTATACTAGAGGGGTGTCACTTATACAACAGGGGTGTCACTTATACAAGAGGGGTGTCACTTATACAAGAGGGGTGTCACTTATACTAGAGGGGTGTCACTTATACAAGAGGGGTGTCACTTATACTAGAAGGGTGTCACTTATACAAGAGGGGTGTCACTTATACTAGAGGGGTGTCACATATACAAGAGGGGTGTCACTTATACTAGAGGGGTGTCACTTATACAAGAGGGGTGTCACTTATACAAGAGGGATGTCACTTATACTAGAGGGGTGTCACTTATACAAGAGGGGTGTCACTTATACTAGAGGGGTGTCACCTATACTAGAGGGGTGTCACTTATACAAGAGGGGTGTCACTTATACAAGAGGGGTGTCACTTATACTAGAGGGGTGTCACTTATACTAGAGGGGTGTCACTTATACAAGAGGGGTGTCACTTATACTAGAGGGGTGTCACTTATACAAGAGGGGTGTCACTTATACAAGAGGGGTGTCACTTATACTAGAGGGGTGTCACTTATACAAGAGGGGTGTCACTTATACTAGAGGGGTGTCACTTATACTAGAGGGGTGTCACTTATACAAGAGGGGTGTCACTTATACTAGAGGGGTGTCACTTATACAAGAGGGGTGTCACTTATACTAGAGGGGTGTCACTTATACTAGAGGGGTGTCACTTATACAAGAGGGGTGTCACTTATACTAGAGGGGTGTCACTTATACTAGAGGGGTGTCAATTATACAAGAGGGGTGTCACTTATACTAGAGGGGTGTCATTTATACTAGAGGGGTGTCACTTACACTAGAGGGGTGTCATTTATACTAGAGGGGTGTCACTTATACAAGAGGGGTGTCACTTATACTAGAGGGGTGTCACTTATACTAGAGGGGTGTCACTTATACAAGAGGGGTGTCACTTATACTAGAGGGGTGTCACTTATACAAGAGGGGTGTCACTTATACAAGAGGGGTGTCACTTATACTAGAGGGGTGTCACTTATA
This sequence comes from Gastrophryne carolinensis, assembly GCA_027917425.1. Taxonomy (NCBI): domain Eukaryota; kingdom Metazoa; phylum Chordata; class Amphibia; order Anura; family Microhylidae; genus Gastrophryne; species Gastrophryne carolinensis. Next base: position 459,520,279 of record CM051237.1, on the reverse strand, counting down.
CAAGAGGGGTGTCACTTATACTAGAGGGGTGTCACTTATACTAGAGGGGTGTCACTTATACAAGAGGGGTGTCACTTATACTAGAGGGGTGTCACTTATACAAGAGGGGTGTCACTTACACTAGAGGGGTGTCATTTATACTAGAGGGGTGTCACTTATACAAGAGGGGTGTCACTTATACTAGAGGGGTGTCACTTATACAAGAGGGGTGTCACTTATACAAGAGGGGTGTCACTTATACTAGAGGGGTGTCACTTATACAAGAGGGGTGTCACTTATACTAGAGGGGTGTCACTTATACTAGAGGGGTGTCACTTATACAAAAGGGGTGTCACTTATACTAGAGGGGTGTCACTTATACAAGAGGGGTGTCACTTATACTAGAGGGGTGTCACTTATACTAGAGGGGTGTCACTTATACTAGAGGGGTGTCAATTATACAAGAGGGGTGTCACTTATACTAGAGGGGTGTCATTTATACTAGAGGGGTGTCACTTACACTAGAGGGGTGTCACTTATACTAGAGGGGTGTCACTTATACTAGAGGGGTGTCACTTATACTAGAGGGGTGTCACTTATACAAGAGGGGTGTCACTTATACAAGAGGGGTGTCACTTATACTAGAGGGGTGTCACTTATACAAGAGGGGTGTCACTTATACTAGAGGGGTGTCACTTATACTAGAGGGGTGTCACTTATACAAGAGGGGTGTCACTTATACTAGAGGGGTGTCACTTATACAAGAGGGGTGTCACTTACACTAGAGGGGTGTCATTTATACTAGAGGGGTGTCACTTATACAAGAGGGGTGTCACTTATACTAGAGGGGTGTCACTTATACAAGAGGGGTGTCACTTATACAAGAGGGGTGTCACTTATACTAGAGGGGTGTCACTTATACAAGAGGGGTGTCACTTATACTAGAGGGGTGTCACTTATACTAGAGGGGTGTCACTTATACAAAAGGGGTGTCACTTATACTAGAGGGGTGTCACTTATACAAGAGGGGTGTCACTTATACTAGAGGGGTGTCACTTATACTAGAGGGGTGTCACTTATACTAGAGGGGTGTCAATTATACAAGAGGGGTGTCACTTATACTAGAGGGGTGTCACTTATACAAGAGGGGTGTCACTTATACAAGAGCCTTATACAAATGCACTGGTCACACTGTGAAGTTATTAAACTGGACCTTCAGCATCATCTAATGAAAAACCCAAACCCTTAAAAAACTATTCCCCAGCACCTAAAATTAATATATTTTATGTTTTTAGTCACTTTTTACTCTTTCCCCCACTGGCCTGCAACTCTGTTCAGTGCTCTAGGATATGGACGCCACCATCTTGCCTCAGAAGCATCACATACTGAGGAGAGGGGGCAAAAGTGCAGGGGGTGGGGTATAGCTGTGCTTTGCACAGACAGAGCAGAGCTGGGGTCAGGAAAAGGACAGCAATCCCATAATGCAAAGTGGCACAGTCAGAAGCCTGAGACTCCGTGGGCTGCCATCTTGGATGTTTAAAAGGTCAGAAAAAGGCAGTAGGTACATGTAGGATGATTTTTAATTTTTGCAATCTGTATGTACAGGGTGTGGGAAATATATAAGATAGGTTCTTATTTAGAGTGAAGGCCCGGTTTAATGGCTTTTCTGAAAAAAACACCACCTGCCCTTCCTGTCTTAAAATGAAAAAGTTGTCTGCTTCCAGCTGGCAGAACTCTCTTCTGTTTCATCATTACAATGATTCTGTGCATAAAGCTACAGTAGCCCCTTAAAGTGGATCAAAACCCAGGATTTTGGCTACCCTGGGTTTTGGTCCTTTCCCAGGTGGCACCCTGATCGGGGACGCCCCACTGTGTGAAACCCCCCAGATCGCCGAAACCAACTCACCTCTACGCAGTCCCATAGCGTGTCCGTCTAGCAGTGCGCATGCCCGTGCCAGACATTTGTGAATGGCCAGCGCGGGCATGCTCCCTGTTAGAGGGGGGCGAAGGATGCGGCTGTCAGAGGCGCTGCTCTTAGATGCGCCGTGGGACTGGAAAAAGGTGAGCTGGCTGCAGCGTCCTGGGGGGTTTCACACAGTGGGGATCGGGGTGCCCCCAGGGAAAGGACCAAAACCAAGCATAGTCAAAACTATTGACTATCCTGGGTTTTGGTCCACTTTTAAGAAATTATTTCCCAAGTCTGATGTGGAAAGAGAAACTTGCACAAAACCAAATCTTGAACCCACCAAACACCCAACTGTGTGATGTATCCAATGACTAAAGACAATCACTCAACCTCAGAGTCTGACCCGACTGATTCTCTTGAGTCTAAAGAATAGCAAATTCCATGTACATGCTTTAAAATGGAATGAAGGACATTTTGAGGTTGGAAGCAGCAAAGGAGGAAAAAAAAATGTATGGTCTATGAGGCCGATTCATTAATAGCGGCAGGTAGCGACAGTTGAGCGATTGTAGCGGCATTTTCAGAGCGCCCGCTAGTAGTCGCTGTGCTTGGCCGTTGTTCGGTAGTTGATAGCGACTCAGTCGGTTTGCCGTAATGTTGAATATTGGGTGAGGAGTCGCTATTTGACAGGTTCCGCACTGTATGGGAGCGCATGATAGCGACTGGCCCTAGCGACCGGCTCCCACCATATTCGTTAAAAAATCACGCTCAAAAAATTCTCGCTCTGTAAAATGCATGTTTAAACCCCAGAGCGCTGGCGGCGATGTGTTAAAAGTAATTTTTTAACCACCATATTTTTGGAAACCAAAAAAAAAAAGTTTTTAAAATAATTTAGTAATATGAATACATTAATATCAGACCTGTAATATCAATTCTGCACAATTTTTTTTTTTTTTCACTTAAAAAAATTATCTAAAATGGCAGAAGTGGTCACAGAATTTTTCACATTTAAAAAAAAAAAAACATTATTAACAATTAATTATGAATATTTAAAGATTGTTCCATTGAAATGCATTGGAGAGCGCCAGGTAGCGAGAGGTCATACCTGTCGCTGTTCAAGGTCGGACGCTGACGCTGTGGGCTGAGGCTGGAATAATGATGAATGAGTGGCTATATGGCGCTATCTCAGTCGCTAAGCAGGATTGGCTTGATAAATGTGTGATTGTGGTGGAGAGCCGGCGTTCTCGTGGTGGGGCCCGTCATTACCGGCCGCTCACCAGTCTCTACCTGTCGCTATTCCTTCATAAATAAGGGCCTATGTTTAACATGCACAAATGTGTTCAACTTGCTCCATCAAATGCACACAACAGAATGGACACTACAATCAAAACAAATACGATATAAGGAATCCCGTTATTTACCTGATAGAGCTCTATCCGTTGTTCTGATACCCGTGCCTTTGGATTCTGTAAACGAAACACTCTAAATTCTGCCTTCACTAAATTGGAAATATTTTTCTCGAACGCGGAGACGTCAAACCGGACGAGTCTGAAGTAAGGATTGTAATAGCTGGGGTTGATGGTATCTGGAAAAATGTAGAAAGATTTCTTTTAGAAAAAGTGACACATTTTTCAATTTTCTTAGCTAGACTCTCACCCAAACCACAAAGATTACATCAAATGCTGAATTATCATGAAAGAGTAACAGTTGCTTTTTTTATATACAAGGCCACACAACTAGACACATCATTGTTTTTGTAAAAATGTTGACAAGCCACAATATATCTAATTTGTTTATTAAAGCCAAATGATCATTCTGCTCCTTCTGTAGCCTATAGAGTTCTCTAGGGCATGTGGCCAGCCCCCAACTGTCCTGCTATGTAGAGACTGGGGCTAGTCTTCTAGTATAGAATGAGTTTCATGACCGTCTAGGCCCTGACCCAATGTACTTGTACTGCCCAAGTAGGCTATGTAGTCTTGCAGAAAAGGAAACGATCACATATCATTCCATTGACATGGGGGACCTGAAGGTAAAAGCTCTACAGCTCCAGGGAATTGCTGCTAAAGGAATAGTTCTGCTGGTGACTGCTGCCAAATGAGGAGTTTTCTAGAAACAGTGGCAAATTTTCTTCCTAATTTTCCCTTTATAAATACAAGGAACATGTAAAGCTCAGGTCGGACTCAACCTCTGCCTTCAGGTTGAGTAGAGGATCTAGTCCAAAGGGTGGGTTGCTAACTTTTCTGCATAACTGTCAAACTGTCAACATTTGTGTCGTGTCATGACCCTCTATCTGATAGACACACTGTACACTGAGATTGCTTAAAGTCGACTAATGGCCATGATTTTATGTATCCTGGTGAATGGTCCCTGCCCTGGGGACATCTCGATGTAGGATGTCCCCCTGTGTGAAACCCGCCAGATTGGCTAGTTTCACTCACTTTTGTGTTGCCATGGGGCATGCAAAGGTGGTCCCGAGCAGCACGCACCCTCACAAAGTTGGCACGAGGGACTCAATCTGATGTTCCAGTAAGTAAGCTGGTGCAAGACAACCACCAATCAGTTACTTGGTTGGACTATTATTTTGAAGGAAAAATACTGTATCTGGGGCCTCCACCAGATTTTGTGCCCAGGGGCCTCCATCACACTTAATCCAGCCCTGATTATCAATACAAAGAAACCGGAAGCTAGGTAGCAAGATGGCGGGCAATCAGTCATTTCATAGGTTTGGCAATGACATAATTGCCACACTAAAACAAACGCCATTATCTGGAATTGGAGTGAAGCAGCACTTAAAATTGGCAAGAGCTATTTATGAGGGTAGCAATACGGGGGAGGCTAGTAAAAACATGTGGATTTTGATCTGCTTTAAGAAACAGAATTAGTAGGAATTTACGCATTTATTTGAAGAAGACATCCTGATGAAGTGGTGAGGGGACCACCACGCAACGCGTCGTGGGTGTGTTTTGCTGGACGGTTCTTATCATACGGTGATGTACTAAATACCTATTGTTGATTAGTTGATTAGTTCCTGGTATATCTTGAATATTCATGCTGCTTTTATAGATCACTGTTAATAGTTAGGTATGTATTACTTGTAGCACTTTGAGGCTTTGTTTGCACCAGTCACTTTCTTATATTTTTATATTTAGTATATATACTTAAACCGGACCTTCACCATGATTTAATGAAAAGCCCAAACTCTTAAAAAACGGTTCCCCAGCATCTAAAATTAATATATTTTACGTTTTTAGTCACTAACTTATTATTCTTTCCCCCACTGGGCTGCAACTCTGTTCAGGAATTTAGGATACGGGCGCCGCCATCTTGACTCAGAAGCATCACACTTACTGAGGAGAGGAGAGTGGGATAAGGTACAGGGGGGCGGGTTATAGCTGTGCTTTGCTCAGATAGAGCAGAGCTGGGGTCAGGTAAAGGTCAGCAGTCCCAGAATGCAGAGCAGCACAGTCAGGAGGCACTTCCTGTTTGCAGGCTGCCTGATAAGATGGCGGCTTCCATAAGCCGCCATCTTGGATGTTTAAAGGCTCATAACATGCAGTAGATGCAGGTAGGATGATTTTTAATGTGAGCAATCTGTATGTACAGGGTGTGGGAAACATATAAGATCGACTCTTATTCAGAGTGAAGGCCTGCTTTAATTTACACTGTTTGTATTCATTCTATTATTGAATTGCATGATTAATATTTGTGAAGGAACTTTATATCACCCTTGGAATAATATTAACCACCAGATATCCGTCCCACCCCAAATTGATGGTGTGCGGCATACTCTATTAGGGTAGAATTGGTCTTTGTGGTCATCTGGTAACCCACAGATAAATCTATTTTTTAATATGTTAATTTTTGAACTTATAAAGCCAGATGATGTGCAGTAGAAACTCAGATTAACATTCTGATCTAACAATCTTAGCTGCTGGCTATGGAAAATAGGATCCTAGTTTTAAAAAGGGGATGCAGGATTCAAATACAGACGTACATAGATGGCATTACACATGGAGGCGAGAGTTCACCAGCAAATAATAGAGAAACCAAGTAGGCTATAAAAAAAGACACATGTGAGTAATGCTTGGAACACTGGAGTTGTATATATGAACCTTATCCAGAAACATCTGGGACTAGGTCCGCTTTAATATTGTAAATGTCATTATATTTAATGGTATATTTTTATATGGAGCTTTAGGGTGAAAATTTGTCTTAATTTATTTTTTTTTTCTTAAAGATATTACAAGAGCTCAGCATTCAGTGTGACATCAGCATGAGGCAATGTTTTGTATTGTGAATTCTTTTGGCAATCACAGCGTTGGCAACAAACGGTGAAGGATTAGCACAAGTTAGCAAAACTTGTCTCTCTGTTTCCTCGTGAAAAAAATACTGTTGGGGGGGAAAAAAAAGCCAACGAACACAGAAAAGAAAGAGGCTCGGGATAATTGCCTGTGTTCTGCAAGGAGCCATCAGCATTCTAAGTAACATCTTTCTGTTCTAATTGCCACTGGTAAACAAGTGCTACAAAGATTTATTTTTATGGCCCTTTGTGTTTAGGAAGCTCCTGTTCTTTGGTCTCCTGCCAATGCCTCACAAGCCAGCGCCGCTTCCAACCTGGTCTTCGAAGCGCAGTAGTCATCTAGAGGGGGATTTGCAAATATTTACACTGAAATCTTCTTATTAAACACAGTTGCTATCCTTTTAAGATGATGGCTATTTCTCTCTCCCTTTGGCAATTAAAATAATTATACTGTCTTCAACATTGATCTACTGTAAAGACACATTGTGCTGTTATCGTAGCTAGGCAGCAGAGGGACATGGCAAGAGTACTTCGATAGGCAGGCTGTAAAAGAAATCTATACTTGGGCCCAGGGCCGGCGACAGCACCCGGCAAGGTGGGGAAGCTGCCAGGGCCCCCGGACCCCAGGGGGGCACACTGATAGCTGGCACTGGTTTAAGAAACAAATACTTTTTATTAGAGGTTAGAATCTCTTAAAGGCTGCTCAGCCTCATATCTGCAGCTGCTATTTAAAGCAGACTAAAACCCAGGATCCCCAGCCCCATATTTTGTTCCTCTTTACAGGGGCATCTCAATGTGGAATGCCCCTGTTTGTGAAAGATCCCCCCCCCCCGGTTCGACGATCCTACAGTGCATTTGCCAGTGTAAGGACAGTAATGAGCAAACAGGGACGGGGGGGTCACAGACAGGGGCATCCAAAATTAGGATGCCCCTGGGGATCCTTTTCACCTGGCCCTAGATTTGTTTAGACTCTAAGGTCAGGGTTAAATGGGTTTCGGTGCGCTTCAAAGTGGACCAAAACTAGAGTTTTAGTTCAAATAGCATGATCCTTGGGAGGATGCCCCTTAGTCATGTGACGCGACTCATAAAGGGGCTCACTGAGACCATGGCGCCCAAGGGCCCACATAAACCTGGAGCCAGCCCTGCTTGGGCCACTGGGACTGAAATGATTCAGAAAACCTTCTGATGGACAGTGGCATTCCTTGTAATATTGATTAGAGAGAAACACGTCACCTTCTAGGCACTTGCCTTCACACACCGGGAGTAATTGCTTGGGCACTTCATTGCCCTCGTACATGGGCAATCAATAGACATCATTAACCTCCTCTAAAAGCCAATCTAATCTTTATAAATGCTGTTAGAGCTCAATTGCTCCTGTATCCTTAATTATCAACCTTGTAGTGCCTGACTACACTTGATCCCTTGAAGAAACCCACACAGACTACACTTGATCTGAGAAGCCCACACCTTCCTTGGCCTGATCCCTTGTTTATGACCCAGAGTTGCCTGCACCAACCTTAGCCTTCATGATCCAGAGCTGCCTGCACCAACCTCAGCACTGCCCTCACCTTTACACCTGGACCAATGGACCTTGTCCAGTCAGTTGCTCCTAGTAATCTCTGCTGTCAATACACCTGTGTTCCACTCTAAGCTTTAGAAGGGCAACCCTGAGGACCACAACTCAGGCACACCTTCAGGACAAACCATCTTTATTTGTAGGGGTCTAAAAGGTGATTCCAGGGTTCGGTAGCAGACTCTTCACCTTGGGTGAAGCCAACTCCTCTCCTGCCATGGCCTTTCAATATGACATAGTCAGGGGTTTGGATCTAGGAAAGTGGCCTAACAAAAAAGCAACACACAAATGGAGCTCACATGCCTACCTTCTGCTTGTATACTACAACCTTCTCCTGCTATAGCATCTTATTTTGGCTAGAACCAATATAGGCTTGGTACAAGTTACCTTTTTCCATAAAATACAATGCATGCAGGGAGGATTTGTGGTCTTAAAAAAAGTTCCAAATAGCCCAGAAATTGCATTTTGCTAAGGTAAAAAAATCCGCATCCAGGATAAATCAAAAAAGCATTCTATGTCTTATCTCCTTTCATATTTTGTACTGAAATTGATGGATAAGATTCTCATCCTAAATAATCTAAATAACTAAGAGACACTTGAGACCAAAAGAATTGGCACTAACACACTTTGGACACAAATTAGTCACACAAAGACACTTGGGGTTTGAAGCAATGAATATATTCTGAACCTACAGCAATGACATAATGATACTTGGGGTTCAGAGCTGTTGCATAAAGAAGGTTAAGCTGATCAACAAAGGTTCAATGGCACTTAGGATGCAATGGAATTTCAGGGACACACATGAGGCCAGGGCAATGTCACAAAGAAACCAGAACCAAGAATAATGGCACAGAGACAATTCAGACTTGAAGCAACAATGAAAAAAAAACACTTGGAATTTGAACACAAAGATACTTGGAGTAATAGCCAAAAGTAATTGCAGAATACTTTATACTTAAAGCAGAGCCACAAAGACTGGGTGCTTCGCCAATGCTGCAATTAAATATTTAACATACTTGAGACCAAGAGCAATGTCAAAAAGACACTTAACCACCAACATTGAATAGCACAAGGACCTCCTGGCCCCAAACTAATGACATTTAAGACCTAAATCAAAGAGGCAAAGACACTTGTGACCAAAAGAAAGAGCACAAAAAACTTGAGACCCTAAGCAAGGAAATCGAGACGCATGGCACCATTAGCAATGAAATAGACACTTGAGTTCAAAAGCAACAATGAAACTAAGGCCCATTTGCTAAACAACAAATGGAAATCAGGGACAATGACACAATAGAGTACAGTTAAGAAATCCCAACTTAGACCCAGAAATTGCACAAAGGGGGGCAGGTCCCTTAGCAGGACACTGAAACCCAAGAGCAGTGGCACAACACATTTAGGACCTAAAGCTAGGCCACAAAGGCACAAGGACATTTCACACACAATGGAACAAAGACTCTTAGGCTCCAGAAAAATGACATAAAGACAGGTTGGACACTGAAGACACCAGCAATCATGCAGGGACATTCATACCAATGACACAAAGATACCCAGAAGTAATGATTGAAATATATTGTACCCCAGGGGAAGTTACGAGCGCGGACAGGAAGTGAACTCTTCTTGGGCCCTGAGGTGTCCTGTTTGGCATTTGTGGTATGGGTGTGCTATTAAGCCAATCACAGAAGTAGAAACCTGGACCCTTAACCCCAGTGGCGTATCTAAATGTGACAGGCCCTGGTGCGAACATTAAATGGGGCCCTTTGAAGGCTCATACAGTAAACTTTTTTTCCATCTTTTAACTCAACTGGATGCAGCTAGACAACTAAAGACGAATGCTACCTCCTTTCTCTAAATGATGCCAAGTGGGCACAAATATGATAAGGTGGAGAAGCAACAATGATGGCCCCCTCGACCGCCTGTGCCCTCCTGATTGCACTCCCTACAGTTATGCCCCTGCTTAACCCTCTGCACCGAGTACATGTGATGGCTGCCTGCTTAGTTACAGCTTCCAGCTCCTGGCTGTCTTCTCTAAATTTTCTCTGCTGGTTCTACTCCCTCTTGCACAGACTTCTTGCTGGTTCCACTCCAAGACCAATTAGCATGCTAGTTCTGGCTGGTTTCTCACTTATATTACCTCTGATTCCACCCAGACACAACCTAGTTGCAGCATTAGGGCAAGGCACATGCCCATGCATGTACAGTTCCTTCCAGACACCTTGGGCCTTGACACATGTCTGTCTAGATACTAGCTTCTCTAACTACATTACTGATGCCCAGCACTCTCTTGAAGGGTTCAATTAAAATAATGAAAGGGACACTCCAGTCAAAATAATTCTTGTGATTTAAGGGAGCAGCCATGATGGGATTACTTGTGACTGCTGCCCCATTGTCTAGAATTGAGATGTATGAGACAAAGTACTCCACCATGCCCATAGAGGCATGCCGCAGTAGTCATATCATGGCTGCTTATTGTATTGATATATTTAGATTGGACTGTCCCTTTAAAGTGCAGTGTTTAATCTCACTGGTTAAAATAGTGTAACAGCAAAATAAAAAACTGTTGCAATGCATGCAAGTCCCATATGGCTAGCTATTCCCCTAACTGCAATACTAAACTGGGGGTCCCCACTAGTCATAGCCATCACACAAATAAATAAGATCTAGAGAGCCATAATGACCCTTGGGTCCATAAAACCTCTTTGGAACTCAATGCATCAAACCAGCTGCAAAGTAAATTCAAGCAAAATTCAACAGGTTTTCTTATTTAAATAAAAGCAGAAACATTTTTGGATATGCTTGACAGCTGCGCCTATTGTGCCCTTACTATGGTCTTCTTAAAAGAGTTGTATTGCAATATTGTGTAATATTAAAAATCCAAAAATCCATATAAACACGTCGGCTAATGAGAGAAGGGGTCAGTTACATAGTAACATAGTAACATAATATGTAAGGCTGAATAAAGACTTTAGTCCATCCAGTTCAGCCTGTTTAACTCCTTCCAGTGATCTAGTAGCCATAGCCGGAAATGTTATTACATGCCAGGAAGGCATCAAGGCCACTTTTGAACATTTTTAATGTATCCCTCATTACTACCTCCTCTGGCAGCGAGTTTCATAGTCTCACTGCTCTTACAGAGAAGAATCCCCTCCTATGTCGGTGGAGAAAGCACCTTTCCTCTAACCTTAGTGGATGCCCCCGGGTTATGGTTACACTCCGGGGTATAAATAGATTGTGGGACAGATCCTTGTATTGACCCCGAATATATTTATACATAGTTATTAGATCACCCCTCAATCGTCTTTTTTCTAGACTAAATAAGCCTAACTTGGACAATCTTTCCGGGTACTCTAGCCCCCGCACTCCTTTTATTAACTTTGTTGCCCTTCTTTGAACGCGCTCCAGTTCTGATATGTCCTTTTTAAGCACAGGTGCCCAGAACTGTACACAGTACTCCATATGTGATCTGAGCAGTGACTTGTACAGGGGTAAAATGATGTTCTGGTCATGAGCACCTATGCCCCTCCTGATGCACCCCATGATCCTATTTGCCTTGGCAGCAGCTGCCTGGTATTGATTACTACAGTTGAGCTTATTGTCAACTAAAACCCCTAGGTCCTTTTCCATTGTTGTTTTACCAAGTGTTTCTTTATTTAGTGTGTAATCATGATACAGATTTCTCCTTCCCATGTGCATAACCTTACATTTATCTGTGTTAAACTTAATTTGCCATTTAACTGCCCATGCTTCCAATTTATCTAAATCTGTTTGTAGTTGCCTGTTGTCCTCCTTTGTTTTAATTACTTTACTCAGCTTAGTATCATCTGCAAAGATTGAGACTTTACTGTTTAATCCATACCCAATGTCATTTATATATATATATTGAAGAGAATTGGTCCCAGAACTGACCCTTGTGGTACTCCACTAGTAACAGTGACCCAATCTGAGTGTGTACCATTGATAACCACCCTCTGCTTCCGATCACTAAGCCAATTTCCCACCCATCTGCACACGTTTTCCCCCAGTCCAAGCATTCTCATCTTTTGTACCAGCCTTTTATGTGGCACAGTTTTAAATGCTTTAGAAAAGTCAAGATATATGATATCCAATGACTCCCCCTGATCCAATCTTGAACTTACCTCCTATCCAAAACTGAATACAACTCCTGCCAAGCTTCTGGTTTGTCCTGGTAGGAAGAAAATCCAGGGGTGCCAGGTTAGGGGAATGTATCAGGGGGACAGAACCTGTCCACCTGAATTCCTTTTATTCCATAAAAAAAAAAAAAGAAAAGAAACAAGTCTGGCAGGATATATTTCTTGATGTCGGTGTTTAAGTGACTCCTCATCCTGCCATCCAGCATATTTATATGGATTTTTAGCATTGGGACATTTTTTAACAACGGCCCTCCTTTAAGTCTGAGCCACCTGGGTAGCAAAAACAATATTAAAAATTACTGACATTTAGGTCACAAACAGATGTATGAGGGGGACGCTGTTAAATTCAAGAGGCTTAGCAGTGACTCAATGAAAAATCAAAACAAACGTGTATTGAGGAGCTGCCTTAATATAGACCTCACAGGCCTCACCGTAAACCCATCCTAAGGTTGGTGGAAAGATGTACCGTAGCTATGAAAACAGCCACATTTGGCAAATAAAGTATATTAAAAAAATGTTATAATTTTCATAAAGCTGAGTGATGAATAGGATATTTTAAAAGCGACAAGTTCATCTCTATTTTCCCACTATGAAGCCCAAGCTGGCAGATAAAAGGCCAATAAAGTATGAGAATTTGGGAAAAAGGACTAATGACTCTGGCTACACTTCCCAGCCTCCATTCTCCCGGGAGGCAGGGATAACAGTGGATCTTTTGTTTTCTCTTCCCAAGCTTTTGAATGTGCAAGAGAGAGACGCGCAAAAGACTCAATGGCTCTGCTTGGCCGCGCCGCCTGGTTGTCACAGCAGCGGCGCAAATTGCCAAAATAACATGTAGATGCTGTCAAACTCTGCTGCTTACATTAGACCTGCTCATACAGCACTAAGCAATGTTTCGGGAGATTGGAGTGAAAATTGCCGCCATCCAAACATTACCACACCCTGACCATTCTTTTCCGCACCAGACTACGCTAGAGACAAAAGAGTCTTGAAGTCAGCCCATCTAACCAGCTCTGACTCCAGTCTTATTAAACAGCTCTAAAATGTGTGCGGAATTAAAGCCAATTTCTGTTTTCTTTTCTCTTCACTGCTTATATGAATACAAGTTAATTTGATGTCTAGCGCTGTCTTGCTGTATCTCTACCCTACGGGGAGGCCGATTCATTAATAGCGCCAGGTAGCGACAGATGAGCGCCAGTAGCGTGATTTTCACAGCGCCAGCTAGTATTCGCTGTGCTTGGCCGGGGTTTGCTTGTTGTCAGCGACTCAGTCGGTGTGCGGTAATGTTGAATACGGGGTTAGGGGTCGCTGTTTCACAGGTTCCGCGTTGTATGGGTGCGCCTGACAGCGAATGGCCAGAGCGAACGGCTTGCTGCAGATTCATTAAAATATCGCGCTCAAAAATTTCTCGCGCTGTGAATTCCTTGTTTAAACCCCAGAGCGCTTGCGGCGATGTGTGTAAAGTAGTTTTTAACCCCCAAACAACCTTTTTTTTTTTATATGTAAAAATTATACAAGTTTTTCTAAACATTTTGTAATATGAATACATGAATATCAGACCTGTAATATCAATTCTGCACATTTTTTTTTTTTTTTTACTTTAAAAAAAATCCTAACATTGCAGAAGTGGTCACAGAATTTTTGACCTAAAAAAAAAAAAAAAACAGTAATAGCAATTAATTATGATTATTTAAAGATTGCTCCATTGAAATGCATTGGACCACGCCAGGGAGCGCCAGGTCATACCTGTCGCTGTGATGGGATTAGCAGCGGCGCTGTTCGTTGCAGTCGGCTACATGATGATTCCCGCGCTAGCTGACGCTCTCGCCGGCGCTAGCCCCATTTAGCGTGATAAATGCGTCATTGTGACCGCCGCCGGGCGTACTTGATTCGGTAGCCGCCGATAGCTGGCGGTACCTGGCGCTCGTCAGACACTATCTGGCGCTAGCCCTTGATAAATAAGGCCGCAAGTTTCATGGTGATCAAGATATGCCCAGGGGTCCCCACATGTGGCTTGTGAAGACTTTCTGTGTGACTCGTAGGCTGTTTGTTAGACCAAGAAGGAAAAAATGGGGACTTGCACTATACCCTATTCAATTAGAGGTGCCGCTCCCAAAGCTGAAAAAGAGCTCAAACCAGGAACAAAAAAACATGTAGGGAGGCAACTCTCAACTCATAAATTGATAAAAAAAAATACATTTTTATTAATTACACATTTATAATCACTACATACAATTGTTACGATCCCTGAATATTCCAGTCCCCTCCACCAGGGGTCAGACAAGTCATGGTTGCGCTCCTTTCCCCATAATGGGCTGCACCTGGTGGATGGCTATATCAAGCCTCCTGGCCTCCACCTGGGGTACCAGTATTTTGTCTGTCCTCAGACCCATTGGGTTTTCCTTGCCTGGATTATCTTTGATTCAATGTCTCAGTCCCTGCCGGTTACTCCTTGATCTGGATCTTTGTCTATGTGTTCTGTGGTGAGTGCATCTGCACCTCGAGGAATCCCTGTGTTTAGTTATTTAGTTTATCCTAGTCTACCTTATGTCCATTTGCCTTGCTTATTCTGATATTAAGAGATTTCTGTTTCCCTTTATTAATAAAACCCCTTTTCTGAAATTATTGTGTCATTGCGTAGTTGGCTCTGACCGCTCTCTGCCCCTGCGTCCCTCCGGCCGTTACAACAATACACTCAACATATTAAAATCCCTTAAAAAACACATAAATTGGACAATAACACACAGGACAAACCAACATAAAGGTGTGTAGGCGATGGGGAGAGTCTCACCACACTAATTGATATAAAATGCCTAGATATATATGTGCTAAATCATTCAACAAAGTGTTCCAACAGTGCAACTAAACGTGCAAATCCTGCCTATGATCCGGATCACTATAAAATCTATATATTTATAAAGTGCAAGTGCTACTAGTCAAACAATCAATTAACAATTAATATTCCCAACCATAACAACTCATAAACATATTAACCTACTCTATTCACCAATGAAAATATAATCACCTGTATATATTATTAGGCATCCCAAAGGGGAACCACTGATATATATCACAATACCAATCAAAAAATAATATCACAAATCTATCACAAACAACATCACCAGAAATAAAGCCAAGGTATCGTGAAAATAGCATGTGTGAAGTTTCCCCACCGCCTACCACACCAGGAACCACACGTTCCGTGTGCACATCACCCACTTCATCAGCTAGGCCAGAACACTTGTTAAAGTTGAGCATACTGTTGAGGCTGGGAGCTTCATGGCACCATAGATATTGTTATCCTCCACATACAGGGTTATTTCAGAAATAAGCAGAGAAGTGTGCGGTCTTACCTGTCTTAGTTGCTTCTGTCGTCATACTATACCAATTAAGAAAATTCAAAGAAGCATGCTTTAAAGTGGTCCTACACCTATTTTCTACATAATGGGTGTGGAGCCACATTGTGACCATTAAAATCCAGATTGCTAGCACCCCCCCCCTCCGAAGCATGGACCCCCACAACACCCTGCAATCCTTAACTAAACATTAATACCCCAGTAAAATGCGGCCCCATGATTGGTCACCTGCGGGATGTACTGGCGGCCAGAAAAACGAAAACAACCCCGGCTTATGATCCTGCCGACAGCCAATCACAGGGCCGCATCTAATTGGCAGATCATGGTTCAGGTAAGGACTGCAGGGGGCTGCAGAGGGGGGGGGGTGCAGCAAAAGTGGGATATAGAGCAATAACCCGCGGCCAAGATAATCGGCAGAACAACATTTGGCACCCATATGAATATTGCAATTGATATTTTGCACCCAGATCAATGGCACAACCTGTCACACAAGTTAATAGTATACACATGCCTAGCACTCAAAACATTGGCAGTTCTATGGTTATGTCAACAGTAAAAGAAACAAACCTGAAAGTGTGGTCTCCTTGAAAAGCAAATATAGAGTGGAATGAGGCCAATTTACTAAGCCCCAATTTACTAAGACCAGAGGAAACTCCAAATTAAATGTCACCTGGCTAACCAAGGATGAAGTGCAGCACTGCCTTAAACAGATTAAAATACTGTACACAAATCCCCAGGTCCAGATGGCACACGTCCCTGTGTTTAAGGGAATTGTATACAGTAATAGTCAAACCATTATTTTTAATATTTCAAGATTCTATAATGTCGGGGACTGTTCCACAGGACTGGTGCATAGCAAATGTTGGTCCAATATGTAAAAAGTGTCTAATAGAGAACCTCTGAACTACGGACCGGGACATTTAAGTGGGTAAGTTTTCTAAGAGACGCTATCCTGGAGTAACTCTGTGAAAGTGATTGCATCACTCCATATCAGTATACTTTTATGAGGAATTGCTCCTGCCAGACAAACCTAATCAGCTTTTATGAGAATCAAGACTGGATCAGTCATTGTGAGGCCGTATATCTTGTCATTTCTAAAGCATCTGATACTGTGCCACATAAAAGACTGGTACAAAAAATGAGGATCTGAGGACTGGGGGAAAATGTCTGTACATGGGTGAGTAACTGGCTTACTGATAGGAAAGAGTGGTTAGGAGCTGCACATACTCAGATTGGATCACCGTTACTAACGAAGTACCGCAAGGGTTGATGCCAGGCCCAATTTTTTTAAATAATATTGGGATTAGAGTAAACAACAAAATATCAATCTTTGCAGGTGATACTAAGTTACTGTATAGTAATTAAAACAAAATAGGACAGCATGCAGCTAAAAATCGATATAGATATAGATATATGGGTGGAAAAATGGCAAAAGAAGTTTAATACAAATGCATAAGATAGAACAAGGACACATAGGACCCAAAGAAATGTTGTAAGACAACCTGATGCCAAAGACACAGGACAATACAACAGCAAGACAACACATGGGGTGCAATGATACTAAGAGCAATGGGAAGATGGCAAGTTATATGGCATAGGAAGTATTCGTTTCTAGCTTGAAAAAAATGTTAACATGAATCCTATCAGTAGAGGAGGAAACAAATATTGTGTGATCACTAAATCTTACAATGTCAGTATAAACATTTTTAAACAGTCCTTTATATTTAAAACAGACAATGGCCGATATTCTTGTCAAGCGCTAACCATCTGTCTACAAATTGCTTGGCCAAGGCCCCAATAGGAGAAAGATGTTTAGATTTGGTTACTTTTGCCCTTCTCTGTGCTATTTTAAATTGATATTGTGCGCCTGTTTTCTGAAATTCTCATTATAAGAAATCAGCCGCTGCTTGTTCCATTCATTTCCCTCCTTGATTACTGTAACCTTTCTAGGCTGCTTTTGATCTTCCATTTTAATCAGGGTAATTGCAGAGTGCTTTTGGTGGATCTGTGGTTATGAAGGTAAATCTAGCCTTTTACACTAGTTGTGGGATGGATTTTAAACGTGAAAGCTGCAATACGCCATATTTAAAGAAGCTAAATACAGTAGCAGCATTCAATCAAGTATGCACCAAGAGGTAAACTATGCACCCCTATCAGGAGCTCACTGCAGTTCTCCTACTTCCAAATATTTTACATGTCATAGAAATCTATAGCAGTTTCTCCAATGCTGTGTAATGTAGGAGGCTGAGGATGCTGTAAATCAATAGGACAGAAAGGGACTTACTGGAGGAAAGACCCACGAGTTTCCCAGTTTTCACCAGTGTTTTTAGGAAGGCCGTGGCAGACAACAGGCCTTTGCTTCATCCTAAGCATCTGCTGCTTAAAGCAAGGTACAACAACAACAGGACAAGATAAAAAAAAGTCCAAAAGAACACACCTTAGGTCCAGGTGTGCAAGATCACTAGGCTTTGGAAATCTTCTGGTCTCGGGACTGGGTCATGGAAAGAAAAGGTAGAGGCTAGCTGAGGGTTTAGCACATAAATGTAGTTTACAACCAAAGCAGAGGGTCAAAGATCTGTAGGAGAACAGAAGGCAAGCATGCCAAGGTCTGCAGCATATCAGACTGGTAAAGTGGGGACGCAGATAACAAACAAGTAGTAACAACAGGCGAGAGAGGTATGGGCTTGAAACAAATGGGCAGAGTCAGAGACTAGGAACATGTGGGCAGAGTCACAGATTGCAAACAGATGGACAGAGCCAGTGACTGGAAACAGATGGGCAGAGTCACAGAAGGACAACCCATTTGCACCACCAGAGAGACAAGTGGCTGGCTACCCAGGACACGGAAGATCTGGTACCCTACTGTACCCAGATAGAGGGAGGTGCACAGACCCCGAGCAGTCTCTAGTAGATGTGGACATGGGGAAAGCAAACAGGGCAGACAAATGACAGGACACAAACAGCAACAGTAACAAACAGTAACAACGACTAGGAGCTAAGTAGGGACTTAGGGAGATATCAAAAGGGCAAGGAAATCTGCACAAGAAATGGAAGGCCTAGGACCCAAAAGAGCAAGGGGCAGAGAGCACATAGAAGACGTACATGCACCATACACCATACAAAAACTAACAAAGTAAATCTGAAGAATAAAACATTACCAGTGCTACTAGGCTTGTAACCTAATCATTTTATAACTGATCCCCTCCTTTTGTGGGGTGTACTCGGTTGGAACTCCTTGTCGGTAGGGGATAAAAACATTGAGAATCACTCTGCAAGTTGGACGTGTCATGTCCCAACCCAGCAGACTCCACTACCCCCTGAAAGATTTAGCTGATTATTTTGTCCAATTTCAGGCTTCATAAAGTGTTAGCTAGAAGCGTATCTCAAATCAGAGTGTGCTGGGACTGGGAGTGTAAGCGTACCTAAGGTCTATAAGGTCCCTGACTATTACTGGACAAGGTACAGGTAAGAAAAGCAATGCTGTCTGTGGACAGGGAAAGAGGGGTACAAAAATATTTGTTCCTGGAGTCAAAAGAAAACTTTTCCCTTATTTATTAAAGATGAACGTCAGACCTAAAATAAAAAGGGAGTTGGAGTGGATACGTCACATGGAGGAGTTGACATCAGACGTGAAGGGCACCAAAGAACTCGCCATAGAGTCTTGGACCAGTTGGATCTCCCACCTTTGATCCCTGCTCTGATTGGATCATTCAAAGATACGCCCATGAAACCTGGCCACAGGGTCATGACCAGATGCGAGGGGTCTGCTTCGTGCATCGCCCACGCAGTATGAGGAATTCATCCCCACGGGGAGCGGGAAGCCCTGTGCAGATGACTATTACTAATTCAGGGACCTCACTGAGGGTATATATATATATTGATCAGGACCTAGGGCTTGAAGTCTTAGTCAATTTTCAATCATAAACTCTTTAGCCATACCATGGATGGACTGGTTTACCTGTTTTGTGATTTACTGTGTTAAGTGATGTAATGACTCTGTTCCCCCTACCTTTACCCTCCCCCATCCCTTCTATTCTGTACCCACCTCCCTCCCCCTTGTTTCTTTTTGAAAACCAATAAAGCCGATTATACTAAAATAAAAAAGGGCCGATTACCTCCCCAGCTGCGGCAACATCTGTCTGCTTCAGGGCACGATCATCACCGCCCTCTTAGCCGCCTGTTAATGACAAGCACGTCCTTAGCCGTGCTCATCAATGTCCCACGGCGATCTCGCAGTTCAGCGAAGTCTCGCAGGTATTCGGGCGGTCCCATTAAATCCCATTCATGGGCACTGCGCAGGCGTGAGATCGGTGGGGCACACAGTGCCTGATAGGATGCAAGATGGAGCTGCCCGTTGGAATTTCGAAAACTGAGGGACCCAGAACATGGATCCCTTGGTGAGGTGAGTAAATAATGTAAAACCGGAGGGGGGAGCAGTAGATTGGTGAAGTTTGGGAAGCTGTAACCTCCCCCGATGTTCCTCTTTAAATCATTCTGGATTTAGAACACATACTTAAGTTAAATGTTAAGTTTCATATTTAGTGGCTTGGACTCTTCCGTTTCAAGCAAACGTTTCAACGTGTATACAACACGGCAAGAGTTAAAAATATTTTTGGTCCAAATCCCTTATGATAACCTCACCAAATTAAATGAAGCCTTAATTTTGGCCAGCTGGAGAAAACAGGTCATCAATAACTTGCAGAAGTAAATATTGTAGCAGAATGTCTGCCGTCAGCCCATTACATAAGCGAGATTTGCAACGTTTGTTTGCAAAAGCTGTGTGATAGCAGACAATGCGTAGAGCTCGCTATGGCGAGCAGGCTCCAGCCACTATTCATTAATAAAGTGCTGTGTTACTACAATGGGGAGGTTGTGGGCCATGAAGTAGATTTATAGGGTTTCTTAAGAGCTAAACCAGACCATTAAAGAACCCTAACCTTATAGTGGTCAACTTGTGTGGTCACTGACACCACCAAAGGGCTGCATGTTGGACTGAATGACCCATCTTTTGGTACCCCACAGGCATGCATGTAGCCAGGCAAACCAAACATCCCAGCTACCCCTCAACTGAAAAGAAGGGCATTCTTTTGAACTCTCCTCATTTGTCCCTCTTTCAGGTCTGATACAAACTGATAAATGTTCTATTTACATAGTAAAGGGGTTTATTTTGCACGCATCTTCTAGATTCCTACGTTTTTACACTACAGTGGTGGGATCACTGAGGTTGGATGCTTTTGGCACATTGGGGGGCCGTTTTGGACCAGGTGAGAAAACTCTACTACTTTTTAGGGGAAAAACTGGCATTCACTTGCATTGTCTACTTTGGGACTAATTCAGCACCAGGTCCAAGTTGGCATTGGGATGCTGAGTCCCTCCCAAAGTAGCCAATGGCCTTGATTTAGCAAGAGTTGGAAAATAAATCATGGTAGTAAAAAAAATCACTTTTTGAGAAAAAAGCCTGAGAATGTCACTGTTGCTGAATCACCAGCTAGGAAGACAATGAAATCAATGGTACTTTTTTTTACCCCAAATATTTGACTTCATTTTACACTGTAGTAAAAAGTGCCATTGACTTTCAATGTCTTCCTAGCTGATGTTTTAGCAGCAGTGACATTCTCAGAATTTTTTTCTCATAAAGATAATTTTTTCATGTTCAATATTTGTATTGACATTAATCATCAACAGAATAGCCATCACATACATACATTTTGTATAAGAAGAT
This sequence comes from Gastrophryne carolinensis, assembly GCA_027917425.1. Lineage (NCBI taxonomy): Eukaryota > Metazoa > Chordata > Amphibia > Anura > Microhylidae > Gastrophryne > Gastrophryne carolinensis. The sequence goes on along the minus strand of CM051237.1, from coordinate 459,499,301 downwards.
GCATAACAAGCGCATAATTACTAATAACATGCCCCCAACATCTTTAAGCCCAATTGTCTGGGCTTAAAGAGAATTTTTTACTACCATGGGAAATGTTTTTCTACTCTTACTGAGTCAAAGCCAATGAATGTGAATCGAAATTTTTTTTCTAAAAAGTAGTTTGACTGAGTGCTGAATCAACCTCGTTATCTCTTTGTGGTCCAGGAGACTTTGGTTGCTAAGAAGGTGTCTGGAGACATTACCCCTGCCCATACCCCAGCATTTCTTTTTCAAAAAGTTGGGAGGTATTTGGCATTCTAATAAGGGTGCTGTCCGCTGGAAAGTACCTGGAAATGCATTAAACTGGGTGATTTCCCACGCCATGCCTCTAGCCAGTCTTGTGATTTTTCAACTACCAAATGGGTTCTTTGGAAGCCATAGGGACAGCAGTGCAAGGTCACATTGACAGAACTCGACCACCCCACACCAACTGAAATAGCTGTCTACTTAAAAGTACCTCATTTACTCACCTTGCCCCATGTAACTTGCCAGCGACCAATGGGGTTTACTGGCAGGTCACATGGTCAACGGTGCAGGGTCACATTGCAAGGGCACCTAGCAGAGAATATGGATAGGGTGAGTAAATCGCCTATTATTGAGAATTTCCATATGCTTTTAACGAGATGAGCACCCTTAGTTGAGATTCACAGGGGGAAACCACTGGTTCTGAGCTTCTGAAGGTTAGTACTGGGTTTAGGTCTGCTGTAAGTGGTCCCTTCTTTTTAAAGACTATAAAAAATGTTTATTATATATTTTTTTCTAGCCCCCTTCCTACTATTTCCCAAAGTAAAAAAAAAGTTTAGGCTGAAGTTTCACACCCGGCCTTTTCATCCATCATGGTCGAGTCTGCAAAGTGTCAAGCTGTACACGATAAACCCAGTTATGACGGGGTGGGGAGGAAATTAGGGGTGGCAGGGTATTTTGAAGGTATTGCGTTTGCATTATTCAGGATGGTATTATGTGTCCCTGGCTCGGAGCAAGGAAAGCGACGTCTAATTATCTCTCTGGCTCGCCTCTGCATAATGTCATTGTAAGGCGCTCACAGCAGTTTCCAATTAGCGCCATTACCTCTGCAGCCCATTGCAGATAAAGGGGACAGGTGACCTACTGCTCTAAGACCCGCTACACTACTATAGAACATAAGGAAAAACATAACATAATAGAGGAGAATAAAAATAATAGAAATGGCACAAACATACACTGATTATATCTGTGAATAATGTTGCAATTTGGGTTAAAGAGGACCCGATCGGCCCAGGAATGTTATAGATCCAATCCCTCCCCACGGGGCATCCAAAATCAGGATGCCCTGCTGTGTGAAACCCCCCAGGACGCCCCCAAACCTTACCTGAATCCCGGTCCAACGGCGGGATGCGAAGAGCCGCGGCTGGAACTCGCACTTCTCTCTAGCAGGGCGCATGGCCGTGCCGGCTATTTGCGAATGGGCGGCGCGCTCCTTGTTAGAGGGAAGCGCGAGATGCGGCCACCAGCGTGCTCGGAGTCTCTGAGGTTTGATGGCACTTTGACGCGCATACCTCAGCGGCCCCGAGCGGCCACGCATGCGCCGTAGAAGTGGGGTGAGGTGAGTTGTAACTAGCGATCTGGGGGGTTTCACATAGCGGGGCACCCCCGATCAGGGTGCCCCCTGCTAGTGGACCAAAACCCAGGAAGATTTGTTTAGATCCAAAGCAATTTTGGGAAGAATTCATCTGGAATTCAAAAATCTCTAATAAAGAAAACCTTAATGCGGACCAGAACCCTCCCCCCTGTCCACTTCACCCTGTTCCCCGCCCCGAGTACCTAGAGGCATCCATCTTCCTCCAACATTGCTCTTTTTCTGAATATTCAGGCTTGTTTGCCTGTGCTATCCTCGCCCACCCAGAAAATGTTATACTGCCGATTGGCTGATCTCAAATTTGTGATGCACAGATAAGTCTGGTAACATCTCCCAGTTCCCTACAGCCCCAGCCTATCTGAATGGCTGAGCGCCAAAGCGCATGTCAGCCCAGAAATGCTGGGGATGCGGCTGTGGCTCTGAGAAATGCCGGTAAGATGAGCATACCAGCAATCCCAAGGGGCTTCCACACAGTGGGGCATCCTAATATGGGATAGGGAAAGTGAGTATAATGGTGATCACATGAGTTTCGCACAATGGACAATTCTGATATGGGATAGGGAAGGTAAGTATACCGGCGATCACAGGAGTTTCACACAATGATATGGGATAGGGAATTGGCCTGCTAAAAAGGGTTTTAGTCTGTCCCTCTTTTCAGACTTTAGGGTCGCTTTCACTCCATTTGTAAGTTATGACAGATGTCTCCTTTAACCAACCAAAAACGAATCATGAAAGAAGATAGAAGCCTCCTATAACTGAGCCGCATAAAATGCCAGCTTCCCCTTTTATAAAATCACGCATTTTAGAATAAAAGAATCCCCCACTGACTATAGTAAATGTCTGTTAAAAAGGAACCCTAGCAATACATACAGATGTTGACAGGGATTACAGAAAGCAAATTAAATACAATTTTTATATACAGTATTTGGTTACAGCCCTTCTTTAATTCAGGTGATGGTTTAACTGTAGTAACATGTCAGTGCAATGGCACTTGCGGTGTTTTTCTTAAAGTGACCTTTCCTGTTGGGCACCCCGATCGGGGGTGCCTGCAGCGTGAAACCCCCCAGATCGCCGAGCCCAACTCACTTCTTCCCAGTCTACGGCGCATGTGTGACCGCTCGTCCAATCAGTGTGCTCGGAGCCGCTAACGTCACATTGTCTAAGCCAGCGGCTCTGAGTGTACTAGGGGCCTCATTCCCCGCTTCCCTCTGACAGGCAGCGTGTCTGGCGCTGGCATGCACCCTGCTAGAGGGATAGCGGGGATGCGGGTACGGCCCGTCGGACCAGGAAACAAGGTAAGTGTATGGGGCGACCTGGGGGGTTTCACACAGCGGGGAATCGATTTTGGATGCCCCGGGGGGAGGGAATCGAAGATTTGTGATGGGCTTTGGTCCACTTGAGAGACATTTCACCATTTTTTTTTTTATTAACGAGGTCCAGATAAGTAACTGTGTTGAAGAAGACCACGGGAAGCAGCATTTAATATATATATATATCGTGTGTATAAAAGTATTTACCCTCTTGACATGTGTATTCTCCCTTCTATAGTAAAATGATAAAGGGGTAACACAGACCTGCTTTGTTAACTCGTACTCGGTACAGTTAAAATTTCACACTCCTTCTGTGCCTAAGCCACATGTATATTACATAGAGTAGCTATTCAGATGGTCAGCCACAGCCTTATCTCCGTCAAATATATTGACGGAGATAAGGCTGTGGCTGACCATCTGAATAGCTACTTTTGTTCGGTATTTTCAGATAGTAGCAGGCATGGCCATAGCACAGCATCCCGCTGGGAGGGCACAGCTCCGGAGTTTCTGGAGGCTGATGTCTTAGCCGAGCTGGCACATCTAAAGGTAAGTAAGGCGATGGGTCCAGATGGAATCCACCCCAGAGTTCTAAGGGAACTTAGGTTTGTGATTGCAGCCCCTCTGACTGATTTACTTAATCATTCACTTTCAACTGGTGAGGTTCCAGATGATTGGAGAATGGTCAATGTCGTACCAATCCATAAAAATGGGAGTAGAGAAGAAGCCAGTAATTACAGGCCAGTTAGTTTAACATCTAAAGTGGTCAAATTAATGGAAACACTCTTAAAAAAACAGATAATTTCCCATCTAAAAATTAATGACCTGTTGGACCCAAAACAGCCCGGCTTTACTGAGGGCCGATCATGTCAGACCAATCTTATTGATTTCTTTGACAATGCCCCTAAAGTGTTAGATGAAGGTGGTGCTGTGGATATCGCCTATCTGGATTTTAGCAAAGCCTTTGACACTGTACCACATAAAGATCATAGATAAGTTATTGAAGGTAGGACTCAATCCCTGGATAGTTCAGTGGATTTCCAGTTGGCTGAGGGATCGGTATCAGAGAGTTGTTGTAAATGGTGTGCAATCTGAACAAAGGCGAGTTACAAGTGGTGTGCCGCAAGGCTCTGTCCTGGGCCCCATTCTTTTTAATATATTTGTAAGTGACATAGGAGAAGGCTTGGTAGGAAAAGTTTGTCTGTTTGCTGATGATATAAAGGTTAGTAATAGGGGGATATTCCTGGAGGTGTCTGCAACATGGAAAAGGATTTAGCTTTACTGGATAGATGGTCAAAACTGTGGAAACTAGAGTTTAATGTCTAAATGTAAAATCATGCACTTGTGTAGAAGGAATCCCTGCTCTGAGTACCGTATGGGCAGCACTGTGTTATCCAGGACCTCGGAGGAGAGAGATTTAGGGATACTGATTACTGATAGCTGCAAGATGATTGGACAGTGTAGCCAGGCAGTGGGAAAAGCAAGCAGGATGGTCGGCTGCATAGCTCGAGGCATCACCAGTAGGAAGAGGGAGGTTGTGATGCTGCTGTATAGAGCCCTGGTGAGGCCACAGCTAGAATACTGTGTGCAGTTCTGGAGACCTTACCTTCAAAAAGACATTATTCAAATAGAACGTGTCCAAAGGAGGGCAACGAAAATGGTGGAAGGACCTAAACTTAAAACTTATCAGGAGAGACTTAAAGAACTTCATTTGTACAGTCTGGAGGAAAGAAGGGAGAGAGGGGACATGATTGAGACCTTTAAATATGTGAAAGGATTGAATAAGGTTCAGGAGGGAAGTGTTTTTAAGAAGAAGCTTAATGATAGAACAAGGGGCACAACCTGAAGCTAGTCGGGGGAAAGATCAGGAGGAGCAATGTTAGAAAATATTATTTTACAGAAAGAGTAGTAGATGCTTGGAACAAACTTCCAGTAGAGGTAGTTGAAAAATCAACAGTCACTGAATTTAAACATGACTGGGATAAGCCTCCATCTATCCTAAGATAAAGAGTACATACAGTATACACATAAGGGCAGACTAGATGGACCGTATGGTCTCCTTCTGCCGTCAACCTTCTATGTTTCTATGTCTATGTTTCTATGTTTCTATAGAAAAAGCATTGGCGTCGACATGTAATCTCTTTTAAACCTTGGCTTTGAAAGCAGGTGCATAGAGTTTGTTGAGTTGCTCCTGGGTGTGGTTTTAGCTCTTCACAGGTGTGGTTTAATTGCTCATGGGCGTGATCTTAAATCCTATAAATCTGGGAAATATCATAACCGCAAATTCAAATGCTCCTTTTTTTCACAAACCAGCTACACCGCACAGGCCCCTGGTATTTATGTTCTTACATTGCATCTCACCTCTGTGTCTGGTTTTTACATGGTAAAGGCGTCGATCTTAGGTAGCTGTAATAATATATTTTTTCGGCTATGGCCTTTTCCCCAACCGGTTTCACTTTGTTTTTCTTTCTGCCAGGCAAAACGACGAGACGTAACATCTGGTCTTCACAGAGTTCAACAGTTTGCTCCAACTAAGTCTAAATTAGCAGCCCCATAATTATTACTGCATGTAACTTCTTAAATGATATTTCATTTTAATCCTTATAATTCCACCATTTAAAATGAAATGTGTGTAATCCTCCTCAGGTGTCTGACTGATGCCGGGCACTTATAATTTCTACAATCAAAACATCTGCCAGCACTGAAAGTGTATTAAAGAAGAACTCTGGGGCACAAAACAGGGGAACCAGACAAGACCAACATTTACCTTTTTGTTACTTAAAGTGGTTCTACATACATTTTCTACTATTGTGACAGACTCTGGTGGTTCTGGAATCCCCCCACGAATAGACCACCGCAACCCTCCACAAACCTTACCTGAACCTAGATCCACAAGCGAAATGCTTCCTTGCGATTGGCTGCCACCTCCCGCAGACCCATTATGTAAAATCATGGGTGTGGGGCTGCTTTAAATCACTTCAAAATCCTGAACCAGAACGGCAAGCAAATGCAGCCTGTGCTGCTATGATTGCTAAAAGTCTGGAGGTCTGCTTTATCCACCCACACCAGGTATCACTAGGACATAAAGCAACGACCCAGAGGTCCCTCCTAAAGAGCAGGACAGAGGAGAGGTTCAGACTAGAACAATTAAAGCCCAATCTGTGCTACATGTGTAAACCAAATAAAACAACCCTCACCTCAAACTCACCTCACCACCAGGCATGCTAAATCACTGTTGAGCTAACAGCAGAAGGGGTCTACTTAGGCTGGCTAGGCTTTAATGCTTTCTTCTTCTCTAAATCACGAGGAAGCAGGCTCCCACCCTGACTGGGGATAGGACAGTTGCCTTAAGAATAATGGGTGAGCACAATGAAGGTGCACCCTGAGCCCCCACAACGGGGAGGCCGATTCATTAATAGCGCCAGGTAGCGACAGATGAGCGCCAGTAGCGTGATTTTCACAGCGCCAGCTAGTATTCGCTGTGCTTGGCCGGGGTTTGCTTGTTGACAGCGACTCAGTCGGTGTGCGGTAATGTTGAATACGGGCTTAGGGGTCGCTGTTTCACAGGTTTAGCGTTGTATGGGTGCGCCTGACAGCGAATGGCCAGAGCGAACGGCTTGCTGCAGATTCATTAACAAATCACGCTACGAATTTTTTAGCGCTGTGAATTCCTTGTTTAACCCTTTTGTTGCCAAGCACGTAACACCTACGTGCTGGCTTGGCTGGGCCTTAAGTGCCAAGCACGTAGGTGTTACGTGCTTGACTTTCCTCGCTTGTAGTTTAAAAAGTAAAAACAACAAATACTCACCTGACCCCTTGTTGGATCCGGCCGGGTCTCCTCTTTAATTTGGTGCCATCCGATCCCCCGTGGGGGGTCGGATGGCTCCAGGAGAGCCCCCGGAATAGGCCGCCCCCCCCCGCTTCTGCAGCAGCAGCTTCTAACTGTAAAAAAAAATAAAAATAAAAATGACATTCACTTACCTGTGTGTGCGCTGGCTCCCGCTGTCCCTCCTCTTCACCTGGGGGGCCTCCGATCCCCCCCCAGGACTTACCGATCTTCAGGAGAGAGCCTGGGAGGCTCTCTCCTCTCTTCTGCACGATGGCGGCCGCCATCATGCCTCTAAGCCCCGCCCCCTTGGGGGCGGGGCTTATGAAGTCATCCCGGCCCCGATCTCAGGCTTCAGCCTTCTCAGCTTCTCAGATGCCGGTGATCGGCACAGGGGAAGGAGGTGACAGGAGATCCTCTGATCTCCTGCCTTCTCCTTCTCTGGATGCCGATCACCGGCATCTGTCAGCTGAGCGGCGAGGGACAAGAGCTTGCAATCGAAGGTAAGTACAGTAAAAAAAAATGTTTTTTTTTCTAATAAAATACTTTTTATTATTGTGTGGTGTTTTTTTTTCACATTAACCCTTTGTGAGCTGGTAAGGGGTCCATGAGACCCCTTATACCAGTTCACAAGGCTGGGGGGGTGGCAAGTCACCTGCCCTAGCGGGTGGCTTGCCATTAACCCCCGCACCCCCATTACCTGCCTCCCCAAAGGCCAGGGGGGGGCAGAAGAGCCCGGGCCCACATAGGCTATGTGGGCTCGTAGGCTGCAGGGTGGGGGGGCCACCAAAGCTGGCCCCCCCACTCTGTGCCTACAAGCCCCCATAGCTGGTCCCGGGCTGGTTACTTTGGGTAAGGGGGACCCCACGTCATTTTTTTTTTTGGATTTTGAAGGGTTTTTAACCCTTCAAAATCCAAAAAAAAATGGGGTCCCCCTCCCCGGGAAGGCTTCTGGGCAGGAAAGGGTGTCTACCTATACATATGTGGTATCGCTGTAACCGGGAGAAATTGGGGTTTCTCACGCAATAAGATTTTATTGACAAACTTACATTTTTTATTACAAAAAAACTCTACAAATTGTAAAAAAATGTTTTTTTTTTGTTTTTTTTCACACATTTCACCCAAAAAAATTGAGAATACACCTAAAAAATACAAACAAGACATTTCATGTTAAAGCCCAGACTCTGTTGAAAAAAACAATATATAATTTTCCTGGGAAATCCCTGGAAATCCCTTCAAAAATGACAGTTGAATATGTGTAGCGCAAAATGGTGAAACATCGTCTGGCAACAGGGAGTGGCAAATGCTGCAGGTAGGCTGGCAGCGAAAGGGTTAAACCCCAGACCGCTGGCGGCGATGGATTTAAAATAGTTTTTAACCCCCAAACAACCATATTTTTTGATTGTAAAATTATACAAGTTTTTATAAACATTTTGTAATATGAATACATTAATATCAGACCTGTAATATCAATTCTGCACAAAATCTTTTTTTTTTTTTTTTTTACCTTAAAAAAAAATCCTAACATTGCAGAAGTGGTCACAGAATTTTTGACATTAAAAAAAAAAAAAAACATTACTAGCAATTAATTATGATTATTTAAAGATTGCTCCATTGAAATGCATTGGACCACGCCAGGGAGCGCCAGGTCATACCTGGTGCTGTGATGGGATTAGCAGCGGCGCTGTTAGTTGCAGTCGGCTACATGATGAATCCCGCGGTAGCTGTCGCTCTCGCCGGCGCTAGCCTCATTTAGCGTGATAAATGCGTCATTGTGGCCGACGCCGGGCGTACTTGAGTCGGTAGCCGCCGTTAGCTGGCGGGACCTGGCGCTCGTCAGACACTACCTGGCGCTATCGCTTGATGAATAAGGGCATTAGTCTGAGGGGTTGTATTGCTGGGAAGCATTGAAAGGGAAACTGCCTGTCAGGGGTATTTAAACCAAACCTTCAGCATCATTTAATGAAAAGTCCAAACCTTTAAAAACTATTCCCCAGCATCAAAATCTATTGGATTTTACGCTTTTAGTCGCATATTATTCTTTCCCCCACTGGGCTGCAACTCTGTTCAGGACTCTAGGATGGATGTTTAAATGCAGCCTGCAGACAGGAAGTGTCTTCTGACTACGCTGCTCTGCATTCTGGGATTGCTGTCCTTTCCCTGACCCCAGTTCTGCTGTGTCTGAACAAAGCACAGCAATAACCCCGCCCCCTGCACTTTATCCCGTGCCCTTCTCCTTAGCATGTATGATGTTTCTGAGTCAAGGTTCAGGAGGAAAGTGTTTTTAAGAAGCTTAATGATAGAACAAGGGGGCACAACCTGAAGCTAGTCGGGGGGAAGATCAGGAGCAATGTTAGAAAATATTATTTCACAGAAAGAGTAGTAGATGCTTGGAACAAACTTCCAGCAGAGGTAGTTGAAAAATCAACAGTCACTGAGTGAGCACATGTCTGGGATAAGCACACATCTATCCTAAGATAAAGAGAACATACAGTATGCACATAAGGGCAGACTAGATGGACCGTATGGTCTCCTTCTGCCGTCAACCTTCTATGTTTCTAAGATGGCGGCCCCCGTATCCTAGAGTCCTGAAAAGAGCTGCAGCCCAGTGGGGGAAAGAATAATAAGTGACTAAAACCTTAAAATATATTAATTTTAGATACTGGAGAATCGTTTTTTAAGGGTTTGGGATTTTCATTAAATCATGCATGTCTGGTTTAATTGTCCCACTTTGAGGACCCCAAAATTGGTCAGTGTAGTTAGAGGCTCCCTTGTTTGGTGAGAGCTGGTTGCACTAAGAAACAGAACAGTGGTAGACACTACTCTCTTGTCCCCCACAACCTTAAAAGCGTGCACGCCAGCAGCTTTTATAGGCACCAGGTTTGGGTGCAGTATCAGAGGCAGCACTGCGTTCTGCAGTGGAGTGCAGTGTACGGGCACATCATTGGCAGAGCCAGTCACAGACTCCGCCATCTAGTAACTGTCAGAAGTTTGCATTAAAAGACTTGGAGGCTGCATCCTGACACATGTGTTTTAGAGCATTTTCAGGGTTATGGAACTGTCACAGGAGAACGAAAGTTAGAAATACAAGGCAAACTATACATTTATTTCATTCCGGCAGCAGCATGGACACATTTTCTTCTTGAGCAACAAAGAGACTGCTCAGCCAGACAGGTAATAGCTTCTCTGAATGTTTGGTAAGTAGGATTGTTTTCTTAGCGCAGGCTCCGATGGTTGCAAATGTGTTTTACTACTGACTTCCGGCCTCAGGAGAGAAAAGCGAATGTTACTACATGTAACCGGTTACATAAAAGGGTCAAACGGAGGGCAGGTAAAAATGATTACAGGCCGGGTGGTTCACCCCTAAAACACTACAACCACCTGGTCCTATGTAAGGACCATAAATAAATGATTCCAGTGTTTATTATAGTTTCTTAGCTGATGACGACTAGATCACAGTCCTGCAGCTTGATCTCACCCCCAGGACTTCAAAGCTGATTGATGATCGGGATAATACAACTATTTGTTCAGAAGGCAATAGGTCGGCGTTCTTTGGTCTGCTTACAAGCTGTGATAAAACACAAGCCACTTTGTGGAGAAATCTGGAGCAATACCCTGGGCGACCCGCTGGCCTTTCCCGCTGTGCAAACCTATTTAGGCTAAAGGAGGGAACACGTCCATGTCTAAAGGGAACTGGGGATGCGTCAGCATTGCCGAGCTTTGTGTATCATCAGGTCTGTTTGCCAACCAGCGCCCGTGCATGCGTCATTGGATCAGCAGTCAGGTAAATTGTACTGGAATCTGGGAGGGGTTCACAAAGCAGGGCATGCCAAATAAAGAACAAAAGCCCAGGATAGTGAAAATCTTGAGTTTTGTTCCACTTTAATAAAATGGGGCTAAAGAGAGCAAAAGACCCTCTACTCAATAGGTAAAGGAAAGTATTTACACAGTGCCCAACCCAAGGACTAATAGATTTTGACCATAACTCCTTGCAGAGCCATGCAAATAATTTCTTTATGTCTGTATGCCGCGCAAGGCACTTAGAAACCTACTGTGGGTGCAATTCCAAGGATTAGCTTACAATTTACATAGGCAAACACCTTCCACTTGTGAACATGTGTTTCGGGTGTGTGGCCCTCATCAGCACAGGACCCAACACCCACAATTATTCTTGGTGTCTGCATAGGCAGCCAAGTCGCTTAACCTACTATATAATTGTGCACAGGAAGACACAGAACAAGTAAAAGCAGCTACTCATTTATCTTTCCACTGACCTACTATAGTGTTGTGGCCATAAAAATGGTTTCTCGATATGTACATAAAGGTATATATTGAACAGATTTATTGTGCCCCACCACGGGCCCCCATCATCAGCCCCAACCCGCCCCCCCACCCCCCCCCCCCCCTCCCGGGCCGGACATTCACCGGGTCCTGTTGATGCTGGATATGCTTACGCACAGTGGTGAGGGAGACGTGCTGTGTGTGCTAAGTGGCAAGAGAGGCGTATGGGTGCATGCACGGCAGCGGATGGCCATGCATGGTAATGAGGGAGGCACAGAGGAAAACATAATGCGTGTGGCCAGCATGGAGGGTGGAGGCATGGCTGGGTTGGTAAGTACAGTATGTATGGTGCTGGGCTGGTGGTGTAGGTAGCCTTGCCAGGGCCCCTTGTTCCACGGGCCAGGGGGCACATGTCTGAACTGCCTCTATGATATGTACACCCCTGATTATACCTTTAAGGGTAGGACCATATTTGCAGTTCCTGCCCCAAAGTTCTACTGAACCACTGCCCTGCTGTTTCCAAAACTACCCAAAACTACAATGACACACATTGGATCATATGCAAAAGCTTAGAATGCTGTTAAGGAAAATAACCTCAGATCACAATAGGGCTCTCGAGTGGTTTAGAAGGCATGCCTGAAGTTTAAAAAGGAATTACATAAATTGTTAAACAATTATTCCACTATCTAAAAGATTATAGAGCGGAGATGATATCTAGGTCATGTTGAACCTGAATACTCATTCTGAGAGCATAGGTCAAGGTGCTGAAGAAGTCTAAAAACTTTCATCATTTAAAAATGTTAGAGCCTATCATTAAAAAAGCACTGTCCAAACTGGATTAAAGCGGTGGAGGGAATTCCAAAAAGAGTAAGGGGTGCTCATACCTGGAAAGAGACTAGGACTTCTACAACTAACCATAAATCAGAAGACATGTTTTACAGACGCCAAACACAGCGTCTCATCAGACGGCCCTGATACCAGGTATAAAGCAAGGTGGTTGGGATGTCTTGTGGTTTGGGTTGTTTTGTTGCTTCAATGCCTGGACGGCTCACCACTATAGAGATAGAATCTGATATGAAATTATAATTATACCAGGGTCTGCTTGAGGATAAGATGACACATGCCAAAAGATTATAGATCAAACAAAAGCAGACTTTGCAACCTAACAATGATCCTAGATTTTCCAGTAATTCCCCAAATAGAAATCCCAATGAGCTGGGGGCAGATAAAAAAGGGTGAGCAAGCAAGCAACTCCTTAAAGTCGTACAGCAGGGGAAAAAAAACAAAAGGGTACTTATCTTTTGTCCTGTGCCACTGGTCACTGCAGGTCCAGTGCTCCAGACCCCTCCCAATCACTTTATCAGGCCCCTGCAGAAGCCTCCGCCTCCTGTATCATCCGGGGGACGGAACCTTGACACGCTATCAATCGCGGAGGTGCCAGAGAATAGAATTTCAAGCTCCGGACAGCTCGGGAGGTGGCGGCTGCAGTTCGGGTGAGGTCTAGAGTGCCGGACCTGCAGTGACCAGTGGCGCAGGACAAAAGGTAAGTACCCATTTGTTTTTTTTCCCCTGCTGTATGACTTTAAAAGTCTAAAATTGAAAGAGATATATAGACAATGAAATAACTACTAGAGGTTGTCCATACCAAACAGGACAATAACACTACAGTATTAGTATCAGGGGTGTATATCCTTTTTTCTGGTTTAACTGCTTACATTTGCTGAGAATCATACTTTCTATGGCTGATATATAGTCTTAGGTACAATCTAAACAGAAGGTTGTAGGTTTCCCATTGGTCTCTCGGTGCAAGGATGATTTCAAGTGGGATTGTAATACAATTCCAAGAACTTGTTCAAAGTTCAAATTTAAAGAGCGTAAAAGTCAAGTAGTACCATCCATCACAGTACAGCTTCTGTCACCACAACCCTGTGTGTTAGGAATGTGCTCTTTCATGGTTCCACAAGAAAATAATGCTGATCCCTCACCACCATCAGTGCTTTACCCCATGCAGATAGCACATATATATATATATATATATATATGTTCCATACAAATCCATAATGACATTCTTTAGCTTCCATCTGCATGAACTTTGCATGCCCCCCTACTTTTTCATGGGTTCCTGGGTGTTTCATATTAATAATGGCCATTAATATTGGCTTGTATAAATTAGATAGGGGCATGCTTCTATAGGGTGAAAGGATTTATGTGAACGCTGTTATGTACTTGTGGGATGGAGGCAAAATATAGTAAGTTCTTTGGGTATAAAAATGTCCTGTGTCCTCTGCACAAGAAAGGACTATAGCAACTTTTGACTTGAAGTCATTCTTCAGGCAAAAATAAAAAACTCCCCCGCAGGTGATGGCTGCTATTCCAGCATGCTGACACTTACAAAAACGCTCGATCCTAGTCTTGCGCAGCCGCCACCAACATCGGTCGGTCGTTTTCATTCAACACTCAGAGGACCAACACGCTATTCATCACAGGCATTATGGCATGTCCCCCTTCATTGCGGAGAATAGAGTTTCTGTGATGATGAAGCAGGGCTGGCTATCAGGTATTGATGAACGCAAGCTGTTTCAAGGCACGGGACTGGGATCGGCCATTCTGGTAAGTGTCAGCACGTCTAAATAGCTCTGATCACCCGCGGGGGATTAAAGGTGAGTTCTGCATTTTTTTTCTGCCTGCAGAATGACTTTAAGAGGCCAAATAACAACAAGCTAAACATACACACAAACCGATGTCACATTTTATGTTGTCCTCAAGATCATATCTCAACCTCAACCTACTACCAGCCTCAGCATTAAAGGTCAATACTCAGTAGCGAACTAAACTTCAACTGCCTCAATACCAAAGGTTATATCTCAACTCGCTGCTGCCTCAGTACAAAAAAGTACCTGCTGCAAAACCAAAGGTCAGATCTCAAACCACTACTTCCTTATTACCGAGGGTCATATCTTAACACATTTCTGTCCCAATAACAAATGCAACCCACCACGGCCTCAATGCCAAAAGTCATATCTCAATCCACTACTGCCTCAAGACCATATCTCAACCCAAAGGTTATTTCCCAACCCTTCACCAATTATTATTATTATTATTGTTTATTTATATAGCGTCATCATCTTCCGTAGTGCTTTACAAAGTAGTAATTACAGACAGATACTAAAGAACGTATCTCAAACCACACCTGTCTTAATACGGTGGGTCATATTATCAACATACTACTTCTTCAGTATCAAAGACCATAACTCAAGCCAGTACTGCCTCAATGTCAAAGGTAATATCAACCAATTACCCACCAATACAAAAGGTCATATCTCTAGTCCAATACCCTAGGTTGAATCTTAACCCACAACTGGAAATTTCCTAACCCACTACTGACAAAAGCTAGCTTGTGTGGTAACCCCACCATACCTTTACCCCCTTTTTCCCCCTGGCATTTTTCACTTGCCCCAGAATACCCATTACTGAAAATGTCTGCATTTTGTCCTTGGCTTTTTTATCCCTTGCAGCACATCTGCAGCATTTATGGTTCTCTTTCTTTGTCTCTCTTACTGGGTTTTTCGCTTGCTGTTTTTTTACTTTGATGCTTTATGGCTGCTCTAACGTAGAGATGCTTGAAATTTGAAAACCTAAGCTGCATTTACTAAACTAGTCACCGAGATCTTCATCACATGTCCCCAAAACGTCTTTGTATCTTGCCGGCTGTCACCATGGATGGAAATAAACCTTTCCAGCATATTTATAGTGCACTTCCATTTGTGTAACCACTTCCAACAGAGATCTTTGAAGAACGAGTTAAAAACAGGATGTCATCTCTCCCCCGCCAGCCTCACACCCACTCATTCAGTCCGGCAACACTCCTATTATTCCACTGGCAGCACTGGGAAAGGTGTAGGAGGAGGACAGCCATGAGTGCTGGAGATAACGCTAATCCCAAGTGTGGGAAAACAAACAATCACTGTCTACCTTTCCTAAAGCCACACAAATATGGAACACTGGGGAATCAGAAACCCAACTTGTCTTCTCACTACATCACTGGAGAGAGAACAAAAAAACAAACACCAACAATATACCCTAACTCCAATGTCCTTATCCTTGTGAGTGTAGATTGTCATTATTACTATCAGCATTATTAATATTTATATTGTTATTATGAACAAAAAATATGACAGTAAACACGACACAAGATCACAAAGTCGGTTTTCCTATTTCATTACCTATTGGGATCTTCCCAAGCTCCTAAGATGATGTGATGTATCAGTGAATTGTGAAGCCCAACAGGGTGGTCTTTTGCATTTTACCAATTGGTAATTGCTAATTTGTTTCAAATGCCCCCTGAAGGGGGAGTCCAGTCTGATCTTTGGTTCATGGGGGCAGCCATGATGATATTAGTGTGGCATGCCATTGTCTTTTATTGAGATGTTTGAGACAAACTACCCTTGGTTTTCCTCTAAATAGGAGTCATTAGGGTTAGGGGTGTAAATCGACCCAGCTTTGGTGGCTCCTGGCCCTGCAGGCTACAAGCCGGCATAGCCTATGACCACGGTCTCTTCTGCCCCCCCAGGGTTTGGGGAGGCAGGTAATGGGAGAACTTCGAGTTAAAGGCAAGTCACCTGCTAGTCATGGGCACGCTCCCTGTTAGAGGGTAGCTGGGAATGCGGTCGCCACCGTGCTCGGATCTGCTCGTAATGGACAAAGAGGAATGAGCGGATCCGAGCGCGCTGATTGGACGAGTGCCCGCACATACGCCATAGGGCCGGGAAGAAGTTAGTTTGTCCGGGTGACCTGGGGGGTTTCACAATGTGGGGCATCCCCAATTGGGGTGCCCCAAGGACCAAAACCCAGTATAGCCAAAATCTTTGCGAGCTTGTAAGACAATGTGATGTGTCAATGAATTAGCAAATCAGGTGTGCGCATATCTGTGCACCTGTCCAAACATCCAAATTGACTGGCCATCAGAAGTCACAGGTGGCTTGGTCCTGGCACCCCCCCCCCCCCCCCCCCTTTGCAAACCAGCATTTGTTTTTGCAAACTACCAGGTAGAACCATAGTTCCCTTTAAATAAACCAAGAAAAGCAAGAGAGAAAATCACTCTAGTAAATGTGTTTAAGGTAAATTTAATTTAAATGAATCTAAATTAAATGAAAAGTTTTTTCAGAGAGCTGAAGCCAAGCTGATTGGATCTTTAATTTATAATTCCGTGTTCGTGGCCACCCCCTTCACTACGCCATGGCGGCTAACAAACAAACCCTTCTTCCAGTTAAATGAAGGTGAGAATGGGTCGTTTCTCGAGCGTTAATGGGAAACGACACAAAATAAAGTATCTATGTTCTCTCGCAGAGTGCGCATCTATTTAAAGGACATTCTGGTTTGGCTTCATCGGCTGAACAACCTGACAACAGCCACCGGCCAAAGTCATCAGAGGCTGGACAGAAATGTACTTGTTGCCGGTTTGGAAAAGGGGAGGAGGGACGGGCTCGTTGAGGACAAGGGGAGGAGTAGAGCGAATAAAAACTTGCTTTTGCTAAAGTGTTTATTGGCCTTTGGCAGCCACTGAATTTACATACCCTTAAAGCAAAGTCTATATATATATATATATATATATATATATATATATATATATACATATTCTTTATTACCTGTCAGATCAAAACATATTTAACGTTCCCTAGCCACTCATCACCTACCTCTTCCTACCACAACCAATGGGTCTGACTCAGGCCCAGCATCAGCACCCGGCAAGGCCAGTCAGATGCCAGGGCCCCCACCCCCCCAGGGGGGCCCACTGACAACTTGCACATGTGGTTAACCCTTTTAGTGCCAGCTTTGTGAGTGTCACGTAGTAGCCTCTCCTGCCGTTAAGTGGCAGCTACATGAGACTCACTAAAAAACAGCTCCAATAAAGGGTTGGAGGGCAAGCAGCCCTTCTTAGTTTTGGCCATGGAATTGACCCGCGTCTCTCCACCGCAAAGGGGCCTACTGAGACCATGACGTCCAAGGGCGCACATAAACCTGGAGCCGGCCCTGGTTTGACTAATACCTACTTACTCTCTCACCTCTTTCCACCCAGGTAGAACATGGAGAACTGGCCTGTTTGTCCACTATCTCCCCCCTAAGTTGTTTGCAATCATTTAAAATCATTGTCCAGGTAGGGGTTAAATCTTAACATGCAGGTCCACTTCCTGTAGCATTGCCGACCTTGGTGTTTACTTTCACTTTAAAGTGATACTGCAGGCAAAGGCAATTGTTAGACCATTGTGTCGGGCTACATTTGCCATTGTCCCTGTTTTCCGTTTTTAAATTGAAGAAGAAATGGTTTACAGTTTCACCATATGACTTATCTCCTGAAAAATGGAGCATGGCCCTTGGAGTTGTGCTGCTGCATAATAATCAACATAATAGAGGGGTCTGTAGGCCGATATTATGCTTCAAACACCTAACACTCTAGCAACAGGGAGAAAGCACAGTCAAACACCCAGACTGTGCTTTCTCCCTGTTGCTAGAGTTCTTACACATTGGATAGAATCAGTTTATACACACCAGCAGAGTCATTTCTAATCTACAATGTCCACAGTCTGATGATCAGTAGTGAAGGGAGGCCGTGCAGGCTCTATTGTCTTTCTCCAAAGCTGTGATTATGCCACCTAATCACAAATACAAGCACACAGTCAAAAGCAAATTAGCTGTGGTGGTGATTAAAACGCTGATTAGGTGCGGTGGTGATTGAAATGTCAATTAGGTGCAGTGGTGATTGAAACGCTGATTGGCTGGGCTACTCATATGCCAATTAGGAACGTGCCCGAGGGGAGAAAGGCTGAATGGAAAGATGGCTGCATACACTGACCCTGTGTGTGTTCACTGGTGCATTTTACCGGTGTGTTCAGCAGTGTGTGGTTTATGTGTTGCACATTTGCACAGGTGGGTTAAAAAAAGAGCATGAACTTAATTTAATGCGCAAGCACACATTTATCAAATGAGCACATTATCATTATCATTACTAGTCTGTTCTGACAAACGAGGAGGAGATATAGACTACCAGGAGAGCCCTATGATTGGTGGTCTATGGCAAAGGAATTCAAGGGTTGTGCCCCTACTCTTTGCCTGTCTAAGGGTAGTAGTGTGGTAGAAGCCTGAGCAATTAAATTGAGGAGTAGGTAGGTCTTACAGGGGATTGGAGGGGTATAGCAGAGCATAGCAAATCTGGATGCCCTGGGGCAGGGATGCTCAACCTTTTGATGAGCGTGGGCCACTTAAATGATCTGAAACCAGGTTGTGGGCCACATAGGTTCAGAATTTTTTGACTTGGAACAGCATAATGAAGATTTTCTACAACAATCAGGATGCCCACTGGCTCCACAACCTCCACTCATATGTCTTTCCACCACACCCCTACATTCATAGGTAACAATTCCCACAAAGCACATGGCAATTGGCTGACCTCTCTGAATATATGCGTCCATTAATTATAGCCAATAAATAAATAAATATATATATATATATATATATATATATATATATATATATATATTATATCTCCCATCAGTCCCACATCTTAACCAAGTTCCCAATACTCAACACACCTAAGCTCCCACCAATGATAATCATATAATTAATATAGAAAAACTATTTTACCAAATTAGTTGCCAAAGATTTCACCCAGGGATAGTGTTGTGCAATCAATGTCCCCATGTTCCTGCAAACCACCACTGCCACCTCTATTTGCCAGTGCTCCCCTCCTATATCACTCTCTGTGCAATCACCATCCTTACAGTACCCTTATTGAACCTCTACACCCCAGTTCTATTTACCCCTCCCACTTTCCCCACAGCAGGTCAGAGGCCACATCAGATGGCTCTGAGGGCCACATGTGGGTTGAGCATTTATGCCCTAGGGAGAGGGAATCTGGCGTCCCTGGAGTCACAGATTCCAGGGTCGCCTGTGAAGGGCTTTGGTCCACTTTGAGGTGATCGTCCTTCATGAAGGACTGCTCCTCCATCCAGAATTTATGCTTCTGTTCCTCCCCCGCCTGGCTGCTAACCAATGCCTCCTTTCCCCTTCTTGTCAGATTATCACAGCGTACCCACGACAGGCCTTCCGAATCCCCACTTTAGGCCTACGCGATCACAGCTACAGGTGAGCGGGGATGTGCCCGGGAGCGCTCACACTATGCAGGAAATGGTGAACGTAACAAGTGCCGCTGATTGAGTCTCATAAACTCTTGGTCCGGTTTTGGTCCACTTTAAAGTGCACCAAAACCCAGGATTTTGACTAACCTGGGTTATGGTCCTTGCCCACGGGGCACCCGAAACCCCCCAGGTCGCCGAAACCAACTCCCCTCTTCCCGGTCCTATGGAGCATGTGCGGCTGCTCGTCCAATCAGTGTGCTCGGAGCCACTGACGTCACGTCGTCTAAGCTTCATCTAAGGACAGCAGCTCTGAGCGCGCTGACAGCCGCATCCCCCGCTTCCCTCTAACAGGGAGCGTGCCCGCGCGGGCCATTCACAAATGCCTGGCGCCCTGCTAGAGGGATAGTGGCTGTGGCTTGCGCAATCGCCGTTGGACCAGGAAAGAAGGTAAGTGTATGGGGCGACCGGGGAGGGGGTGGTTCACACAGCGGAGCATCCCGATTTTGGATGCCCGGGGGGGGGGGGAATTGATCGACCCAAGAATCTTATAGATTCCCAGGCCGATCACTGGGGGTTTTGGTCCACTTTAACTTCTTAGCTGCTAAGCGAAAGGTCCTGCCAAAACCTTGCTGTAGGGCACCATAAATGCCCCCCCCCCCTCCGTGGGTACCGCTGTGTTATCCAAGTGAAGATGAGCAAAACTAAGTACAACATAATAATTACAGAAATGAGAAACATAAGTTTGTACAAGTTCCTCTTGAACCTAGAAAGTGCCCAGCTGCGGAATCAGCGCCCGGCCTTCCCTCCATCTTGGCTCCAGCAGCTTCATACAAACAGAATATGACGACGTGGGGATTGGGGGGGGGGGGGGGTCGTATGGAAAGTGAAGTTTGCCGAGGAGTGACCTAAATACAAGTCCATGAGCGTTATGTAACCAGATGCTTCCCTCAATCTGCCAAACGAAAAAAAGCCATTTTAGGATTGTGCTCTGTGTGTTTTGGAAGATGGAGTTCTCCTGAATATTTTAATCCATCTGTCTTCGTTCGTTCATTTACAGTCTCTGGGCTGCTACAGACGCACATTATGCATGCTTAAAGCGGGCCAAAACCGGACCTAGAGTCCAAAAGACTCTAAGGGGTTTATTCATCAAGGGATAGCGTCAGGTAGCGGCAGGCAGCATCTGGTGAACGCCGGGCGCTGTACACAAAACCACATTTATGAAAGTGATTCTGGTGAGCGATTCTAACAGCGCCATGTAGCGTCCGATGCATTATTACAGGCGGCTCAGCGTATAGCGCCGGCACTCTGGCTTCCAGAGAGCCAGGTATTACCTGTCGCTACCTGTCGCTGCCCCATAGCTTTCAATGGACGTTCCTTTTCTTCTATTTAAGCAGGGTTGTTTTCTCTCAAATAATTGTCACCTCTTCTGGCCTAGAAAGAGTCATTTTTGAAAACTTTTTAGATTTTTTAGTTTTTTTATGCAGAATTGTCATTACAGGTCTGGCACTAAAGTGTTAATGTCACAGTGTTAAAACAATGTCATTCCATGTGTTTTTGCTTTGTTACTGGTGGATATGTGTTCAAAAACAGACTTTAATCACACAGCGTCTGGCGCTCTATGCTAAAGCGACGAGATCCAGACCGCCGACGCTGTGTATGTCTGTTTTTTTGTTGAATAAGGTGTAAATTGCTGAGAGTCGGTCGCAATGAGCTGGCACTACCTTTCGCTCCCTGCAGCACTGTACTAGTGTTGGAACGCCCAACATACATCTCATTCATCAATGCTGGCCAGGTTACTACAGCGACTGAGGCGCTCTGTTACAGCGCCCGATAGCCAATCACAGCATATACTAGCGGTTGCTCTTAGTGCCTCTGTACAGACGCTCATTTGCCGATACCCGGCGCTAGCAATGGATCAGCCTGCCAGTCTGGAAGGGTTTCCTGGTCCTAGGATCCAATGCTGCTCTGATGGGCGATTGGCAGAGGGGGTCTGATTTGGAGCATCCCTCTCTATGCTCTCTCTTCCTCCCTCTGACTTGAATGTCAGCAGATCCCAACCTAGCCATGGAAGATAACCAGGGCACAGGCAAAACTAGCAGGCACTGCAGGGCATCCCAATTTGATATGCCTCTTAAAGCAGAATTCCACTCACACGCTCTAAATCTGGGCGCTATAGCATAGAGCGCCAGACGCTGTGTGATTAAAGTCTGTTTTTGAACACATATACACCAGTAACAAAGCGAAAACACATGGAATGAGTCATGACATTGTTTTAACACTGGGACATTAACAATTTAGTGCCAGACCTGTAATGACAATTCTGCATAAAAATATAAAAAATCCAAAAAGTTTCAAAAATGTTTGTTTGCAGCCAGGAGAGGTCACACAATAATTTGAGCAAAAAATAAATAAAATTAAAAATGTCAAACACGCTGTTTAAACACAAGCAAATGAACGGCCATTGAAATGTATAGGAAAGCGACACTGATCGAAAAGTAATACCTGGCGCTCTGGAAGCTAGAGCGCCGGCGCTATACGCTGAGCCGCCTGTAATAATACATCGGGCGCTACATGATGCTGTTAGAGGCGCTCACCAGATTCGCTTTCATAAATGTGGTTTTGCGTACAGCGCCTGACATTCACCAGACGCTGCCTGCCGCTACGAGGTGCTACCTGGCGCTATCCCTTCGTGAATAACCCCCTTAGTATGTCTTGCAGTATAGATGGAGCGAGGTGATATCAGCTCAGAGTTGAGATGGAATGGAGCGAGGCCAGAGGGGGGGAGACTTATAATGAATTCATGAATAAATGTATAAAATCAGGATAGGGAATGTGATACGGGGTTGAGTGGCTGCTCTAAAAATAAATAGATAAATAAATGTGGCTTGGCTGTGCCGATTCCTCAGATTCAGAGAATGGAGCAAGGAAACAGACGACTTGAGATTTAAGCATGAAAATTCAAACAGCTCCAAACACCAGCGGGCCTTACGTTCCTGGCCTGCCTGCCAGCCTGGCTACGTGGTGCAAGGCTTGGTCCCAGGGCCAGTTGAAAGGTGTGGGGGGTCGGGCGAAACAGGGCTCCCGTCCTGGGGCCACCATCATTTTGCAAGGGAAAATTCATCTACAGTTACATTCAGGGGCCTCCACTAGACTTTTTGGGGTTTCCAACCTGTTTTCCTGGGATACCACCTCCCGTTTGTAATTAGGTCAAAACCACTAGACTTTTTGGGGTTTCCAACCTGTTTTCCTGGGATACCACCTCCCGTTTGTAATTAGGTCAAAACCACTAGACTTTTGGGGGTTCCCAACCTGTTTTTATGGGATACCACCTCCCGTTTGCAATTAGGTCAAAACCACTAGACTTTTTGGGATTCCCAACCTGTTTTTATGGGATACCACCTCCCGTTTGTAAGTAGGTCAAGTATCACCTTTTTTATTACTAATACAAACTTCTCTGGGAGGGCGGAGGTATTAACCAAACCATGCAAGCTCTTCTTCCAGCAATGCAGTCATCTCAAGAAGCTCCTCTGCTACACGCTATCTGTTAATTCTATTGTAGGAGTAGTTTGTCTGTCGTGTTTCATTCCCCCAATGTATACCCCCAGTTGCCTTGAGTAACACCAGAAGGGAGCTCAAGTACCACTGGTTGGAAACCCCTGTGCTAGAGCCTTGGGCTACCGCCTTAGCTAATTACTGATCTACTGCTTGTAGATATGCTAACTAAAGAGTTCAATGTGTAATGTAATTCAGCTCCTATTTCAGTCATGGATGTTAAAGTGGACCGTCACCCAGGGGTGATCGGCCCGGGAATCTTATAGATCCGAGATTGGGATGTCCCGCGGTGAGGGACCCCCCCAAAACCCCAAAAAAACTTACCTCATCGGCGGCGGCGTTTGTGAATGGCCGGCGCGGGCGCGCGCACTGTCAGAGGGGCGCGCGGGAGGCGGCGGCGGACGCGCTGTGTTGTCCGCCGCTGTCACCCGCTTGTCCGTCGGCAGTGATTGGTCAGCGCGGCCATGTGGGAGCGTGGTGAGGTGAGTTTTGGGGGCTTTCTGGGGGGTTTCAAACAGCGGGGCACCCTTAATCGGGGTGCCCCCCTGAAGTGGACCAAAACCCAGGATAGTCAAAATCCTGGGTGTTGGTCCACTTTAAGCACAGCTTAACACAGTGCAGGGGGCGATATAGAAACAAAGAAGAAGAAGAAGACATAGAAGGTTGACAGCAGAAGGAGACCATACGGTCCATCTAGTCTGCCCTTATGTGTATACTGTATGTTCTCTTTATCTTAGGATAGATGTGTGCTTATCCCAGGCATTTTTACATTAACTTACTGTCAAACTTTCAACTTCCTCTTCTGGAAGTTTGTTCCAAACATCTACTACTCTTTCTGTAAAATAATATCTTCTAACGTTGCTCCTGATCTTCCTTCCAACTAGCTTCAGGTTGGGCCCCCTTGTTCTATGATTAAACCGGACCAACACCCGTTTTTACCTAAACAGGTGTTGGTCCCGCTGTGTAGGGATTGTAAGAAGCGAGGGGGGGCATCCAGAATGCTGGAGCCGCAAGCAGGAGCAAAACACATAAATAACTTGTTTTACTCACATGCATACTGAGCCAGCGGCGAGAACGGAATCCCGCGATTGGCCGCCAGGCGGTCACGTGGGTGCAGTCGCATCCTCTGTGCCGGCCACCGGCAGGACCTGCCCACGTGACCGCCCGGCGGTCAATCACGGGACTCCGTTCTCGCCGCTGGCTCGGTATGCAGGTGAGTAAAACAAGTTATTTATGTGTTTTGCTCCTGCTTGCGGCTCCAGCATTCTGGATGCCCCTCCTCGCTTCTTACAATCCCTACACAGCGGGACCACCAACCGTTTAGGTAAAAACGGGTGTTGGTCCGGTTTAAATTTATTGAATCCTTTCACCTATTTAAAGGTCTCCATCATGTCCCCCCTCTCCCTTCTTTCATCCAATCTGTACAAATTAATTTCTCTCCTGATAAGTTCTAAGTTTAAGTCCTTCCACCATTTTTGTTGCCGGCTTTTGGACCCGTTCTATTTGAATAATGTCTTTTTGCAGGTAAGGTCTCCAGAACTGCACACAGTATTCTAGCTGTGGCCTCACCAGGGCTCTATACAGCGGCATCACAACCTCCCTCTTCCTACTGGTGATGCCTCGAGCTATGCAGCCGAACAGCCTGCTTGCTTTTCCCACTGCCTAGCAACACTGTCCTCTCATCTTGCAGCTTTTAGTAACCAGTATCTCTAAATCTCTCTTATCTGAAGTCCTGGCTAACACAGTGCTACCCATACGGTGCTCAGAGGATTCCTTCTACCCAAGTGCATGATTTTACATTTAGTGACATTGAACTCTAGTTACCACTGTTATCTATCCAGTAAAGCTGAATCATTTTCAGAGGGGTTGAAAATCCCTCTGTGCAGGATGGCATCCTCTTTGAAAACCCAATTTTTTTTACACCTTCCCAGCGAAGCCAGGCCTTGCAATTGGATGTCAGCAGGCTTATGGTCTAGGCCAGGGTTATCCCAACCAGTTATATTAGTACCAGTGGTAACTGGTGGTACTCAAGCTTCAAGGCCTCCATGGATGAAAAGTGGAGAGACATGAAATAATGCACACAAGCTACTACTTCAACAGCATTCAACAGGTGGCCAAGTCAACAAGCCACAAGCATGGAGCATTGGCATTGCTGGCAAAGGAGCTTGTGTCCTTGGACAATGTGAAATACATATAGTTCACCCTCCTGTGAAGTTGTATAAGTGGTTGCGTGGTGGTGCTTGAGATCATTGGAAAACTAAAAGTGGTACTCTACGAAAAATGGTTAGGAAACCCCTCTTCCGGCCATCGGGAAAATGCTTCACCACCGTGACCAGTGGAGGCCTATCGTGTGGCCCAGGAGGGTAGCAGCCTCAGGAATGATTGCCACTCTCTTATCAATCAGCATAATATGCCTCTTATTAATATGAACAAAACCTAGACTGCAAAAATCATCACAAGATTTTCACCTGCGCCTGGCCAGTAAGTGTCCAGTCCGCAATGCAACTTTCATGTTTTTCCTACTGAGTAACCTGAATGTGCTTCGTCGCCAGTCAAGTGCACTCCATGGCTAAGGCTATAGCATCACAGGACACATGATGAGCAGGGGTGAAAACTGACAAGGAAAACTGACAAGGTGCTCCCCCCAGTCTATAGTCTCAAGGCAGAGCCATGGCACATGTATGAGGTCTGGCCAGGGACCAGAATTGGGCAAGCTCCCAAGATGCATCTTGGGGGCTACAGGTAGGCCTGCAATGATTCGGGGACATTACAGTAGGTGAAAATAACAATTTTCAGTTCTACACCCTAAAAGAGAAGTATTGTCAGGGGCTTTGGCTAAATTCATTTAATATGTTCAGTTGGTTTTGGTCCACTCTAAATTGATGGTACCGAAGCTTGTTGGTAATGCAATGGCAGATGACCAATGCCATACCGCACAAGCCCCTCTGAAAATCCAGTTTTTCTTACACCTTCCTCGCACATCCAACGAAGCCAGGCCTCACAATTGGATGTCAGCAGGCTTATGGTATAGACCAGGGTTATCCCAACCAGTGGTACCAGTACCAGTGGTAACTGGTGGTACTCAAGCTTCCTTTTCGTGGTATTCAAGGCCAGCAGGGATGAAAAGTGGAGATACATTAAGTACTGCACACAAGCTACTACTCCAACAGCATTCAACAGGTCAACATGTCACAAGCACAGAGCACTGGCATTGCTGGCAAAGGAGCTTGTGTCCTTGGGCCATGTGAAATAGTCACCAGTCCCAAGGCAGAGCCACGTGTACGAGATCTGGCCAGCGACCAGAAATGCGCAAGCTCCCAAGTTACATCTCGGGGGCTACAGGTAGGCCTGCAATGATTCGGGGACATTTCGGTAGGCAAAAATAACTATTTTCAGTTCTACACCCCAAAAGGGAAGTATATTCTGGGGCTTTGGCTAAATTAATTTAATACATTAAGTTGGTTTTGGTCCATTCTAAATTGATGGTACCAAAGCTTGTTGGTTATGCAAAGGCATTGACCGATGCAATCCCATAAAACCTCCTCTGAAAACCCAGTATTTCTTACACCTTCCTCGCCCACCCAACGAAGCCAGGCCTCGCAATTGGATGTCGGCAGCCTTATTATTGTTACGGAAGCTTGTTGGTAATGCAAAGGAAGATGTGTGTAGGGACTGCCATGATGCAGAGGCTTTTGCACTGGGGGCAGAACATCAGCTAGGGCTTCTTGGCTGGCAGGGTACAGGTGGCTTGATGGGATGCCAGGCTTGAATGGGGTTGCTGCAAACAGCAGCTCAGCTGGCCCAAAAGGATTGGCCGAAGAGACGTATCTGCTTGCATGAGCCACGACAACAGGAGGAGCTTTGAGGAACTTTCTAGAATATCTCAAAACCTTCCTGCACATCACATATACTGATCCTTTCTTTTCAGACATTTCTTGGTAGACCCTAAGAGCTGGCTATTTAAAAATCTGTCTGCAGCCTCCTTCCATCCTCTAAGGTACATGAAAGTTCCTTTTGCGACACCATGCCCAGAGGCAAAAGCACTTTCCTAGAAGAAAATCAAACGAAACGTCAAAAAAACACGACCAAGATGTTTACTTAAAACCTGAGGATGATGAAAATGCTGATCCGAAGGTTTCGCATATCAGTCACAACCGGATTTCCCCAGCACGTTTTTTGGAGAACGTCGATGCTCATTTTTATTCTGAAAGCAAACACGTTTCTTCTCAGCTTTCATGTTTTTCCTACTGTTGACATCATTGTTTAAGCTGGCCGTAGATGTCAGTCTCACTATCCTAAGATGTTTTTTGGGCCAGCTTCATTCATTAACAGGAACGTCTAACACCTGTGGCCATCCGAACCCCCAGAAGGGCTTTATGACAAGAACAGCTGGCGAAGTATAAAGATCAGTGACGTCATTCTTTTACCAATAGGCGGCTGGGGTAACGTTTAAAGAATAAAACTTTCTTTAACTTTTTAGTTACACCTTAGAGGTAAAAGGGAGATAACCCCCTCTTACCAAATTTACTGATTTCACCCTGGGGAGGGGGGGGCACTTGCTTTTCAGGGATTCATCAATTTTACTATGAAATACTTCATTACATACAAACCATTAAAATTGCACATTTCTCCACATAATACATTACACAAGTGTTCGATTATACATTTTGGCTGGTTTGGTTAGGCTTTAAAATGTTCTTATCATGACAGATTCCGCCAGCGCGTTTCACCCAAACTGGCTTCCTCAGGGAAGATTATAATTATAGGATTATATCAATTATTTTATGCCTTTTGGGACTATGGCCCTTATTTATGAAGGAATAGCTACAGGTAGCGACGGGTGAGCGACCGGTAATGACGGGCACCGCCACGAGAACGCCGGCTCCCCACCACAATCACACATTTATCAAGCCAATCCTGCTTAGCGACTGAGATAGCGCCACATAGCGACTCATTCATCATTATTCCAGCCTCAGCCCAGAGCGCCAGCGTCCGACCTTGAACAGCGACAGGTAGGACCTCTCACTAACTGGTGCTCTCCAATGCATTTCAATGGAACAATCTTTAAATATTCATAGTTAATTGTTATTAATGTTTTTTTTTTTTTAATGTGAAAAATTCTGTGACCACTTCTGCAATGTTAGATAATTTTTTTAAGGTAAAAAAAAAAAAATTGTGCAGAATTGATATTACAGATCTGATATTATTGTATTCATATTACTAAATTCTTTTAAATTATTTTTTTTTTTTTTGGTTTCCAAAAATATGGTGGTTTGGGGGTTAAAAAACTACATCTCCGCCAGCGCTCTGGGGTTTAAACATGCATTTCACAGCGCGAGAATTTTTTGAACGTGATTTTTTGAGGAATATGGTGAGAGCCGGTCGCTCTGACCAGTCGCTATCATGCGCACCCATACATCGCGGAACCTGTCAGATAGCGACTCGTCACCCAATATTCAACATTACTGCACACCGACTGAGTCGCTGTCAACAAACGAACAATGGCCAAGCACAGCGACTACTAGCGGGCACTGTGAAAATACTGCTACAGTTGCTCAACTGTCGCTACCTGCCGCTATTAATGAATCGGCCTCCCCATGTCTTCTTCATGTTTTTTAAATGTCATGCCTCTCTATTACATGGAGTCTTTCTGCAGAATCAGGATTAACAGCCCTTGTGTATCCAGCTGATGTTCTTGCTATGTCTTTGTTGTTTTTTTGTGACCAGCTTTTCTATTAAAGCAGACCAAAGCTCAACTCCATCCCGCGGTGCATGCCCGGCTCTCCTCGCGTTAATTGTAGTGCATATTAAAAAGGAGCAGGGACTCTAGGGTCAGAGGTATCATTCTTTGTGGGCATCTTGTGAAATGCCTGGGATCGCAGTAAAATGTACCTTTCTGTCGACCCCACAGCACATGCAAAATCCATGGTGGCATCTCCAGTATCCCTCTGGCTGCTGCACACTCCCCTGGGGACGGACAGCCAGAGAAAAGATGCCACAGGAATTCCTGTCACTCCATTTATCATTCTATGATGCTCATTCATATGAAGAGCATAGATCGCTGACTGGAGCAGAGCCCACACATGCACCGTGAGATTGCTGGGGAGGTAAACACAGCGGGATGCCCCTAGGAGGAGAAACAAAACACAAAGGAAGTGGGATTTGTTCTTATTCCATGTCTGGCAATGAATGCTGACAGATATAATTGCTGAGGCTTCCAGTTGGCCGCTCCCTCCACCCTGCACCTGGCATGGGTGAGCGCATTGGCTGGAGCAGTTACATAAAATGGAGGGATATGGTACGCAGTGGCATAACTAAATGTGATGGGCCCCTGGTGCAAACATTAAATGGGGCCCTTTGAAGGCTCATACAGTAATACATTTAATTGGATGCAACTAGACCGCAAATGACTGAAACAGCAGAGATGGATGGAGTGTCCTTTCTCAAAATGATGCCAAGTGAGTACAAATATGATATATAAGGTGGAGAAGCAAAAATGATAGGGTGCCCTGACCCTCAAGTTAAAGTGGACCAAAACCCAGCGGGATCGGCCCGGGAAGCTATAAGATAACTCCCTGTTAAAGGGAAGCGGGGGATGCGGGCGCGCTTGGAGACGTCGCTCAACGTGCATAGCTCAGCGGATCAAGCGCGCTGATTGGACCATTGGCCGCACATGCGCCGTAGGACCAGGATGAGGTGAGTTTCCTTGGGAAATCCAGGGGGTTTCACATAGGGGGAAATGACCAAAACCCAGGATAGCCAAAATCCTGCATTTTGGTCCACTTTAAATTCCTGATGGTAAGTTTACAGGTAAACTATACCCCGTATAATATTACCCCGTGATTGGACATCCACTTTGCTCGACACAAGGACCCCTCGGGCTGTTACCAGAAGCAAAAGCTTCACATTGATAATATATTAAACCGGACCTTCAGCATCATTTAATGAAAAGCCCAAACCCTTAAAAAATCTAAAATTAATATATTTATTGTTTTTAATCACTTTTTATTCTTTTCCCCACCAGCTGCAACTCTGTTCAGGACTCTAGGATACGGGAGCCTCACATACTGAGGAGAGGAGTAGGTTCAAAAGTACAGGGGGCGGGGTTATAGCTGTGCTTTACACAGACAGAACTGAGGTCAGGAAAAGTTCAGCAATCCCAGAATGCAGATCGGCACAGTCAGAAGATACTTCCTGTCCGCAGGCTGCCTGATGCTCCATGGGCCGCCATCTTGGAAGTTTAAAGGCTCAGAAAATGCAGTAGGTGCAGGTAGGATGATTTTTAATGTGGGCAATCTCTATGTACAGGGTGGGGGAAACATACAACATAGGCTCTTATTCAGGGTGAAGGCCCGGATTAATGTGGGCAATCTGTATGTACAGGGGGGAAACCTACAAGATAGGCTCTTATTCAGGGTGAAGGTCCGAATTAATGTGGGCAATCTGTATGTACGGGGGGGGGGGGGAGGGGGACATACAAGATAGGCTCTTATTCAGGGTGAAGGTCCGGATTAATGTGGGCAATCTGTATGTACAGGGTGGGGGAAACATACAAGATATGCTCTTATTCAGGGTGAAGGTCCGGATTAATGTGGGCAATCTGTATGTACAGGGTGGGGGAACATACAAGATAGGCTCTTATTCAGGGTGAAGGTTTGGTTTAAAAATACCTTGGATATTATGGTTGCACAGCTTTTGTACATTGGGGTGGGGGAAACATACAAGATAGGCTCTTATTCAGGGTGAAGGTCCAAATTAATGTGGGCAATCTGTATGTACGGGGGGGGACATACAATATAGGCTCTTATTCAGGGTGAAGTTCCGGATTAATGTGAGCAATCTGTATGTACAGGGGGGAAACATACAAGATAGGCTCTTATTCAGGGTGAAGGTTTGGTTTAAAAATACCTTGGATATTATGGTTGCACAGCTTTTGTACATTGGGGTGGAGGAAACATACAAGATAGGCTCTTATTCAGGGTGAAGGTCCAAATTAATGTGGGCAATCTGTATGTACGGGGGGGGGACATACAATATAGGCTCTTATTCAGGGTGAAGTTCCGGATTAATGTGAGCAATCTGTATGTACAGGGGGGAAACATACAAGATAGGCTCTTATTCAGGGTGAAGGTCTGGATTAACGTGGGCAATCTGTATGTACAGGGTGGGGGAACATACAAGATATGCGCTTATTCAGGGTGAAGGTCTGGATTAATGTGGGCAATCTGTATGTACAGGGTGGGGGAACATACAAGATAGGCTCTTATTCAGGGTGAAGGTTTGGTTTAAAAATACCTTGGATATTATGGTTGCACAGCTTTGTACATTAGGAGCACTGCCCCATGAAGATCAGGAGATAGAATTGTGCACTCAGCTTGTCAAAACCTTTTTATTCCTGTGGAGTTATTCACCGTCTCTTCTCACAGAAAAGTCCCTGAGTCAGCTTGCTGTGTTTTCTTACGGATGAGGTTACTTAATCATCAAACATGTTATCATACTGGAGCACCCGGCGTGAGATGTCAAGTTCGGGTCTCTGTGGGAATGTGGCTTTTAGAAGTTATTTTTAGGCCAATTAAAGATGGGAGCGCATAAAAACAATAAAAAAAAACATAAAATAACATGCTGGAAAGTCGAGCTCCAAGCTAAACTTTTTGGGGCTTGAGGGTGACTTAAAGCTTCTGTCACGACCACAATTATTTTTCTGCAACACCCTGATATGGGGGAGGTTATTTACTAATGAGAAAACATTACAATAGCTACTTCAAACACTTGGGAGCCCAGAGCAGGAGAGCTCTCTTTAAAGTGGACCAAAACCCAGAATTTTTCCCCCAGGCGAAGGGTGCCCCTGCTGTGTGAAAGCCTCCAGAACGCCAAGCGCAACTCACCTTTTTCCCCAGTCCTACGTAGTATGCACAGCCGCTTGTCCAATCAGCGTGCTTGGAGCCACTGATGTCACGCCGCCTAAGCCAGTGTCTAGGGCCAGCGGCTCCGATAGCCGCATCCCCCGCTACCCTCTAACAGGGAGCGTTCCCGCCTCAGCCATTCACAATAAATGGTGGGGGCATGCGCCCTGCTAATGGGATAGCGGGGATGCGGCTTGTGCATGCGCCATTGGACCGGGAAGCAAGGTAAGTGAATGGGGCAACCTGGGGGGTTTCACACAGTAGGGCGCCCTGATCGATCGATCGACTTGCCCAGGAATCTTATAGATTCCAAGGCTGATCTTGCTAGGTTTTGGTCCATTTGATGATCAAACATAAAATGCTGCGAAAGATTTAAGAGGCATACCTCCCAAGTGTCTCTGATTTGGAGGAACTGTCCCTCTTTTGGGGCCCCCTGTCCCTCACTGTTTCTATTTGTCCCTCTTTGAGGTGTTACATGCAGATCAGCAGCAATAAATAATTAATTTGCCTATTTAAAGTGTTTATATTGTTTTAACTGTTACACGCTATCTCCTATCCATCCCTCAATGAGGGGGCGTGACCTAATTTAACAAATGCCTCTCATTCCCACCCTGAAAAGTTGGTAGGTATGTGGATGGTATTTTGTCTCAGGGCTCTTTGGATCACCAAAATCAATTGCAAACACCTGTGATATTCAGTTTGCCAGATGAGCACAATGAACGGAAAACTAGTTAAAGTGGAACAAAATCCGGGGTTCTTGACTATCCGGGGTTTGTTCCGTTCCACTGGGATGTCCCCTGTGTGAAATCATCCAGTGAAATTCACCTCTCATTGGTCTAACATCGAATCTAAAGAATTCCAGGGCTGGCCGATAGCCTGTCCCCGAGGAATCCTATAGCAGGATGCCCGCTGTGTAAAACCCCGGAGTTCACAGGTAAACTCACCTTTCCCTGTGACTCCTGCCTGTCACTTAAGTCAATGGCTCCCATGCAGAGCCTCCCACCCCAGGACAGCATCAGGGGTGGATTGTGGTGCTTAGGTGAGTTGTTTTTTTATTTTAACGCCCAAATCGGTCGTAGCATAGGGGTAGAGGAGGGTGATTGGGAGATTACAAAAAGCTTGGACTATTTATCAGGCCACAGGTTTAAAACAATTTGGGACAGGAAAGGAATCTCTCTGCTGCTAAAAAGTATCAAATAATGCAAAGAGTGGTCATTGTACTGTTAAGAGATTTGTGGCTGATTCAGAGCACAGATGAGCTCATGCAGATAAAGACATATCTTGCCGGACAAATTCATCAGCTTGAGGGATTAGCTGCTAAAATGCCATTACAAAGCAGCAAAGAAGCATATGAAGCTGCTGCTGCCTCTGGAGTCCAGAAAACCTCAATGTATAGGATCAACCAAAGGCTGCAGTTGTTATTAGCTAAGCTAAGTTTGTCTAGCAAATAAAGGCATGGTCATGGACACAGGAATCACATATTTTGTGCCGGTCACCACCCTTTGAACCATGGATTTATTTTTGAATCAACTTGGTGCCTCCAATGACCAAGCAGAATGTGCAGTTACTAAAATAAGATTATGCGTTAGAGCAGCGATACTCAACTGCCGGACCGGAGTCTGAATGTGGACCTTGGCACCAGATTTATGGACCCCTGCCCTGACAGACCTACACTCAGTTGCTTCTGTGTTGCCATGTTCAGCGCTGCCCCCTTAACTTGGTCGGCGATGTAGTGCCAGTTTTATGGCTCCCTGGCAACTTAGCATTTAAATATGAAGTACTGCACGGGGCAGGAAGTGGAATTGCAAGGTACACAAACTTTGTTTCTTGGTCTCTGCCCCATACAACCCTGTCCCACTGCTCCATTTAAGCCCCATCCATCCTTGTCCTGCCATCTCTGCCTGACTCATTTATTTCCCCCTAGCTTTGCCCCATTCATTCCTGTCCCTCCAGCTTTGCCTCTTCCATTTATATCCACCCAGCTTGGCCTCATCAATCCCATCCCCATCCATTTCTGCCCCCCCCAGCTCTGTTCCACCCATCCCTGTCTTTTTTAGTTTTGCCTGTGAAATCTATAGACCCCCCCAGTGTCCTGATTTCTAACTATCTGCCCCCGCCCGGACCCTTACCTCTCACCAGATGCCTGTATATGGACCTTTACAAGAAGTGGTTGAGTACCCCTGCGCTAGAGTTAGCCTTTAAGGTGGATGAACATTTATAAACTTTGTTGAAATGCTTGGTGCCTAACTCCCCACCTCATTCAACCCCCCCCCCATCTTGCTTGAATTCTGCCAACTTAATCCACAAAGGCAACATTCTAAAGCATTAAAAACACAGCTGTTGTCTATGCAGTAATGCTGCGCTTTGCAAAGGCAACTACTCTGATTATGCTCTGGCGTTTCTGGATGAAGCCGAGGCTGCCGATATGAGCCAATTGGAAGCGTGCACGACGTATAACAAAGATTCTCACCAAAAAGACGTGCTTGTTCCTCCGCTTTCAGGCAGAAAATAGTTGCTTCGAGTCAGCATGTGGGAATTATTTTGAGAGACATTATTCTAACCTGACACTTCACATCAGTATTTCTAGTTGTCTTTTTTTTTTAAGGGGAGGGGTTGTTTTGTGGGGTTTTGTAGGGTTTGAGATGTTTTTAAAGAAGAGAAACCATGCCTCACAATGCTAATCTGATATAACAAGATGCACAACCCAAGAAGCCCTGGGAAAAACACTGTGGTTAGAAAGGAGATACAGTCTAAAGGATAACTTTAAATTGGGTCTCCGGAGTCTGCAAGTCTAAAATTAGAGATCCCCCTATTCTGTTCTTCACTAATCTCCATAGATGTTTACATTTAAATGCTTCCAGTCCTTGCATGATCGGCTGACATTGGTAGAGGATCATGGATGACCCATATTTCTCACACTCATTGTAGCAGCCAGCTGGGCCAAGGGGAATGGACTCCCTGGGCAGAGCACATAAGTCAAAAAAGGACCGCTGCATGTTACACATCAGGGCATCCAGACTGCCGAGGCTCTACAGCTTGGAAACTGAATTAATTATTATCCTGTATGTACTCTGCCACTACTCTGATGACCCACATGACCACTGGCAGCCAATCAAGTTTACTGATTGGCCACCAGAGTAGTGGGCAGCAGCCATAGATGATCTCAGTCGATTCACCAAACTTACCTAGATGCACAAATCATGCCCCCCACAAAAGATGGGGATGGGGTATAGTTGACAGGCTCCTTCATGGTACTTGTACTGAGTGTGGAAGCATCTCCTTGATGGCCAACTCAATAACAGCACCAGTGTTTGCAAAGTGGAAGCACAGGAAAGAGCATGTCAACAGTCTGCAATGGTGCAGGATTAGTGGCAGTAGTTTGACTCTCAAGAGACCCTGAAACGCATGGAAATCTCCTCTAATACTGAAAACGCTGCCCTACTGGGCCATGTCTACATTACTAATGCATTTCAAGGTTTAAGTCATGGCCTTGGCATAGAGGACTCCTTGGATTAGGCATTTAGGATGGCCACGAGTTTGCAAAATGACATGGAAGTTATAATGATCTTTGGTAAGGGATGGGCATTCTTTAGTAAAGGTGAAAAACAGCATTGTTTAGAGGTCTTTCAGTGGGCCCAGTGGAATAAAGAAAGAGTCATATGTTGCAATGGGGCACTTGAATAGTATGGGTGGGTCATAGGGTAGTATAGAGAAATCATTGGGTGGAAAGGATAGGTTACAATGTGGTATGACATGGGTGGGATGGGTCAACGGGAGATATAGAGGGGCACTTAGGTGGGATGAGTTGAGTCATCAAAGGGTGGTACAGAGGGCCCTTTGGATGGAGTGGATTGAATAGGTCGATCTGAGAGTGGTATTTAGGGCTTCTTAAGATAAGTCAAGTGGGTCATCACAGGGTAGTATAGAGGGGTCCTTGGACGGTATAGAGCGAATAGGTCGATCGGAGGGTGGTATAGTAAGGTCCTTAGATAGTATTGATGGTGTGTCCCAGGGTTGTATAGGGGAGTCCTTAAAACATAGTTGCAGAATGGGTAGAGCATGGGGTAGTGGATGATATGGGCAGAATGGGTAGGTCAGAGGGTGTTTTGGGGAGTCCCTGTATAGTATAGGAAGGGTATAGTATATAGGAGGTCAGTTAATGGCTAGTATAAAGGGGTCACTGGATATTGAGACAGATGGGTCACAGGGTGGTAAAAGAAACTGACCAAGGATGACATGTGTAGTTGTATGTGTAGGCCTTCAGTTTGCGTAAGTGAACCTCACAAATAATGCATTTAAAAGATTTTTGGCCTTGGCTTTCTCTCAAATTTAGACCAGGGTAGGCAGAAAATACTGAATAGGATACAACCAATTATGATCAGTGTGGCAGCGCCCACTGGAAAATGTAGGGAAAGGTACATGACCCCACACTACAATTCTCATTTGCTCTATTTTCTTTCTACGAACAGGCCCCAGTGTCATGTTTTTGACAGTTTTTGCCATCAGGTGATTTGCGATGAGAAAAAAAGCCTGGTCCAGAAAAATAAACGGTTGAGAGGCGAGGCGGTTTGAGCATCGCTTCCATCATAAACAGTTTGCTTGCATGCTGAAGAAGTTCACGTGAGGTGATAAAAACGGTTCTCCAAAATTTTGGCACGGGATGATTTTTCCCTTCGTCCACACTCAGTTGCGGAGAAATTCACTTCACTTGTTGGAAGCAGGCCTCCTGGCACCAACTAACTTTTTTTTTTTTTTGACTGAATTACAGTTTCTAAAACAGACACGTTCTTTACGGGGCCCAGTCATAACCAATTTGGTAAATAGAGTAAGAGGCGGCCTTTACTTGGAGGCATCAAAAAATGGTTCGCTAATCATGAGATGGGGTGAATTTGTATTATAAGGTAATCTGCTGACATATACGATTTTTCTAGAAATAATTGTCTAACCAATCACTTCACTTCTTAAATTCAGTCAGAGGGCACTTGATCTACATAATGCACAGATACCCTCAGATGGGGGCATAACTACAAATCACAAGGCTCCACAGCACAGTGTGATGGGTGCCTTTCCAGGCCCTATGTCCAGGCCCTATTATAAACCCTACATGGTCGGCTCAGGGGAAGAATTACTTTATGTGCCAAGGAATACAATGAAAGCAGCCAGAGAGGTAGCTGGTCTGTTCTAAAGGTACAAACCAGTAAAGCAATAGTGGGGACCAAGGTTAGCAATCATTGCATTAAGGATGATAATGCAATAAATTACTACTATAAGCAAGCCTAAGGCCAAAACAGGCCACAGGGCCATGTCATCTCTACATGAAGCTCCATGGAGAAACCCAGAAATGCTGATGTTTAAGTCTTCCTGGTACATGGCATTCCCCTCATTGCCATCAAACAACTGGGTTTAGTTGGGTGAAAATGTGGGTCCATATGTTTGGTGGTGGTCACATGGGACATGCATGTGGCACTATGGGGCATCATGCAGATGGGCACCCCACATTGGGATGCCGTGGGAGGTTGGGGGTTACAGGACATCAGACTTGACTCTACAGCAGCCCTTAGGACAAACCATTCAGGTTTGCAGGATGGGCTTCAATGTCTATGTGCGTCCGCTGGCCCAGGAACCTGAATGATCGTTGGTGGCCATGTAATAGGCTGTCGTCAATGCAACCTGGAAGCTAGAAATGTGGGTCCAATTGTTTGGTGGTGGTCACATGGGACATGTGTGTGGCACTATGGGGCATCATGCAGATGGGCACCCCAAATTGGGATGCCGTGGGAGGCTGGGGGTTACAGGACATCAGACTTGACCCTACAGCAGCCCCTAGGACAAACCATTCAGATTTGCCGGATGGCCTTGCATGTCTATATGCATCCGCTAGCCCAGGAACCTGAATGATCGTCAGCAGTCATGTAATAGGCTGTCGTCAATGCAACCTGGAAGCTGTATCATCAAATTATCAAAAAAGAGGTTACAGCTAATGAAATAACGTGATCTTTTATTTATGGTGGTTGGTTGGTGCGGTGGTTGGTTGGTACGAATTGAATGATTTGGTTAGAGGGTATCATAAAGGCAGAGGTTGCCTAAATGTCTCTGGGCCCTGGTGCAGACATTACAATACATTCCAAATTATTATGCAAATTGAATTTAAGGGTCATATATATGTAACTTTTTTGTTTTTGTCTCAGGACAAACTATTAAATTATTTGATAAATTATTTGCCACACAATGAGCCCAATGAAAGAAAAATTGCTTGAAAAGGACATTTTACATTATTAGAAAGGCAAAGGTTTGAAGCAATGATGGAAAGGAAAAGGATCAGTGTCAATTAGTGCAATGCCTTGGGCGAGGTATGAAAACATGAGATATTTCACAAAAACATAAGAGTGATCATTGTACTGTAAAGAAACTTGTGGCTTATTCAGAGGACAGATGGCTTTGTGCAGATAAAGGTATAATGAGGAAGGTTTCCACAAGACAAATTCATCGGATTAAGAGAACAGCTGCTGAAATGCCACTACTACAGGCATTTGAAGCTACACAAGCCTCAAGGTATAGGGTCCTCCAGGGGCTTTCAGTTGTGCTCACAAGCAAAAAGGGTGGTGGTGGGCCCATGCAGACTCATTTTCATATAGTCTTGTTTACTGATGAGTGCCATACAATCCTGGATATGCCAGGTGGATAGTTGGTAGATGGCCACTATGTCCAAACAAGGCTACAACCTCAGCAAGGAGGTGGTGCAGTCATGTTTTGGGACAGAATCATGGGGAGAGCTTGTAGACCCCTCTAGGGCTCCTTGGATGGTAAGGACAGAATAGGTAGGCCACAAGGTGGTATAGAAATGTCCTAGGATGACAGGATTATAAAAGGACACCCTTGGTCAGTATGGGTGGCAGGCCCTAGTATGGTATAGAATTAATGAGAATTGGTAAGCACACTCAGTTGTAATTTTGCTTAATAGAACTGTTTTTCTGGGTGCATTCGTATAATATGGGGTCGGAGTACCCCTTTAGCATACCTAAGTACCAGTTACAAATGCACACCTAACACTATCGTATTTGATGCAAAATAAAGTGGTGCCACTCTCCCTCGCTCGCAAATGTTGAATACAGCTCTGATGAAGGTATACTTTACCGAAACACGTGTCAGCTAAAGACAAATTGGATTCCAGTGCTCGGCGTAGCTCATCCTGTCTGAACTTTTTGTGGACTACTCCTTGAGCAGCATTTGGCTTACACGACTAGTGCCTCCTAAACAACCCTCCAAGTATTGCAACATTCTTGAGACTTTACGAATACAATTACAGCTGCAATAGTAAGAAGTTACATTTTTATTTCAACAATAATACTTCAACTACTGCAATAAACTGAATGATTTGCCAGTACTGTGTTCTTCCCACTACCAAAGAAGCAGCATTTAAGACACAGTAATCTGGTTTCCTCTCAGCAACCGTGTATATATATTGTAAATTCTATATGTGTGTCTTTTGGTATATAGTGTCTCCCACATCCCATGTATTATATACCCTCGTTTGCTTAAACTTCCCTAGTGTGATTAATATACTTGTACCTAAATACATTTTGACTTTATTTTGCATCAACTACGATAGTGTTAGGTATGCATTTGTAACTGGTTCTTAGGCCCTAGTATGGTATCTGGAAGGCAGCTAACCAGGGCTGTATTTACCATTAGGCAACCCTAGGCACGTGCCTAGGGTGGCAACCTGAAAGGGGGGATACCGCCCTTACTACTGTAGTAAAGAAAAGAAATTAAAAATTCCATAGCCAGAACATTCATTCCTCCTAACAAGCACACCCCCCAGCCACAGAAGGATGCAGAATGTATTTGTGTGAAGTGAGGGGGGGGGAGGCAATGGGTTGAACAAAGGCCAGAGCATCTCCCCTCCATTGGTGTGATCATGTGACTCCTGTATGTCAGAATGCAGTAAAATATGGAACATGACATGCTTGTCTGCTTCTCTGCATTTCCCCCTTTGTGCCCTCATCCACACAAATTCTCTGCATCTAGCCCATTGCACCCTTTCCCTCTAAACACTTTTTTATATGGACAGTGACCTAACTTAAAAAAAAGGGGGGGGCGCAAGCACGTAAAGTGCCTAGGGCACCATGAACACCAAATACGGCCCTGCAGCTAACCCCACCCCAACCCCTCCTGGATGCATGAATCATTGTCCTATGGTCCTTACTCCAATGTTGTCCATATGTTATTGACAGAATAAGAATGTCCTTTCTTAATGATTCTGATACATTTCCTGGCCAATCCAGCCCAGATCATCATAAACCCACCGTGAGAACTTCCCACGTGAAACATGTCACTGCGTTTTATTTGCTTTCTGTTCTGAGAAACACAAACAGGAAGGCACAGAGGTCAGTAACGTGTTAGGGGCCGGGGATTCCCAGAATTTAAGTGTACTTATACTATTAAAGCAGAACAAAACCCACTCAGCCCGGGCCCTGGAATCTAAAAGATTCCAGGACCATCTGCTGGCCTTCCCACGGGGCACCCTGAGTCGCGATGTCCCACTGTGTGAACCCCCCCACCGGGGTGCCTGTAGACACTTTTCCCATCCAATGGTGCATGTGCAGGCTCTCGTCCAATGACAGCCGTCTGGCGAATGATTAATTTTCTCAGTTTTGTCTGCCTAAGAACTGGAAGGAGGTGAGGCTCCCTTGGGACAAACACTACAAGCGATGCCCCAAAAAGAACCAGGAAGAAGAAGGTGAGTGACACTGGGAATACACACTACATGCGATGCCCAAAAGGAACCTGGAAGAAAAAGGTGAGTGACATTGGGGACACACATTACATGGGATGTCCCAAAAAGAACCAGGAAGAAGAAGGTGAGTGACACTGGGAATACACACTACATGCGATGCCCAAAAGGAACCTGGAAGAAAAAGGTGAGTGACATTGGGGACACACATTACATGGGATGTCCCAAAAAGAACCAGGAAGAAGAAGGTGAGTGACACTGGGGATACACACTACATGTGATGCCCCAAAAGGAATCAGGAAGAAGAAGGTGAGTGACATTGAGGGCACACATTATATGGGATGTCCCAAAAAGAACCAGGTAGAAGAAGGTGAGTGATACTGGGGATACACACTACATGTGATGCCCCAAAAGGAATCAGGAAGAATTTGAGTGACATTGAGCACACACATTACATGGGATGTCCCAAAAAGAACCAGGAAGAAGAAGGTGAGTGACACTGGGGACACACTACATGCGATGCCCCAAAAGGAACCAGGAAGAAGGTGAGGGACACTGGGGATACACACTACATGTGATGCCCCAAAAGGAATCAGGAAGAAGAATGTGAGTGACATTGAGGACACGCATTACATGGGATGTCCCAAAAAGAACCAAGAAGAAGAAGGTGAGTGATACTGGGGATACACACTACATGTGATGCCCAAAAGGATCCAGGAAGAAGAAGGTGAGTGACATTGGGGATACACACTACATGGGATGCCCCAAAAAGAACCAGGAAGAAGAAGGTGAGTGACATTGGGGATACACACTACATGGGATGCCCCAAAAAGGAAGAAGAAGGTGAGTGACACTGGGGATACACACTACATGTGATGCCCCAAAAGGAATCAGGAAGAAGAAGGTGAGTGACATTGAGGGCACACATTATATGGGATGTCCCAAAAAGAACCAGGTAGAAGAAGGTGAGTGATACTGGGGATACACACTACATGTGATGCCCCAAAAGGAATCAGGAAGAATTTGAGTGACATTGAGCACACACATTACATGGGATGTCCCAAAAAGAACCAGGAAGAAGAAGGTGAGTGACACTGGGGACACACTACATGCGATGCCCCAAAAGGAACCAGGAAGAAGGTGAGGGACACTGGGGATACACACTACATGTGATGCCCCAAAAGGAATCAGGAAGAAGAATGTGAGTGACATTGAGGACACGCATTACATGGGATGTCCCAAAAAGAACCAAGAAGAAGAAGGTGAGTGATACTGGGGATACACACTACATGTGATGCCCCAAAAGGAACCAGGAAGAAGAATGTGAGTGACACTGGGGATACACACTACATGTGATGCCCAAAAGGATCCAGGAAGAAGAAGGTGAGTGACATTGGGGATACACACTACATGGGATGCCCCAAAAAGAACCAGGAAGAAGAAGGTGAGTGACATTGGGGATACACACTACATGGGATGCCCCAAAAAGAACCAGGAAGAAGAAGGTGAGTGACATTGGGGATACACACTACATGGGATGCCCCAAAAAGAACCAGGAAGAAGAAGGTGAGTGATACTGGGGATACACACTACATGTGATGCCCCAAAAGGAACCAGGAAGAAGAATGTGAGTGACACTGGGGATACACACTACATGGGATGCCCCAAAAAGAACCAGGAAGAAGAAGGTGAGTGACATTGGGGATACACACTACATGGGATGCCCCAAAAAGAACCAGGAAGAAGAAGGTGAGTGACATTGGGGATACACACTACATGGGATGCCCCAAAAAGAACCAGGAAGAAGAAGGTGAGTGACATTGGGGATACACACTACATGGGATGCCCCAAAAAGAACCAGGAAGAAGAAGGTGAGTGATACTGGGGATACACACTACATGTGATGCCCCAAAAGGAACCAGGAAGAAGAATGTGAGTGACATTGGGGATACACACTACATGTGATGCCCAAAAGGATCCAGGAAGAAGAAGGTGAGTGACATTGGGGATACACACTACATGGGATGCCCCAAAAAGAACCAGGAAGAAGAAGGTGAGTGACATTGGGGATACACACTACATGGGATGCCCCAAAAAGAACCAGGAAGAAGAAGGTGAGTGACATTGGGGATACACACTACATGGGATGCCCCAAAAAGAACCAGGAAGAAGAAGGTGAGTGACATTGGGGATACACACTACATGTGATGCCCAAAAGGATCCAGGAAGAAGAAGGTGAGTGACATTGGGGATACACACTACATGGGATGCCCCAAAAAGAACCAGGAAGAAGAATGTGAGTGACACTGGGGATACATACTACATGTGATGCCTCAAAAAGAACCAGGAAGAAGAAGGTGAGTGACATTGGGGATACACACTATATGCGATGCCCAAAAGGAATCAGGAAGAAGAAGGTGAGTGACATTGGGGACACACACTACATGTGATGCCCCAAAAGGAATCAGGAAGAAGAAGGTGAGTGACATTGGGGACACACATTACATGCGATGCCCAAAAGGAATCAGGAAGAAGAAGGTGAGTGACATTGGGGACACACATTACATGGGATGTCCCAAAAAGAACCAGGAAGAAGAAGGTGAGTGACATTGGGGACACACATTGCATGTGATGCCCCAAAAGGAATCAGGAAGAAGAAGGTGAGTGACATTGGGGACACACATTACATGTGATGCCCCAAAAGGAATCAGGAAGAAGAAGGTGAGTGACATTGGGGACACACATTACATGGGATGTCCCAAAAAGAACCAGGAAGAAGAAGGTGAGTGATACTGGGGATACACACTACATGTGATGCCCCAAAAAGAACCAGGAAGAAGGTGAGTGACATTGGGGACACACATTACATGTGATGCCCCAAAAGGAATCAGGAAGAAGAAGGTGAGTGACATTGGGGACACACATTACATGCGATGCCCAAAAGGAATCAGGAAGAAGAAGGTGAGTGACATTGGGGACACACATTACATGGGATGTCCCAAAAAGAACCAGGAAGAAGAAGGTGAGTGACACTGGGGATACACACTACATGGAATGCCCCAAAAGAAACCAGGAAGAAGAAGGTGAATCACACTGCGGGAATGCACACAAACATGGGATGCCCCAAAGGTGGGTTCAGCGAAGGAGGAAAAAAAACCTGTATGCTTATGCTGGCATGCAAGCAAGAGCACTGAGAACCAAGGACTTCACGGCAACATACGGCTGGAAACAGGTTCGCAGCCTAAGATGCTAGTTTGCCGGCCGAATCCGTAATTGCTCGGCAAAACCGAAAGGTTACGTGAACCACTTACTCTCGCATATGCCTGGACGAGATAATCTCACGGGCGGCTGGAATAATACGAGCATTCACTAAATCACGGTCTGCGAGATTGCTACCGCGCAAAACCGAGCAATCATGGAGAGCTTAGAATCAGGCTTTATGTCATTCAGCTAATTGCTCTCATTGATGGAAGAAGGAAGCATGTTCTGCCGCATCCCCTGCATCATGCATGCGCTCCTGTCCCAGTCATGGGTGCGCTTACACTGCTGGGGAAGCAGGCAGCGCTTGCTCCCCATTCTGGCCAAAGAGACGTTTGCTGAATGACATAGTCACGGCAAACAGCTCTCATTAGACGAGAGCCCGCACATGCCCCGTTGGAACAAGGAACTAATAGCGGCGTTCTGGGAAATTTCACACAGAGGGGCATCCCTATTCAGGAACTGGAACAAAATCCAGAAAAGTCAAATTCACAGGTTTTGTTCCACTACGAACCTTAGATCAGGGCTTTCATATAGGAACATGAGGATATTCTGATTAGCTTCAACCGCTCCTGCAGCGGTGATCGCTATTCTGCAGCCCTGGTATCTGAAGCCAGGTGGCTCACTTCC
Organism: Gastrophryne carolinensis; assembly: GCA_027917425.1. Lineage (NCBI taxonomy): Eukaryota > Metazoa > Chordata > Amphibia > Anura > Microhylidae > Gastrophryne > Gastrophryne carolinensis. Next base: position 459,455,024 of record CM051237.1, on the reverse strand, counting down.
GTATTCCAGCCATGTAGGTGCACATGTGCGGGATACGAGGCCAAAGCCAACGGTCAGTATTCTTTGTAAGCCACTATACACATCCTACCAGCTGGAACCACAAAAGTGAGGCCCCTGGCTGAAGATATCAGGGCAGGGGTATGGTGATCGCTGCAACAGAATTGGCATACAGTATTTTCATAAGGTGAGTAATACAGCCAGTTTAACGCTCGTCGCTCTCATCAAGGGGCATCAAGTTTTTTTTATTTAGCTCTATTTAAAGTGGATCAAAAGAAAAATAGGATGTTCTCATACAGTCAATATATAGCAGTCAAGAAGTGCTAGAGGGGTGTGACCACACACCAAGCAACAAAGGAAGTTAACCCTCTGCACACTCATACTATTGAAAAACCTAGCTAACACTTGTTAAGAACATGGGCTGTTAGTTAACATAGATTGCAATGAATGTAAAAGCGAGGTAGCCGCATCAAGGCCGACAAATTTGTACCCCGTCCCTAACATTACTAAGTTTAAAAGTTTGTGCAGACATTGCTACTTCTTTACTTGTGTGTGCACAAGCAATGCAATACATGAATCAGCCTGTCTAAAGACATTGCAATAACTTAACTTGCTTGCACACACACAATGAAAAATGCTTTACTTGCCTGCACAGTGTTACAGTTCAAAAAGGGTTTTTTTAGGTAGAGGCCAATTGGACTCCCTGTTACATTGGGAGAGCTACAATCCAGCAGATCTGGCCACTGACCCAAAAATGCAACAGCAAAAGAAAAATAGGATGTGCTCATTCAGTCAATATATAGCAGTCAAGAGGTGCTAGAGGAGTGTGACCACACACTAAGCAAAAAAGAACGTTAACCCTCTGCACCCTCATACTATTGAAAAACCTAGCTAGCACTTGTTAAGAACATGGACTGTTAGTTAACATAGATTGCAATGAATGTAGAAGCGAGGTAGCCGCGTCAAGGCCGTCCAATTAGTACCCCGTCCCTAACATTACTAAGTTTAAAAGTTTGTGCAGACATTGCTCTTAACAAGTGTTAGCTAGGTTTTTCAATAGTATGAGTGTGCAGAGGGATAACTTTCTTTGTTGCTTGGTGTGTGGTCACACCCCTCTAGCACCTCTTGACTGCTATATATTGACTGGATGAGCACATCCTATCTTTCTTTTTGCTGTTGCATTTGCAGGTCAGTGGCCAGATCTGCTGGATTGTAGCTCTCCCAATGTAACAGGGAGTCCAATTGGCCTCAACCTGAAATACCCCCTTTTTGAACTGTAACACTGTGCAGGCAAGTAAAGCATTTTTCATTGTGTGTGTGCAAGCAAGTTAAGTTATTACAATGTCTTTAGACACAGGCTGATTCATGTATTGCATTGCTTGTGCACACACAAGTAAAGAAGTAGCAATGTCTGCACAAACTTTTAAACTTAGTAATGTTAGGGACGGGGTACAAATTGGACGGCCTTGACGTGGCTACCTCGCTTCTACATTCATTGCAATCTATGTTAACTAACAGTCCATGTTCTTAACAAGTGTTAGCTAGGTTTTTCAATAGTATGAGTGTGAAGTGGACAAAAACCCTTAAAATTTTCACTATCCTATGCTTTAATTCCAATCCCTGAAGCTTCCTGATTTGGGATTGCCCCGCTGTGTGAACCCCCCCAGGAAATACTTTTATACCTACTTCACTGGCCATCCCACAGTACTTGCGCAGGCTCTCCTCAGCAGAACGCTATATGTGAAAAGAGTACAGCACAGAATGCTGGGAGTGGAGGCTCCCCTCCCGCTGTGTGTGCTCACACTGGACATTCAAATAGGCCTCGTGCAGGTCTGTGTATCAGCCAGAGGGATGCCCCCACAACCCGCACATGAGCCATGGGAACGCCGAAAATGTTTTTTTACAGCAAGCCAGGGGATTTCACACAGCAGGACATCCCAAATCGGGATGCCCCAGGGAAAGTAAATTGGCCAGGCCCGGATTCTTTAAGGTTTTAGGTTTTTCACTCACCTGGGTTTTGGTCCGCTTTACAGGGGCATCCCGATTAAAGCGATCCTTCACTCTGATTAGGAGTCTATCTTATATGTTTCCCACACCCTGTACATACAGATTGCTCACATTAAAAATCACCCTACCTGCATCTACTGCATGTTATGAGCCTTTAAACATCCAAGATGGTGGCTCATGGAACATCAGGCAGCCTGCAAACAGGAAGTGCCTTCTGACTGTGCTGCTCTGCATTCTGGGATTGCTGACCTTTTCCTGACCCCAGCTCTGCTCTGTCTGAGCACAGCTATAACCCCACCCCCTGTACTTTATCCCACTCTCCTCTTCTCAGTAAGTATGATGCTTCTGAGTCAAGATGGCAGCGCCCGTATCCTAAAGTCCTGAACAGAGTTGGAGCCATGTGGGGAAAAGAATAATAAGTTAGTGACTAAAAACTTAAAATATATTAATTTTAGATGCTGGAGAATAATTTTTTAAGGGTTTTTCAATAAATGATGGTGAAGGTCCGGTTTAACTCCCAGGATCGTCTGTTTGTGTCTTAATGATTTAATGAAAAGCCCAAACTCTTAAAAAACGGTTCCCCAGCATCTAAAATTTATATATTTTACGTTTTTAGTCACTAACTTATTATTCTTTCCCCCACTGGGCTGCAACTCTGCTCAGGAATTTAGGATACGGGTGCCGCCATCTTGACTCAGAAGCATCACACTTACTGAGGAGAGGAGAGTGGGATAAGGTACAGGGGGGCAGGTTATAGCTGTGCTTTGCGCAGACAGAGCAGAGCTGGGGTCAGGTAAAGGTCAGCAGTCCCAGAATGCAGAGCAGCACAGTCAGGAGGCACTTCCTGTTTGCAGGCTGCCTGATAAGATGGCGGCTTCCATAAGCCGCCATCTTGGATGTTTAAAGGCTCATAACATGCAGTAGATGCAGGTAGGATGATTTTTAATGTGAGCAATCTGTATGTACAGGGTGTGGGAAACATATAAGATAGGCTCTTATTCAGAGTGAAGGTCCGCTTTAATCCACCATTCCACGGTGCATGTGCAGAACTCACTATCATGAATTTCCATCCCCGGTAAAGATTGTCTGCGCCTCCTGCTCACTGCTGCCCCCTTCTGCATGTACCTGCCACCAGCCATTAAGATATTCTGGTGACGGTGTGTGCACATGAGATGCTGAGCGCCAGGGATGCCGCCAGAGGCCTGTGCTGAGTGAATTGATTCCCAAGGTGAGTATACAAGTAATCTCAGGGGTTCCACACAACGGGGCATCCCAAATTGGGAATGTAATAGAAACATAGAAGGGTGACGGCAGAAGGAGACCATACGGTCCATCTAGTCTGCCATTATGTGTATACTGTATGTTCTCTGTATCTTAGGATAGACGTGTGCTTATCCCAGGCATGTTTAAATTCAGTGACTGTTGATTTTTCAACTACCTCTGCTGGAAGTTTGTTCCAAGCATCTACTACTCTTTCTGTAAAATAATATTTTCTACCATTGCTCCTGATCTTCCCCCCGACTAGCTTCAGGTTGGGCCCCTTGTTCTATCATTAAGCTTCTTCTTAAAAACACTTCCCTCCTGAACCTTATTCAATCCTTTCACATATTTAAAGGTCTCAATCATGTCCCCCCTCTCCCTTCTTTCCTCCAGACTGTACAAATTAAGTTCTTTAAGTCTCTCCTGATAAGTTTTAAGTTTAAGCCCTTCCACCATTTTCGTTGCCGGCCTTTGGACCCGTTCTATTTGAATAATGTCTTTTTGCAGGTAAGGTCTCCAGAACTGCACACAGTATTCTAGCTGTGGCCTCACCAGGGCTCTATACAGCGGCATCACAACCTCCCTCTTCCTACTGGTGATGCCTCGAGCTATGCAGCCGAGCATCCTGCTTGCTTTTCCCACTGCCTGGCTACACTGTCCACTCATCTTGCAGCTATCAGTAATCAGTATCCCAAAATCTCTCTCCTCCGAGGTCCTGGATAACACAGTGCTGCCCATACGGTGCTCAGAGCAGGGATTCCTTCTACCCAAGTGCAGGATTTTACATTTAGAGACATTAAACTCTAGTTTCCACAGTTTTGACCATCTATCCAGTAAAGCTAAATCATTTTCCATGTTTCAGACACCTCCAGGAATATCCCCCTATTACTAACCTTTGTATCATCAGCAAACAGACACATTTTTCCTACCAAGCCTTCTCCTATGTCACTTACAAATATATTAAAAAGAATGGGGCCCAGGACAGAACCTTGCGCCACACCACTTGTAACTCGCCTTTGTTCAGATTGCACGCCATTTACAACAACGCTCTGATACCGATCCCTCAGCCAACTGGAAATCCACTGAACTATCCAGGGAGTGAGTCCTACCTTCAATAACTTATCTATGAGCTCCTTATGTGGTACAGTGTCAAAGGCTTTGCTAAAATCCAGATTAAACCTCAAAGAAGGACAGAGAAGAACCACGAGGGGCAGAGGGGCATGGACTCAAAAGAGGGACAGTCCCTCCAAATCAGGGACAGTTGGGAGGTGTAATGGCCCTGGAAATGTTTAGACTCTAGAGCCAGAGTACCAGGGTGTTGATTTAAACACAGCTGACATCATAATATCTGAGCCTCATTCTATTTTTCTGGTGTGTTAGGTGGAAATCCTCCAGCACACTCGATATCTCGCACTGCGCTGTGAAATCTGATAGAAAGGCCACAGAGGAACTTTATTACCAATGTGCTAAAAGTACCAAAGCTTTCAGCAAGAGGCCTGAACAATCACAGGCTAACAGGGGCGTATTCATTAACAGACAGAGCGCTATATGTCTTAGTTGGCCAGTATTAAAGTGAAACAAAACTAGATCTAAAGTCTATAGTCTGTTTAAAACACCTCCCTAGGGGCATCCCAAAGCAGAATCCCCCCAAAGTGTAAAGCTCACGTGGCGTGCTCTGGGACAAAGTGTAAAGCCGATGGGGGCTCTTCCACCCAGACAGGTGTGTTGATTTTGATAGTTATTTGCTATATATAAAGCCTGATATGTATAAGCAAAGGCATACACCTCCCAACTGTCCCTGATTTGGAGGGACTGTCCCTCTTTTGAGTCCATGCCCCTCTGCCTCATGTGGTTCTTCTCTGTCCTTCTTTGAGGTTTAATATGCAGCTCTGCGTCAAGAAATGATTCATTTGCATATTTAAAGTGTTTATATTGTTGTAACTGTTACAACCTATCTCCTATCCATCAATCAATGAGGGGGCGTGGCTTAATTTAGCAAATGTCCCTCTTTCCCACCCTGAAAAGTTGGGAGGTATGGCAAAGGTATATGACTAAGGGCATAGAATTCTAACGGGTCGAAATGCGTAAGACACTGCAGAATGTCCATACTGTAAGAACTTTTTATTATATTTCTGGACCAATGAGCATGATCTTTTAATGGATTCAATAAAAGGAAATTTTTAGACACACTTGAGAGCCGCACTTTTCTGGGAAATTCGAGTAGATTATGTGTTGTGGCAAACATGTCCAGAGCCTCGGTGGTCTAAGGCCCTTATTTAACAAGGGATAGCGCCAGGTAGCGAATGGTGAGCGAACGGTAATGATGGGCCCGCCACGAGAACGCCGGCTCCCCTCCGCAATCACACATTTATCAAGCCGATCCTGCTTAGCGACTGACAGAGCGCCAGATAGCGAATCATTCATCATTATTCCAGCCTCACCCCACAGCGCCAGCGAGCGACCTTGAACAGCGACAGGTATGACCTCTCGCTACCTGGCGCTCTCCAATGCATTTCAATGGAGCAATCTTTAAATATTCATAATTAATTGCTATTAATGTATTTTTTTTTTTTTAAATGTCAAAAATTCTGTGACCACTTCTGCAATGTTAGATATTTTTTTTAAGGTCAAAAAAAATAAAAATTTGTGCAGAATTGATATTACAGGTCTGATATTAATGTATTCATATTACAAAATGTTTTGAAAAACTTGTTTTTTTTTTTCCAAAAATATGGTTGTTTGGGGGTTAAAAAACTACTTTTAACCCATCGCCGCCAGCGCTCTGGGTTTTAAACAAGCATTTCACAGCGCAAGAATTTTTTGAGCGTGATTTGTTAATGAATATGCTGGGAGCCGTTTGCTATGGCCATTCGCTGTCATGTGCTCCCATACAGCGCGGAACCTGTCAAACAGCGACTCCTAACCCTGTATTCAACATTACCGCACACCGACTGAGTCGCTGTCAACAACCGAACAACGGCCAAGCACAGCGAATACTAGCGGGCGCTGTGAAAATGCCGCTACAGTCGCTCATCTGTCGCTACCTGGCGCTATTAATGAATCGCCCTCTAAGTCGCATGGATTGAGCTGGCCAACTGCATCAATACCATGTAAAGCTCACGTAGTTGGGGATCCTGTGGCAGTCATATTTAGCAATCAGCAGAGTACTCTGCTTTGTTGCTGCGTCCATGCTTCTGTTCTGACGCTCTGCACGCAACTGCCAGCAGATCTGCCGGGGTTTCAGAGTAGGGATGCAGTGGCTAAGCTGATTAACAAAGATGGCAGTCGCGGGCTGGCGTCAGCACTGGATATACAAGGGCAAGTGTTGGGCCGCTGGTTGATTCTCTCGTGGGCCCCACTCACCTGAACTGTCGCTTGTGCAGATCTGCTTACGACTATCCTTAGGTCCAGGAGATGATCATCAGCAGTGGAAAAGGTGGCAAGGAATGGAGGACGATTGGCAGGAGGACGATTGGCAGGAGCAGTGGAACCTTCAGCAGAGCCACAACAGCGGAAAAAGCAGTAAGAACAGATAGGCAATTGGCAGCAGCAAATATGGCAACAAGGACCAGAGAACGATCAGGGTCAGCAGAGAAGATGGGAAGGACTAGAGAATCACTGATGACAGTGAGGACTTGCGGGTAATCAGCAGCGGGGCTGAAGGGTGGCATGTGACGTGATACCCTGCCAAGGGTCCCACCGAAATTCTCTTGCCCAAAGGTCCACATAAACCTGTAGTCGTCACCAGTCGCACGATCCTTAAACGAAGGCCCTTATTTAAGAAGGGATAGCGTCAGGTAGCGCCTGGTTAATGAGAGGTAGCGACAGATAGTGACTGGTCAACGCCGGACACGGCAGGCAATTACACATTTATCAAGCAGAATCTGTTTAGCGACTGGGATAGCGCCATGTAGCGTCTGATTCATCATTTTCACAGCCTCAGCGAACAGCGCCAGCGTTCAGCCTTGCACAGCGCCAGGTATGACCTCTCGCTACCTGGCGCTCTCCCATACATTTCAATGGACGATCCTTTTCTTCTCTTTAAATGTTTTTTTTTTTAATCACAAATAATTATTTGACCTCTTCTGGCATTGAAGCTTTTTTTCATAATTTTTTCATTTTTTATATATTTCTTCAGAAATGACATTACAGGTCTGCCATTAAAGTGTTCATGTTACAATGTTGTTATAATGTAATTCCATATGTTTTCGCTTTGTTACTAGTGGATAGATGCTGAAAAACAGACTTTAAACACACAGCCTCCTGCGCTCTGGGCTTCAAATATTTTCCAGCGCCAGAGATTTGTGAGGCTGTTTTTTTCCTGAATATGGTGTAAGTCGGTCGCTATGAGCAGTTGCTAACGTGCGCTCCCATACAGCGCTGTACTGGTCAAATAGCGACTCCTCACAATGTATTCAACATTACTGAACAGCGACTGAGTCGCTATAAAGTAGCGACTCACAGCCGAGCACTGCAACTACTAACGGGCGCTCTGAAAATGCCTGCTACAGACGCTCATCTGTCGCTACCTGGCGCTAATGATGAATCAGCCTGCCCATGAGTTTTACACTGTGAGGCAACAAGCAACAAGACCAGTGTGCATGAAACCCAAAACCCGATGGGCATTCACAAAGCCATAAGCCAATAACAAACAGACCAGTTCATCTGACTCTGAAAAAGAAGCCTCCTAATGACGATCAATCATATTTTCCACTTTTCCTGATCCAGCCACCTACCCCAAAATCCCAAAATGTTCTATAAAATGAAATATTTTTGTTTGTTTTGCACAATAAATAAATGAAGAAACATAATTGAGGTATCTGTATTTTTCTTACTAGAAGGGAAGAATACTTTGCCGCTGGTTGCCACCCATCCCCATTGCCCAGCATTGATTCTTGATTGCGGTGCAAATTTTCTGCAATGTAAGTTGAATAAGGCCTAAAATGAGAATAATTAAAATGTCCCACGTTGGGCACCAACCCCTGAACTATGCCACTTTAAAGGGGTGCCACACCCCTTCCCCAGAAAACGGGTACGGGGCCGCATGGGGACAGGCTCCGGGTGAGCAACACAGATTCTTCAGATATGTTTCCTCATTTATCATGCAAAACAAATGTAAATCATTTTTGGAGGGAAACAGGGTAACCTAAAAAGAAAGGGAACAGTTGAAGAATCTGTGTTTCTCCTAGTAGATGGGCAGACTACTTTACTGCTGGTTGCCACCTATCCTCATCCCCAGCATTAAAGTGGACCTCCAGTCAAAAAAATCAAAGCTTAGTAAAATGTTCCTTTAAAGCTTATTGAGAGGGATTAACAGGCAGATTCTGCACTTTTAAACCTGCATGGCAGCAGCCATCTTGCCACAAACATGAAGAAACTGATTCTAAAAAAACAAGTCTTTCAATCAAAATTGCCTCATAGCTCTGTGTAATTATCTCTCTTTCTAGCCAGAAGTAGTACACTTTCAGCTGTAATGAATCATCTTAGAATACAAAATATATATATATATATATATATATAATATTTATGTATACATTGTAGATTGTACCCCCTGGCTGCATGCTTTTGCTGCAGCTGCCAGTATAGAGATACATTGTAACGGCTTCCCTCAGATTGCTTTTGCTACATTAGCTGTTTATACAGTGTTTGCGTGTGTGGAAAATGACAGGCAAGCTTCTCCTTGTTTCTGAGGCATATATCTCTCTCAATTTGGTGTGAATTGCTGCTGGCACAGCTCCCCCTAATTCTAATGTGTAAGCAGGACTACCCCCGTGTAATTAAAGAGCTATTAATCTTTATGCTATTCCACAACATGCATGGGGTTCCGCCCTCTCAAACTGCTTATGTCACTGATCATAAGAGGGGAAGAAATGTACTAACCTTTCTTTTTTTGACTGGAGGTCCGCTTTAATGCAGAATTTTAACCCACATTTCCTCTAATGAAAGTTGAATAGGGTCCAAAACGAAATAAGTAAGCAAGTAATCAAAATTCCCCATGCTGGGTGCCAAGCCCAAGCTCCCTGATAGCATATTCAACACAGGCACTTTTTGGGTTTTATTATATGTTTTTTAATTGTGTATATGTAGTATTGTCTGTATGTAGGATTACTTGTATGTACTCTATTTTTCTAATAAAATTGTATTAATGAATATAGGAGTGTGCAACTAATATTGTGGATCTATAGGTGGGCTAGCCCTGGAGTCCCACCAGGTACAAAGGGTATATATGGGATGATCCCTTTAGTTAGCACCTGCTTGTTAGTATTGGTCAAGGTTGTGCATACCTAGTAGGTGGAATATTCAACACAGGGCCTAAACGTGAATCCTCTTCTTGGTATTTTCTATGTTTATGTGGCTTTGTAAAAAAACAAATTGCCAATTTTCACACGAGTTGTCCTTTAAATTCCTTGAAGCCTTGTGTAGTAGCAGCAGCGTAATTGGGAATTCGCGGCGGCATAGCTCAGTGCCACAGAGTGGAAACGCACTAAGCTTCCAACAAGAATGAGCGGGGGGAACAGGTCTAGTTGACACGGCAATGATGGGTGTTTAAACATTCTTAATGCCGATAATTATACACAAAGGATTCTGGGGTTTAATTCATTGTTTACTTTCAAAACCAAACTCGGCGGTTCTGTTGTTTGCTATCTTTGGGTGATCCCTCATTTAATGAAGTTTTATTTCGGCAGGGGAGGGGGGGGGTGGAGGCAGACACCGAGCCTCATCTCTGCAGCGGGCCTGTTGAGTGATTAAGGGACGCTTGCAATTTCTATTATGACATGTGTGTTTGCAGAGGACTCAGTCGGCTGCTTGTTACAAAGGCTTTCAAATAGCTAACTGCCACATTTACAAATGTTAAACAAGCCGAGCTCCTTTTGTCCGACGTGTTTCTTTAAGCTTTCTTAAACATTTATCGCCGGGATATAAACTTAGGTATTCTGTCTGCGAACATTGGAGGGTTTAAGCAATTACTGCTGCTGAACAAACTGGTGCAGCAGGAGGAGGGGCGGCTCAAATTGTTTTTCAGAGCAGTCGTCCTCTGCGAGCCGCCGAGTGCAGAAACCAGAAAATCTATTACTTTACGTTAGATATTTGAAGAATAAGGCAATTTATGAGGATTTCTAGCCACTCAGGATAGCTACTCCTTTGGATACATTATTTTATGTAGATAACTACAATATAAGCATGGCCACTATTAGGAATGTATAGACCCTAAACAGCCAGGTTGTTAGGGCCCCTCTTTTACTTACCCCCCTTTCCGGACAGGATGACAGGGTTTCCCAACCAGTAGAGTTCAAGTTTCCCTTTGGTGTTAATCAAGGCCGCCAGGGGAGCGTGAAGCACTGAAGACTATCTTCTACTCCAAAAGCATGCAATAGGTGGCCAAGTCCACAAGCTGCAGGCACACAGCATCTCAGAATGACGACATTTCTGGTAGAAGAGTTTGTATCGTTGGTACAGTACAAGTTCTCTTTGAAGCCAGACTTCCATCCTCCCTGGGTATTGGGTGGTACTTGGAAAATAGGAGGTGGCACTTCCTACATGTATGATTAAGGGCTGCGTTCAGCCCGAAACGCATTACAGGTCCTTGTAGTGGGGCAGCTCATATGCTGGTCTGGAAGATGGATGATGGACTTTAACTATTGCTGCTAACTTGTGTGGATTGGTGCTCTTATTAACGAATTTTGGATTAGAAGTTAAATTTTAATTTAATTTACCGTCAAGCTGGACGTTTTACTGTTGGATTTAGTCTTGAGAGGATACCAGGAGATCTCCAAGTCCGTGCTTTTGTTTGGTGATGGGTGAGCTGGTTTCTTTTGAACTATATTGTTACTTCATGCAAAAGGGTTGGAAACCATGCACTATGCAATTCTATGCCCTTTTCTACAACACCTTGCTGTTCGCAAATTGTTTATGGGTCCCATTTATCAGCTAAACCCCTACTTTCTAGGTGCACACCTAGGGCCCAAGGCAACAACCAATACTTTTATTAGCAATATGGCAATCATGTCACCTTCTACCCTGTGCAATTTATTGTAGCTAAGGACTGTAGAGGTCCTTGTATGGTGTAGGCAACTGCATCTCTTAAGCTTTATTGTGTCAACAATAATGCCAAGGATGGGCATGGGCAGCATAAAGCCCTTGTGAATGTAAAACTGTTTGGCACTCAGGTGTATCTAAAATGTAACTTTAATCGGTTCCATTAAAAAATTCACAAGTTCAAGATTCAATATAAAAGGCTATTGGCGGCATGGGGATTGGAGTACGGGGGGCGGTCAGCAGCCTGGCCCTCTACTGCTCGTGATTGGTGGAGGGGGGGTGCCTTCACATCCCGATTGTCTCAGGCGCACGTGTGGCCGGTGAGGACGCCATTGGGTGTACAGGTAGGTAATTTAGGAATATATATATGGTTATTTGAATACTGCACTTCAAATGACTAAGGGCGCAACATCTAAGCAACACGAAACAGGTCAGGAAGTCACAGATGTGAGTGTTGATTTTTATATTGAATCTTGAGCTTGTGAATTTTTTAATGGAACCGATTAAAGTTACATTTTAGATACACCTGAGTGCCAATGCCAGTTTCCTTCTCAACATTTGGTTGTCCAAAATGGATGTAGAAGAGCATGATGCAGTACGTGTGATATTAACTTAAACTACTACCAGTGGGATGTGCTGGAATGCTGATTGCAAGCTAACTGATGAGAATCCACAGCCAACCCCAAAACCACAAACTCATTTGCCTACAGTGTCCCAAGATTAACACCCAATCACCCCAAAGGAATTACATTCCATCAACAATGTTGCAACACTGGTGACCAATGTCAATCCAACCCAACCAGCCAACAGTCAATGAAAGGTCTTTACAGAAGTGAAAAGGGTTGTTATAGCAGAAGGAAATGGTTTACCTTCTCTTTTCAGTTTCCAGTGTTGGAATAGCCATTGTCCAAATAAATTTGCAGGTATAGTGTACACAGAAGATGCAAAGTACACAGAGGATCAATGAGTTCAGTCTCTGTCTGTTACCAGAAGAAAGAATGGTGCTGAGAAACACTCAACATTCACACAACAGGTGAGCAAACAAATATCTCAATACTCAGATAAGTCAATGCTTTGAAAGTATATGAGCATAAGAGCAAAAATGAGTCACAGAAGAAAGGCACTTACACGGGAAGAAGGTAATTTAGTCAACTGTGTGTGGTGCTGGCACCAGTGAATGGCATGTCAATACCCCCACCTGATTACCCACCCCTATCCCTCGGGCATTAAAGAGTCCAGTGACCATCGGTAAGGGCCGAGTGCCCTTAGGAAGAACCCAAACCTGTGCTGAGCAGCATAGGGGCTGGCAAGCTGACAGCTATACAGCCTCCAAGCCCTGTGTTGCCAGCCCCTATGCCTGGTGCGTCGCAATAGTTGGCCTGAAGGAGGAGGGGCACGCTGTTTTCTTTTCTTTTAATAAAAAAGTAAGAGAGAAGCTTTCCTAGAACGGAAAGTATTTGCACAGCACTCAATACAAGGACAGATAGCATTACCCATCTATCCTTGCAGCAGGCAGAGCTATGCAAATGATCTATTTATGTCTCTGTGCCATCCAAGGCCCTTAGAAACGCTAAGGGTGCAATGCCAGGGATTAGCTTTAAATTTACAAAGCCAAACACATCTAACTAGTGGACAGATGGATAGATGGGTAATGCTTTCTGTCCTTGTATTGGGTACTGTGCAAATACTTTCCGTTCTAGGAAAGCTTCCTTCTTCCTTAGTAGAGTATTTTTGGCCTCTTTAGCCCCCTATATTAAGCCTAATGTGGGTCTCTCCACATACTGGCTTGCGACTGTTTTGGTACTCACCAAGTCTCACTCCCCATACAGCCAGAAACATCTGCCCTGGTGCAGATCAGAGGCTAAAGCTTGAAACACATGTCCATTAGTTGGATGTGTTTGGCGGTTTAAATTTAAAGCTAATCCTTGGCATTGCAGCCTTACCGTTTCTAAGGGCCTTGGATGGCACAGAGACATAAATAGATGATTTGCATAGCTCCACCTGCTGCAAGGATAGATGGGTAATGCTATCTGTCCTTGGACTGGGTACTGTGCAAATACTTTCCGTTCTAGGAAATCTTCTCTCTTCCTTTACCTAAGTAGAGAGTTTTTTGGTCTCTTTAGCCTCCCCCTATATTAGGCCTAACATGGGTCTCTCTTGCGACTCTGGTCACAGACACTGCTTAAAGTGGACCCATCGCCAGGATTTTCACTAGTGCACTTTTCTGTGTCAAAACATTGCTGTGTGAATTGCCCTCAAAACTCATCCTGCGCAACTGATGGCTCTCATCCAATTAGCGATGTATGTCATGCATATTAATGCACGGCATATAGCTCTGTTTACACACAGAGCCCAGCATAGAGAAAAGGGAGCAGACACATCTCGGGTCTCCTTGTGTCTGTGGCACACACCCGTCCCCAGCCTATCTGGAGGCCTGGGATGCAGCCAACGGAAAGGTAAGATGTGCAGACATTTGCTGGAGTTTCACAGAACAGGGCATTCCAAATCGGGATACTCAAAGGGGGAGGTAATCAACCTCATCAGAGGGTGATAGGGCCACTTTAAAAAAATAGGGAGATACTGCATGCTTTCATTTGTTTTATGCTGGCATGTGCCAGTTTATAATAAAGTGGCCCTAAAATTTGCACTGCCTATTGCACATTCGCACGCAGTGCGTGGGTGTTCGAACGCCAGCATGTTGTGTGCATGTAATTCAAAAATCACAGATCGATGCATTTTTCAGAACCGTTTCGCGCATCAAGAACAAATAGTGTGTAACCCCTTTTTTTTTTTTCAGGATCACTAGAATAAGCTTCTTCTTCACTTAGCAGATGGTATCTCCAGGTCTTCTACAAGCACAATAGACTTTTATATGTACTAATCCTGTCCTCTAAAGTAAGATTAAGTCATTTAAAAAAATTGCAGCATACACCCAAATGGCGCCCAAAAGGAATGATCGCTATAAAAGATTAATGGAAGACTTGTGCATGCTGGAAGAGAGGCGACATATAATCTGCCTGCCACAGAACGCGCTCACATAGTAATCCTTTTTACTTAGGATGGCACGCCGCGCAGGGGAGCCATCGCGATGGAGAAATCAAATATTCCTCTGTTCAAAGCTCAGCTCAGCTTCCAAGCAGCAGACCAGGAAAGTCAACAGCCCAGCTCTCTTTGTTCTACAGGCCCGGAGCCAAGGCACTAGATAATAGAAGTAGGCAGATGACCGATGTGGGTGATGTGATCTCAATTAATCATTGGGTGGTGCCAAACTAGTTAGCTTAGCCTACTTACAAAAAAAATACCAATTTGGACACATGCTCTGTGCCTTTTACCCTTAATTTTAGTTAGCCCTGCATTTTCGCCTTAATAAGACGCACTTTTTCCGCAAAAGTGGGGGCAAAATATTAGTGCCCCTTATCGGGAGAATGTAAAAAAAAAAATAGAAAGAAAAAGTAAACTAACATACGGGGCTCCCATGCTGCTGACAGGCAGCCACAGGGAGGCCAGACAATTTATAAGCAGCGGGCACACTGCCTATGGGAATGGGATGGGGATGCCACACTGCCTATAGAGAATGGGATGGGGGAATGCCACGCTGCCTATGGGGAATGGTAGGAATGCCACACTGCCTATAGGGAATGGGAGGGGGGAATGCCACACTGCCTATAGGGAATGGGATAGGGGAATGACACACTGCCTATGGGGAATGGGATGGGGGAATTCCACACTGCCTATAGGGAATGGGAGGGGGGGAAGCCACGCTGCCTATGGGGAATGGTAGGAATGCCACACTGCCTATAGGGAATGGGAGGGGGGAATGCCACACTGCCTATAGGGAATGGGATAGGGGAATGCCACACTGCCTATAGAGAATGGGATGGGGGAATTCCACACTGCCTATAGGGAATGGGAGGGGGGGAAGCCACACTGCCTATGGGGAAAGGGAGGAATGCCACACTGCCTATAGGGAATGGGAGGGGGGATGCCACACTGCATATAGGGAATGGGATGGGGGGATGCCCCACTGCACAAGGGGAATGGGAAGGGGGAATGCCACACTGTCTGTAGAGAATGGGATGGGCAAATGCCAATCTGCCTCAGGGGAATGGGGGATAAGGGGAATGCCACACTGCCTATATGGGGAATGGGATGGGAGAATGTTACAACACCTATGGGGAATGGGATTTGGGAGAATGCCACACTGCTTATATGGGTAATGGGATGGAAGAATGCCACACGGCCTATGGGAAACGGGGCGAGGGAAAGCCACACTGCCTATGGGAAATAGGAAGGGGAAATGCCACACTGCCTATGGTGAATGGGAGGGGGAATGCCACACTGCCTATAAGGAATAAGAGGAGGAAAAGCCACCTTGCCTATGGGGAATGGGATAGGAGAAAGGCCACAGTGCCTATGGGTAATGCCCCACTGCCTATGGGGAACAGGATGGGGGGAAAGCCACACTGCCTATGGGAAATGGAAGGGGGGAATGCCACAGTGCCTATAGGGAATGGGAGGGGGGAATGCCACAGTGCCTATGGGGATTGGAAGGGGGGAAGGCCACACTACCTATGGGGAACATGATTGGGGGAAAGCCACACTGCCTATAGGAAATGGAAGGGGGGAATGCCACTGTGCCTTGGGGCAGTGTTTTAGCACCACATATGGTTCAGAATATTTTTTTTATTCTTCTGCTAGTGCATCTTATGGCAGGTGCGTCTTATAGGGCAAAAACATCTACATGCCACTGACCTAATCAACTTTCTGTCCTAAAGCAATCATGTGGCCGTGAAATCCTGCCCACAAAAACAATGTATAAAAAAGGGACTTCCAGCTTCCTATCACATATGTGTCATGTGGTCTGCTTACCCCATCCAGATATAGGATGCCCCTACATGCATAACCTAAAAAGTAAAGCAAAGTTGGGTATATTGAGCAGACCAAATAAACCACATATTTGATCCTTTGGAGCTGGACACTAGATCAACTCCCCAACATGACCGTTAGCAGCCACTTGTGTTTGTGGGCCAGGTGGGAACAGCACTGGACTAGTCCACCAAGCAAACTGACTGATTGGCAGCAGTCAAGTGGGACGGCAGTCTGAAGGCCAGCATTAAAGGAACGTGGGAAAAAGGTCTTCCTGGTCTTGGGCTGTCTGATTGTTTATGTGCAGCAGGGTATCCTGATTGCCCCATGGCACATAAACTAGCAGCAAGCCAAAGACCAGGCAGAACTACTTCCCACTTGCATATGAAGGTAGACAGACTACGAATCATTATGACTCTTGGCCCACTTTAAATTAAAGCAGTTAGACTTCCTATATTTTCTTGAAGACATTTTGATAGTGATCCAACTGGCTCTCACAATTTAGAATGGCAAAAAACAGTTGGACGACCAGAAAAAGCTATTCAAGAAAAACAGTTTAATTGCTTTGATTTAATACTACAGATATAAATAAGTCGGCCATTTTATTTGTAATTTTCTAATAACAGTCAGATAGATTAGTTATAAAAGATCCAATGTAACAAGTTCATGATGTACTTCCTGAGACCTAGAGTTTTGTACATGATACAGGCCAATGTTTTTGGGGTTTCTAATGCAAATTTACCGGTAATCTCTGCATTAAAACTTGAGTAAAATCCTTAATGCGTCCAAGGGAGGATAAGATGAAGCTACAGAAACCCTTGGAAACCCTACCTGCCCTGTAATCGAGCAGTGGCTGACAACCAGCATTCTTTGAATGACCCAGCAAAGACGCGATCCACCTAATCGTTACTTTAGATATCACATATCTGATAGAGCAGCCCGGTGGTTTATTGATCTTCACTTGTTAGATTAGCCGTGGTATAAGGAGCTCTTTGTGTGACATTCCCGGGATGTGTGTACACCTGCCTGGAAAACACGACCTCCACTCTGCTAAAGTGCCAGACTGGTTCAGATGTTAAACCAAATAGATCAATTTACTGCAGGCTTCTGCCGCCCACATTGCGCTCCACGAAAGCTACGTGTTGAAAGCCTGAGCGGGGTTGTGTTGTTTTTATTCTTTTTCAGTGTTAAATTATGCATGGCGTCTGCCCGTAATTGGCCAAAACTCTTTTTTTTTTGCTCTGTAATTTCATCAACATAGACATTTAAAACGTGTCTTTGGTTTTCAGGAAAATGTGTCATTGTAAGCACGGGGGAGGGAGGATCAACACTGCAAATAGCTTGTTTCGCAAGTCTTGATTCCCAATGCTCATACAGGCACTTCTAATGATATTAAAGTTAAACTTTCCCCTGGGGCACGCCCAATCGGGGATCACCGACGCCAACTCACCTCTTCCCTGTCCTACGGCACATGCGCAGCAGCTCATCCAATCAGCATGCTCGCAGCCACTGACGTCACGTCGTCTAAGCCTTCGTCTAAGGACAGTGGCTCCGAGCGCGCTGGCGGCCACATCCCCCGCATGCGCCGTTGGACCGAGAAACAAGGTAAGTGTATGGGTCTAAAGTGCCAGACTGGTTCAGATGTTAAACCAAATACATCAATTTACTACACAGCGGGGCATCCTGATTTTGGATATCCTGGGGGGAGGGAATCGATCGGCCTGGGAATTTTATAGATGCCCGGGCCTATCGCACTGGGTTTTGGTCCACTTTAAATCACCCCCCTGCGCCAGCCCTGGAATCATTGAGATCCTATACCGGATGACTTGCTGAGTGAAACCCCAGGGGTGCCGGTAAATGCCTTACGTAGAGTCTTATAAACTCTAGACTAACTCTAGGTGTCCTCTTTATAGCTGCCACACCCACTGTTTAGTTGTCACACTATAGGTTATGTGAGCCCAGATATAATATGGGTTGAATAGAGTCTGCCCCCCCCCCCCCCCGATAACCTATAACCCATAACCTATAATGTGATGAATGTTTTACAAGCAGGTAACGTCTTCCAGGTAAGTAGCCAAAGCAACAAAGAATTGAAAACCATCATCTAGATTTGAATTGATTAATGGTTGTTTATCAGGCCAGTGAAGACTTGGATGAGTTTCTTGTGAGATCCTTATCTTCTACACACCTAGAGCCTAAACAGTAGCCAGAAGGGTAGGGAGAGACCCATGTTAGGCCATATAGGAAGATTAAAGTGGACCAAAACCCAGCCTGGAAATCCTATAGATCGATTCCCTCTCCCGGGTGCATCCAAAATCTGGATGCCCCGCTGTGTGGCCCATGTTAGGCCATATAGGAGGATTAAAGAGATCTAAACACTGTCTATTTAAAGGTAAAACCTATGGCCACCCTTGCCAGAGGTGGCACTCGGAGTCCTCTGTTTTGGCACCCGTCATCTTTCCAGTACATGCATTTTGTTTTTTTTTCATCACCCCCCTGGTATCAGAGCCATCAGTTTGGCACTTATATAACGTTTTGGGTTGCAGTTTTGGCACTCGGCCCCTTAAAGGTTTTCCATCACCGATCTATAGTCTGCATACTGTTGTAAGCCTGGTTGCTATGGGGTCCAGTTGAGATTGTATAGCTTCAAACAAGGGGCCTATTCATCACATTATAGGTTATTGGTTATAGGTTATCGGGGGGGGGGGGGTAAACTCTATACAACCCATATTATGTCTGGGCTCACATAACCTATAATGTGACAACTGTGGCAACAGTGCATGTGGCAGCTATAAAGAGAAGTTTATAAGACCCTAGAGAAGGTGTTTACCGGCACCCCGGGGGGAGGTTCACTCAACGGGGCATCTAGTATAGGATCTAGCCTCAAAAGAGGCATACCCATTGGGCAATTCTTAAGACTATGTAGGAATTGCTCAGAGGAGAAGGAATTCCTACGGCAGGCCAAAGATCTATCATGTCGGTTTAGAAAAAGGGGATACCTCAAGGAAGTAATCCACAAGGCTTTTGAACGGGCGAGAAGCATTCCGAGGGCGAGATTGCTCACCCCAAAAAAGAAGAGGCGGGATACCCCAGAGGTGAGGTACATAACCCGATATAACAGTGACTGGCATAAATTGAAACACAATCTTCATAGTCACTGGAATATCTTGAGGACGGACCCACACTTAGCCAGATGGGTACGGGGAGGACCTCGAATGTTGGCCCAACGAGCCTCCAGCATGCAGGATAGGGTTTGTTCTAGCCACTTTGGAGCCCCATCGAATTGGCTGCGGGACCAAAAAACAATCATTGGTAATTACCCTTGTGGTGGGTGCTCGATTTGTCCATACATGGATAAGAGCAAAATCATCAAGAACCTACAGACAGGGAACAGTTTGCAAATAAGACAGTTCATCAACTGTAAAACTACGGTTGTTATTTATGCACTTCAATGCAGCTGTCCAAAGATGTATATAGGTGAAACTCGAAACAGCCTTAAGGCTAGGGTACAAGCACACCTGTCGAACATACGCCTTGCAGCCAGGAATGTGCAACAAGGTAAAATAATCCCCCCGGTTGCCCTTCACTTTTTAAACGTACATAACAGTGATCTTAGTATTCTAACGGTTACAGGTATCGAAAAGGTGAATGTGGGCCCACAGGGGGGGTGATTTGAAAAGAATTTTACAACAGCGGGAACTGCGCTGGATTTTTAATCTAAATTCCCAAGCGCCTCTTGGATTAAATGAGGGTCTGGCATTCACGCCGTATTTGGGTTCATAGTGTGAGAATATATATATACATTGGGTTTATCATCAGTATTTGTTCACACTGGTTGGTTTCCGGGGTTGTCGGATGGGTGCGGGGGGGGGGGGTTCTTTTTTTTGGGGGGAGGGCCCAGACATAGTTCTGGGGCACTTTGGGGTGGTGTGTTGGGGGTGGGTGGTAGTGTTGCGGGGGGGGGGGGTGAGTGGAGAGGAAATAGGGGTGGGGATTGGTGGGGTAGGGAGTTGCACATTTTCTCACTGAGCATGGTGGTCCTCGTTTTCTCTTTATTAGCACTGTGTTGGTTCACTGTATTTTTGTCATGACATTAATTATTGGTGTGTTTAGTTTTCAGCACTTTTGTGGGTTGCACAATAGTAGGTCTGGACCTCATTCCAAGGATGGCTTGGAGGAATGTTTCTATTGAAGCGCCTTATAATGACATTGGTGGATTTTCAGCAATACCCCAAAGGACATGGATACAAATGGAATTGATTATGTTGCATTATTCTGGCTTGCAGTAGCCTATATCCTATTTGAGATGTACAATTGTGATAGATGATTTGATTCTCTGATAGTCTGATAATAAGGTGGGCCGGTAGTCCTTAGATAAATGTGCATTAGCCTCCTTGTGCATTTGGCTCGAAATATGTAGCCACATATAGTTTATTCCTCCTATTTACATTCTTTACCTAGATATGTAGGGTGATTAGATTGCTCTCATGTATACTTGTTCTCCGCAGTCACCCTTGGAAATTAAATGGGCATTAGTGTAATATGTATATATTTTGATGTGGCGATTAGCGTAACACTGTATAGTTTAGCATAGAGTAGATAATGTTGAGCATTGGATTTTTAGATTATATGTGTATGTATCAAGTTTCATAGGTTGTCTTGTTGTGTATATATTTTTTGTTACCCATCAGTGTGGATCAGCTCACCCGTCCTCTCTCCTCTTCGCATCTGGCCCGGTTATACTGCGCACGCGCGCGCCCAGGCTTTGCTGGGGCGGCGTGCGCACCCTATCACTTCCGCGTTGTGACACGCTTTGCGTGTCACGGCTGCGCTTCCGTATGGGGGCGTTGGCTGACCACATCGGCGGTTACGTGAGCGGGACCCGCTGGTGCACTTCCGGCCGGGGTTCGTCTGCGGTCACGTGGGTGGGGGCCGCGGATGCACTTCCGGCCAGAGTGCGTCTGGCGGTTCCCGCTTTCTTAGGCGGGCTGAGCGTGGGAGCGAGGGTGGGGGTGAGTATAAAAAGGGATCCCCTGATGGGAGCCTTACTCGCCCTGAAGAAGTGACGCTGTGACGTCACGGAACGCGTCGGCGGTGAGGTGGGGGAGGGGGCATTGTGGTGGCTCTGTTTTGGATATGTGAGTTCTATGTTTCATGTTGTATGTCTGTATTGCCCTTGGCCCGGCTGGTCCCCATGATTACTATTGCACATAAGTTTTGGCACATGGCACTTTCTGTAGATTCAGGTTATTAGATTATTAGGTAGTATAGAGTGTGTAGATAGGCTGGGTTTTTTGTATAGTATTGGAAGGATATATACCGTATATATTTTTTATGTTTATTGTATTTCACTGGTTATTAATTGTGGTGTAGGAATAGTTTCCAGCTTGGGGCAATTACATATAATACAATATGCATAATTATGTTTTGGATATAAATTGAGCAGCATTTGCGCCATCCTGGTGCCCCTCTCCCTTCTTTTTGTATATTGTTCTGTGTTTTTAAATTATGTTTTAAACTGTGCAATCTGTTGAACCATATTATGCATATTAATAAAGCTTTGTATATTTTTTGATAGAGAGAGTGGTGCCGCTGTATTTTGGGGTTGGTGTTTCTTTGGGGGTTTGTGGGACCTCCACTCGACTGTATTGATGCCATAGGTTGGTTTGTACCTACCCTTCAGTGTAGCACACTCAGTATAGGTTGTTGTTAGTTGGTGCGGTCTTGTCTTTTTTGTGCAGTATAGTATAGGATCTAAACGATTCCAGGGCTGCCGCAGGGGTTGATTGGTCTACTTTAAAGTGGACCAAAACCCATGCCGATCGTCCCAAGAATCTATAAGATTCCCGGGCTGAATGATTCCCTCCGAGGTACAAAGTGCTTTCCTGAAACAGAAAGTATTTACATGCTGTATAGTAACCAGGATAGCAGGAGGTCTGATAAATGGATCACAGGGCAAAGGACGATTCAGGTAAAGGCCAATTAATGTTATAAAAAACTAGACAGTCCAAGAGGATGTAAGTCATTGCCAGCAATTTATCTCAGTAAATGCCAAGAAATGCTAAAATGATGCTTTAGTGCATTGTTGAAGTCTCTTGGGGTGCTCGTAACCATTGCTGACCCTACACACTTTGCCAACTTGTACCTGATAGGACGTGCATTCCTGCCGGGGCTAAGCTTCATCCATGACTACACCCCTTCATTGTGCAGCAATGCCTGATCCCCCACGGCGTAAAGCCCAGTAAAGTCGCTGCTGGTGCCATAGTACAGTCATTAAAAAATGCTAAAACCATTTACAGAGCTTTTTCACACGCCAGACTCTTGTATACTTCATTGCGGAGAATATCAGGTGAGCAGTCCCGACCTGGCTCGAGTGCTTCTTGAGAAAGGTGATGGGACTGTAAATCATCTACACGTACTTAGATAGAAAAACATAGCTCGAGCATGGCGAATAAAGGGGCTTTTTTTCACAAGGTCCCAAACCAGAGACCACCCTGATAGAGGAGCCTGGAACTGCTGATACTTTATAAAACAACGCTTAGAAGGAGTCTTTATTCAGGGCTATGGCAAATGAATGGAGCTGCTGTTTAGTTGTGGTTTGGTTGTGTACCAGTGTGAGGTCTGAAAACAAATGACAAAAAGACAACATTGTTTAACAAAACAGCTTTATGTGGCTGTTGTATCATAGTCAGAAATAAAAGAGGGGGAGGGAGAGACAATTTTAGGCAGGTGTGCCTCTCTGTAGCCTCAGTTACCCTTTTCTCTTTAGCGGGGCCGCCATCAGGATTTTCTGGGCCCAATACAACCACACGTCTGGGCTCTCTCATAACCTATACATAGTAACATAGTATGTAAGGCTGAATAAAGACTTTAGTCCATCCAGTTCATCCCGTTTATCTCCTTCCAGTGGTCTAGTAGCCATAGCTGGAAATGTTATTACATGCTCGGAAGGCATCCAGGCCACTTTTTAATGTTTTTACTTTATCCTTCATTACTACCTTCTCTGGCAGCGAGTTCCATAGTCTCACTGCTCTTACAGAGAAGAATCCCCTCCTATGTCGGTGGAGAAAGCACCTTTCCTCTAACCTTAGTGGATGCCCTCGGGTTATGGTTACATTCCAGGGTATAAATAGATGGTGAGACAGATCTTTGTATTGACCCCGAATATATTTATACATAGTTATTAGATCACCCCTCAGACGTCTTTTTTCTAAACTAAATAAACCTAACTTTGACAATCTTTCAGGGTCCTCTAATCCCCACACTACTTTATTAACTTAGTTGCCCTTCTTTGAACACGCTCCAGTCCTGATATGTCCTTTTTAAGCACAGGTGCCCAGAACTGTACACAGTATTCCATATGGGGTCTGACCAGTGACATGTACAGGGGTAAAATGATGCTCTGGTCATGAGCACCTATGCCCCCCTTGACGCACCCCATGATCCTGTTTGCTTTGGCAGCTGCTGCCTGACATTGATACAGTTGAGCTTATTATTAACTAAAACCCCTAGGTCCTTTTTCATTGTTGTTTTACCAAGTGTGTCTTTATTAAGTATGTAATCATCTCCTTCACATGTGCATAACCTTACATTTATATGTGTTAAACTTCATTTGCCATTTAACTGCCCATGCTTCCAACTTATCTAAATCTGTTTGTAGCTGCCTGCTGTCCTCTTTTGTTTTAATTACTTTACACAGCTTAGTATCTTCTGCAAAGATTAAGACTTTACTGTTTAATCCATACCCAATGTCATTAATATATATATCATAGCTTGATTTTTTCCTATATAACAGTGGTGGCAAACCTATGGCCACCCTTGCCAGAGGTGGCACTCGGAGTCCTCTCTATGGACACCCGTCATCTTTCCAGTACATGTATTTTGTTTTTTTTTTCATCACCCCCTTGGTACCAGAGCCATCAGTTTGCTACTTATATAACGTTTTGGGTTGTAGTTTTGGCACCTGGCCCCTTGAAGGTTTTCCATCACTGCTCTATAGTCTGCATACTGTTGTGAGCCTGGTTGCCATGGGGTACAGCTGATATTGTATAGGTTTAAACAAGGGGCCTATACATCACATTATAGGTTATTGGTTATAGGTTATCGGGGGGCAGACTCTATACAACCCATATTATGTCTGGGCTCACATAACCTATAATGTGACAACTGTGGCAACAGTGGGTGTGGCAGCTATAAAGAGGAGTTTATATGACTCTAGAGAAGGTGTTTACCGGCACCCAGGGGGGGGGGAGGGTTCATTCAACGGGGCATCCAGTATAGGATATAAACGATTCCAGGGCTGCCGCAGGGGGTGACCGTGGACCAAAACCCACGCCGATCAGCTCAGGAATCTATAAGATTCCGGGCCGAAAGATTCCTTCCCCCCCTGGGGCACCCAAAATTGGGATGCCCTGCTGTGTGAAACCCTCCAGGTCGCCCCATTCACTTACATTGTTTCCTGGTCCAATGGCTCATCCACAAGCCGCGGCCGCATCCCCGCTATCCCTCTAGCAGGGCGCGTGCCTGCACCAGGCATTTGTGAATGGCCGACGCGGGCACGCTCCCTGTTCCTATAGATTTCATCATGCCTTTTTCTTTTGGGTTTGATAGGCATGAGGACTTTCTCTTAGGAATCTGTCTGTCTCAGTCATGTACCTTGTGTCTCAAGTGACAATTCTAGTTTAGTTTGTTTAAGATCTCATTTGTTTGTCTTTTTAGCTTTCCAAGGTATGTAAAGAATTCCGCGCGAGCACCATGATGTCAGTGCATCAATACTTTTTCTGACTTACAAGTCTGTCTTTTAAATCCGTAAATTATGACTGAATGTCCCTGGATTACTCATCCCTCCAATCCCATGGCCCAGGCCATGATGACACTACTGATATGGATGCCCGCCCTGCTGCCCCTACTCTTAAAGTAAAGGTCCAACCTTCACAGATTGCCCGTTTTTTTAATTCCCCCTGCCCTGCCTCCCTCTCCTAGCACTAAATCAAGGCAAGGTTACATAATAAACAAGCGCTTACCTGGCCCGTACTCCGCGATGAACATCAGGCTATCGCAGAGCTGGCCGCCGCCATATTTTCTTCGGCCATCGATGGGCCCGGGTGCTGCTCCTGCCCACCCATTTAAGGGAGCTCTTCCGGCAGCACCTGTGGTAAGTGCTGTGCGAAACAAAGATGGCCGCTGCCAGCGATGTGATCGCCGATTAGCAGCGCAGGAGTATAGGCCAGGTAAGTGTTTAGCGCTAGGGGAGGAAGTCAGGGCAGGGGGAATTTAAAAAAAAGGGAATCTGGCTGTACTGGCCCCTTAAATTGAAGTAAAGGGGATTCAACACCTCAATCTTTTGATTCAGAGTGGCATTATCCATTATGCCATGTGATCAACCTAAAGTGACAGACAACTCGACTACAAAGTGACTTGAACCCCCCCAATCTTCTGATCTGAAGTCCAGCTGAGGACCTTATACATTAGTTCACATAGTCAACCTAACAGACAACACAACCACAAAGGGATTCAAACTTGTCTCGAGCTACATGTTGTACTGTCCTAAACTTTAATCTGTTTTCAAAAAAACCCTGTAGTTCCTAAGTTATCTTTAAAAGTATTAGAACATTGGAGATTCATAGAAAGATTGAAGAGAAACAGTGAGTGTAATCACACTGTGATGAATGTGAGAGGAGATAGGAGGGCAGGGTTTCAGAGTGAGGCAGCCAATCAGGACGTCTATGAATGGAGTGGAAGATGTTCCGTTCTTGGTCCACTGAAGTCATGTGGAGTTGAACCGTCAATCTTCTCATCTGAAGTCCATCCAAAGACCTTATCCATTAGGTCACATGGTCAACCTAACAGACAACACAACCACAAAGGGATTCAAATTTAAAGCGGACCAATACCCAGAGTGAGGGTGCTGGCTTCTGATGGGGCTGTCGCTAAAATGACAGGCCACACACAGAGCCACCCCAAATGCCGGTAACCCTATTCTTAACCTCGTTCCCATGATGGGAATCCAGTGCCGCGATTAGTCGTCTGGTGGTTAGGTGGGCTGTGACAGCTCCACGTTCGGTGGCCGGAACACAACAGCCCACATGACTGCCGGGCGGAAAATCACAGTGCTGGATTCCCGATGGGGCGCAAGATTAAGGTAAGGTTTAAGAGCGTCTGGGAGGGTTCTATATTCTGGATGCCCCAACCCCCCAGCCTGTCATTTTAGCAGTGGCCCCAGCTGCAAGAGTGTTGGTTCATTTTAAGCATCTGATCCAATGTTATTCCCATTGGGTCATGTCATCAACCTAAAGTAACAGACAACTCAACCACAAAGGGATTTGAACCATCAGTCTTCTCATCTGAAATCTATCCAATAGCTTTTTCCATTAGGTCACATGGTCAACCTAAAAGACAACACGACCAACCAAAAAGACATTCAAACTCTCAATCTTCTGACCCAAACTCTGACATCCTATCTATTAGGTTATGTGATCAACCACAAAAGGGCTTGACTTGAACCCTAAGTCTTCTGACCTAAAGCCCATCTAAAAGCCTTATCCATTAGTCACACATGATTAACCTGTAACTGTAGCTGTCACATGGTTGATGGGACACTTCCACTGGCTGAAAGTAAAAGTTCTTGAGCTGTTTGGTGATCCTCAACAGACACAACAAGGCAGGGAGAGCAGGTAGGTGGGATGTAGGAATCTAGAAGAGTATTGTGCCATTGGGCTAGGCTTTCCCTCCTGCAGCATAGTGTTTGGGTCCAGTTTAAATAGGTGGATGGGCCTATTTTTATCTGGTACGCCACGTAACGCGTGGGTCATAGGGGATTTTAACAGTTGCACAGCGGGGATTTTATTCCCTACACAAAGGTGAATGCTTTCCATGTAGTGTTTTCTCACTATGTGAGCCTTATTTGCTCAACTGTTCATTGTTGTATTCTCTTATCTCTTTTGGATGAATTTAGCACATACGCACTAGCACTTTATTAGCACTTTATTCCTTACTCTCAGGTATTAATTGCACATTGTTTAAGAAAAGTGGATTTTTAAATTTTTTTTAAATTTTCGATTTTTATTTAAATTTCTTTGATTCCTTTGGATATTGTGTGTAGGGTCTTTTTGTGATATGGGATATAAATTTAATGGGGATATCCCCACTGTGGATTAATTTTAACCGAAGGGTATATGTTTCATGTTAAGTTATGATTTTAATACTAAATAAACATAGGTAGATTATTTAATGCAATAATTGATTAGTGATTTGATGTGTTTGGTGCTGGCTTCGGTGTGACCCATTGTGGTAGCTGGGGCCACATGCAATATTTGGATTGTTTGGGTGCATGGTTTTGGGGGCACCCGGCCGGCACAATACAATTGTCAAGCAACCCCCAATCTCCGCACGGTTGCCCTCAGGACTTCGTAGCACAAAGGATGTGGACTTACAGGGGGTGAAGGTGGATGAACCCGAGGCAAGACTGGGCGATGTCGGATAAGCCGGGGTCATACACGGGTAATCTGTCCAATATAGCGCAGCACCAAAGGGAAGAGACGGGAGAAGTGTCAAGATAGAGCCAGGGGGTCAAGCCGGGGGGTCACGGGTACGCAGTACAGAGGATGGGACGGAATCGTAGTCAGGAAACAAGCAAGGGTCGGTCCAGACGGCAATCACGGGAAGGTCAAACAAGGCAAGGTCGGCAACAGAATGGAATCTAGAATCTTAAGACAAAATCACATACAGCAGCATGCTATCACGGGCAAGGGATATGTGTGGGGAAATTACCTTTTTTAATGGACGGGAGTCAACAGGATTGGCCAGAAGGAAGTGTGGTGGTTGGTGCATACTTAATCCTTGGGCTGATTGCCCTATTTAAACTTTAAAGGGCGTTTTCGCCCATAAACGCTCTGGGCTCATTGGCCCTTTAATACAGCCTCCGGCGGGCGCGCTGAGTACGGTGCCGCCGAAGGTCATAAGAGATGCGGCGGTGAGGAGAGGAGATGGCCGTGCTCGGCGCGGCCTCCGGGCAGAACAAGCCCCGGCTAGTCTCCTGGATACACCGTGGAACCGACCCCCAGGTAAGTTGATCGTGACAACAATTGTCTTAAGTATTAAGGTGGTGCAGGGTCTTGTCTTTGTTATCTCTTTTGTAAAGACAGACTGTAGATGACGAGCTTACGATGCATTGTGTAGCCCGGATACTATTTTCGCTTCTTTGTATTTCACATGAAGTAGAGCTGTTTCAAATTAAACCCGCGCAGGCCCTGAACATATCTTAATCTTTCAAATCTTCCTCCAACACTCTTGAAGACTGAGCTACTGTTTTGGAACAGAAAAGGTATGTCAGGAAGGACGGCTCCCGGGGGATTTCCATCAAATATGTTTATTAAATACAAAGTTGAAGCCTATAAAGGCTCCTCTGAGGAAGCCCATAACGGTGCCCAGTGTGGGAAACAGGGTTAGGTACAAACATGCCAGAGCACAGGGGAACTGGCAGAGCTGACCGAGCTGCAGGAAGCTCAATAAATATCAATGTCAGAAAGAGCTTGTAATAAAGATCTAAACACCCAATGCACCTAATGCAGACCTTCACCCTGAATAAGAGCATATCTTATATGTCTCCCACACCCTGTACATACAGATTGCTCACATTAAAAATCATCCTACCTGCATCTACTGCATGTTATAAGCCTTTAAACATCCAAGATGAAGCATCAGGCAGCCTGCAAACAGGAAGTGTCTTCTGACTGCGTCGCTCTGCATTCTGGGATTGCTGACCTATCCCTGACCCTGGCTCTGCACAGCTATAACCCTACCCCCATATTTTATCCCACTTACCTCTCATCAGTATGTGATGCTTCTGAGTCATGATGGCGGCGCCCATATCCTAGAGTACTGAACAGAGTTGCAGCCCGGTGTCAAAAGAATAAGAAGTAAGTGATTAAAAACCTAAAATATAATAATTTTAGATGCTGGGGAATAGTTTTTAAGGGTTTAGGCTTTTTATTAAAACATCCCGAAGGCCCGAATTAATGGATACTGATCAGCTAGGGGGGAGAGGCTCTCCAATAAAGTTCTCCAACCAAGTCCAAAAGTTTTTCTTGGAGAGCTGAATGTTGCATGTGACACCACTGGCGTTCTCCTCAGTTGGTAATATGCAAATCCACGAGCTCGCCATTTGTGCGCTTATAAATATTTCCAAAATGCATTAAACCCCCGGGCTGTCAGGCTCTCTTCAGCTTCAACTCAGCCGGGTTTATTTGGACAGAAGTAACCACCACACGTGTGCTGCCCGCGCGTGTGATGAAACGCGAACCACAGCGGGATAATGAGCGGAATAATGCTGATTTATGTCAGCGCCGCGGCTCAGGTGATTGCTCCTTCTATGACATCATTCAGAAGGCAAAAGGGTGGTGCTGACTTGCCTGGGATGGAATTGGTAGGAAAAATGCAATTTTTCCTTTAAAGCAGGCTAAAGATTTTCACTTCAACTGGGGTTTGACCGACTTTACAGGCGCGTCATGATTTGGGATGCCCTTGTGTGTGAAACAGCCTTGATCCAATGCCCCCCACAGAACAGGCTCTTGTCCAATCAGAATTGCCGGACGTCTCCTGCTGGCAGCTCTCCTTTCTGCATTCTGCTGGGGGGGGGGTTCTGTCTGTAGGCGGGTGCCAGACAACCACCAATTAAGTTGAGGGGTGATCTAATAAATATGTAAAAATATATCCAGGGGCAAAACAAAGATCTGTCCCACAATCAATTTTTACTCCAGACTAACTATAACATAGGGGAAAGCCGCTTCTTGCACCACCATAGGAGGGGATTCTTTACTGTAAGAGCAGTAACACTATGGAACACTAAAAGAGTTCAAAAGTGGCCTGGATGCCTTCCTTGTAATAACATTACCAGCTATGACTACTAGACCACTAATAACAAGGCTGACCTGGATGGACTAGAGTCTTTTTATCGTCCTTACATACTATGGTACACAGTATTACTAGTATTAAAGAGGAACATCAACAAAAAGGGGCCGATTCCCCTCCCATCGGCCCCTAGTTATCTTTTGGATGCCTGCTGCAGCAAAATCTGGTTGCTTCAGGGCCTGATCCTCTGCCCCCCCCCCCCCTGCCAGCTTAGCCGTCGCTTACTGACAAGCATGGCCTTAGCTGTGCTCTTCAATGTCCCACACCGATTTCGCAAAGTCTGCAGGGATTTCCGGCGGCCTCATTGCATCCCACTGTGCAGATGTGAGATCGGGGGCTACGCGCAGGGATGCAAGATGGCACCTTCTGTCGGGAGATCGCCCCAGAAGATGGATCCCCCGGCAACATAAGTAAACAATCCCCAATTGTGAAACTGGAGGGGGCGGGGGGGGGGGGGGGGGGACATTGCAGTCAGGTTTGGGAGAGGTTTTAACCACCCCCAATGTTCCTCTTTAAATCCACTGTAAACTCTATAACCTTTTCAATACTTTTCCAGGCCCAATGCAACCCAAATATTGGATTGGCTGTGAAAGCTGTCACTAGGCCTCCCAGGGCACAATGGGCATTTTCCCAGGTTCTGGCACTAGCCATGGGCCCACCCATAACACCTTCCAGCTCCATAACCACCCATAACCAACCCAATAAATCATCTACACAGCATGCCTCCATGAAATAAACATATAAGAAGACTAATTCTGCAATATAGGGGAAATACAATTTATATGAAACAGAGGGTGACAGTGGTTCCTATAGCATACAACGGATGACCATGGTCTGGGTACCCATTTAAAGGGCCAGTTCAGCCAGATTGCAAGTTTTCTTAAATCTCCCCGCCCGGCCACCCTCCACTGAAGCAGGGCAGGGGTTACATTAAAGAAACACTTGTCCCGCAAGCCAGTGCGGATTGTTGGGTGATTTCGGCGCTGCTCGCCGTCATCTTTGTCTCTCCTTGGCCGGCCACTGGAATCACACTTGGGTTGCCCTGATGATTTCCCTGCCTCCATTTATAAAGTGCAAAGGCAAATGCAATGCACCCCATGAAATAAGTATGGCAAAGTGAGCAAAACATAAAGTATCTAAATACATGTATTTTGGAATAAACGTAGAACGTGTGGCCGGCTAAAGCTGAAGGGGTCATTGGGTTACACAGTAGCACAATGAGCTATAACAGGATAACGAAATCTACATCGCGCGTCGAGCGAAGTCCATAAAGCAAAACTTCTCACTGTGTCTAAATTAAAGCAGCTGTGCCGAGATGAGTGGGCTGAAATTCCTCAACATCAACAATATCAAAATATCAAAAGCATTTGGTGGAAATAATTGCAATTCAAGCTAGCGCAACCAGTTATTTAAGCTGAACTCTAGGAGAATGAAAAATGCCCCATTGTCGAGTGAAAGCTGCCTCGTTTGGCAGCAAAAATTTGGGATGAAGTCTGGTGACCTCTACAATAGTCATCCCCACAACTCAATTTTGATTAAAGCTGCATCTCCTGGTGAATCTACCCCTTGTGGCTGACATAGTGACTTTGAGGTGGTAGACCAGTTTACTATCAGAAGCCATTTCTCTGGTCAAGTTGAGCTTTGGGTTTAAAATCACTTACATATATCCCTATGTGTTTATTGTTACTTTTGATAAAGATCCTAAACAGGACAGCCAGTGCTAAAATTGTAAGTAAGTCATTGTTTTTCTAGGCCTAATGTCTCATTAAAACACATAGAACCCCTCTCGGGCCATATTATGCCCCATGGGCTCGTATGAATACCACCCAGACACCACCCCCCTGCACTGCCAAATAAAAAATCTTGTCTAAAATGACACTTTAAGCAATAGGGCCCCTCTAAATGTTTACCTTTTTAGTCTGTAACAGTGTCCCCAAACCCTCTCCTCAAGAGCCACCAACAGATCATGTTTTGTGGATCTTCACATAGCCAGCTCTATAGCTCACCTGTGAGGATACCTGCAAAACATAGCCTGTTGGTTGCTCACGGGGGAGAAGGTTGGGGAACTTTGGTCTATAAGAAACCTCTAATAGCTTTTAAATAAGAAACAATCAATAAAAAACTCTCATGTCTCCTCAATAGGCCCTAAACCTATAGGAGAACCCCTCAGCCAAATGAATGCAACCTCAATTTATAAGAAACCTCTCTTGACTCAAGTGATTTCTTAAAGTGGACCAATCGCCAGGATTTTGCCTATCCTGGTGATTGTTCCCTGCACCGGAGGTATCCCGATGAAGTATGTCCCCCTGTGTGAAACCCCCTTGAGTGCCGACATTCACTTACCTTTGCCGCCATTCCCACAGATCATGCGCGGGCGCTTGGGCGCTGAAATAGTTCCTTAACCAAAAAGAGACCTCTTAGCCATTAGGTGACATCCTTAGCCACATATGTGGCTGAAATAATTCCTCTACTGTATAAGAGACTGCTGAGCCAAACCAATCACCCCCATCTATAAGAAACCACACTTAGCTCAAATGGTTCTTGAACGGCCAACAGACCTCCTCAGCAACACCCGCCACCCCTCTATATCAATATGTATGGTTCCATAACCTATAACAGTCTTCTGGCCAAATGTGTACCTCCTCAGGACATAAGAAACACATATTGGCTTAAATGATTTCTCAACCTGTCAGAGATCCCCCAGACAAATCAATACCTCCTCAGTCTACAAGATATGGGTTAAATGGTTCTTAAACCTACAAGAGACACCCTCAGTCAAACAAATAGCCCCTTATCTATAATAATAACCACTTTTGATTTAAACAGTTCCTCAACCTATAAAAGACCACTTTGGCCAAATTAGCACCTCCTTATAATAGAAGAGACCTCTCTTGTTACAAATGATTCAACCTAGACCAGACCCCCCTCAACCAAATTATTATCAGCTTGATCACTAATAAATCCATCAGGTGCTTAAATAGCTCCTCTTATAGTGTAACTTATACCCCCTTGCCCAAATGAATACCCCAGTCCACAAAAAACTCCTTTGGGCTAAACTGGTTCCTCAACCTTTAAGAGACACCCTCAGCCAAATGAATAGTCAATCTATAAGAAGCCACTTTTGGCTCAAATAGTTCCTCTCCCTACCAGAGACCCCCCACCAGCCAAAGAGATCCCTTCTAAGTTTTTATGAGACCCCCATAGGTCTTTAACTTAATAATCACCCCCTAGTTGAAAGGATACCACTTCAGTCTGTAAAAAATTACTCATGCCCAAGATATTTCCTCAAGCTATAAGAGACTTCCTCAAGTCAATCAAATATCCCCTAAGCAATGTAACCCCTGTTGCACTGAACACAAGTTAACCCTATTAAAAAATGTTCAAATAAAATGGTCTACGTTGCCTATGCGGAAACCCAGCTATGGTGACCACCATTATACCATAATAATCATAATAATAATAATAATAATTACATCTTAAAAAGGGGGATCAATTTCCATAAAAATGAACATTTGTATGCATAACATTACCCTCCCAGGGAACCAACCAAGCTTCCATCAAGCTTAATAACTTACAGATTCTCTTGCCCCCATAATGGTTATGTATCACCCACTCTCCTGGCCCACAAGGGCTGCATAGTTTTACTTTCAAGTGGAGGACATTCCAAGAACTTGCAAAGGGAATCAAGATGTTTAACTAGCTCTTCGCACTGCAGTATAAACAGAACGATTAGGACCCTCTCGCTCTGTCTCCGTGCCCTTTAAATAGACTTTCCAGAGATGTATCATATGTACCAAGCGTGTTCCTGTAAACTGCAAACAGATGCTTCAGAGCCTGTCACGCCTTTCATCGTAGAACCATGATGATGCTGGTGATGCAAGAATGCCTGCCATGGGAGATTATGGAGCTTTTACTGTAAAAGCTTAATAAGACCTATAGGCATTGGAAGTGCAAGGAAATAGAGCTACCAGCAGAGGTCCCGATGCCAGCCACAACTTGGGAACCTGCAATTCTCATGGTTCACCTGCGGGGGGGGAGGGGGACTCTTCTTTTTGGACTCCCCATGTCTATAGGCTGGTCGGCATTGGAGGTTATCAAGGCAGAAGCAGCATCGCCCTCCAGGCTTTAAAGTGGACCAAAACCCAGGATTTTGTCTTTTCTGGGTTTTGGTCCTTTACCCCGTTGCGCAAACCTCGCCCGCGCGGCGAGACCAGCTCACTGGATCCCAGGGCAGGTCTAAGAGCAGTGGCTCTGAGCGCCCTGACGGCCGCATCCTCCGCATCCCTCTAACAGCGAGGGTGCCCGCGTCAGCCATTTGTGCACGTGCCCAGTTAGAGGGATAGCGGGATGCGGCCGCTGCTCTTAGTCGCACCGTGGAACTGGGAAATGAGGTAAGTGAATGGGGCGACCTGGGGGTTTTCACACAGCAGGGCATCCCGATTTTGGATGACCGGGGGGAATCGATAGGACACTTTAAAGTGATAAAATAGGCAAAGCCACATGTTAGCCCATTGTGTCGGGCTTTTTGGGCACTGTCCTAAACTGCTTTCCATTTTTAAATTGAAGAAGAAATATCTGAGATATCAAGGTTTACAGTTTTACCTCATAATTTCTCCCCTGAAGCATGTGGGTGTGACCTGGGGTCTGTGATGCAGCATGATAATCAGCATAACAATCAGATTACTGGGCAAGGTCTGTAAAAGCCCAAAATCTTGCTTCAGGCACAGGCATTCTCGGGGGTTAGCGGGACTAGTACAGTAGATCTGAGAGTGCATTCAAGCCATCAATTCTAAGAGTTTGGACTAGCTCTTTGAGCTAGTATTGGTGGCCCACATAGGCCGGATGGCACTGAAGGCCTGGCGAGGAATGGTATTTCCTCATGTCCAATGTCTATAGAGCCATCAGCAGAGGTCCAAGAGCCAGTCACAACGTGGGAACTTGCAATTCTCCTGGTTTACCTGCTGGTGGCTCTTCTTCCTAGGACTCCCAATGACTATAGACTGGTAGGCATCGAAGGTCATTAAGGCTCAAGCAGAATCCAGCCTTGAAATTTTGATGACCTCCTAAGCCTGTCAGCCTATAGACATTGGGAGTCCAGGGAAGTAGAGCCACCAGCTGAGGTCCAGGAGCCCAACACTACTTGGGAACTTGCAATTTTCCTGGTTCACCTGCTGGTGGCTCTTCTTCCTAGGACTCCCAATGACTATAGATTGGTAGGCATCGAAGGTCATTAAGGCTCAAGCAGAATCCAGCCTTGAAATTTTGATGACCTCCTAAGCCTGTCAGCCTATAGACATTGGGAGTCCAGGGAAGTAGAGCCACCAGCTGAGGTCCAGGAGCCCAACACTACTTGGGAACTTGCAATTTTCCTGGTTCACCTGCTGGTGGCTCTGCTTCCCTGGACTCTCAATGTGCTGGCCAGCATTGGAGGCCATCAAAGGCTGAAGCAGCATCTCTCTCCAGCCCTAAAGCCTTTGATGACCCCAGATGCACACTCCTGATCTCAGTTTGGCTGCATTGGGCTTGTGAGTGATATTGCCCCTGGCTTGGTTGCTGCTCTTTGCTCCCTCTTCCACAGAATGTAGCAGTATCATATGACTATGATACAGATCATGATTTATGATCGCCTGATTGTAAATCAGTATACAGCTATCTGGGGTGCGCACCATTCTGAATGGCCAGCACAGCTAGAGGTGAGCAAGGATGCGTCCGGCAGTGCTTGCTCTATGCAGAGGAAATATGAGTTAAACAAACGCTGCTGATTGGCTGTGCGGCCCACGTAGGAACCAGGAAGAGGTGAAATTTCCAGCAAAACCTGGGGATAGACACAGCGGGACCTCCCAAATCAGGATGCCCTGCCAAGGAGGCGTGAAACCCAGAAAGTAAAATTTTTGGGCTTTGTTCCTCTTTAACTAAATTGGAGAGCACGGGACTTGCAGGGCTTGCAAGTAACCAATGAGGAGAACCTAAAAATCTTTGCCAGGATAGTCATCATGGCTGTCCTTTCGGTTGTTAAGACGGAGCGGCCGCACAGGGTGCCGGCATCCTAGGCATACCGACAGGCCGCCAAATATTTTTCTTATTTCCCGTAAGGAAGCTGTTTGGCGAAATGCTTCACAGCTGACACTTAATCCTTAGAAGTCAACCTAAATTATAAAACAAATTAGGTCAACAAGTTTGGAGGACCAAAAATAGGTATCACCAACACAAAACAATAAGCTGTTCAGGTTCATTTTAAAGCAAAAATGCAGGCCAAACCCTAAACCCTACATTTTATAAAAGGTCTAACATTCATAAAAAGTTCCCCACCAATATAAAGTATGGATTTTCTCTGGAAACTTTGATTAGCCCTCCTCTTCATGGAACGCCTCCACCCCCTCCCCCCCAAACCTCCTGGCCTGTTGCTGGCAAGTTTTATTTCTGTTCATCGGGCTGCGCAAGTGTAATTGGCAGAAGCGCTTCATGTGACTGCGCCCAGATGTTTGACCAATAAAGCAAGTCAACTGGTTACATCACTGAGCATCTGGCGTGTTTTTCTGGACAAATTCTTGAATGCAGCTGGATGAAGCAGTGGCAGTCACTTAGCCAGCCGGGGGGGGGGTGACAAACCCATCTGCTGTGTGGCTGGTGACCCTGGCGGTGCAAAATACAAATGGACACACAGAGGAGGGAAGGATAGTAAAGAAAGAGCACGGGGTATTTAAACATGTGTACGGAAAGTCTCCTTTCCTCTTCCTCACTCACTGGACCATCTCTTACACCTAACTGAAACAATGCTTGGGAAAGAAA
The DNA here is from genome assembly GCA_027917425.1 of Gastrophryne carolinensis. Taxonomy (NCBI): domain Eukaryota; kingdom Metazoa; phylum Chordata; class Amphibia; order Anura; family Microhylidae; genus Gastrophryne; species Gastrophryne carolinensis. The sequence goes on along the minus strand of CM051237.1, from coordinate 459,418,160 downwards.
ACCCAAATGTCGCACTTGTAAATTGTATGTTAAATATTATTATCATTAATATATTAAAGTGGACCAAAACCCACAGTCCTACAGTCCTGGATTCTTATAGATAGATTCCCTCCCCCGGGGAAGACGGGATGCCCCCCAGGTCTCCCAGAAACTCACCTTCTTTCCCGGTCCCATAGCACATGCGTGAGCAGCGGCCGCATCCCCGCTATCCCTTTAGCAGGGTGCATGCCCTTTACAGGCATTTGTGAATGGCCGGCGTGGGCACACTCCCTGTTAGAGGGTAGCGGAGGATGCGGCCACCAGCGAACTCGGATCCGCTCACCTTAGACAAGCTCTTAGACGAAGGGGCGGGAGCGGATCCATACTCGCGTATTGGACAAGAGGCCATACATGCTCCGTAGGACCGGGTAAGGGTAAGTCCGATTGGGCGCCCTGGTGGGTTTCACACAGGGGGGCATCCCCGGGGTGCTCTGGGGGCATGGACCAAAACCCAGGATACTCAAAATCCTGGGTTTTGGTCGACTTTAAACCAGACCAACACCCGTTTTTTCTTTACCGGGTGTTGATCCTTCTGTCTGTTCATTACAACAAGCTCGGGGAGGGGCTGGAGCCCCCCTCACAGATAACCTCCCAGACCATCTGTAACACTCACCTCCATTACGAGCCAGCGCCGGAAAAGGAGTTCCCTGACTGGCTGCTGGGTGGTCACGGTGGTCACGGCACAGAGGACGCGACTATGGCCCCTGTGACCACCCAGCGGCCTATTGTGGGATTCCTTTCCCGGCGCTGGCTCGTAATGAAGGTGAGTATTACCGGTGGTCTGGAAAGTTATCTGCCAGGGGGACTCCAGCATTCTGGATGCCCCCCCCCCCCCCCCCCCTGAGCTTTTTGTAATGCGCAGACAGCGGGGCCAACCCCCATTAAAGAAAAAACTGGCGTTGGTCCGGTTTAAGCCTAACATAGGTGGCCTGCGACTATGTTTTGGTACTCACTGAGTCTTACCACACCCCCCACTACCCCTTCCAGCCTGGTGCTGATGAGGGTCACATGTGCCACAAGAGGAAGGTGTTGGCTTTGTAAACTTTAAGCTAATCCTTGGCAATGCACATTCAGCAGCTTTCCAGGTGCCTTGGATGCCCCTGAGACGTAAAGAGATGCTTTGCATGACTCCGCCCACAGCAAGAATTGATGGGTAAATCCTTATTATTCCTTATTATTCCTTATTATTCCTTCTAGTTGGCGCTGTGTAAATACTTTCCGTTCTAGGAAAGCTCATCTTTACCTAACTCCAAACTCTCCCGTTGGAGTAAAAAAAAGAAGGAAACAAAGGAATTTTAGCGAAGGAAAACCTGGAAGTGGAAAGAGTGACAGTTTTACTGTGGGACGTGACTATGGCCCACGTGACCACCCAGCGGCCAATCGTGGGACACCTTTCCTGGTGCTGGCTCTAAATGAAGGTTAATATTATGAGCGATCTGGGAGGTTATCCGCGAGGGGGGCTCCAGCATTCTGGATGCCCCCCCCCCCCCCCCCCCCCTGAGCTTGTTGTAATGAACAGACAGCGGGACCAACACCCATTAAAGAAAAAACAGGCGTTGGTCCGGTTAAAGCCTAACATAGGTCTCTCCACATGGTGGCCTGCGACTCTGTTTTGGTACTCACTGAGTCTCACCACACACCCCCACTACCCCTTTCAGCCTCGTGCTGATGAGGGTCACGTGCCACAACTGGAAGGTGTGGAAGAAGAGGAAGACGATTGAGTGGCCTTGATTGTTTTTCTCCCTTCCCCTCCACATTTCATGTCTTAATAAAGCTTCGGCCCTGTGTTCCCCCCTGCCCCACCACAGACCGTCGCTTTATGTCATGTAAATTTTGAATCGGTGGACTCATGAATGATGTGCAGTCAGGGACCCTTGTCCAGGACGGCACATCAGGCATGGCCCACACTGTATATACAAACCGTCATGTTTTTCGTTCTTTTGTATTGTGTACGGTGGACCCATGAATGATGTGCTGCCAGGGACCTTTGTCCAGGGCGGCACATCAGGCATCGCCCACAAATGTTTAAAAAAATATTCTGATAGTTGCGGTATGAATGTGGTGGACTCATGAATGATGTGAGGTCGGGGACCCTTAGTCCAAGACTACACATTAGGCATGGCCCACTTTGTATACGAGTAGAGGCGGTGGCACGTAGGATGTGAGGTACAGGGCACTTAGCCAGGCACCACACATCAGACGTCCTGCCGCTAAACACGAATGTAATTTATTGTATGTATTGAGATGTATCTGTATTGTAGTGACTTGTTCGCTGAGACGCAATACATGGAAAGAATGTACCGTCTTATGTATTTATATGTGCAACTATATAAATAAAGGATATTTTTCAATCAAAAAACTGGAAGGTGTTGGCTTTGTAAACTTTAAGCTAATCCTTGGCATTGCACACTCAGCAGCTTTCTAGGTGCCATGGATGTCCATGAGACGTAAAGAGATGCTTTGCATGACTCCGCCCACTGCAAAGATTGATGGGTAAATCTATTATTCCTTGTAGTGGGCGCTGTGTAAATAATTTTCATTCTAGGAAAGCTCATCTTTACCTAACTCCTAACTCTCCCGTTGAAGTAAAAAAAAGAAGGAAACAAAGGAATTTTAGCGAAGGAAAATCTGGAAGTGGAAAGAGTGACAGTTTTACTGTGGGACTTGTGAGAAACACAACAATCCGAGCTGAACTTCCACAGGAAGTGTTGAAATGACTTTCGCTGAACTCCATCCAATGCTTAGAAATTCAATTATCTCTCCAGAACGTTTTCATTTTCAGCGCTGGCAAGCGACAGATGTTGACTCCTCCGATCAATGCGACTTCTGTCCCTTGTGCGGATTTGCTTTATTTGTTCTTATGTTAAAAAAGTTTTAAAAAAATCGTTACGGGGGACTCTTTCTGGATTGTCCGATGCGACAACCAGCTGCGGGGGCGTCCCACGCTCATGAATGAAACAATGGGCCAGTGAGCGGCCGTAACAGATGTGGTATTTCTCAGTGTGGTGTGGAGGGTCTGATAGGGCCAGATAGAGGCAAACAAACATGGCCCAGGTCAAGGCAACAGAATGCCTTTCTGTGCGGGCCGGAAGAATGGCTCTCTATTAGCTCATTGGCTTAAAGTGCCATAAACATGAAGTGAGTTCAGGTTTATTTTTGTTTTGCAGGTGAGAAAAAAAAAACATTTGGTCAACCTTTATAGCAGCAACAATAGACCTATTTAAAGAGGCACATCGTATGTGCAGCTGTAAATCGACCCTTATGTGACTCCAGGGTTGGCTGATTCTCTCTCCCCGGGACATCCCTGTGTGAGACCTCGCCTTTCGCCCAGAATTCTTACCTGACCGACAAGCCCACAATGCATGTGCGACCGGCGGCGGCGGCATCACTCACTTCCTATTTCGGCTGTGTGCTGTGTGCGCCGCAACCGAATGGCTGGCCATGGAGGCGCACAGCCAAAGAATGCGAGTGATGCCGCCAGGGGCGTAGCTAGAGGGGGGAAGGGGGGGCATGTGCCCCAGGTGCAGCAAGTCAGGGGGGCACCAAAGGGGGACCAGAGCACTGGTGGGGGGCGCCATTTCGAACATTTGCCCCGGGTGCCAGAAAGCTTAAACCGGACCTTCAGCGTCATTTAATGAAAAGCCCAAACTCTTAAAAAACGGTTCCCCCGCATCTAAAATTAATATATTTTACGTTTTTAGTCACTAACTTATTATTCTTTCCCCCACTGGGCTGCAACTCTGTTCAGGAATTTAGGATACGGGCGCCGCCATCTTGACTCAGAAGCATCACACTTACTGAGGAGAGGAGAGTGGGATAAGGTACAGGGGGGCGGGTTATAGTTGTGCTTTGCTCAGACAGAGCAGAGCTGGGGTCAGGTAAAGGTCAGCAGTCCCAGAATGCAGAGCAGCACAGTCAGGAGGCACTTCCTGTTTGCAGGCTGCCTGATAAGATGGCGGCTTCCATAAGCCGCCATCTTGGATGTTTAAAGGCTCATAACATGCAGTAGATGCAAGTAGGATGATTTTTAATGCGGGCAATCTGTATGTACAGGGTGTGGGAAACATATAAGATAGACTCTTATTCAGAGTGAAGGTCCGCTTTAACTACACCTCTGGATGTCGCGCACAACTGATGTTTGCAGCTGGGATTCCTTTCAGCTTCTCCAGCCGCACAATAATATGAGCATACGGATAAGCTGATTGGACGAGCGTCCGGGCATGCCACGTGGAACCGTGGCGATGGGGAATTTACTCAGCGAACAGCGGGGTTTTACACAAAATAATATTTTCTAACATTGCTCTTGATCTCTATCAAGAGAGACTCCAGGGCTGGCTGATTCCTTCTCCCAGTGGCATCCAGAACTGCACATGCGTGGCCGGAGGCCGCATCACTTGCATCCTCTTTTTGGATGTGTGCAGCTAGCATTCCATTCAGCTTCTCCGGCAACACATTAATATGCACGTCAGGAGAAGCTGATTAGAAGAGAGCCATGCATGCGCAGTTTGACCGAGAAGAGGTGAGTTTTAATGGGTGGTTTTACTGCAGGTAATTTACTGCTGGACCTTCAGCATCATTTAATGAAAAGCCCAAACCTTTAAAAAAAACTATTCCGCAGCATCTAAAATTAATATATTTTAAAGTGGACCAACACCCAGGACTTTGACTATCCTGGGTCTTGGTCCACTTCCCCCGGGCACCCTGATCGGGGGTGCCCTGCTATGTGAAACCCTGCAGATTGCAGGTAAAAACTCACCTCACCCCGCTCCTACGGCGCATGCGCGGCCACTCGTCCAATCAGCGCGTTCAGAGCCGCTGTGGTATGCGCGTCAATGAGACGGCTCAGAGCACGCTGGCGGCCGCATCTCGTGCTTCCCTCTAACAGGGAGCGTGCCTGCGCCGGCCATTTACAAATGGCCGGCGCAGGCACGCGTCCTGCTAGAGAGAAGCGCGAGATGTGGCCGCGGCCCATGCATGCGCCGTTGGATCGGGATCCAGGTAAAGTTTCTGGGCGTCCTGGGGGGTTTCACATAGTGGGGCATCCCGATTTTGGATGCCCCGTGGAGAGGGATCGGATCACCCTGGGAATCTTATAGATTCCCAGGCCGATCCTCCTGGGTGTTGGTCCGCTTTAAGCTTTTAGTCACTTACTTATTATTCTTTCCCCCGCTGGGCTGCAACTCTGTTCAGGGCTCTGGGATACGGGCACTGCCATCTTGCCTCAGAAGCATCAATATATTGAGGAGAGGAGAGCGGAGAAAAAGTACAGGGGGGCGGGATTATTGCACAGACAGAGCAGAGCTGGGGTCAGGAAAAGGTAAAGCAATCCTAGAATGCAGAGCAGCATAGTCAGAAGACACTTCCTGAGACTCCATGTGCCGCCATCTTGGATGTTTAAAGTGTTTAAACTCAGCTCGATCGGCCCGGGAATCTATAAGAATTAATCTATAATTCCCTCCCCCCGGGGCATCCAAAATCAGGATGCCCCGCTTTGTGAAACCTCCCAGGTCGCCCCATTCACTTATCTTTCTTGCCAGTCCAACGGTCCATTTGTAAATGGCCGACGCGGGCACGTTCCCTATTAGAGGGAGAATGGACGAGCGGCCGCGCAGGCGCTGTAGGACCCGGAAGAGGTGATTTCTTTGGGTGATCTGGGGGTTTCACACAGCAGGGCACCCGGGGAAAGGACCAAATGCCAGGATAGTCAAAATCTTGGGTTTTGGTCCACTTTAAAGGCTCAGAAAATGCAGTAGGTGCAGGTAGGATGATTTTTAATGTGAGCAATCTGTATGTACAGGGTGTGGGAAATATATAAGATAGGCTCTTATTCAGGGTGAATGTCCGGTTTAAGTCTTTTTTGAGGGCCCACTATGACTTTTACTATGGGGCTCTGTGAAACCTATGTATGTCCGTCTGGCCCTGTTGCTTTACAGTAACAAAATTACCGGCAATTACCAAAAAAGTACCGTCAGGTTACCAAAAATACAGATCGGGAATGTGGCAACCTCAGTCCCATGGGGCGAGACTTCCCTTCATCAGAAGGTCTTATTAAAACAAATATGAAGGTGCTTTAAATAAAAAGAAAAACAGGAACACGACAAATGCTCAGGAAATATGTGTGAAAGAAGCAAACGTGTCTAAAGTTTCACTTTCCTTTTAGTAAAATATTATTTTATTTAGCGGGCGCGCGGCCAGAGGGAGGGAGAAATGCAATTTCCTCCAGCGGAAGCTCGGGCTCTGCATCTTCTCTGCTCCAGTGCTTCTAATCCGGGAGGAGCAGGTCTGGGAAAGAGCTTCAATCATCTCCTTTCACTTCCTAAATTCTCCCAACACTTCCCTTCCTGAGCATCCGAGTTTCGGCTGCGCGCACCCATTAGGATGATGTGGGCAGACGGGGCCCAGGTGAAGGCATGTCTTGAGTCAATATTTTCAATCAGGAGGACCAAAACAGAGTCGCAAGCCAGTATGTGGAGAGACCCATGTTAGGCTTAATATAGGGAAGCTAAAGAGACCAAAAAACCCTCTGTAAAGGAAAAGAGGAGCTTTCCTAGAACGGAAAGTATTTGCACAGTACCCAGTCCAAGGACAGATAGCATTACCCAGCTATCCTTGCAGTAGGCGGAGCTATGCAAATCATCTCTTTATGTCTCTGTGCCATCCAAGGCCCTTAGAAACGCTAAGGGTACAACGCCAAGGATTAGCTTTAAATTTTACACAGCCAAACACATCCAACTAGTGGACAGATGGATAGCTGGGTAAGGCTTTCTGTCCTTGGACTGGGTACTGTGAAAATACTTTCCATTCTAGGAAAGCTTCCCTCTTCCTTTACCTAAGTAGAGTTTTTTTTGGCCTTTTTAGCCCCCTATATTAAAGTGGACCAATTTTGACTATCCTGGGTTTTGGTCCACTTCGATCGGGGGTGCCCCGCTGTGTGAAACCCCCCAGAACGCCCCAAAAACTCACCTCTCCCGCTCCCACGTGACCGCTCCAGTCAATCACAGCGTGCGTCAAAGGCCGCCTGGACGCGCATAGCAGCTCAGCGGCTCTGAGCGCTGGAGGCCGCGTCTCGCGCTTCCCTCTAACAGGGAGCGCGCCTGCACCGGCCATTCACAAACGGCCGGCGCGGGTGCGTGCCCTGCTAGATGGAACGGGGCTGAGGTAAGGTTTGTGGGCCTCCTGGGGGGTTCCTCCCCGCGGGACATCCCGATTTCGGATGCCCCGCGGGGGGGATCTGATCGGTCCGGGAATCTTATAGATTCCCGGGCCGATCCCCACTGGGTGTTGGTCCACTTTAAGCCTAATGTGGGTCTCTCCACATACTGGCTTGCGACTGTTTTGGTACTCACCAAGTCTCACCCCCATACAGCCAGAAACATCCGCCCTAGTGCTGATGAGATCCTAAAGCTTGAAACACATGTCCACTAGTTGGATGCGTCTGGCTGTGTAAAATTTAAAGCTAATCCTCCGCATTGAACCCTTAGCGTTTCTAAGGGCCTTGGATGGCACAGAGACATAAAGAGATGATTTGCATTGCTCCGCCTACTGCAAGGGTAGATGGGTAATGCTATCTGTCCTTGGACTGGGTACTGTGCAAATACTTTCCGTTCTAGGAAAGCTCCTCCAATCAAGAGGACCAAATGCTGCTGAAAGATTCCCCAGCCTGGTCCATCACCAGATACCAGATAAATGATTACGCTTTCTGCATACTCACTTGAAAGGAAACTCCGGTAAGAAAAATCAAAGTTTAATAAATTGCTCCCTTAAAGCGGACCTTCAGCATCATTTAATGAAACGCCCAAACCCCCAAAAACTATTTCTCAGCATCTATTTCTTCACTCTGAATAAGAGCCTATCTTATATGTTTCCCACACCCCTGTCACCCCGGATGTCCTTTTTCTTCCATTTAAAAAAATAAAAACAAGCCTGACTGGATATTTCTTGATGTCGGGTGTATAAATGACCCCTACCCCCACTATCCAGCATATTTATATGGATTATTATCATCGGGACATTTGTTTTGCGACAGTGCTCCTTTAAGGAGAGAAAACGGCCACTTTTCTACCGGGTGTAAATTCTCACCTGCCTCTAAATCGGCCTTCAAGGTAGACAATGGCCTTGATTTACGGGGAGGCCGATTCGTTAATAGCGGCAGGTAGCGACAGTTGAGCGACTGTAGCGGCATTTTCAGAGCGCCCGCTAGTAGTCGCTGTGCTTGGCCGTTGTTCGGTAGTTGATAGCGACTCAGTCGGTTGGCCGTAATGTTGAATATTGGGTGAGGAGTCGCTATTTGACAGGTTCCGCGCTGTATGGGAGCGCATGATAGCAACTGGCCCTAGCGACCGGCTCCCACCATATTCATTAAAAAATCACGCTCAAAAAATTCTTGCGCTGTAAAATGCATGTTTAAACCCCAGAGCGCTGGAGGCGATGGGTTAAAAGTAGTTTTTTAACCCCCAAACAACCATATTTTTGGAAACCAAAAAAAACAAGTTTTTTAAATAGTTTTGTAATATGAATACATTAAAGCGGACCTTCACTCTGAATAAGAGTCTATGTTATATGTTTCCCACACCCTGTACATACAGATTGCTCACATTAAAAATCATCCTACCTGCATCTACTGCATGTTATGAGCCTTTAAACATCCAAGATGGCGGCTTATGGAAGCCGCCATCTTATCAGGCAGCCTGCAAACAGGAAGTGCCTCCTGACTGTGCTGCACTGCATTCTGGGATTGCTGACCTTTACCTGACCCCAGCTCTGCTCTGTCTGAGCAAAGCACAGCTATAACCCGCCCCCCTGTACCTTATCCCACTCTCCTCTCCTCAGTAAGTGTGATGCTTCTGAGTCAAGATGGCGGCGCCCGTATCCTAAATTCCTGAACAGAGTTGCAGCCCATTGGGGGAAAGAATAATAAGTTAGTGACTAAAACGTAAAATATATTAATTTTAGATGCTGGGGAACCGTTTTTTAAGAGTTTGGGCTTTTCATTAAATCACGCTGAAGGTCCGGTTTAATATCAGACCTGTAATATCAATTCTGTACAATTTTTTATTTATTTTTTTTACCTTAAAAAAATTATCTAAAATGGCAGAAGTGGTCACATAATTTTTCACATTTAAAAAAAAAAAAAGAAAAATTAATAACAATTAATTATGAATATTTAAAGATTGTTCCATTGAAATGCATTGGAGAGCGCCAGGTAGCGAAAGGTCATACCTGTCGCTGTTCAAGGTCGGACGCTGGCGCTGTGGGCTGAGGCTGGAATAATGATGAATAAGTGGCTATATGGCGCTATCTCAGTCGCTAAGCAGGATTGGCTTGATAAATGTGTGATTGTGGTGGGGAGCCGGCGTTCTTGTGGCGGGGCCCGTCATTACCGGCCGCTCACCAGTCGCTACCTGTCGCTATTTCTTCATAAATAAGGGCCTAAGAGTTGAAAAAAATTCTCATGGTAGTAAATAAATTCAATTCACGAGAAAAAAACCTGAGAATTGTTTGTTTGTGAATCACCAGACAGAAAGACAATGAAAGTCAATGGCAATTTTTTACTCCTGAAGAAAGTATTGAACTTTTTACCCCTTTTTACCTGTAGTAAAAAGTGCCATTGACGTTCATTGTCTTCTTATCCGGTGATTCACTAACAGTGACATTCTCAGGCTTTTTTCTCATGAATTGATTTTTTTATTACCATGAGAGTTTTTTTCAACTCTTTGTGAATCAAGGCCAATGAAAGTGAATGGCAATGTTCTCAATGAAAGTGAATGGCAATTTTCTCTCCTAAAAAAAAAAAGAAGTGAGTTTTTTCACCAGGCTCTGAATCGACCCCAATGGCAACTGAAGAAACCAAAAAACGAGACGAGGCGCGATAGGTAAAGCCGAAGCAATCCGCCAGCTCAGGCCGTTACAAACACCCGTACAGTAGTCGGCACACAGCGCGCAGCGGCGGGTGAGTCCCCCGGGCACATTCTCACAGAAGGAAGCTATTATCTAATGAGTCATATTCTAACATGTCACATGGAATGATTCGGCTATTTATGATAGCAGCCTAATATTCCAGCCTGGAAGTGCTCAAGCATTAGGCGTGCGGCAAATTACATGCCGGCTCACAGCAGCTAATTAAAAAAATCCCCCGACCGGATATACACATGTGTGACATGGAAAGAGACAGGACGCAAATTAATTGTTTTCAGAAGGCGTTTGGAAAACTTTAGGAACTACCAGACGCGCTGCGGAGCGGCCAGACTGCGAAACGCGCGTTGCGGACACCTACGAAGGGTCGGATTTACCTGTCAAAGGTTTGGAAGGTAATGCAGAGACTGTCATTAAAGCCAAACAGAGGCACCACAGAGATATTTACTAACGGGGAAGCTTTCCCCCGGGAGAATCATTTTGCCAGTTGGAGATGGTAAGGGCGTAACTGCAGACCTACAGCCTTGTTAAAGTGGACCAAAACCCCTCTGTTTTTTAATTTGTTTTTTTTTTCTTAAAAAACTACCGGGCAATATGCCCCAGGACCCGTTAATGAATGTAAACATAAAAAAAACTCTGAAGCTCCTGTGCGGCGACGCGTCCTGTAAAATGTAAAATCCTGCACTTGGGTAGAAGGAATCCCTGCTCTGAGCACCGTATGGGCAGCGCTGTGTTATCCAGGACCTCGGAGGAGAGAGATTTCGGGATACTGATTACTGATAGCTGCAAGATGATTGGACAGTGTAGCCAGGCAGTGGGAAAAGCAAGCAGGATGCTCGGCTGCATAGCTCGGGGCATCACCAGTAGGAAGAGGGAGGTTGTGATGTCGCTGTATAGAGCCCTGGTGAGGCCACAGCTAGAATACTGTGTGCAGTTCTGGAGACCTTACCTGCAAAAAGCATACCTCCCAACTTCTGAAAACGTGAAAGCGGGACAAGCCATGCCCCCGGCCACACCCCCCGTCACGCCCCGGCCACACCCCCCGTCACGCCCCGGCCACACCCCCGTCACGCCCCGGCCACACCCCCGTCACGCCCCCGTCACGCCCCGGCCACGCTCTCCAGCTCCAGCAATGTCGGCTGCCTTCACCCCTGCATGCGTACGTATCCCCAAACCAGCATACCGCCCGCCCCCCCACCCCCGTGCGCCTGCCCACCCACCCCCGTTAACAGTTCAGCGAGCCAGCAAACAGCCTCACTGCCGATCTAACTCTGCCCCCAACCCCCTGCAGCTGCCCCGGCACCGCCCCTTTCTCTTCCTTCCAGCTCTTACGCCGCACAGAGAGCTGCAACCTCCTGCCCGGTGTCCCGGCCGCCGCCATACTCGCCGGTGAGTTTACAGGATTCCGGGACATGTTGGGGCCCTGCGGGGCAACGGGACAAGGGCCCCAAAGCGGGATTGTCCCGCCCAAATCGGGACAGTTGGGGGGTATGAAAAAGACATTATTCAAATAGAACGGGTCCAAAGGCCGGCAACAAAAATGGTGGAAGGACTTAAACATAAATCAGGAGAGACTTAAAGAACTTAATTTGTACAGTCTGGAGGAAAGAAGGGAGAGGGGGGACATGATGGAGACCTTTAAATATGTGAAAGGATTGAATAAGGTTCAGGAGGGAAGTGTTTTTAAAAAGAAACTTAATGATAGAACAAGGGGGCACAACCTGAAGCTAGTCGGGGGGAAGATCAGGAGCAATGTTAGAAAATATTATTTTACAGAAAGAGTAGTAGATGCTTGGAACAAACTTCCAGCAGAGGTAGTTGAAAAATCATCAGCCAGTGAATTTAAACCTGCCTGGGATAAGCCTCTGTTAGAGTGAAGAGTAATTCCTTAAGATCTTGGTATTTCCCTTGGCATGGAATTATTCTTCTGTTCTTACACTGTTGTTCCATGTTTCGCAACCAGACATCACAAGACAGGAACCAGATAGGTTCCGTTAAGTTCTCCTTTATGTACCAAGTTATAAATTATAATTCCTAAAACTTAGACCTTGTTCCCCAAATTGTAACCACACAATAAGTCACCCTGTCCTGAGGTTTGACACTCAGCCTGGTCTTCTGACCCTTTTTCCAGTTATACTGCGCATGCTTCAAAGTTGTAACCCTTGCAGTACTGCTCGGATACTAACCAATTATGGATGTATATCCGGCCTTTTAGTTTGATTTTATTGGATAATTGATAGACCGCCTAATGGCTTATGATTGGTTGTTTTTACTTCTCCTTTTTGTAATTGTATTCGCATAACAATATATCTACCTCTGCCACGTGAAAATAAAGATTATCACGCTGCTGCTACAGAATTGTCCTCTGTGGTTCTTGTGTGGTCATCCTGATCAGGATTTGAATAGCAAGTGATTCACACAGGGCTGTGATCCCTGAAACCTAATTATTGAAAGTTATACTCTATCACCTCCATCAATCCTAAGATATAGAGAACATACAGTATACACATAAGATAAAGAGAACATACAGTATATACATAAGATAAAGAGAACATACAGTATACACATAAGATAAAGAGAACATACAGTATATACATAAGATAAAGAGAACATACAGTATACACATAAGATAAAGAGAACATACAGTATACACATAAGATACAGAGAACATACAGTATACACATAAGATAAAGAGAACATACAGTATATACATAAGATACAGAGAACATACAGTATATACATAAGATACAGAGAACATACAGTATATACATAAGATAAAGAGAACATACAGTATACACATAAGATACAGAGAACATACAGTATATACATAAGATACAGAGAACATACAGTATACACATAAGATACAGAGAACATACAGTATACACATAAGATACAGAGAACATACACTATACACATAAGATACAGAGAACATACACTATACACATAAGATAAAGAGAACATACACTATACACATAAGATACAGAGAACATACAGTATATACATAAGATACAGAGAACATACAGTATATACATAAGATAAAGAGAACATACAGTATATACATAAGATACAGAGAACATACAGTATATACATAAGATAAAGAGAACATACAGTATACACATAAGATACAGAGAACATACAGTATATACATAAGATACAGAGAACATACAGTATACACATAAGATACAGAGAACATACAGTATACACATAAGATACAGAGAACATACACTATACACATAAGATACAGAGAACATACACTATACACATAAGATAAAGAGAACATACAGTATACACATAAGATACAGAGAACATACAGTATATACATAAGATACAGAGAACATACAGTATATACATAAGATAAAGAGAACATACAGTATACACATAAGATAAAGAGAACATACAGTATATACATAAGATACAGAGAACATACAGTATATACATAAGATACAGAGAGCATACAGTATACACATAAGATACAGAGACCATACAGTATATACATAAGATACAGAGAACATACAGTATACACATAAGATAAAGAGAACATACAGTATATACATAAGATAAAGAGAACATACAGTATATACATAAGATAAAGAGAACATACAGTATATACATAAGATAAAGAGAACATACAGTATATACATAAGGGCAGACTAGATGGGCCGTATGGTCTCCTTCTGCCATCAACCTTCTATGTTTCTATGTCCTTTTCTTTCTTGCGCCGCCATCTTGGATTTTCTCCTCTTCGGAAGTGATCCTTTGACCTCTTCCTTTTACAAATGTCACGCATGCGCAGTAGGTATAGGTACAGGGAAGCGCCGCTGGCTCCCGATGTAAGCGGTGCTTCCCTGTACCAAAGGCGGCGCTACTGCGCATGTGCAGATTTTTTTTTCTTGTGTGTGAGCGAGTCGAGAGAGGACGCCAGCAATGAGGAGGCCACGCCCACCCAGATGACGTCACGAAGAGAAAAGCGAAAGTGAAATCCCGCGATCGCAGAGGACGGGAAAAGAATGGAATACACATCTAAGGTGAAGAGACGCCAGTCGAACGAACGTCTAAGAGGTGGAGGGCGGGACTTCGGGACGCAGACTTTGAAGAAAACGGGGACAGGAGGATGCGAGGGTTGTCCAAAGGTAAGTCTGACTTCATGTTTAATTGTTTGAAGGGCACTCGTTTTAGTGGGTTTTGGTCCACTTTAAAGAGGAACAAAACCCAAGATTTTCACTATCCTGGGTTTTGCTCCTCCTGCGGCAGGCATCATGGCTCCCCTCTAGCTATGGATGTGCAGCGCCAGGCATTACGCACCCCAGCTAAAGGTATAGCGGGGATGCACTCGCGGCCTGGAGATGCAGCGTGGGATTACCTGTGAGGGGAGTGTTCCGGGCAATACCCCCAGGGTTTCATACAGCGGGACATCCTAATTCGGGATGCCCCATAAAGAGGGTGACCACTGGCCCTATCTAAAGAGTGTTTTTGTCTCTGTAGAGTGGAGCAAAACCCTGACTGGCTGACCCTGGAGTTGATTTGGGATGCCTCACTGTGTGACATCTGCCAAATACACTGTAAAACTTAAACCGGACCTTCACCATCATTTAAACACCTCAAAAACTATTCCCCAGCATCTAAAATTAATATATTTTAAGTTTTTAGTCGCTTACTTTTTATTCTTTCCCCCAATGGGCTGCAACTCTGTTCAGGACTCTAGGATACGGGCGCCGGCATCTTGCCTCAGAAGCATCACATACTGAGGAGAGAAGGCAAAAGTGCAGGGGGGGGGGTGGGGTGATAGCTGTGATTTGCACAGACAGAGCAGGGCTGGGGACAGGGAAAGGACAGCAATCCCAGAATGCAGAGCCGATTTTGGATGCCACGCAGGGAGGGAATGGATCCCCAGGCTGATCCAGCAGGGTTTTGGTCCACTTTAATGTGGGCAATCTGTATGTACAGGGTGGGGGAAACATATAAGATAGGCTCTTATTCAGGGTGAAGGTCCGCTTTAAAGGCATTCCAAGCCGATAGATAAGCCAATTCGGCTTGTCCAGGGGGGGCATGGCATTTAGGAAGATCAATGTAGGGCTTAGGTCCACTTTAACTATACATTTCCACTGTTAAAGCGCAATAAATCACTCTCATAGCGGTTGAAAAAAAGGTGGTGTGGGTCCATGAAGCCCATTTTCAACCTTTCCCGGGAGTTGTAAGGCATCTTGAGGAGGCTATTTGGCTGAACTTATCTGATTTGAGTCCCTAATATTATACTTATCTTCAGGGTGGGAAAGGGGGTGAGTTGTTAAATTAGGCCACACCTCCTCATTGAGGGATAGATGAAGTCACGCCCCCCTCATTCACCCTCTCAGTAGAATTCCCAGAGGTCAAAAAGCAGTAATAAAAGAGACAGGCCGGGAGGCCAAGAAACCATATTAAATCACATAGCTTCAGCATGTACTCTCTCTCTCCAACAAAAGACAACGGTCCAATATAAAAGGCAATCACCATAAAAGGCAAACAAGAGATAATGAACCCAAGGGCGGGGTGGGATGACCTGTACTGGATATATTCAAAAACAATTCTACAGGTGAGTATCGCAGAATTGTATTTTTCACTATATCCAGTCCAGGTCGTCCCAGAAGTGATGGCATGTGGGACATCCAAAAGCAGTGTCCATTAGGGCGGGATCCCCAGTGCGGAATAGCATGTAGTTCATTTCACTACCGCCTGAAGCACCTTCCGGCCAAAGACAGCATCAGCTGACATGCTGTCTCCAGACATGAGCAAATAGCAGAAGCCGTCCCCTCACCCGGATGGGTGAGGGCGCCCCCCTCATGCCTTAGAGGGCTTGGCAGGGGGCTTGGATTTAGCTCCCCAGGAGGGATTGGGTCGGCCGCGAGACCTACCTCGTCCCCAGGAATCTCTGCGGCCACCTGAAAATGAAGAGCCTCTTCCCCCTCGAAAGGAGCGATAGGCAGATGGACCCTGAAAGGGCCGCGCAGGCTTCCGTCACTGAGGGAGTCTTCTATCCTTGGCCAGAAGGTCCAGACTCTCCCCGAATAACCTGAGCCCCAAAAAGGGGATACTAGTTAGTGACTTTTTGGCCACAGCGTCAGCCGACCATTGTCACAGCCAGAGCGAGCGACGAAGCGCAACAAGCAGGGCCGAAGCCCTGGCGCCAAGCCGGACACTATCGTCCATAGCTGAGACTACAAAAGCAATAAAATCCATGCAAGCTTTGAGGCCTTTATACTCCTCTGCCTGCTTGCGAGACTTGGCAATATCAACAAGGCGTCTCACCTTCTTCCTGATGGCCAAGGAGACAATGGCCGTGGCACACACAGGGCGAAGCCCAGCACCCACAAAGGTGAACGCATGACAAGCCAGCTGGTCCATACGCCTGTCAGCAGGGTCGCGCAAGGAAGCAGTATCAGGTGACGGCATAACCGTAGTGTTGGATAACCCCGACACAGGGGAATCCACATTGGGGGGATGGGACCAGAGGCGGACCAGCTCCTCTGGAAGGGATACCGCCTGTCCAGGCCCTTAGGCACCGATGGTAATTTATTAGGTCTTTCCCATTCCTTAAAAACCATATTGGAAAGATGGGCCTGCTCATGGAAGACAAGCCTCTGTCTCTCAGGCCGGAATAAATCACCCTGCTTCCTCTTAGCCGCTTTAGGAGGGACAATATGCAGGGTCTCAAACACTAAAGACAGCAACTTCTCTGTATCATCACGGAGCCACATATCCTCGTCCGAGAAAGACCCGGGGTCGCTGTCATAGCCAAGCGACTGCTCCCCTGAGGAAACGGAGTCCTTAAACAACTCTCCCTCCTCCATGGAGTCCCGACCTCCAAAAAGACCATCAGCAGCAGCAGCAGCAGCAAAAACCGAGTAACCCGGCTCGATGTGCCGCTTCCTACTCGTGGCCTTCCCAGTAGCCGTGCGAGATAACTGTCTCTCCAGGCTGGCCACCCGGTGTGCCAAATCGGCTTGGGACCCCCTGCTGGCTTCCCCCTCGCTGAGGGCTGAATGCAGTAGTGGGGGCGTTGGCGAGGCCGCAGGCAAAAGAGGGCTAGGAGCAGGGACGCCCGCCCTATCATGCTCTAAAAATACGCTCCTGGCGCAAGTGACACAAACCGTGCTGAGTCCGCCCACAGGGCTGGTACCGTTTCACTTGCCCAGATGGGGCCCCTAGCTCACCATCCCCAGAAGCCTCCATTATGGAGATTATAGTGAAAATATACAGGTTACAAGGCACTAACGGCCCAAATCTAAGCAATCCCCAATTTAGTCCCTCTCTTTTGTGATCCCTCTTAAAGGGAGAGGGTGCGGAGAGAGAGAGGGGGTGGTAGGAGACTGGGAGGAACCACAACCCTCAGCTGGCAAAGGGGGCCCACCTAGAAGACACAAGCAGAAGGAGCCATGAGCAATCCCACAGCACATGCATAATAAAAATATAATAGAAAGGGGAAGGACTCACGGAACCGACCAGCTGGAGTAGGGGGGGTCCGGATGGCAAGGCAACAGAAGCAGCAGGCAGGACAATGGCGATCAGCATGTTTGGGGCCCTGATGGCTCAACACCAGCAGCAGCAGGCAGAAAATGTGAACCTCGAGGGACGGGGCGCGCAGCCGTGACGCAAAAAATGTCATTGCGCGGCCCTGCCCCCCAGCTGCGGCCGCGAACAAGAGCGCCCGCCACTTAAAATGGCGCAGAGGACGAGCAGGGAGGGAGGGCGGACCACGGAGGGGCCCCCTCCGACGTGGAGCGCGGCGCACCCTGCACAACACAGCCGAGGCCTCAGAAGGAACAGGCCCCGACGATGCGCCGCTCCCGCCCCCCCCCCCCCCCCTCACGGCGCTGTCAAGATGGAGGGGAGAGGAGAAGGAGACGAGGGAACAAGGGAGGTAAATACCAGCACACCTGTCAGCAGATCAGAGAACAGTCAAAAAAGAGTGAACAAGCACAACACATGAATATTAAAGCTTGTGGGCACAGATAAGGGCATAACCCTGGGCATTAGGTGGTTCCTCCCGCCCCAATAGGCTCACCATCGCCTATGGCCGGCTACCCTTTGGGGAGAGCCTAGCTCTGCCAACGCCTGACCCCGGCGTCCTCCCTACCTTCACCTGTCCCGTCAGCCGAGGCTGGGAGGCATTAGTGGGTCCACGGGAACAGTGGAAATAGGGATGCAGCGGCCGACAGGCGTAGAATACCCCGCTCAGCTGCCGTATCCAGAGAGAGTATCCAAGACGATCCTCGCAGCAGCACTGCAAGATGAACTCTGGGAATTCTACTGAGACACCTCATTTTATAGGGGGCCGGGAGGAGTTACAGCTCTGGATCTTGCAGTAACTGCGCCACCTGGTGGTGGACTACCCACATGTCATCACTTCTGGGACGACCTGGACTGGATATACTGAAAACAGGGACAGTCCATACAAATCAGGGACACTTTGGAGGTATGCCTAATATTCTGGCGCTCCCCATTACTGTCCTAGTTTAACCCGGACCCCCTCCTCCAAACCCCCCGCCAAAGACCCTGCTTTAATTGGTTTGGCCCAAGCGCTAATTTGTGATATCCCCGCGCCGAGAGCTCTTGATTTTGGAGGCCGAGCATTAAATGTCTGTCATTCTTTAGCCTGCAATCAATCATCGGCCCTAATCCCTAATCCCCCGTCATTGCAGCCTACAATCCCTTTTCTTCCCTCCTAGCAGGTATAATTATAGGCGCATAGTTTGGCTGCGTGTGCAGGAAGTCGCGCTCGGCCATCGTTGTTCCTCCCGGCCGGATCTGGAGACGTCTTTCAGTAGCTCAAAGCCTCTTTTTCACGCTGTGTACACAACTGTAACAGATGTGAGGTTATTTGAAGGTTGCAAAAGAAGAACTCCGACTGCCATTAAAAGAAGAAGCCAAGGAAGAGTCATTGAGACAGATGTGTGAAAGCGTAGGGCATGTAGGGCGACATGCGTTAGGCGCTTAAACCGGACCTTCAGCGTGATTTCATGAAAAGCCCAAACTCTTAAAAAACGGTTCCCCAGCATCTAAAATTAATATATTTTACGTTTTTAGTCACTAACTTATTATTCTTTCCCCCACTGGGCTGCAACTCTGTTCAGGACTTTAGGATACGGGCGCCACCATCTTGACTCAGAAGCATCACACTTACTGAGGAGAGGAGGGCGGGATAAAGTACAGGGGGGTGGGTTATAGCTGTGCTTTGCTCAGACAGAGCAGAGCTGGGGTCAGGTAAAGGTCAGCAGTCCCAGAATTCAGAGCAGCATAGTCAGGAGGCACTTCCTGTTTGCAGGCTGCCTGATAAGATGGCGGCTTCCATAAGCCGCCATCTTGGATGTTTAAAGGCTCATAACATGCAGTAGATGCAGGTAGGATGATTTTTAATGTGGGCAATCTGTATGTACAGGGTGTGGGAAACATATAAGATAGGCTCTTATTCAGGGTGAAGGACCGCTTTAAAGCCTTCACCCTGAATAAGAGCATATCTTGTATGTTTCCCCCACCCTGTACATGCAGATTGCTCACATTAATCAGGACCTTCATCCTGAATAAGAGCCTATCTTATATGTTTCCTACACCCTGTACATACAGATTGCCCACATTAATCCGGACCTTCACCCTGAATAAGAGCCTATCTTATATGTTTCCTACACCCTGTACATACAGATTGCCCACATTAATCCGGACCTTCACCCTGAATATATGTTTCCCACACCCTGTACATACAGATTGCTCACATTTAAAATCATCCTACCTGCATCTACTGCATGTTAAACATCCAAGATGGTGGCACATGGAGCATCAGGCAACCGGCAAACAGGAAGTGTCTTCTGACTGTGTTGCTCTGCATTCTGGTATTGCTGTCCTATCCCTGACCCCAGCTCTGCTCTGTCTGTGCACAGCTATTGCCCGCCCCCTGCACTTTATCCCGCTCTCCTCAGTATGTGATGCTTCTGAGTCAAGATGGCGGCACCCGTATCCTAAAGTCCTGAACAGAGTTGCAGCCCAGTGGGGAAAAGAATAATAAGTAACTAAAAACTTAAAATATGTTAATTTTAGATGCTGGGGAATAGTTTTTTAAGGGTTTGGGCGTTTCATTAAACCATGCTGAAGGTTTTAAAGCTCCGGTTTAAAGCAGGAAAAAAAATTGTGGCAACCGTTCCTGGATACTCAAAGATTCCAGGTCCGCCCGCTAGCCTGCCTCTGGGGCATCTTAAATCGGTATGCCCCGCTGTGTGAACAGCTCACATTTACTGGTGCCTCCCACAGCGCTACCATCGCCAGCACCCGCATCCCTGGTTTTCCTGTAGCTGATGCGCGTTCCTGCGCCCAGCCATTCAGGTGCCGGCAGAGTATACATACAAGCAATGGCGGACTGGGGTCAAAAATCAGCCCTGGATTTTACCAGCCCCTGGTCGGCCCTAGACATCCCTGCTGAGCCCCCCCCCCCCACAACCATGATGCCAGGGCTATAGCATTGGGGGCTGGGTTCCTTGGCCTCTGGGTACAGGCGGCTGAGAGGGAGACTAAGTAGGTCAGGGATTAAATGTGGGCGTTAAAATCAGCAGCCTAACTGGCCCCGATGCAAGGCGGCCCACCGGGCATTGTCCCGGGTCTCCCTATGGCCAGTCCGCCCTTGCTTACAAGGGGGCACAACCTGAAGCTAGTCGGGGGGAAGATCAGGAGCAATGTTAGAAAATATTTTTTTACAGAAAGAGTAGTAGAGGCTTGGAACAAACTTCCAACAGAGGTAAAGAGCTCATAGATAAGTTATTGAAGGTAGGACTCAATCCCTGGATAGTTCAGTGGATTTCCAGTTGGCTGAGGGATCGGTATCAGAGCGTTGTTGTTAATGGTGTGCAATCTGAACAAAGGCGAGTTACAAGTGGTGTGCCGCAAGGCTCTGTCCTGGGCCCCATTCTTTTTAATATATTTGTAAGTGACACAGGAGAAGGCTTGGTAGGAAACGTTTGTCTGTTTGCTGATGATACAAAGGTTAGTAATAGGGTGGATATTCCTGGAGGTGTCTGAAACATGGAAAATTATTTAGCTTTACTGGATAGATGGTCAAAACTGTGGAAACTAGAGTTTAATGTCTCTAAATGTAAAATCCTGCACTTGGGTAGAAGGAATCCCTGGTCTGAGCACCGTATGGGCAGCGCTGTGTTATCCAGGACCTCGGAGGAGAGAGATTTAGGGATACTGATTACTGATAGCTGCAAGATGAGTGGACAGTGTAGCCAGGCAGTGGGAAAAGCAAGCAGGATGCTCGGCTGCATAGCTCGAGGCATCACCAGTAGGAAGAGGGAGGTTGTGATGCCGCTGTATAGACCCCTGGTGAGGCCACAGCTAGAATACTGTGTGCAGTTCTGGAGACCTTACCTGCAAAAAGACATTATTCAAATAGAACGGGTCCAAAGGCGGGCAACGAAAATGGTGGAAGGGCTTAAACTTAAAACTTATCAGGAGAGACTTAAAGAACTTAATCTGTACAGTCTGGAGGAAAGAAGGGAGAGAGGGGACATGATGGAGACCTTTATATATGTGAAAGGATTAAATAAGGTTCAGGAAGAAGGTGTTTTTAAGAAGAATCTTAATGATGGAACAAGAGGCCCAACCTAAAGCTAGTTAGAGGGAAGATTAGGAGCAATGTTAGAAAATATTATTTTACAGAAAGAGTAGTAGATGTTTGGAACAAACTTCCAGCAGAGGTAGTTGAAAAATCACTGAATTTAAAAATGCCTGGGATAAGCACACATCTATTCTAAGATAAAGAGAACATACAGTATACACATAATGGCAGACTAGATGGACCGTATGGTCTCCGTCTGCTGTTAACCTTCTATGTTTCTATGTTTCTGATTGACCACTTTCTCTTATGGTACAAAAAGGAGAACGGCACCTTCTGTAGCAAAAGCATCTTCATGCATGACAATGCCCCATCTCATGCTGCAATATCATTGGCTGCTATGTGTATTAAAGAAGAGAAACCCATGGTTCGACCACCATCCTCTCCTGACCTCAACCTTATTGAGAACCTTCAGGCTTCCTCAAGCAAAAGATACATGAGACATCTGGGCAGTTTACCCTATGGCCAGTCCGTCCATGAAAGTTAGGATGTTTTCTTTTAAAAGTGCACATTGTAGTGGAGGCCGACATACAAATTGGGGCTCCAGTCCCATAGCACACTGCTGCTCCAGCATTCATGTCCTCCAACTTTTGGACAGGAAACCTTTATTTCATCTAGCTGCTGAGCCAGCATTCAAAAAACGATCTGAGATTTCCTAGAAGTCTTTACTCTTACGTGAAACTAGCAGCATGTGGTTAGAGGCCGACTCCACAATGTTCCTGAAACTACTTGTATATAAAAAGTCATTCCCTGCTTATATTCAACAACCCTCAAATAATGGGATCTGGAGTCCTGCTGTGGTTTCACTACCCTCAAATACCTGGGTGTTCCCTCCAAGGCACACCACAAGTATACTTACCTAAGTGCCGCCTATTACTGCCCTTGCACTGCTAAAGATCAGCCAAGGAGTTGTGGACAGGTTCCCCGACACAGCTCAGCACAGCCAGGCCAGTGCCTGCCTGCTCTGATGCTGAACTAGGCTCACCCCAGATGTTAAAGTGGACCAAAACCCACACCAATAGGCCAAGGAATCTATAAGATTCCCAGGCCGATCGATTACCTGCCCCTGCTTTGTGAAACCCCCCAGGTCACCCCATACACTTACCTTGTTTCCCCGTCCAATGCATGCGCATGCCGCATCCCCACTATCCCTCTAGCAGGGCAGGTGTCCGTGCCAGGCATTTGTGAAAGTGGACCAACACCCAGGATTTTGACTATCTTGGGTTTTGGTCCACTTCAGGGACCAGGGTTTTACACAGCCCCGCTGTGTAAAACCCCCCAGAAAGCCCCCAAAACTCACCTCACCACGCTCCCACGTAGCCACGGACAAGCGGGTGACAGCGGCGGACAAGACAGCGCGTCCGCCGCCTCCCGCGCGCCCCTCTGACAGTGCGCGCGCCGGCCATTCACAAACGGCCGACGCGGGGGCGCGCACGCCTAGAGGGGCGCGCGGGAGGTGTCAGCGCCCGCTGCCGCCGCAGATGAGGTACGTTTTTCGGGGGTTTTGAGGGGGGGTCCCTCACCGCGGGACATCCCGATCTCGGATGTCCCGCGGTGAGGGAGGTGATCGGCCCGGGAATCTTATAGATTCCCCTGGGTGACAGTCCACTTGAATCTCTGCCGCGGGCACGCTCCCTGTTAGAGGAAGAGGTGGGATGTGGCAGCCAGTGAGCTTGGAGAAGCACGCTGATTGGACGAGAGGCCGCAAATGTACCATAGAACCAGGAAGAGGTGAGTTGGTATTGGCGATCTGGGGGGTTCCACATAGCGGGGGGAAAGGACCAAAACACTATCAAGATTGAGGGTACCTGCTAGGGCTCCCCCCCCCCCAAAAAAAAGATGCGTGACCCTTTATGTGGATCCTAATATGGCTATCACCTAAATAGGAATGGACCAAAAACCCAGGATAGTCAAAATCCTGTGTTTTGGTCCACTTTAAAGGAGTCTAACAGTAATTTTAGCAAAAATCGTGGTTGATCCGGAACAGGGGGGCATCCTGATTGATGATACCTCCCCATGTACATGCCCCGCTACAGGCCTGGTCTCTGGCCCCCCATAATTTCACCTTACTGGTTCCCATGTTCTGGCTGCCAAGAAAATGCCTAAAGGTCTGTTCAACCACCTACACCTCTGGGATATCCTGATTTGGGAGGCCCTTCAAGCCTATCAGTAAAATGAATCCCAGCAGAACTGACCAGGACACCACTCCTGTGACAAATTACGGTCAGTGGGAGCTTGTTGAGCGTAAATGTGCATGGCAAACGCAACTGGTCGCTGGTGGTCACATGGGGCGCCCAAGCAGCTGCCGCCAGAGGTCAATAGAGATGGGTTTTGTTTTACTGATAGCACAATTGAGTAACTTAAATTCAGATTCCATCGCATTAGGGGGTAAGTGGACCTCCAGTCATTGACGAGCAGGTTGATTCATTACTAGTGCCAGCTATCGGCAGATGAGCATCTGTACAGAGGCGCTAAGTGTGACCACTAGTAGACGCTGTGATCGGCTATCGGGCGCTGTAACAGAGCATCTCATTCGCTCCAGTAACCTGGCCGGCATTGATGAATGAGATGTATGTTGGGCGTTCTAACACCAGTACAGCGTTGCAGGGAGCGAAAGTACGACTGACTCTCGGCAACTCACACCATATTCTTTTTTTTTTTTTTTTTTTTTTTTACTTTTCTCTTTCAATGATTTTTATTGAAGTTCACAGAAGTATCAAAGAAAAAAATAGTACTTACAAGACTTTGCAAATATACAACGAGGAAGTTAAACATTCCAAGACATTGCCACAAGGGTAGCTATAATAAAGGTTAATAGATTAAATCAGAGCGTCTGCTCTTAACTCACACCATATTCAACAAAAAAACAGACTCACAGAGTGTCGGCGCTCTGGATCTGGTCGCTATAGCATAGAGCACCAGACGCTGTGTGATTAACGTCTGTTTTTGAACACATATCCACCAGTAACAAAGCGAAAACACATGAAATGACATTGTTGTAACATTGTGACATTAACAATTTAATGCCAGACCTGTAATGACAATTCTGCATATAAATATAAAAAATCTAAAATGTTTTAAAAAAAATGACTTTTTCGAGGCCAGGAGACGTCACACAATGATTTGAGAGAGAAAAAAATATTAAAACCAAAAACCCTGTTTAAACAGAAGGAAAGGAACGTCATTGAAATGTATGGGAGAGCGTCAGGTAGCGACAGGTAATACCTGTCGCTCTGGAAGCTATAGCGCCGGCGCTATACACTGAGCCGCCTGTAATGATGAATCGTACGTTACATGACGCTGTTAGAGTCGCTCACCAGAATCGCCTTCATAAATATGGCTTTGCGTACAGCGTCCAACCAGACGCTGCCTGCCGCTACGAGGCGCTACCTGCCGCTATCCCTTGATGAATAAACCCCTAAAGGTTCACTTTAAAGCGGCACAAAACCCTGGGGTCTTTTAGATAATAGGGCCGCCCATCGCAGCTTTCGTGATGCTTTAAAGTGGACCAACACCCAGGATTTTGACTATCCTGGGTTTTGGTGGGGCACCCCGATCGGGGGTGCCCCGCTGTGTGAAACCCCCCAGAAAGCCCCAAAAACTCACCTCACCCCGCTCCCACGTGACCGCTGCAGCCAATCCCCCCGACGGACAAGCGAGAGGCAGCGCCGGACAAGCAGAGCGCGTCCGCCGCCGCCTCCCGCGCGTCCCTCTTACAGGGAGCGCCGGGCATTCACAAGCGGCCGGCGCGGGAGCGCGCCCTGCTAGAGGGACGCGCAGGAGGTGGCGGACGCGCATGCGCCGCTGGAACGTGGAAAACGTAGGATTGCGGGCTTCCAGGGGGGTGGCATCCGAAATCGGGATGTCCCGCGGGGAGGGATCTGATCGGCCCTGGAATCTTATAGATTCCCGGGCCGATCCCCCCTGGATGTTGGTCCACTTTAAACCAGGACTATACAGATGAGAATTCTATCACTACAGGTCCGATTTCTCTTCAGGAATAAAAAAGCACCACTCCTGCACCCCCCCCCCCTCCCCCCCTTAGGCATAATCACCTCATTAGCACATACAGCCCCGGGTCTCCATGTACTGAGGGAACCGAACGCCGAGCGCGCGCTGATGGTTTCCAGTAAGGGCGCTCTGCATAACAGCACAGGGTGTTGCTTTGCTTTAAAATGTGCGATACTATCACATGTCATCTACAAAGTAATGATTACGATTGCATGACGTTAAAGGGTCTCAGACGGCGTGAATCAATCAGACAAAAAATAAAGTTCCTTTTTCAATGGCGGCCAATGGCTATACTACAGGACTATTACAGCTGAAGACAGAAAACGCCTTTGAAGACCTTCCAGAAACTCACCTAGTGCAACAAAAAAGCCTTTGTACATAAGAGCACAATAAAGATCTTTCATTCGGGGCGACACGACAAACATCCCACCGCCTGCTACAGACGCGTTTATTCTACATAAACATGCCTGAGATACGCACACGAGCGACACTTCGCCTTCATCATTCGCCTCACATTCCCTTCTATTTGAAATCACTTTCTCTAATGCTCATAGACAGGCAGATCAAACCTAAATGTATTAAAGTGGGCCATACCCTCCTTTGCAAATTTGTTTTAGGGAGGATACTGGTCCACCGGAGCTAAAAACCAACCTGAGCTACCCCATCATGTCATCAGTGAGTCCTTCACACACATCATAAGTTTAGGGATAATGGGTAGTACAGGGGCATAACCACTAGGGTCATAGGGGTTACATGCAAAGAGGCCCCAAGGGGAGGGACAGGTCCACCTCCCCTGAGTTATGTCGGGACCCACGGAATCGCTAGTATGCTTTTATTTTTCATTGGTGGTCCAGTGGGGATCTGCCCTCCCCACACCCAGCAGCAGTGCCTGTGCAGCTTTTGTCATAGAAAGAAGCAAAGTGGCATCAGGGCTGCAACTGGGGGGAAACGGGTAATTGCCGTTGCTGAGCCACCAATAACTGAATGAATGAGGGGGTGGCAGATAATGTGTGTGTAGGGGTGGGGGTGGCAGTTTGTGTCGGGGGGGGTGGCAGATAGTTTGTGTGTGTAGAGGTGGTGGGCCACAGTCAAAAGTTTTTCCTGGGGCCCTTGAGACTTTAAAGTGGACCAACACCCAGGATTTTGACTATCCTGGGTATTGGTCCACTTCCCCGGGGCACCCCGATCGGGGGTGCCCCGCTGTGTGAAACCCACCAGAAAGCCCCCAAAACTTACCTCTCCCCGCTCCCACGTGGCCGCGCCGTCCAATCGGCGCCGACGGACAAGCTGATTGACAGCAACGTACAAGCAACTTGCCCGTCGGCGCCTCCCGCGCGTCACTCTTGACGTGTGCGCGCCCGCGCCGGCCATTTAGAGACGGCCGGCGCGGGCACGCGCACGCCTAGAGGGGCGCGAGGGAGGCGGCGGCGGCCGGCCGCCGACGAAGACCAGGTAGGTGGATTTGAGGTGTTCAGGGGGGGTTCACCCCGCGGGACATCCCGATCTCGGATGTCCCGCGGTGTGTGAGGTGATCGGCCCGGGAATCTTATAAATTCCCGGGCCGATCACCTCAGGGTGTTGGTCCACTTTAAATACACCACTGGGGCAGAGGGTAGGTTGGGGTCCTTATAAACCATGAGGCCGATTCATTAATAGCGGCAGGTAGCGACAGTTGAGCGACTGTAGCAGTATTTTCACAGCGCCCGCTAGTAGTCGCTGTGCTTGGCCATTGTTCGTTTGTTGATAGCGACGAGTCGGTGTGCAGTAATGTTGAATACGGGGTGACGAGTCGCTATTTGACAGGTTCCGCGATGTATGGGTGCGCATGATAGCGACTGGTCAGAGCGACCGGCTCCCACCATATTCATCAAAAAATCACGCTCAAAAAATTCTCGCGCTGTGAAATGCATGTTTAAACCCCAGAGCGCTGGCGGCGATGTGTTAAAAGTAGTTTTTTAACCCCCAAACCACCATATTTTTGGAAACCAAAAAAAAAAATTTTTTTAAAGAATTTAGTAATATGAATACAATAATATCAGACCTGTAATATCAATTCTGCACAATTTAATTTTTTTTTTTTACCTTAAAAAAATTATCTAACATGGCAGAAGTGGTCACAGAATTGTTCACATTTAAAAAAAAAAAAAAAAACATTAATAACAATTAATTATGAATATTTAAAGATTGTTCCATTGAAATGCATTGGAGAGCGCCAGGTAGCGAGAGGTCATACCTGTCGCTGTTCAAGGTCGGACGCTGGCGCTGTGGGCTGAGGCTGGAATAATGATGAATGAGTGGCGAAGCAGGATTGGCTTGATAAATGTGTGATTGTGGTGGGGAGCCGGCGTTCTCGTGGCGGGGCCCATCATTACCGGTCGGTCACCAGTCGCTACCTGTCGCTATTCCTTCATAAATAAGGGCCCATGACTCTACCTGGCACAGGTGGGATTAGGTCCAAATTAAAGTTGGAGATCTATAAGATACCCGGGTCAATCGATTCCCTCCCCCCGGGGCATCCAAAATCGGGATGCCCCGCTGTGTGAAACCCTGTGTGAACTCACCTTCTTTTCCAGTGCAACGGTGCATGGCCGCATGCCCGCGATCCCTCCAGCAAGGCCCGTGCCCGCGCCAGGCATTTGTGATTGGCCATCGTGGGCACACTCCCTGTTAGAGGTTAGTGGGGGATGCGGGCGACCAGTGCGCTCGCATTAGGCAAGCTCCGGGACACAGGGGCTTGAGCGCATCCAAGCATGCTGATTGGACATGCGTCGTAGGACCGGGAAGAGGTGAGTTTGTTTGGGCGACCTGGGGGGGGGGGGGGGTTTCACAAAACGGGGCACCCCCGAGCAGGGTGCCCCAGGGGCCAGGACCAAAACCCAGGATAGTCAAAATCTTGGGTTTTGGTCCACTTTAAATGAGACAACCTAAAAAACAAAAATTGCCAAACTAATTTCTACCTTTGACAGTGCCATGGAAGATGACGGAGCTTTATAAATGAATAATAATAATAATATTATAAAATAAATAGCTGGGTCCCATGGCAGCCATGCTTTTTGATCATACACAAGTGTGTCAGGGGCCTCAGCTGGCCTCAGGACCATAAACAACAATGGAGCAAAGAAGGAGAGGAATGGACAGTGATAAGTGGCATGATTTTCAGCAATGGTGGACTCGTCAGCTGCAGCAGAGAAGGTGAAAAGAACTTCAGGATGGTCAACAGCAGTAAAGAAAGCAGAAAGGACTGAAGGACTATTAGTGGCAGTGTAGAAAGCGACAAGCACCAGAGGGTGAGCAGTGGAAATGAAGAAGGCAACAAGGACCAGAGGATGGGCAGTGGCAGTGGACAAGGCAACAAGGACCAGAGGATGAGCAGTGGCAGTGAAAAAGGCAACAAGGACCAGAAGATGGGCAATGGAGAAGTCAACAAGGACCAAAGAATCAGCAATGGCAGCAAAGAAGGCAACAAGGACCAGAAAATGGGCAGTGGCAGTGGAGAAGGCAATAAGGACCAGAGGATGGGCAGTGGCAGTGGACAAGGCAACAAGGACCAGAGGATGGGCAGTGGCAGTGGACAAGGCAACAAGGACCAGAGGATGGGCAGTGGCAGTGGACAAGGCAACAAGGACCAGAAGATGGGCAGTGGAGAAGGCAACAAGGACCAGAGGATCAGCAATGGTAGCAAAGAAGGCAACAAGGACCAGAAAATGGCAAGTAGCAGTGGAGAAGGCAACAAGGACCAGAGGATAAGCAGTGGCAGTGGAGAAGACAACAAGGACCAGAGAATGAGCAGTGGCAGTGAAAAAGGCAACAAGGACCAGAAGATGGGCAGTGGAGAAGGCAACAAGGACCAGAGGATCAGCAATGGCAGCAAAGAAGGCAACAAGGACCAGAAAATGGCAAGTAGCAGGGGAGAAGGCAACAAGGACCAGAGAATGAGCAGTGGCAGTGAAAAAGGCAACAAGGACCAGAGGATGGGCAGTGGCAGGGGAGAAGGCAACAAGGACCGGAAGATGGGCAATGGCAGTGGAGAAGGACAACAAGGACCAGAAGACAATTTGTGGCAGTGGAGAAGTCAACAAGGACCAGAAGACAATTTGTGGCAGTGGAGAAGTCAACAAGGAGCAGAAGACAATTGGTGGCAGTGAAGAAGGAAACAAGGACCAGAGGATGGGCAGTGGCAGTGGAGAAGGCAACAAGGACCAGAGGATGGGCAGTGGCAGTGGAGAAGGCAACAAGGACTAGAGGATGGGCAGTGGCAGTGGAGAAGGCAACAAGGACTAGAGGATGGGCAGTGGCAGTGGAGAAGGCAACAAGGACTAGAGGATGAGCAGTGGCAGTGGAGAAGGCAACAAGGACTAGAGGATGGGCAGTGGCAGTGGAGAAGGCAACAAGGACCAGAGGATGGGCAGTGGCAGTGGAGAAGGCAACAAGGACTAGATGATGGGCAGTGGCAGTGGAGAAGGCAACAAGGACCAGAGGATGGGCAGTGGCAGTGGAGAAGGCAACAAGGACTAGAGGATGGGCAGTGGCAGTGGAGAAGGCAACAAGGACCAGAGGATGAGCAGTGGCAGTGGACAAGGCAACAAGGACCAGAGGATGGGCAGTGGCAGTGGAGAAGGCAACAAGGACCAGAGGATGGGCAGTGGCAGTGGACAAGGCAACAAGGACCAGAGGATGGGCAGTGGCAGGGGAGAAGGCAACAAGGACTAGAGGATGGGCAGTGGCAGGGGAGAAGGCAACAAGGACTAGAGGATGAGCAGTGGCAGTGGAGAAGGCAACAAGGACCAGAGGACAATTGCTGGAAGTGAAGGCAGTAAGAATCAGAGGGCGATCTGTGGCATCAGAGCTGAAGGGAGACGTGGCACATGACGTGACAAGTGAAAAGGGAAAAGAAGGGCGCAAAGTGGGTACATACAGTAGAAGTGGGTACATACAGTAGAAGTGGGTACATACAGTAGAAGTGGGTACATACATGGGTCTAGAAGGGTTAATGGAGGCGCAGTGTGTACAGACATTTAAGCAAAAACAGAATTAAAAAAGTGTAGGGAGGGTACCAACGGCTGTAAAAACAGCAACAAATGTGAGTACAGTGCGGGCAAGGGGGGCAAAAAGGCTGCATTAAAAAAAAAACGGGGGTGTACAGAGATCTAGAAAGGTTAGCAGAGGGGAGAAGACGTGTATAGAAGAAAGGAAAGAGAGAAAACAAAAGAATGTATAGGGGAGGAAAGACAAAAACAAAGGTCTAAAATAGTACATAGGAGACAGATAGATAAATAACTACAAAAGTGGCAGAAGGGTTCGGGGGGGAGGGGGCAAAAATGTATAAAACAGAGTGGGGGGGGGGGGGGCTACTGTTGCCACCTGCCTGGTATTTTTCTTTTAATTTACTGGCCACTGGCCTGGTAGTGCCGGTATTTGTTTTTTACTGGTAATTGTAATTGCGGATATACTTTTCCCATCCTCAATTACCAGTTTAAAAACCAAATACCGGCACCACCAGGCAAGTGGCCCGTAAATGAGAAGAAAAATAAGCCTGGGGGGGGGGGGCAGAAAGGTGCACCAAGGGAAGAGAAGGAAAAAAGGTTGGTTTACTGAGAATATAGAGAAATGGAAGCCATTTTGTAAGGCTGTTTTCCACGACAGAAGAAAATAATCTTTCTTGCGTTGTGTTTAGGAGGCCCTTATACCATAAACACTGTCAAATAAAAGGGTCTTTTTTGGGGTATTACAGACTGTAAGTAAGTGTTGTTGTCCTTAGCAACCGCAATGATTACTAGTTTCATTTACTTGTAGAAGTAAGTCAGACCCTTCTCTCCAATTTAATTGCGTTTTTTTAATGAAAAGGCGACATACCATTTTTTTCTGTGTACTTAGGGGCCTTATTTATGAAGGGATAGCGTCAGGTAGTGGCTGGTTAATGAGAGGTAGCGACAGGTAGCGACTGGTGGGGACCCAATGCAAGCACCCCCCAGTCTAGCCGCGGTACACAGTGTTGGCGCTATCTCTCCAGGGAGCACCGAGGATCAGAGCCATGGTTGCACTGGACAGAACTGAGATGCCAGCACATGGTTTGCCATCTGCACAATGTATGGAGAGATGGGGCAAACATTCCAACTCCATCCTGTGTAACTCAGGATAATGACTTGTCCCTTCATGTCACTTCCTCCCAGTGATTTAGGCCCTTATTTAAGAAGGGAAGCATCAGGTAGTGGCTGGTTAATGAGAGGTAGCGACAGGTAGCGACTGGTGAACACCGGACACGGCAGCAATTACACATTTATCAAGCAGAATCTGTTTAGCGACTGGGATAACGCCATGTAGCGTCTGATTCATCATTTTCACAGCCTTAGCGAACAGCGCCGGCGTTCAGCCTTGCACAGCGCCAGGTATGACCTCTCGCTACCTGATGCTCTGCCATACATTTCAATGGACGATACTCTTCTCTTTAAACTGGGTTTTTTTTTTCTTTTAAATCTCAAATAATTCTGTGACCTCTTCTGGCATTGAATAAGCAGTTTTTTCACATTTTTTTTTTTTTTTATATATTTCTTCAGAAATGACATTAGAGGTCTGCCATTAAAGTGTTCATGTTACAATGTTGTGGATTTTAAATGTAGGTGATTGTTTTGCATGTTGTATGTTGATGTTTTATACAGTTATGGATTAATAAATCTATTTTTGATGAATTATTAGTGTCTTTTATGGTTAGCAGATAGCTGGTGCCCTTAAGTACTTGTTCCCCTTGGGTGGTTTACTGGTACCACCGATTTTGTTTGCTTATTGGTATATATTGGGGGTATCTTTGTGGCATAGCAGGTTTGCTTTAATATTATTCTTTGGGTGGTGCTGGACAAATAGCACTTTCTGTGCAAGTGTTTGTGTTTTCATGTTACAATGTTGTTACAATGTAATTCCATATGTTTTCGCTTTGTTACTAGTGGATAGATGCTTGAAAACACTTTAATCACACCGCCTCCTGCGCTCGGGGCTTTAAACAAGCATTTTTTAGCGCCAGAGATTTGTGAGGCTGTTTTTTTGCTGAATATGGTGTGAGTCGGTCGCTATGAGCAGTCGCTACCATGCGCTCCCATACAGCGCTGTACTGGTCAAATAGCGACTCCTCACAATGTATTCAACATTACTGGACAGCGACCGGGCGCTCTGAAAATGCCTGCTACAGACGCTCATCTGTCGCTACCTGGCGTTAGTCATGAATCAGCATGTAAGTTGTGCCGGGGGTTCTGCTTTAACGCTGCCTTGGTGTAATAAGTATTTACTATTCAGTTACGAGGCTTCCTGTGCAAATTATTATTTCTGTCACAACATTAGGCCTGTAAAAATAGATGGATCCTGTCTCTGGGGAGCCTTACCTCACAGATGAAGGCCTAGAACGCGGCCTAGGCTGAGTGAGGCCTTTTAGAAGTTGCCAGACAAAGCCTGTCTCTATGCTTCTGGGGCTTTGAAATCTAGCTACACGTGCAGCATGGCCGAGCACAGAACAACGTTTATGGGGCATAATATCTACTACAATACTCGGCCTCTCGTAGGGAAAGGTGGAGCGCAGCCCAGCACACAATATTGTATGATGACCGGAAATTAACCTATTACAGAGCGCCTCAGTCACTGTAGTAACATTGCTGGCATTGCTGAATTTGATGTGTGAGTCAATATAACACCAGTACAGCACTCTATGGCCCTTATTTATGAAGGAATAGCGACAGGTAGCGACTGGTGAGCAGCCGGTAATGACGGGCCCCGCCACGAGAACGCCGGCTCCCCACCACAATCACACATTTATCAAGCCGATCATGCTTAGCGACTGAGATAGCGCCATATAGCGACTCATTCATCATTATTCCAGTCTCAGCCCACAGCGCCAGCGTCCGACCTTGAACAGCGACAGGTATGACCTCTCGCTACCTGGCGCTCTCCAATGCATTTCAATGGAACAATCTTTAAATATTCATAATTAATGAATGTTAGATAATTTTTTTAAGGTAAAATTGATATTACAGGTCTGATATTATTGTATTCATATTACTAAATTCTTAAAACATTTTTTTTTTTGTTTCCAAAAATATGGTGGTTTGGGGGTTAAAAAACTACTTTTAACCCATCGCCGCCAGCGCTCTGGGGTTTAAACATGCATTTCACAGCGCTTGAATTTTTGGAGCGTGATTTTTTGATGAATATGGTGGGAGCTGGTCGCTCTGACCAGTCGCTATCATGCGCACCCATACATCGCGGAACCTGTCAAATAGCAACTCCTAACCCCGTATTCAACATTATTGCACACCGACTGAGTCGCTATCAACTACCAAACAACGGCCAAGCACATCGACTACTAGCAGGCGTTGTGAAAATGGCACCTGCAAACAGGAAATGCTGCTGGGCTTCCTATTATTGTGCATTGCCAGGTATGTCAGCTGAATCCAGGCATCAGCATGGCTGAGATACCGGGAGAGGAAGCTCCATAATGGCTGTTGGTCCGGTTCAACCCTGTATGTGCTTCACACTGACTCATCTGCAGAAAATAGGGCGGCTGAGATAAAGGTGCCCCCAATGGCGTTCGCGACCAGGACCAGTCCCCTGCTCACCCTCCCCTAGAAACAGCCCTTCTTCGGCTTAAAGTGGACCAAAACCCACAGTCCGACAGCCATGGAATCTACAAGATTCCAGAGCTGCTTTATTCTCTCCCCCGGGTTGCCCAGGAACTCACCTTCTTCCCCGGTTCAACGGTGCATGCGCGAGCAGCGAGCGCACCTCCGCTATCCCTCTAGCAGTGCGATTTCCCACGCCAGGCACTTGTGAATGGCCGGTGCGGGCACACTTCCTGTTAGAGGGAAGCAGGGGGTGCGGCTGTCAGCGCTCGGAAACGCTCGCCTTAGAAGAAGGCTTAGACGGCGTGATGTCAGCAGATCCGAGTGCGCTGATTGGATGAGTGGCCGCGCATGCGCCGTAGGACCGGGTAGAGGTGAGTTGGTTTCGGCAACCTGGGGGGTTTCACACAGCGACCAAAGCCCAGGATAGTCAAAATCCTGGTCTACTTTAATGAAGCTCCCGCTGATGACTCTCCATTCCTCCGTGTGTTGCTGTGACCGGGCTATGGAGCGACACAGTGTTAATGGGCCCCATGCAAAATATCACGTCGTTAATGTTTGCCCTTCACACATCGGAGCGCTGCCATAACACACAGGCCCGGTAACCACAGGGCAGCGACCACTCACATTTAATTATTAGTATTATTAGAAACAGGAAGTGGTGTGACTTTTATCAATTGGGATATTTATACAAGCATGACTGTTTTGGTTCTGCAAGAGGGTGTCCTGATTTGGGATGCCCCGTTGCGTGAAAGGCCAGGGAACGCTGGCGATCCCTCAGCGCATGTGCAAGCTCTGCTCCAGTTGGCATTAAATGCAGTGCAAATGTATTATTTATTTATTCCTTTTTGTGCATATATGGTCATCACTGTATGCCTGTGTAAAAATAGGAATCTTTCCTCTGCTTTCACCTATCCGTGCAGTGAGACAAACAAAAACACACATGTCCGGAGTGCACACATGCCCGCAGCTGCCCAAGTCATGGCGCCAGTGGAGCAGTTGGGGGGTTGGCATATTAGTCATGTCCTGGGCTGGGAATTGAACCCTAGGGTCACAAGATCGATTTTTTGCCACTATGACATGCCACCACTTACTGAGCGCTGAATGGAAAGGGAGTGATAAGCATCCCTATGGCTGCTTCCCTTCATCTGGTGAGGGAGTGCACAGCAGCCAGAGGGATGCCAGAGAAGGCACCGTGCATGTCGCGTGGGACTGCAGGAAATGTTTTTTTTTATGGATTGGGGCAAATATTTGGGGGATGCCCTACAAAGATGGCAAACACCAGCCCCAAAATCTTAAAGAGTCTAGGTTGCTCCTCTTAAAAGTGGACCAAAACCGGACCTAGTGTCTACAAGACGCTAGGTCTGGTTAGACATCCACCCCCTGGGGCATCCCCATTTGGGATACCCTACTATATGAAACCTCACCAGTGGCTCATAATTCCCAACTCACCAGCGAGCCTATGAGGCTTCGCACCGATGGCGGCATCGCTGGTATCTTCTTCAGACTGTGCTGTAGCTGAGCGGCTGGTGTGGTCGCGCACAGCCTAGGGATGCAGGGGGTGCCGCGTGCCCATCGCGAGTGCAGCTAGGCTCCCATTCAGCTTGTTCAGTTGCACATTAATATGTTCGGCTGAAGAAGCTGATTGGAGAAGAGCCAGGCCTGTGCCATGGGAACCCCGTCAGGGTATGCATAGCGGACAACCGGCGGGGTGACACTCAGCGGGGCATCCCAAATTGGGAATTGTGAAAATCTTAAAGTCAGGGATAGTAAAAATCCTAGGTTTTGGTCAACTTTAAAGCGGACCTTCACTCTAAATAAGAGTCTATCTTATATGTTTCCCACACCCTGTACATACAGATTGCTCACATTAAAAATCATCCTACCTGCATCTACTGCATTTTATAAGCCTTTAAACATCCAAGATGGCGGCTTATGGAAGCTGTCATTTTTGCAGGCAGCCTGCAAACAGGAAGTGACTGTGCTGCTCTGCATTCTGGGACTGCTGACCTTTCCCTGACCCCAGCTCTGCTCTGTCTGAGCAAAGCACAGCTATAACCCGCCCCCCTGTACCTTATCCCACTCTCCTCTCCTCAGTAAGTGTGATGCTTCTGAGTCAAGATGGCGACGCCCGTATCCTAAATTCCCGAACAGAGTTGCAGCCCAGTGGGGGAAAGTATAATAAATTAGTGACTAAACATGTAAAATATATTAATTTTAGATGCTGAGGAATTGTTTTTTAAGAGTTTGGGCTTTTCATTAAATCATGGTGAAGGTCCGGTTTAAGCCTGAAAGCCCCTAAAGTACCAAAGGGTATTGCAGGCCGGTAGAGGAGGTGAGTATTATTGCCTGATTTCAAGCACTTCTGCGTTACAGTGACCAAAGCCTCAGCGAATAGATTCCACTGACTTGCTCTTACTGCTCAGCAAAGCTAAATGTATCTCTAATAATGGCTGAGGTGGCCTATCAGCGCTGCAATACAGATACAGGCCCGAGGATTATTAGAGCATATTTGGAATAGCAGGAGAGAAGCTGGCCTTGGGGAAATAATAACCGGGCGGCGGGGGTGCAGTGCGAGGCTTTTCCATGCCGCCCGTCTCTCTGTGACCTGCCAACCACAGCCAATCAGTTAGGGGAGTTCCACTGCTTCCGCACTGTGCATATGAAATGCTCTCGTGGGACCACTTACTCATCACATTATATATGTGTAAATATATATATATATATATATTGGGGGGCAGAGATGATTCTTTATGCTGCACATGGGCAAGTGCTGGAAACTCTGCTAAGGCAAGGAGCAAAATAACTTTAGCAGCAAAGAATCATAGATAATGCATGTGCCCCCAGGCTGGGGAAAAAGGGGGCCCGGCGCACGTGGCCTCCACCACCTCTGCGGTATATACCACTGAACATACTTACCTGGCCATGCCGCCTCCTTCCCTCTGATACATGAGCCCTTCTTCTGTATCAGCATTGCACGTGGCCCCTGCCTCTATGTCAGGGTTGCACATGGCATTCTCCTCCAACGGCTCCTCTGCCACTGCGTGCCAACCGGTTGGTTAGTGTCTACGGGGGTATGGGGGTTTGCTGCCACTGATGAGGGCCCTGCTATGAACCATCAGGCTATGTATGCACCAGGATAGATAGATAGATAGATAGATAGATAGATATGAGATAGATAGATAGATAGATAGATAGATAGATAGATAGATAGATATGAGATAGATAGATAGATAGATAGATAGATAGATAGATAGATATGAGATAGATAGATAGATAGATAGATAGATAGATAGATAGATAGATAGATATGAGATAGATAGATAGATAGATAGATAGATAGATATGAGATAGATAGATAGATAGATAGATAGATATGAGATAGATAGATAGATAGATAGATAGATAGATATGAGATAGATAGATAGATAGATAGATAGATAGATAGATATGAGATAGATAGATAGATAGATAGATAGATAGATAGATATGAGATAGATAGATAGATAGATAGATAGATAGATAGATATGAGATAGATAGATAGATAGATAGATAGATAGATAGATAGATATGAGATAGATAGATAGATAGATAGATAGATATGAGATAGATAGATAGATAGATAGATAGATAGATAGATATGAGATAGATAGATAGATAGATAGATAGATAGATAGATATGAGATAGATAGATAGATAGATAGATAGATAGATAGATAGATATGAGATAGATAGATAGATAGATAGATAGATAGATAGATAGATATGAGATAGATAGATAGATAGATAGATAGATAGATAGATAGATAGATATGAGATAGATAGATAGATAGATAGATAGATAGATATGAGATAGATAGATAGATAGATAGATAGATAGATAGATAGATATGAGATAGATAGATAGATAGATAGATAGATAGATAGCTAGATAGATATGAGATAGATAGATAGATAGATAGATAGATAGATAGATAGATAGATATGAGATAGATAGATAGATAGATATGAGATAGATAGATAGATAGATAGATAGATAGATAGATAGATATGAGATAGATAGATAGATAGATAGATAGATAGATAGATATGAGATAGATAGATAGATAGATAGATAGATAGATAGATATGAGATAGATAGATAGATAGATAGATAGATAGATAGATATGAGATAGATAGATAGATAGATAGATAGATAGATAGATATGAGATAGATAGATAGATAGATATGAGATAGATAGATAGATAGATAGATAGATAGATAGATAGATAGATAGATATCAGATAGATAGATAGATATTAGATAGATACAGTCGCGGACTGGGACCAGAAATCAGCCCTGGATTTTTCCTGACTGGCCCAAGACATCTTGGCTGAGGCCCCCCAACCATGATACTGGGGCTATAGCATTGGGGGCTGGGGTTCCTTGGCTTGTGGGTGCAGTGGGGCTGGGTACAAGGGACTGAAAGGGAGACTAAGGGGGCAGGGATTGAATGTGGGTGTTAAAAGCAGCAGCCCAACTGGCCCCAAAGCAGTGCGGCCCACCGGGCATTGTCCCGGGTCTCCCTATGGCCAGTCCGCCCCTGGATAGATAGATAGATAGATAGATAGATAGATATATAGATAGATATGAGATAGATAGATAGATAGATAGATAGATAGATAGATAGATAGATAGATAGATAGATAGATGAATAGATAGATAGATTGATAGATAGATAGATAGATAGATAGATATTAGATAGATAGATAGATAGATAGATATGGGATAGATAGATATGGGATAGATAGATAGATAGATAGATAGATAGATAGATAGATGAATAAATAGATAGATAGATAGATAGATAGATAGATACTGACGTAAACTCCTAAGGGCAGAGCTCTATTGTATTTTATTCATTATGAACTCTGTAACACCTCATTTGTAATAGTCCCTGTACTGTAATCGCTGTATATTTCTCTGTCTGTAATCGCTACTTTGTACAATGTTACAGAAGATGATAGCGCTTTATAAATAAACAACAAAAATAATAGTAAATAAGACAGACAGACAGAGCCCCGCACTGACACGCCATAACCTCAGCCATCACTGCATTCGCTGTAGCACACTGTCAGGCTAAGATAACCCTCTGTCACCCTCTGTTGGTAGATGTGGGGGCTGCATGTAACTGCTCCCCGATCACAGCAGAGAAATGTGAGCTGTGCTGCTCCGGGCGTGCATGTAATGTGTGCGCTGCATTGTCTGCGGGTAAGTGTAGCGTGTCCTTTCCCCTTCACAGACATGCGTTTTCTATAATCATTATTTTGTCATTACAGAAGAAGAAGAAAAAAAAAAGTCGGCCATGGCTCGGAAAAGTGCGTTGGCTCCGGCGGGTGAGAGGCATGTGTGCCCGGGGGCAGTGCAGGGGCGCGGTGCCATATTCTGCATGAAATGAGCCATGCCAGGGAACGGCTCCAGGACCAGCCCCAGCCACTCCGATCACATATATGGTAATGGATAGGCACAGAGCTCCCTTATGACCGGAAAGGTGTATATGAACCCATCCCACGGTGCATGCACTTCAATCCAGGTCCACCACCAAAATGCCAGGCCTCTTATCAGACTTATGTTAATAATATCTCCAGGTTCTCATATATCGTATATAGTGGTGCCGCGGACGTGGGGAGTTGTGGGGCTCCTCTTCTTTTTGTATTTCTTA
Source organism: Gastrophryne carolinensis (assembly GCA_027917425.1). NCBI lineage: Eukaryota > Metazoa > Chordata > Amphibia > Anura > Microhylidae > Gastrophryne > Gastrophryne carolinensis. The sequence continues at coordinate 459,378,259 of CM051237.1, read as the reverse complement.
GAGTATCCACCTCATTGGGGTGGTTGTCCTCTTTGTGTGCACACTGTATTATTAAATTGCATAGAGATAGGGCTTATTGTGATTTTTAGCCGGTGCGGACTGTATCTTTAATCCAGGTTCTCATATATTGTCAATCCCCACAAGGAACCTCAACAGCGCTGAAGTGTCACTCCACAGTAATATTTCCAGAGTCGATATATAGAAAATCAAAGCATATAGACAGAAAAGAAACAAAAAACTCATCTTGCGTGATATTGTACATAAAACCAATTTAATCCTGAGAAAAATGCACTCACATTAAAAAACGGTGTATACAGCTTTAAGAATACTTAGGGCCTTATTTAACAAGGGATAGCGCCAGGTAGCGACTGGTGAGCGAACGTTAATGACGGGCACCGCCACGAGAACGCCGGCTCCCCACCACAATCACACATTTATCAAGCCGATCCTGCTTAGCGACTGAGATAGCGCCAGATAGCGACTCATTCATCATTATTCCAGCCTCACCCCACAGCGCCAGCGTCCGACCTTGAACAGCGACAGGTATGACCTCTCGCTACCTGACGCTCTCCAATGCATTTCAATGGAACAATCTTGAAATATTCATAATTAATTGTTATTAATGTTTTTTTTTTTTTTTTTTTTAAATGTCAAAAATTCTGTGACCACTTCTGCAATGTTAGTTATTTTTTTTTAAGGGAAAAAAAAAAAAAAAAAAATGTGTGCAGAATTGATATTACAGGTCTGATATTAATGTATTCATATTACAAAATGTTTATAAAAACTTTTTTTTTTTTTTTCAAAAAATATGGTTGTTTGGTGGTTAAAAAACTACTTTTAACCCATCGCCGCCAGCGCTCTGGGGTTTAAACAAGCATTTCACAGCGCGAGAATTTTTTGAGCGTGATTTGTTAATGAATATGCTGGGAGCCGTTCGCTATGGCCATTCGCTGTCATGCGCTCCCATACAGCGCGGAACCTGTCAAACAGCGACTCCTAACCCCATATTCAACATTACTGCACACCGACTGAGTCGCTGTCAACAACCGAACAACGGCCAAGCACAGCGAATACTAGCGCTGTGAAAATACAGCTACAGTCGCTCATCTGTCGCTACCTGGCGCTATTAATGAATCGGCCTCCCCGGTGGCTCTCACCCACTCCAAAAACATCAGACCTGGCCAGATCCGTAAATCCATGTAAATAAATGGAAGAACCGCCTGCCGGCGCGGCGCGTTTCGTTGCACGTAGCAACTGATCACATAGATGGGCAGCTTTGAAGCGAAACAAAAGCAGGGAATTTTACGTTCCCAGGTTTTGTTCCATTCCCCAGGGGCATCCTGAACCTGTTGTGTGAAACCCCCAGAGCACCGCTATTCACTCACCTCTTCCTCATTCCTACGACACATACGCAGGCTCATGGCCAATGAGAGTCGTCTGCCGCGGCCATGTCATTCGCCAAACGCTCTCATTGACTTTAATGGGGAGAATGCACTGCCAACTCCCCCGCATCCCCAACAGCGTGTGCACTCCCATGCTAGCCTATCGGAATGGCTGGGACGGGAGCGCGCACGCACGCACGCACGCAGCCTGGGATGTGGGTGGGAGCAGGCAGCATGCGTTTCCCTATGAAAGCAATGAGAGCTGTTTGCCAAATGACATGGTCACGGCCAAGAGCCCGCACATGTGACAAAGGCACAAGGAAGAGCTGGTGGCACCAGGGCCGCTCGTTTAATGCAGGCAGTGTTCCGAGGGAGAATTAATGGGGCTGTCCAGTCAAAGGGTTAAACAGGAGACTCTGGAGTCTAAAAGGCTCCAGGCCATCTGAGTTCCACTCCTTGGGGCATCCCAAATTGCTTTTTAAAACTACCCGGAAGCCCTGTTACACTCACTCTGTCTCGGAGCCCTCGTCGCATCCCAGTTCACCTCTAGCCATGTGTACACCGTGCCCAGCCTTTCTGAATGGGCAGCGCTGGCACGTCACAGCGAGAAGGTGAGCGGGGGAAACGGCTGGTGGTGCACTCGTCTCCCTTCGACCCCGGCAGCCGCCAGTGGAGCCGAGTGAAGGCGAGCGTGCTGATTGGTTGAGTCAGCTTCCAGCGAACGCCTGCACCGTGGGAGCAACAGGAAGCTGAGTGTATTGGGCGACCTGGAGAAATACACACAGCGGGGCATCCCAATTTGGAATGCCACAGCATATAGGAACGACACCACAAAAAGTCGGAATTGGGTGTGTTGTTCCTCTTTAACTGTGTTTACTTGTTATCTCATGTTTGTGTCAGGGTTGTGTTTCTAATCAATCATTAGTTGTTGTTTCTCCTTTTATTCGGTGATATTTTCCTGGCTGAATGTCCCACACTGAAACACGGCAGGAGCTTCTCCAGCTTTAAAAATAGATAAACAACACAGACACAAACATGACATAACAAGTGAGGACCCTTAGTTGACCCTTTGCCTGGACAGTCCCTTTAAAGCAAACAAAACCCAGAGAGATTCCAGGCCTGGCCACTGGCCTTCCCCGGGGCGTCCCAGATCGGGATGCCCCAGGGTGTGAACCCCCCCCCCAGCACTTACCTCTTCCTGGCACTCCCTCGTCAATGTAAACAAGGGCGGTCTCCTTTGGGCTGTGCGCACGCACCTGCATCCAGCCATTCAGATAGACTGGAGACGGGCGCACGCGCGCTGCAGGGGATGCGGATGCTCCCGCACACATTGCCTGCATGTAAACAGCACGTTTGCCTAGCAATTAATATGCACGGCGAACGCTTCTGATTGGATGAGAATCCGCGTATGCGCCGTTGGCCCGAGAAGAGATGAGTTTAAAACCGGACCTTCAGCATGATTTAATGAAAAGCCCCAACCCTTAAAAACGATTCCCCAGCAGCTAAAATTAATATATTTAAAGTTTTTAGCCACTTACTTATTATTCTTTCCCCCACTGGGCTGCAACTCTGTTCAGGACTCTAGGATACGGGCGCCGCCATCTTGCCTCAGAAGCATCACATACTGAGGAGAGGAGAGCGGGATAAAGTACAGGGGGCGGGGTTATAGCTGTGCTTTGCACAGACAGAGCAGAGCTGGGGTCAGGGAAAGGACAGCAATCCCAGAATGCAGAGCGACACAGTCAGAAGACTTCCTGTTTGCAGGCTGCCTGGTGCTTCATGAGCCGCCATCTTGGATGTTTAAAGGCTCATAACATGCAGTAGATGCAGGTAGGATGATTTTTGATGTGAGCAATCTGTATGTATGGGAAACATATAAGATATGCTGTTGATCAGGGTTGAGGTCCGCTTTAAAAGGGCAATCTGGGGGGTTTCACACAGCGTCCGGGGGCACGGAACAAAGTTAAAAACCCAGGTTTTGTTACACTTTTACCGCTGAGCCACCCATGACTTATAATAAGCAGAACATGGTGGCTATGGCCAATCTCCCTCAGTCTGATGCTAGTTATATGCAGTGGAGTGCTTAGCCACCACGCAAACCATGCAAATGTATAGGGCCCTCACCTGCCAGGGGGCCCCAGAGGCAGGGTCAGATCAGTGGCAACCAATAAATAACGGCACTGGGCGGGGGGCCTGCAAGCGAATGAGTGTGCAGCAGATAGGAAGCCACTGGACCCTCACACGAGTCGGCTGCTGCAGAATCAGTGTTCTCAGCTCCATTCAGTTATGTAAGATGCTGTGACATCACACAGAGGTGGGAGGGTCTATGACATCACAGCAGCTATTGAGCTGAATGGTGCAGAGCGGGCCACTTGTTGCACACTCAGCGGTTTTGAGAGCTTGGGATAGCAAAGAGACAAAGGGATGCTATCCCTGAACGCTGCTGCTCGCCTCATCCATCTCTCCTCTCGCTCCTCCAGTTCTGCGCCTCTCTGCCAATCCCTACACTGGCTGCCAGTCCCACAGCGAATCCTGTTCAAAACTCTAACTCTCGCCTACAAAGCTCTCTCCAACCAGGCCCCTCCCTACATCTCATCTCCAACCAGGCCCCTCCCTACATCTCATCTCTAATCCAACAATATCAACCTAGACGCAGCCTCCACTCTGCTACCGACCTTCTCCTGTCCTCCTCCCTGGTCACCTCCTCTCACGCCCTCCTCCAAGACTTCTCACGTGCAACTTCAATCTTCTGGAACGCCCTCCTGCACCCAATCCGCCACTCCACAACACTCAAAACCTTCAAAGGCGCCTTCAAAACTCACTTATTC